>OX383931.1:6869895-9369895 GCA_947532085.1 Elegia similella | reverse complement strand
ATAATCAGAAGTAGCCTTTCCTGTGTTGTCCTCATTTTGGCCATTGTTCATCATCATCATTTGAATAGCTCCGTGGCGCAGCGGTCAACACGCCAGCCCGCGACACGGAGTGACCGGGTTCGATCCCCGGCCAGGTCAAGATGGAAAATGAACTTTTTCAGATTGGCCTGGGTCTTGGATGTTTATCTATATATGTATTTGTTATAAAATATAGTATCGTTGAGTTAGTATCCCATAACACAAGTCTCGAACTTACTTTGGGGCTAGCTCAATCTGTATGATTTGTCCGTATATATTTATTTATTTATTTATATTTATATCATTCATCAATACAGCAGCAAATAGTGCATTGCTGGACAAAGGCCTCTTCAAAGGATACTTATTCGTTCCATGGAAGGATATTACCATACTCACCATGATTGGCAGGCGAGATGGCGAGCGCAATTTCTTTGGCTTCTTGTGCGTCCGACGCTGCTGCCCATCGGAAGTAATTTTAAGCTGGAGAAGGATAGGAATTTGTTGGATTAGGAAGGGAATAAAGGAATTGGGATACTACTAACACTGATAAAGCAAGATGCAGCTCGGGCGGCTGGGTGCGCGTTCCCGATGCCATCACTTCGACTACTGGATAGGCAGTTGAGAACGACAACTCTTACCTCCATTGTTGATCAGGCTGAAATCCGCATTAAATATTGATCCTCCTTTACCGGCCTCTTACTTAGGAAGTGTCGAGTTTAAAATTTTGCTACATGTGAATTCTCTTTCTAACGATGCTTTGTTTAATTAGGAGTAAAGTATGAACTCGCCAACGACTGTCACGGCATTCATTGGTCCCATAGTTGAAAAGTTGTTCATATCAACGGGCTGCATTAGGATCGAGAACCCCTTCAAGGCTCGGACAGGGTTTTCTTTACATATTGTATGTATTGATTTACTACTATTTACAATGTATGCAAGTGTTTTTTTTCTATGAGGACTGTGTATTAATTCTACCTTCCTACCTATGGTATGAACGATAAATAACAGATAACACGAGTAATCAATCATTTAATAAAGAACAATTACAAGCTACCTAAGACAGGTCATAACAATTAATTAACGAAGTTAAACACATATTTACTACAATTACGAACTAATGATGACACTTTAACACCTTTAAGGTAGTATTGATTAGCTGGTAAGATTAAAGTACCTACCTATAATCCTATAGCTATTATATAACTACTAATAATAAATCTGTAAGGGTCGGTCATGGACTAAGTTACTTTGTTTTTCGAGATATCGTGTTTATAAGCTCTATGACATGAAACTAAATTGATGAATTTTAGATTTTTTGTATACATGTATGTATGTATGTTTATCCATAACTCTTCTATACATATAATATCTATACATATAAAACAGTAAAAATATTTTGTCTGTACATTTACAATTTTTAACTAAAATGGATAGAGGGACACTTAAAAAGAATAATAGAAAGCAAAAAAATTTTTTTCGAATTTCTTGTCTGTCTGTCTGTGTATGATCACGATTATCTCCGAAAATACTGAAACGATTTACCTCAAACTTTCACCAATTGCTTTGTTTTAACTCAGCAAAACATCTAAAGTTTATTTTATCAAAATAGGTTCATTAAAAAAAGAGTTATCGTCATTTGAATGAACTCAAGGCATTAGATTGCCGGCAAATATACACGGTAAATTTTTTTATCGCTTTGGACCCTTAAAAGGGTGACTCAGTCGTCAAAATGAACAACTTTACCTATGGGAACAATGCTGGGAACTCAAAAAAAAATCGACATTCCCATACAAACTGGCCGGGCGGCGGGACTCTTTAATATGGAAATGAATTTTTTTTTTGAGTTTCCAGCATTGGTCACATAGAAAAAGTTGTTCATATTTATGACCTGAGTCACCCTTTAAGGGGCTTTAAGAGCCTTAAAATAGCACTTAAATAGTAAGAGATTAAATAATAAGTGACATAAGAAAATTTAAATACAAAGTCAATTCATCATCAGTATACTACAGCAATATACCTACACATACTATCCATACTAATATTATAAATGCGAAAGTAACTGTCTTCGCGGCTCCGCCCGCGTTAGTGACGATCCCTCGGGAACAGTAGAATTTCCCGGAATCAAACATACCCTATGTCCTTCCCCGGGCCACACACCTCTATACCAAATTTCATCCAAATCAGTTCAATGGTTGAAGCGTAAAAAATGACAGACAGAGTTAAATGCGAAACATCTATACTAATATTATAAAGCTGAAGAGTTTGTTTGTTTGAACGCGCTAATCTCAGGAACTACTGGTTAAAATTGTAAAATTCTTTTTGTGCTGGATAGTCCATTTATTGAGGAAGGCTTTAGGCTATAAAACATCACGCTGCGACTAATAGGAGCGAAGCATCAATAAAAAATGTTTTGAAAACGGGGGGAAATTGTTCGCCTATACAAAGAAAAAACATAATTAATCATAATAACAGAAATTGCCGCGGACGTAGTCGCGGGCAACAGCTAGTAAATAAATAAGTTCATTAAATGAAACTTGGTAGATAAACATTTCGATTTACAGTCAGGTACCTATCGCAGACGCAAGTTCATAGAAAATACATCAACGCGTCATCACATTTCTCTGATGATTTTTTCGAATGACAGATATGAACAGTCGGTCCAAATATTATGTAATTGGATATGTACCCTTTTTAGGGTTCCGTTATTAAAGGGTAAAAACGGGTCACTATTAATATGGCTCCGCTGTCCGTCCGTCCGTCTGTTACCAGACTGTTTCTCATGAATCGTGATAGTTAGCCAGTTGAAATTTTAACAAATGATGTAATTCTGTTGCCACTATAACAAAAAAAAATTCAGAAAAAAATAAATATTTAAAGGGGCTCCTATACAACAAACGTGTTTTTTTTTGCTCATTATTGCTCAATGGCAATATGTAGACGCTTGAAATATTCCCAGAATATTTAATTATATATTAATTTCAAAAATGAATAATTTAATTGATATAAAATTTATATTTAAGGGGGGCTCCCATACAACAGAGATACTTTTTTGCCATTTTTATAGATAATGGTACGGAAACCTTAGTGCGCGAGTCCGACTCGCACTTGGCCGGTTTTTTCCTATAGTCATACAGATATTATAACAAATGACAAAGTATTTGATGTTTCTGTCACTAGGAAGTCAGCTTTCACAGAACCGATATTGCTGCAACTTTGTTCACCTGTGCAACGTGCAATAATAAGCGTATTATTCATAATACTTTATCTTGTATCTCATGAACCGTGATAGTTACAGTTGAAATTTTCACAGATGATGTATTTATTTTGCCACTATAAAAAAAAATACTAAATTCAGAAGTAGCCTTTCCTGTGTTGTCCTCCTTTCGGCCATTGTTCATCATCATCATTCATCAATACAACAGCAAATAGTGCATTGCAAGACCTCTCCCAAGGATACTTATTCGTTCCATGGGAGGGTATTGCCATACTCACCATGCTTGGCAGGCGAGATAGCGAGCGCAGTTTCTTTGGCTTCTTGTGCGTCTGACGCTGCTGCCCATCGAAAGCAATTTTAAGCTGGAGAAGGATAGGAATTTGTTGGATAAGGGAGGGAATAAAGGTTTTGGGATACTACTAACACTGGTAAAGCAAGACGCAGCTCGGGCGGCCGGGTGCGCGTACCCAATGCCATTACTTCGACTACCGGATAGGCAGTTGAGGATGACACTTCTTACCTCCATTGTTGATCAGGCTGAAATCCGCATTAATTGTTGATCCACCTTTACCGGCCTCTTACTTAGGAAGTGTTGAGTTTAAAGCGAAAAAATTCATATGTTGCATATTTTGCTACATGTCATACATACATTGTCGCAGATCGTAAGCCGATCAAGGGATTGGGATAAAATCTGCAGAATCATGTTAATAGGCGATGCGGCTAGCAACCCATCACTCATTTGACAACTAATTTGATTCCGTTTTCCACCTAATGCCCACTAACATGCTAAACGTGACCTTCATGTCTTAAAACTTAGGCTCTGTCTACCCTGCAAGGGCAAAAGACGTGATACTAAAAATCGTCAATTTAGTTTCAGTATCATGTATAAAGCTTATAAACACAATAACTCTGAAAACCAAGTAACTTACGCCATGACCAACCCTTACAGATTTACTATTATTACTAGCTGTCCCGACGAACGTTGTTTCGCTATAAAATAAACACTCTTTAAAACAATCTTATCTTTTAATTTGGACCAAATTACAGATAATTATAAAGTTTGTTCAAAATCTAAAAAATTTGTAGTTTTAGATTTTATCCCGAACATACATCGTGACACTAGATTGTTATATACAAGAATTTCTCGTATATGCTATACTTTATTTACTAAACTTTCCAAGTCATTGTATGTCCTCTGTAAACTTTATTATTATTATTTCGAGCTCTTTTTTATGTTTTTCTTTCTCAATTTTTACCCATGACCAAGGCCAAGTGCAAATGAAAATAAAAAGGAAATGTCTATTTCTGTATGAATTTTATTATTATTATTTGTATCTCTTTTTAAGTCATGGGACATGCCCCGGTCCTTTGAGAATGAGCTGAATGAGCTTGCGTGGGAATATAGATCCAACACTTAGAGGCCCTTTGGAGAAGTTGATGTAATGTGTGTCTCCAGCCAGAAACCGTTCCTGGAAATAGTAATATATAATATGTTCTTAAACAGGTCTTGGCCGGAGGAGAAACTATTGCATTTTAAAGAGAAATTACTGGGTTATGTTATTGAAATGTGGTTGGACTTGTGTTGGGTTATTGCAAAGGGCCGGACACCTGCCATAATCATTGGCGGTTGTGCTGAATCCTTAAAGGCTCAGGCTATGCCCTCGCCTTGGAGATCGGCCTGCGGCCTCGCGGCCCAAATGTTTGGCAGTTCGGCCTGCGGCCTCACTGCAGCATACTTGGGGGAGGGAGTGGAGGGGGCGATCGTGCTGAATCCTCAACGGCTCACGCTATGCTCTCGCCTTAGAACACGGTCTGCGGCCTCGCAGCCCAAGTGTTCGGCAGTTCGACCTGCGGCCTCACTACAGCACACTTGGGGAAGTGGGGGGGGGGGGGGGGGGGATTTCTGAATCCTCAATGGCTCAGGCTGTCCCCTCACCTTGGGGCTCGGTCTGCGGCCTAAGTGTTCGGCAGTTCGACCTGCGGCCTAAATGCAGCACCAACCGGGGGGGGGGGGGGGTCGTTCTGAATCCTCAACGGCTCAGGTTATGCCCTTGCCTTGGAACTCGGTCTGCGGCCACGCGGCCCAAGCCTTTGGCAGTTCGGCCTGCGGCCTCAATGCATCACACTTGGGGGAGTGGGGGGAGGGGGAGGGTGTCGTGCTGAACCCTCAGCGGCTCGGGCTCCGCTCTGAGCTCGGCCTGCGGGGTCGCGGCCCAAGTCTTTGGCAGTTCGGCCTGCGGCCTCACTGCAGCACACTTGGGGGGTGGGGGAAGGGGGGGGGGTCGTGCTGAATCCTCAACGGCTCGGGCTCCGCTCTGAGCTCGGCCTGCGGGCTCGCGGCCCAAGTCTTTCGGCCTGCGGCCTCACTGCAGCACACTTGGGGGAGTGGAAGGGGGGGGGGGGGGGCGTCGGCTTTGCCCTCGACACTCCGATCATCGGTTCGGGCTGCGCCCTCGCCCCGTAGCTCATAACTTATTGCCTACAAACATAACATAATTAATTAGTAATGTACGCGAACGGAGTCGCGGGCACTGCTTGCATTCTATAATCCTAATAAATAGGTAACTACAGAATAGATGACAGGTCGTTCCATCACAGCTGTTTAGCTAACAGTTGTGATGCGATCTAGAGCGAAGTGGCAACAGCGCACAATGGACTTAGCCAATCGTAGAGCAGGAAGCCTCTCATTGGCCCATTTGAATCTGATCAATAATTGACGGAGTGGAATTGTATAAAAAAGTTCAATTTTCTGCCACCAGAGGGCTGGCAATTATTGATCTAATCTGAGATCGGATTGCTCACAATGTACGCAAAATCCAGCATTAGATCAATAAATGCTGTCCTGATCAACAATTGCCAACTGATCAACAATTAACTGATGCCACGAGACGGTCGATCAACAAATGTCGAGTGGAGATATCTATATATATATATACAATGCAGTTTCTGTGTAATTGAGTGTTTTCAGCCATTTTTGAATTATAATTTTAGTTTTCCGCTTAGTATAGCGATAAATGTCTAGTATTTTATTAACTTTATTATAAATTATGCTGCTAAATACTTTAAAGTGCCGACTTGCAAAAGTAGTCCTGTGACGTTGGATAGAGCATACACGATCTGATCTTCGTTTGCGGTTTCTTAACGTAGGATCATAGGGGACTTGTGTGTGTTTGCGAAGCACAGTCCTCATGATGTACAGTTGTCTCACTGTTAAGACCATTGTATCTGTATAAAGTTGTGAAGTGGGATACCTAAAAGGCTTATTGGTCATGACTTTGAGTACCGCTCTCTGTGCTCTCTCTAAAGGCAGTATTGTGGTCATAGCTGCTCCACCCCATGCTGATATACAGTATGAAAGTAACGATTGGCACAAAGAAAAATATACTACTTTAAGGGTTGTTAAGTCAGCACAAGAGTTAAGGTTTTTAAGGTTTTTAAGGTTTTTCGAGGCTAATTGTCTAGTCTGTGAGATCGAAAATGAGTTTGCGGTGGCAGCGTTTTATCGTTCTCCGTCTTTTCGTGAAGCTGATGTCTTTTTGAATAGTTTGAACAAACTACTTATGTCATTATCTAATTTTCAAGTACTCAGTCTAATAGGAGATATGAACATAGACATCAAGAAAGATAGCGTTGATACCGACGCTGAAGCTTACTTAAACTTAAACGCGTCTCATGGTCTCCTACCTGGTCACACGTTTATAACCAGAGGTCACAAGTGCTACGATCACGTAATGCTGAGATCCAGATTGCTCTCTACTACTTTAGTTCTCGACACGTTTTTGACGGATCATTTGCCTACTGTTTTACTAGCAAATTTAAATAAAAAACCTAGGGATAAAGTTAATACATACACTAAGGTAGATTATGAAACTATTCACAAAAATATTATGGACACCGATTTCTCTCCTATCCTTTCGACACACGACGTCAACATTGCTACTAACCATTTAGTAAGCAAAATTTCAAACATAATCAGAAGGAACACACACACAGTTAAAGTAACGCGACGTAAATTAAATTTGAAGACCTGGATAACACCGGGACTTTTACGTTGTATCCGAAATCGCGATCAAATGCACGGGCGTCTGAAACGAGACCCTAATAACGTTATACTAAAGCTAACATATACAAGATATAGGAATTTTATAAATAAGCTGCTCAAAAACGCAAAGAATACATATCATAAACAACTAATACATAACTCAAAACACAATCCTAAGACAACCTGGAGTGCTATTAAATCTATTGCAAACATTAGGCCATCCACCTCAGATTCAAAATCCTTATTAAATCTTAATAAAAACCAAAATGTGTCAGTTAATCAGGTCAACAGATACTTTGTGGATATTGGTAGAAACTTAGCACACTCTATACAAAGTAGACGGTCTTCTATGACAGGGGCCTTTAAGTCTCATTCTGAATGTGACTCGATGGCGTTCTATGAAGTAGACGAATGCGAAATAGACCTATTGATTAGAGACCTTCGCAGCGACTGTGCTGTTGGTTGGGATGGAATCTCGGCTCGTGTCATAAAAGACTCACGACAAGTTTTTGTGCCAATACTTACTTGCATATGCCAATTAGCTATATCAACTGGAATTTTTCCTGAAGCCTTTAAGAAAGCCATAGTACATCCGATATTTAAGTCGGGCAACAAAGAAGATGTTACAAATTATAGGCCCATATCAATTTTAACTGCTCTATCAAAAATATTAGAAAAGGTTTTAAACAAAAGACTGGTACAATATCTGGAAACAAAAAATATAATAGCTAAAAATCAGTATGGCTTCAGGAAGGGTCTCAGTACAGAGGATGCAGTCAGTTCTTTACTTGAAACGATTGTTGAAAGTCTTGATAAAAAAGAAAAATGTATCGGCTTGTTCTTGGACTTCGCTAAGGCATTTGACACCGTTTCAATCCCATTACTATTGGAAAAATTACAAAGTGTAGGAATACGTGGACTTCCTCTGGCAATATTTAGAGATTATTTACAAAATCGCAGTCAACGTGTTAAAATTGGAAATATTGTAAGTGACGAAGAGAAATTAGTTTTTGGAGTACCACAAGGCTCTATCCTCGGCCCTACGCTCTTTATCATATATATTAATGACATGTGTAAACTAACAATTCCTCAGTGTGAAATCCTCGCATATGCTGACGACACTGCGCTGATAGTAAGAGGTTCTAACTGGGACAACACCTTCCAGCTCGCTGAAAATGCTCTTTCTTCCGTTCTGTCTTGGCTAGATTTAAATTTACTTACACTTAATGTACAAAAAACGAATTACGTAACTTTTACTATAAACGCATCAACGCTTCCCAAACAAGAGTATGTCGGTATTAAAGCTCACACTTGTTGCGGCGAAACTTGCAAGTGCTTAACCATAACAAGGGCGCACACCGTAAAATATCTGGGCGTACACATAGACCAGCATTTAAAATGGAACCAACATATAAAAGCTCTAATACCAAAGATAAGGAAGTTAATATACGTTTTTAAAAACCTTAACTCTTGTGCTGACTTAACAACCCTTAAAGTAGTATATTTTTCTTTGTGCCAATCGTTACTTTCATACTGTATATCAGCATGGGGTGGAGCAGCTATGACCACAATACTGCCTTTAGAGAGAGCACAGAGAGCGGTACTCAAAGTCATGACCAATAAGCCTTTTAGGTATCCCACTTCACAACTTTATACAGATACAATGGTCTTAACAGTGAGACAACTGTACATCATGAGGACTGTGCTTCGCAAACACACACAAGTCCCCTATGATCCTACGTTAAGAAACCGCAAACGAAGATCAGATCGTGTATGCTCTATCCAACGTCACAGGACTACTTTTGCAAGTCGGCACTTTAAAGTATTTAGCAGCATAATTTATAATAAAGTTAATAAAATACTAGACATTTATCGCTATACTAAGCGGAAAACTAAAATTATAATTCAAAAATGGCTGAAAACACTCAATTACACAGAAACTGCATTGTATATATATATATATATATATATATATATATATATAAATATATATATATATACAGAAACTGCATTGTATATATATATATATATATATATATATAAATATATATATATATATATATATATACAATGCAGTTTCTGTGTAATTGAGTGTTTTCAGCCATTTTTGAATTATAATTTTAGTTTTCCGCTTAGTATAGCGATAAATGTCTAGTATTTTATTAACTTTATTATAAATTATGCTGCTAAATACTTTAAAGTGCCGACTTGCAAAAGTAGTCCTGTGACGTTGGATAGAGCATACACGATCTGATCTTCGTTTGCGGTTTCTTAACGTAGGATCATAGGGGACTTGTGTGTGTTTGCGAAGCACAGTCCTCATGATGTACAGTTGTCTCACTGTTAAGACCATTGTATCTGTATAAAGTTGTGAAGTGGGATACCTAAAAGGCTTATTGGTCATGACTTTGAGTACCGCTGTCTGTGCTCTCTCTAAAGGCAGTATTGTGGTCATAGCTGCTCCACCCCATGCTGATATACAGTATGAAAGTAACGATTGGCACAAAGAAAAATATACTACTTTAAGGGTTGTTAAGTCAGCACAAGAGTTAAGGTTTTTAAAAACGTATATTAACTTCCTTATCTTTGGTATTAGAGCTTTTATATGTTGGTTCCATTTTAAATGCTGGTCTATGTGTACGCCCAGATATTTTACGGTGTGCGCCCTTGTTATGGTTAAGCACTTGCAAGTTTCGCCGCAACAAGTGTGAGCTTTAATACCGACATACTCTTGTTTGGGAAGCGTTGATGCGTTTATAGTAAAAGTTACGTAATTCGTTTTTTGTACATTAAGTGTAAGTAAATTTAAATCTAGCCAAGACAGAACGGAAGAAAGAGCATTTTCAGCGAGCTGGAAGGTGTTGTCCCAGTTAGAACCTCTTACTATCAGCGCAGTGTCGTCAGCATATGCGAGGATTTCACACTGAGGAATTGTTAGTTTACACATGTCATTAATATATATGATAAAGAGCGTAGGGCCGAGGATAGAGCCTTGTGGTACTCCAAAAACTAATTTCTCTTCGTCACTTACAATATTTCCAATTTTAACACGTTGACTGCGATTTTGTAAATAATCTCTAAATATTGCCAGAGGAAGTCCACGTATTCCTACACTTTGTAATTTTTCCAATAGTAATGGGATTGAAACGGTGTCAAATGCCTTAGCGAAGTCCAAGAACAAGCCGATACATTTTTCTTTTTTATCAAGACTTTCAACAATCGTTTCAAGTAAAGAACTGACTGCATCCTCTGTACTGAGACCCTTCCTGAAGCCATACTGATTTTTAGCTATTATATTTTTTGTTTCCAGATATTGTACCAGTCTTTTGTTTAAAACCTTTTCTAATATTTTTGATAGAGCAGTTAAAATTGATATGGGCCTATAATTTGTAACATCTTCTTTGTTGCCCGACTTAAATATCGGATGTACTATGGCTTTCTTAAAGGCTTCAGGAAAAATTCCAGTTGATATAGCTAATTGGCATATGCAAGTAAGTATTGGCACAAAAACTTGTCGTGAGTCTTTTATGACACGAGCCGAGATTCCATCCCAACCAACAGCACAGTCGCTGCGAAGGTCTCTAATCAATAGGTCTATTTCGCATTCGTCTACTTCATAGAACGCCATCGAGTCACATTCAGAATGAGACTTAAAGGCCCCTGTCATAGAAGACCGTCTACTTTGTATAGAGTGTGCTAAGTTTCTACCAATATCCACAAAGTATCTGTTGACCTGATTAACTGACACATTTTGGTTTTTATTAAGATTTAATAAGGATTTTGAATCTGAGGTGGATGGCCTAATGTTTGCAATAGATTTAATAGCACTCCAGGTTGTCTTAGGATTGTGTTTTGAGTTATGTATTAGTTGTTTATGATATGTATTCTTTGCGTTTTTGAGCAGCTTATTTATAAAATTCCTATATCTTGTATATGTTAGCTTTAGTATAACGTTATTAGGGTCTCGTTTCAGACGCCCGTGCATTTGATCGCGATTTCGGATACAACGTAAAAGTCCCGGTGTTATCCAGGTCTTCAAATTTAATTTACGTCGCGTTACTTTAACTGTGTGTGTGTTCCTTCTGATTATGTTTGAAATTTTGCTTACTAAATGGTTAGTAGCAATGTTGACGTCGTGTGTCGAAAGGATAGGAGAGAAATCGGTGTCCATAATATTTTTGTGAATAGTTTCATAATCTACCTTAGTGTATGTATTAACTTTATCCCTAGGTTTTTTATTTAAATTTGCTAGTAAAACAGTAGGCAAATGATCCGTCAAAAACGTGTCGAGAACTAAAGTAGTAGAGAGCAATCTGGATCTCAGCATTACGTGATCGTAGCACTTGTGACCTCTGGTTATAAACGTGTGACCAGGTAGGAGACCATGAGACGCGTTTAAGTTTAAGTAAGCTTCAGCGTCGGTATCAACGCTATCTTTCTTGATGTCTATGTTCATATCTCCTATTAGACTGAGTACTTGAAAATTAGATAATGACATAAGTAGTTTGTTCAAACTATTCAAAAAGACATCAGCTTCACGAAAAGACGGAGAACGATAAAACGCTGCCACCGCAAACTCATTTTCGATCTCACAGACTAGACAATTAGCCTCGCTAATGCATTCAGGCTCATATGTCTTACAATTAAGGTGGTCTTTAACATACATCACGATTCCACTGTTTTGGTTGGCATTCTTTAACGTATTATATCTATTGTAGCCATTAATCACTGGCAAAAGGGGTGCTTTAGATAACCAACACTCTGTAAGAATGATTATATCGGATGGTATGTTCATACGTACTAAAAGTGTTTGGAACATGTCAAAGTTGTGATTGATGCTGCGGATATTTAAGTGAACAACAGTTAAGATTTTGCTATCGCGTTGTAAGTATCTAGCACAGTTTGTATAATAAATCATAATGTAAGTTTTAACGCCAAAGTCTACCCATGGGTAAATAATTAGGCCAATATAAACAGCTGTTCTGCTTTAAGTATTATGCCAGAAACTTGAAAAAAAAATATAGACTTTTGGGTAATTCTGTATGAGTAAAACATAATTTGTCTTAATTAAAATTATCTAAACGGCCAGAGAAAATATACAACAGTATGGTAATTAATGTATCGGTGGTAAAAAAATAGATAGTCTAATACAAATTTTATGGCCCGCCGTCTACTTTTGTATGAGATTGTCTCTCTCCCGCGACTTCGACAAGCACTTGACCATTCTTCTCCCGTTAATAAACACGCACCGGGGTAGATGATACTTGATCTGTGCCATCTGCCCCGTTGGTCAACGAGGCCAATCTACCGGGGTCGATGAATCAATTTTTCCCAACTGCCCTGTCACCGGGGTATAACCACCGGAGCGGATGGAAGTTACTCTAGTAAAGAAAGAAGGAAAGAACTCGATATTCAATATTTCCAAAAATGTTGATGAGTTTACCTTCGATGAGTTTACTTAAGGATTAATATTGTTTTCAGACTTGGTACTTACACTGCAATAATTCTAATCTCATCTTTAATATTCAAAAGAAAAACATAAATCTAAGGGCCTGATGGGAAACAAATGTCCCACAACGGTGCCAGTGGGACTAGACCCAGATTTGCATCAGTTGCAAAACTAAGTTATGATAATCTGGCTATAAGTTACAGGCTCGAGCTGGTAAGCTTTTCAATTTTATTGGGAGATGGGATACTTTGGCGTTAACTTCTCGAGAAATTGAATTTTCCACCATTTTAATACAGCTGTTGAATCAGTTCAGATGTGGCTAATGATTCTGTTCTCGAGTTTCAACGGCTAAGAATAATTTCTCTTTAAAAACCTCCACGGAAAGTTTAATTTCATTTTTTATTTAAAGTCGGTGAGACTATGTACTTTTATACATATTTTAGTGGAGAATTAATTTGGTATGAGGAACGTTAACCATTCTAAATGAAACTAAATTCTTAAATATTCATTTAATTTTTAAATTAAAACACTCGAGCGCAAGAGCAAAATTCATCAAATCATCGACTCAGCCTTGGAATTTTGAATCGATATGTTTGTTATACATAAAAACTGTATATCAATCGCTAAAACACCTACATCCGTAGCATGGTGCCGCGACACCGTTTATATCGTGCGATAAACTATACCCATCTCGCTCTTTAATATTTCGGAAAATAAGATGCCGATAGTTGTAAACGTTGTCGCGCGTGCAATGCTGCGGGGTAACTAAGTACATATTTCAAGTGCATTATAAATAAATATACACGGACAAATCACACAGATTGAGCTAGCCCCAAGGTAAGTTCGAGACTTGTGTTATGGGATACTAACTCAACGATACTATATTTTATAACAAATACATATATAGATAAACATCGAAGACCCAGGCCAATCTGAAAAGGATCATTTTCCATCTTGACCTGGCCGGGGATCGACCCCGGGCACTCCGTGTCGCAGGCTGGCGTGTTAAACACTGCGCCACGGAGCGGTCAAAAATTATTAAGCACTTAAAATGTGTACTTAGATACCTGTAAAATTAAAGACTCTTATCGGTATCATAGTGTGGAAAAAAATGCAAGCAATGACTTTTAGTGTGAAACAATCTACTAGTGTTAAAGTCCGATGATGTTTTCCTTCACCGGTAGCTGGAAATGGTTGATGAAAATTACTGTACTTTAGTCAGAATGGTCTACAAACTGGAAGGGACAGTTCGGGTCGGGCGGGGATTGAACTCGGGACCTTTCGCTTATAGGTCGCACTCTAAGACCACTGAGCTAATATCGCTTAACATCATGCTTAAAGAGATTAAGGGCCCGTACTACCTCACACTGCTTTGCATGATTGACTGTTATATCAATAATAATTAAGTACTCAAGTTGAAATAAAAATGCAGCAAAGTTTAGGACTAACTCTGGTAACTATCTGACTCAAAAACACGATTGCGTTAAATTTTCTCTATAGAAAAAAATTGCAAAGTTGCCTCCAAATCACGTCTAATTTACTCGAAATATAGCATTATTCACCAAATACATTAAAATTAACCTTGAAACTTTTGATTATTATTGCATTACAGATAAGGCAGCCATCATATGTTTTTCTTTTTCGAATAACCGTTGAATATTCCTAAAAAACGAAAATATCCAAAGTAGCCAACGCGTTTAGACCATCCGCGTTTGTACCGTCACGCCGCCTGGCATATGGCGGGCTCTTAAAGAGACGAACACTACCAATTTCTCTCTCTCTCTTTTTAATCAGCATATTTTCAGCTGTAGTCTCTCTCTTCTCAACGTAAGAACCCAGAGCTCGCTATTATGATGGCAAACATGTTATTATATGACTTGTAATTTTTTTACAAGCAGCCAATTATCTGACGCTAATTACTTAATATTTATGATTAGGTAATTTAATGTACCAACTATCACTAGGGATGTTAATAGTCGAGGTAGGAATAGCGAAAAGAAAATCCGAATCGGTTTTTTCGCTACTAAGCGCGTCATTTCCGTAATTCCAGCGTCCATGGAAGAAAATGGAGCGCTAAAATGTACATTTGCAGATTCCTATCGGTTCAGTACATCAATCGTGGACCGGAAATAAACTTGCCACGACAACACAGATCTATGTTCGCTAAAACGCAGACAAGATTTATGCGAAGCCACTACAGATATTTGAAGGTCTGATAAATGGGCGATAGCATCGACAATTTCAGTTAAAAATGTTTTAGATTGAAGTAATAAATCTACTTTATCTTTTGATTGGAAAGACTGATATTTGTTTTTGTCATTATTGCTCTGAGAATTTTTTATTTACTTAATGAAAATAGAAAATGTTTTTATTTTGGCAATAGTCGGGATAAGCCTAAAAGTGATTCATTTGAATGATATATTGGATACAATTTATTAAAAAACTTGATCGATGATCGCACAAAATATTAACGAGTAATACCTTAAGGGGCTTAGGAGCAAAACTAGCGTTTCTTTTACTCCTAAGTCAGGTCAAATAAAAAAAAGTAAGTCTATGTGTGTTATGTTTATGCCGTCCATAAAAAGCAATGTTTTCAATACACCGAGTAACAATATTTTTCTTGGAAAAAAATGGCGGCATACAGCAGTGATCAGAAAATGTACCCGCGTATTCTACAGATTATGAAAAATATTTCATTAAAAATAGCTAAAGGTAAGTATAGTGCGATTAATACATGCAGCCAGCCACTACTACTAACAATTCCAAATTTGATTGAAGGAGAAATATCTCGCAGCCTAGTACGAATTCTTTGTCATTAGAAACCCAATTTAAAAACTTTTTGAATCCAGTGAATTTGACATACGTGCATGGTATAGTGGTACATTTAATTTAAAAAATAACGCTTTCTCGGTTGGGCGTAATGGAATTTGTATGGTCTTAGAGCCCGCGGGTATAATTGAGGCTATAGACTTTGCTTGCATTTATTCAAAATCAAATCAAATTTATTTGCTGTAATAAGTGGTTAGAAGCAGTTGTTACAAATTTATAAGACTCACACTTTAACATGTATAGGTATCAGTATGCAAATTTTAACACAAGTTTTCAATCTAATAATTGAGGTTTAAGTTATTTTGTTCATCTAAACATTAATGTTAGATCCTTATAACTGTCAATATTCAAATTGACTGTAAAATGAGTTAAATCAAATACCTCACTTGTAAAATCGTCGTGTTGCTTCGGTGCAAAGTTTTTCGTGGTGGCGTGCATTCGTTTTCAAGTGATTCCTATTAGTGAATTAGAGGTTCTGTTATTCGAGATCGCATGACTTCGGTGCTAAGTTTTTCGTGGTGGCGTGTATTCGTTGTTAAGTGATTCGTATTAGTAAACTTACGGGGACGTGGTATTCGGTGTTACACTTTTCGAAGTCTGGTAGCACACTCTATAAGGGGAATGTGATGTGGTGGAGATTTGCAATGCCGAGGTTTGAATATGTGGTATCTCAAATGGCAGAGCATAAGTCGTGTGAGGGCTCAACTATCCCGACGCTCTAGCCGAGTTCCTACATAAATAGGAAGTAGGAAATAGTGGAGAACAGAGACTCGACACAAAACACACACAGAGAATAACTTTATTGGTTACAGCTTATGTATTATAAGACCGTACCGTACGTGTACCGTATAAATAGAACTGAACGGTCCGAGAGATGATTGTAGACTGAAGAATGAGTAATGAAAGTGAGAGAAAGTAATCTAAAAATGGAATAGAATGAAATTTGAATTAAAATGAGGAATGAAAAATGAACAGGATGAGAAAGAAATGAGGTTGGACGAGATGCTGCATGCAGGTGGCATGCTACAACGTTACAGTCGTAAAGAGACCTAAGGTCGCAGGTTCGCACCCCGCCCGCGTGCAATACTTTTTAATATATTTTATTTCTTAATACTTATAAAACATTGTATGGCTTACTGCATATTATTTGTATTTTATTTTTAATCTGATTTAGAAGTAAAATAAAATATTGAAATAGCGGTTGGTGCTAGTTTCGCTCATCTAAGCCCCTTAATAACTCAATCAATCTCTATTGAAGTAGATTTGTTTTATTTTAAAATGCAAATTCATATACTTCATGTAATTCTAAAATTAATAGAAAACACACGAGTTATTTTAAAAGCTTTTGTTAACTTTCAAAATAATATGTGGGTTTTTATTTTTGTAGGTATTTTTGTTGGAGGCTTATTTTGAATCTGAATTTTGAAGCCTCCTCACTCAACCAAATAATTCTTAATCATTTAAGCTAAAAATACAAGACAATTTAATTGAGTTATTCAGCTCATGTGATGATGAAGAAATATTAAATGTTTTTTTTAAAGCAATTATTAGGTAACGATGTGAATAACTTTTATTTTTATTTTTGTCATACAAAAATTACATATTCATTACAGAAAACTGGCTAACTGTGAGTCTTATCAGTACACACATTAACATTTTCCCGGATACTCCCACCTGTAAACGTAAGCCTATTGTTTTTTCTTTTGTTTCTGGTTCAGGCTTCGTGAATGACATAAAGGCACCGTATTATATCCTTGTTCTTACTTCCTTATCCTTATTTATATTATAAATGCTCAGTGAGTTAGTTTGTTTGCTTGTGACGTTTTCACGCCGTAACTACTGAACCGATCGAGAAGTATTTGTGGTTTGACGTCTCACTAATAATTAAGCAGCAACTTTGACAGAATCGAGAAAAACACCAAAAGAACAGTTTGTGACCAAAAAGTTTTTAATATGGGACCCCCATATTTATTATTAGTTATTTTTTGTAATAGTGAAAATAAATACCTATACACATTATGTAAAAATTTTAAGTAAATACGTCTAGGCCTGTGACATACGGATGGATAATGTGGGGTTAGTATTAGGGTTCTTTTTATCATAATTTAGGTACCTAAGAAATATAAACATAACAATTGATATATAACAATATAAATGCAATATAAATATCAACAAACCTAGGGCGTTTTAAAAATGTGAAAAAATTTACGTAAATAAATTATCGAAGGCCGGAGGGCGTCCCCTGCCAGAAACAATGAGCAAGTATTTAAAAAGGCAAAGCGTTAAGCCTTTTTCTCTCAATAGCATTTTCACCGAGTTCTTTTAGGGTTATGTTCTAGTACTGAAACCTTTATGATGATTCGTGCGCCGGTGTCCGTTCGTCTTTCTGTATTTTAACAGAAAATGTACTTATTTCCAGAAAAATATAGCAAAAATTATCATAAATATTTTTAATTTTGTGATGATTTTGTGAACAAAATCTAATGAAATTCCATGTCAGATTTATATTGATATATGTACAAAAAATGTAGTTAATGCTATATAAATTAAACCCAAGTTAATCAGTACTATTTACGGAGATTTTCATATATTTGATTGTTCAAGTCACTGTTAAAACCTGCCTGGAAGCAGATATTTTAGGAATTTTATTTTTAACTGTGTGAATTCAATATGTATGGGTCAGAGTATATGCAATAGGATTATTCGGGTTAATTTGGAATTTCCAAATATGCATAATTTCAAATTAAATTTCAAATAAAAACCGCAAAGACAACGAAACATACGACGGACGTATGGTTCGATTAATCCTTGAATAATAGATAGAATAGATGTGTTACCAACCTATTTCATCACTATTTTGATTCCGTTTTCTACGCTAAACGCCTTTGGGCATTAACTTTTTTAGCTCTGCTTTCCCTTCCAAGAATAAAGACGTGATTATCCTAACTAATATTATAAATGCGAAAGTGAGTTTGTTTGTTTGTTTGTTACGCTTTCACGTTGTAACTACTGAACCGATCATCACGAAATTTTTCATTCACGTTATCTGGGGTGCGGAAAAGGACATAGGGTACATTTTCCCGGGAAAAAGTACTGTTCCCGAGGGATATACATTGACGCGGGCGGAGCCGCGGGCGAAAGCTAGTTATTTATAAATGTATAATATGTGTCATTGTTTCTTTGTCTTTTTTTTCTTTGTTTGTATTTCCATGACTTTTATGGTATAATCTTTTTGTCAGACACATGGACATTTATTTGTACTTTCTAATGGCAGAATATCTATTTATCTCACGGGTGTCATCCTAAACCACTTGGCCGGTAGTTGCAGGTATGGTATCGGGTGCGTACGCCCGAGCTCTTGAGCTGCTACTTGTTTTTCCATCATTCATCCATGTGAGAAATACCCTTCCCAACATAAACAAATTCCTATCCTTCCCCAGCTTAAAAATGCTTCCGATAAGAAGCAGGGTCGGAAGCACAAGAAGCCAAATACTACAATCGGCAATCCGCTTGCCAAGCGTGGTGAGAATAGCAATATCCTCCCATGGGACGTAGACACCTTTATACCTAATAACAATTTTTCAGCAAATAAAGCGAGTCACCTAGCAATATAGGTATATTTTTTATTAGTCCGTCGTCTCCCATTGCTGGACAAAAGGCCTCCAAACTTTGTTTTCTGATACCTTTGCAAAATAAAAATACCTCGTCTATCCATTTCGAACAACTTGTCTTATTTTCTCAAGAAAAACTAAAATATACTTTGAACTACTTTTGATATATATATATATATATAGTAAGTTCTGATCCAGGCAAACATGTTACAAAATATTTTCAATAACATCAAACTTATATGATGGATGTTGGTCGGAGTTTACTTTTTAAATTTTGACGCATGCACCGCGTGAAATTTATGACTCCGATATATTGTTGGTAATATTCTTGAGGACAAAGCCACATACATTATATGATATGCGATGCTTGCGTCGTTCTACATCTAATGTATGTACGAGCATACATATACATGTTATGTATGTAATATTTCTTTTTTGCCATTAAAAATAGTTCGTTTTATACACACATACTAATCACATCTTTATCTCTATTACGGGGTAGATAGAGCCTGTAAATATGGTAACAGATTATGGTCGTAGAAGTATTGAGAGAACCTTAAAGTTAACCGCTCTCTCACTTACCGAACGAAGCTCATAGAACCGGTACAGCATCTACTCAAATGTCGATTAGAAACTCGTTTTGAATTAACATGAATTTGGCGTGTACTTTCGGGATTACCAAAATTTGACGTATTCTGAAAGTTCTTACAAACATGTAGATGTACTATTTTGTGATATTTAAGAGCTAGGCTATTATCGGTGTCACTGTGTAGAAAGAAATACACACAATGACTTTTTTGTCACGATTTATTGAAGTTTAGCTATTGCCTTCTCTATTTTACACTCTTGTGAAACACACTAGTGTGCATGTTGCCTTACGATGTTTTCCTTTACCGTAAGCAGATGGTGGTCGATAAAATAAACTTACTTGAGCCAGATTTGTCTAGAAACTCAAAGAAAACCATTCTGACTGGGCAGGGATAGAAACCGGGAACTTTCCCTTAGACCAGTGAGCCACTACTGCTTCTACTTTATTTTTTGGTGACACGGTTAATCGACAATGCACACCCTGGTATCAGAGTTCATCGGAACCGCCTCTCGGCCTCTGACGTTCTTCCTTTATCGACTATCAGACGGCAGCCGGGACCAACGGCTTAACGTGCCTTTCGAAGCATGAAATCATCTTTATTATCCGACAATCAAGTGATTCAAACCTGCAATGGCCTAACCGAACTGAAAACAACTAAACAACCCCTTTATTATATTTTTATTCTTTATTAGTATAAGTTGGGCTTCAAATTTAGTCACTCTGAGGTCCCAAAGGTGAATTGGGAGACTGTTAATAGCAGTTGCTGTTACAATTTATGATTGTGAGCTGTAAACGTTCATAAAGTAAATAAAATGAAGCTCTGTTAAAAGTGGTCGTGGAGTTATTTTGGGATAAATTGGAATGTTTACCAAAACCAATACCTACCTAACCAAGCATAAATACTTGCGTGCCTTAAATAAGCTGGAGTCCGGGTCGCTAGTATTAAATCTTTTTCAATTATCATGTTCATAACTGCTGTTGTGGAGATATTCAAAGTATGTCTCACCTCACCGACTCTTGTCCGCTTCTGTTTACCGAGGATGGTATTCAAAAATGACACAAAGCCGATAGCGACGTTGTCAAATGGATTGATAGCCTTCCATTCACTCTCTAAAATTTCATCTGTTGTTGCATGTCTACATAAAATCAATTGCAAATAATAATAATAAGGAATACACCGAATCAAAAGTTGTTAGCGATTACGTCGCTAACAACTTTTGATTCGCTTAAGGAACAGGATGGGGTTTTCCTAATTTTTAATTGTCATACTATTTCTTTATAAACAACAACGGTTTATATCCAGGTAAAGTTTAAGCTGGGTTTTAAATAGGCTTTTTTATAGGTTATATTGAATAATTGCTTTGAGTTTTCATGTTATTAACTTATTCACGGACACACAATAGATGTAACAATAAAAGTCTACAGGCGAAACGTCCCGGAAAGTGTTAAAATACTAAGCATTCTATGCGCAAAGAATTACTCATGTCAATCAAGAAAAGTTTAATGAAAACTCCGTAAGCTGGTCTTTCCATGTTTTTTTAGGTCCATTGAAATTGACTCTTTCTGTGTCTCTTTTTCATTCTCCCTATCTCTCTTCCGCACTCTTTTCTCTATTTTATCAGAATTCTTCGTTATATTTTTAGCAATATTACACGACTAATAGAACTTAAAGACAAAAACTTTTTATTTTAAAATTATATGACAATTTTATTAAGGTGCTACTTGCATGGGGTTGAGAAATATAATTAAGTTGGTTATGTATGTCTTAGATATTATATTTTTCACTGTGTAGCACAAGTAACGATATCGAAATATTTTTTATATTTTTCTATGGCAAATAGATAAAAAAATAGAAAGAAATATTATTGGTTGTATTTAATTTAAATTATTTTTTTAATTTGAAATTTAAAAATTCTATTATACATAGGTATCTAAAACTATTTAGAAAGACTTAAACTGTTTGTTTAAGAAACACTTGCTACATTTTCAGAAATACCATTTTGGTCTGCAGTATTATGTATCTGTGTCATTTTTCCCGTGCCTTTAAATACAAAAAAATCTTACTCATGAACCTTCCGATACTGCAACTGAATTTCAAAATTTCATAAACCTACTCCAATATTCATAAACAGGTCACCGTAAGTGTACCGTCAGCAAAATTGCTGGAGTTCGCATCTCTTTAATCGTTTAGCAGTTGGGTTTCATTATCAAACACTCCAGCAGCCCTCATCAGGGTTAAAGGAATACCCCGATTCGCATGCGTGGTTCTCAACCCAACAGTGGCAGTACTAGACGTGATACCGCCGAGGGTAGACGTCCCGAAAGCTCCTGGAGGAGTAGCTCGCGATCTATGTTACTCGAATTTTAGTTAGTGTAGTGGAAGTGATAAGTGTGTGTTAAGTTTTGAAAACTTTAGACGTAAAATTGGCTGTTCAGTCAATCTATCAGTAATGCAGTAATGTGAGTTTTTGATTTTTGAATTCAATAAAACAGAATTCATAAAATTAAAATATCTGCTCAAAGAATATTTTCTTCCCGTTATATTTGTATTATTCGGGAATATCGTGAATTGATTTGGTATCGACGATTACGGATTTATTATTATAAGTTATTACACTTCTATCAAATATGTAGATTATATAAACCGTCACAGCATCTGAGAATACATAAAAGTATGAAAACTGTGATTTATCTTCCCGTCATTTTATTAGTTTTCGGGTAATTTGGAGTCATTCTGATTGTTTAACAGTTACAAATTTTATGATTGTATACCACTGCTTTTACTTTCATATTTTTATTTTTATTTGAAATATAAAAAGTAAAAGTAATTGAGATCACAATTAAAAATAAGTATCTTATTAAAGCATTCAAAGCGCTATTTTCTTCCTGTAGGTATTTTTTGTTTTTTTCGGTGAATTATTTTAAGTGCAATCTGTTACTGACAGATTTTATAATTTTATGCTTTTCTATGCTACTGCTAGGTACTCAATATTTTGAGGTAAAAAATCGTTGATATAAATGTGACAATAATTATTATAGATGCTTGAGTTGTAAGAAATACCTGACTATATTCATGAGTATTTTTTCCAAGTGACATCAAAATATTTTTTTGCGTTGGATGGAATTTCATGTATGTATGTAAGCAACCAACATATATGATTGTTCTAAATCAAATTATAAGGATCACCTCTAATATACTTCTGTAAAATGTAGTATGTTTTGTAATTATATTAACACAGGGTGTTCGAATTTGTTGTTTGTTTCTGTGTTTTTGTTTCTCTAATTTATGATGGCCTGTGAAAAAGAAAATGTGCCGATGTTTCTATTCTCACGCCTATCGTAAAAGTCGATCAGGGGTTAAGTTCAGTATCATTTAAAAGATAACAGTATTTTATGAAACGAATTTCATTATTTCTGCAAGTCATACAGGATTTAATTACTAAACTTAAATTGAAAACTTTTGAAAGTGCCGTCATCTTCATTTTCATTCTTAAAAAATTAGAACGAACATCTACATTCTTGGTATTGGATGGAGTATGTAGGTTGCCTTATGATGTTTTCCTTTACCGAAAGCAGGTAGTGGTCGACGTAAATGATAATATTTAAGAGGCTTAGACCAGCTCAATCGGGTAAATTAATAGTAGAAGAATAAAATGAAGGGTGGAGCTTAAGTTAGATTTGACTACCAACTCAGATATACAGGTGTGGCCGGGTGTCGTTTGAACCCGAGAACTTTTACTTATGGGTCGTACCTACTCATTGACTACAAAGCCGCTAATTTTGCTAAACATGACTACGGCTATTTCGCTAGGGAAAAAGACGTGTTACTGTGCGAGTCAATTTCGCCTATCACTCCATTATCAAACTGAGAGTTCAGAAATATTCTTCAAATTTTTTTTCTTTAAATGTTATAACTAGTTTTCACTCGCGGCTCCGCCCGCGTTAATATCCCTCGGGAACAGTACTTTTCCTCGGGATGAAATGTCTGTCCTTCTCCGTACATACATACCCGTTACATACCCGTTGTATGCAAAATTTGATGACGATCGGTACAGTAGATAAGCCGTGAAGGCGTAACAAACAAGCAAACCAACTCGCATTTATACATTAGTTGGGATGACTCAAAGAAACTATGTGAAACATTTACGTATACTGCAATACTTAAGTAAAACATAGTATCGTACTACATAATATCACGTCGTTTTTCCTTGCGGGGTAGACAGAGCCTAGGTCTATAAGATCTTAACGTTTAACAGGTTGGTGGGCGTGTAGGTGGTAAACAGAATCAAAATAGTAATGGGTTGCTAGCCACATCGCCTTTTGGCATGATTTCTCAAATTTTCCCCCATTCCCTCAATCGGATTTTACGATATTCGCAGGAAAAGAAACAGCTGGTTGTTTCTTTTTTATTTCTCCAAGATCAGCATGAATGAATACATAAATCAGAAAATCATAGTAACTGAAGTAACTAGAATACTAGCTTTTGACGTAAAACGTATATACGGGGTACCATGTCAGAAAACCTGACCGTACTCGTAACGTAACGAATTAATTTATTTCGTCTGACATTAATAACTAAAAAAACTATTAAAAAAACTATATATTGTAGCAACATGATTTTAGTGACATTATTTAGCGTAGGTATATTCAGCTCGCTGCTAAGACCTTGAGTTGCATCGCGGCATCTGGTTTCACTCACAAATTTGATCAAATAAAAGAATCTAAAACTTTACTTTACTAGTAAATCAGTTCTTTTTTTTTAGTTTTTTAGTTAGAGATTTAATTTACTTTTATTATTGAGCAATTCATAAATTAAGAGAGTTATTTATAATAAGTATATAGGTATATTAAGTTTATTAAATAGTGTAAAATCTAAGACCAAAAATCCTACAAGTAATTTACTTGTAAAGCAAAGATTTAGATTTTACTTAATTTGATCTTAATTAGGAGTAAAATAATATATACTTAGCGCTAGTTGGCCGATGTAAGCCTCTTAAAATAGTAGTGAAATTAAGATTAACAATAACTACTTATATGGTTTACTGGTGGCTCTGTAAGGTGTAGACCTCGCAAGTTTTATCATAGCGAACCTTCGATCAAGTATAATGGTAGGTACACGATTCGCGTTCGAAAAGTGGCAACGGCAAAACAGCTCACTGATCAAGTTTTGGCGCTGTTTTGTCCACAGTTGGAATAAACCGCGCTAGCACTCACACGTCTCGCTATGACGAAGGTTCAGTGAAAAGATGCAAAATCTATGCATCAAAAGTGAAAAAAAAAAGATAGAGTTACTTTCAGTATGTACCGTTTTTGTCGTCGTTTGTCGTTGTTTGATGTTTTGACACTGGGACATTATTAAGGCTTCATTTTGTATGAGACTGTATTATATTTTATCGAAGCAGCGAACTCACAATAATCCTAAGAGCCTCGGCCCCCAATGGAATAAGGTCCTTCATACCAATTTACGTCATTTATACCAATTTCCAAAAACTGAAACGCAAAAATATCTATTTAGGTAACGAAATCTATACATATAATAAAACAGTAAAAATATTTTGTCTGTACATTTAAAATTTTTGACTGAAATGGATAGACACTTAAAAAAGAATAATAGAAAGCAAAAAATTTTTTTTCGAATTTCTGTCTTTCTGTCTGTATGTATGATCACGATTATCTCCGAAAATACTGCACCGATTTACTTCAAACTTTCACCAATTGCTTTGTTTTAACCCAGCAAAACATTTTAAGTTAGTTTCATCAAAATCGGTTCATTAAAAAAAAAGTTATCGTCATTTGAATGAACTAAAGGCATGAGTTTGCCTGCAAACATATTATAGCAAAAATTATAGCAAAAATAAAATAAAATAGTAAGTGACATAAGAAAATTAAAAACATTTAAAGGTCGTTACATCAAAATCAGTTCATTAAAAAAGAAGTTATCGTCATTTGAATGAACGAACTCAAGGCATGAGTTTGCCTGCAAATATTTAGCATTAAATAATAATGAAATTGGGTATGGAGATAGTTTTAGACCCGGGTACATAGGACAAGGACATAAGGTACCTTTTATTCCGGGAAATTCTACTGTTCCTGAGGGATGGATACTATCGGCGGCGGCGTAGCCGCGGGCAAACGGCAGGGTGGGTGGTATAAACTTTGTGTGGAAATGGAAATTTTCTCATTTCTGGACTTAGAGGTCTGAAAGTAGGTATATAAGTTCTTGATTAAAATAAAAAAAACATCTGTGTAGGTGAACTAGACAAAATTCTTCCCTGAACGAGTGAAATAGGGGGTAAAGTTTGTACGGAAATTTTCTTATTTCTACACTTAGAAGTATAAAAATAGGTATATAAGTTCTTGATTCCAAATAAAAAATATATTTGTAGATGAAATTTGCAAAATTAAGGGGTAAAATGGGGTGGGTGGGTGGTATACACAACAACACACAACTTTGTATGGATATTTTCTCATTTCTGGACTTAGATGTATGAAAATAAGTATATAATTTCTAGGTTACAATTAAAAATATCTGTCTAGGTAAAATGGACGATATTTTCCCCTGAAGGGGTAAAATAGCAGGGTAAAATTCGTATAGGAATTTACTCATTTCTAAACCTAGAAGTATGAAAATAGGTAAATAAATTTACTATTACAATTGAAAAAGATCTGTGTAGGTCCCCCAGAAGGGCGGTAAAGTTTGTATGGAAATTTTCACATTTCTAGACCTAGAAGTATAAAAATAGGTATATAAGTTCTTCATTACAATTAAAAAAAGACCTGGCAAATGGACAAAATTCCGCCCTTAAATGGCAAAATTGGAGGGGGGTAAAGTTTTTAAAGGAAATTGGAAATTTTCTTATTTCTGGACTATAAAGTATGAAAATAAATAGGTATGTAAGTTCTCGATTACAATTAAAAAAGATATATGTGGGTGAGATGGACAAAATTCACCCCTAAAGGGGTAAAATGGGAGGGTAAATAATATCCATACTTCCATACTAATACTAATATTATAAATGCGAAAGTAACTCTTTCTGTCGTCTTTTTAAACTGATTTGGATGAAATTTGGTATGGAGGTAGTTTGAGGCCCGGGGAAAGACATAGGGTATGTTACATTCCGAGAAATTGTACTGTTCCCGAGGGATCGACACTAACGCGGGCGGAGATAGTTGTAAATAAAATTTCACAAATCGGTTGCTGTGAAGGAAAACTGACCGAAAGATGGACAGACAGAAGGACATGCGAAAGAATTGTTGCCCAGGCTAAAGCGGAGGAGCTTCGCTCAGTTTGCTGCTCATAAGCTAGTTTCCTAAAGAAATATAATTAATATTAGTCCGTTAGTTAAGGAATCAAAAAATATTGGGTACGAATTTTTTGATTGTCTAACTGAAGGACTAATCTTAATGTCGATTTTTGACCCAGTAAACTTGCCGATTGTTCGCTCTATATATTCTATTATATTTTATTCATTAAAATTAAACTGAATAATAAAAATATGTCTGCTTTAAGTTCCAACCAACTGGTTATAATACAACCCGCAGCTATTATGGTTAATATTAAATAATATGAAAAAAATAATATAATTAATTGAGAAAGCTTTCTCCACTTTAATCAACTTTCAATTCATCTGATATGAATTAAGTTGGATACCACACTTCTAAATAGTGGGTAGTAATGGAGATTACGCATGCTTCGAATGCGTGTACCTATAATATGTGATGAACAAATTCGCCGCGGTGATTTGAAGCTACGGCAGCTCAGTGGTTGAGAGCATCGACGGGCTAGATGTCGAAGGTTGTAGGTTCAAATCCTACCTGTGGCGAAATTTTTTCATCACATATTTTCACAGCGTTGCAATGCTATTAATATAATTAATTATTATGGTTAAATTGAACTAATTTTAACCAATAAAGCTGCGGGTAAAACCCTTTTGTCGTATGCAGTCGATTAACTAATAAAAGAAATAAAACTTTGCTGAAAGCGGGCAATCAGGCGGCGGCTGGTTCATCGTCAACTGTGGGTGCATCCACATCGGGTCAGCAGGCCCGAGCCAAGCGGACGGCGAAGAAATGATTAAAAACTTTTGGTTCTTGCGCTGGTTTGCCGAACTTTAAGCCGTATTTCCAAGTCTAGTAAGTTGCCTTTAACGTTGATATTGCCATGGAATGATTCTACCGTCGATATGTTAGATGGTTTAATTTATTTTTTAGCTAAAACTAGATTTAAGGTACCTACTTAAAACTAAAATTGATAATTCGTTTTGAACTGTCAGCTGTCAGTGTCACCCAACGACAATTTGTCGAATATTTTTGACAGTGACATTTTTTTTTTTTTTGTCCTTTTCAGAGGCAACGGAATTACTTTGTGCATCCGTGTTCGTATGTAATATCTCACATTGTTTTTTCTTTCCTTGTTCTTTTTTTTTTTTGTTGTTTTTAGTTTCATAGATATTTTTTCTTTTATTCTTATGTTGTTATTGCCTACTTTATAATGTGCTCATTATAGCAATTTAATGACCTGTCTCTTCACTTGTTGCGTGTTTCTAATATTTTCTAGGCTACTTGTGGGTAGACAATGCACCACTTTATTTTATTTTTATTTATTATTATTACCATTATATTATATTAAGTATATATTTATTTATATTTTAATACAAATGTCTGATGTACATGATGACTCTTTTCACTCCTTGTGTTCTACTAATGACAGTTTCCACAGTTTGCCTTCCCCATCTCTTAATGAAATCCTCGTATCTGAATTTTCCTCTTTTCCGAAAAACTTTAATGTTCTGCATTTTAATGCTCAAAGTATTCCTGCCCATTTTGCTGACATGCTAGCGACATTTGATCTTAAAAACGTCCATGCTATTCTAATTTCTGAAAGTTGGCTTAGACCCTGTCTCCCTTCTACGAGTTACTGTCGTCCTGGTTTCCAATTAATTCGTCACGATCGCACCGGGTCTGTTGGTGGTGGTGTTGCCATTTATTTGCGATCTAACATTAAGTTCACCGTAAAATATACTTCAAATTTAACGAACCCCTCTAATCAACCTGAATATCTCTTTCTAGACCTAACTCTTGCACATACTAAAATCCTGTTAGGTGTTTTCTACAGTCCTTCCTCTAAGGTCGACTATTTTTCAACATTAGAAAATATTTTGGAAGAAACCGTGCAATCTTATGAGCATACTATTATTCTGGGAGATTTTAATACATGCCTCTTGAAAAATGACTACAGATCCAACAGACTTATTTCCTTAATTGATAGTAGTAATCTACATTTATTGCACTCCAACAAAGCAACGCATTTCTTCCCTGGTTGTGAACCTTCCCTTCTTGATTTGATCCTAGTTTCATCTCTTGATCATGTTGCGAAATTCGGACAACACCCAGCGGAAGCATTCTCTTACCACGACCTTATTTTCCTTTCATATAAAATTCGTCCACCTAGGTCTAGACCTAAAGTCCTCATGCAGCGTAATTTTGGTGCCATTGACCTTGATAGTTTGCGTCTCGACGCTTCAAATTATGATTGGGCAAATCTTACTAACGCTGAATCGGTTAATTCTCAGGTAGAAATCCTTAATTCTTATATCCTTGCATTGTATGATAAGCATGCCCCCTTACGCCCTGTGCGAGTAAAATATCTACCGGCACCCTGGCTTTCTAACGACATCAAGGCTATGCAAGCTATTAAAAACAAGGCAAAGTCGAAGTTCAAATCTGATCCAGACAGATATCGAGAAAAATATATCAAAGCCCGTAATCGCTGCAATAAGGCTTGTAGGGAGGCTCAACGTCGCCACATTCACCAGTCTGTCCAGAATGGCGATCCTGCTAAAATCTGGAAATTTCTTAGAACTTTAGGAGTTGGTAAGTCTCAAAATAGTAATCACATTGATTTTGATATTAATGGCTTCAATCAACATTTTTCATCCTCTTTGGCTTTTGACGATGCCAATAAACGTAATACTCTTAATTTTCTTTACCATTCTAAAACTCCGGATATACCTCAATTTGTCTTTAGTCAAGTCGCTGATTGTGATGTTGAGAAAATTGTGCGTTCCATTTCCTCGAATGCTATTGGTGGTGATAGCGTTAGTCGTAGTATGATCCTTCCCATCCTTGATATTATCCTTCCTTTTATAACACTTATCATTAATAACTCCATGTCTTCTAGTACATTTCCTGACGTGTGGAAGGAAGCTCACATCATACCACTACCAAAAAATAATAATCCCATTTCCTTCTCCGATTTCCGACCAATTTCCATTCTCCCTTTCCTTTCAAAGGTCCTAGAAAGAGTAATTCAATCACAGCTTAGCCATTTTCTTACCGTTAATGATTTGCTCAATCCTCTCCAATCCGGTTTCCGTCCTGGTCATAGTACGACTACTGCTTTAGTTAAGGTCACGGATGACATACGTCAGGGCATGGATAACAAACAATTAACAGTCCTTACGCTCCTTGATTTCAGTAATGCATTCAATACGGTCGATTTCGATATTCTGCTTGGGATGATGCACACACTCAACATATCTCCAACAGTGATTGATTGGTTTCGATCTTACCTGTTCGGTCGTCGGCAGCGTATTCGTATCGAAGATAAGTTCTCTTCATGGTGCTATACCTCTGCTGGCGTACCACAGGGTGGCGTGTTATCTCCTCTTCTATTTTCTTTATTTATAAATTCTATCACCACACAACTTCAGTCTTCCTACCACCTTTATGCAGACGATCTGCAAATCTATGCTCAAGCTCAAGTTAATAATATCGATGCAGCTATTGCTAAAATTAATCAAGACTTACAAAGAATATCTGCCTGGAGCAAAACTTATGGTCTTCAAGTAAATCCCAAGAAAACGACAGCAATACTGATTGGTAGCCCACAGTTACGCTCTAGGCTTAAATGGGAATTACTACCTCCGATAATCTTTAATGATGTCATTATCACATACAGCGATCGGGTGAAAGACTTGGGACTCTGGCTTGACAGCAAATTATGTTGGTCACCTCAGATTAATGAACTGAGTAAAAAAAATATTTGCATCATTTAACTCATTTAAAAGACTCAGTAAGTTCCTTCCAACTGACACCAAAATTACGCTCGCACAATCCTTGCTCCTTCCTATCCTTGATTATGCTGATACTTGTTACCCTAATATTACTGAAGAGCAGCTAAATAAACTCGAGCGTCTCCAAAATCTATGCATTAGGTTTATATTTGGTCTACGCAAGTATGATCATGTATCTCAGTTTCGCCGTCAACTCAAGTGGCTGCCAATTCGACTTCGCCGTAACTGGCATATTCTCAATCTTCTATTTACAATCCTTTTTAATCCCTCCTCTCCAAAATATTTAAGAGAACGCTTTACTTTTTACAGAGATGAACAGGGTCTTAATTTACGAAGTTCTAAAAACCTCCGTCTCAAAATCCCCACGCATTCAACTAAATTCTATTCCCAGTCATTTACAGTGCAAGCTGCCCTTCTATGGAACTCACTGCCAATCTCGATCCGGTGTGCTCAAACGCTAGCCAGTTTTAAATCTCTTGTCAAATCACACTTCTTGTCCTCTTTGTAGGCATATTTATTTCCTCTCGTGTTGTGTTTTAAATCCTCGTCTTGTCTTCAGATATTGTATGTATGTATGTATATATTTATGTATGTATTATCATGTATAAAAATAGTTTCTCTTCTTTTCTTCTTTTCGGACCGAATTAACTTTATTATAACCTTTATTTTCTATCTCTATAAATTTTGCGCCCTACCTGTTGTTATTTTCTTATATTCCTACTACCCTCAGGTTGCCTGGAAGAAATTGCATTTAGCGATAAGGCCGCCTATTGTTTTTCTCAATCTGTTACTTATTTATGTTTATTTCTTGGAATTGGTGCAATAAAGAGTTAAATAAATAAATAAATAAATAAAACAATGCATGAAAATATTTTCGGGCATTTCATTCGCTAAAAATGTTAATAACTGATTATACCAGCTGTTAGTAACAATATTAATGTTAAAAATAATTTAGAGGCCAAAAAGTATTTATAGATAGCTAGGACAAACGACCCGAAGGACGTAAAAGCATGAGGTAGGACAAAATCGAAATAGTGATGGGTTGCTAGTCGCATCGCCTACTAAAATGAATTCTTAGATTTTCGTTCATCCCCTCGATCGGCTTTTACTATCTGCGCGGGAATAACATCAACTGGTATATTCTACTTTTTTCTATTCTCCCAAGACCAGCATGGAATGGAATTTGCCAGCTGCTTCTCTTCCCACGCAGATTGTAAAAGCCAATCGAGGGAATGGGCGAAAATCACATAAATCATGTCAATAGGCGATGCGGCTAGCAACCCATCACTATTATGATTCCGTTTTCCAACTAATGCCAACCAATATACTAAATGTGGCCATAAGGTCTTACGGACCATGGGTCTGTCCCCGCGAGGGAAAAAGATGTGATGCTATGTACGATTTTCAAAGATTTATTCAAAGATTTATTTAGAAAATAGGCCTTTTCAGGCGCTTTTTCACGTCAATTCACATTTAAAATAATACTTATTAAATTATATAAAAATTATTAATTAATTATGTAACTTTCAGAATATATAAGTAATTCTAAATAAGCTGAAATTAACGAGCAGGTCCTTAGGTACTACACGAGATATATCTATTAATGGCTTGTATAGATTATATATATTTATATAGATATAGAGCGGATTAAAAAAAAAAATTAGTAAGTCCTTCGGGCAGTGTGAAACTTTTATAATGACTCTCGCACGATGGACTACAAGATGTATGTACAGGCTGGCTAAAAACGGCCTGGCTGAAATATCACGGTTATTAGCCGAGCCGCATTATTTTAATAGGGCGTGCCTTAAGACCATTACACAACATTTTTACAGTCAGGTAAATGACTTTATTATAGAACCATATTATAGAAGCCGTGTGGTATCCGGCAGAGTAGAATAGGACCACTCCAAGTCTTCCCATGAATGTCGTAGAAGGCGACTTAGGAAATACAAGCTAAACAAACCTTATAAACATCTGTGGGACCTCTCCAACCCGCCTGGCCGGCGTGGAGAGTGTAGGCCAAGTCCTCTGTCTGCTCTGGCCAATTATGGCTCTAGAAGTATAGAGAGGGTCATGCTCCTGCAGTGGAGACTAAGAAGGACCTGATGATGATAGAACCATCAGTAATCGGTTAACACATTATCATTATTACAACCATACAAAATCCACTGCTGGACAAAGGTCTCTACCAAGGATACTTCGTTCCAAACGACGATATTGCCATACTCATCACACTTGGTAGGCAGGTTGGCGAGCGCAGTTCCTTTACACATTATATTTATGATACACACACTAATACACAAGATAACTCATCATCATCATCATTTCGAGTGGGTGTCACGGTCAATCGACCATGCACGGCCTGGTGTCAGAGTTCTTCGGAACCGCCTGTCGGCCTCTGACGTGGTTCTTTTTACGACTACCAGATGGCAGCCGTGACCAACGGCTCAACGTGCCTTCCGATGCACGGAATCTTCTTTATTATCAGACAACCAGGTGATTCAAGCCTGCAATGCCCTTACCAAACTGGAAACAACTAAATTAAGTATGCTTCCCGTGGGAATCGAACCCACGAGACCTGGGTCTACAGGCAGACGCCTTAACCACTGGACCACGGAAGTATATGTCACTTTATTAATGTATGCCGTATTAAATGGACAAAGAGGCAGACCCTTTAAAAAAAATTTATGGTTTCGCTAATAACCGTGATATTTTAGCTTGGTATAAACTGTAAGATTTACGTGTCCTTTGATAATAATTTTACAAGTTTTCCCGTTGCCTGAAGAACCTACTAATAATTTTATCACAACTTGGATTAAATTGAAAGCTCATTGAAATTGTATAGTAAAATACGAAAAAAATACGTATTTAACGAAACAAAAAAGCCTTAGAGAAATGGTCCTTAATGTAATTATCTGGATCATTGCGCTGAAAACAAAAAAACGCAGAAGGAATTAAATTAATTATATTGAGAATCTGTACATTTTTTGTTATGGAAAAGCTTTACAAAAGAAGCACATCAACGAAAAAATTGTCTGCCTGTAAAGTCGGTTTATGGACCATAATTTTACGTGATAAAGGTGAAAGAGAGATATATAGATAGCGTCACAAGCCGAATGCTTAGGCCGATCGTGCCTCTCTATCGCTTGCTCCGTGCTCTCGCTTACACGCGGAACGTGACACTTATTTGTACGTACAGCCAGCGTTTATTGATCTATAAGACGTTCCCGTCAAAAAACCTTGCTAATCTAAAATCTCCTCAACTTTTGTTATTTACAAAGGAAAGTTAAGGAGATCTTGGGTTTGGAGTAATGACGTAATAATTTTAGCATTTTGTATGCATAATGTTTGGTTTGGTATTTATGTCAAATATTGCGTCTATACGAAAGACATAATAAAAGTTACTGTACATTGTTAAAAACTCTCTGAAAATATGTGCATATCTGAATATTTTTAAAATTACATATTTTTGAAATTGACTTTTCCAACAATTCAATAGTGTCATTACGTCGGAAAAAAACGGGTTAGAAATGCAAATGAACTGGGAATGCAAAATTTTGGATTTTACATGGAGGGGACTTAGAAAAACCTAACTTCAAATTGTCGAACAAAATTACATTGTGCATTTTTCAACATCTTGAAAAAAGGGCAAAATTTAGTCATTTCATTAAAAGTCCGACGGAGACACGAACATTTTTAAACAATACTTTTTATTGCTTTTTTTTACGATCTACATGTAAAAGGTCCTTTACATTTTTCACGTATTTACCATACATTTGGGGAGTTAAATTTGTTGATTGCTATTTTCTTATTTTAGATATCGAAAAAACTCGTTATAGAAAATTTGCACCGAATGATTTTTTTCCGCATTGATTGTTTATTTTTATCGATATCTCAATAACTATGAACGATACGTGATTAATGTTTAGGATCTAAATTGTAGAGCGTAAAACAGTTACAAAAAAAATCGTATCTAAACTGAGAACTATAAATGAGTTTAATCCTTTTTTCAAGATGGCCGAAAATGCACAAGGTAATTTTGGTCGCACGTAATATCCAAAATTTAACTTTATTGCTTCATGTTCAAAAATGTATAAATAAATAAATACAGTAGCCCCACAGTTAGTTTTGAACTTGTGTCGTAGAATACTAACTCAAACATACTATATTTTATAATATTATATGATGACTGGACAATATTTTTTTAAGCTGTGTATTTCCCACTGCTAGGCGAAAGTCTCATTTCTCCAGGGATCCCTATTTCTAGCTTTCTCCTTCCAGTTAGACTGAACTAATATCCAAACAAAAGTCTTGACAGTCTTTTTTCAGAAACTTGCTTTTTTTGAATTATATTCGTCGTGTATCTGTATGTAGCAAAATAATAAGCATAGAAAAACATACAGATTTTAAAAGAAAATTCAAAATAAAAATACTTTAAGGATTTAAATGTAATACTTGTTTCGTTGGAGCTTGAATTTTCTCGTCCAAGAAGTAGAATTTTTTGCACTTCGTTCTCCTACGGGAAATATTTAGCATAGCGTACCTGCCACCTGATATTAGCTCTTTATTAAGCATGCCTTTCTTTGTAAGTTTGCATATTCTCACTTTTTACGACCCTGACTTTATGATCCTGTTTTATATTTTTCGTCTTTATTCTTTTTGGTAATGAATTTATACTGCCATTTTAAATTCATCTCCAGGCCGCTATTTTAAAGCGGCCTCATTATTTTATTATTTTGTGTTGGATCTCTATACATATTTGATAAAGTATTTGGAAATGTATTTGAGTTGTTGTTGTTTTAGGCAAATTTGATTTAGTGAGATTGATAATTTAATAGAAGAAGTTCCGTAACAATACTAATATAAATAAAAAATAAAGTTTTGTTTTTATAACTTTACGATTATTGTCAATGGAAGCCACAATCTTCTTTCTTCTTTAGCAGCCTAATTAATCCACTGCAGGATTTAGGCATCTTCTAATGCACGCCATTCGCTTCGGTTTTGAGCTTTTCTTTTCCATAATGGACGGGCTGCCTTGACGATGTCACCTCTCCATCAAGCCTCTGGCTTTCGACGGCTTCTGTGGCCCAGCCATGGTCTCGAATCTATTATTTTCTGGCTCCATCTTCCATCTACTTTTCGGCTTATGTGACCAGCTCATCTTACTTTATTGTGGCTAATCTTTTTGCTATATCACGAACTTTCGTCCGTATTTTTATTTTAATATTACGTACACGATCTCTAAGGGCAATGCTCATTGTGCCACTGAGATTGTATGGACTATTTCATGTGTCAAGGTCTAGGTTTCACAGCCGTAAGTAATTACGGGGAGGACACATTGGTCAAACACTCATCGTTTTAGGCATATAGGGAGTTTTCCTTCGAAGACAGATGCTCCTTTTGATCTCGACCTTCTGAAAGTCCTTCTTAAGTGAGTCTTCTTCTCGGTATTTGGCCAAGATTACATATTGCGGTACTTGTTGCCACAATGATTATGCGTAAACCCAACTCAGGTCAGTTACAAATCAATTTACGGTTTCCCCATAATGTCTTCATGCATCCCTTCATATAGATGAAGTATATTAAGTTTCGCACTACGGAACTTGCGAACTTTCGGAAACAGTCAAGTCACGTATGTGAGTAGTCTGAAGTTTCCTCAAATTCACACGTTAGTAAAGATAACAAAACCAAACTTTCTTCATTTCTCTTTAACGTTTACCTTTCAAGGATTGTATGGTACGTAAAAAGGATTTATTGATAAAGGATAATATACTAGCGTTCTGCCCCGGAATCGCACTGGCAGATGTTTCGGTATTTTTTTCACACCTTGGGTTATGTCTCCTTGGGGATTTGCAGAATTTTCGTTACGCGTATGCAAAATTTCATATTTATTCATTTAATGCTGTGTCCGCGACTTCGATCGCGTGTTTTTCGGTTTTATTACATAGTTTATCCGGACCCCGGCCCTTGAATCCCACATCCCAAACCATCTCAGAATATTAACTCGAAACATGCATATGTGACAGAGACATCTATTGTTTCTGCAACACTCGCAAAATAATGACTTTTTTAATACTTTGATCTCATGTGTGATTTTGGTACAAATACCATATTTAAAAAAAATATACAGCCTTTATTTTTAGCTAATAATGAAACTTTATATTAGTAAAATTTTTTGAACATCGGTCTAATACTTTTTGTGTTTCTCCATTAAAAACAAACACACACAAATCGTTTCCCTTTATCTGGAAGTGCAGATTGGATAATACGATTTCAGGGTATAAGATTAGGATGTTGTTTTTGTTGTTCGTGCGTGTAAGTGGCCAACACTGGTGTCAGATTTTTCAATCTGCCTATAGGCATCTGATGCAATGAATGCTTAACTGCAGCCAGGTATGATTACAGCCGGGACCAACGGCTTAACATGCCTTTCGAAGCACGGAATAGCTCAAAATATTTTTAAGCCACTTGCGGACACCCATCCTCTAGGAACCGCAACCGGGGTTGCTTATCATACGTAAGCGTTAATAATGCTTAAGCTCACTGGATCATTAGGCTCCTTTTAGATTAGGATGACTTTGCTTAATATTGATTAATAATAATACTCAATGACTGTAACACACTAAATTTGCTTCCTATATTGTAATTTACTTTGAGTCAGTTCCGGCAATAACTTATTTAATTAAGGCCGACGCCTGGGGCCGACACATGCAGAGATCAAAGGAGACTGACAGACAGATATGCGTTTGGAAGCCTTTGTGAGCTTCGTTTACGAAAATATTCATATTTAATACGATTTTCAGCTGATAAAACAATATCACCGGTTTTGTAGTTTGTACGTTTTACCTATATATTAAAGATTTTGATAATATAAGTTTTTAACCGCTGACTCCAAAACGGGGTTATAAATTCGAGCCATATATGTGTCTGCTTGCGGCTCCGTAGCTCTTTAATGGGTAAACCGATTTGGATGTTTTTTTATTTGAAAGCAGGTTTTCTAGCGCTGGTTCTTAGACATGCTTATCAAAAACGTTCTCAGTTGTTTACAAGATAAAGGGATCTTTGTGTTTTTGTAGATTGTATACAGTTTTAATTTTTTTATATCTTGTAGTCAGCATAAAGTTTTTTTATTATTAAAGTAAAAAAAAATGCTTAGCAGACCAAAGGAGACTGACAAACAGATAAAAGTTTGTATACCTTTGTAGCTTGGGTAACGAAAATGTTCACTTTTAACTGATATTAACATTTTCAAACAAATTTATATATTTTTTTAATGTTATACCTTTATCATTTATAGACATGAAGACGTGGAGTCAAACAGTTGCGTAGTAATATTAATACAGCTTGAAAAACGGAATATGATTATTGGCCATTAACGTTGAATGTACTGGGTATTATATTGTATTATATAGTCTTTTAAACTTGATTCCGATTGCAAGTTGTATTATTTAAAAACTCTCACACTAGTGCATAGCATCATAGTAAACATACACTTTTTTTTAATCGACGAAGTTTAATTTACCTGTCAGGGTATAGCGTATTTTAAAAATATATGAATGCACTTTTAATTTTGTTAATAATCAGGATCATAGTTCCTTTGACTACTTTTCTCTATCTAATAATATATATCTAATAGTTTAATAGTAGATTGTTGCACCCATGGATCTAAGAATAATCAGGATAGGACCTTGAGAATGTGGCAGTGAAGCAAATCACAATGTATGCAGACGTGTCGTGACATGAAATTCACGCACACATCGGCACTCAAATGGATGCAGGTTTTCCCCGGTCGAAATGTCAAACTCACGAAATGTCAAACTTGTACTTACCGCGAAGTTGGTGTGCCTTTTGAAACTCGTTGAAAATAAGCATAAAAACATAATGCCGATCTGTGTGGTAAAAGAGTGTAAAAATTATAGTAAACTACACAAAAAGTCCGACGGTATCACGTATCATAGGTAAGTACAAACTTCTTGTTGTTTTCGAGACTATGTAAGTATTTCACTCAATCGCATATTTTCTTGGTTTAATTATACTATTTACACACACAACACCACAGTTACTCGTATGTATGAATTGGTTGGTAACCTAAACACACGTTTCAACTACAATTTTAAATTAAACTAATATGATTTTGTAATTTTCTTTGCGCCGCAAAAGTCAATGACCCGGTGACAGCGCAGCGCTAAGTCGGACTGTCGGTGTTGCCAGAATATGATTTCAAGATTCCTGTTCTTTATTTTTAATATAAAATTTTATTTTGTTTATTTTTTTAAGGTTCCCCATTCGTGATGCTTATGTAAAAAAATAATGAATCGATATTATTAGAAGAAATAGAAAGGATGCATCATGGGTACCATCAAATTATTCAATTGTTTGTTCCGAACATTTTAAAAATAGCAATTTTTATATGACAAAAGGAGCATATCGCCGGTTGATTAAGTTCGCGTGCCCAGAAAAGGTATGTTTCTTATTAATACTTTTACTCGACTTCAAAAAAAGGAGCAGTTCCAGTTGTATTTCATTTTGCATATTTTTACGTCATAACTCCATCATTTATGAACTAAATTTGGAAAATCGATGTATGTGTTGATGATAAATGTATGAAGTGAGATGATTTTGGAATCCAAGATGGCTGACGAGGCGAAGTCAACTTTATTGGAGTTTTGGAATTTTTTGGGATATCAACAAAAATGAAGTCATTTTCAGTTTTCAAGATGGCCATCACCATTATTTATGGAAATTCGACTTGGGTGACGTTTTCGGAGTATTTCGGGGTAAAACTGACGTCAATTTTGTGTTGGGATTCAAGATGACTGTCACTATTTTTTTTGAAAATATGACTTATGTGTCGCTTTTGAGTTATATTTAGGTGCATCACAAACAACACCTATGGGATGCAAAACAGGGGTGATATTTTCGAGGTATTTTGGCGTGTAGATCACACAAGTGGCGTCAATTTCGGGATCATAGTATAAAACAAAGTCGCTTCCCGCTGTGTCCGTCTGTCCCTATGTATGCTTAGATTTTTAAAACTACGCAAAGGACTTTGATGCGGTTTTTTTATAGATAGAGATATTCAATGTTTATATTTTATACTTATATGTAAATGTGAAAGTATTTTATTATAATTTGCCGACGTCAGAATAAAAGATTTTAACTTTGAACAATTTCTGAATTTAATATTGTTGATTTATTGATGACACTAATAATCTATAGACGGATGAATCTATAAATCTGCAAAATTATAAAAAAAGTAATTTTAAAATTTACCACCAATATAAGGCCTCGAGGGTTTGTTTTTCTGTAAGTAAAATTATATGTATTGTTATTTATTAACTTAAAACACAGTAAAATAAAAATGTTATCTATAATTTCGTTCTTTTATTCCTTTTATCAAGTTCCCCAAAACGTCTAAGGTCGCTCAAAGATGAGATTGATTCACAGTTGCCCTTCTGGATCATTATGTCTAAATTCATAATACTTCTCTGATATAGATGTTACGTTTTGTAAAAAAAATATAAATAATATTAGTGCTACTAGGCATCAGTACCACTCACAATTTATTTACTCTTAATTATTGGGTAATTTTTGATGACAATGGTCACCCTATACTGCACACATGTAACCAAAGTTTGCTTCACTTTGACGTTCCTCACGCCCGGTCCATATTATTCTTAGGTCCATGGTTGCACCAAGCAGAAAATAATTTATTATTGCACCGAGTGCTTATATAAAGCCCGAGCGCCAGCGAGGGCCTAAAAGCACGAGTGCAATATAAATACGCGGTGCATAATCTGCTTTTCCTTCAACTACTACAAGAAAAATAGGTATGTGAAAAATAAAACTGAAGATAAATTACAATTAGTGAAAATTTGTTGTTTACTTACCCGTCTTTTTTTCTTTATGGCCAGTATTTTTTAGGTCAAGCAATACACACGTCACTTAACGGGCTACTTCATACGGTCGTCAGGTTGGCCAAGTGACATGCGACACTTATGGCCACGCGATTTAAAAAAACACTAAGTGCAGTAAAGGATTTTTATAATTTTTTTCTGCTCTAGAGCAGCAATGCTCTGCTTTGTATTGGATATGTAGTGCAGTTATGATAGAATTACAGCGTAGTTGGAAGAAATATATCTCCCCGCTGACCCAGTTTGATGATACACCCTGTGAACAAGCTTGAATATTATATATCTCTCATGAAAAATATTTTATGGTGTAATTTTCCTACCGCTAGTTGTGGCTAGAATATTAAATTCACACAAAATTGTTGACAATTAAGATATACATATCTTATTGCATGTATTCTATTCATACTCAATGTATAAAATATTAAATCAAAGACGTCGACTGAGGCTCACATGACGGAGATCACAAAAGCCTGACAGATAGAGAGACGTTTGGATAACCTTTGTAACTCAAAGCTTACGAACATGTTCACATTTGGATATTACGATCTTTAATAATGGATTTATAGATAAAGTGCTTTTAGATATATATACTGAATATATTATAATAATAATGTCTAATCTGTTTCTAGTATTTACCACTACATAGTATAAAACATAGTCGCTTCCCGCTGTCTATCTGTCCCTATGTATGCTTAGTAATCTTTAAAACTACGCAACGGATTTTGTTGCGGATTTTTTAATAGATAGAGTGATTCGAGAGCAATGTTTATATGTGCATACATTGGACCCGTGCAAAACCTGGCTCCGGGTCACTAGAAGAAACATGCTTTAAATTACTGATCATTGTCAAGAATAATAAATTGACAAATTCTACGTACATGGGTAAAACAATCCACTGATTGATTATAAGGATTCTATAAGCATATGAAAATATTTATATTATACTGACACCAAATTTAAAATACGCATACCTACGTTATAATTTTAAATAATAAATAAATATATACGGACAAATCACACAGATTGAGCTAGCCCCAAGGTAAGTTCGAGACTTGTGTTATGGGATACTAACTCAACGATACTATATTTTATAACAAATACATATATAGATAAACATCCAAGACCCAGGCCAATTTGAAAAAGATCATTTTCCATCTTGACCTGGCCGGGGATCGAACCCGGGCACTCCGTGTCGCAGGCAAGCGTGTTAACCACTGCGCCACGGAGCTGTCAATGTTATGTCAGTATAATTTAGTCACGTTTCGTTGCTCAACGTAAATTCTCTATATTTTCTTCTCTATATTTGAAAGTAATTTTACAAAAGAGCTTTCATATTTAATATTTGTGTTAAATTAACGCTTTCAGAAAGTATAAACGTACGAGTTCTTAGAGCGTACAAATTGGTACAATTGTATGAATAATAAAATTACACAAAATCAGTGCCTCAATTAAAAATATTAACTTAATCAAAGAAATCAAATTTACAAATACCTCAGATTTGTCAGTTTGACTAAATATTTGATATAAAAAGCATGCATTATTGATTAACATGACGAAGATGTGACTTATGATGCAAGAGGTAAACTTATTGGTCTAACTAACATAACTTTTGCTGAGGGCTATATTTTAAAATACAAATTGAAGATTGGAACGTTACACACAAGATTCTATGTTAGACTCCTTTGACATAGAATCTCGAGTGTAGTGAGGGATTCTAAAGTAGATTTCTGAGTGAAGCAAAGGTGACAAAGTATTTTGCCCGCTGTATAAGTATGTTAGTCCCGAGAAAACACATTGTACTTTGAGTAAAAAAAATGAAATTATTAAACTAAGTTACCTTATTTGAGAACTTAAAGAAGTTATAAATCATTTAAACATAACAAAATTTTAATAGTTAGGTATTAAAATTATCTTATCTATCATCGCGCATGTCCGATGTATAACCAGATTTGGGATTTTATTTCTTAAAAAGAAATTCTAGGTTCGTAAGAAATATATTTTTATCATATCTGTTCAACTAACAAAGCGCAGTGGTTTCATAGTTCAGTACAGGGTCTAAAATACGGTTAATTACTAACTGAGGAACTAAATAGTTTTTCTAATTCACAATACAATTTTTTTTAGTCCCGTGGTAACGAAAACACGAATATGGTATTTCTCTTAGAAGAATATGAAAAGCGGAATGTGTCATCTCGAGAATAACATAATACTTTTACTTCGGGCAACAATTCTTAATCCGTCGCTTCACTTGGGATGCTATCCTAGACTCCTTGGTTCCGCTCTGGATTTAAAATATTGCCCTCACCAAAAAGTACCTATTTTGTGAGGCCCTTGCGTTTTTGGTTGTTCTCAATTTCATAATGTTAATGTTCCAGTTGCAATTGACGTGAAGAATTATTATCGTACGAGTGTTATATTTCACGGGATGAGCCCTTTCCGTTCCACCAGCCAAATTGTTTTCTCATGGTGAGCCAATATCCGAAATGGTGTCAATTTCTCGAATCTCCCACCTGAGGGAGTTGAGACAAAGTGGAAAACATTTCACATAACATTTGATTGATCGAAGCAATGTTGTGAAAGTATTTTTTATGAAGTAATGGAGTGACGGCGTTAGTTACATGACGAAACCCCCAAATTTCTAAGAAAAGTATCTTATAACAATATTTTTTTTTATGACCTATGGCGACAAACGAGCAAGCGGGTCACCTGTAAGCGATCACTGCTGCCCATAGACTACTGCAACACCTGGGTTGTGGTTGTGTGTTATGTGTTCTTGTTGCCACTGTTTTTGTTAAAAATTTTCTTTGTTTTTCTTATTTCATAAGCGTTGAGCCGCCCGTTCGATTGGTACAGGAATGGCAAAAAAAATTGTAGTTCCCAGCATTGGTCTCATAGGAAAAGTTGTTCATATCGTCGGGCTGAGTCTTATTAATAGAACAACGACAATGTAAAATTAAATCTGTTTGCTTTAATACGAATATTACTTCACACGTTACGTTTTTATGGTTGATTATTAGTTCTTTTCATTCTTGTACAAATAATTCTATAAATTTAGCGTGGGTGTAATCCTAAATTGTCTGCGAAACTGATGTAATCCGTGCAATATCCACCGATTCACAACCGGTAGTGGAAATTAGGTGATTAACATAATTCAATCACTTTATTTGTGTTCAAGCGTGACTTGCCAAAAGCTTCATAACTAGAAATATTTATTTACCACAACCGTAAAATACCTAAATGAAAAATAACAAAATTGTTCAACTTCTGTACAATTGAAAAATATGACAAATATGACGATAGTCTTAAATAATCTTTAACATCCTATCACCAGTAGTAGAAGGGGACTTACATTTTAGCATTGCTTCATGCTGGTCTAGGAAAAAAGAAGAATGTACCAGCTCTTCTCTTCCTACATAGATCGTAAAAGCCGATCGAGGGATTGGGCAAAAATCTTAGGAATCCTGTTAATAGGCGATGCGGCTAGGACCACTATTTTGATTTCCCACCTAACAAAAATTTTGAATGTTCACCAACATGCTAAACATGGCTTTCAGGTCTCACAAGCCTACCCTTCAAGGGAATAATACATAGTATGCATGTTTTGGCAAAAGATTCATTTCTGAAAATGTTATTTCACTACAGCTTTTTGTTATTTAAAACCTATTTCTACTCATTTAATTCACTGAATGAAATGTTCAAATCATTATTCGAAATATACCAAACTGTAATTACAAAGGTTTTAAATTGAAATTACAGAGAATTGAGCGTATATTATCAGCTTTAAACTTTTCCAGTCCATAAGTGAGAAATAATAAATATAAATATATATACGGACAACCCACACAGATTGAGCTAGCCCCAAAGTAAGTTCGAGACTTGTGTTATGGGATACTAACTATTTTATAACAAATACAGATATAGATAAACATCCAAGATCCAGGGCAATCTGAAAAAGATCATTTTCCATCTTGACCTGACCGGGGATCGAACCCGGGGCCCTCGTGTCGCAGGCTGGTGTGATAACCACCATGCTATTGAGCTCGCCATATATAATCACACACATATATATAAAATATTAAAGCAATTGATATGTTTTGTAAATAAATAAATATATGACACAAAACACAGATTGACCTAGTCCCACATTAAGTTGTAAACTTATGTCGTGGAATACAAACTCAATTTTCGTTATACCAAGACACAAGTTCACAATTTAATGTGGGGATAGCTCAATCTGTATGATTTGTCCCTTTGAGTATATTTAATAATAATAATTATTATCATTGTCCCGATAGTTGTATCTGCAAACGGCCTTATAGCGAAGGGTCTCGACCAACACCTTAAGAGACTCTCGCTGGATGGCTGGATCAAGGGCCAGATACAGAAGGCAGCACTCCTGGACACGTCACGCATAGTTAGGAGGTTTCTTTCTCTGCAGCCTTAACCGCCGGTAGCTTGAGCTTTGCCCCGCTGCTGACTTCGAGCTAGGTTTAGGTTTTATAATGTAAAACATGGTTATGTTTGCGGTCAACGAGTGTCGACAGTTAGTTTTTGAGTTTTGTGCTTTTGAGATCGAGTAAGTCATGCTCACTAAAATGTTCAAACTGGTGGCGGCGTTGTGTGTCGGATCGTCGAGTTCCCTCTAATATGGTTGAGCTCAGCGATGGCTGATCCATGCGTCAACTCGTGAACGGGTGCTGCCCGGGGGGGACAAGTCTGCTCGGCCTCTTTGAGACTTCTATCTATCTTTGCGACTTTTATTATATCTGTTGTTGTTGCACGCTCGATCGCTAACATAACGTGTTCCACAAAAATATGTAAATTGAAATTGTATACAACATGACATCAGAAAAAAAAAGAAAAGATAAAAATATTAAATATTATACAAAGCCCTTCAGGCAAGTAGGCGAACAATACTGTTGAAAAGAGTTTCTTTCGGCGTCTTCTTCTCTGCAGTGGTCGGTTCCGAAACGCTAGTAGTTTGTAGCTTTTGAACGATATATTGTTCAAAAGCTACAAACTACTAGCGTTTTTGTTTCAATTCACATTTTATATTCAAATTATTAATTATAATTAATAATTTGAATATAAAATGTGAATTGACGTGAAAAAGTGCCTGAAAAGGCCTATTTTCTGAATAAATCTTTGAATCTTTGAATGTTTTGTATCATATTTTTATATTTTACTTTTTATACAAATATTATAAAACTTAGACCTAATATTAAAATGTAATAAAGGGAATAATAATAAAAATTCCTTATTGCACCAACTGAAATTTAGAACAAAATAAAAAATATATATATAACAGTTTAGTTTGTACGAAGGCGGACTTAATTATTTTTATTTTTTTAAGTTTTGGATCATGGAACTGTTAATAACATTCATACATACATATTGACTGATATCGTTCGTAGGGTAGCGCACAAACACTCAAGGAGCCATACACCTGGCGCAAAACTGTTCAGGGTCGAAAACCATTGTGAGGGGAGCTGCTCCCGATGGTCACGACCCTTAGGCATGAGGATACGATTATGAAGAGTACATATTATCACGTCTTTTTTCCTTACCGGGTAGACAGAACTTAGGTTTATGACCCGTAAATACCACGTATAGCATGTTGGCGGGCGTAAAGGTGGAAACCGGAATCAAAATAATGATGGGTTGCTAGTCGCATCGCCTACTGTCATGATTCCTCAGATTTTCGCCCATTTCCTTGATCGGCTTTTCCGATCTGCACTTGAAGAAGCAGCTGATACATTCTACGTCTTTTCCTTTCTCCGAGAACAGCGTGGAAGAGTAATAGAGAATAACACCCTGACCTTGAATAGGCGATAGCTGAAAATCAGTGTTTTGCTCGCTGAGCAATGTCCCACACTGAACTGCCTTTTGAAATACTGAAACACATACACCTAACCGTTAATTGTTAAAATGTATGTATGTGTGTTATTGTGTCAAAAAATTATTTATCTATCTATCTAATATTCATCTCAGTATTAAAATCGTAAATGATCGAAATCTCTCAAACGATCAGCATAAACGCGCCCGGGGCAATTTGGAATATTATTACTGAAATAATACTCCGTACGTTCAACATTGGAAGTATTAATTTCTGCTCTTAGGAGAATCGGCGATCGTTCGTGACGAATTCATATTTTTCATGAGAACTCGTCCTAAGGGCTGCCATTTATATCGGAGGCTGCAATTTATTACCCCCATTTATCATTTCATCGAGTACTTCCTGCTTCGTATCGTAACCGAAGCCTACTTTAAATGGCTTAGTATATACGTTATTTGATTAATCTAAGCATTTGCTGTATTTTTGTATTTTGTTTTGGTTTTATTGATGATATTAAATTTTATTTTAATATCAATTTTGCAAAGTAACATATACAGCGTGTAACATTACAGCCCGTCAAAATTAACAACTTTTCCTATGGGACCAATGCTGGAAACTCAAAAAAGATTTGACATTTTCATACTAATTTCCAGGCCGGCCGAACACTTTGGTCCCTTTAGGGGTAGACAGAGCCTAAGGCCATAAGAACCAAAGACCACGTTTAGCGTTTTGGTGGGCGTATAGATTAAAAACGGAATCAAAATAGTGATAGGTTGCTAGCCGCATCGCTTATTATCATGATTCCTTAGATTATCACCTATTCCCTCGACTGGCTTTTACTGCGCGGGAAAAGAAACAGCTGGTATTCTATGTATTTTCTTTCCTCCCAAACCAGAATAGAAGAACGTCATAAAAATATATATATTATATAGATTAACTTTCAAGAAGCCCCAGGTAAAACTGAAAATGTCGTTTTACATCATGACCTGAGTTACTGAAATAGTATACAGGAAGGACTGTGATGGTTAAAAAAAATATATTGTCTTTAAGTATTTTTTATTTTAATATGATAAGCAGTGGTATACCGCTGAAATATATATATATTTTATATAATTTTACGATTAAAATAATATAAGAATCACAACTAACAATCACATTTTCTGCACAGGTCATGCGCATCTACACACTAAATAGTGCATGATGTTATCATACTCAAATGTCAATATAAATATTTATAACCAGTGAGACTGACAAACAATCAAACATGTCAATTGTGAGTGAAAAGTGAAGTGATGATTGTAGTAGTAGCAGTATGACCACATGGATGGCGCTGTTCGGGCTAGTGTGGCTGTTGCGCGTGCGTGGCTCCCTATGCGGTTGCGCGGCGTGCAAACGAGCGCGGCACGAACTGCACGACGCGCACACTGAACTGCACGACGTGCAAGCCCACAGCACGCGCACGCCTAGCCCACAGGAACGCGCGCCCTTTGACGTTATTGCGCTGCAGAACTACACGCGTGACGTCACCGTGCAAACTGACTTCGATGATGACGAAGTCGAAGATTTGGATAAGATCGAACTGCAGATTACAGAAGAATGTAAGTATTCATATTGTATTCTAAGTTTTTTATGTAGGCACGTTAAAATTAGGACTTGGCCAAATGAGAGCATTTTAAGCAAATTAGGACCTGAACCATTTTCCTTGGCTGGAGAATACTCTCACTTAAATAATTGTCAAAAATTAACTTAAAAACCTTGAAGGACTCCTAGAACTTACTACAAGGCTATGTTCTACTTAATTATTCAGAATATTTACTTAGGTACAAGTTTGTCCTTCAAAGTTTCACAGTGGCAAAACAAGCAAATAGTTACTTAGCGGCAAAATATTAACATCAACCCCCTTGAACTAGTTCTTAACAAAATTTGCGATAAATGCGAAGGTGTATTTGTCTGTCAATTGTTTTACACAATCTCCAGAGGTGATAAGCAGTACAGTATGATCTGACTTACGACTTATAAAGGAGCAGCCTTTGCCTGAAGTGAAGCACCGCTTAGCCTTGTTGAGTACAACTAGCTCTTTACTATCTTGTCTTGCCGTAGTATTAAATGCTGGCCGAAATTTTGACACCTAGGATCCCAATCTTATTGGAGCCGTTGGTCCCGGCTGACATCTGTTAGTCGTTAAAGGAACCACGTCAGAGGCCGAGAGGCGGTTCCGAAGAACTTTGGCACCAGGGTGTGCATGGTCGATTGACCGTGTAACCTTCACGAAATGATGAGGATGATAGAGACAGTATAGTAGGACATGGGTTCCAATCGTCCAGGGAAGAAGTACTAATATCGAGGTATCTTAATCATCTTCGCGAGCAAAGCTGGGGAAAATATATTAGTAAGCTGTAAGCCAAAGCAATATCAATAGGTTATTAGTTTTGAGTTTTTTGTTTTGACATTCGAGTTAAATATAGCATTATACCTGAGCATTATACGCAAACAGACTTTTCGTTTCTGGTTCTCAATTTGTGTACAATTTGTAAACATTCAACTAAATAATGTAATTATAACTAAACACAACAGAAAAAAAGCGTAAATCTTACATCTAGTGTTCCAAATATCTTGGATTCGCAAAAATAACACCAATAAACAAATCTGACAATAATCTAAAATGTTTATTACTTAATAATGGTCCACGCAATGACTTAGAATTCAAGAATTTCAAACACAGATTAGTTTTGAATAAACCAAGTCACGAACACAAACCTGTACCTCGGTTTGCTTGTTAGTGAGTTGGAAAAACATCAGTGCTTTTCAGCCCTGCTGCCGAACCAAAAATGCGGTGTCAACATTTTTGAAGTTTTTCGCCAGCTGGACGTGGACGGTGTACGAGTATTTTAGGGACGTGAAATCGATAGAAGTGTATTTCGTTAGTGCCGTGTTTTGTATGGATTTTAAATTTTGCGAAATATCTGTACGGCTGTATGTATTCGTATTTTTAAAGATTTATTTTAGTTACAGTCTCTTAGCCGGTAACAACTACCTAAGATAGTGTTATTCAGTAAACTAATACCAACTATGTACCTGAATAACTTACAATATGCTAACATCCTTTTTTAAATATTTAATATACAAGCAAACGTTACATATTAGATGTTGTCCAAAGTGACATTCCAGACCCGATATCATTCAATTCAAGTACATCATGATTATTTTCTTTAAAATGAATTCCAAGAATTTCAAACTTAGATTAATTTTGAACAAACTGTTACTGGGAAATAAATCTGAAACTTGCATCACTTGTTAGTCAGTTAAAAAACATCAATAATTTCGACCCTGCTGCCGAATCTATATGATACATTATTCAGTCAATCTTGTTTTTGAATTGGTTTGAAATTTGATGTATAAGTAAAAAGTTTGTCCATTATTTAATTGTCAATTAGTTTTAAATATTAAAACAGTCAACTTGATTCAATTAAATCAACAATGATTCTTACATATACATGCAGACGTATACTGAAAAGTTAATTTGATTTAAACAAATACACGAATTATTAAAAAATACAAATAAAATCATGTAATGTAAGTGATGATTTTATCCACCACCTGAAAAATAAATTAAAGAATACAAAAAATACCTGAAACTGTTTCACCCTATCCTGTATTTAGAAAGTATGTATAGCGTGGAAATGTTGGCGACATGTTTTGTTCGGGAATCGATACCAGTGTATTTCATTTAGTAGTCAGTCTATGCCATGCACGTTTCAGTTCTACCAGTGGTGTGAAATAAGCCAGAACCGAGTTGTCTTTGAACAAACATTTTGGAAACACTCAACTAGACACAATACACAGGACAATGATATATACATTTTCTAGGTGTGCACGGTAAAGATCATCGGGCGCACCAGCGCCAAAACACCGACTAGGAGTCCAAAGTGGTCGCCATGACCGAAATCGGTCGGACTAATTATTATCATCATCATCAGGTGTGCACGGTGCTTAAAAGTGGACTAGAGACTATCATCTCCATACAAACAGCGAAAGGGAATTGCGGCAATATTTGACGATTTTAGTACAAAACTAAGCATAAAATCAATCTATCCCACCTTTATGTATTTACGATCCCATATAGTTTAGTAACAAATCAATGGCTTGAAAATTATAGGCCTTAAAAAACCGTATTCAAGCACTATTTTTAAGTCGATTTTATGTGTAAATAAATAACATTTTGAACATGAAGATTTCGATATATTTGCCTTGCGTACATAGTTTGGTTAGTCATTAGTTCGAATTTTGCATTTGTATATAAAATTAACTCTTCAAAATTCCTGATTGGATAAAAGATTCCAATAGAATAGTGAATCAAAACATGTGAAAACAAACGTGAAATTCACCTCATTTGTAAGTTGAAAAACTGTGTTTTCAGCCCTGCTGCCGTAACAAAAATGCGGCGACAACATTTTTGAAGTTTAGCGCAGACTGGCTGGCGATATGCAGGAACGCAATCCGATAGAAGTGTATTCCATTTAGTTTCATTATATGCCGTGCAAGTTTTAGTTTTTGCATTGATGTGCAAGTTTTCCCGCAACCTTTGTTTGAATATTTAATATATTCTAGCCCTCGTACTATTTTGATGATATATTATCAAGTTTTATCAAAATCTATTTTGCAGATTTTTAATAATCTTGTAACAAACTACATCAGATCATAAACACTCTCATATTATTTATAACTAGCTGTTGCCCGCGACTTCGTCCGCGGCAATTTCTGTTATTATGATTAATTAGTTTTTTTCTTAGTATAGATGAATAATTTTCCCCCGTTTTCAAAACATTTTTTATTGATGCTTTGCTCCTATTAGTCGCAGCGTGATGTTTTATAACCTAAAGCCTTCACTAATAAATGGACTATCCAACACTAAAATTTTCCAATTTGAACCTGTAGTTCTTGAGATTAGCGCGTTCAAACAAACAAACTCTTCAGCTTTATAAATTAGTATAGATAATAACAGGATGTTAAATCTATATAACTAACATTATAGTTGATGCTGCATCTGCAAAATATTTAATCCACAAGCATAAAACGCCCAATAGAATATAGTATCCATTATTTAAATAAGTAAATCTGCAGGTATAAACGGAATAACTTTATGATGTCATGCATGTAACAAGAAATCTAAGGATTTTAAACTCAGAAAAATGGTGAATAAACCGTGTATCTAATAAGAAAACGAAACTAGAACTTGGCTTGCTTATTAGTGTTGAATAACATGTCTTCAGCCCTGTTGCCGTAACAAAATTTCGGTGATTGTTACGGCTGTGTTCATTTCAAAAGTTTTACACTGACTGGATGTTGGCGATTCTATATTCAGTCTGTTTTAAGTCATTGTAAGTTTAGTTTGCAAGGTACATGACTTTGAAAAATTATTGTACATGTTACCAAACTCATTATAATAATAATTACTACTATTATTTTATTATTATTATTACTAAATTGTAGTAAACATTCAAATATGAATGTTTACTACAATTTAGGCTGTAGCATGACACTAAATAAAAATGTGAATTTCTCCGCGACAGCATGTTTTTTTTTACAAAATTTACGTTTTACTTAAAAATAATTTTAATAAACCGTTTGTACCTAAGATAAATCAACCAGAATTATAACCTTATTACATGAAATCCAAGGATTTCGAACTCGGTTAAATTGTGAATATACGCTAACGATGACGCTATAACAAACCTGACACTCGGTTTGCTTGTTAGTGAGTTGGAAAACATCGATGTTTTTCAGCCCTGGTGTCATAACAAAATTTGGCGATAACATTCTAAAAGTTTTGCACTGACTGGATGTTGGCGATACGTTTGACCCGATTAGGTGTTTTTGTATGCAGTTTGTAATGTATTCCGTTAAATATTCCGTCTATGCCTTCGTTGCAAGTTCCGTTTGCTACACGAATTTGAAATATGATTGCACGTACAACTAAACTTATTTTTTTTTCAGATTTAGTTAGTTATTAATGTAGCAATAAATATTGAAACAAGTATCTAGTTATAAGACACTGGCAAAAAAGTGAATAATAATAAATTTACTAAAAAACTACATAAATAACTTGAATAAACTAATTGTACCTGAGATAAAGGTTTTAAGATACTGTCTAGTCATGTAGAGAAACTCGGTAGATGTCGATAGAGTATTCAAACTCCAAAAACGCTGTGTACGAGCTATTTGCGGAGCCTACTACACTGACACTAACATGCGAACCATTATTTAAAAAATTAAATATTCTGCCTCTCCCATGCATGTATATTTATGATATTTATTTACTTAACTTTGCGGCATTCCTGGCAGTAGAACAAGATATGGAAATAAAATATTTGCACCAAAACAGAATTTAAGTGTGTTTCAAAAGAATGCATTCATAATGGCTATTCGTATTTACAATAAATTACCTGATAGATTTGATACAATTATCTATCAGGTAATTTAATTTAAATACGAATAATATAAGAAAGTTTAAAAAGGAACTTTTTGATATGCTTGCCACTAAAGGGGTATTATTCTGTAAATGAATATTTAACTGACCATTTGACGTTAATAATTGACTTTAGCAATTAACAATGACATAAACTAAGTTTTGACGTGTATTTTTTAATAATAGAGTTTTTTTTTTTTAGTATATTATAAATAATAATTTAATTATAGATTAGATTTTATGTTAAATAAATGTACCACCTACAACACACACATTCGTAAATAAAGCTATCCTTATCTTTATCTTTAAATCCACCAGAATTATAACTTTATTCACCATCACCTGAAATCCAACGATTTCCAACTCAGTTAAATTGTGAATAAACCGAGTGTCGCGAAAACAAACCTGACACTCTGTTTGCTTGTTAGTGAGTTGGAAAACATCGATGTTTTTGCAGCTCTGGTATCGTAAAATACTTATTCTGTGTATTCCGGGCACGTTATAGTTTTTTTATATGCCCAAAAGGGAGTGTCATGATGTTTAATAATAGTTCATGTATATTTGTAAGATTGTATGTAATCGTCAGAAAAGTTTTCATGTTTACTACACAAAAATAATCAATTTTATGCAATATACTTATTAGCTTATTCTATCTCAATTTGTAAAACATGTTGTGATAATTAATCCATGAACATACATAAATAGGTCTAACTCTAAATGAAAAGATTTCATTTAGAGGTAGTAATATTTTAATAAATAAAACTGCAGACACACATTTTAATTCTTGATGAGTAAATCAGCAGACACACATTATAACGTTTGTAATCTTTCATAACGTGGAATCAAACAATTTTGGACGAGGTAAAATTAGCCCAAATGCTGATATAAAAATTGATTAGGTCTTTTCAGGCAGAAATGTTTTCTTTTTTATAATTGTATGTCTTATGTAATAGACATAAGATATAGCCTACTAAAAAATACTCTCAGCCAGGTCTAAGCTTCAAAATTAAGGTGTCTTTTAAAAACAATTATATAAGTTTTCGATTTGTTTCAATTTTACAGTGCATTCGGAACGTATTCAAATTTTGGATCATATCTCCATGTAATTTGTATCCTTATCCTTACTAATATTATAAATGCGAGAGTGAGTTTGTTTGTTTGTTTGTTACGCTTTCACGCCGTAACTACTGAACCGATCATCATGAAATGTTGCATACAAGTTCTCTGGAGTACGGAGAAGGACATAGGCTACCTTTTATCCCGGGAAAAAGTACCAATCTCGAGGGATCGACATTAACACGGGCGGAGCCGCGGGCAAAGCTAGTTTGTAAATAAACTGGAATGGAACATAAAACAAACGTCGCCATGCTTGTTAGAGACTTGAAAATATCGGTATTTTTCACTCCACTGCCATAACAGAAACGTGGTGACAACATTTTGGAACTTTTGCGTCAGCTAGATGTTGACGATATGTTTGTAAAATTCGTGTATTTTATCGTTTTTTATGCCGTGTATTCAGGCACTGTATTACGTTTAGTATTCAGTCTTTTGCTGTCACGTTTCAGTTTTTACACTGGTTTGTTTTTACCTTGGTATTAGAAAACCGTTGATTGAACGTTTTTTTGCAGTGACTGGCGATATTGTGCGTTAGACACGTTGTATATGCTTTTTTTATACAGTCAGTCATATTAAAAACTGTTACCATCTCATGTATTTATTTATAAACTAACGTATTTGAAATACTAATTCAACTCCTAATGTAAGATTATCTTTTTCATTGACAACGCAATAATAAAACTTTATCTATTTGTTACATTTGACGGTATTAATATAAAAATACTAGCTTTTGGCTTGGGCTATAAAGAGCTAAATAAAGACGTATAGAAGCTTCTGAGATGTGTTGCTATCGACGCATGCTGGCTATAAGCTGGACCCAGCGGGTTACCAATGAGAAAGTTCTACGGCGGGTTTACCGAAAACGCGAACTTCTGCAGACCGTCAAAAGTGAAAAGTAGCATATTTAGGGAATGTGCTAAGGCACGACAAATACGAGCTGCTGCAACTCATAATGAAAAAACGGGCAAAGTAGCAGGAAAAAGAAAAGTGGGTCAGAGAAAGAAGTCTTGGTTGCGTAACATCAGGAAGTGGACTGGTATCGCGAAGCAGCCGAACTTTTTCGCCTTGCTGGAGACAAACAGGAATATGCGGAGCTGACTGCCAACCTTCATTAGTTGGAGAGGCACTATTAGAAGCTAAAAAGCTAGTATTTAAAAACACGAGAACCACGGGGTTGAATCTGGATCTTCGTGTCAATTTCATCTAAATCAGTTCAGTATTTGAAGTGTAAAGATGTTGTTACCTCTCTATTGGCAGACAGACCGATAGAAGACAGACATAGTTGCTTTCGTATGCTTAATTGTGAATTGTAAAATTGTAAATTGTATGTCAGTTCTGTCTCACTACCCGTATCGGTATCAAAAACATAATTACGCGCGGAGACCCCTTAGAAGAGGGAAACTGAACAAATCCCATAGGAACGCGCGTTTGGTCACATATGTTCACCGACTTCAACGAATTTTGAATCGTTTATTCAGAGCTATAAGTATAAAATTGGCTTGCTGTCAGTATCTAAATTTTAAGGTGCTGCGTTCTGATGCGAGCTAATTTACACCACTAACTACATTGAGTTGATTTTTCTTTGAATACGACTTCTTACTTAAAAGTGCGACTTCTGTACTTACTTATTCTATGTCACTGTGGATATTCTAGTAAGCATACTAGCGATATTCCATGACTTTCTTCATAACCCTTAAAGCAAAGGATTTTAAACACTACGTAACTCAAAAACAAACCTGACATTCGCCATGCTTGAACTTTTTTTACGCTCTCTGGCAATATTTTGGAAGTTTCGCACCCGGCGAATGTTAGCGATATATTCTGATCCGATACGATTTTTTGTGTTGTGTATCCCGTTTAATATTCAATCCTTCCCACTCACGTATTTCTGGGTGCATTGATGTGCAATATGTCAATACGTGTAAAAAGTTTATATGTTTTCTATAATAGTCAATTGAAATGTTAAATTTTTTTCGGCTTAGCGTGCGATTGTCAGAGAGGGGAGGGTTAGTGTAAAGTTAAATTCAAATTTGTGGGGCTGGAACCCATGTCCCACGGCCGCTATCTTGAAAAAAGGGGTTCAAATAGTTTTTACGGTTTGTCTGCCAAACTTTAGGTCTCACAAAAAATATATCTAACATTTTTTGTTGCAAATAATGTAATCTAAATTTTTTGTCCAATAACTTTAGTCATATTAAATCTTCAGACATCAAGACGCACACGCATCAGCTTAATAAGCTGCTAGTGTGTTCAACAATAATAATAATATTAAAAAGTTATATTTAAGTGAAAATCAATTTAAATGTGAGAATCCAATAAAAGAGAGTTTATTTTGTCGATAAAAAAATAAACAATATATTTTTTTGTAAAATGTTTAGAAAAAAGTAATAGTAGTTTTAATAGATTTTTTCTCAAATTTTTATAGATTTTTACTTATACCTTATACGTGTAGAGGTATGTATATACAATTATAGATACATACGAGTGATACATGCATTCTAAAAACTTGATTGTTTTTTTAAAGGGAATATGTTTTGGAGACACGATAACTTTTTTATACGCAGTGTTCCGTTTGGTATTCAGCTGATGTCGGACACATTTTGCTTTCACAATGATGTGAAATATTGCTCTACGTGTATGTAGTTCAGCCGTTTTCGATTATTTTTCTAAATTAATATATAAGTCATCAAGTAGCTAGCTACTCAAAAACCCAGTCTTGAGATTGATTTAAGGGTAGCTTGAACAACATACCACAAATATTTGACGTGGGTTTCATGTATCTATAACTAGCTGTCCCAGCGAACTTCTTTTCGCTATTATTGTTTTACATACATAGTACCACGTCTTTTTCCCTTGCGGGTTAGACAGAGCCTAGGTCTATAGGACCACATGCATGTTTGAGGGCGTGTAGGGAAAAAACGGAATCAAAATAGTGATGGGTTGCTAGCCGCATCGCCTATTGACACGATTCCGCAGATTTTCGCCCATTCCCTCGATCGGCTTTTACGATCTGCGCGGGAAGAGAAGCAGCTGGTACATTCTTCGTTTTGCTTTTCTTCCAGACCACCATGAAAAGAACATATTATTTTTAGTCGTAAATATTTCTTACCAGCTATTGTACGTATATCGCCCGCGTTAATGTCGGTCCCTAGGAAACAGTAGAATTTCGCGAAATTAAAGGTACAAGTCCTTCCCCAAGGTCTCAAACTACCTCCATACCAAATTTCATCTAAATTGGTGTAACGGCTGAAGCGTGAAGAGGTGAACAGACAGAGTTACTTTCGCATTTATAATATTAGTATGGAAGTATGGATTTAACAACTGGGTTCTAGTCGGTGGGGTACTCCACATGTCTCTTGGTTCCTAACCATGCTCTAGACATCTCTTTATGACACAACTCCAGCTTTTTCCTTTATTTGATCCAAATATGCTCTTCCTCGTCTTCCTTTCCTTCTTCTTGCTTCAAATTTTCGATCCATTATACATTTAATAAATTGGTCATGTCGTATAAGATAACATGTCGTAAAAATTATAGAATATTATTTTAATGAATATGATTCGGGACTTTGTTTTAAAATGTGATCATCTAAGTTAATCAATTAAGTACTGGGTGGCGCAAAAGTAAAGACCCTATTTGGTTCAGCTATAACATTTTTTCTAAATTAGAAAACTAGATTTAGGTTTTTTTAAATGTATATTTGTGCCATTAAATTTCGTACCATTAGGATTTAAAGATGATGTCTTTTAAATGGTGACCTCCAGAGTTGATACACATTTGAGCCCTATTTATGACATTTTGCATAACTTGCCGTAACACTTCCTGCGATATGTTCGTTATTTCTTGACGAATGTTTTCTTTTAGAGCTGCGAGAGTCTGTGGCTTGTTCACATACACCCGAGATTTCAAAAAACCCCAAAGAAAGAAGTCTGGACTGGTCAGATCGGGTGATCTTGCATGAAATCGTCGACGAAATTCACGTTGTGTTCTTATCACTGATGAATTATTCCGTAAGAACATTGACACAATTATTCCACGTTCTTGGGGAGTAAAACGGTCCATGTTTATTTTCAGTGTATTTTACATTTGTTCACTACACAATTTTCAAAAACAGAATGACAGAAAATGTCATATAAAAAAAATAAAAGTATTTTCTTTAGTGCCCGTACTTTTGCGCCACCCAGTAGATACATTTTTGATGCATTTTTCCAAGAGACGATGGGATTGTTTAATCTCTAAGAAAATTGAGAAATTACTTACATTCTAAACGAATTGAATTACCTATTGAAAAAAAGCTCATGAAAGGAACTCGTTTCGTCGTCAATTTTGATCAAAAATGTCGTAATTTTTCTAATCTTTTTCTTACTTTTTCTAATAATAATTGTAAGATGCGTAAATCAACCTTACTTATCCGTAAATACATGCAAAATTTCATTTTAGTTGAATTTATCAAACCCGAAATGATAAATACAAGAGTATAAAAAATTCAATTTACTTGTATTTCTTTATAGAAAAACGACGGTTTCGATTGTTATGAAATAGCTGTTACTTTCCGACACACATCCGTTTTTACCACAAATCATGATGAGCACTTTTGTATAAAAAATATCGGTGTCATTAATCATTAGGGATTATCAGCATTGTGGAAAAAGGCGGCTACTGTGCGGGCATCGCCTGACCTAATTCTATGCTACTATAATGACTTGTCGTACTATTTATTTTTCCTTATTGACAGTGGGAGCTCGAAGCATCTCCATTTTAGCTGAAGCGAAAATGCTTCTATATGTATATCCGGCTGTTTAACCTCTATATGTTGTATTTATCTACCGATACTCATGTAATTTTATGGGCAGTCCCTATAGCATGGCTTTCGCGACAACATTTATCGCAATCAAACAGCGAGATGCGGACGCACGCGATATAAACGGCGTTGCGGGCTCATATAACTTTATTGAAGATTCAGTTTTTGGAAAAGCTTCAATATTATTAGTAGATATATTAACTAAAAAAATTAATATTGAAATTTATATTATTAAATTTATACAATCGTGTGTGTATAAGCCGTGTGGTATCCGGCAGAGTAGAATAGGACCACTCCAAGTCTTCCCGTGGATGTCGTAGAAGGCGACTTAGGAAATACAAGCTAAACAAAGCTTATAAACATCTAAGAGACCTCTCCAACCCGTCTGGCCAGCGTGGAGAGTGTAGGCCAAGTCCTCTGGCTGCTATGGCCAAGTGTGGCCCTAGTAGTACAGAGAGGGTCGTGCTCCTGTAGTGGAGACTAAAAAGGACCTGATGATGATGATGATGATTATACAATCAATATTGAAATAAAAAAATAGGGTAGCTCCCATATAAGTAGAAAGGGGAGTAAAATGATTTTTGCGCGCCTACCTCATCGTGCGGGGTGTTGTTGAGTAGGTCTTTTAAAAATATTGTGAGCTTGTCAACATCATTTTTTAATTTAATTATCCGTTTCGGAAATATTTGGTTTTATAGTCCAAATTTTTGTTAGAGTCCAGTGTCCCCCTACTCTATCTACTAAATGGTTGTATATGAACACGTGAAAAAATTACCGGTAGTAGTATATATAACGTAGTTTAGAGGAAATCTATCAGAACTAAGTAGAGTTTATAAATTAAAGAGTAATAATCGGCCAACTTATAAATGTACTCGTTAAAGTAAAATTTCATATAAATTGAATTAAAAATTAGTTAAGACAGTTGTTAATTACGTAAAACAACTACAGAATATAAATTTTTGAACCACGTAAGTCAAGTAAATATGAAATCATAGCAGTTTTAATAATAATAATAACTAAAATAATAGCCATGTTATTACGTTCGACAGCGCGCGGTGCTTGGCGGAACGATAGGAGGCCGCTTGGTATCTATTACAGGTATCTGACAGCTCCATGGCGCAGTGGTTAACACGCCAGCCTGCGACACGGAGTGCCCGGGTTCGATCCCCGGCCAAGTCAAGATGGAAAATGATCTTTTTCAGATTGGCCTGGGTCTTGGATGTTTATCTATATATGTATTTGTTATAAAATATAGTATCGTTGAGTTAGTATCCCAAAACACAAGTCTCGAACTTACCTTGGGGCTAGCTCAATCTGTGTGATTTGTCCATATATATTTATTTATTATTTATTTATTAATTACGCTCGGGAATCAAAGTAGGTAATATATTTTTGTACTAATAACGATATAATTGCAATCCTGAAGTATCGCCGTAAAGTCGCTTGCCTATCGGTTTTTTATAGGATCCATTTTGGAGAGTGTGCGAAAGCGCTTTTTGAGCTAATTGAATTCCTCCATCGGACTACGAGGCGCAAACAGAAATTTCACCCTTTTATCGTTGGAATACCAAAGAGTCGTACTAAATGTTTTGACAGTTCCTTTTTGATTCGAGTAGCTAAGGTGTGGAATAAACTGCCTGCGTCTATATTCCCAGTCAAGTACAGTCCCAAGACATTCAAAAGTAGAATAAATGGGTATCTCGTGGATGTAATCCATGGAATTGGTATATTTTGGCTTGCATCCAATGGGGTAGTTCTGTTTTTTTTTTATATGTTGTATGTAATGAGGTGGTAATGACAAATATATTTTTTTGACCGCGAAAGCCCAGGACATTGTAAAATTCATGAAAAACCATTCTCGTCTTGATCGGTGAGATGGGAGACAAATGTCTAATCCAACATTTAGTAAAAAAAATAATGCTTAAATCAAGCTTACTTATCCGTAAATACATGCAAAATTTCACTTTAGTTGAATTTATCAAACCCAAAATGATCACTATAAGAGTCTATAAAATTCAATTTAATTGAATTTCTTTATAGAAAACGACGATTTCATAGGACCTGTCCCTATAATATATTGTTACGAAATAAATATAAACGGACAAATCACACAGATTGAGCTAGTCCCAAAGTAAGTTCGAGACTTGTGTTATGGGATACTAACTCAACGATACTATATTTTATAACAAATACATATATAGATAAACATCCAAGACCCAGGCCAATCTGAAAAAGATCATTTTCCATCTTGACCTGGCCGGGGATCGATCCCGGTGTTGACCGCTGCGCCACGGAGCTAGTCTAAATAGCGGAGTTTAAATAGCTCTTACTTTCCGACACACATCCGTGTTTACCACAAATCATGATGAGCACTTTTGTATAAAAAATATCGGTGTCATTAATCATTAGGGATTATCAGCATTGTGGAAAAAGGCGGCTACTGTGCGGACATCGCCTGACCTAATTTCTATACTACTATAACGTCATTATCGTACTATTTATTTTCCTTATTGACCGAGGGAGCTCAAAGCGTCTCCTTTTCAGCTGAAGCAAAAATGCTTTCGTTTGTCTGTCCGGCTGTTTTACCTGTATATGTTGTATTTATCCACCGATTCTCATGTCATTTTATGGGCAGTCCCCGTAGCATGGCTTTCGCGACAACGTTTATCGCCATCTGGTTTTCCGTAATATCAAAGAGCGAGATGCGGATAGTTTATCACGCGCGCGATATAAACGGCGTGCTACTAGCGCTGATTCTGTTACATATTCTCGATTCAGTTTTTGTAAAAAAAAATTAATATTATTAGTAGGTATATTAACGGGACTTCTATGCGGCCACGCATCGATTGATCAAACCTATGGTACCTGAGTCTGGGCATCCGCAAATAGTATGTAGAGCTCGAACACTCTGCGATTCTGGTGGAATACAAAAAGTTATTTCGGAGTTTAGAGGGTGTAAAACAAGGCTGCTCAATTTCACAGGGATCGGATGTGTGCGTCCCATTTTTAGTATATATGTTACGGTTAGAGTGATTAATCAAAAATTATTAATAATTCTCTATCATTATTAATAATTACCGAATGTAGAGGTAAAAGTGAGAAATTAATCACATTTGTCGGTGATTATTAATAATGTGACCTTAGTACCGATAAATGTAATAACTACCGATAAAAATAAACTTACACTGGCGAATTTTTTCTCGATTGGGCAACAGAGGTGCGGGCAGGGGTGGCGGGGCGGCGTGCGAGATGTGCAAGAGGCCACGCGAAGATTTGCCTTCTTGGATTCTAAAACTGATGTAATTTTCCAGATCTATACCGAAAAAAAAACGTAGAAATTGACACTCATGTCGATTTATAATGAAAAGTCGCATCCGCCATCTTAGGTTACATAACTGACGTCATTTTCGAGATCTACGTCTCAAAAATCGCCATGAAACGACTCCCTTTGCTGCATTTTATGGAAAGTCGCGTCTGACATCATCATCAGGTCCTTTTTAGTCTCCACTACAGGAGCACGATCCTCTCTGTACTACTAGGGCCATACTTGGCCAGAGCAGTCAGAGGACTTGGCCTACACTCTCTACGCTGAACAGACGGGTTGGAGAGGTCTCTTAGATGTTTATAAGCTTTGTTTAGCTTGTATTTCCTAAGTCGCCTACTACGACATCCACGGGAAGTCTTGGAGTGGTCCTATTCTACTCTGCCGGATACCACGCGTCTGATATCTTGGATTCTAAAACTGACATCATTTACGAGATCTACACCCTCTTGAACCTAGAAAATGACACTCATGTTGGTTTATCACGAAAAGTCGCGCCCTCCATCTTGGATTACATAACTGAGGTAATTATCGTGATCTAAACGCCAAAAATCCCAAAAAACTACGCCCTTGCTGATTTTTCATGAAAAGTCACGTCCGCTATCTTGGACTCCAAAAATAACATCAATTTCCATTCCCATGTTGATAGGGCAAAATAATTTATAACTATGAATCATCCCGAGGCCTTTTTAATACTTTGATCACATGAGGCCTTCTTGATGGTGATGACGAGTCTATAATTCTGCCGTTTTATAATAATAGCAGGTGTCCAATCCTTGGCAATAACCTCGCGCAAGTCCAGCCACATTTTAATCCCATAACCCACAAATTTCTCTTTCATAATGCAATAGTTTCTGCTCCAGCCTAGACCGGTTCAAAGACATATCATACATTGGTATTTCCAGCTGGAGCGGCGACTCTTTATCGCTGCCAAGAGGCTGTTCTCTCACTCTTTTAACTTTGTTTATTTAGATTTCAGATTAAAAGGTGATTTTTGTTGTCAGTTTCTTTAAAACAGGTTCAAGACCTACCCTTGTTTGTGTGATCTGAGACAAGCACTGTGTGTCATATCATATTATGAATAAATACCTGCTGAACTAAAAACTTTGTTTTGTTTTATTTATTTTATAACTTTTACCAATGAGTGTAGTGAATAATTAATAGTAACTACCAAAAGTAATTAATTTCAATTGTTTATTCACATTTAACAAAACACGAGGTTATTATTAATAATGTTATAAAATTATTAATAATTTTCAATTAATCAAATTTACCGTAACATATATAAATAAATTGCCTAAACTTTTTGACGACAACCTTTGAGTATAAAGGCCGATGATATTTCCTTATTATTTAAAACTGACAACTCAACGACACGAACAATATATTAGAAAACTCCCTTACGAGTATAATTAGAAATCAATATTAAAAATAAAAAACGAAACTTATGCAATTTAGGCCTTATCAAAAATCAGCACTTAATGTAACACTTAAAAGTAACAGTTAGACTATAGACCAAGTTCTAATTTTAATCTTTTAGGTATCACAATAGATTCCCATTAAGAACGAAACTGTTGTGAAGTCGGTATTCATTTCATTTCATCTATACATATAATCTATACATATAATAAAACAGTAAAATTATTTTGTCTGTACATTTTGAATTTTTGACTAAAATGGATAGAGGGACACTTAAAAAGTATAATAGAAAGCAAAAAAATTTTTTTGGAATTTCTTGTCTGTCTGTCTGTCTGTCTGTCTGTCTGTCTGTCTGTCTGTATGTATGATCACGATTATCTCCGAAAATACTGAACCGATTTACTTCAAACTTTCACCAATTGCTTTGTTTTAACTCAGTTTAACATTTAAAGTTTGTTTCATCAAAATCGGTTCATTAAAAAATAGTTATCGTCATTTGAATGAACTCAAGGCATGAGTTTGCCTGCCAACATATAGCAAAAATAAAATAAAATAAAATAATAAGTGACATAAGAAAATTAAAATCCAAAGTCAATTCATCATTATTATACGACAGCATTATACCTATCCATACTATCTATAGTAATCCATACTAAAAAAAAAAAAGGAGAAGCTGACTGACTGACTGACATATCAACGCAGGGCCTAAACTATAAGGGTTAGGAACTTGAAATTTTGCACAGGGGTTCCTTTTATAACGTAGGGGAGCACTAAGAAAGGATTTTTGGAAATTCATCTCATTAGGGGGAAAAACGGGTTGCAAAGTTAGTATGAAACTTTGTTGTTTTTGAAGTTATTCGAATGAAATTCAGCATGAAGGTTCTTTACTGAAAGGTATGAAACACGAGTAAAATATTTTACTCAAAAATCATCCCTTAAGGGGGTAAAATAGGGGTGCAAATTAAGCATGAAACTTTGCCATTTTTGAAGTTAGTCGAATGAAATTCAGCATGAAGGTTCTTCACTAAAAGGCATGAAACACGAGTAAAATATTTTTCTCAAAAATCATCCCTTAAGGGGATATAACGGGGATGCAAAGTTAGTATGAAACTTTCCGTTTTTGAAGTTATTCAATTGAAATTCAATATTAAGGTGTTTCATTGAAAGTCATAAACTAATGTATTCCGGGTAATTCTACTGTTCCTGAGAAATCGACACTTACGCGGGCGGAGCCGCGGGCCAAAGGCAAACCTGACTTATATATCAACGCACAGCCGAAACTACTGTGCGCAGAAACTTGAAATTTGGCACAGGGATTCTTTTTATGATGTAAATGAGCACTAAGAAAGGATTTTTAGAAAATCAAAGGGGTTGAAGTTTTATGGAATTTTCTCATTTCTGGACTTAGAAGTTTGAAAGTAGGTACGCAAGTTCTCAATTAAAATTAAAAAAGATCTGTTTAGGTGAACCAGACAACATTCTCCCTTGAAGGGGTAAATAGGGGGTAAAGTTTGTATGGAATTTTTCCATTTCAAGACTTAGAGGTATGAAAATAAGTATATACGTTCTAGGTTACAATTAAAAAAGATCTGTGTAGGTGAAATGTACAAAATTTCCCCCATAAGGGATAAAGGGGGGGGGGGGTTGTATGGAAATTTTCTCATTTCTGGACATAGAAGTATAAAAATAAGTATATATGTTTACATTACAATTAAAAAGATCTGTGTAGTTAAAATGGTCGAAATTTCCACTTGAAGGGGTAGAATAGGTGAGGTAATGTTTGTATGGATTTTTTTTATTTACTTAGAAATATGACAATAAGAAGTTCTCCATTACAATAAAAAAATATCTGTGTAGGTGAAATGGGCAAAATCCCCTACTTAAGGGCTAAAGATCTATGCAGGTGAAATGTATTAAATTCCCCCTTAAGGGGAAAAAGCAAAGGGGCAGGGGTTGTATGGAATTTTTATCATTTCTACTGTTCCCAAGGGAACGTCATTAACGCGGGCGGAGCCGCGGGCAACAGCTAGTAGCAAATAAAATCTTTAAATTAGGTTTTCCCATTTTACTTGGAAAATCTATGTTGCTAACACCTAGACCAAATTGTGTCGGTTTATAAGTTCTAAAAGTAATCAAAGCAAATACAAACTTTGAAACAGCTTGATCTGATTACTGTGTCTACGCCAACGTCTGGCTCAAATATGAAATTATTCTTTGGGGAAATAGCGCTGAATCAAATAGTATCTTCATCAGAAAAAATGTGTTCGTATTTTGACTAATATTAGACGTGAAAGCAGTAGACCTCATTCTGTAAAGAATAAGATTTTGACCCAACCCTGTATTTATATTCTAGAGGTAGCAGTCTTCGTAAAAAAACATTGCTTACTTAGTTTAGTAAACTACATACCATAAATACGCGCATCAAAAATAGATCATTACTGCCAATCCAAACCTAGAAATATTTCAGAGTCCCTACTTCTCTTCTATTAATTTATGTTATAAAATACAACAGGAGATCAGATCTATAAAAAAGGAAAATATGTTTATACAGAAATTAAAAACTTTTCTGTTAATAGGTAAATATTATAAATCAGTTTCTTAAAAGAGATTGCCCCACGGCTCATGTCGGCTGCCGGTGACATGAGGGCTAGCTGCTTTTTCGCCTAACAGATTAGCATAGCTATCCAACGGGGTAACGCAGCCAGCGTTCTTGCTACCATGCCACAAAGGCATGATTTCGAAAAAATTGTTTCTAGGGCTCTTTTTTTTCACTTCATGTTTATATTGTATATAGTTAGTTTTAATCACTGTAATTTTAAAAGTAAATAAATATTTATCTAAAATGATGTTTAAAATAAATCTAATAATGACAGTTAAAGAATTCTGGAAGTAAGAAATAAATAGACAACTTTGTATTTGACAAATTATAATTATTTTATGTCTGAATTGTTATTGTTTGTAATATTTTATTATTAGTAGGTACCTAGTAGGTACACAATAAAAAAAAGGCATTGAAGCAAAGTAAATCCATATAAAAGTAGTTAGATTCTATTTTTCGAATCTCGCGTTTATTTGTACTAAAACTTTTCCAATATCTTATTTGACAACATGTTCGAGAATAGATTTATTTAGTGGCTAAGAAGTTAAATAAAATTCAAGTAATAAAAGTTACTTACTGCGAAGGGAACCTAATTTCAAAAGTGTGTTTTATGTTACTCGAAGACTTTACGAATTTATAAGTTAGCCTCCGATAAAAAAAAAATACTACAGACTCTGATGATCTTTATTAAAAATGGAAAAACTGGTAGGCACTTCGAAATCAAAAACATACATACATAATATCACGTCTTTTTCCCTTGCACAGTAGACAGAGCCTAGGTTTATAAGACCTGAAGGCCACGTTTAGCGTGTTGCTGGGCATTAAGTGAAAAAGGGATTCAAAATAGTTGTTTTAATTGTTTTAGTTGTTCTAAGTAATTCAAATAATTAACACAAAGGCTACTTTTCATCCCGGACAAAGTACTGTTCCCTCGGGATCTACATTAACGCGAGTAGAGCGGTTAGCAACCGCTAGTTGGTTAAAAAAGACGGAGTTATGAAATAACATACATCAAAAAAATCCAACTAATTAAAGACCTCCATTTTGAAGTGGGTGGAAAGTCAAGGCCCTTTTAAAATGAACTAATAAATTACGTAACTCCTTAATTAAGTCGCGTAAGATAATTCAAAGTTAGATGACCCTAAATCATGATACCCTTAATCTTCTTGAGGGACATAACAGGTGTAGGGCGGGATTAAACTTGGGCTGGACATATTTCGTAACGGGGCATAGGGCTGCTTAAAATTGGCGAGGGAATTGTATCACTCTTTACATGTACACTAAATAAATAAGTGAAATTATTTAAGTGTTTTGTTTTGTATTCCCAATGCTATTTTGATATAGTCTTATTAAATTAAAAAACAAAATTTGGTTAAAAAAAAAACTCATTTTACAATGAATTTGAAAATCAATTAATATAGGATGCCATGCAATATTTTTAAGTGTTTATATTTTGCATTCACAATGCTATTTTGATATACTTTTATTTTCATCCTATACTGACTGTCCTAATTAATATTTGTAAATGAGAAAGTGATTTTTTTGATCCTTTGTTGGTTTTTTGTTATTCATGTTTGTTTGATGAGCTTTTGTGCTATAGCTATGTAACCGATCGTCATAAAATTTAGCATACGTGTTGTGTGGGATACACAGAAGGACATAGGCCAACTTTCATCCCGGCCCATAAGGCCAAGGAGGACAGTTGCTGCTATCCAGAGACTTTTGCCATTGGCTCTTCAGACTATGCATGCATAAATCGCGTCCCATTAGGCATGAGAGTTTTTTGTCTCTCCAAGTCTTGCGCACACAGGCAACGCCCAAAGCCAGGGTCCGTCCCTCCTGAGGGCCCTTTGGTGATGTTGCCTATACAGGTTTAGGGCGCTCTGCCTCGTCTCAAACGACCGGTGAAGCTATTATATGTATAGAAATAGGTGGAAACGGAATCAAAATAATGATGGGTTGCTAGCCGCGTCGTCTATGGACATGATTCCTTATATTTTCCTTCAAAACCTTGATCGTCTTTTGCGATCTGTGCGGGAAGAGAAGTAGCTGGTACATTGTATGTTTTTTTCTTTTCTCTCAGCCCAGCGTGGAAGAGCTTTTATTATAATTCAACATATATAAAAACTTTGATATTTTAGTCAATAACTAATTGAAATATGAAAAAGTAACGTTATTGTTATTATCCATTAAACAAAAACGAAATTTAAACGTAATCCACGAAGGATATCAATGTCATGTACTTGTAAATTCGAATTTGGTCAAAATACTCCAGTGAACATGACTAGACCGCCCAAGGCGTGTACTTTCAACCCCCAACAAATAATAATTACGTAAGTTTATTATTTGCCATTCATTTTAACCTTTATTCCCATTATCGTGTTTTACGATCTGTGCGGGAAAAGAAGTAGTTGGTACATTGTATGTTTTTTTCTTTTCTCCCAACCCAGCATGTTAGGGCTTTTATTATTATAATTCAACATAATATTATATATAAAAACTCTGATATTATAGTCAATAACTAATTAAAACATGAAAAAGCAACGTTATTGTTACTAGTAGTTCGCTGCGAACGTGGACCTCGCGATTATTTAATTTTCCTGATAATTTCGTGAGATAGCCACTATTTTACTGATTTTGATAAGCATGTTGTCATAGTGCTATTGTTTAGATGACTTCAAAAGCACTCTTTTTATTTTACTCACCACGACATATTTTAAATTAACATACAATGAACACGATGTTTCTTGTACTAATAGTTAACATTCATTTCTATCCAAACAAATAAACTACGAGAAATGTTAAACCCCTTTTTTATTACTGTTGTAAGAATAGTTAAAATAGTTTTTCCCTTGCAATCCCTAAATGTACGAGTAGAATTTCATCTAATTAAATATGACCAAATCAAAACCGGGTTTTAATACAACATCTGTGAGGCGTTTAGCTCTCGATAGTGCAACGTGTAGATGAAGAGCTGCGTTGCACTATCGAGCAAAATTTTTAAATTCAGTAATGGACAAATAAATGTAACAGTTTCGTCATATCTGAAAGACTATGGTTATTAACGGAATCACAACATTGGAATTTTATAAAAATAATTTTCATACCAAATATTCCACAGGCGTTTTTGAGTGTTTGGAAATGTCAATAGGCCTGCGACTTCAAGGAATAGAAATATAAAACGCCAGATATCGGGGTGACTGAGCTTCGGTCGGCATAATAATGAAGACATATGTGTTTTGCTTTCTAAACCTATATGGTTTTGATGTGTACCCGTAATACCCGTCAATGTTTAATTGTTTTTAGCCCCGATAGACACATTACCCCCGTTTCTTCGCTTGAGCTTTATACTTATAAATTTTTGGTTTTCATATGTATCAATTTTCTGGTTTGTTTTGTCCGGACAAGCCCCCAGCTCATTTTTCATTTGGCTTTTGTTTTTGTTTCTCTCGCAGAGTGCTGCACTCCCATACTCCTCTTTCTATGCTTCGGCTTTACCTTCCAAATATGGTTTTCGTACGTTTGGATTCTACATCTGTACCTATATTTCGCCCACCGAACCCCATTTCTTTGTCTTTATCGTGTCTGTTTTGCGGAATTATTTGTTTCTTCTTACACTACTTTTTTCATTCATTTTTATTGTTTCGTATAGGGTAAAAACGGGACCCTATTAATCGCTCCACTGTCCGTCTGTCTATTTATCTGTCTCTCCGTCCGTATCTCACCAGTATATGTATCTCATGAACCGTGATAGTTAGACAGCTGAAATTTTCACAGATGATGTATTTCTGTTGCCGCTAAAACAGGAAATACTAAAAAATAGAATAACATAAATATTTAAGGAGGCTCCTATACAAAAAACGTGATGTTTTTGCTTGTTTTTGCATTATATTATATATTGATAACGGCAACAGGTAGACGATTGAAATATTCATAGAATATGTAGTTATATATATCCCCTAAAAATAAATAAATAAATAAAAAAATAATAATATTAAAGTGGGGCTCCCATGCATCAGACATGATTTGTTTGCCTTTTTTTATAGATAACGGTACGGAAACCTTCGTGCGCGAGCCAACTTGCACTTGGCCGGTTTTTTTACCAGCTTTTATTGTGAAAGGATTGAAACTGTAAAATGTTGAAAACGGGATGTTCATCATTAATAGCTCGTCATCTTCAAATCAGACAATGCGAAATTGCAGTTAAATTGGTTGTAAATAACTGCTTTAATTTTTGGTTGCAGGTTTAAACCCGAACAAACATATACACACTTAAAATTAAAGATAAATAAAAACTTATTAAAATATCCCTGCGCATTTTTGGACCTCTGTCTCCATCTGTTGGAGAAATTTGGAACTAACAAGAATTTATTATGGAAATTTTCATGGACTGGTATTTTTCTGTTCTAAAGGAACGAAATATTGTAAATTAAAAATAAGAAAGTCACTTGGAATTTAACTTGGAACAGACAGTGAAAGAAATATTTCCAATCATTGAAAAATCAAATTTTCTTGCGAGCTCGAAGTCTAATCTTTTCGATCGGGTAACTACCGTACTGCGACTGAGCCAACCATTCGATAAGTATAGAGGAGAAAGTACCGTTCTAGTTTATAATTGTTCATGTTTTGTTAGTAAATTTAAATTTAATACACAGAGCATGGATAAAGCAGGCTTCAACGAAATACCGCCGCCACCTAGCGGCGGCTGTGGTTACCGTCAAAATAAAAAATTATTTCAGCGCTATCTTGTAACATATTCAGCCTAAACGTCATTTTCAATTTTCATTTCTCGAAATTCTTTAACATTTATTTAAATATCTCGTAAACGGCTGAACCGATTTTGATGCCCAGCGAACTTGAAAATTGTATTTATAAGACCTATATACATTGTAAATTTCATCTTAATTGAAACATTGGTTCTAAAGTTATCGTGGAACAAACATACATACATACATACAAAAAATGTCTTTTCGCCCCAACTTGAATTGAAGACCTCGCTCGCTTCGCTCGCTCGGTTAATTATCCATCAAAAAAAAACGAAATTTAAACGTAAACCACGAAGGATATCCGTGTACTTGTAGATTCGAATTTGGTCGAAATACTCCAGTGAACATGACTGGACCGCCCGAGGCGTGTACTTTCAACCCCCAACAAATAATTATTACGTCGGTTTATTTTTTTCCATTCATTTTAACCTTTATTGTTATTTATTCATTCAACACCGTAAAAAGTCCACTACTGGACAAAAGCCCCTCTTAAATACTTCGTTCCTGGGTATTGCTATACTCACCACGCTTGGCAGGCGGGTTGGCGAGCGCGGTTTCTTTGGTTTCTTGTACTTCCGACGCTGCTGTCCATCGAAAGCATTTTAAAGCTGGGTAAGGATACGAATTTGTTCGTTTAGGAAAGGTATTGGCATATTAATCACTCGGATGAATGGGGGAAAAGCAAGTAGCAGCTTGGCAGGCCGGGCGCGCGTACCCGATGCCATACCTGTATGGCGTGTCGAACCTACACACGTCAACCTCCTTCGCAATCATAGATTCGTACGACGTCCGAGCTGACAGTCGGGGCAGAAGAAGAAAGTTCTGCGCGCGCACCTTTTGACGCGCTCTGGACTTCACTGCTTTACCTGCAAACTGGTTATTGTTCTGAGCTGGAAACACCGGGCAGGCAGTTGAGCTTGAGAACCCTGTTCATTTATTTAATTATTAATTCATATTTTTTTAAATTATTATTATATAAAAAAGTAATTTCATAAAGAAAAAAACCGGCCATGTTCGAGTCGGATTCGCTCACTCTTCTTCGTACCAAATTTAAAGATTCTAAGTTCACAGGAAGAACCCTGTAGGTTTTTATTCCCTTGCGAATGTCGAAAATTTGCGGCATAAACGGTTGTTTTTTTTTTGTTTGCTTTGGGTTATAAGTTTGATTTTTTCACGGCTCCAAGGGACTGTCTCTTAAGTCCCTTGACAGACGTCCCAGCCCTGAGTATTTGATATTAATTTCTTGCTTGATACCTCCACGCGTTTTTTGAAAAAAAGGGTCTTGACAGACGGACACAAAGTGATCCTATAAGGGTTCCGTTTCTTTCCTTTTGAGGTACGATACCCTAAAAAATACCTTTGAATCTAAATAGTCATCCGAATAATTTACCTATTTTGCCTGTTATTACTTATGTAAAAGTGTATCGAATTAATAAATTAGCTAAGGGTTCGAATTATACACCACATGCGTGTGCGAGCGGTTCAACCGCAGAATCCAGCGACCGCGGCTGGGTTGCTTCGATTAATATAAAGCGGCCCTACGTTCTCTAAACATTGTCTAGTATTTGAGGTAAATAGACCTGAAGTTAATGAGAGAAATATGAATGTTTAAAATTACTTTTATAATCACTTATTCTCAATGCCAGTAAGGGGATGCTTTTTTAGGCTTTCCCGCTATTTTAGACAATCAGTTCTGCTTTAGCTAAGTTTGGTATATCCGATAGTACAGAGAGGGTCATGCTCCTGCAGTGGAGACTATAATAAATAAATATATATATATACGGACAAATCACACAGATGGAGCTAGCCCAAAGTAAGTTCGAGACTTGTGTTGTGTTGTGGGATACTAACTCAACGATACTATATTTTATAACAAATACATATATAGATAAACATCCAAGACCCAGGCCAATCATAAAGATAGTTTTCCATCTTAACCTGACCGGGAATCGAACCCGGGCAACCCGTGTCGCAGGCTGGCGTATTAACCACTGCGCCACGGAGCTCGCCAACTATAAAGACCTGATGACGATGATGTGACATTTAGAGCTGTATTTACCAGATGTGTATGTGCCGATCGGCCTCAAACTGGGCTAACATATTCGCCTGCCGAAAACGAAAGAGCCAGTCCGATCGCAGAACTTGTAGTGACGGAGATCAACTATGAGTCTATTTCTCATTTAAATCACATATCATTAATCACATCAAAATTGAGTATCTCTAAAGTAAAAAATCTAAGCTGTGTTACTTTTTCTATTAAAAACTTAATTTATAATATTCATATTTAACAAGACGCGGTTGTAATTTCGATGGTAGTAAAAATATTAGAGCCATAAAAATAATTGGAAAAATAACAAGTACATAAACTCAGGAAAAATATTCCACTTTTACAACCTAAAACAACCTACAAAGAGATCTAATTGTAACCCACTACACGTCCGTAATTGTTTCATATAAAATCCTGGAAGTTTTGCTAAGCTTGAGAGAAAAAAGAAAATAAAATTGTTCTTTTTTTGCAGCGAACGCTGGCAACTGCGAGGGTGGAAGAGAACAGCCGAGTCCAGGAAACGGCCGCCGGCTTTCAGGAAGCTGCCAGGTCCGTTTATAATATTATCACCGCAAACAACACTTTTACCTGCTAGCGCTTTTCAAAGGGGGACTATTCTGGACAAGCTTTGTAGCACATTTCACTTTACTTCGTACAATTCGAATTTGATAAATTTAGTAGGTATTGGTGTTTTCTATATTAACCGACTTAAAAAAGGAGAAGGTTGTATTAGGTAGGTATATTCAATTTGGCTGTAGCTATGTTTTTTTTTTTATGTTTCATACCTCATTAATCCATCATTTATGAACAGAAAGCTTTAATTTTTTTAAATGTAAACTTCTTAAACAGCGTTGTGCACTTTTTGGGATGGGTAAAAAATGTTGAACTCGCCTCAGGACACGTGACCTGATCGAAAATACGTAAGACGGACACGTGACCTGAGACCGCCGGCGTGGCGTAAGAAAGGAAGTAATATCCTCCTATCTTGCTACCGCGCGGCGAAGTTGTATGCCTACTTGTGCTCAGGGCGCTTGCGCGAGTGTGCGTGTATGTTTGTACTACAGCCTGCTACGCTAGTACTTTTATAATGATAACTAAAGCAATTCGTGCGAAATTATTCCCTAACCACTCAAAAATATTCGAAAATGTACGTTATTGTTCAAGTTTTAACTTCTGCCAGCACTCTTGGAGTGCAACGCGTTGTTTTTTATTTTTTTATTTTAATGGGTATTAATTTTAATAGGTCCCATTTATATTTCATCAAATCAGTTCAGTAGTTTGGTAAAAGTAGCTTTTATAAATTAAAGATTATGGTTTTATTATCATTCATTAATTAAGTCGCTTTTTGACATAGTTACTTCATTGGGATATATGTTTCCAAAAATGGAACTTAACGCGAGATTTAAATATGTGCTAAAAAGTATAAATCATCAAACCTTTAGCCTATCCTCTGGAATAAGCTGCACGTTCATCAAAGCTATTTATAGTGTGCACAACTTAGCATAATAGTTTCTGAGACTGCATTACTATAGATATTATATATAATAGATTGACACAGTTCATAGTTTGAAACATTTTACATAATTCCATTTATGTTAATATTTTGTTTACAAGTTTTTTGTCGTATATTGAGAATTTTTGTTTTTTATTTCAGTTAATTGTTACAAAATAAGTTATATTAGCACAGATCCGAAGCTACTAGTCAAACGGTATTTTTAACGTAAATTTAAATATGTGTATATTCTTTAATGTAATGTTAAGATTTTTGGGTTTATTTTTTTGCATTCACAATGCTAATATCATCATAATCATCATGGTGGCCTTTCTGTCATCCAATCTTGGATATAGGCCTCTTCCCTCTTCCTCCACTCTTGGCTGTCTTGTGTCCTGCTCATCCAGTCTCGACCTCCGTGCTATTGGATATCGTCCACCCAGCGTTGTGGTGATCTGCCACAGCCTCTGGTGCTCTCTCTGGGTCTCCATTCAAGGGCACGTCTTATCTAGCACCTCTGATCCATTCTTCTCCTGCCCACGACCACTTTTTCTTCGCTATGACAGCCATAACGTCTTCCATGTTGGTCTTACTTCGAATCCACTCGTTTCGTTTGCGGTCCCGCAAGGTTACCCCGAGCATTGCTCTCTCTCTCTCTCTCTCCATGTCTCTCTGCGCGACTCGGAACTTATTGTATTCTGATATACTCTAGATCGTATATCGATAGGTCACACATAGACCTATTGCGCGATAAGTGGCGTGTTCAAACCATCCCAGCGTGGATTTTTTCACCATATCCTATCTTTTAATTTAATAATCTTTCTTACTGTTTTTTTCTAGAATATTTTAACAATCTATGGAATACCTAAAAGTCATTAGCCGTATTATTGTCGTAAAAATTTTATATTTCTGTTAAACTAGACGTTATTTCAATGCTCTCAACAATATGTAAATTTTAATCTACACTAGACAATAGTCTGGTTATGAATGCGTAACAAACTCATAAACCTATCTTATCACACATTGTGTTATTTTCCTTTCTTTTCACGAGTTAATATTCGAAATCCTTGTTCACACTCGTCCGCGCACTTTGTTCGCTGTCGTAGTTTTTCAAACCAACAATGCTTTATGCTAGTTTCGAAACTACAATCTGCTCCTAGATACATACATACAAATACCATATAGCTATCACATTTTTATTCCTTACTGGATAGATCCTAAGGCCTTAAGGCTAAGGAAGGTGGAAATTGGAATCAAACAAGTCACATAAACTTAAGTATTTTAAGCAAACCTTGAAACAAAAACCCCTCGTCTTCTAAACGGCTATTTTTTTTCGATTTCGATCAAATAGCTTGTAATCTTATTGAACTACCTTTCAACCGCCTTGTCTTTATCAGTTTAGCCGTTTGGAAACGATGTCACAGGACAGACATACAAATACCCCTATATAGTGATGGGTTGCTAGCGGCATCGTTTATTGTCATGAATCATTAGATTTTTTCCCATTCTGGCATGGCTTCTATGATCTGCGCGAGATGAGAAAAAGCTCTTTTTCTACTTTTTTTCTCTTAAACCAGCCTGAAATCATTCTGGTTCTAGAGCTCATTAATATAAAGAACTGTTTCACTTGGAAAGTTATTAGATTTTCCAAGCGAGCCTGGATTCCTGACGCGCATTTTTGGATCATGAAGTTACAATTATGCTGACTCCTAACTTCTAGTTGTCAGTTATTCCAATTATCTCGGAATTGAGGTGTCAGGAAGACAGATCTCACAAAAAATTTTACCTCGAAGGATGAATCTAGAACTGAACTTTATATTATTCATTCTGAGTTTTTTTTATTCATGTTTGGAATTCAGAATAAATTGTTATATAAATGAACAGAAATATTGATTGAAGATTACAAGTTTTTTTTTTTTGATATCCAGTCAATTTAAATTATTGCCTAAAATAAAGTAAACTATACCAAAGACAATCAAATACTTACGTATAGACTGCCAATCTCATACAAAAATATTCGCCCATCTTAAAGCCTGTTTTAAAAGCACTCATTAACTGGCAAGCATCTGCCGGCAGGCTGTGGTAGTAAGTTTCACTAACTGCCACTATGAATGGCGGAGAGGGCGCTGCAGTGCAATAGTTACAGACTTTTCACCCGTTACTAGATGGCGTTAGTTAAAACTTGGTAAAACAAAAAAAAAAACAGAAAAATATTTTTTTTATAAGCCGAAAATATATTTTTTTCATAAATTTTTATTTAAACGCAATTAGGCGTTGGGATTTCCCAATCACATGACCATACTCATTATAGTGGTTTCTATAGTAATTTTGATTGCTTCTAGTTTGTTTTATAACTATTAAGTAGGTTTTTGCTGAAAAGATGTAAAGGTAAAAAAGTGTAAAGTTACACATAATATGTAAAGGTATTTTTTTTAATGACAGCGCGACCTGTCGTGTCACGATGTGTTCCTTTGTTTGTCTTTCAATTCCTTTTCCTTTCACGCCTTTATTCAAGCAGATATTGCTTACCTACTGAAATTGTTCCAAGAAATCTGAACAAATTACCAAAATTAATTTCTGAAAATAATTTGCTGTAACAATTATTATTCTGATTGCCTTTAAGTTATATTGAGACTGGAAATTGCCATGGATATTTCAGTTTTCATTTGTGATTTCGTAAACCAAAGAAGAATTTTAGAAACAAATTAATAACTAATTTATGTTGAGTTATTGTATAATATATCCTAAACCATGAATTCTAGTTAAAACTTTGTATTGTATTTATATTTGCTGATAATATTTAACAATAATTATGTATAAAACGGGACTTAGATGGAACCTTTTTATTATTTGTTTCCGTTGATGTTTCAATGGAGTTACATGCATCGTGATCGCTATGAGACTGAGTGTCTCGTTGCGACACTCAGTCTCTTGCGACCACGTTATGTGTTTAAAGCGCGAAATTTGAAAAAAGAATATTAAATAACTTTTTGATCATCATTCAATATTGCGTCACTTTAGTATGCCGTTTGAACTTTACTGCTAGATAAAGAATTAAAAAAGTTTTTAGTTTATTGCGGTTTGATAACATATACTTATTAGATTGTTTCCCCCGCAGTACCCGTCTGATTCGGACAGCGAATCCGTATGGGAAACGACGGACGTGACCCTGGAGAGGGGTGCGGGGGGGCTGGGCCTCAGTATAGCGGGGGGAGAGACCGGTGGTGACGTCAGCATTACCCGTCTGGCTGCTGCAGGAGCAGCGAAGAAGGACGGACGGTTGCAAATAGGAGACATATTATTACAAGTAAGTGTTTATAATATCTATCTTATTTCTGTTGATATACACAGAAACAACAAGTACCAAATATTTATCTCTAATGAGTAGACAAAACCGAAGGCCGAGGGCTAAATGCTTTAAGAAATCTTCCATTCATCTAGTTAAACAAAAAGTTGTCTCTGTCCATTTGTTGAAAGAATCAAAATTTTTTTTAGCTATTATAGAAGTATCTATTAGTCATTTGCATAAAAGAATTTGAATTATTTAAATAAAAAAATATAAATAAATGTAATTAAAATGTTAAAAACCCACATATTAGTGTTAGCGGTACCGTTTTGAATCGCAGGGTCCCGTGTCGTGGTGGGATCTCTGGTCAGGTCAAAATGTAAAACGATATTTTTCAGATTGGCCTGAGTCTGGAATAATCTGTCAATGGTAAAATATAGTATCGTTGTGTGAGTATCCCACACAAGTTTACAACTTAGTGTGGGGCTAGCTTAATTTGTGTGATTTGTTCCTTAAAAAAAATAAACTACGTTTTAGTAAACTACCTAAAAATGGAAGGGAATATTGCTTTAAAATATATTAAATCCTTTAAAACAAAGTTCTCCACTTCAATTTCACTTAAAATTCGCTGACCGCTTTATTGCAGGTAGAAATTGAATTAAATAGAAAGTTGGGATATTTTCTTTCCCACAAAGCTAAATGAAATCTCTTGAGAGGAAATAATCCCCTTAGGCAATAAGCTTAGGAACTTGTTGGGGATTTTGAACAACACTTCATATATTCTTAAAGGGATTTCAAGAAAAGAAAAGCTAAATTTTTTGTTGATGTCACGTTTTAAAAGCTAACATAGATTTCAAAGTTGAAAATAAGTGATGAAAAAGAACTCACCACAGGTAGGATTCGAACCCACACAAACAAACAAACAAACAAACAAATAAACAAACAAACAAACTCACTTTCGCATCCTTATCCTTACTAATATTATAAATGCGAAAGTGAGTTTGTTTGTTTGTTTGTTACGCTTTCACGCTGTAACTACTGAACCGATCATCATGAAATTTTGCATACAAGTTCTCTGGAGTACGTAGAAGGACATAGGCTACCTTTTATCCCGGGAAAAAGTACTATTCCCGAGGGATCGACATTGACGCGGGCGGAGTCGCGGGCGAAAGCTAGTTTATAATATTAGTAAGGATAAGGATAAGGATGGTGTATAAAAAACAAAAAAATAACAAAAAATTAATATTGTTAGATTGATTAAGAACCGACAATTTTTTTTTTTTTTCAAAAAAATATTTTAATAATAAACTATATCCATAGGGCATTAAGTTTTTCAAATGGTGACCACGTACCGGCCAGGGCACTGTCTCATCGATCACCCACCTGATCAAGAGCGTAGGAGGTTCTAGATACATGCCGCTTCCAACCGGCCTCCCCTATTAGGATTTCCCTGGGGGAGGCCTATGTCTAGCACTGAAATTCTTGCGGAGACGATGATGATGCTTTAATAATAAATTTTACAGTAGAGCTTCAAAAAACCAAGTCATCATGAGTTGACCAAAATAGAAAAGTTCTCAGTTTACTTTTAGCTTTGTTAACCCTTTTCACCGGAATAGACAGTAGTGTTTCAGCTCAAATACATTTAAAAGGGACCTTGAAGGTCGGTTTTCCACTGCTATCTTAAAGTAGCATGGAAACAGTCCAATATAGATAAATTCTTTAAATTCAATATAGATATATATATACACAGATGTGTGTGTGTCTCTGTTTCTCTCATATCCGAGAATATGAAAACCAAATCATAATCGGTTGACTTGACCACAACGGAGAGCGTAAATACATTAATATTCATAAATCACAAAGATTGCGCTAGCCCCACAGCAATTTGTGTGAACTTGTATTGTGGGATACAAACTCAACAATATAATAGATTCTTATAGATATAAATATAATCCCTAGGCCAAACTCGAAAAGATCGTATTCTATCATGACCTAGCCGAGAATCTAACACGTGGCTCTTTAGTTTCGAAGTTACTTGCGGTAACATTGAGCCTCAGAGATCGCTACATTATAAACTTAATTGGCAGAATAAAAAAAATAGCCCCACAGTAAGTTGTGAACTAGTGTCGTAGGATACTAACTCAACGATATTATATACGCCGTGTGGTTTCCGGCAGAGTAGAATAGGACCACTCCTATCGTCTTCCCATGGAGATCGTATGAGGCGACTTAGGAAAATACAAGCTAAACAAAGCTCATAAACATCAATGAGACTTCTTCGACCCGTCTGGCCAGCAAGAAGAGTGTAGGCTAAATCCTTTGTCTGCTCTGGTCAAGTATGGTATATCCGGTAGTACAAAGAGGGTCATGCTCCTGCAGATATAAATATCGAAGATATGGTTCAAACCAATGTACACACATAACCAGCTGCACATTACGCGACCTATACTCAGCGAATGTGGTATAAGAGTCGCCACATACTGGAGGGGACAAAATTTAATTTTAGTTTAAATTATTTTAGCCAATCGACACGAAAAGACGAAGAAGATCTAGACCCCGTCAAAAAAGATCTTTTTCCATCTTGATCTGACCGGGTTGGAGAGGTCTCATTGATGTTTATGAGCTTTTTTAGCGAGTCAAAGACACTTGCGGTACCATGAAGCAGTATTCAAAAGTCATTGTTATAGTTTAATCTCAAAAGTTATATAAATCGACTAAGCGGTTAGGATAATATTTTCACGAAGCTTTATATAGACCCTACCATAAAAAGAAGCATCCCGCGTGCAAAAGAAAAAGGCACATTAAAGCTGGGGAATAACCTTGTCAAACTTTTTTATCACGCAGTTAAAAACTCTTCACGGGACTTATTTAAACGACATTGTTTGGAAAGTTGGTCGTTTGTTTAATGAAATTTTATGTTGGCTTGACGGTCTTACTTGACAGGTCGATGTGTCTTCAAACAGGAAAATCTAAGTATCATCAATCCACATTAATTTCTTTTGAACAGTTTGTATCAATTTTTTGTACTTAAACGAGTTCTTTTCAAAGAGAAAAAATATTTTTGTTATAACTTCAAACGCGTAAGAGGAAGTTATATGGGTAAATTTGGCTACTGATCACATCCATATTGTTTCATTCATTACAAAGTAATTTGCAATCCTGCAAGTAATACCGGCCCATTCATCATCATCATTATTATCATCAACCTACACTCGTCCACTGCTGGACATAGGACTGCTACAACCAAAAATAAATTAACATACGATGTATAAACTTTTCTAAAATCATATTACAACATGAATGCTACGGACATAGTGCGAAGACTTAAAAGAACTAAACAATTTGAATTAGTGTAGTGATTGTAAGAGGACTGTATATATGTAGGTCTGGCTGGTTGCTTGTATATCCCAAATAAAAGACTATTTAGAAAAATACAAATTATTAATGAAGCAAAGAGATCAGAGGAGGGAACGCAAGTGAGGTCCGGCCCGGCTTCGGTTGCATTCGGCAGCCTTCGGCAATGTTCGGCTCCGTGATGTCGTAGTGGCTTGGTGGGGTCCGCCGGCTTCGGTTAATAGGTTCTAAGCTTGTACAGTGATAAGTAATAACAAAGTAGTGCAGTGTAAGTGTGAATAAAGACACATGAACAAAGTGCCTTCCCCTTAATAGAGACAGTAAGAAAAGTGCCGATGGACACATTCTTATTCTATTCTTTATAAACTAGGTCAATGTAAAATTACTCATTAGCCAACGTTAGGCTAGATTGTAATAATATTCGCGTATTTAAATCCAAATACCGGTAAAAAAAAATAAAAAAAATAATTAATGCTGCCATTATAGCGGACCCCGGCTCTGACGCACAATAGTTGAGGATGCAACCGGGAAAACGTTCAGATGATGATGAGTGTCCTAGTATAGCCAATTAAATTCAAAATATCAGATTTTTTATACATATGTAATGAAAATACTGTCCGATCCTTGAAGGGGTTGTTTATATCGACGGGCTGAATCACCCCTTTCCTTAAGGAAAAAATCAAAATCATTTTTATTCAGTAAAACACATTTTACTATCCAAGTTGTAGAGGCCCTCTAGTAGGTATAGCAATACCTGAGACAGAAAACCTCGCTCTTCCATTACATATCATATATTATGTATTTTATCGACTTATTGAGAGAAAAGAATAAAAATAACTCTTTTAGTAATAATCTGTAAAGAAAATAAAACAATCTACAATCTAAACAAGAGAATTTCTTAATTATTTCAAACAATTAAAGAGGTTCTCAACCTCATCATAAGTAACTTTCCTGAGCCAGTCTGTCACCAATCTTTTACACTCATGTATTGGTTTAGAGTAAATTGATAGTTTTTATTGATAACTTTATAAAGGTAAGTACTTTGCGAATTGTACTGTCTTATTGTAGTAGTAGTTTTTATGATACTCGTTATTAAAATAGGATTTTTTCTTCTAGTTTATAGATATGAGGGTCAAACACTAGGGTTTTGTGTAGTTTTAAGATTGTGTGCAATATGTATAACTAACGAATCAATAGCAGCAAATATAAAGCGGTTTTTTTTTAAGGAATGGGTTTTTATAAGGACAGGGTTTACTTCACATACTGTATATAAAACAACGTCGGATACACAATTAAAGTGTTCAGCCGGCCGAAAAATGTTTTTTTTATTCTTACTTTAAAATAATATCTATCTACACCGGCCTTTCAATCTAAATATTCCTGGCTACATACATGTTCCCGTAGACGAATTAAGTGTTTCTGTTTCATTATTATAACACTAGCTGTTGCCCGCTACTTCGTCCGCGGCAATTTCTGTTATTATGATTAATTAGGTTTTTCTTAGTATAGATGAATAATTTTCCTTCGTTTTGGAAACATTTTGTATTGATGCTTCGCTCCTATTGATCGCAGCGTAATGTTTTATAGCCTAAAGCCTTCCTCAGTAAATGGACTATCCAACACAAAAATATTTTTTCAATTTAAACCAGTAGTTCCTGAGGTTAGCGCGTTCAAACAAACTCTTATTAGTAAAGATTTATTACAAAGTTTATCCGTTCACTAAACTATCGCTATTAAATCAGCAGAATCACTTCTAAAATCCAACCACAGATCATAGATTTGGTAGTGACTAAGTTCCGTAGTTAGTTCGCTGCAAAGAAAACCTATTAAACTTCAAATTACAAGTAATAGTCGTTCTTGCTTTAATCGCTTTCAAAGTTCTCTCAAATCGATATCGCTTACGATATTGTATCTTTTAATTAATGAGTTCAAGGAGATAGCGACTAACTATGTTATTGCTTTCTTTTGAACGATTAAATTGAATGAAGTGGCGATCATTTTACATTGTTTTCTCTTCTGTTCTTAACCTTTGTTCGTGTTATTGTAGGAACTTGTGACACTAAATCCTACTTTTCGGATAAAGTGGCGATCATTTTTTAACATTGTTTCTTCTTCTGTTTCTAACCATTGTTCATGTTATAGTGGGAACTAATGACACCATCCTACTTTTCAAACTGCAAAATGGTTACAAAGCAGGTCTCAATTTTTTCTGAAGTAAAACTGATTTGTTTCTTAGTTATGAAATAATATTTTCATACGTATTCGGTCGTCTTTCGTGTGTTTAAGTTGTCAGATTTTTAAAGCTGCCTAAAGGCATCTGACATACGTATAATAAATGCGGGGTAGGTCTATGTCCAGCATCTGAATTCTTGCGGCTGATATGATGATGATGATAAAAGCTTATTTAAAAAGATAACCATGGCAGCCGCAGCAAGTATTTCTATTGATTACGCCATGTTTAGTGATGTGCCGGAGAGAAATAATATTTTCTCATGAATTTCTTCTCACGGAAATTTTACGGGCAATTTCCAATATATCTCGACAATTTCTCAATGATTCCCGCACTTATAAGAAAGAAGAAGAAATTTCCGAGAAAATTTCCGACACGTTCTCACCGTTCTTGAAAATTTTGAGCACGGCACAACACTAGCCTCGTTTCGTATTTGGGCATTGGTAGAAAGATCGGTACTAGCTGTAGAAAAGTAAATATTCTGATGGAAAATGTACAATTATGAACAAAATACACTGAAAAGGCCAGGTCTGCTCACATCCACAATGTAATATAGTTATATAACTAGTTTTTCTTTACAGAATTTATTCTATGTTTGAATGAGACGAAAAATTTTTTTTTTAAATCTATGTTTGAATGGCATAAGCAAAACAGGGTAAGCCAAACAAGCACAGGTGTCTACTGCCACGCCATTCAAATATGAAATGTTTTAACTATTTATAAGGTCCAAATTTCTTTGTTCTATTGTATGTCAGATTTGGTCCGACTCCGATAGTCAAATCATAACTAAGTAGAAAAATGTCATTGTTTTTTTTCTACTCTCTCTCTGGGCTACATTTGTCTTTAATACGAATTTTGAGTTAAGCAAACTATATTTTTATACTTATACTATTTTTATAAGTTAAATTTATTCAGATAGAACTGAAATAGATAATCAAGTTTAAAAAGAATACCTACATTCTATTTCGGATCACAACGTAAATAAAATCTAAAAAGGGGAAATTCAAAGTGCCCAAATTATGTTTGCACGTAGCTTTTACCTTTGGAGACAATCAAATAAACTCAGTAACCCCTAATCAAGTACATTACCTCCTAAAAGAGGTACTCTACCAGAATTAGTATCTGTTTCTGTGATAATAAATTTAGGCCCGACCGTCCGGGACAAAAATGTTCATTAAGAAAAGTGGAATTTATAAAACAAGCAATTTTAATTTTAACGAGGCTTTCGTTCCAGCTTACATGAATTTCAAATGTTACGACTTCGCCCTCTGATCTTTAGGATTTAGGGTTCCGTACCCAAAAAGAGACCCCGCTGTCCGTCTGTCTGTCTGGCTGTCTGTACGTCAGTCTGGCCGTCTGTCACCAGGCTGTATCTCATAAACCGTGATAGACAGTTAAAATTTTCATAGATGTTGTATTTCTGTTGCTGCTATAACAACAAATACAAAAAAATAAATAAAACTAATTTATAAGGCGGCTCCCGTACAAAAAACGTGATTATTTTGCTCGTTTTTGCTCGATACCGCAACGGGTAGACGCTTGAAATATTAACAGAATACTTAATTATATATTCACTTTAAAAATAAGTTGTTAAATTAAAATAAATCAAATACATAAGGGGTCTCTCGTTACAACATTTTATTTTGCCATTTTTAAAGATAATAAATCGGAACCCCTCTTGCGGGAGGCTGACTCGCACTTGGCCGGTTTTCTATATTCTCTGTTTTTAGTCGGTCACTCTTCACAAAGTGGTCGTGGTTGTGTAGATGGTTCTGGAGCGGGATCTTCTATACTGACCGTTTCTTGGAAGAAGGTTGCAGCTTATGCAATTAGCTCTCCACCTTTGCCTGTAAATAACATTTCAAGCACATTAGACTATAACAATAATAATTTTTATTTCCTCACCATAACCAGTTACACATTATACTTAATACTACATGTTTATCAAACTGCCTAATGTGTCGGGAATTTACCTCGAGCTCGTTAGCCTTCTACCCTGGATCACAACTCTCTTCATCCATGACTCATTTTTACTGGTATGTCCTAATAACTTTAGAATTCGTAACGTAAAAAATAGAGAAAAAAAGACTTTTGTCGAATATCCGACAAAAGTCTTTCTTTCTTCATTTTTTACGTAATCTTTTTTATCGGAGTAAGTACTGATATACCTAATTACTCTATTCCCCAATAGTTCAAATGCGGTTTAAAAGAGGTAATTAATTAACAGTAACTACGGTGGATACAATTCTATTGTAATGTAAGCTGAAATTAATTAATAAGAGGAACGTTTTAAGTTCCGTTAGTATAGTATAATCCCATGAAATTCGTATATGTTGTCTTGCCATAAATATGAATGAAATGAAACTCATATATGCTTAACTTTAAAAATTTAGATATTTGAAAATGTTTGGGTGCTAAAATTTGTTCTAACGATACCTCAATTGTTCAAATCCATGAAAGTATTTGAGGATGCCTAAATTGATTTGTGGGGAAAGAATAACTGCTTTTATTTATTTTCTTAACAGTGGTCGTTCCGAAACACAAGTATTTTATAGATTTTGCAAATATAAAAATAATAATAATATCGTCATCATCATTTCGAGTAAGTGTCACGGTTAATCGACCATGCACACCCTAGTGTCAGAGTTCTTCGGAACCGCCTCTCGGCCTCTGTCTATAATAATATGACGTTCAAAAACAGATGCATGGTATCCAATATAAATAAAAATATCATTTTATTTTTATTCATAAATGAATTACTTTCATGTATTTTTTTACTTATGTTAGATAATAAGTACCTACACAATGAATTTAACTACGACTATAGCACAAAATTAAACTGTTCATAGCGCACTGAAGTAACAACACTAGGTAAACCAATGCAATAACAAAATTAAAACAAAAATTGTTATTATTTGGATATGGAACAAATCCCGTTCGAAAGCTTCATGTTTCACTTACTGACACCTGCCAAAAACAGTTAACTTAATGACCGAGAATTAATAGTTTGTCAGACCGTAACGTTGGTGTCGAAACCCGGCACTGGTACTAACGATGGCGCAGGGATAATAGGAATGTTTTGTAGTCTAAGCGATGAGATAAAAATATATTTTTTCTACCTCTCTATGTCCCACTGCGGGGCAAAAGCATCGCAGCGGGTATCCACCCAGTTCTTATCAAATGCTCATAATTGCTCTTCTTCTTTTTCTATACCCATCGGACGGGACCCAATCAGTGAGAATGTGGGTCCGCCTTTCCGGATGCATGCGGCAGACGTGACCCGCCCAATCCCATTTTAATTTAGCCGCCTGTTTACCTACATCCATACTTAAGTGATAGGTCCGTTTAACGCCTAAAATACTACGCTCCATTGCTCTTTGGCAAACCTTCAATTTGAACCCTTGACCTTTTGTCAGTGACCAAGTTTGGGCACCGTAGGTTAGGACGGGCAATTAGGATGGAAATATAAATTTCGATATTTTTTATTAATTTAAGATTTAAAAAACAGCTGTTTTGGCTACAAAATTAAATTAATGAATGAATGAATGAACTTTATTGCGTTAAATGTGTGGAAAAGTCCATGTTACTCGGGTTAGTAAATACTATTGTAGGGATCCTATAGATACTTCATACGTCCAAATTCATTGAGGCATTTAGAATATAAGGTGGATATAAAACACACATAATATACATGGTAAAATTTTTATCGTTTTGGACCCTTAAAGGGGTGACTCATCAAAATGAACAAATTAACAACTTTTCCTATGGGAACAATGCTGGAAACTCAAACTCGACATTCCCATACAAACTGGTCGTGCGGAGGAACTCTTTTGTATGGAAATAACGAAAGTTTTTTTGAGTTCCCAGCATTGGTCAAGTTGTTCATATTGATGGTCTGAGTCACCCCTTTAAGGGTCCAAAACGATCAAAAATTCACCATGTATATGTATACTAACATAAACTCAAAAACCATACACCTATATTTTGTCAGTCTCGTAAATATCTAAAGAGTCATGTCATTTAGGCGATCAACTCATCCCATAATAAGATTTCATTTTTCCACCTTCATGCCCAACTTTACACTACACGTGAGTTTCTGGCCTTGTCGCCCTCAGATTGTTACTTTGTCTACTCCGTAAGGGATAAGGACTCAATTGATTTTTATATCTATCTACACTTCCACACTACTATTATAAACAGGAACGATTTGATTGTTTGTTTGCATTGAATAGGCTCCGAAACTAATGAACCGATTTGAAAGACTTTTCACCATTAGAATCCTACATCATCCCTGATGAACATAGGCTATAGAATTAAATACCTATATCTACACGTGAGAAGCAGGGGTGGTCCGGGCCAAATAATATAAAGTATGTTTTCCTAATACCTTAGTATCGGTAATTAGGTAATAGGAAGGCGTTTTTTTATTCTTCACTGAACTGTACTTTTTTTTCAGGTGAACGACCTTTCAGTGGAAGGTGCGCCTCACTCTGTTGCAGTAGACGCACTTCAAAAGGCTGGGAACATCGTCAGATTAGTAAGTGTTCATTAGTGATTTCCGTGAAGAAATACATATTTTTTTATTTATATTTGACGGCAAACGAGCAGACGAGCTACCTGATGGAAAGTAGTCACCGTCGCCCATGGACATCTGCAACACCATATGATGAAGTATATGTCGTTTTGTATAAATGGGTGTAAAAAATATTTATAAGTGGATCCATTTATTTCTTCTGATAATCTAGTAATAATCTATAGGATTTAATTGTCTCAGATTTACCTACACTATCTTGAACCTTCAGAGCTTTGGGTCTATTTTCCGGTTTTTATCCATCTTTGATTAAGACAGTTCATCCTTTAAGCCAAATTATTTTCAGTTTGCACTAATTCATAGATATGTTTAATCTCTGAATTAAATTATTATTAATTTTAATTATATTTATAAATTGCTTGTTATATTTATCTTAACCAAGCTCTTACGTAAGAGCTTGGTTAAGATAGATTTAAAATAGTCCAGCTTCTTTGTCAAGCATGGCTTAAAATAAACTCGTATAAAAATCTTGCCACAGTCACTTCTTTTGATATTCATCATCATTCATGATTTTAGCCGTAAGAAATCCACTGCTGAATAAAGGCCTCCAACGAATTTTCGTTCTATGTGAGAGTATTGCTATACTGACTATGCTAAGTTGGCGGGTTGGCGAGCGCAGTTTCTTTGGCTACTTGGGCTACTTGTACTTGTGTACGCTGCTTCCCATCGGAGGCATATTTAAGCTAGGGAAACTTACTTACTTCGCTGGCTCAGCGACCCGAAGTGGATCTTGGCCTCCGACATTAAGTGCGCCATTCTTTCCTATTCTGTGCCAACTCTGACCAGTCGCATACTTCTTAGCTAGGGAAGGATAAGACTTTATTGAATTAGGAATGCATGAAGATATTGGGATACTACTCCTTCGGATGAATGGGGAAAATCAAGCAGCAGCTCGGAAGTCCAGGCTCGCATACCTGATGCCATATCTGCAACCACCGGCCAAGGAGTTGAGGATGAAACCTCTGACCTGACTTTGCCATAATACTCTAGCAAGAGATAATAAAGCTACAATATTGATCAGAATATATTAAAACAATATAAAATAAAATAAAAATTCAACCTAATATTAAACATAATTAATAACAACATAAAAATAAAAAACAACAAATAAAAAACTTCTTCCAACGCACCGCATCGAGGCAAAATACCCAAAATGCTTGCAGCATTTCCCCGTTGCACAGCAAGTCCGATACGTTGTGCAAAAAAACTGCCAGCTCTTGGATCACCAGTTACCTCGATGAGACGCGTTGTCAATTCTTTATAGAATTTTTTGGCTTCAGTGCCCTAGGGACCCAAAGTAAAACTAGTAGTGGTGATTGATATAAAATAAAAGTGGTAAATCTATAACTTACAATCAAAGTCCATAAATAACAAGGACTATATAAAAAAATAACACTACTACAACTTCCGAATCAAAGTAAATAAATAAGCCTTTTTCCAATTTCAAAAATATTATGACTAGTAATTTAACTGTAAGCGCATGCACAAAAATTAAATAAACATTTCAGCTTAAAATCGCATTTTGTATTAAACACGTTAAATAAAATCGACCAAGTGCAAGTCGAATTCGAACAAAAGAGTTCCGTACCACTATGCAGTATTTGACTCCAAAAAACATGGCAAATACACGTTTTATGTATGTTACGTTACAGTATGAGCCCATTGTAATTTTGAAGTGAAAACGTTGTGAGGCATGTTTGACATTTTTTGAAATAGGTAAAACCATTGATCTCGCAACACTGTTACCGTAACCCACGTACGTATTAAAGTAAACGAACGTTCGAGTTTTCACTTCCGACGGCACTCAACGAGAGCCACTGTTTCTTTTTTTTATTTTAATTAAATATATAAATAAATAAATATAAATACACGGTGAAATGTTGATCGTTCTGGACCCTTAGGGGTGATTCAGCCCACCGACATGAACACCTTTTCCTATGGGACTAATGCTGACTCAAAAAAAAAACTCAAAAAAAGATTCGACATTCCCATACAAACTGGCCGGGCGACGGAACTCTTTTGTATGGAAATGACGAAACTTTTTTTTTTGTGTTCCAGCATTGTTTCCATGGGAAAGGTTGTTCATTTTGATGGTCTGAGTTACGCCTTTAAGGGTCCAAAACGATAAAAAATCACCATGTATATATATATACAAATCACACAGATTGAGCTAGCCCCAAAGTAAGTTCGAGACTTGTGTTAAGGGATACTAACTCAACGATACTATATTTTATAACAAATACATATATAGATACACATCCGAGACCCAGGCCAATCTGAAAAAGATCATTTTCCATCTTGACCTGGCCGAGGATCGAACCCGGGCACTCTCGTGTCGCAGACTGGCGTATTGACCGCTGCGCCACGGAGCTAGTCGATTATTATGGCTGCAATAAAAATACACATTCTGTAAAAAAATCAAGTCTCTACATTATACGCATTTACGATTCCAAAAATACAGCTTTGTAACAAACGAGTGGTCCTGTTGGCACCTTTGCGTACTGAACCCTAAACCGTATATTGCGATACTTCACGTCAATTGACCACTAGGCAATTTGGCATGCATTGCACAGCAGTCGCTTTTAATAACGAGTGACTTTTATTTTTATTGAAATAACCGCAGCTGAAACCACAACTGCAAAACCAATATTTTATCAATGTTAGTACAGTGGATGAAACTTTTGGGTGTCGATTTGGTTCAATAAATATTGTCATGCTTTTTATATAATATTTATGATATTTTTACAGCCTACACTATCGACTTGACATTGAGGGCTCGACGGCTTAGTGACATAAACATTATTAACAGGGTGTAAGCACCCTAACACCCTAAAGCAACCTTTAGTGTGGTCCTTGCAGGGATTTGTGACCACAAGTTTTTATTAAATATTTTAAGCTCCTTTGGAAATCTTTAGGAGAGGCCTATGTCCAGCTGATGCTTTCTTGCGGCTGTCATGATCATAAGGATTTTCTAGACTTAATCGTTAGTAAAAGTAAAAGTCAATTTATCAAAGTTAGTAATTTAGTAGTAAGAATTATTATTAATGCTACCGGTCCAGTGACAGCCTCCGTGGTCCAGAGGTTAAGGCGTTTGCCTGTTGACCCGGGGGTCGACATTCGATTCCCACCGGAAGCATACTTTGTTTAGTTGTTTCTAGTTTGGTTAGGACATTGCAGGTTTGAATCACCTGACTGTCTGATAATAAAGATGATTCCGTGCTTCGGAAGGCACGTTAAGCCGGTGGTCCCGGCTGCCAACTTGTGTCCGGTTCCGAAGAACTCTGACACCAGGGTGTGCATGGTCGATTGCCCGTGAGACCTACTCGAAATGATGATGAACGACTTCAAGAAGTCATAACATTTGAATGTTGAAAAAATTAAAGGTGTCGAAATAAAACTAGGTAGCTAAATATTAAATGAGAATTTATCTTTGTAGCGAGTTCGCCGTGCTCGACGACCTAGGGTGGTCACTTTGTGGAGAGGCGTCCGTGGGCTCGGCCTAGGCATAGCGGGCGGAGCGGACGACGCAGCGGGTGGCGGAGGAGTTTTTGTATCACATATAGCGGTTGGTGGAGCGGCACACCATGATGGTAGATTAAGATTAGGAGATAAAATATTGGCTGTTAGGGACGAAGATGTAAGTATGAACAATTATTTATTTTAAAACTATTACTAAACTACTATAAATATAACACTGATAATTTAATACTAATAAAAAATACCATTTATGTAAAAAAAAATATAGGTATAACCGTTGTGGCCCTTTTTTCCTAATAAAATAAAAGCTGGAAAGCCATATTTATGGACTAGTACGTACAATTATTAGATGAATTATGTAAATAATATTTTATGATTAAAGTCTTAGGAAAAATATTCTTAACTCAAAAAAGTACTACCTTTATTATAACTTGTATTTATTTTCAGGGCATAGAAACTTCATTAGTTGGAGCAACGCACGCGCAAGCGGTGGCAGCGTTACGAAATACAGGAGAACACGTCACATTAGTCGTTTTGCCAGCTGGATCAATTTTACCAGTCGCTAGAACCGCTCCGCTTTACTCGAGTAAGCAAACCTTTACTGTGCACTTATTTATGCCTAACCTCAAAACTTTAGCTTTATATCTTTCCTTTGAGTCTTAAATTAACTGCGCTGAATTTAAAGCGACCATTGTTACAAGCGCTATTTTAAATTCTTTTTGTACACTATTTAACAAAGAGAAGGCTTATTATTACTCTGTCATATTTTTTTAAATATGTTTCAAATTATTAATTGTACTTAGATTAAATTCAAACTGAGCCCTGACCTAAAAACCTTTTTTATGTAAGATGTAATAAAACCTAGAGTGAGTCCTAAAAAGTTTGACGACAATTTAAGGCTTCCAATTCACCGTAACATTTTCTTACTAAAATAATATTTTAGCCACATTGTGCACTGATGAATCACATATCACTATAATAAATCAGCTTATTTCGCCCAATATACGTGATTTAATTGAAGAACTCTCAAAATCAAAATACCATTTGAGCAAAAACGGACACCTCTCAAGCTATATAGAGCATGCCAAAGAACTATTTTTCATACAAATATACACTCTAACACGACTCTCCTTCTGGCTCAATATGGTAAAATCTTACTCATTTCATGATCTAAAGAAACCTCTTGTTCTATGAAATAAAATAAACCAGCGAGCTGTGAAAGGGTGCACGTCATTTGCAGGTTGCCAACACTTCATTACATTCTAAAAACAGCAACATTTTAATGACTAAATTGTTTCAGCGCGAACACAAGCCACTTCGTGCTCGACGCTCCACGAGCTTTTAGAGGATGAGCCGAGTGAAATACCGAGGTAACTTCAACTTTGCCATTTCTAGGCACGTTTCGTTCCTTAAATTACTTTAACGTGTCTGCAGTTGGCACTAATTCAAAAACTATAAAACGGTAACTTTTACCGTACAAGCCTTTTTGGCAGCGGACATTCGGGATTTCTTTCGAGTAATTGTGTGTGGATTGTTTTGTTTTTCTTGCATTGTTCTAGTTTATTCAATTTTTACAATACCACTAGGAGTTGAGAGTGGAACATAACATTTTTGAATGTGTTACAGCTTAGTTTAAATTCAGTTTTAACAACTTGCCAATGCATAAGTAGTACATTGATAGTGTATTAATAAATGCTAACATCGAAACGGATTTGCAATATTTAATTTCAAATTTATCTGAAACTAGCTTTCGCCCGCGGCTCCACCCGCGTCATTGTCGATCCCTCAGGAATAGTACTTTTTCCCGGGATAAAAGGTAGCCTACATCCTTTTCCGTACTCCAGAGAACTTGTATGCAAAATTTTATGATGACCGGTTCAGTAGTTACGGCGTGAAAGAGCGCCAGTGTCAGCCTAGTTAAACGGTTTTCTTCAGGGCGAGTGTCAAGGACGTCACGGCTTTTTCGATGGCGTCGACCACCAACCTGACCCAATGCACTGCCGCAAGCAGGCCACGCGGATCTTCAATGATCATTAAAAATGGATCATCAGACGGCCGCACCGTGATGTCTTTGACACTCGCCCTGAAGACAACCGTTTAACTAGGCTGACATATAAGATATATAAGACTATAAGTAAAGATCTGAATAGGCTGAAACTTTAAGCATTTTTTTTACTTTAGACACGAGACTGACACCTTTTTATTGAATATAAGACGATATCTAGCGTAAGTTTTTGTAATATTTTTATTTTCCAGTACTTAACTTTAATATATTTATATATTAAGTATGTCCTCAAAATACGAAAATGTATCTTCTGTGCGTACAGGTGCGTCCGCATGGTTCGTCTCGTTCGATCTGGATCTCGACTTGGCATGGACATAGTTGGAGGGCTAGGGGGCGAAGCAGAAGGCACTAGCGAAGACGATGCTTGCGGAGTGTTCGTGTCAGGGGTGGCGGAAGGGGGCGCTGCGCATGGAATGCTGCATAGGGGCGACAGGATATTAAGCGTGGATGGGCGGGACTTAACGAGAGCGACACATGAGCAGGCGGCAGCTGCTTTGAAGGTAAGTAGTTTTATTAATACAGGATGAAATTTAATTCATTAGCATACGTTTAAGGAGTGACTCAGACCACGAATCTGAACAACTTTCATAATAAGACCAACTTCGACATCGTGAAAAATATTTTCTGCTTTTTCATACAAAAGTGGAATATTTACTTGGCCAAAATCTATGAAACAGCAGATTTTTTTTGGAATTTCGGAGTAGGTCCCATAGGAAAAGTTGTTCATTTTTAGCTTAGTCACCTCTTCACGAGAACGTCATTGGCTATGTTACGCTGTATATAAAAAAACTGTTATATTGGTGCTTCCGTACTGGTCTGGGAGAAAAGAAAAAACATAGAATGTGCCAGTTGCTTCTCTTCCCGCGCAGATCGTAAAAGCCGATCGAGAGATTGGGCTAAAATCTGCGGAATCATGTCAATAGGCGACGGATAGCAACCCTAACACTCTAAATGTAAAAAAAACATAATCTCGAGGCGGCTAGCGACCCATTACTATTTTGATTCCGTTTTCCATCTACACGCCCTTCAACTTGCTAAAAATGTGGCCATAAGATCCTTTTAACCTAGGCTCTGTCTACCCCGCAAGGGAAAAAGACGTGATACTATAAATAAATATAAATAAATATATACGGACAAAGTGTTTTTTACTGTAGGTGTTTGTTTGGTTATTTTATTTCAATAAACGAGTATCCAAAATGTAATAAACTTTTCTTGATGGTAAATATTTATTGTTTGCTATATTTTCCCCTTTGATGTCATAAGCGGTTGTGGGTTTATTTGCTCGCAATATATTAACCAATCAATTGATCGTACATAGGGATACATCGGAGTTTCAATATTTGTTCATTAGGTTTTGTTTATATTATTATTATTTCCTTGAAATTCAATATATTTGCACCAAAAGCAAATTACGTTACTAATTTTTTTTAAATAAATTTGATGTATGTCTTTGTCTCCCATCTCACCTGATGGTAAGTGACGATGAAGACGAGGATGTTACATGCCTATCCAAGAGATACCCATTTTGTGTCAATGTCCTGGGACTGTACTTGTCTGTAAATCATCATCATCATCATTTCGTGTGACACGGTCAATCGACCATGCCTTGGTGTCACAGTTCTTCGGAACCGCCTCTCGGCCTCTGACTAGGTTCCTTTAACGACTACCAGATGGCAGCCGTGCCTTGCCAACGTGCCTTACAAAGCACAGAATCATCTTTATTATCAGACAATCAGGTGATTCTAGCCTGCGATGTCCCAACTAGTCAATTATATTACTAGACACCTTGTTCTCATTAAAAAATTCCTAGATTTGAAACGACGTGAATTTGTTTAATGTCGTAAATTTCTGAGAGTCATAAAAATTGGCTTCAGTTCAGTTTTAGTTAATGACACAAAAAGAAATTTAACGCAAAATTAATGTCAACGCCGAGTTTAAAAGTCCGTAAAGAAAGTCTGATAAACTTTTGAAAACTTTTTTTGTTTTTGGGTTTTATACTCGTAACTAACTGACGCTACAGACATTAATCCTATTCTCTATTAATACCTTCGTCTGAGAAAAACAAACACGACAAAAAAGACTTAGCCAAATTAGTCCAGCCGTTCACACGCACGTGATGCCGTGACGCCCGTGACCAAGGGAAATAGGGATTCATTTATTTATATATTATTAATTAGTTAAGATTAATATATTTTAAATGAAACTTTTATTTTAGCAGTACTCGGGCAGTGCAGTGACGATAGCAGCGCAGTACCAGCCCGAACAATACGAACGACTACGGGCTAGGATCCGAGCGATCAACGCTGCGGCGTCCATGTCACCACATCCGCGGCACGCGACCATTGCTACTCATGTTCCCATGCATCCGGATTTACACGCTATGTATCCAAGGTATTAGAATATTCCGTATATAAATTTTTATAGTTTACTAGCTTTCGCCCGCGGCTCCGCCCGCGTCAATGTCGATCCCTCACAACAAAACAACCTCCGTGGTCCAGTGGTTAAGGCGTTTGCTTGTTGACCCGGGGGTCGTGGGTTCGATTCCCACCGAAAGCATACTTTGTTTAGTTGTTCCCAGTTTGGTTAGGACATTGCAGGCTTGAATCACCTGATTGTCTGTTAATAAAGATGATTCCGTGCTTCGGAAGGCACGTTCAGCCAGTGGTCCCGGCTGCCATCTGGTAGTCGTTAAAGGAACCACGTCAGAGGCCGTGAGGCGGTTGCGAAGAACTCTGACACCAGGGTGTGCATGGTCGATTGACCGTGACACCTACTCGAAATGATGATGAATGTCGATCCCTCGGGAATAGTAGTTTTCCCGGGATAAACGGTAGCCTATGTCCTTCTCCGTACTCCAGAGAACTTGTATGCAAAATTTCATGATGATCGGTTCAGTAGATACGGCGTGAAAGCGTAACAAACAAACAAACAAACTCACTTTCGCATTTATAATATTAGTAAGGATAAGGATTCAACGGTAACCTCTGCCGCTAAAGCAGTGACTAAGACTTCGGGCTAAGATCCGAGTGAACAACGCGGCGGCATCCATGTCACCACATCCGCGGCACGCAACTATTGCTACTCATAGTCCCGTGCATCCGGATTTACACGCTATGTATCCAAGGTATATAGATACTATTATTGATAGACTAAGTGTTATCAATAATAGTATCTAAAGTAAGACAAAAAAGAAATTCAGTTAATACTAAACAAATAATATAAGCCGTGTGGTATCCGGCAGAGTAGAATAGGACCACTCCAAGTCTTCCCGTGTATGTCGTAGAAGGCGACTTAGGAAATACAAGCTAAACAAAGCTTATAAACATCTAAGAGAAGTATGGCCCTAGTAGTACAGAGAGGGTCGTGCTCCTGTAGTGGAGACTAAAAAGGACCTGATGATGATGATGATGAAATAATATAAGTCAGACGACATCAAAACATATAATAAACATGCAACGCGAAAGTTTGCAAGGAGTGAGTTCTATTAAAAACAACAAGTGAACTCGCGTGTGTTTAATAACATAACCCAAAGTATAGTCTATTGTCTATGCAAGAATTTACATCTTTCCAACTTCCAACCTTGGAATTATTCGGAATAGATAAAATAGAACAGTATAGATAAAAGAGGGCTATCTACCGTTTCCAACATTACCAATTCTTGTGATCCCATCCTAATCCTAACTGAGTTTATTTTTATCTAAACTACTAAACCGATCGTCATACAATTTTGCATACACGTTCTTTGTAGTACGGAAAAGGATATAGGATACCTTTCATTCCTGAAAAAAAGTTTATGAAGGGATTGACATTAACGCGAGTAGGGCCATGGGTAAAAATTAGTTCAAAAATATTTTTGTATGTAAGACGTATGTATGAAGATTGCGTCAACTTTGCCTAAAATGTTAACCAGTAACAACATATAAATAAAAAATTACAAATACAAACTTCTTAGAACGCACCACATCGAGGCAAAGTACCCAAAATGTTGGCAGCATTTTCCCATTGCACAGCGAGACATTTAAGTTGTGCAAAAAAAGCTTGCCTTATTTGTGATGCATACAAAATTTTACAATGATTAATATATTGTGAAAATTTTGTCAGTATCTACAATATATTTCATCGAAGTGGTCGTTTCACTAAAATATTTCTTGCTCAGCGTGAGTTGCACGTTTGGGACCTCGTACGAGCTGATGATTGAATAACTGAGTTTATTACATACGCATTTTGGTATTATCTACTTAGTGATAATCCAGTATTTCCCCAAGAAAGGCACTACTTGATATGATTTTTTATATCTGAGAAGAAGGCATTTATGTAGAAGTCATGCTGCTAATTTTTCTAGGCCAACGAATTAATATACCTAAAATTATACCGTGTGATTTTGAACCTCTGAACTATTTTGAAATCCTGGAATCAGAAGCTCTAATGAAATATAGAATTGCAAGTAAAAAGCTAAAAATCGAAAAACAAAAACGCCGATCAGCTAGACAAAGAATCATGGCGAAATTTGTACAAATTAAATTTAAAAAAAAGAGACGGTGAAAATTTTTTATATCATTACTACGGCTCTGGTCAACAACTTGAATTAATCAGAATATATTTTAAAGACGGGGAAAAAAAGATATTTATTTATTTAAATACTGATTTTTTATTCGATATCCGAACGCATATTAATAATTTTTGAGTTAATATCCGAACACTACTGCAACTGACACGTTAAAATATATTAATTTATGGCAACACCACGCAAGCAGGCAACCATCCGCTAAAATGTAAAAAAAAACTGTCAATCCGACTGACATTTTCTCATTGACGTGACAGTTCTGAGTGACAGATCTACAATAGACAGTCAGTTTGACAACCATTGTGAACTTTTTTAGGCAAATGAAAATGGCAATAAGGCTATAACTTTTATTGTGAAATATTTTACATAAACGGGGGTTAAAAAATATTTCTATTATGCAGACATGTTACTAGTAAGGAAACCTCAATACTGCCATATAATTCATCTTCTCTTTTTTTTATTTTTTTTTCTGTACATTCAATGTATGGGCGTTCGCCATGATTCTTTATCTGGAAGGTCAAATTTTTATTTTTCGTTACCTTTTATTCTTGCAATTCTGTATTCCATTAGGGATTCTGTTTTCAATATTTCAATACAGTTCAGAGGTAAATCACGCTGTAAATGCGTTTAAGCATTATGCTACTTAGCGATGGACCACTATTTCCCAATATTAGATTTAGGATTTACAATGCAAATCTGTTAAGAGCACAGCACTAGTATACCCCAATAACTGTGAGGGAGATTAAAGTGAAGCTTAAGTTGCCTCATGAAAACAATAATATTTTATTGAAAATTTTACCGTCGAGCTTTTGACAATTTGAAAAAATCTGTATTTATTGGAAATTTATAATAATTTCATAATTAATAACAGAAATCAATTAAAATGGCTAAACCATAGCAATAAAAAATAGGCAAATTACGGTGTAATAGAATCTTCACCGGATAATAATCTTGTAAGAATTATATTTAGTATTAGTCTGACATCGAACTATTTAATAGCTTGAATACTCAAAATTTACATAGATAAATTACAAAGATGTTAACAAGGCGATGGTAATTGCCTTAAAGGTTAAATCGATATTAGGTTTATGACAAAATTTCAAAAACCTTGACATATGTTTTGAAAAAAGCGATAAAAATTTTCGTTACATTTGTAATAAAATCCAATGACTTGACTGTGCCTAACAAATTTCAGAGTATTCTGAGAATATATTTAGCTTACCTGAGGTGCCACTCATTTGGCATTTATTATGAAAAAAGTACAATTTGTACATCAAATCACATAAAAAAGAGCAGCGACGCAGCAATATTGCCTCTTCAGACAGCTTTACCGCCCCACGTTTCATAGGTTTGATAGTGCACTTATAGTCCTAGGAATACAGTGCACTTTACATAGTGCAATACAATCCATACGAATACTTTATTACTCGTAAATAGTAAATAAGAATTCCCATTCCACTTTCTATACAGATAGTCTTCAGTTGTTCTTGTATATTAACAATGTTGAAACTGGAACAGACAACAAGATGAAGTATCGCTATAACAGGTTTATGATCATCTTATAGCTAACCGTCATCATCATCATCTATTTTTTAAATCACATTGCTGTTTGGTATAGATAGACTTCTTTTGATGCATGCCATCCATCTTGAGCTTGTACCTTACGAAACCAGGTTCAACTCGCGATATAATATCGTCAACACACGAGTATCTAGTTCTCGGACAAACTAAGCTTACCAACAACCATCGACATCTGGGTCCAATCAGTTGAGAACATCGACGGCCAGATAAAATTAAATCATCCCTAGGATTTTTTTTGTTTTATCACATATTTTAAATTATATATTATAACCAACCCGCCCCTGCTTCGCACGGGTGCAATGTAGATACATATAAACCTTTCTTCATCTTGAATCACGCTATCAAAAAACCGCACTTAAAACTGTTGCGTAATTATAAAGATTTAAGTATGCTTAAATCACATACACAGTCGCTCGGCGCTGTCGAATGCGCGCGGACGCGGTTACTTTTGTGTGGCCGTTGACTCACAGATGAAAGGCAATCATGGCCTCAAAAATCGTAAAATGCGCGAGTTGTAATGTTGTCATCAATGAACTGCTTGCATTTCTGGCTAATGTTTTGGACTATATGGACGAGGAGAGCATCCATCAGTTGGTTAGTTCTTCATTCAGTGTGGAAAAAATTACAGAAGCTAAATCGTTGTTGTTTGAATCGTTGCCCAATTCGAAGAAAATGCCAATACGAAGAAAGGATGGAAAGAAACGGATGGCTCGAGATCTGGACGACATCATCAGTGTTATGAAGGTAACAAGTGCAGAGATCCTTCCAATATTTGTAGCTAAGGACTTACATCATGTGCCAAGTGTTAGCTTTGATCACATAGATTGCACGAGACTTTTAAAAGATATTTCAAGACTTCAAAATCAAGTAAGTTCGTTGCAACAAGCAGCCGTTACTATAGATATGTTTGAAACTCTAAAAATTGAAATAGAAAACTTAAAGCATGCGTCAATTATTGAGGTGGATAAATGCCATTCCAATAGCTTTGTAAATAAAAGGAGAGGAGCTTGCCTACAAGATAGCATGTACGACCTAAATAGTGGACCTGTAGGTCTTCAATATGTGTCGATTAAATCTACGCAAGTATCTTCCGACGAGGTCAATGACCACTCGACTCCGACGCGGTCGCCGACCCGTGCGAATAAGTCTGTCTCCTTTTCACGCGAGCAAGTTAACGCAACAGACGATCTAGAGGGGCACGTGGAGGCCTGTACCGAGGTTACGACTGGCGCATGCGGCGAGGATAGCGAAACAGGTCACAGCAGAGGCTGCGCAGCGAGTGAGACAAGGACGACGCGATTGTCAACGAATGCGGAGGTACCGGTGTGCGAAACCACGGTATCAAATAAAAGGCAAGCTGAGGGGCCTCGCGCTGTTGCCGCATGGTGCGGGCGCGCAGAGGTCAGTGAGCCGGCTCCAGTGAATAACCGATCAGCTGTGTCTATTGTATGTGCGAAAGTGGGTAGTTGCAGTGATATAAGGAATGACTTTAAGGTGAAAAATTGCACGCAAGTACAAGAGGCGAATAATGAATGGCAGGTTGTGCAGACTAAATCAGCTAAAAAATATAAGTTAATTGGACAAAAAGGACGTGCAACGACGGCGCCCGGCGGGAAATTTAAAGCCGCGGATGTCAAAGTTCCTTTGTTTATTTCCAATGTAAGCAAAGAGACTTGTGAGGAGGACATTATTAACTATATTAAAGATAAAACAAATGAGTGTGTATCATTAAAAATGATTAAAATGAAATCTTCAAAAAAATATAACGCATACAAATTGTTTGTACCTAAAAATAGGGTGGATATTTTCTTAGATGATGCACTTTGGCCAGATGGCATTACTTTTAGGAGGTTTGTTAAATTTGTTTACGGTCCAAAACAAACAAATCGCAATGTTAAAGACAATAATATAAGTTAATTATGGATTGTAAAACTAAAAATAATGTTACTTTAACCAGTTTTAATTGTAAATCGTTTAAACGATCGATTGAGGATATTAGAGCTATAAGCTCAACATCTAGTGTAGTGTGTTTACAGGAGACCTGGCTCTTGGAGCACGATATCCCAATGCTTGGTTTAGTCAGTAATGAATTTGACTACTTTGGTAAGTCTGCTGTGGATTCTTCTGCTGGTATACTGAAAGGGAGACCATACGGTGGGCTAGCCATACTCTATAGGAAGGGAATTTTCGACTCGGTGTCAGTTATTGACTGTAGAAGCCCAAGACTTGCCGCCATCAAATTCTCTTGTGGAGGACGCAATATCTTGGTTTTTTCAGTTTATATGCCAACTAGATCTCATAGTAACTTGCCAATTTTTACCGAAGTACTCGGTGAAATCAGTGCTATTGAGGCGAGCTGTGATGTCGAAACTGTATACATGTTAGGAGATTTTAATGCTGATCCTCATGAATTCTTCTATACAGAACTTTCTAATTTCTGCTCGGATAAGTCGTGGGTATGCGCAGACGTAGACATACTGGGAATTGACTCAGGAACATATACATATATAGACACTTATCATGGGACGAGAAGTTGGCTGGACCATTGTGTGGTCTCTCAATCAGCTATGATGTCCATTGTGAGGGTGAATGTGCTTGAAGATGTGTTTCTATCAGATCACTTACCTTTGTGTATAGAATGCAATCTAGATATAGTGAGGCCTAAGCTCATAACCAGTGGTGTAAGATATTCCGCAGTCATTTGGGGGGAAATGGACGAATCGCAAATAAATAGATACCACGACCTGTGCCACGCTGGTTTGCGAGAGATTGACTTTCCCAAAGAATTTGCAGAATGCAGCAGGGGGTCGTGTACTTTGGCTAGTCATAAACTTATCCTGGATGGGCTGTATGAACAAATGGTGCATGTACTCAGAGACGCGGCTGTACAGACCAATAAGCGATCTAAATGTAAGTCAAATAGGAGAAACAAACCCTTGTGTGGGTGGAATAGCCACGTGAGGGACGCGCACAGGGAGGCCAGGCTTGGGTTTGACCTATGGGTACTTCATAATAGGCCGCGTGCAGGTCCAATTTATGACCAAATGTGTGAGTCTCGTAAAATTTATAGGGGTAAACTAAGGTGGTGCCTAAAGCACCAAGATCAAATAAAAATGGACAAAATTGCAAAACTTAGGGTGGATAAAAATTTTGGGAAATTTTGGAAAGCCACAAGTGATCTTGGTAAGGGACCTGGCCTACCTGCAAGCGTGGACGGTAAGATTGATACTGAACAGATCGCAAATATGTTTAGCGAGCATTTTCAAGTGCGATCTCCTCTGGGTCCATGCACGGAAATGTCTGATTCTGGTCTGAGTGACTGTGGGGGTGAGCCACTGCTTATATTTACTTCGGGTCAGATAAGCGACGTAATAAAAGGCATGTGCAGGGGCAAATCCCCTGGTCATGATGGGCTCAGTATCGAGCATTTGAAATATGCAGGGAGTAATCTTCCGAGGGTCCTGTCCTTGTTTTTTACAATGTGCATAAGTCATGCATACTTACCAGCTGAGCTTATGAAAACAACTGTTGTGCCGATTGTTAAGAACAGAACAGGAGACATTTCGGACAAAACCAACTATCGTCCTATCTCCCTCGCGACAATTGTGGCTAAAATATTGGACAGTCTGCTTGATTCTTGCCTACAAAAGTATCTTAATCTGCATGACGCTCAGTTCGGGTTTCGGCCGCGACTATCTACGGAAAACGCGATATTGGCGCTCAAGCACACTGTCCGGTATTACACCGACCGTAGGACACCGGTATACGCCTGTTTTCTGGACCTTTCTAAGGCTTATGACCTCGTTTCATACAATGTGCTTTGGAGTAAAATGAGGAACAGGGGCATACCGGATCACATAGTTAATTTATTTAGATATTGGTATGCAAACCAGACCAATTTTGTAAAATGGTCAAATAGTGTCTCTGAAGCGTACAGGTTGGAATGTGGAGTGAGACAAGGGGGGGTTTCGTCTCCTACACTCTTCAACCTGTATGTTAATGAGCTCATAGTCGAGCTCAGTAGCAAGCGTGTCGGATGCAGGGTGGGGGGAGTTAGTGTAAATAACATTAGCTACGCGGATGACATGGTGCTGCTGGGACCGACTGTGAAGTCGATCACAGAGCTGTTAGGGGTATGTGAGACATATGCAACGTCGCATGGGCTCGTGTATAATACTAAGAAAAGCGAATATATGGTCTTTAAGGCCGCCGGTAGGTGTCCTGAACATATCTCCCCCATGTTGAATGGAGTCAATTTGACACGTGTGTCTCAATTTCGATACCTAGGACATATACTTACCGACGACCTTAAGGACGACGCAGATGTAGAGAGGGAGCGTAGGTCGTTGGCGATCCGCGGCAACATGCTGATCCGTAGGTTTGCCCGATGTTCTGACCAAGTTAAAATTACCCTATTTAAGGCATATTGTCAGGGTCTGTACACGGGCGGCCTATGGTTTAAATTTGCCAAAACGTCGCTAGATACACTACGCATCCAATACAATAACATTTTCAGGATGATGTTGAAACTTCCTCGTTTTTGTAGCGCCTCCGCAATGTTTGCTCAGGCCCAAACTGACGGTTTTCATGCCATCTTTCGAAAGAAAGTAGCGTCCTTGGTAAGGAGGGTGCGAGGGAGTGACAACAGCATCATGAAAATGCTAGCTGAGGATGTACACACACCTCTACTGAGACACTTCGTCCGGACGATGACGGAAAGACAAGATTGTCGTCTGGAGGTTCGGTCTCATCCGCACGGAGTGCCTCGTAGATATGTGATTTATTAATGGTCACCTACCTATTGTTATTTTTACTTTTACTTAAATCATATTTGTAAAGTAATGGATCTAGTTGTCCGAAAATAAAGAAAATTTGAATTTTGAATTTGAATTTTTAAATCTTAGGGACAGACAGACAGCGGGAAGCTTTGTTTTATACTATGTATATAAGTAGTCATTTTCCGTTTCAATCAAATTTCAACTTCTAAATAGTGGGAATACAGATTACACGTGCTTTGAATTCGTGTTGCTATAATTATGTGATGAACAAATTGACCGCGATGATTTTAGACTAGGGCAGATCATTAGTCTAGAGCGTCGACGGACCAGATATTGAAGGGTTCAAATCTTGCCTGTGTGGAATTTGTTTTTCATCACATTTTTCAATTCAAATATTGTATAAATAGGCTGATAATGCGACGAAAAATAACCAAAATAGCTATATGTTTTAGTCACTATATATTTTTATAGACGCAATAAACTAATTGTATCGCGCTAAGAAAGAATTTTAAAAAGTTTTTTGTTTGCGGTTTAAATACATTTTCTATTTTAAAATCGTATATCAAAATCAGGTTTGTGCTTTCCTCGTAGGACCCCGTATAAAGCTGCCTATTTCTAGTAGAAATAACGACACCGTTAAAGTAAATTTATAGCTTACAATATTAAGCACTTTATAAGGTAGAGTTGTGGAATGCACCTCTACGCTATTTTCGAGAAACACAATTTATCAAAGGAGAGTCAAGTAGCTCCTGTTTCAATTTAATATAAATAAAATTTAAAAGCGTATACCGCATGTAACAAAATAACGAGATAGTATTTATGGGGCACGATCAGTCCATGATATTTAACAACTATCCTCAGAACAGACATCGAACGACAAAAAATATTTTTGACATTCCATAGAAAGTCAATCAGGTGCTTGCTTATTTTGTATCGGAGGTCGAATTTTTCTGTTCATGTTTCGAAGTTTGTCCCATGGAGAAAGTTGTTTAACAATACCCCTTAAATATTATTTCACAATGTTGTAACACCCTGTATATACACACAGTACAAAAAAGATCTTTAAGATTCATGCACTACTTTTAGTATGTCTCAGACATACAGCTGCGCTTACATTTGAGACACTTATAAATAAAAATATTTTATAAATAAAATAATCGGTTACCACTCAAACATCAATGACGAGCAGTCCATACAGACAGTTAGACTCTGTCTACACTGAACTCACTAAACCAAAGTATATGCATTTTTTCTCTAACAAAAAAATATTGAATTGGTGCCTCTAAAAATTCACAAGCAAAATGCTCCATAAATCAGATGTTATTGTATATAGAAAATTAAATATGTATGTAGGTACGAGTCGCAATTTATTGGGTAAGTTTTTACCTAAGTATGTTTTTTTATTTTGGCACAAATCAGTCAATAAAAAACAAAATCACACAGATTAATTTACTTATGTAGTAGACAAGACAGTGCCGAAATTATGTTAGATATAAGTATATAAGATTGTTTATGTTGACAAGCCTGGTTTTAAGAAACCATAGAAAAACAAATAAAATTAAAATTAAACGATGTGCTCACAGTGTTGAAGTTAAAAGATTAAGCTTTGACAGTAATCCATATAACAATAATTAATAATTTGAATATAATATTAGTATTATTTAAAATGTGAATTGACGTGAAAAAGTGCCTGAAAAGGCCTATTTTTTGAATAAATCTTTGAATCATCATATAATGATAAAATACATAGATTTAAAAAAAAAAATCGTATAAAATACAATAAAACATTTTTTTTTAATTTTGTGTAATAAACAGTTTTGTAAAGAGTTTGTTTATTGTAGCCGGCAATGAGTTCGAAAATATGTCAATATCCGAGAAATCACTATTGTACTTCGTTATACATCGATGAAAAAAGCTGTTACCAGTATAGTTTTTGCGTAAAGTTGGTGGTACTAAAATGTTTAGACGACGAGAGGGACGAACCGGAAGCCTTGTCTTTGTTATGAAATTAATTTTTGACAGAAGTGTGGGGGAATCGATAAGGTTATTTATGATTTTATGTAAAAATACTATATCAAATTGAGTTCGTCGATTCTGAAGAGAAAGTAGTTTGTGACGTCTAAGGGATTCATTGTATGGTAGGTCCGAGATATTGTTCCGGTAATTTATGATATTAACGAATTTCTTTTGTATCCTTTCAATAGCGTTAATGTCGTCTTGATAATTAGGATTCCAGATGATACTGCCAAAATCTAAAATGGATCTTACAAAACAAAAGTATAAAATTTTAAGAGTGTTACTATTTTGAAAGGGTTTTTGTCTAGCTTCCGAAAAATGTGTGTGCACGTCGCTGTCATACATAGACAACTGCAACTTGAGATGATATTATAGATTAGCTCCGTGGCGCAGCGATCAACACGCCAGCCTGCGACACGAGAGTGCCCGGATTCGATCCCCGGCCAGGTCAAGACGTAAAATGATCTTTTTCAGATTGGCCCAGGTCTTGGATGTGTATCTATATATATGTATTTGTTATAAAATATAGTATCGTTGAGTGAGTATCCCATAACACAAGTCTCTAACTTACTTTAGGGCTAGCTCTATCTGTGTGATTTGTCCGTATATATTTATTTATTTACATTTTATATTACTTTATAAAATTTGTAACAGCAGATACGACTTTATACCGTTACATTATTAACTTTTCTACAGAGTTCCCAATAGAGTAAACCTTTATAAGCAACCAGAGCGCACATTAATATTCTTGGGTTTTTTACAGTATTTAACTATTTAACACACACTATAAGCTTTTAGTAGAACCAATATTTTTAAAATATATGATTTTGCACCAAGTTATGTCACAATATATCCATGTTTCAACCCGGGTTTAAAATTTATAAGTGAATTTCGACATGCTCATGATCGGCGCCCGCTCAACCGAGACATCTGTGCAATGGTGTTGAACAATCGTGATTTAATACTGAACATTTAGAACTGTACTTAAAAAAACCGGCCAAGTGCGAGCGAGCGTACGTCTTTTGTATGGAAGCCCCCCTCAAATATAAATTGTATTTAAATTTAATTATTTATTTTCAAAACGAATATATAACTAAATATTCTGCAAATATTTTAAGGGTCTACCTATTGCCGTTATCCTAACGATCAAAAAGAAGCAAAAAAATCACGTTTGTTGTATGGGAGCTTACAACAAACGCCCTTTAAATATTTATTTAATTTTGTTGTTATAGCGGCAATAGAAATACATCATCTGTGAAAATGTCAACTATTATCATGGTTCATGAGATACAGCCTTGTGACAGACGAAAAAAAAAGACAAAAGCAATCCCATTACTAGAATTGATTTACTTTTTAGGTTTAAGAAAGAAGTGCGGTCTTGCGACCTCCGTCAATGACAAAATTCCTTACAGCTTTTCTTTACCTCTGAATATTATTGCCAACAAAATCAATATAGTTCATTTGCTGGCTATAGAAATGTTACGCAGTGGTTTCTCAGGTATCAATCTATATGGCTAGAAATAAAAAACATACATAGGTAGGTACATCCTATAAATGTACCCGCGACGTTCCCTGAAAGGGGTGACTCAGACTATCAATATAAACAAAATTTTATGGGGACGTCGAGGATCAATAGGCGTGTATCCTAAAAAAATACAATTTTAAATAGTTAGTCCGTCTTATAGATTATCGAAAAATATTAGATATGTATTTTTTCTTTTTTCAATCAAACAAAAGATGATAAAGATAAAGCGCATCAAAAGTTCAGGAGTGGGCTCATGATGCAACAGGCCGGTAAAAACTGTACCGGATAGTGACGTCACGCGGAAATTTAACGGCCTATAACTTTATAAATTTTTGTTTGACTGAAAAAAGTGAAAATAAGTATCTAATATTTTTCGATAAGACGGACTAATTGTATTTTTTTAGGAAACTTGCCTTTTTATACTCTGTATTATCTCGGCTTAATCGCTTACAGGGTAGACAAAGCCTGAGGCCATAAGACCCAAAAGCCACGTTAATTATGTTGATGGTCATGCAGGTGGAAATAGGAATCTAAAATAGTGATGGGTTGCTAACCACATCGCCTGGTAAAAATATTCCTTAGATCTTCGCCTATGCCCTCGGCTGGCTTTTACGGTCTGCGCGGGATGAGAAGCAGCTGGTGCATTCTAAATTTTTTTTTCATCCAGACCAGCATGAAAGAGCTTCGATGACTTAAAGAACTACGTCCGACTACTCAAAACCTTTTAAGAGTATCTTAACTAAAATCCATCCCAAATCTCGTTCCGTCAATGTCTTGACAATTACCTAGCAAAACAAAGACAGAACGAAAATTTGAGTTGTGATTAGTTAAGATTTTATTGAGAATTTGGGGGTTGGTCTCATAAGATAAAGCTTGCCAAACTAAAATATATGTGCCTATAGCAGTTGATGGGTGATAATTTAAACAACGACACTCATAAAATATTATTTCAAAAGAGAAACAACTTTAGACGAACTTTGTAGCCTAGGAATCATCATGCTAGGCTGTCATACTGGAGGTCCTTTCGATTTCCTATATAAGTATCTATTATAGAATATAATATCGTTAAGTAAGTATCGCACGACACAAGTTCACAACTTACTGTGGGACTCAATTTGTGTAATATGACCCAATATATTTATTTATTTACAACTAGCCAGGTCAAAATGAAAATGTATCCTTTTCAGGTTGACCTAGGTCTTGAATGTTTATCTATATCTGTATTCGTTAAAAAATATAGTATCGTTGAGTTAGTGTTCCATAACACAAGTCCCGAATTTATTTTACTCAATCTGTGTGATTTGTCCATATATATTTATTTCTATTTTTTTAGATCCGATCACAGATAATTAAGCATCTTTAAAAAAAACATTCATGTAACCCGGTTTAAGATTTATAAGTGAATTTCAATATACTTATGATTGCTGCCCGCTCAACCGAGACATCAGTGAAATGGAACTGAAATAATGAAATGTATACTAAAATGAAACTTTGAGAATCTGTTGAAAAATTGTTTTAGCGAGAATGGATTCAATTTTATGTAATCCGATTATTTTGAACTGCCACTTCACAAAATATCCGTGTTTCAACGCGATTTTAAATTTAATAATTGACTTATGATCGGCGCTTATTCCGGATGACTGGAGATCGAACCCCGACCCCTGCGATTTAAATGCACTTGTGATAGCGAGACACAGAGGTCTTAACAAAGTTTTATGTATCATGGTGTTTACCTACCTTTAAAATCGTTTCAGACATAATCGGTCTTATTAATAAAGTGGGCCTGGTTTAAAATATTATCTGTCTAAAACAAATTGACAGTGACAGTTGACCAAACGTCATAGTGATGAATGTCATCTTATTTTGGTCCGTTAATAGTTTAAACCAGTTACTGTTGTTAATCCTCGTTTTATAATAAGACAGTATAAGACCTAGTACGAATGACTAACGGAATTACATGAGATGACATAAAAAAAGGCTTTTTTATTAGATAGTTTAGTCTTGTGTTTATTTCATTATCATCATCATTACAGCCGCAAAAAGCTGAACAAAGGCCTCTCCCAAGGATTCTTTCTATTTTCCATTGGAGGATAGAGCCATACTCACCCACCACGCTTGGCAGGCGAGTTGGCGAACGTAGTTGGCTTCTTGTGCTTACGACGCTGCTGCCCACTGCAAGCATTTGGAAGCTGGGGAAGGATATGCATTTGTTGGATTTGAGAAGGGAATGAAAGGTATTGGGATACTACTCACTCGGATGAATGGGGGATAAGCAAATAGCAGCTCAGGAGGCCGGGCGCACGTATACAACGTGATTTTGAACCGCCTAGCTATATTGAAATCTGGGAATCAGAATCCCTAATGGAACACAGAATTGCAAAGAAAAAAGGTAAAAAACGGAAAAGAAAATAAGGTTTCCCATACAAAGTCGCCGATCAGCTGGACTAATTTCTATGAAAAGTAAAATTATTTTTTTTGTTTTTTACCTTTTTTTCTTACAATTCTGTATTCCATTGGGGATTCTGATTCCCATATTTCAATATAACTAGCGTGTTCAAAATCACGCTGTATAATGCCATCTTCTTCTTTCTTTTCAGCCTTGATCAACCAAATATTTGGTGTAGGCCTCCTTCAGTTCTCGCCATTTTTCTCTATTTTGGGCAGTTAAAATCCAGTTGCTGCCTGCTATCTTTTTGATGTCATCTTTCCATCTCATTTGGGGTCTTCCTACTGGACGCTTTTTGTCCCATGGTCTCCACGAAAGCAACCGTCTACACCACGAGTCCGTTTTTCTGGCTATATGACCAGCCCACTCCCACTTAAGTCTAGCTATTTTTCGGCCAATACGCTAACTTTGCTTTGTTGTCTAAGCCACTGGTTGTTCTTTTTATCTCTTAGACTGACTCCTACAATTTTTCTTTCCATTGCTCTCTGAGCAACTCCCAGTTTGTGAACTACTTCCTTGGTTGTGACCTGGTCTCCGCACCGTAAGTTAACACAGGCAGAACGCATTGGTCGTATATTTGCGCTTTTTGTTGAGGTGTCAGTTTCATTTTAAAGACGTCGTCCAGTTTGGAGTAGGCTGCCCACCCCAGTCTTATCCTCCTGTCAACTTCGTTACACTGGTTCGCCTTTCCCATTTTGAACTCTTGCCCTAGGTATACATATTTTAGGACTCTTTCTATTTCTATACCTCCAACGCTGATAATAGTTTTATCTTTGTGTTCTGAAGTCATGACCTTTGTCTTGTCTAAGTTCATCTCTAGTCCAACTTTTAGAGATGCGTCTTTAAGTTCTTCAACCATTTGTTGTAGTTCTGTTGGATCGTTGGAGAATAGTATGATGTCATCTGCATACCGTAGGTTTGTCAAACGAGCACCTGATATATTTATGCCCTTCTCTTGCCACTTCAGGGTTTTGAATAAGTCCTCGAGAACCAGTGTAAAAAGTTTTGGTGACAGTGTATCCCCCTGCCTAACCCCCCTTTTGATATCTATCGGGTCTGTGAGATATGGTAGTGACACTTTCATTTTAGCGTTTTGATATATTCTGGCTATAAGTTGGTTATATCTTTGGTCTACTCTGGCATTTCTAAGTGAGTTATGCACAGCCCAGGTTTCTACGCTGTCAAATGCCTTTTTACAATCAATAAACGCCAACCATACCGGCATCTTGTATTCCGTTGCTTTCTCAATCAAGACTCGCAGTGACAGGATGTGTTCTATTGTGCCATACCCTTTCCTGAATCCAGCTTGTTCCATAGGCTGATAGAAGTCAAGTTTTGCCGTTATTCTAGATGTTATTATTTTGGAAAAAAGCTTATATGTTTGCGACAACATACTGATTGGCCTGTAGTTATTCAAATCCATCTTACATCCTTTTTTAAATAGTATTATTACAACTGCGTTATCCCATTCCTTTGGTATTTCACCTGAATGCAAACATTTGTTGAACAAGGTTGCCAATGCATCTATAAGTATACTATCACTTTCTTTTAGCATTTCAGGTAGGATACCATCTTCACCGGCTGCTTTTCCGTTCTTAACCATTGACAGAGCTGATTAAATTTCGACTTTGATTATTTCTGGAATATCTTCGGATCCTACATTCATTATTTTTGAGCGGTTGGTATTGCTTGGTTCTGTCAAATTTTGTGTATATAATGCGGAGTTATTACTCCGCATTATATACACAAAATTTGACTTCTTTTTTCATTTGCAATCTGTCAGTCCTACATTCATTATTTTTGAGCGGTTGGTATTGCTTGGTTCTGTCAAATTTTGTGTATATAATGCGGAGTTATTACTCCGCATTATATACACAAAATTCGACTACTTTTTTCATTTGCAATCTGTCAGTGGTTAAAGCCCCTTCACTTTTCTTCAGTTTTGCAATGACATTACTTCCTGGTTTAAGTTATTTTCTGAAAACTTTTGGACCTCTGTACTTTTCTATAATAGTTGTTACTGTTCTTTCTTTGTGTTTTGCGATGTCTTCTTCAACTTTGGATCTTACTTTCTTACATAGCTCTCTATACTTTCCCTCGTTTTCCTCCCTTGACATATTTCGTCTTAACTCCAGTAGTTTCTTGGTATTCTCAGTCAGTTTACGGTGTTGTATCGGTCCTTTCTTTGCTACAGCTAATGATGCATTAAGCATTGATTCCTTTAAATGATCATTAATTTCACTTATCTCAAGGGATTCTATCGGTTTTGCTTCAAGATGTTTATTAAGAAGGTTTCTGTAGTGTTCACCCTCTATTTTAAGTTTTTGTGGGTCTATTTGTTGCATTTTGGTATTTTTAAAGCACGCATACCTTTCTAATTTCTGATTTATATAAACCTTTGCCCTTACCAGACGGTGATCACTTCCCGTATTAAATTTATTAAGAACAGTAACATCCTTTACCAGATACTTGTGGGAACTGAAGATGAAGTCTATCTCATTCTTATTTTTCTTTGGTGACATCCAAGTCCACTTCCTTTCTGGTCTTTTTTGGAAGAACGAACTCATGTGGTACAATTTGTGGCATTGAATAAAATTGACGAGCATGTTGCCTCTCTCATTCCTTTCCCCCAGTCCATACTTTCCCATGAAAGATTCTGCTGCATCTTGTTGTTCTCCCACTTTGGCATTGAAGTCACCAACAAGAAAGGTGAAAGTTGTTTTACTTATATAATGTATAATGCCATAGGTACATTTATTTCTAAATAATCAAAATGGGTAATATTCACGTGGGCTGAAACTATTTTTTCTCTATAATTTCGAATGTGTTATTAGAATTTAAGTTATTTCAAAAGCGATAACAATTACATCTGATATGATTTAGTCTCTTTTTTTATTTTATTTTTAATGAACTTACTTGTATGTATTATTTACATACGTTTTCTTTTTTGCAGATAGCAGTAAGCTGGCTGTGAAGACGACCATTCAATCAGAACTGAAATGTAGTTAGTGAATCAATTATTATGTAACATTAAACCTAAAAGAGAATTTAAATAAGTATATAGTTGATTAATGTTTTTGTTTTACTAAAGTTTTTTTTTTCAAAAAATAACGGTAAAAATATTTATTTTTAATAGTAGGGTTTTTAATAAAATGATTTTTTTTTCATTCCTTTACTATTTACAATTAACCGATTCGAAATAAAATTTTAAACTGTCACATAATTCATACATTTAAACATAAATAATGTACTGTATGTAAATAAATATAAAGCGTTTATTTTAAACATTTTGTATGTATCACTCGGATTGTAAACTATAGAAAAATAAGGGCGTAAAGCCATAACATGTAACGTGTAAGATATGATGGTTTTTGACTGTGATATTAATGTTATGTTAGCACTATCATTGTATCGTAAAAATGAAAAAGATTATACGATATAAAAAAAAAGTTTTTTTCTTTAAAACCGCACGAAAACTCTCATGAGCTACCCGAAATCGATAAAACAACTGATTAATTAATCAGTTGTTTTATCGCCATGAGTCTTGACTCGTGACACGCCATGAGTCAAGACTAATGGCGTGTGATAGTCGTACTTATATATCTCAAATACTTAATCTGGCAAATTTAAATATTAGAAATATTTACGATTTATAGTTTAAAAAATGCGTGTATTTTTTTTAAACTGTATATCATAAACAAAGAGATATTGTCTTCAAATATGTGCTAACGAGTTACCGAATAGGTTGTTCTTTAGTCGATCAAATTATATGATGAACATTTTTAGGCTGTAAAATTTCTGATTTTTTACATATTTTTAGGTAAAAGTTATTATTCGTGAAGTACTAGAGAGAATGTGCTTAGTTATAATTTAAAAGTATTGATTTCGGTAATAATAATATTAAAACTTACGCGAGATAAATTCATCTCGTCGGATTCGCCGACTAGTTTAGCGCAGATCATCATCGGGGCGAGTGTTAGGGGTGGCGACACGACGGTTTTGCTCAAGATCAATAGGCGTCCGAATTTCAATTGAGATGGTGGTTGAATGTAACCTGCCACTTGAATTGGTAACCAGTACTTCAAACTTTAAAAAGCTTTGAATAGGATTCACGGGTTTACCCGTCCTTTAGCAAGTTACGATGAAAAGGCATATCAATTTTGCAGGCTTTTGAGAAAAACTGGGCTAGTAGTAAAAATTAACGAGCGTCGCCCTTTATGATTGACCTGCGACTTATTTGCCAGAACCTGATCACAGCGCAGAGGGAGTTGGAGTAGAGCCAGATGATAATTTAGCACGGTGGTAAAAATTAAATAAGAGTAAAAAATAATGTAGCAACTGCTAGATTCTCTGTTCTAACTGATCAAATATTTGTTAATAAAATAACAATATCGAGTATGTTTTATTCTTGCTCAATGTATGGTAAATTAAAAAAATGTATATTATTTTACTAAGATACTTACCTACTACAAGTTCGATAATACTTGAGAAATAATAGTACTGTAGTAAAAAGTTACAAGCATTCCCTTTCTGATTGAAATATTTTTTTGTTCAAACTTGATCATGGGGGAGTTAGAGCAGAGCCAGACTCTATTAAGCTTTTATGTTAAGAATAAAAAATAATGACATCTAACTGCGATAACTGTTAAAGTTTCTTAATTTTTGATTAATTAACAACATACATTTTACAAATGTTAATTTATATTGTATATGTAAAATTAAAAAAAAAAATACTGGAATGATTGTCTGTCTTTGTAATTACGATTGATTACACCAGTAAATACAGATCACTGATAAGATAGCCTAGATGTTCAGATGAAGATAATGTAATCTGATTGACCTGCGAATGGATATTTACCATTAGCTTGATCACAGCGCAGAGGCAATTGGAGCGGAGCCAGACGCTAATTTTACGCGAGACTTTTAATAGAAGGTGACATCGTACAAATTGAATTATCTATCTATACATATAATAAAACAGTAAAAATATTTTGTCTGTACATTTCGAATTTTTGACTGAAATGGATAGAGGGACGCTTAAAAAGAATAATAGAAAGCAAAAATTTTTTTTTCGAATTTTTTGTCTCTCTGTCTGTCTGTCTGTCTGTCTGTCTGTCTGTCTGTCTGTCTGTATGTATGATCACGATTATCTCCGAAAATACTGAACCGATTTACTTCAAACTTTCACCAATTGCTTTGTTTTAACTCAGCAAAACATCTAAAGTTAGTTTCATCAAAATCGGTTCATAAAAAAAAAAGTTATCGTCATTTGAATTAATTAAAAACATTAGTTTGCCTGCAAATAAACACGGTGAATTTTTTATCGTTTTGGACCCTTAAAGGGGTGACTCAGACCATTAAAATGAACAACTTTTTCTACGGGAACAATGCTGGGAACTCAAAAAAAATTCGACATTCCCATACAAACTGGCCGGGCGGCTGGACTCTTTTTTATGGAAATGACGAATTTTTTTTTGAGTTCCCAGCATTGGTCCCATAGAAAAAGTTGTTCATATTGCTGACCTGAGTCACCCCTTTAAGGGTCCAAACTGTTCCTGAGGGATGGACACTAACGGCGGCTTCGTAGCCGCGGGCAAACGGCAAACCAACCGAAACTACTGCGCCTAGAAACTTGAAATTTGGTACAGGGGTTCTTTTAATGATGTGAGTGAGCGCTAAGAAAGGATTTTTTAAAAATTTAACTTCTAAAGGGGTAAAATTTATATGGAATTTTCTCATTTTTGGACTTAGAAGTATGAAAGTAGGTATATAAGTTCTCGATTAAAATTTAAAAAGATGTGTGTGGGTAGATGATATTTGCAAAATTCCCCAAATTTTCTCATTTCTGGACTTAGACGTATATAAGTTCTAGGTTACTATTAAAAATATCTGTGTAGGTAAAATGCACGATATTTTCCCCTGAAGGGGTAAAATAGCGGGGTAAAGATTGTATAGGAATTTACTTATTTCTAGACTTAGAAGTATGAAAATAGGTAAATAAATTCACGATTACAATTGAAAAAGATCTGTGTAGGTCAACTGGAAAAAAATCCCCCAGAAGGGGGGTAAAGTTTGTTTGGAAATTGGAAATTTTCTTATTTCCGGACTATGAAGTATGAACATAAATAAGTATGTTATCGATTACAATTAAAAAAGATATATGTGGGTGAAATGGACAAAATTCGCCCCTAAAGGGGTAAAATGGGGGTAAAGGTAAAGGTAAAGGTTTTATGGAAATTTTCTCATTTCTGGACTTAGAAGTATAAATAATATCCATACTTCCATACTAATACTAATATTATAAATGCGAAAGTAACTCTGTCTGTCGTTTTTTTACGCTTCAACCATTGAACTGATTTGGATGAAATTTGGTATGGAGGTGTGAGGCCCGAGGAAGGACATAGGGTATGTTTGATTCCGGGAAATTCTACTTCCCGAGGGATTAATTGTTCCCTAGGGATCGACACTAACGCGGGCGGAGCCACGGGCAACAGCTAGTAGTTTTAAATAAAATATAAATTAATACCTATGTTCGGACAAATTACATAGATTGAGGTAGCCCCATAGTAACTTATTAAGGGACACTAACTTAAATGTAATCTGATTGACCTGCGAATGGATATTTACCATTAGCTTGATCACAGCGCAGAGGGAGTTGGCGCGGAAAAAGACGATAATTGAACACGTGAGTTTTAAAAGCAGGAGAAAACTTTTTGAAACAACACGTGAATATTGAATTATAGTAATAAATAAAGATTAAAACTGTATGAGTTACTTGGGTAGGAGTTTCTCTTTTCCTCGATCAAATGCTTTGATAAGTTAGTCGTAAAGGGGCCGTTAATTTTTTCTACGGTTCCTGATTTGTCAAATGCCTGTGACATTAATAAAGGTATAACTTTTGCAGTTTGTCTTGCAACATCCTTACATTTGAAGATACTGTAAATGAATATTTGCAAACTTGATCACATCGCATAGCGAGTTGGAGCAAAGCCAGATGCTAATTTAAGGGCCAGCCATAGGCCAGGCGGGGCGTGGCAGTCCAAACGCGGACTACTTTGGATATTTCCGTTTTTTAAGAATATTAAAGGGTTATTCGGAAAAGAAAAATACATTATGGCTGCCTTATCTATAATGCAATTATAATTTAAACTTTCAAGGTTAATTTTAATGTATTTGGTGAATAATGCTGTATACCGAGTAAATTAGACGTGATTTGGAGGCAACTTTGCAATTTTTTTCTATAGAGAAAATTTAACGCAATCGTGTTTTTAAGTCAGATAGTTACCAGAGTTAGTCCTGAACTTTGCTGCATTTTTATTTCAACTTGAGTATTTCATTATTATTGATATTACAGACAATCATGCAAAGCAGTGTGTGGTAGTACGGGCCCTTAATGCGAGAAACACAAGATATCGCTTTGGAAAGAAACAGGGGAAATCCATTTAAGTGAGAAATAAAAAATAAGACATTTAACCGTTATAACGGTTTGAAACTCTGCCTGATCAAATATGTATTTCCAATCTATCCTGAAGGTAGGTTCCCCAAAAACTGACGCGGATGGACCCACTATTCTAGTCATATTATAAAGGATTTATATAAATCTATGTCAATTGTTTAATTCATTTTGCAGCAATATAAAATAACTAATCAATCCTAAAGGCAGGCATAATAAAGCAGTAAAAAATAACGAGAGTTTCCTTTATGATTGTCCTGTGAACGGATATTTTGCTAAACTTGATCACAGCGCAGAGGGAATTGGAGCGGAGCCAAACGCTAATTTAATGTAAGACTTTATAAAGCAGGAGACGTACTTTTAAAAGTCGCAAAATGAATAAAAGTATAAAATAAGAATTAGGATTATTACTGGGGCAACTATTGGTGTCGTTACACTCTCTGATCGACAACCCAATTGCATATCGAAAAAAAAAAGATACTAATCGTATTGGCTTATGATATCATTATTGTGAACAGCGTGCAAAGAAACTTATTTTTTTTTGTATTGATATGAAAAGCCATTCTACAGATGAATGCTGAATTTATATATTGCACAAAACACGAATCTACTCCGTCAAAAATTTCAAATTATACATTTTGGTTACCTTCATCGTAAAAATATAAGAATATACAACTTTGCTTACTTTTTAAAGTACTTAATAAGACAAAGTAGCTTCGCAAAAATTATCTACAAAACTTATCGTTTGCTTCATTAGCCTGATGAAGTCATAGACCTATTACATAATTAAAGAACAGTTTTGTGCTTTCAAGTGGTATTCTCCGCAAACAAATTATTTATCATAGAAAACTTCGTAAAACAGTCACGCCGATCAAATTGTTATCAAGATTCAGATAACAAAGTTGACAAGCAAAAAGTTAAAATCCATCTGCAATTTTCGGTGGGAGTTATGAACTATATCCGTAGCTATAAAGCGTGGTGCGTTAAAAGTTTATCTAGCTGTGGTATGCCTTCTCCTTGTAGCTATATTGAAATCTCGGAATCAGAATCCCTAATGGAATATAGAATGGCAAGACAAAGCTGATTGCAAAAAAAATAATAACGTTTCCCATACAAAGTCACCGATCAGCTGGAAGAATTTCTATGGAAGGTGAGTTGGGAGACAAATGCCGACTTCAATAGTTAGTAAAAAAAGGTAAAATGTTTTTTTTTTCTTGTAATTCTGTGTACCGGATTCTGATATCCAGATTTCAATTTAGCTAGGAGGTTCAAAATCACTCTGTATAAATTAATAAAAAGTAATCACATAAAATATTTTGAATACAAAGCAAACGATCTAGGAGGCAAAATAATTCAAGAAGAAAATCAGTTACTGAACTAAGTAAAGTATAATTGAGATTTAACCTATCTGAATGTAACGACGAAATAATTTGTCATATTATACTAAATTTTACAAAAGATCCAATTCTTGTCATCATTCAGTTGAGGCAAATAACAAAACAAAATTTCGTTTATATTGTCGGTGGCGGTTATTACTTGAATGTCGTCTCTGTGCCCGCGGCTGAATAATAAACGTGTTGGAATTTCTGCGAGAAGGTTTCTGACATAGATGCCACATTGTAAAATAAGAATAGGTAAGTAACTACATAAATGGTGTTAGTAGATGCCACGAACATGGAGTCAGGTGAGGTTTTTCCACCAATATTGAGTGCGACTGTGGTGCTGTACAATTTATGGTCACATATTTGGTGTGCCCAGAAAGTTCAACTTCTTACAACATATTTAATGTATAGTCATCTAACGACTCGATAGAAAAACAGGTTACATATATGTTAAAGATACAAAACAACTTTACCAAGAGGCTGCAATACGTGGTATTCGCTAATAAATTTAATAAATTTTTAATAATAAACAAAACAAAATTATTTCATTATATAGGGGCATAAAACATAGATTGAGCTAGCCCCACAGTTAGTCGTGAACTTCTGTCGTAGGATACTGACTCAACGATACTATAGATACTTTTATAGATAAACATCCAAGATCCAGGTAAATCTGAAAAAAATAACTGACCTAACTGGGGATCGAGCCCGAGAACACACAGGCTGGCGTGTTAACCATTGTGCCACGGAGCTCGCCAAAGTAAATTGAAAGGAGTTTTTCAGGCAATATATGTTAAATTACTTTTTAATTTTGATAATCTAGAGCGTGATACCTACCGATAGCAGAGCAAAATCTGAAATCGTGAGAAAAATATCCTGATTATCAACGTAAGTACATTTTTTTAACTTCAAATTTAACTTACTTATCTTTTTTGTACTAGTAGTAAAACCAACAATCTGGTTATTATGAAATAAACAAATAACAATGTTACCACTAGCCGTGTGGTATCCGGAAAAGTAGAATAGGACCACTCCAAGTCCTATTTATTTATTTATTTAAGGCGACTTAGGAAATACATACAAGCTAAACAAAGCTTATAGGTAAGCATCTGTCAGACCTCTCCAACCCGTCTGGCCAGCGTGGAGAGTGTAGGCCAAGTCCTCTGACTGCTCTGGCCAAGTATGGCTTTAGCAGTACAGAGAGGGTCGTGCTCCTGTAGTGGAGACTAAAAAAGACCTGATGATGATGATGATGTTACCACGATATATATAGAAGTGTAAACTGTTTCTGAAATGTTGGTGGCAGTTATTACATTTGCATGAGTGTCATTTCATTGCCCGCGGCTGACAATAAACCGTGTTGCGCGTCAGAAGTTCCAACTTTGATATACATAGCGGCAAAACAAGAATTTGTTAAATATATCTAAAAAAAGGTAAGTAACCACATGATTTTTTAGATACGAAGTTAATTTATTATATTTATGTTAATTTTACTAACTGGCTGTATGGCGAAACAAATGTAACTACAGTGACCAGTAAAATGATGGAATGGAATGGCCTCTTAATTAGTTATAATAGTAAATAAATAAATATATAGTGGCAAATTACACAAATTGAGCTAGCCCCAAAGTAAGTTCGAGACTTGTGTTATGGGATACTAACTCAAAGATACTATATTTTATAACAAATACATATATAGATTAACATCCAAGACCCAGGCCAATCTGAAAAACCCGAGCACCCTCGTGTCGCAGGCTGGCGTGTTAACCACTGTGACACGGAGCTTGCCATTAACTTATATACTAAGGTAAATGTACGTGCAATAGTGGGGTAGTTTGCTGATTTAGAAATACGTGTTCTGGTGTACGTGCATAATTAACAATATTATTTACTTTCTACAGGCACGTCGCGTTTGTATTCCTAAAGCTGCAATAGGCTGCAATGTATGAAATTTACTACTTTCAGCAAATTATATGCACTATTATATTTGACAGCTCCGTGGCGCAGTCGTTAACATGCCAGCCTGCGACACGGAACGCCCGGATTCGATCCCCGGCCAGGTCAAGATGGAAAATGATCTTTTTAGATTGGCCTGGGTCTTACACGTTTATCTATATATGTATTTGTTATAAAATGTAGGATCGTTGAGTTAGTATCCCATAACACAAGTCTCGAACTTACCTTGGGGCTAGCTAAATCTGTGTGATTTGTCCGTATATATTTATTATTATTTACTATTTACTTGGTTATATCGTAAGGTCTAAAGCTTGTCACCCAGCAGAAGCAGAGCAACAAGATGTGAAACTATTACGTCAGGATATTTATTCTATCTCTACGAGTGAAACGAGAGAGAAACCAACTATTTGATTTTCACGAAAAAATAGTAATTTTCCATATAAAAAACCGTCTTCAATCACACTACTCGACTAATTTTGCACCGGATGGACGAGATGCAGGTCTTTCCACATGTAAAACAAAAGAAGGGTCTTCTCCTCAACTACTTGCCAATGGTTGCACATCGGGTACACGCGTCGGGCCTCCCGAACTGCTGCTTGCTTTTCCCACATCCATCCGAGTAAGAATTATCTCAATACTTTCATTTTCTTCCAAAATCCAACCAATTCTTATCCTTCTCCAGTTTAAAAATATTTCTGATGGGCAGCAGCGTCGGATGCTTAAGGGCCCGTACTACCTCACACTGTTTTGCATGATTGACTGTTATATCAATAATAATTAAATACTCAAGTTGAAATAAAAATGCAGCAAAGTTCAGGACTAACTCTGGTAACTATATGACTCAAAAACACGATTGCGTTAAATTTTCTCGATAGAAAAAAATTGCAAAGTTGCCTCCAAATCACGTCTAATTTACTCGGTATATAGCATTATTCACCAAATACATTAAAATTAACCTTGAAACTTTTGATTATTATTGCATTACAGATAAGGCAGCCATCATATGATTTTCTTTTTCGAATAACCCTTGAATATTCCTAAAAAACGAAAATATCCAAAGTAGCCAACGCGTTTAGACCATCCACGTTTGTACCGCCACGCCGCCTGGCATATGGCGGGCTCTTAAGAAGCCAAGGAAACTGCGCTCACCAATCCGCCTGTCAAGCATAGTGAGTATGACAACATATGGAACGGAGAATCTTTGAGAGAGGCTTTTGTCCAGCAGTGGACTTCCTACGGTTGAAATACTTGATGAATGATGTGTCGTTTACATCCGATTTGTTCACACTAATATAATACAAAACTATTCGTAATGGTAAAACATACCATCTGACTGAGATGGAATTCGTAATTAAAAAGGAACAAAATTAAAAACCGACCAAGTGCGAGTCGGACTCGCGCACGGTTCCGTACCATTATCTATAAAAACGGCAAAATAATCATATCTGCGGTTTGGGAGCCCCTCTTTAACCGGGTGTCGTTATCAATATCGACATGCAAAAAAGTCACATTTGTTGTTAAGTATTTATTTTAGTGTCAATTTTTTAGTAATTGTTGTTATAGCAGCAACAGAAATACATTAAATGTGAAAACTTCAAGTGACTAACTATTACGGTTCATGAGATGCAGCCTAGTGACAGATGGACAGATAGACAGACAGACAGACAACATACAGACAGACAGACGGACAGAGGAGCGATATTAATAGGATCCCGTTTTCACCCTTTGGGTACGGAACCCTAAAAAAGATCCTAGGATATGTATAGAATTAAAAAATCTTTCTGAAATTGTTGGTGGCAGTTATTACATGAGTCTCGGTTCCCGCGCTCAGTGCCCGCGGCTGACGATAAGGCGTGTTACGCGTTAGAAATTCTAACTTTGATATAACTACTGGGGAGACATGGAGCTTGTGAAAGTGTATAATATTAGAAATATTATGAAATTCTGTAGGTAGAGATAATTTAGCCGTGTGGTATCCGGCAGAGTAGAATAGGAACACTCCAAGTCTTTCCGTGGATGTCGTAGAAGGCGACTTAGGTAATACAAGCTAAACAAAGCTTATAAACATCTAAGAGACCTCTCCAACCCGTCTGGCCAGCGTGGAGAGTGTAGGCCAAGTCCTCTGGCTGCTCTGGCCAAGTATGGCCCTAGTAGTACAGAGAGGGTCGTGCTCCTGTAGTAGAGACTAAAAAGGACCTGATGATGATGATAAGATAACTTATTATAAAACGGGTAGGCTATACATTGGAATAAAGCGCCAATTAGACCATCCAGAATTCAGGATCCGGAATTCAGTCAACGGATAGTCAACGGACAGTTTAATCGCCGATCCGTTGTCAGGACAGAATGGCTTCCGACGTCCTTATCGGAAGCATAACGGAAGCGTAAAGTGAAACCATCCGGAATTCAGGATCGCCGCATGAGAGGGACGCCGCTATACGTTAGAAACGAAACGATAATATCTCCAATCGTGTCGCACGTATAGCGGCGTCCCTGTCACGCATTCAGGATGGCCAACGGATGGCTCTGTCAGGACGCGCAGTCTCCGTTCAGGACACGTTCTGGACGGTGTAATCAGGAGCTCTGACGACTGAATTTCTTGTCCTTATCGGATGCTAAATTCCGGATCCTAGATTCAGGATGGTATAATAGTCGCTTAAGTATGTGTTCGAAAGCATGTAAATAGCTTCTACCTGGTGGGATATTATCCCGTAGAGTGAAAATTCCGAGGTATCTTCACGGTGTTGCGAATAAGGATATAGAAGAACAGCTTGTATACCAATGTGATTAAGGTGTTTCTTATGATCGTGTGCCCGTATGAGAATTGAAAAAAAAGTGGCTTAGTGCGAGTCGGACTCGCCCATGAAGGGTTCCGTAGCTGCAAGTATCATAATATAAAAGTTCTTGTAGTTCGTTGTTTACTTTTATATTTGAGCTGATTGTATGAAAGGTAAATTGCGGTTTACGATTTATGACGTATTGAAAAAAGTACTTATTAGATCTCGTTCAAACCAAATTTCGGTGGAAGTTTGCATGGCAATGTACATCATATATTTTTTTAGTTATATATTTCTCTTATTTGAGAAGTTACAGGGGGGGATACACATTTTACCACTTTGGAAGTGTCTCTCGCGCAAACTATTCAGTTAAGAAAAAAAAATGATATTAAAAACCTCAATATCAAGACCTATCCATCCCACAATTACGGGTTTGATGAAAAAACAATTATTTCAGAAGGATAAGAAACCACCAAAATTTATTGCTTTTCTTCTTTTTTTCAAAAATTTTATTGTGGTTCACAGAATACTACTTACTGAGTTTCAACAATATAGTTCCTTAACTTTCGGAAAAAAGTGGCTGTGACATACGGACGGGTAGACAGACATGACGAATCCATGAGGATTCCATTTTTTGCCATTTAGCTACGGAACCCTAATAAAATGAAGTCATGAAACAAATTTACGTATGGACGTATAATTACATTTTTTTTACGTAGATATAACAAAACACACGACGAATTCAAAAATAAATCAAAGAAGGACAATTCAATAATCTTCAATATCAGACGAAACCCAACCAATAATGTAGAGAAGATTAATTTTCCTAGAAAGCATCCTAATAAAAATGATTTATCCCAAAACTTCTGCTCGGTTACCAAATTTAGCGGAAACCTATTATCATATGAGTATTTCGTGCCTTCCGAACATAACAGGTGGAAGTGAACTAACAAGTGATAAATGAGAATTTATGGGTATTTTAACAGCATTGAGATTTTGAATAAAAATACTTTTCGTTTTGTAAATTAGTGCGAAATCAAAAATATGAAAATAAAACAATTATTTATTCTAAGCACCGATACTAACAAAAATACATAAATCTTAAACCTTATCCTTATCCTTATCCTTATCCTTATCCTTATCCTTATCCTTATCCTTATCCTTATCCTTATCCTTATCCTTATCCTTATCCTTATCCTTATCCTTATCCTTATCCTTATCCTTATCCTTATCCTTATCCTTATCCTTATCCTTATCCTTATCCTTATCCTTATCCTTATCCTTATCCTTATCCTTATCCTTATCCTTATCCTTATCCTTATCCTTATCCTTATCCTTATCCTTATCCTTATCCTTATCCTTATCCTTATCCTTATCCTTATCCTTATCCTTATCCTTATCCTTATCCTTATCCTTATCCTTATCCTTATCCTTATCCTTATCCTTATCCTTATCCTTATCCTTATCCTTATCCTTATCCTTATCCTTATCCTTATCCTTATCCTTATCCTTATCCTTATCCTTACTAATATTATAAATGCGAAAGTGAGTTTGTTTGTTTGTTTATTTGTTTGTTTGTTTGTTACGCTTTCACGCCGTAACTACTGAACCGATCATGATGAAATTTTGCATACACGTTCTCTAGAGTACGGAGAAGGACATAGGCTACCTTTTATCCCGGGAAAAAGTACTATTCCCGAGGGATCGACATTGACGCGGGCGGAGCCGCGGGCGAAAGCTAGTAAATATAAGAAATACGAAAGTGAGTTTCTTTGTTTGTTACGCTTTAATGCCGTAACTACTGAACCGATCATCATGAAATTTTGCATACAAGTTCTCTAGAGTACGGAAAAGGACATAGGCTACCTTTAATCCCGGAAAAGGTGATTTTCCCAAGGCATGCGTAGACGCAAGCAAAGCTACGGTCGAAAACTAGTAAGCCTATAATGACATAATTGTTAGGCAATGGATTGAATACCTACTTGATATTATCCTCAATCAAAAATCAGTTTAAGGAATAGGCACAAACCTGAACTCTTGGAGTAGGTTTTAATAATTTTTTTTATTATATCTTTTTATCAATGTTTGAGCAGAATATCTTAAAACTTGTGGTCTTAGATTTCACGGTTCTTGTCCTAAAACTTTTCAGATATTTATAAACCAGAAATTCTTTACATACACGGAAGCCGTCTGAAATACACTGTTTAAACTACGTTATCTTTAAATCTAATTAGCATATCGCTGTATATCTTAAACCATTAAAAATTAGCACAGACATTTTCGTCTTCGCTCTTAGATTAACAGCAGATTGTATTTTGAAAAGGCCTGGTAGTGATTTCCGGGAAAGCCACTTTGGGAATTCTTGTTACATGAATAACAATACTCTATTAAATAAATGCTTTGTGATAGCGACTTTAGTTTGCATTGTAATTCTGAAATGTCATTCTTAAATAGCGGCATGAGAAAAAAGTGTTTTATTAAGTATTAAGTAAGTAATCAGCTGAAACAGTTCTTTTAAAAAGTTTTAATTCCGAACTAGCCTTAGCCTGCGGCTCCACTCATGTCATATTATTTCTTTTTGCCAAATATCATCGTAATCGGTGCAAATAAATAAAAAACAGTAAGTACTTTTTTCGGGATAAAAAGTCCTCTTTTCACGACAAAATGAAAAGTCCCTATCTCATCCCTTCTTGGTTCTGTATATATCTTTTTACAAATTTTATCTTAATTGGTCAAATACTTGAAGCATGAAAAGGTACTCGAATTATGTATGAATTTTTAAGAAAATAAAACAGGAATGTTATTTTGGGATAACAAAGTAAAGTTAAAATTATCCTTTTTGAGTTCACATGTTGATATTCTCTGCCAAAATACTATGGCAGAGAATTTCAACATTTTGCTAAAATCTTCGACATAAGATTTGGAACATAAAAGTTCCTACATGACAATATAGAAGCTGTTTGAAATACACAAATTACCGTTAACTTTTATACAGGTTATAACATTACTGTTTATCTTAATCATGAGCCACCTGATGGAAAGTGGTCACCGTCGCCCATGGACATCTGCAACACCAGAGGAGCTGCTGATGCGTTGCCGACTCTTAAGATACCTGTAAACACGCCTTTTGAAGGACCTCAAGTCATAGCCCACAGGGAAAACCTCGGGAGGGAGTCCATTCCACAATCTTGCTGTACGAGGAAAAAACCACGTGACGCTCTGACATTTTTGGAGACCCAAGTGTCAAGGATGTGGGGATGGACTTTACTCCTGTGGCGAGCGGTGCGGTGGTAGAAAGGTGACGGTGGCACCAATTCAAAAAAATCTTCAGAACACTCCCCATAGTATAGACGGTAAAATACACACAGAGAGCCAACGTCTCTCCGTAGACCGAGGGTGTCTAAATCGTCTGTGAGTGTGGGATCGTCGATAATACGAATTACCCGGCGTTGGATGGAATCAAGAGGAAGGAGTTGGTATTGAGGTGCACCAGACCAGATATGAGAGCAATACTCCATGTGGGGCCGGACTTGAGCTTCATATAACAAAAGTCTATGACCCGGAGTGAAGTACTGCCTCGCTCTATTGAGCACCCCAAGTTTTTTTCACATTTTGGCTTTACCTTCCAGATGACTCCGGAATTGGCCCTCCTTCGTAATATCGACGCCAAGGATCCCAATACTCTTAGAAATGGTAAGAGAGGTGTCCCGGAACTTCGGTGCTATGTTAAATGGGGTCTTCTTAGCGGAAATCACGCAGACTTGTGTCTTAGTAGGGTTGAATTGAACTAGGTTTAGTTTACCCCATTCAGAGACCTGCTCCAGAGAGGTCTCAATGTCAGACACAAGTCTCTTTCTGTTCTCCTCCACCTGTGTTTGAGGGATATTTGCACGACCTGCATAATATGCATCACCCGTACTGTCGTCTGCATAGCAATGGATGCTACTAGTGTTAAGCATGTCGTTGATGTGCAGAAGAAACAGCGTAGGTGATAAAACAGATCCTTGGGGGACGCCAGCATTGATGGGCATGATATCGGAGCATAATCCGTCTACAACGACCTGAATGCTACGCCTAGATAAGAAACTAGCGACCCACAAGCATAGTCCCTCAGGAAGCCCGAAAGATGGTAACTTCGCGAGAAGAGCCTTATGCCAGACCCGGTCAAAAGCCTTTGTGACATCTAGACTAAATGCTAGTGCTTCTCCCTTGCTCTCGATGGCGGCTGCCCATCGGTGCGTTAAGTACACAAGAAGATCACCAGCACTACGCCCGTGGCGGAACCCGTATTGACGGTCACTAATTAGCTGATGATCTTCAAGGTAACCAAGGAGCTGGCTGTTTATCATATGCTCCATCACCTTAGAGAGCAGGGAGGTTATCGCAATAGGCCGATAGTTAGACGGGACTGTGCGGTCACCCTTTTTAGGAATAGGGTGAACGTAGGCTACTTTCCACAAAGACGGGACTTTTCTTGAGGTGTAAGACAGCGAGAATAGGCGCGCTAACACCGAAGCCAACTCAGGGGCGCATGTTTTGAGCACAATTGCTGGAATGCCATCAGGCCCGCTGGACTTCCTGACGTCGAGAGAAAACAGAGCACGTCGCACTGCACTTTGAGTGAAGCGAATTTCCCGCATTGAGTGCTCGCATCGCGGTAAAAAGGGTGGCGATGCTCCTCCGTCGTCAAGGGTAGAATTTGACGCAAAGAGAGTAGCGAAGAGATCGGCCTTCTCTTTTGCGGAGTGAGCCAGCGAGTCCTGACGATTGTGCAGAGATGGAAGTGAAGGGCGACAGAAATTCCCCTGCGCTGCCTTAGCAAGAGACCAGAATGCTCTACTCCCGGAGGGATAGCCAACCAGTCTCCTACCAATGCGCGCAGTGTGCGCAAACTTTGCTGCAGTGATCTGCTTCTTGTAGGCTCTTGAAGCTGCGTTGAACCGCTTCTTCAAATCAGAAGTATTACGATCCTTGACATTTCGCGCAGCAACCCAGGCTTCGTAGGCTTCGCGCTTGAGGTGGGCGGCACGCAAAGACGAGCAACGAAACCAAGGTTGAGACCGCCCTCCGATACGAACCGCCGAGCTGGGAATGTAGCACTCCATGCCCAGCAGTATCGCCTCGGCGACAGCTTTCGCACAAATGTCAGGATTTTCTGATGAGAAGCACAACCGTCTCCAATGGTAGGATGCATAAAACTCTCGCAATCCATCCCAATCTGCTGACCTATAATGCCACACACGACGCATACCAGGTGGTCTGGATTGCGTGGTCTGACCGGATGGAACCACAGCACGTACCAGGCAATGATCCGAGGTTCCTAGAGGGGCATCACGGAATACCTGGTAATCGTTTGGATGTGAGGTCAGCAGAAGATCCAACAAAGCAGGGTAGTTCAGGCTTTTGTCTCCGCTTTAGAATTACAAGATTTTGTTTTGAAAGGGCCCGTAACGATTATCGCTAGTTCCATGTTTGAAATTTAGGAAGTCAGGGCCTGGTAACGATTATCGCTGATTCCATGAATGGATCTTATGAATCCTTAAGGAACTCTTATCAATGAAATGACGATAATAAACGAGTAAATAGATGCATCATAGAATAACGGTTTTATTGGATTCGCCGACTAATTTTCGTATTTTACGAAGACGATTATCAGGGCGAGTGCGCTAATAAGTGATAAACGCGCGAGGCGGCCTTTAATGTTTTGAGGGAAGCAAAGCCAGGGTTTCTACATGGGAGGTCTATGGGTCTGCAGTACCAAAAGAGCGTTGGACGCCATCCGCATCTTGTATAATAACATTTTTAGAATGTTATTGAGACTCCCTCGTTTCTGTAGTGCGTCAGAAATGTTCGTACAAGCTAAAGTAAACGGATTCCAGGCTGTGATGCGCATAAAAATGGCATCTTTGCTATAGGGAGTGAGGTTGAGTGTCAATAGCATTCTAAAAACAGTCGCAGATAGACCGGGTTCACCTATAATGAGGCACTTTGTGCAAGAAACCAGGTCTGTCAGGCTTTATTTGGTGTGATTTATACCTAGGCCCGGCTGTAGGTGCATAGGTTCCTCTTATAGGTTCCATGTAAAAGTAACAGTATACTAACACTAGCCGTAAGTCAATGTATTACTAACAAAATGGATCTGAGTTATCTGAAATAAAGAAATTCAATTTAATAATTTAATTTAAAAACAGTCAGGTTTCGGTTATTAAAAAAGCCGCGCGTCGCCGCCCGCTCGCTGCCCTTGCTGCGCGACTCGAAACATGTTTGGTGACTTAGACCCGGTCATGGGTTCGATTCCTACGGGAAGCATACTTTGTTTAGTTGCTTCCAGTTTGGTTAGGGCAATACAGGCTTCCCCCCCCGAGGTGGTTCCCGGTTTGTCGTACCGGGGGGGCTCAGTACCCGTGGTTAGTCCTCAAGCCACGGGGAAGCGAAGAGGAACCCGCGCGGGGGCGCTCCTGCTGCCTGACACACCAGCAGCGAGCGCCCACATTGGCGCGGCGGGGGAGTGGGAAGATCTCCCCCCACCCGGGGAGGGGCGCTTCCGCAAGGATGCGCCCATTGGGGCGGCGGGGGAGTGGGAAGATCTCCCCCCACCCGAGGTGGAGCCGCCGGGAGGGGAATATTTTATTGCTCTCCCGGCGCTTCAGGCGGGGCCACACCGCCGTGGCTGTGGTTGCGCGTCCGTGAGTTCCGGACGCGCCTACTTGGTGAGTAGGGGGGGCGTTCAGTCGTCCCCGAGGAGGGGCTGCTTTAGCGGCCAGCCGCGCCGGGGTTCGCGGTCGTATTTCCTTCCCGTGTCCCCGGCAAAAGCGGTTGAGATGGAACTCCGAAGGTTTTTTAGTGGGTATGCACGTCACTCGTGGCGTGGAGTCCCACATAACCCGGCAGCCTCCCCTGCAAGCTGTCGGGTATCCGTAACATGGATCTTTCCTTCGTTAAAAAAAAAGGGCAATACAGGCTTGAATCGTCTGATTGTTTGATAACAAAGATGATTCCGTGCTTCGGAAGGCACGTTAAGCCGTTGGTCCCGGCTGCCATCTGGTAGTCGTTAAAGGAACCACGTCAGAGGCCGAGAGGCAGTCCCGAAGAACTCTGACACTAGGGTGTGCATGGTCGATTGACCGTGTAACCTACTCGAATACTTTTTAATTCAAGTTCACAGTATGACATCAATTTTAATCTCAATTTTCATGCCAGTTGAGATTCTAACGATTCACTTAAGCTTGTTCATGTTGAATGTAGGCGTTGTCAAATACAAGTGGCGGAGGATGCGGCGCCGACGCAGCGGGGGCCAGCCGCCTCTCGTTACGTGTTTCATACAAAATGTATAGAAGCGGCGGGGGGTATCAGATTTATACAAGCGACGTGGCGTGGTTAAGGCGCGGTCGCGGTGTCTATGTCGCTTACACGGCGCTTCGTCATCCAAACGCGCCTGTTGATAGCACAAAAAGAGAAAAATGGGAAGAAGTGTTGATTTAACCAATATTAACCTTTATATATAATTTCTCCACTGCAGGAGCCTAAAAATTTTATAAATAGATTCCTGCAGTGGAGAATAAAAAGACCTGATGATGATGATATAATTTCCGGTAAATTTACAATATTCATCATCATCATCTCAGCCGCAAGAAGTCCACTGCTGGACATAAGCCTCCCCCAAGGATTTCCAATATGACCGGTTGGAAGCGGCCTGCATCCAGCGTCTTCCTGCGACCTTGGTTAGGTCGTCCGACCACCTGGTTGGTGGGTATCCAACGTTGCGCTTGCCGGTACGTTGTCGCCATTCGAGCACGTTTCTGCCCCATCGGCCATCGGTTCTTCGCGCTATGTGCAACTTATTGACAATATTATTATAAATTGGACGTAGTTTATGTATGTCAATGTCGTCATCTTTGACTGTAACTCTGTTGAGGACCTTGTCTTTATCAATAAATTTAAGAGCCGTGCTCTAGTCACTGGGGTATTGCCATGCTCATGCTCATGTTATTCTGACTAATAAACCTTTATTTTTTAAGTGTATTGCGTAGATATTAAGTTAAAGATATTTGTGTTAAATCTTTGTGATCTCATATTCGTACATTTTAAGTTCTTTTTTATGTTCAGTTAATAATTTGATAGACATATAAGTTTTTATGTTTACTTATATTTTTGATTTAAATCTTGCTTGAGGAGAGAATAAAAAGCAAAATATTGACTGAAATGAGTAGTTTTATTAAATAATAATGATTTTACATTTCCTTTTTTATTCATAGACTATTATTGCTGAATTGAATCAAAGCAACTGGCAAGAAAAAAACATTTTCACAAAAAGGATCCAGACCCGTATTTTTGTAAATATCTCGAAAAACAAATAAAGTATTTAATTTATTAAAAAAATGTAAAAGATCTCAAATTTAGACATATATTAACAACAACAAAAAAAGTTTTATGGTTTATGGTCATGAGCAAATTCCATTTAAACTTCAAAAAATCATAACTCAATACTAGGTTTATGTGGATTGGTTCCTTTTTGCTAAACTACGTCCAATTAAACTTTTGACGACTTCCTTTGAAAATTTACAACTTATGTCCATAAATGAAACATAATAGTAAAACAATTTAAATGTTCACACATGCATGAGTCACCGGACAGGGAAGATGTTAAGCTCTTTGATTGCGTAATTTCAAGCGAATGTATGACTGGGTTTTATTATATAAATAGATTTTCAAATATAAACTTTATTTAATAATAAACTTTATTTGTCAACACATTACATTTGTAGGTATTACTATGTCCAGCTATGGACTTCTTGAGGCTGATATGATGATGAGAGTAAATGCAGATCTTAGGACAAATCGAAGCCATCCCATCTGGGAGACTATCCCTAAACTAGACTTGTATGGGTCTATATTTCATATGTATTAAGATAATAGAAAATACAGCAACAAATAACTAATGAAGACACGATGATTTCCTTTAGAACCAAATACTACGCCGCGCCATAGAATTTGGTTCGCAGTATCGCCTTTCAAATTCGGACACAAAGGCTTCTCTCTCTCAATACATTTACAGGACACAGCAATGCAATGATGCTGATGTTATTTTTTTTTGTATCTTATTTTAGTGCTTTCCAGGTGATATCTTCAGTTGGTGGAGTTCCTGGCTGAAATTTCAGCGGACTGCACGGCTTTTGTTTTTGATTGTTTTGCAAATTGTTTCTAGTGCACTTGACAATGTGAAATCGGTATAATTTGGTGTTATAAATAACCCATGTTTATGAACAATGTGTGGAGTACCTAACTTAAACAAACTGTCATGGTGCGGCTGTAGTGAGATTTACCTTGCCGGACTATCCCGCTATGCCACTAGATTGGATTCGTGAGAATTGTCGCCAGGGGCTCGCTATAATCAAAGAAATGAACTACACTATCATTTCGTTGATTAACAAGACTTAGAAAGAGCGCAGAATAACTTATTTTTACTTGATACTGGCTAATTACGTCACCCATACTTAACTTTATTACCCATAAATAAATTTAAAAAAATATATCTTCAGCTATGATGTGTCAAGAGTTCTTGGCGGGAATTTCGGCGGACTGCACGATTTTTGTTTTGGATTGTTTTGCAAGTTGCTTCTAGTGGACCTTATAACGTGAAATCGGTTTGAAAGCCCATGTTTTTGGACAATGTGTGTAATAACTGAAATAAAGTGTCATGGTGCGGCTGTAGTGAGATTTACATAGCGGGCTGGTGGTCGCTTGTCTTACTGCGTCGTCCATGATCAAACCAGAGGTTTCGTAGGAATTGTTGCCAAGGGCTCCGTTGAATCAACGAAATGAATTACACCATCATTTCATTAATAACACGTAGAAAAATATAAAGGGATAAAGGCATAGAAAACCAAATGCCATAAAACAAATATGAAAAACAAAATATGATGTGTCAAAGCCCGGGGTCCTCTCGGGGACAGTAATCATGCTATAATATTATTCGGTAAAGGTTTATTAAAATCATGCCGCAAACCCTGCTTGAGTAGCACCATAGCCGCATACAAATACCTGTAAAAATGCCCAAAACCCTTCGTGTAGCAATCTCGTGATAAGTACGCCAGGTTTTCGACCATTATCTATATTTTTTGTGTTTGTGTTTGTATAGTGTCATCTGAAACTAGGCAGAATGGCGGCGTCAAACGGATTTGGTTCACCGTGTGGCTTTTCAAATTATAAACTTTGAAGTAGACACAAAGGCAGCCTGCCGTTTTATCTCAAAATTCTCTTTACAGGATGAACAATGCTCGCGTTATCTGTGTTGTTTGTTTAGTGTCATCTGCAACTAGGCAGAACTCAGTTTGATAGAGAAGTCCTCTTTTCTATAGAAAAGCTTAAAACTTTCCGACAAATCACAGATACACTAAATATTTACTTTCACGTCAGATTAAATTTGTTTCACCATGTCGTCCCTCAAATAATAAACTATAGCATACACAAAGGCAGCCGAGCGTTTTCTCTCATAATACTATTTGCAGAGCAAAAATGCTCATGCATGTTATCTGTGTCATTCGTATATAGAGTTATTTGCAACTAGCCAGAACTCAATTTGATAAAGAAGTCCTCTTTGTAAAAAAAACCATAATTTTTTAAATAATCACATATCATCAAATCATTACTTCCAACATCAGATAAATTTGGTTCACCATGTCGTCTTTCAAATAATAAACTTTGAGACAGACACAAAGGCAGGCCCAGCGTGTCCTCTCGCAATACTTTTTGCAGGATGCAAACAGTGCTTGCGTTACTTGTGTCGTTTGAATAGAGTCATCTACAACTAGGCAGATCTCAGTTTGATAGAGAAGTCATCTGTTTTATAGAAACACTTTAAGTCTCACAAAACATCACAAATCAACTAAAAAACTACTTTCAAGGGAGATAAATTTGTTGCACCATGTCGTCTCTCAAATAATAAACTTTGAGGCGTACACAAAGGCAGCCCAACGTTATCTCTCACAATACTCTTTGCAGGATGCAAACGATGCTCGCGTTATCTGTGACGTTTGTATAGAGTCATCTGCAATCTGCAACTAGGCAGAAGTGAGTTTGATAGCGTAGTTATCTGTTTTATAGAGACATTTTAAATCTCACAAAACATCACATATCCACTAAATAATTACTTTCACCTGAGTTAAGTTTGATTCACCATGTCGTCCCTCAAATAATAAACTGTGAAGCATACACAAAGGCAGCCCAACGTTATCTCTCACAATACTCTTTGCAGGATGCAAACGATGCTCGCGTTATCTGTGACGTTTGTATAGAGTCATCTGCAATCTGCAACTAGGCAGAAGTGAGTTTGATAGCGTAGTTATCTGTTTTATAGAGACATTTTAAATCTCACAAAACATCACATATCCACTAAATAATTACTTTCACCTGAGTTAAGTTTGATTCACCATGTCGTCCCTCAAATAATAAACTGTGAAGCATACACAAAGGCAGCCCAACGTTATCTCTCACAATACTCTTTGCAGGATGCAAACGATGCTCGCGTTATCTGTGACGTTTGTATAGAGTCATCTGCAATCTGCAACTAGGCAGAAGTGAGTTTGATAGCGTAGTTATCTGTTTTATAGAGACAATTTAAATCTCACAAAACATCACATATCCACTAAATAATTACTTTCACCTGAGTTAAGTTTGATTCACCATGTCGTCCCTCAAATAATAAACTGTGAAGCATACACAAAGGCGGACCAGCGTTTTCTCTCACAATACTCTTAGCAACGCAAACAATGCTCGTGCTATCTAAGTCGTTTATATAGAGTCATCTGCAACTAGGCAGAACTCTGTTTGATAGAGAAGTCCACTTTTTTAAAGAGAAACTTAAAATTTTCCAAATAAAGTCACATATACATTTAACTTTCAAAAGTCAAATAAATTTGATTCACCATGTCGTCCCTAAAATAATAAAATTGAGGCATGAGAAAGGAACTTCAAAGTTCATAAAAATATTAGATATCCATTAATAATTATTTCGAACTAGCTTTCGCCCGCGGCTCCGCCCGCGTCAATGTCGATCCCTCGAGATTAGTATTTTTTCCCGGGATAAAAGGTAGCCTATGTCCTTCTCCACACTCCAGAGAACTTGTATGCAAAATTTCATGATGATCGGTTCAGTAGTTACGGCGTTAAAGCGTAACAAATAAACAAACAAACTCACTTTCGCATTTATAATATTAGTAAGGATAAGGTTATCCTTATCCATCACACAGATCAGACATCCTTATGGATGTCAGATGAATTTGATTCACCATGATTGTCGTCTTTCAAGTAATAAACTTTGAGACAAACACAAAGCTAGGCCAGCGTTTTATCTCACCATACTCTTTGCAGGACGCAAACAATGCTAAGGTTATGTGTCGATGTGTTTGTATATTTAGCCTGTCGAATGATATCCGGTCTAGTACAGTACCACTCTTACGATTTTTATAGATGTCCTACGAGGTAACAAAATGTTAATTAGCTCACAAGTCTCATGCATGGAGAAAAATAATTTTAACAATACTACCAGAACGTATCGTAAATATCATTCTAGTATAAAGAAACAGAATTATGTTATTTTCACCAGATTTACTTTTAACATCAAATAATCATATTGTAGGGGATGCCAGAATATTATAGTAATCGTATTTTTCGTAAACAATACTTAAACCTATTTACAAGTACATTTTATTATTGTTAAGAGAAAATTGTAATTATTATAAAGTCTACCTGTATAGTTTGTTTGTTGTTACTAGCTGTCCCTTAGTTTTTTGTCAATTGAAAACTACAATATTTTTGTAATCTCTAAAATAATGCAAGTAAGGTTAACTAAGCTAGAATATGCTAGATTCTTATAGTACTATCAACCAGGTTATTTTTCACTGTGCCTATCAATGTATTTTGTATTAAACAGCAATATGGTTCTAACTAGAGATGGGCAATCCACCCACCCGGGTTTAAACCCAGTTGGGTAAAAACCGGGTGTTTTGGGTGTTTTGGGTTTAAACCCAATAAGCACAAAATTTTTTGGGTTTTTACGATTTTTTACCTTAATTATGCTACTTCTTGACCTGACTAAGCTGGTGCAGTGGACTACAGTTCCAACCCTTTAGGTCCAATTGGTCAACTTCCCTCCCATATTTACGTTTTTGTTTTATGCCCTCATCAAATAATATTTTTTGCGATAGAGCGAGGCGACATGACCAGAGGATAAAATAAACGGGTGTTTTGGACTGTTAATAGCTCAATAATTTACATATTGTCGCGAAGCTCCCAGAATGGAATAGTCTAGAACTTATTCGAACTCCGTCTGTCGCGCTCATAAATCTTATATCTTGCTCACACATATGTATTCTAGGTTAGCGGGAGTACACACTACCGAATATTCTGGCAGTCGGAACCGAAACTATATGAAATTAGAGACAAAACTATTATGAGGGTACGGAAGGGGCCACCGTCATTCAGTTGACCGCGAGTATTCGAAGCGAACGATTCCAATACGAGTGCGAGTAATAACAGTGACCGCAAGGCCACGAGTACGCGCGTCGTGCAGCTGCGACAGGCTTCAGAGGCAGGCGCACACGGCAGAGGCAAGCGCCAGCGCCAAGGTGTTCACGAGAAAGGGCGGCAAGGAAAGTGGACGTATTCAGATCAAAGAATAATACATTAATTTTTTGACAAATACGATTACTAATTGTTTTGACCGTGTTTTGAAGGATTCATTTATGATACATGCTTTTTAACCGACTTCAAAAATTGAAAACGATGTTCTACAGTTTGAATGTTTTCTTACTGACTGGTTGGTAGCTTTTGGGTAAGGAATTTGAGGATCTTGAAAATGACGTCAGTCTTGGAATCCAAGATGGCGGACGCGACTTGTCATAAAAAATCGACATGGGTGTCGTTGTCTAGGTATTTTGAGGTGTAGATCTCGAAAATGACGTCAGTTTTAGAATCCAAGATGGCGGACCCGAATTTGTTATAAAAAATCGACATGGGTTTCGTTTTCTAGGTTTTTTGGGTGTAGATCTCAAAAATGATGTCAGTTTAGGAATCCAAGATGGCGTACGTGACTTGTCATAAAAAATCGACATGGGTGACGTTTCTATGTTTCTTGGGAAGAAGATCTTGAAAATAATATCAGTTTTGTAATACAAGATGGCAGGGTTTTGCAAGGACCTTATTCATCATGGGTGTTAATCCCTTAGTTTTTTGGGGTGTAAATAACGTAATTTTCGAGGAAGAATAGGAAACAACACCCATGATGATTTATCATAAAATGTCGTCATCTTTGATTCCAAAACTGATTTTATAATCTAGATCTACACCACTAAAAACCTAAAAAATTACACAAGTAGATTTTTCATGATAAGCCACCATCCGCCATCTTAGATTCCAAAACTGACATCAATTTCGACATCTACACCCTAAAAAATGTAGAAAACGACACCGATGTCGATTTTTCATGAAAAAATGCCTCCGCACTCTTAGTTACCAAAATCGACGTCATTTTCAAGATCTACACCCCAAAAAGCCTTAGAAATAACATCCATGTAATTTTTTCATGACAAGTCACGTCCGCCATCTTGGATTCGAAAACTGACATCATTTTCGAGATCTACACCACAAAAAACGTAAAAAAGAACACGCATGTCGATTTTTCATCAAAACTCGCGTCCGCCATCTTAAATTCCAAAACTGACGTCAGTTTCGAGAGTTTCACCCTAAAAACCTAGGAAACGACACCAGTGTCGATTTTTCATGACAAGTCGCGTATGCTATCTAAGATTCCATAATTGATGTCATTTTCAAGATCTACACCCCAAAAAGCCTTAGAAATAACATTCATGTAAATTTTTCATGACAAGTCACGTCCGCCATCTTGAATTCGAAAACTGACATCATTTTCGAGATCTACACCCCAAAAAACGTAAAAAAGAACACGCATGTCGATTTTTCATCAAAACTCGCGCCCGCCATCTTGAATTCCAAAACTGACGTCATTTTCGAGATTTTCACCCTAAAAACCTAGGAAACGACACCAGTGTCGATTTTCCATGACAAGTCGCGTATGCTATCTAAGATTCCAAAATTGACGTCCTTTTCGAGATCTACACCCCACAAAGCCTTAGAAATAACATTCATGTAAATTTTTCATGACAAGTCACGTCCGCCATCTTGAATTCCAAAACTGACGTCAGTTTCGAGATTTTCACCCTAAAAACCTAGGAAACGACACCAGTGTCGATTTTTCATGACAAGTCGCGTATGCTATCTAAGATTCCAAAATTGACGTCATTTTCAAGATCTACACCCCAAAAAGCCTTAGAAATAACATTCATGTAAATTTTTCATGACATGTCACGTCCGCCATCTTGGATTCGAAAACTGACATCATTTTCGAGATCTATACCCCAAAAAACGTAAAAAAGAACACGCATGTCGATTTTTCATCAAAACTCGCGCCCGCCATCTTGAATTCCAAAACTGACGTCAGTTTCGAGATTTTCACCCTAAAAACCTAGGAAACGACACTAGTGTCGATTTCTAGGTTTTTATGACAAGTTTTTTCTGTAACTACCAATGTCGTCGCTCGGGTGGAGCGACAACAAAGGTTTATTTTTTTTAGGTTAAATGGTATAAGAATTAAAACGATAAATAATGCCTCGAGACATTCTGAAGTCATTGTGGAATAACATGCTCCTGTACATATTTTAATACAAACATAATCTCTAAAAACAACAATACACTCCTTTTTTTGAAGTCGTGTAAAAAGAAAACTATCAAAAACTCAAATTTCAATACCTACATAAGAAAATAAAATAATATCATTTTACACCTTAAAATTATTTATTCTTCTAATTACGTCCACCGACACTACTATGTCATTGCCGCACTCGTTCTAACATAAGGTCTGACACAGCATGCCGTCTCTTTCTACTTTGGCGCAAAGCTTCTAAAATATTTACGGCAAGCAAAAGACCAACATGTTGGTCAACTGCAACATGAAAACACAGAACTAATTATTTTCATCTCGGTTTTTATTAATAGTAAACATTTTAAAATTTCCTAAAATTTAATTAAGTACGTACGTAATATTTCTTTAAATTATTTTAACGTACAGCAACGTAAAATTGATCATTACAATTTAATAAAAATATATTTTTCATATGTTACTAACGTTTTTGACAAATAAAGTAAACACCCAATTTTTTGGGTGTTTATGGGTGTTTAAGGGTGTTTATTGGGTTTTTACCAAAGCACCGGGTTTAAACCCGGTGCTTTGCCCATCTCTAGTTCTAACTATTAAGGCGCTGTATCCCTTAACCGTTTGTAGCGGACATCGCGCGATATATTTTTTACTCGTGTCATACTTGTCGTCAGTCTCAGTTCAAACCCGTGTCTGGCATTTTCGTGTTAATTTTCACTTTTAATTTAATAATTCAATAATTATAACCAAATATTGTATTTTTTTTAGGTATCCATCTGGCTCATCCAGTTATACTTTTTATAGATATAAATAAGTTGGTAGTTGTCGCTGAAAATATCAAGTAATTCGCGACGAAACTTTTTCTGGATATAGCTTTTTTGCTATTTTATTTAGCTAAGTTTTAAATATATTTTTTAAAATATTTTAGTGTAACCATTTAGTTTGATCTTTGAACTGTACGTCATATTTTTTTCATGCTAGTATTCCAAGAAAAATAAGGCTAACTGCGCGACGAAAAAATACACGTTTTACGGTATTCTCCTGATGCACAGCGCCTTAAATGAGGCGTATTATGTTAACCACTGTACTAAAAGTTGGAACTACTATTTAAATTAATAAAGATTATCATATAATAGTTTTGTGTAGCATAAATTCCGTGCATCAAACGAAACATTGTTTACGTTTGTCAAAAAGATTGTGGCACACTTTTCGAGCCATTTTTTATTTATCGTGTGTCGTGTGCGCAGGCGGGCCATTTTTGTGCACATATTCTTTCTAATTTGTGGTTTTTGTGCCGTTGGTGTAAAATTGACACTGCTACTTAGTAAAATTTAACTCGTTAATAATTATATATAACTTTATGTGGTTCTCATATATGTCCAGCAAATCAACACAAAAAGGAAGCGTAACTCCACACTATAGTATTGTTGGGTCACCTGCAAGTACTTCAACCACAATATGTGCATTAATTGACTCACCTACCAGTACCAACAATGCTTCAAACCCAGCAGTTAATGGGATTTTTATATATACTGTAAGTTTTTAAATAGGCACTTTATAACAATAATATAATATAAATTGTAAGCTTTTTTCAATAACACCCTTGTATAATACAATTATTTTTATTTCTAGGGACTAAAAGAGTTAAATTCTGAAAGTGGAGTGTTATCAAGTAATAGTCGTAGAAAGATATGCAACATTATTATAAAGGACATCCAGTTCAACACTGCTGCAGTACGCTCAAGATATTACAACCATGTTCAGCAAGGAGAATCTTTGAATAAATAATATATAAAAAACATAATAATCATTGAATTTATGTCAGGCATCCTACCCAGAGGCACACCTAACAGAATAACATTGTAAACATTTGAATAAAAACAGCTTGTTTTTTGTGCACTACATACACCGGAGCCAGGCTTTAAAACCAGCATTGTGCCATGAATCCAGTTCACTCTCTGGAGACCCAAAGGGACGTTGGTCTTGTTTTTAATATATGTGTGTTGACGTGATAGATTTGTTCGGCTCGTATGATGGCTTAGGTGCCAATTCACCTCCTATAAAAGCCGCCCGCGGGTGAGCTTATCCTAGCCCAATGCTGGGCGATTGTACCACTTAAAATTATTGAAGTTGGAGACTTACTCGCGGGCGGGTTGTTTTATAGTGGGCGAATAGACATCTAAGTCGTCATAAGAGCCCGAGTCGTACAAATCTGTCACGTCTTCAGTACTTCCACAAGCCTGTTACAATTACCTACTTAACGTAGGTAAAGTAAAAAATAAAGTATTGCTGTAATAAAAAAAATATAGTAAACTGCACAATATTTTTTTCATTTTTTTAGTAAACCTAACCATTGCATATGATGATAGCTAAGTAAATGTAAGTAAACACTAAATAAAATTATATTCAATTGAACAATATACTCATTCTGTTATGTTTAAAATAAAAATAATGTAATTAATACAAATGAATGCAATGTGCACGATACCAAAATGTTATTTATATGTACCAGCATTATGTTTAACTATGCTAGATATTTTGGTAAGCTATTACCAGATTTTTCTAGTAAAGTCAACAAAACAGTTAGCTGTCATATATTATATTACAATAAAATCTAGTCAAATTAACTATATTCTAGTTAACTAAACGAGAATTTTCTCTCAGTGTGGACAAAGATTAGTTATAAAAGAATTGAATCGTCCCGTCTCGTGACTCGAGGTTCCCGAAGAATGCATGCGGATGCTAGTTTCATTTTTTATGGACAATAAATAATTACGTAAAGTTGTATTTTTTATTACTAGTTGCTTAACTGATACCATCTCTTATTTAATAAAAATAACATCATACCTGATATAGGAATATAAGAAGGAATAACGAAATTAATACCATCTCTCCTTAATAGTAATTTAGCCTGAGTTTTAAGAGTTCTTGTATCTGACTCCAGTTCATTTTCATAAAAATATTATCCTCGCATGCTATAAAAACAGTAGACTCGTTCTCAAATAAAGAGAATGTGATAAAAACGAACTTTCAGAACTAATCATATAAAACTTGAAATAGCTGTTCAAGCTGTTCGTAGAGTGATAACTTTATGTTTGGCAACCGGATTCTGCGAGCTCTAAGTATGCGCATTAGATGCCAGAAGTTGTTGAAGTTTCATTTATCGAATATCTACGGAGCATGGCGAAGATGCTGAACTTTACATCTGCGATCTGCGATTATGCAGTTTAATTGAACGATTGCCATTGAAACTGCAAACATGATTAAAGTAGCACAAAGGGCTATGGAGCGCGCCATGCTTGGCATCACACTGTTAGATCGTATACCGAACGTAGAAATTACCGTAGAACGAAGGTTGAAGACGAAGGTAGACGAATCACACAGTTGAAGTGAGAATAAACGAAACATTTGGCCAAGATAAAAGACAGTCGTTGGATCAAAACAGTGACGGAGTGGTAGCCGAGAGCGGAGAGAAGACCAGTCGGTAAACTACCAGCCCGCTGGTCAGATGACATTGTTCGGCTTAGTGGAAAACAGTGACGAGACTAGCACAGGACCATAGAAAATGGCGTAAAAAAGAGAGGCCTTTGCCCAGCAGTGGGGTGATTTGGGCTGAAAATTATGATAATGATGTACTATCAAATCACCTAAATTGTTATGAAATCTTTTTATTTAAATATTCCAATAAAATAAATAAAACTTACAAAAAAATTTAAAAGCAGTATAAAAAATGGACCAGAATCATAATGGCGAATCGATTGCCACCAATCTGCTGTCCTTGACAATTAAATTATCTTTCTATTATTTAAGACTTTTTTTACTCAGGCTGTAAAGAACACCAGAGGTTCTCAAACAGGGACCTGAAAATGCGGCGAAATGGTTCCAGTAAAGGATGGTACGGCAGTGTTTGCTTCGCGCTCGACTTGGCGGGGGCACTGCCGTGCCCCCCGATTCACATTTAAAATAATACTTATTTACTTAATACGAATTAAAAAAGACGAAACAAAAATAATGATAAAAAAACCCTACCTAAAGATATATATTTACAAATCGTTCATTCAATTATCTTTCTGTATTGCGTAGTACTTCTAGATAATTGGTTACATAGTTGCACTACCGCATTCTCCCGTATAGTATTACGTTCTAATACGAAAGTTGTTATTTGTTTATTGTGAATTCGATAAACAATACCTACCTCATTCACGTTCATTAGGAATGACTATATTTATTTATTGAAATATACAATATTATGAAAATTATACTGTGTATAGGAATATATCAGAATACCTTGGGCAAGAGTCACTATATATGTAATTGTATAATTATATTTTTATGCGGCCTAATTTCTGAACAGGGGCTTCCTGTTCAGATTAAACTGGAAGGGGATTATGCTATGCTCCATCCACCCCTAAAAATCCCCAAGGAATACAAAGTTGGTAAATAAACTGCTGCAGTACTTTATACGCGTTCCATGATGAAATTTTCACGAGCCTCAACTTTTCACTTAATAAACCCTCCGAAAGATATTTATTTATACGGCATAATTTCGCATGTGTTGAAATTAATCTCATGGGATATTTCCCACCCGGTGACGAAAGTACAGTTAACAAAACAAGGTTGTTGATTACCCTTACACCTGGTAAGGGTTATGCCCTGGTTTCTACTATTGCGGTGCCGCACTCCGAGTAGGACAGACCTATCGCGATAGAGTGATGATACGCCGGTATCGGCATCGCCGGTATCGGCAAAATGCATTTTTGCTAGTAGTATGAATGGGCCGGCTCGTCTACTGAAGTACCACACCCACACATTTATTTTTTATATTTGACGACAAACGAGCAGACGAGCCACCTGATGGAAAGTATCGCCCATTAACCAACAAGCCAACGAAATAATAAATCTTTACTCCGTACAAAACTACATATTTTCTTAAATAAGTATTTATAAGCCAAGATCATGTCCGTGCAATAAATTAGTTGCTTATTTCTAAAAATCATATCATTTAATTACGTTGAAAAAAATAATTCAATTCGCTTTTTCCATAGATTTAAAAAAAAATGCGTACTTCTATGGGCTTTTCACGCTGTACTAAAAGTGTAAAGTCAGCAAAATGAGTTTGGTCTAGTTTCAATCAAAGCCAGGAATATTGCGCGAGCAAAAACTCGCAATTGAAGCGAGTTTATGGGTTAGATAAGCCAGCAAGCTAAAAGAGTAACGAATGAATAAATCTTTTACTCACTAGGATAACTAGAAACGTGATCGAATAACGAAGTTTTGAATCACATCTTTATTCCTTACAACACAGAACAAAGCCTAGGGCCATAAGAGCATTATTCCACTTTTGACGCATCGATGAATCAAATTAGCTATGAGTAGCTAGCCGCATCTCCTATTTATTGATATGATTGTTTATATTTTCATCTATTCCTTCGATTGCTTTTTGTGAACTGCACCAGAGAAGTAGTTGGTGTATTCTACGTAGATATAAAAAATACTTTTAACTAATAGTGTGTCTGTGAGCTGTAGGACTTGCGAGTCTTATCGCCGTAGGGTCTAATACTGGCCTGAGTTTCTTTCGATGTATTCTGCTCAGCAGTAGTCGTTCTGAAACGGTAGTAGTTTATCGATTTTGCAAATATTAAAATAATAATAATTATATCGTTCAAAAGAAGATTTGAATAAAATTTCATTTCATATCACAGCGTACTCACAATTTTCATAAGCGCTCATATATCTATTATGCCAATTAACTCCATGAAAAAAAAAACAGAATCGTCTATAATGTTATATGTAATTATTGAATCTACTTACAAAGTTTAAAGAGAATCGGTTAGGTTGAGGAAAATGTAGAGAACAGCTGCATAGCGGAACATGGGACAAACGGACAGACATAGCAAATAAATTTTAGCTAGCTGAAACGGAGACGCTTAACTATAGTTGCAAATAAACCGTTTTAAACCAAAATCCGTGGTTTAAAACCCGTTTTAAATAAATTTAAAACGGATTAGAACCGTGACCACGTGATTACTAGTTTATTAACAAATTATTATGTTGAAGGTAAAAATAAAAGATATTAATTGAAAATATTTTATTTTTATTAGTTTAAATGACGTTTTATAATATTTTTAGGATTTAGAAAGATTACAATCTAAATATGCGTATTTTTTCGTTTCTTTTTCCTATAATAAGCTGTAAGTTGCTTTTTGTTATAAAAAAACGGCCAAGTGCGAGTGGTCTCGCGTACTAAGGGTTCCGTATCATTATCTATAATAACTTTAAAATTATTTGAAATCTTATACCTTTAATCGAGCAATTCTTGTATATTTATTTACATGTATATAAATAAAGTAGTATATAAATTTATTTCATCATTTTCCATCTTGACCTAGCCGGGAATCTAACCCGGGACCTCCAGTGTGGAAGCCTGGCATGGTGACCACTAGGCCACAGAGCTCGTCAATATATTATATCTTATACCTTTAAACGAGCAATTCTTGTATATTTTTATTTTCTTTCTTTTATAATTATTTTATATGTATATAAATTTATTTCTATGATCTCGGAAACCGCTCTAACGATTTCACTGACATTTGGTATATGGGGGTTTTCGGGGGTAAACAATCGATCAAAATTAGTCTTATGTTTGGAAAACCGCGTTTTTCTTTCCACGCAGAATATGGTCGCTAACTATGCTTAAGTTATTCCATTTCATTTCATTTCAAAAGGAAAAAAACGGTACCCTTATAGGATCACTCGGTTGTCCGTCTGTCTGTCTGTCTGTCTGTTCGTCTGTCTGTCTGTCAAGAACGTTTTTCTCAACGTCTTGGTTTTTTCCACAACTCCAAGGGACAGGTAGACCTGAGTGTTTGATATAAATTTCAGCTTGATACCTCAACGCGTTCCTGAGAAAAAGGATCTTGACAGACAAACGGACAACAAAGTGATCCTATATGGGTTTCGTTCTTTTCTTTTGAGATACGGAATCCTAAAAACTAAATTTATGCTAATTAATAGTTTGTTATTTCTTTGTTTGTATTTTCTGTGAAATTTAGACATTTAACTTAATGGATAATGACAAAGTAATGTAACAGTTAAATATATCTTCTAATCCTAGCGCCCGCGACTCTGATCGCGTCCAATACACATTTGAGTCATTTGATGCAACCAACGTCACTGTCGCGTCCGCTAGGTTTTTAAGGTCACCTTAAAGTATAATTTTCCATGGTATATAGTACATTTTTTTTCATTTCACTTAACCCAAATATATGATAGATAATGCAATAATTATATTTTGAATTGGTTTTTGTGAAATGTTAGTAAATTCTAATAGAAAATCGTTTTAAACTCCTAAAAACTATTAAACCCAAAAATTTGGTTTAAAACGTTTTAAACAAAAAAAAACGGGTTAAAACCAAATGGTTTTAAACGTTTAAAATACTTTTTGCATCTATACGCTTAACTCATGCTTCGTGTTTGCTTGGTCAATTATTATAATCTACCTGTCCTATCATTATTTATACACTCGTAAATATGAAGCGGGGTTGTTTGTTGGTTTTTACGCTTGTGACTTTCGATCAACAATACAACGTTGTACATCAAAAGTTGGTATTGTTGATCGAAGCTTGTGATGCTTCTAAATCGATCAGAATGTTTTTTTATGGGTCTTTAGAAATAAATGAATTTTATTTATTTATCTTGTAAATAAAAATATTGCAGACGCATTTTCTAGGATACAAAGAAGGACATAGGCTATCTTTCATCCCGGAAAAAGTAATTTTCCTGAGGGATCTACATTTACGCGAGTGGAACATTTACACGAGTGGGTCAAAAGGTAGTAAACTATGAATATCTATCCAGGACTCTCACTGCAGATTTCAATGCGAGTACCTAATATATTTTCAAGGTCCAACAGTATTTTACTCCAGGCCAGCTGATGAGCCTTTACACAGCTTAAGTCCGCTCCTGTATGGAATATTGTTCCCATCTGTGGGATGGATCCGCCCGCTATCAGCTCGAAGCCCTGGAAGATATCGACAGGAGTGCCAGAAGACTCGTTGATTATGAGTTGCTTACGGCAGAATGGCTTCGGATTCTCGGACACCGCCGATTAGTAGCAAGTCTGTGTGTGTTTCACAGGCTGCATTTCGATGAATGCTGCGCGCACTTCACGATCTTATTCCCCCTGCACCATTCCATCTTCGGACGACACGGTGTGGGCAGGGATTCCATACTTATGTTGTCGATATCCCTGCTCATCGCACCTCTAGATTCGCCTCCTCTTTCATTATGCGAACCGCGAAGAAATGGAATTCCCTCCCCGCGTCGCTATTTCCCGACTCGTTCGATTTAGAGATTTTCAAGGCAAGAGTGAGGCATTATTTTGAGTAACATGTACCACCCTAAACCTCATCGTTGCTGAGATAGCGGGATGACTTGGTTGTGTACTACAAAGACTGGCCAACCAAAGACCAAAATAGGGAAGAATGGAAAGCAGAGAGGGAGGCCATTGCCCAGCAGTGGGATTCAATGGGCTAGTAATAAATAAATAATATTTTTTTGATAAGCTTACCAAGGAACTAAACTGAATATTATTAATGTGACACAAGAAATAAGCCTATTCAAAATGTATGAAGCAGCTGATTTCTTTTTATGGATATCAGAATTAATTACAAATCAATAACGAACAACTTATTGTTCGTACTGATGCTGAAAACATGAATATAAATTATCGGTAGTTCAATACTAAACATACTGTATATAGATTTAAATCGCCAGAATTTTGAGTGAAAACCATAATCTGGTTATGACTATGAGATTCTCGGAAACCTAACATGTGAATGGTAACTGGCCGCCATCAAAGATAACAGTTTCGAGCTCTGCCTTTGAAGTGCGCTCCCGCGAGTACAGCCGAATCAAATCACTTTTGACTATGGACAATGTAGCACTATTCACTAATAGCTTATAAAAGCTGGCTTGATAATCCGGTTTTTATTTCAAAAACTTCTAATAAATCGACTTTTGTAAACTATTAATTAAAACTAACGCTTATCAACATGCCAAACATAGTTCTCAGGTCTTAAAGAACTAGGCACTGTCTACTGCGCAATGAAAAAAGATCTTTGTTTGTTTGTTTTTCGTGTGTGTAAGTGACCAACACTGGTGTCAGATTTTTAAGCTGCCTAAAGGCATCTGACATAGCTTAACGACTGACATCAAAGATGACAACAGCCGGGACCAACGGCTTAACGTGCCTTTTGAAGCACGGAGGAGCTCGGGATATTTTTATGCCACTTGCGGTCACCCATCACAATAGGGACTGCGACCAGGGTTGCTTAACACGCCTAAGCGATTTCAATGCTCACGACCACCAAAAAGACGTGCTGGTCGAGTAGACATGGTAGATAGATATGTATGTATTGATTCTTATAATGGAAGACAGTGAATTAATGTTATTTCAAAAACCGTTTAGACCGAGAAAATTCCGAATATAATTCTATGTCTGAAAAGTGTCTAGGTAGTCTTTTCTTCAAGTCCACCTTATAAACTTTGAAAATAATTGAAATCTGATTTTTTGTCTCCATCTGGTTGCATTCGAAATATCGGAGGAAAGATTTTGGACCCTCCTAAGGCATCGTGCAGGGCTCAAAATTTCATACAAAAGCAAAATTAATATATACCGTCATTTACTTATATTTCCACTGCATTTTTCTTCACTGGTAAAAATAAGGTATTTTTTATCAAGGGCTAACAACAAAATCTAGCTTATAAAATTCAATTAAATGGAATAAAAATACATGTATCTTCAAACTTGGTCTTACAAATATTTCACTTAAAAGCATGAAAACAAAGTTAGAGTCATATTTCAAAATTATGTATTTGTAAAGTTGCCCGTTCACTTCCTTGAAAGTCTATGTAAATAATAATATCGCAGTCAAGGAGATTTGTCGCGTTTTGATGAATGGAATGTTGAAACTGGAATAATAAACGTTCACGAGTTACAATTGACGTTTTATAATAAATCAAAGAGACGTTAAAAGCCAGGATTCTTCGCCAGAACTTGATTACATTTGTTATCTTGATGATTTCCGTGGCTTCTTGTTTTTGGGTTGGGACATTTGCGAGGAATTGGTAGCAAATATTTTTTTTTCGTGTATGTATACCTATTATTTAATCTACCAGCAATTATTAGCATGAAATTTTCCAAAAAAATTCTACTTAGTATATAAAACTTGAGAACGACAAGACCGATTTATAGAAGTGCACATGTATACTCCTCTAATTTTAAATAGAATACAATGAGATAATCACATCTTTATAGATAGATTGTGAAGCAGCCCTTTAGATGGATTCGTATGTCGCAGTTACGTTAGTATTATGGCCATCAATAAAAAGTCCAGTTGAGCAGATGCTACGCACATAATCATAAAATAAACCGAACCGTTCTCTCTTTTACGATGAAACTAGGTAATTGATTATAGTTTTAGTTCAGCCCTTAAAAATATAATGTATTATATGATAGAAATACAATTTTGGTAACTATCGGTTGTTAATCAAGTTATCAAATAGGTTTTGTTTTATATATTACTTGCTTTGGCGGCGCTGCTTGCGTTAATGTAGATCCCTCTAGGTGGTACTTTTTTCGGGATGAAACGTAGCCTATATCTTTTTCCGTACCCTAGTTAAGGCTTATGCAAAATTTCATGAATAGAAGTAAGTAAAGCTTAAAATCGTAACAAACGGACAACACACCAACAAACAAACTCACTTTCGCATTTATACTAGTAATATTAGATAGGATAATTAGGATTAAAAGTACCACATTACCACATATTTTATAAGTCATACCTTAGTAGGTAGAGTAACCCTATGGCACAATTTTTTATGATAATGTGATATTTCAGTATCGTATTGATATACCTACCTACTAAAAGAAAAGATAAGAAAGGGTAGTATTAAGAAAATATTTTAGTGAGCATGTTACTTAATATAAAGTCAATTTGGAACAATTTTTTATTAATTATTTCTAATAAGTCACAAAAACTGTTTCAAATTATATTACTGAAGTACTGAAATTAACTGTTGTTTTTCAACTTAGTACGTTATCTTATTTTCTATTAAAGCCTGGGCCTTAAGTCATTTTTAAAATTACGTAAGCAAATAAGTTGCATAATTTGCTAACTAAAACTATAGGAGAATGTTTATTTTTTTCTGCTCGTTTGCCGCCAAATAAACATAAAAAATATCTGAGTTTTTACCCTGTATCACAATAAAAACTCAACGCACCATTACCAGATTCCTTAACAAAAATGTTTGAAATACAATATAGCATCGGAATTTTTAATCGGAATACCGATATTGAATAAAAGAGAAATTGCTCTTTTTCAGATAGTTCGAACGTAGGTACTTTCTTTGTTTTTTTGAAAAGGCCCAGTCCAGCCAAGTTTTTGATATGGGATCTACATAAGCACTAATAGATTAAAAGAATAATCGTTGCTTTAAGAAAACATGCATGTTAAGTAGATTTGAAAAAGCACCCGGTTTATATATAGGTTAATAAATATCGAAGCTCACTAAGAAATAGCTACATAGCCATTTGTAAACAAAAATCTTAAGTGTGTCTAATGACGTAAACATACTTACACATTCTTAATTTGATGTCGATACATTAACTTCGGTTAAAGTTGGTTGGGCAATCCAGTTTGAAAGTATAATTTTTTTCCAAAAGTATTACTACCTTAAATCGCCCGTAACAATAACTCATATGTGACGTCATAATTACTGTCTAATAATTTTAAAAATCCATTTCAGACAAGTTGAAAAATTGCGACACTGAATATTTTTAAACTGACTTAAAAACACTGGGAGATTCCTAATATGACAAATAATTTTACCTCGTAATTACACCATTTTAAAACCGATTTCATCTAAAAAGACATACTTCCGAATGGGTCCAATAAATTTTTTATCATTTTCATCATTGGTTGAATCCGTTTTTTTATCCATAAGGTTATAGAGATTTTCAAAAAAGAAGGAAGTTCTCAATTAGAAATTTCTTTCATTTATGAAACAATCCTTTTAGCCCTTCTCCCATTGCACCCGTCAGTGTCCTTAATTGTTACTATATTTATTTGTAAGCAAAGACCTGTACTATATTAAGGAAGCAATAAATAATTTGATTTGATTTGATTTGATTTGATCACGTCATCGGCAAATTTGATAAACTAACTTTTCATTTGACTGACTAAATCCATAGGTAACAATTTCGAGGTAATCTCATGTTGTTACATATTAAAATTTTACAGGTTTTAGAAACGAAGGATTACTTACCGTGATCAATAAAATTAATTTCAAGTTTTTTGAGGTCATTCGTGGACGCAATTTTGCTAACCCCGATTTAACTCTATAATTTATGTTGATTTTTCGTTCGAAGAATAATTAATTTCATAATAATAACATCAAACATGACATAACTTTACTTAAAATATTGATTTTCTGCCTAATTCAAGTCATCAAAGAGATGCCGTGAAAATGAAGTCATTCTCAGAAAATGTATAATTCAATTTTATGAATGAAAACTGATGAATCTCGGAAATAACTAAGTAAATTAGTTTCGTGAAATAATGTTTTCTTTCAAATAAAATGATGACCTTTAAACAAGTTAGCAAACCCAATCAACGCGCTCGTGTAGTCTTGAAACAGGGTGATTTTCAACTCCCTAAAAATATATAAATAAAGGAATCAAAATCCCTACTAAATCAAAATATACATCAACAAGAAAAAGGGTAGTTACCAAAAAAAAAATACGATATAATTTTGACTAGATGATCAGTGAATTTGTAAGGGAGGCCCAATTTGGTTTTTCATTACCTGTTTTTTCTTGCGGGTTTATATTCTATAAGAGATTCTGATTCCGACATTAAAATATTGCCAGGGAATTCAAATTCGTGTTATTATAAACTAGCTTTCGCCCGCGGCTCCGCCCGCGTCAATGTCGATCCCTCGGAAATAGTACTTTTTCTCGGGATAAAAGGTAGCTTATGTCCTTCTCCGCACTCCAGAGAACTTGTATGCAAAATTTCATGATGATCGCTTCAGTAGTTACGGCGTGAAAGCGTAACAAACAAACTCACGTTCGCATTCATAATATAACTAGCTTTCACCCGCGGCTCCGCCCGCGTCAACGTCATTCCCTCGGGAGCAGTACTTTTTCCGGGATGCAAGGTAGCCTATGTCTTTCTTTGTACTCCAGAGATTTTGTATGCAAAATTTCAACATGATCGGTTCAGTAGTTACGGCGTGAAAGCGTAACAAACAAACAAACTCATATTCGCTTTTATAATCTTAGTAAGGACTAGCTGTTGCCCACGGCTCCGCCCGCGTTAGTGTCGATCCCTCGGGAACAGGAGAATTTCCCGGAATCAAACATACCCTATGTCCTTTCCTGGGCCTCAAACTACCTCCGTACCAAATTTCTTCCAAATCAGTTCAATGGTTGAAGCGTAAAAAGACAACAGACGCTCCTTTCTTAGCGCTCACTCACATCATTATAAAAACCCCTGTACCAAATTTCAAGTTTCTAGGCGCAGCAGTTTCGGTTGCGTTGATATATAAGTCAGAATTTGCCCGCTGCTACGTCGCCGCCGTTAGTGTCCATCCCTCAGGAACTGTAGAATTTCCCGGAATAAAAGATACCCTATGTCCTTCCCCGGGTCTCAAACTACCCCCATACCAAATTTCATCCAAATTGGTTCAATGGTTGAAGCGTGAAAAGATTCAAAGATTCAAAGATTTATTCAGAAAATAGGCCTTTTCAGGCACTTTTTCACGTCAATTCACATTTAAAATTAAATAATACTTATTATATTATATTCAAATTATTAATTATTGTTTAAAAGCTACAAACTACTAGCGTTTCGGAACCGACCACTGCAGAGAAGAAGACGCCGAAAGAAACTCTTCAACAGTATTGGTCGCCTACTTGCCTGAAGGGCTTTGTATGATATTTAATATTTTTCTTTTCTTTTTTTTTGATGTCATGTTATATACAATTTTAATTTACATATTTTTGTGGAACATGTTATGTTAGCGATCGAGCGTGCAACAACAACAGATATGATAAAAGTCTCAAAGAGGCCGAGCAGACCTGTCCCCCCTGGCAGCACCCGTTCACGAGTTGACGCATGGATCAGCCATCGCTGAGCTCAACCATATTAGAGGGAACTCGACGACCCGACACACAAAAGAAGACTATACATACATACATAGTATCACGTCTTTTTTCCTTACGGGGTAGACAGAGCCTAGGTCTATAAGACCTGAAGGCCACGTTTAGCATGTAATTTTCCTATGTCACTTATAATATATAAGTAAGTGCTATATATTTGCAGGCAAGGCAAACTCATGGCTTAAATTCATTCAAATGACGATAACTTTTTTTTAACTAACCGATTTTTATGAAACAAACTTTAAATGTTAATCTGAGTTAAAATAAAGCAATTGGTGAAAGTTTGAAGTAAATCGGTTCAGTATTTTCGGAGATAATCGTGATCATACATACAGACAGACAGACAGACAGACAGACAGACAAAAAATTCTAAAACAAAATTTTTTGCTTTCTATTATTCTTTTTAAGTGTCCCTCTATCCATTTCAGTCAAAAATTCTAAATGTACAGACAAAATATTTTTACTGTTTTATTATATGTATAGAGTATATGTATAGATAAGGATATTAGTAAGGAAAGGAAGTAAGGTTAGTGTAGTAGTTCAGTGACACCCCCGAATATTATACTGGAAAGTTCTTCGTATAAAATGATCAAAAAATAAGAACTTCACAAAATGTCTGTAGAATAAAAAAAAAATAAGAAGGCGATTGTGTAAAATGTCGTAGACTCAAGTCCACAAAGATTAATTCACTATTTCAAAAGCATAAAGGATCGCCTTGAAGCATTTGTTCGACTGTAAGTGAGATAAGACGGTGTTCTCTCGTGTTAGCAAATTGAAATTATTTAAAGTGAGCTATGATCTCTTGGATTTATGTTCTTTACGTGTAAGTTATTTTTAATCATATTTTTAGTTAAAATTCAAATTGGAAATTCTCTTAAATAAGTTATTCGAATAAAATATATCTCTTAAACTTACATGTTATTGACTTTACGTGCAAGAAACTTTTATTGTTACCAGGTAATATTTTTTCCGGAATTTTATCTCTTGATATACGTCCTTATATCACTTGATTGACACGTAAGTTATTCAATTGTATCACAGAACCCAAATCGTAATCCTTCCTAACTAATTTTATACATGCGGAAGTTTTATTACTTGTTTCGCTTTCACTCCTTAACTCTTTTGTGAACACTGAACGGCTATTTAAACTTTTTAAATAAACGAGACAGCATAATTTTTTGTTGTTAGTTATAACAACAAAAAATATGTTGTCGTTTAGTGCCAATCAAAGTATTAACTACTGAACGGATCATTATAAAATTTTGCATATCATTAGATTTGTGTTGTGTTCTTCTCTGTGTTCCAGTCGTACAGAGAAGAACACATTACAAAACAGTTAATTTTTCCAGGAATAAACGCAGTCGTTACCTTTCTTCCCGAAAAAGGTACTATTCCCCAGGGATCGACATTAGCGTGCGTAAGCTAGTACTGAATAAAGATAAAAAAATAAACAGAAAAACGGTCAACTAATTTCTATTTGTATTTCTATTAATTTTGATTTGGCTTTCCATCTATACGCCCACCATCACTTTAAACTTAGGCCTTAAGCCTTGTCCTGCCCGTAAGGAATAAAGACGTTATTTTTTTGTTTCTTGTTTGTGTGACTGACGTCAGATTTCAAGCTGCCGCAAGGCAAAGATAAAGGCTTGATTAGTTTGTTTGTACAATCAATCAATAGTATTAATAATAGTTTGTTATTATTATTACCTTTAGTATTCCTTACTCAAATGAGTAAATAGAGACGCATTTTTTTTTTAAATCTATGAAATAAATAGTGTTTCTCGAGAAAATACAGCAGAAATTTCAATTCATGCACTATCAGAGAAGCAATAAAATAAATGTGTCATATTCTTTTGTTTATTTTTTTAATATATCAAAACGGATCTTTGTCGTCACGTGTCGTTTATAATAAAAACAAATGCAAGTATGACAGCTCCGTTAAATTAATGTGATATTGCATGTTTCACAAAGGAAGCGGGAAAGACAGGTATTTCCTTATTATTTGGAGCGGAAGTGACGTAGACAAGGAAAAAATTAAAAAAAAAAAGTGAATAACACCGCAGAAGGCATCAGTCACTTTGACGCAAATATGCTTAGTGTAAGCTGCATTTCACTTCAATTGAATACTACAAGTTATATAAAACTAGCTTTTGCCCGCGGCTTCGACGCGTCAATGTCGATCCCTCGGGGATAGTACTTTTTCCGGGATAAAAGGTAGCTATATCCTTCTCCGTACTCCAGAGAAATTGTACCCAAAATTTTTGATGATCGGTTCAGTAGTTACGGCATGAAGGCTAACAAACAAACAAACAGTAAGGATAAGAAATATATCCCTTTATCTTGTAAAGGGCTCGACCGATTTTGATAAAACAACAAAGCTAATGTCGGTTCATAGACAATGAACCGACGTTAGCAAACCTGCTTTGAAATAAAAAAACAGCATCTGAATACGTTCACCCGTTTAAGAGCTCCGGTACCACAGACCAACACACACATAGCAGTCAAACTTATAACTTGTTTATTGCGTCGGGGATTTAAATTTAAAAAAACCGGCCACGTGTGCCTCTGACTCGCGCACGAAGGGTTACGTACGATCTATAAAAACGGCAGAAAACAATCATGTCGGTTGTATGGGAGACCCCTTAAATATTAATTTTATTTTAAATTATTTTTTATTTTCAAAGTGAATAATATAACTCAATATTCTTTTTCAAGCGTCATGTTGCTGTTATCAATTTCGAGCAAAAACGAGCAAAGTATCACGTTTGTTGTATGGAAGAAGTATTTATTGTAATATAGTGTTTATTGTTATAGCGACAACAGAAATTTTTATCAGTGAAATTTTCAATTATTTAGCTATCACGTTTTATAAGATACGGCCTGGTGACAGACGGACAGACAGATGGACAGCGGAGCCATATTAATAAGGTTCCGTTTTTATTCTTTGGGTACGGAACCCTAAAAACCAGACCAAGTGGGAGTCGGGTTCACATAATGGTTCCAGGCGACCGCACAATATACTCTACAAAAATCATTTCTTGCATGGGAACTGATGTGGTACGAAACCGCTTCAATACGACCACTTAACTAACTTAACCCTTTCTTGCACGAACACTATTGTTCTTTATCTGTGGGTTGACGTTCCAGTAATAAATTATCAGCACAAGTAACAGCAAGACCTACCTTTTTTGTATAATTATAGTATTACTAGATCACCCGGGGCTTACCCGCGTTCATGTCGATCCCTCTGAAACAGGAGAATTTCCCTGAATAAAAGGTAACCTGTGTCCTTCCTTGGGTCCCAAACTACCTTCACATCAAATTTCATGTGATGATTCCGTGCTTCGGAAGGCACGTTAAGCCGTTGATCCCGGCTGCCATCTGATAGTCGTTAAATGGACCACGTAAAGGCCGAGAGGCGGTACCGAAGAACTCTGACACCAGGGTGTGCATGGTCGATTGACCGTGACACCTACTCGAAATGATGATGAATCCAAGCGTCTGTTTTCGACTAATTCCAGAACGCTGAAGCTTCATCTATAACCTCCTTAAATAAAATATAGTGCCTCCACTATGGGAAACGTAGTCCTTTGACTACGTTTCCCTAGTCTATGTATATGACCTGTATGTATAAGTTTGATCTATATCAAACTTATACTTATATATACAGGTCATTGATCTATATTAAACTTATACTTATACATACAGGTCATATACATAGACTCCCTTTTTGGGCTTCACCCGAGTAGGATAAAAAAATGTTCTATTAAAAAAGGTAGGCCGCATGGCGAAAGTGATTAAAATCCCGATCGGAATGTAGCCTCTGGCAGGAAGTGCGCTTTGGGCGGCGTTTCATTGCTGGGGCTATTAATCCGAGCGTCTGTTTCCAACGTAACTCCAGAACTTTGGAGCTTCACCTTTAACTTCCTTAAACTAAATATAGTACGTACAGGATGGAAATTAAGATTACAATCGAATACATGTGCATATTATACACGACAGCCTAAAAAGTTTTTGTTAGTATGTATGTGAGTTTTTATTTTATCATCACTAGTGATTCCTTATAGACTTTTTATCGACAGAATTCTTACATTGACATTTTATCCATAGAATTCTTACATTATTCTGAGTAACATACATATATCACGTCTTTTTTCCTCGTGACATAGATAGAGCCGGTTTTTAAGATCAAAAGGCAACTTTTAGCATCTGGCTGGGCATTGACTGGAAATCGGAATCAAAATAGTGATTTGTTGCACGCCGCATCGCCTAACAATATGATGCCTCAGATTTTCGCCTGACCTTTCATTGGATTTACGATCTGCACGGGAAGAGTAGGAGCTGGTACATGGAATATTCTATGTTAATTCGACTGCAGAATACTAAAATACCCAATAATATTGAAAATTAAATTTTGTTTTTTGTTGCCGCTTCTTCTGCAAACCGTTTTTAAAGAGGCACTTAGCTATAAATTAATTAAATAAAAAACATTGTCAGTTGTGAAATCAAATATGAGTGTTCAAAGAAATCTTATATTAAATGACAGTGTATTTAAGAGCCGTGTGGTTTCCGGCAGAGTAGAATTGGATCACTCCAACTCTTTCCATGGATGTCGTAAGAGGCGACTAAGGAAATACAAGCTAAACAAAGTTTATAAACATCAATGACATCTCTCCAACCCGTCTGGCCAGCGAGGAGAGTGTAGGCCAAATCCTCTGTCTGCTCTGGCCAATTATGGCTCCGGTAGTATAGAGAAGGTTATACTCCTGCAGGGGAGACTAAAAATACCTGATGATGATTAAATTACCGTAAGATTCCGTGTAGCATTTTAAACTTTAATGGTTATAAACATTATGAAATATATCGGGATATTTACTATGATAACTGTATTTTGCGAGTTTTCAATATTTCATGGACCATGACAAGGAGGGAGCTGATATATAACATAAATATATGACATAAATATATCAGGTACTAGTAGAACGAGGATGCTAGGATTTTGCCAAGGACACAATTTGACGTCATTACTAGCGAACTAGTAATGTGACATGCACAGAAATAAATTGCGTCATATCGATAAACAGTTTTTAAAGTTAAAAACCGCAGAATAAAGTATGTTTTCATGTCGGGACGCGCGCGATGGCTGATTAACGTTTAACGAATCTTGCTCCATCGTGCAAGATTAAGACACGCGTGTTCTATCTTGACATGTTTATGTGGTTATTAGCAATATTGTAAAACTACAGCTGTCATGGTTAAAATTTCAATACAATTCATACTTAGATTCTTTAGATTCTGATTTTCATTCTGATCAATCAATTTGACAAATTCCCAATTGGCATAATCAGACGCTTCTTCGATACGAGTACGTTAAAGGGGGAAAAACACCTAGAATCTTCATTCCATTATACCATCCATTAGTTGGGTACATTTCCATTGCGAAATCTGACGCTTGTTTATCTAAGACCAATATTTTTGCTGAAGACGATAAGGAACTGGAGCAGGTTGATCGAGGTCGGGCCCAAGAATTATTGCTGTTCAAGAAAAAAAACTGTGAAAAATAAAATAATAGTGCTGCAGCAATAAGGCATCAAATGTTCTTTATTATTTTATTACTTATAACTGTGTACTAAGAAGATGTCATAGTACCATTATAATGCGGATTATGTTTATATTGGCAGGCTAGTGTAAAATATTTTAGTGCTCTGAAATAAAATAAATAAACTTTTATAATAATAATCATCATCAGCTATGTTACTTTTGGAGGGAACCTTTTATCGGCTCCTTTTTCTTAATTACGTTTATAGATTATTGTAATATAAGCCTTAATAAATAAATTTAAAAAAAACGGCCAACTGCGAGTCGGACTCGCGCACTAAAGGTTCCGTACATTATATATAATAAGTTTTTTTTTTTTTTTTTTATGTGATGTAACTCAAGATTTATGCTTTTCGCAATTTTTCCTTTATCTGTGCAATAAGACGTTGCTTCGTACTAAATTTCAAGATTCTGAGTTCACGGGAAGTACCCTGTAGGTTTTGAGTCCCATGCAAGTGTCGAAAAATGCTTATAAATATTTTTATTATATGATGTAATTAAAAATGTATACTTTTCGCAGTTTTTCTTTTGAGGTACGGAGCCCTAAAAAGAACTATGCATACCACGTGCAAATATACCACTAAAATTCCCTTGAACTTAGGTTGTCAAAATGAACATCTTTTCCTATGTTACCAGACTATAAAAAAATGAAAGTTTTTATTTTAATTCCGAACATTTGATTCTCTAATATTAAAAGCTTGGCTCTTGTCGGTATCATTGAGTAAAAAGAACGCCCTCAATGGCTATTTTTGAAGTGAAACGTCTTTAAAATCAGTATTATACACACCATGTCAGAAAACCTGACCGTAACGAATTGGTCTATATCGTCAGATATTAATAACTACAAAACTATAAATCGTAGAAACATGATTTTAGTGACATTATTTAGCGTATATAGTCAGCTCACTGCTAAAAAATAAAAAACTTACCAGCATTTCAGAACGATCATTGCAGAAAAGGCCGAGCTCCACAAACAATAGTCTAGTAGCACAAACTAAATAAATTATGCCCATAACTTGGAAACATTTTTCACTGTTGGCGATCTGATATTGATATGCAATAAACCCACCGACAGATGTGCGCGGCGTATCCAGCCTCCACCGTAAAACTTGTAAAGTGCATATTTTGCAGAGCTACTTTTTATTATATTCAGGCTTTTATCTCCGATGATTCAATTTCGAGTGCTATTTTAACTTGAATTGCAGTGAGGGTAGATTATATTACAATATTTATTGAATTTTGTAGTCATGGTAGAGCCACGCTACTGGTAAAATACATTGCTAGTTGCATGAACGGGCCGGCTTGTCCGGGGAAGTACACACTCTTACAGAAAATCGACGTTTGAGTAGAAGCTTTACCGCTTCTATGCTTAGTTCGGTGAATGAAAGATTTATTGTAGGTTTCGATTCCCTTGCGAATGTCGAAAAAACAGGAAAACTTGCGGCATAACCACCTGTATCTTTTGATTGCGTTGGCGAAGATTTTTTTTATTTTTTCACAGCTCCAAGGTATAGTAGACTTGAGAATTTGATATCAATTTCAGCTTTTTACCTCTACGCGTTCCTGAGAAAAAGGGTCTTGGCAGACAGACGGACAACCAAGTGATCCTATAAGGGTTCCGTTTTTTCCTTTTGAGGTACGGAGCCCTAAAAAGAACTATGCATACCACGTGCAAATATACCACTAAAATTCCCATGAACTTAGGTTGTCAAAATGAACATCTTTTCCTATGTTACCAGACTATAAAAAAATGAAAGTTTTTTTTTTTAATTCCAAACAATCGATTTTCTGAATTAAAAACTTGGCTCTTGTCGGTATCATTGAGTAAAAAGAACGCCCTCAATGATTATTTTTGAAGTGAAACGTCTTTAAAATCAGTACTATACACGGGGCACCATGTCAGAAAACCGGACCGTAACGAATTGGTCTATATCGTCTGATATTAATAACTACAAAACTATAAATCGTAGAAACATGATTTTAGTGATATTATTTATCGTATAAATAAATAAATAAATATATACGGACAAATCACACAGATTGAGCTAACTCCCAAGTAAGTTCGAGACTTGTGTTATGGGATACTAACTCAACGATAATATATTTTATAACAAATACATATACAGATACACATCCAAGACCCAGGCCAATCTGAAAAAGATCATTTTCCATCTTGACCTGGCCGGGGATCGAACCCGGTCACTCCGTGTCCCAGGCTGGCGTGTTGACCGCTGCGCCACGGAGCTAGTCAATATATATATAAAATATAGTCAGCTCACTGCTAAGACCTTGAGTTTTCATCGCGACATCTGGTTTTCTTTTAATCTTTGATACTAAAAGCGACTCGCTGATATAGATAGACGTTTCACGTTAAATCCAACGGCCGTGTGGACCGTCACAGACACCCGATTTTTTGGCTGAAAATTATGGTTGTGATTTGCCATTGCCTTCTCCATTTCACACACTAGTAAATGATCCACTAAAGAGCAGGTTGTCTCATGATGTTTTTCTTCGCCGGAAGAGGTAATAGTCAATGAAAATAACCGTACGTGAGTCAGATTGGTCTAAAAACTCAGAGGTAAAGGTCAGGCCAGGCGGGGTTTGAACCCGGGACCTTACGCTCATAGGCCGCGCTCTTAGACTACTGAGCCACTTTCGCTTTATCTTCAATTTATAGGACGTTATAAATAGGCCGTGCCCTTTATCATTATCCGCAACATGTACCAACGAACGTCAACCGTCTCGATTGTAATAGATATCCAAAATATTTTTGTCATTTACACAGATTGACCCAACCCTTGTCAAGCCAAGAGTCAAATTTGACATAATATACCACCAAGACATTTTTATAAATGTATTTTTATATTTTCTCGCGCCTCGGAAAACCAGACAAAACGTTTCGTTATTGAAAACTAATATCCATGACACCTGTCCTTAATAATCCTAGGAGATTTATTTGCTTTTTCCACCAAGAATATGAAATCACGACTAATATTTTGCCGTCAAAAAGTATCTTATAAAATGGTTATATAACAGGCTTTTAAACGTACAGATAGTAATATGTCGTCTTGCTATGTTACGGGTAGACAGAGCCAATGATAGCAAGGCCTTTGTAAGCTTAATAATTCTGTTGCCACTGTTTTCCAATACATTTTTTTTTATTAACCTATATTGTCCCACTGCTAGGCAAAGGTCTCCCCCATTTCCTTCCAAACATCCCTACTTTGTGCCACTTCAGACCATTTCTTTTTATTTTTATTCCAATACATAACAAAAAATATTCTGATGCAAACTTTCGCACTTTTGACATATAATTATGCATATAAACGGGACTTAGCGCGAACTTTTTTACTATTTGTTTCCGTTGACTTTTCTATAGAGTTATCCATCGTGGGTCGCAACGAGACTGCATTGAAACGTCAACGGAAACAAATAATAAAAAGGTTTGCGCTAAGTCCCGATTACAAACATAATTATCGACGGTTTTATATATCGTTTACGCAAAAGTTGTGGAACGAACTTCCTATCATGGTTTTCCCGCAGGACTACTGCAACACTGGATTCATGAATTTGGGCGTCAAGATTTCTTCATGGCCGGCACCTCTTGTAGTTGACTTACACACGAAAAATTAACAAAATATTCCCATTTGTACAGATCGAAGACAAAAATAACAGAAAAATCTAGTTTGGGAATTACCGTAACAAATAGTACTATATACACATAAATTGTTTTCCTACTTTATGCAATATCTATACTAATATTATAAAGCTGAAGAGTTTGTTTGTTTGTTTGTTTGAACGCGCTAATCTCAGGAACTACTGGTTCAAATTGGAAAATTATTTTTGTGTTGGATAGTCCATTTATTGAGCAAGGGTATAAAACATTACGCTGCGACCAATAGGAGCGAAGCATCAATAAAAAATGTATTGAAATCGGGGAAAAATTATTCATCTATACTAATTAATCATAATAACAGAAATTGCCGCGGACGAAGTCGCGGGCAACAGCTAGTATGTAATAGTTTTTAAGACAAGCTTCCGTTTTTTGCCGGGTCTGCTGGTGGTGCTGTCATGATGCTTCCCACCACTCGAGATACAGGTTTATTCCTAGTTCGATGGTGGGTTGCAAAATGATGGCCCCTTTCACGGATCGTGGCCAGGATTGCTGTGAATTTTAACATTGTATTGTATGATTTGTAAAATAAGACATTAAAATATTTATTATTATTATTACTTACGTTATATTGTAAGATATTTTCAATGTTTCTTTTTTTCGGAACTTTATCAAATTAATGTGAACAATATAAGTCATATTTTCTAAGAAAGGCCTACGTCTGTGACTTCAACGTATATTAAGGTCGAATAGCCCAAGGCATATCTCGAATTTTCTGTCTAGGACTGGCATTTGACAACTAAGTATACTAAAACTAGCTGTGCCCCCGACTCCGTTCGCGTACATTAGTATTTTAATTATTATTAATAATATATTGATTTTTATTAATTAATAAGATACCGTGTGGTATCCGGCAGATTAGAATAGGACCACTCCAAGTCTTCCCGTGGATGTCGTAGACGGCGACTTAGCAAATCCAAGCTAAACAAAGCTTATAATCTGTGAGACCTCGTCAACCCGTCTGGCCAACGTGGAGAGTGTAGGCCAAGTCCTCTGGCTGCTCTAACCAGGTATGGCTCTTGTAGTACAGAGAGGTTCGTCCTCTTGTAGTGGAGACTAAAAAGACCTGATGATGATGATGATGTAAATAATACATTGAAAAAAAAATGTAGCCTATCATATGATAGGCTACTTCTCGTTCCTTTTCGTCCTGTACGTTTAAATGTTTATCTACCAAGTTTCATAAAATTTAGTTAATTCGTATGAAAAACATACATTCATACATACAGAAAAAAATCTAAAAATCGACAATTTTGTTTCAGTATCATGAGAGATCATAGAGCTTATAAACACGATATCTATAAAAAAAACAAAGTAACTTAGTCCATGACCAACGCTTACAGATTTATTATTAGTATATTGATACCAGCTGTCCCCGCAAACTTCGTTTTGTCGGTCATATTCTTATTTTTTTTTATGGATATTCTGCTGTTCCGGGTGATAAAAAACCAACAAATCAAAGATTATAAAATTCAGTTCAATCCTTTTTGACTAATTAGTGGTACAAAACTGACGTTGATTTATATAAGTAGGTATATAGATGAAAAGATTTTAATATGTAAGTAAGATTGAAGCTAGAGTTTTGAATGTTGGTTTTAAATCATTTCATAGATTGATAAAATTTATATTCAATTCAATGACGATCTGACATGGTCTTGTGTACCCACACAAGACCATGTGGTTGCGCCGTTCTTATAACCGCTTCACTACTTTCGCTTCACTAGTATAGTATTGATTCCTTCGATCCGCATATCCCAGCCCTACTCAACTGACTCGCATTAGTCGGCCTATTTGGTGCTAGCAGTTCTCCGCTCCGAGCCGCGCGCGCCGCACGCATAATTGTGCAGTAAGCACATAACCGCTAAACTCGATTCACATCGCGAACGATATATGAGTGATTCGTCGCATAAACACTAATTATTTGTGCTATTGTGTTTGAGAAGGTGAAGGGGCCCCTCTAAAAGTGTTAAATAAGACGTTTTGAAGATTTGCGCACGTCGGAAGGTGCAGCCACGAGTTATCACGTGATCGCCAGTTGCAGTTTTGCGAGGTGAGACATTCCTTCATTTTTTCCTACATAGTAGTCCTCTTTTGTCCCGTAATTATTCCCTAAATCCATTATTTTTGGTCATTACGAGCCGGATAAAGCCATTATTTTTGGTCCATTACGATCCGGATAAATCCAGTAATTTGGTTCCATAACGGGATATCGAACAATCTTTTCCCATAACATTTTTACGAATCAACGTCAGTATTCCAAATTCGGATATTAATATTCGCATTAGTAAATTAATATTGTGTTCATATAGCATACTATTGTTGCTTAATTCATGTTTTACTTGAAAATTGAAGTGGAGTGATAATTAATTTCAAATCTACCTCCCACAATTTTCAACATTAATTTCGTTGTCTCATGATCGTTTTATACGATTATCCTACGTAATCAAACCTGATCTAGTGATACTTTGTCTATTTTATTATAATCCCCCCCCCGCTCCGCTTAATTCAAAGCTATTCACTAGGTAATGGGTCAGTTACATACTAATGTCATTTTACATAATTGCAGCTATTGTTAATATATACGTATATACACGCCGCACTATACATACCTATATAGGAAGTATAGCTGCTGCAATTTGTAAATGAGTCGCACCGCAAAACTTATGTGTTATATATATAATACAAAATACATAAGTTTAATTTTCTAATAATAAAACTTTGTAATTAAGTTATTAGTTACATAACGAGTTTGGATACACGTATTTGTTTCGTCGTTGTGATCGAGGTTAAAAACTTTTATTTATTTATTTTATTTTATTTACGCAATTACGCTCATTAATTAATAGGGTGTTATTGCGGATTAATATTGCACAGTTTGTCATCAATTCTGAAACTCAAGTCAAAGTACTAACTTATATTAATAAAACCGCGCCGCACCACCAATACAGGGTGTCACCGTTATAAGTGTGTTGCCATATGCAATATACAGGGTGATCAGTTGCATAATTATACAGGCTGACAAACCGGAAAGTGCATTATTAATTCGTTTCTTGTTGTTTATTTCGCGCATAGTTGATCATGGAGAAAGACGAAAGCAAGTTGTCACTTCTTCACGCGAAGCGAGATACAATTTTCACACGCATACAAACTATCGCTAATAGGTCGAAAGATTTATCTAATCCACGCATTAAAGAATCGTTTTTATGTGATATTGAAACCGTAGACAGGTTGCGTACGGACTTTGAAAATATTTTGGATAAAATTAATTCTATTGAATCGACCTTAAATCCTAAATACATGGTTAACTACCAGCCGCCTCTTACTTTTGAGGATTTATACTGTCGAATTAAACGCGCCGCAAAATCGCTTGAGCCTATGCCTGAATTACAGAATAATTCACTCTTTATCAACCGTGACAGACCAAAACTGCCACCAATTCAGCTTCCTGAATTTAATGGAGACATTAAGTCATGGCCGCTATTTTATTCTGCATTTAAAACTGTCATACATGATAACCCGACCCTGTCGGACTCTGAAAAATTACATTATTTGATAGGCAAATTGACAAATAAGGCTCAATCGGTATTCGCAGGTATTACTCCGTGCGCTGAGAACTACAAAATCATTTTAGAGACTTTAATAAATAGATATGAAGATAAAAGGTTGCTTGCAACTTCATATTTAGATCAAATTTTCGGGTTAAAGCCTTCTAATTCCGCTCATGTAAATAATTTACAGATATTTCTTGATAAATTGGTCACTTCGGTTTCAGCACTCAAAAACCTGAAGGTTGATGACCTGTCAGACTTAGTATTTTTGTATATCGCTTTGTAGAAGTTGGATCCCGAAACCGCTCGCTCCTTTGAATTAGATAATAGGGGATCTAACATTCCGTCTTTCGACACCCTAGTTACATTTGTTCGCGATCAACTTAAAATTTTGCAACGCACTTCCAAGGAAGTTAAGAAGACTGTCGATCGTCCCACAGACACGACATCAAAACCGCATAAATCAACGCATAGTTATATCAATACGTTTACCGCGCCCTCTCAACCTCGGTGTTCATTATGCAACTCCGCGCATGAACATTTGTATAAATGTTCGAGCTTTCAAAATTTAACTCCTATCGAGCGTTTTAAATTTGTTAAGTTGCAATCGTGTTGTGTTAACTGTTTAAGCGCGAAGCACCGTGTATCTGACTGTAAGTCTAATTCGCTTTGCCGTAAATGTCAACTTAAGCATCACACGATGTTACATTTCGAAAATAAACCCGCTACGCCTACTATAAATGCCAATGATGTTAGTGGTGGTACAGTATCCGCGGCGCCACCGTCGCATGTGAACAGCCCATGCTCACGGGCACCTGTGACGTCGCCTGCTAGTGGCCACACGGATGATGTCTCGTTGTGTACCTTTTCGGCAAATAACCGACATGTACCTACCACAGTTTTGTTGGCTACCGCGCGCGTTGTGATGCTTGACACTCAGGGTCGTGAACATTACATACGCGCTTTATTAGACAGCGCTTCGCAGAGTAATTTCGTTTCAAGAAAATGTTGCGAACGCCTAGGGTTAAAATCGCGTCAAAGAGCGACTAACACTATTGTTAAAGGTATAGGAGAATGGATTTTTGATGGACCTGGAATTTTATTCGCGGCTAAATAAAGCCATAAAGTTCAATATGGAATCACTAATCGTCGATAAGGTAACCGAGCGTCTGCCTACCGTCAACGTCAATGTGTCTATGCTCACAAACTTTGAGGGGTTGCCATTGGCCGATGATACATATCACATACCAGGAGAAATCGACGTTTCAGTCGGTGCATCAATTTTCCCGCACCTCTTATTATCTCAAAAGATTCAATGTGAGTCCGCAAATATCGCACCTTTCGCATTACAAACCGTTCTAGGGTACGTAATTATGGGTACCGCTCCCGCTACCGCACCCGCATCCACTACTGTTTCAAATTGTTGTTTCGGCGAGCCCATGGAGGCCGCCATCCGCAAATTCTGGGAACTCGAGGAGGTGGACGTTCCGCCGATTCTGAGCCCAGATGATAAGGAGTGTGAGGATATTTATCGTCGCACTACGTCACGCGATGTCGATGGTCGTTATACTGTCGCGCTCCCATTTAAGGGCGACCCATCGACTCTCGGTGACTCGCGCCGCTTAGCAGAAAAATGTTTTTTCTGTCTTGAACGCAAAATGCTTGCTTCACCTAAATTGAAACAAGCTTACGACAATATAATTCGAGAATATTTAGAGAAGGGCTACCTCTCACCCGCACCTCCTGAAATGGAGGAACCATCTTACATAATTCCGCATCACGGAGTCATTCGGGAGGATAAACTCACTTCCAAGCTTCGTATTGTTTTAAACGCGAGTGCTAAAACTAGCACATCCGTTTCGCTTAATGATCTTTTATATAATGGTCAAAATTTACAAGGAAATTTATTTAATATAATCATTAATTTTCGATTGTTTCCTATTGCGCTTTCAGCCGATATTAGGCAAATGTTTTTATGCATCTGAATTCGCGAATGCGATCGTAGATTCCAGCGCATTCTTTACCGCTTTTCGCCTGACGAACCACTTAAGGTTTATCAGCTCAACCGCGTTTGTTTTGGCCTTAAATCAAGTCCCTTTCACGCTCTCCGCACAACAAGACAGTTGGCTTTGACGAAGCTGAGACCTTCCCCAACGCGAATGAGACGCTTCAAACGGGGATATATATGGACGATTACGTCTATTCTGTAGAAGATGAGGCGAAAGCCATATCTATAGCAGCTGAAGTCATCGCGCTCATGAAGGCTGGTCAATTCGACCTCGTGAAGTGGACCAGCAATTCGCAAACTGTCTTGGACTCTATACCTACTTCGCACAGGCTCTCGTCCGTCAAGAAATTTGACGAGTCTGATTCGCATAAGGTACTTGGTTTAAATTGGTCACACAAATCTGACTTGTTCAGTATTTCAATTTTTAAACCCGCTGAGAAGTGTACAAAACGCGCCATCTTGTCCTGCGTTGCTAGAATCTGGGATTTAATGGGATTCGTAGCCCCAGTCGTGTTATTTGCAAAGCTACTCATTAAAGAGCTTTGGTTAAACGGTTGCGGTTGGGATGACGTACCTCCTGACAATATTGTTTCCTCATGGAAGCGTTTCAGAGAGGAGCTATCATCATTGGAACGAATTGAAATCCCACGCCACGTTGGCATTACCAGAGGTAATGAAGTAATCATCGTCGGCTTCGCTGATGCTAGCGAAAAGGCATATGGAGGCGTAGTGTACTTCCTAGTCAAAGTCAATGACGTCCACAAGGTGTATCTTATGGGTGCTAAATCAAAAGTTGCACCTCGCAAAGTAGTCTCTTTGGCTAGGCTCGAGCTCTGCGCAGCACTCTTGCTCGCAAAGTTATTAAATAACATAATAACCGCTTGTAACAACCGCATACCTATTAAGAGCGTGTACGCGTTTTCTGACTCAACGGTCGCTCTATGTTGGATCCATGGATCCCCACATAGGTGGGATACCTTTGTCGCTAACCGAGTCTCGAAGATTCAGTCATTAATATCTTCTCAATCGTTTTACCATGTATCCGGCATAGAGAACCCTGCCGATTGTCTGTCACGTGGACTCAGTCTCGCGCAGATCATCGATCATCCGCTTTGGTTTCATGGCCCGCTTTGGATCACTTTGGATCCGTCGGAGTGGCCAGTGATCGCTTTTGACCCTTCAAGGGTTTCTAATCCACCTGAAGAAAAGAAACATGCTCTAGTTTCCAGCAGCCCGCTGGAGGAAACTCCTATTATTGCTCTGGCAAATCGTTGCTCCTCATGGTCTAAACTACTGCGTTGTGTAGTATATATTTATCGATTTCTGGGATTGTTGCCTCGACGTGAGTTTGTAGCAGCTGCAGACTTGGAATTCGCTGAACATAAAGTCATTCGCGAGTTGCAGATTTTATATTTTTCGAGTGAGTTTTCTAATCTTCAGGCTGGGAAACCTTGTGGGCGCACACTTCAAAGATTGAAGCCGTTTCTAAAAGATAATCTTATTAGAGTTGGCGGTCGTTTGTCAAACTCAGATTTGAGTTTCGACCAGAAACACCCCATAGTTCTACCGCGTAAACATCATATACTAAATTTGATAGTTGACTATAATCATAAAGTAAACTGTCACGCAGGGCCAGATTTACTGATGTCAATCTTGCGCCATAAGTATTGGATTTTGTCCGCACGCAACTTGATACGCAACAGGATACATAAATGTATTCCTTGTTTCCGGCTTCGCCCTAAGCCAACGTTCCCTGAAATGTCAGACCACAAATCATTTCGTGTCCTACAATCAGTCAAATCATTTCGTGTCTAAACCTTTCATTAATGTCGGAATTGATTACGCCGGTCCATTTAAGGTAACCATTGCGCGTGGGCGTGGCATGCGAGCAGTTAAAGCATACGTCTGCTTATTTGTCTGTATGACAACTCGCGCTGTCCATATAGAACTAGCAGGTGATTTGAGTACTGCTAGCTTTATGTTGGCTTTTAAACGCTTTTTATCGCGACGTGGGCCTGTGGGATGCGTTTACTCCAATAACGGAACGAACTTCGTTGGGGCTAAGCGCATGCTATCAGAGCTATACGTATTATTACAATCTAAACACTTTAATTCCGAATTTGCTCACATGTTGAGCGAAAATCGCATAACCTGGTCGCTCAATGTTCCCGCTGCAAGTCACTTCGGAGGCAGCTGGGAGTCGAATATAAAAACACTTAAAATGCACTTATTTCGCGTGATAGGTGAACAAATCTTATCGTTTGAAGAAATGACAACTGTACTCGCACAAATCGAAGCTATAATGAATACTCGACCTCTTTGTAGAACGCTCTCAAGCGATCCTTCTGAACCGCTTGCGCTGACTTTTTAAGTTTAACTCCTTTAAAATATTTACCCACTCGCGACATCGATGAAGATAGACTTCATGTTCTCTCTCGTCATGATTTGTTGGACAAGTTAGTCCAATCGTTTTGGAAACGTTGGAGGTCCGAGTATTTACATACTTTGCAGTCTCGCGATAAATGGAATACACCTACTAACCCGATCACAACAGGCACTATCGTAATCCTTATTACAGATAACGCGCCTCCTCTTCATTGGCCTCTAGGGGTTATAGAGGAAGTTTTTCCTGCCACTGATGGCATAGTGCGTGTTGCTCGAGTAAAGACTGCTACTGGCTCATATTTACGCCCAGTTGTACGTCTGTGCCCGCTACCTAGGCAATAGCTTTCATTTCAATTACTTTTGTTTAGGTTAAGTTTATTTAGTCTTATTTATTTGTTTCGAAGGCATCTCAGATCCCTTCAAGCCGGGGGGAAATGGTTGCGCCGTTCTTATAACCGCTTCACTACTTTCGCTTCACTAGTATAGTATTGATTCCTTCGATCCGCATATCCCAGCCCTACTCAACTGACTCGCATTAGCCGGCCTATTTGGTGCTAGCAGTTCTCCGCTCCGAGCCGCGCGCGCCGCACGCATAATTGTGCAGTAAGCACATAACCGCTAAACTCGATTCACATCGCGAACGATATATGAGTGATTCGTCGCATAAACACTAATTATTTGTGCTATTGTGTTTGAGAAGGTGAAGGGGCCCCTCTAAAAGTGTTAAATAAGACGTTTTGAAGATTTGCGCACGTCGGAAGGTGCAGCCACGAGTTATCACGTGATCGCCAGTTGCAGTTTTGCGAAGTGAGACATTCCTTCATTTTTTCCTACATAGTAGTCCTCTTTTGTCCCGTAATTATTCCCTAAATATACAGTCCATTTAAACCCCATTCGCGCATCCACCATGTCAGGTGACGGATAGAATATTTATGTATTATTTTTTGATACATTATATTACATATTATATCGTTCAAACTAAATATACCATGTCAATAAAATAGTTTCAGTTAATTTGAAGACCTTATACCGCGTGATTTTGTACCTATAAACTATATTAAAATCCTGTAATCGGAATCCCTGATTGAATACAGCATTGTAAGGAAAAAGGAAAATCACGAAAAAAAATTGACTTCCCTTAGAAATTCGCCCAGCAGATAGGATTTGTATGGGAGGTCAAATTTTATTTTTTTCCTCATTTTCTTACAATTGTGTATTTTATTAAGGATTCAGATTCCTGGATTTTAATATAGTGATCAAATGCAGAATTAAATGTATATTTTATTTTGTGTTAGAGCCACGCCTGTTTGCTAGCATGAATGGGCCGGCTCGCCTGGGGAAGTACTATTTCACAGAAAATCGACATTTGAGTAAAAACTTTACCGCTTCTATGCTTCGTACGGTTCGGCCTCCCTCCATCGTGTAATGAACCGATAATATTTATTTTATTTACGTAAGGTATGAAAGAAAATAAACGATAATTATTAAAGGCTCTTTGTTGATCGCTGCTATTGTCTCAGGGAACAATGTACAGAAATGCGTTATTTATTAGGGAATTTTATTTATGACTCATAGGGCAACAGTGTACTTATTTCGCTTTATTTCTACCTAAAATATATTACCAACTTTGACAACCTCTGTGGCCTAGTGGTCACCATACCAGGCTGTCATGGATAAAAAAGGTTAAATTCGCGTCAGGACTCAGGACATGTGACCTGATCGAAAATACGTAGGTCACGTAACCTGAGAACGCTGGCGCGGCGTAGGAGAGGAATTAATATCTCCCTCTCATTGCAATCCGTTGTTTTTTTTTTAAATAAATATATACGGACAAATTACACAGATTGAGCTAGCCCCAAAGTAAGTTCAAGACTTGTGTTATGGGATTCTAACTCAACGATACTATATTTTATAACAAATACATATGTAGATATATCATATATACATCCAAGACCCAGGCCAATTTGAAAAATATCATTTTCCATCTTGACCTGGCCGGGGATCGAACTCGGGCACTCTCGTGTCGCAGGCTGGCGTGTTGACCGCTGCGCCACGGAGCTAGTCATTTTCATCTTTTACCTTCTTTTTCTTGCAGGTATATAGTCTATTAGGGATTTTGATTCGGACATTACAATATTGGCAGAGTTCAAGATCACCCTATCTACTAGAAAGTAGTCGTAAAAGATCATCATCATCATCAGGTCCTTTTTTAGTCTCCACTACAGGAGCACGACTCTCTCTGTACTACTAGAGCCATACTTGGCGAGAGCAGCCAGAGGACTTGGCCTACACTCTCCACGCTGGCCAGACGGGTTGGAGAGGTCTCAGATGTTTATAAGCTTTGTTTAGCTTGTATTTCCTAAGTCGCCTTCTACGACATCCACGGGAAGACTTGGAGTGGTCCTATTCTACTCTGCCGGATACCACACGGTAGTCGTAAAGTATGCTGTTCGTTATTCTTCGTGTGTGTAAGTGGCCAACACTGGTTTCAGATTTTTCAAGCTGCCAAAAGGCATCTGACATAACTTAACGACTGCCATCAATGATGACAGCCGGGACCAACGGCTTAACGTGCCTTCCAAAGCATGGAGGAACTCGAGATACTTTTATGCCACTTGCGGTCACCCATCACAATAGGGACTGCGCCCAGGGTTGCTTAACATGCGAAATCGATTTCAATGCTCACGTCCACTGGGCTATCGTTTAGCTAAGTTTTTTACTTTGCATGTGAATTTTTCGCTAGAAGCTCTAGTGTAGCGTGTGATCTAAGAATAGTACATTACTGCAGAGGCCGGGAAGTAAGGGATTGCCGGACGAGTAGAGTTTTCAAGGCCGAGCGTCAGCGAGGCCTTGGCAATAAATACGAGTCCGGCAAGCCGTTTCCCGGCAAAGGCATGTATTGTGCTTTTTTCAATAAATGCGAGGAAATAATGAAAGACGTACTACTGGGAATAAATTAGTATAATATAAAAAACGATAATAGTATGTACATATTTTTTTTATATTTGTTTTACGGCATTTGTTGTCCGACGCCTTTTAGACCTTCATATTATTCAACGTTTTATCAAAAAAATTATGGTATAATTCATTTCGTTGATTCAATGGAGCTCCTGGCGTCATTTTTCACGAATCCTCTGGTTTGATCATAGACGACGCAGTAACGCGAGCGACCATCAGCCCGCTATGTAAATCTCTAAATCCGCACCAAAGCTGCACCATCACACATTGTTCATAAACATAGCCATTTATAACACCAAATTACACCGATTTTACATTATATAGTCCACTAGAAGCAATCTGCAAAACAATCCAAAACAACAACCTTGCAGTCCGCCGAAAATAAATAATAGTACATTCCCGCTTTATTTTCTTTTTTAATTGCAATTGTCATTTAGTACTAAGGAAACATAGCCCATACAGCCCAGTCATATTTGACCCCCAAAAATGTAATACCGTAAAAATCTACATTCCCGCGTTTTTTTTTTTTATTATTGACATATTTTTGTTTGATATTATACCAACATTTTAATAAAATTATTTTCACATTCATATACTTATGCTCGATGAGTGCATTTTTTTATAATGTGGTAGCCATGGCTGTATGACAAGTTACATAGTGCAAGTTACATAGATTAATTAAAAAGTTTTGAGCAGCGGCCAGGAATGAATTTTCATACTTACTTTCCTGGCCTAGGCCGGTAAAGTAATGGACGAGCCAAGAATTACAAACTTCGTGGCTTCATTTTACTCCAATAATGCCTACATTTCCGAGCATGTTTGAGAAAATAACATTTCTAATGACTACCTAATACCTGGTCAACCGAGATGTAGACGGAAAAACGTGTTTTTCCAGAAATTATACCTAGCCAGATCCCATTTTCGCCCCTGATACGCACATGTACAAAATTTCATCGAAATCGTTGGCGCCATTACTTAATTTTTTTTTATTTACATACTTAAAGGAGAATCATTCATTCAAAATAAATAATCATTCTTGTTATATTAAAAAATAAAATGTGGTGAAAAAAATCCATGCGAGCGGGGTGGAATTAAATTATGGTGGATTTTTCAACGTATTTTATTTCTGAATTTAATAAGAGTATATCAAAATAGCATTGTGAATGCAAAATAAAACACTTACAAAAAGTTCAGTTGATGTAGACAAAGGCGTCAAAAATTATCAAATAATTTTGCTGTGACGTGTATAACAAAAAATCTTTTTTTGGGACTTTACTCTATAGTTAGTCCAGCGCGGCGTTGCATTTTACTTCAATATAACGAAAACTAGAATAACACCTTTATAAATTTATATAAAAAAACACTTGAAGAAAAGTCGGCTTGCTCGATGGTCGTGGGTTCTGTAAACATTATTAGTGTTTACGCATATTGAACAACCCTGGGTGTTTTATTTTTATTTTATTTTATTTGTAACAATAACAGCCATTCTTATAACTAAAAATACAATTTAACAATGGTATCTTACATATCCGGCCAAAAAGTTTTCAACAGTAAAGTAATACATAATACGCCATTGCAGCAAACATATTTACATTTTACATATATTCTTCAGGAAGTAATTGAAAACTTTATTGAAATCTTTCCTCTTGATTTGCCCTAAAAAAATATAATAACATAAAATATATACATATGGTCCTATAGATACACATACATACAATATAAATATTCCAACCACCACACACAATTTCCAACCAGGTTTTGTTCCAACTAAAACATGAATATAACTGCGCCACTTATCAATCAATTTCTTATCTTTTCTCCAGCTTATATTATAGGTCTAGTAGCTTAATAGGTCGCCTAGAAAAGATTGCTATAGTGATAAAGCCACCTAATAGTACAGTGCTGAGCTTAAATTATAAATTAATTGTATTTTAAAATTGAATTATTAACGAATTTGTATTTGTATAAATGCTTTTTCAAATAAACTACGCGTCAAAATATATATAGCGTTGGATATTATAAATTTCCTCATAACTGCTTGGTGAGACGCAAACCAACTGGCTTTGTGAAGCCGACAGCTCATATTCAGAATGTATAGCATTCTTAAAGGCACTATAAATAAATAATCCTTTAACAAGAGCATCCTTTGCAGCGTTGTGTTACACTTTAAAATGGAAAATAGTTGTAAATCCTGTATTTAATCTTGAATATTTAAATAGCAGTATAGTTTTAGATTAACATGTTAATGTGAGCGTAATCTAGGTGCGAAAGACGAAGGCGCTAAGAGCTGAAAAAGAAGAATTGAATCGCGAATGAATCCTCTCTTGCATATCTGATTTGATTGCAGGTCAAAAGCGAGACAGAAACGTTTACTTCCAGCGTCAACTTCCTTGGGAATGTCTTTGTTCTATCAAATATTTGTGCTTGCTCCCTTGATACCTACCAAATCTACATACATACATTACATCGATGAGCTTTGTCAAAAACAAATAAAACAGTGAATGTATTTTATTCTGTGAAGATACAGCGAGTATTGTAATAAGTAAGTTCCCAGTGTTGGTCCCATAGAAAAAGTTGTTTATAAGGACGGGCTGAATCAACCCTTTGAGGGTCCTAAACGATCAAACTTCACCGTGCGTACATATGTATAATATCATCTCTTGTATTATAAATAACGAAACTAAAAAAAAAAATAACCATAAAGTCCTATCAAATACGTAAGTAATTCAACCAAAATTATCTCGAACTCATACGAATACCGGAAAATTCGGGTAACAAAGGGGTATATCTCAACTTATAATCGTTATAAGCTCACAAGCTATAAACGACACTCGGCACAATGGTGAACTAGATAAGAGGCACTTTGCTCGGATTCCAGCGTTATCGGTACACTTTTAAGGCCCATAAATAGTTAAAGAAGTTCTTCCGCCTCCCACCCGGTTACGAGTAGGATTTTTCCCGCAATAGTGTTAGGATCAGGTTACGATGCCTTTGCGATATATGCCGATATCAGATTCAACTCTTCCTTTGTTTATCGCGTTCCCAAATTGATTTGTTTATTTTTATCCAGATAAAACTGAGCCTTATTTGATTCTACTTTTTGTTCGGTTTAGAGGCCAATCCTCACTTTCATAGGTATTTCTATGCGGTCCTGGAGGATTTTGACCATAGTGTAATAGCATGATATGAATAGTATCAACTAGCCTGCTTTTATAATAGCAGACCCGGGCCACATTGCACAACTACACATACATACACATAGAGGCAAATCATACAGATTGAGCTATCCCCAAATTAATTTCGAGGACTTCTGTTATAGGATACTAACACAACGATACTATATTTTATATCAGGGTTCGTTTCTACACAGTAAAACAGTAGTTTCTGGTGTGGTAAGAGCTGTCCTAATTCCAACCATATTCGTGGACGAAATACTCAAATAAATAAACATCTAAGACCCAGGCCAATCTTTCATCACACTTTTCCTCACTGGCAAATCCTAGAGTAAATATTAATCCTAGGTAAATAATAGTAGGTACACAGTCTCATACAAAATGAAGCCTTAATAATATCCCGAGTCAAAACATCATGCATACTTACAAACAACGACAAAAACGGTACATACTGAAAGTATAATCTATCCATCTTTTTTTTCACTTTTTATACGTAGTTTTTGCATCTTTTTACTGTACCTTCGTCATCGCGAGACGTGTGAGCGCGGTTTATTGAATCTGTGGACAATGCAGCACCGAAACTCGATTAGTGCGCTGTTTTGCAGGTACTACTTTTCGAGCGCGAATCGTATATCTACCATTATATTTTTCGAAATAGGGACAGAATAAAGCTGCCGAAAAGCATTTATCAAATCATAATTAGGTATCTCTATCCCATAAAAGCAACAAAGACTTACTTACATATGCTTAAAACGTGCTTGTTGAGTATACAACATGCATGATGTGAAGATTTTGAAAAATATGGCTAACTACCTTAGGATCTTCCTAAAAAGTATGTTAAGCTCACTATTAATTTAATATTGGTACATAATGTTTAAAAAAAAATATTGTCTGTGTAGTCGGTTTTTTTTTTCTTAACTGTTTGTGTCCCACTGCTGGGCAAAGGCCTCCCCTCGTTGTTTCGTTGTAAAGTCGGTTTACGCACGATAATTTTACTCGATAACGGTGTAAAAAAGATAGATACGTAATGAAGTGCTGCTTACGATGATACAGGCATACACATACATTTTATTACGTCTTTATCCCTTACGGGGAAGACAGAGCCTAAAGTCATAAGACCCCATAGGCCACTTTAGCGTGTTGGTGGCGCATTTAGCTGAAAAATGGAATAAAAATAGAGATAAGTTGCTAGCCACTTCGCCTAATAACATGCTTGCTTTGATTTGCGCCCATTCTCTCAGTCGGCTTCTACGGTCTGCGCCGGAAGAAAACCAGTTGGTACATTCTAGGTCTTCCTTTGCTTCCAGACAAGCCTGGAAGTAATGATGTGATAAATGTATGTATTTCATTTGACTATTGAACTTATATAAATTCTTAAATATGAGAAACAATATTTATAATAAAACTAGCTTTTGCCCGCGGCTCCGCCCGCGTCAATGTCGGTCCCTCGGGAACAGTACTTTTTCCCGGGATAAAAAGTAGCCTATGTCCTTCTCGGTACTCCAGAGAAATTGTATGCATTTCATGATGATCGGTTCAGTAGTTACGGCGTGAAAGCGTAACAAACAAACAAACAAACTCACTTTCGCATTTATAATATTAGTTAGGATTTACATACATGGTGAAATTTTTATCGGTTTGGACCCCTAAAGGGAGGCAATGCTGGAAACTCGAAAAAAAAATCGACATACCCATACAAATTGGCCGGGCGGCGAACTCTTTTTTATGGAAATAACGAATTTTTTTTTAGTTCCTAGCATTTGTCCCATAGAAAATTTGTTCATATTGATAGACTGAGTCACCCCTTTAAGGGTCCAAAACGATCAAAATTTCACCATGTATTAACCAAATATTAAACCTATTTAATTTAATAACGTCAAACAATATTCCGTAGCGCAGTGGATTAAAAAGCAATTTTCACTGGATATAAGAAGCTGGCTCATCAAGATTCCCCTAAACAGATTAGGATCTCGTTTGTCCGCTTGCCTTTCTTAATCCTTATAAACCAGTAAGACTCCAGGATTGAGACAGTTCAAGGATTTCTTCGCAATTGTAAAGTAGTAATCACCTCATGTGAGTTACACTTAGACGTTTGAAGACTATACCTACTTGCTTAAACCTGCAACGTTGTCCTTGTAAATTATTGTTACTCACTAATAAGTGCAGTTTTGAATAATTGATAAAAAAATAAACTCAAAACATCACTCTAATATTTTTCGAATTTACTTACATACATACATAGATATCACGTCTTTTTCTTGCGGGTAGACAGTACCTAGGTGTATAAGACCTTATGGCCACATTTGGCATGTTGGAGGGCTTGTAGATGAAAAACGGAATCAAAATAGTAATGGGTCGCTAGCCGCCTCGAGATTATCTTTATTTTACATTTAGAGTATGTATTTGAATATAACGCGCTACTTTTTGGGAGTAACATAAAAATAAACTCAAAATAAAAAGAATTGCGCTTAACAATTCACAAAGCTGCAATGCAGCATACAGACGCAATAAAAAAACAATTAAGTGCAATTTTATTCCAAATCCCATCTGGTTTATCCCAAGCAAGTGTTGTATGTCTCTTAGACAGTTTTATAACAACATAAACCGATGCATGGTCCATATGGAAGCGAAATAGGCTATTTGGCAAAGAAAAGTTGGTGATTATTTTTCAGTCCTTTTTGCAAGGAACAGTGACGCGAACGGCTTTGTTGGGCGAGGTCACTGACCGCCATGTGGATCATACTGTCATTCGTCACCATATTTCCTATTTTGGTATAAGTGACTTTTGTGACGTGGCTCTAACACAATTCTTTATTGCGCTCTACTGTTTCGTTTGTTTTTCGTGTGTTTAGGTGGCCTACATTGGTGTCAGATTTTCAAGCTGTCTAAAGGCATCTGATATAGCTTGTGGTAACGTAAATGGATTGAAGTAACCATGTAAGGAGTAGGACATCAGGATGGAATAATAAACATAATTAAGACGGTTCTCCTGAGTTTCCATCACCACTCCCTGACATCGCAATAACAAGGGCATCTCTATGAAGAGCGGCCAGATAGAACGTTATTGGAAGCTTCACGACTGCCATCAATGATGACAACTGGGACAAACGGCTTAACGTGCGTTCTGAAGCACAGAGGAGTTCGAGATATTTTTATGCCACTTGCGGTCACCCATCCCATGGACTACGGCCGGAGTTGCTTAACATGCATAAGCGCTAATGATGCTGACTCCCACTAGGCCATCACGATCGACAATCATCGACAAAATTGAGAAGGATTATGTAAGAACTTGTTTACCGCGGTTGAATTCAAGTGGCGTCTGATACTACGGAAACATTGCAGCTGCCATTTTCACAGACTGACTGAGAAACTGCAGTAGTGTATGTTGAGCTGTCAAGGGAAACCGTATTGGGTTACCCTCTTTCTTTGTGTTTTATTACACAAGTTTTGGCACAATACTGACGGTGTTCCCTAAAGCTTTGCTTTAAAACTGAAGCTTTTAGCCGTCTTTCCGATTTAAATTGGGATGCTTCTTAATTTCAATCGCTTATCAATTCAACTGGTATATAAAATAGCGTTCAGTAAGAATAACTTTTGACAGGTGCAGATTAATTCATTAATTGATTTCTGTCTGTGTTACTTTCTCCGCTGTCGCAGACTTCACAACGCCCCGCTTTTTGACTGCAGTTATGTACTCTTTGACCATCAATACAACTTTTTTGCATCCCATCAATATTTTGATTCCGTTTCCACCTTTACGACCACCAACACGCTAAACGTGGCCTTTCAGTCTTATGACTTTAGGCTCTGTCTACCCCTAGGGATAAAGACTTGATAATATGTATATATGGCGAGCTCCGTGGCGCAGCGCAGTGGTTAACACGCCAGCCACGACACGAGAGAACCCGGGTTCGATCCCGGTCAGGTCATGATGGAAAACGATCTTTTTCAGGTTGTCGTCTTGGATATTTATCTTTATTAGTATCTATTATAAAAATATAGTATCGTTTAGTTAGTATCCTACGACACAAGTTCACAACTTCCTGTGGGCCAAGCTCAATTTGTGTGATATGTCCCTATATATTTATTTATTTATTTATATATATATGTATGTGCTATTTGACCCGTTGAGCAGATTCTATAACCCTCTTGGTTTCTCCATCATACGAGCATCCACCCACAACTACAGTAAATGTTATAGACACCAAATTTTTACAAAGGCAAGCTATACTTTGGTGACCGCATATAACTTGCCTTTTTCTCTTGGCCGGGATAAACGTAGTTCGTATGAAATATTTCCGATAATTTGCCGATTTTATGTGTACCCTTCCTCTGACTTATGGTAACAAAGCCGGTTTCCTATCTAACGCCGGTTATCGTTCACGCTTTGATGTTGAAGGTTGTCGGATCTTATGATCCTAACCATTACGTGCTAAAACCACACTGGAATAATGCCGAAATACCACAAAACTCTAATTCAACCACGGTACGTTCGTAGTCTAAATAATCTAAATATTTAAATAGTCTAAATAATAACTGCCTCCGTGGTCCCGTGCGTTTGCCTGTAGACCCGGGTGTCGTGGTCGATTCCCAGGGCAGCATACTTTGTTTAGTTGTCTTCAGTTTGGTTAGGATATTGCAGGCTTTTATCACCTGATTCTGATAATTAAGATGATTCCATGCTCCGGAAGGCACGTTAAGCCATCTGGTAGTTGTTTAAAGAACCACGTCAGAGGCCGAGAGGCGGTTCTGAAGAACTCTGACACCAGGGTGTGCATGGTCAATTGACCGTGGCACCTATACGAAATGATGATGATGAATCTAAACATTAAAAAGTTCTTTGTGTATACTTGCAGCCGAATATTCTCGTTTTCTAGAACTATGAGTATATGTTGATAGACTTAAGTTTTAAACAACCTAACTCATCAATAGGTATGATTAATTTACTTAAAAGAACCAATGCTGGGAGGTCCGTTGGGAAAAATGGTTTACTGGTATATTGAGGGAATGAGACACCTCTTCACGTTGCTTGTCAACTGTATCATTCCTCAACACGCACCAACATAAACAAAGATCAAAATATTAATGTTCAATTTTTTACTTTATCCCTTGCAATATCACTCAACTAGGCTCAATAAGCTTTTTCTCTTTGTGTGTTCTATCGTTGGTATAATAGGGTATGCTCCAAATAATTCTTTGAGTTGATGCCTACGGCCACTTTCTATCATTGCACCTCATGCTATCAACAGGAAGTTCATCCCCACACCTTGGATCCTTAATGTGCACTTTGAAAGGAACTTTCTTCCACGTACACTTAAGTTGTGGAACGAACCCCCAGCCATAGTTTTCCTGAGTGACTACAACATGGGGTTCTTTAAAAAGGGCGTGAAAAGATTTCTACAGGGTCGGCAACGCGCGATTTACACCCCTAGTGCCACTACGGTAACCGCTTTCCATCAGGTGGGCCGTATGCCTGTTTGCCTACTAAGTGGTATAAAGAAAAAAATCTTATTTACAGAGAAATCAAGAAGGTTGAAATAGAAAATATATAAATGTTTTTGTATTTAAATGGTTACTCTGATTGTACTTCCCACTTTAGTTTGAACGATATTGTCATTAATATTTGCTTGTTTTTAACTCGGTAGACGCTAGCTAAGTTTGGTTTGAATAGTAATGTCCACAGATATAGGTGTTTTGTCTGTTCTATAAAATGTACATTATTGTCATGTATTGTTTAATACATTTAAATATAGTTCAATAGTTACATCTATTGTAACAATGATGTATTAGTAATATAAAATATCAATCCAAATCATAATGTACATAATAATTGAACAATATATGTTAAAATGTACCATTTTAATAAACATATCCCGTCTCTATATTTCGGCGTATCCTAAATTAGGCCACGACGGTATTACCCCATAAAAAGACCAATAAACGAGCTAAAATTATGAACACACAAAATTAATCGAGCCGTTGTGTTCGTAATAAATGTTAAACTCCTGAAAGATCGCGAAAAACGATACAAGGGCTTGTAAAGCTGCTCAGTAAAAAATATTTATTGACAATAAACCCTGAACAGAAAAATGTTAGACGCTGCGCGCTAAGAATAAGAAAATAAAATCGTATTCGTAACATAAGATCAAGAACGCAATAAAACTAAGCTTGTTATAACCAATTTTAACAGCCTCCGTGGTCCAGTGGTTAAGGCGTTTGCCTGTTGACCCGGGGGTCGTGGGTTCGATTCCCACCGGAAGCATACTTTGTTTAGTTGTTTCCAGTTTGGTTAGGACATTGCAGGCTTGAATCACCTGATTGTCTGATAATAAAGATGATTCCGTGCTTCGGAAGGCACGTTAAGCCGTTGGTCCCGGCTGGCATCTGGTAGTCGTTAAAAAGGAACTACGTCAGAGGCCGAGAGGCGGTTCCGAAGAACTCTGACACCAGGGTGTGCATGGTCGATTGACCGTGACACCTACTCGAAATGATGATGACCAATTTAGTTATTATTCATTCACTCTGTGGATACTTCTGGTCCCGAGCGAGAACCATTTTATGTATATATATTATGTTCCTTGAAGCAATTGATATAAATTATCCTGATCCTCGTCTTCAGAGATTAATTTACTTACTGTAGTAGCCCCGCTGCTACGCTCGAACCTATTCACACTAGTTTAAAGCATCGTAGAAAGAATTTTCCCCCTCTCTTTCACACGCTGCCGGGCCAGCGGCCCCCACTCACCTCATTATTTTTAGAGAAGACAAGCATAGGAACTAAGCGCCCTTTTCTAGATTGACATCAAAAGGGCAGTGCAAAATGGGAGGGAGGGAATCTAAATCTCTTCGACGAGGACAGGATAATTATGATCGAACTTTCACTTCAGGTAAGTTCGGTTGATCATTTATTAAAATAAGCTAACTACAAAACAGATATTTTCTGAAGGTGTGATTTTATTTAGGTCATTTTCAATGAATGAGTTACACTATAAGAAACCTAGTTTAACTCTCACTGTATGCGTATTATACCTGAATGATGGACATGTAAATAAAGAAATTAATACTACAGTTACCAAAAATGAGATGGAAAACGTACTTGCGTGCTTTTAGCGAGAAATGTCAAGACATGGCACTGGATAGACTAGGTGTCAAATAAAAGGGGAGACTTAAAAATAGTCACTTAGATTTATTTCTTATTTGACTTTTATTACTTTTATAAATTACTTTATATATAGCATAGTTTTTCATTAACTTTGGTAATTTTCGGTTATTTTAATACATGTGATTCACTTATTCATTTTGTTGTATTAACCGTTTGATTAATTTTTAACACGACTGCTCAAACAAGGTGTGTTATTTTTCATACTTTATTCATGAGTGTGTCTATACGATGTATCTTTCGTTACGTCGCATAGACACACACATGATATTTTAATTATTTTGAGTGACATGGACTGCATTTTTTTGATAAAGCAGTAGTGTTCTTAGATATATTTGAAAATACTCTTTACGAAGGTTTTGAGAACCACTGACTATTTTTAACAACTAAAAAAGAAACTAAAACAGATAATATTTTTTCCAAATACATACCGGCAAGGTATCATAGTTGGCTTTAGTAAAATATTTGCTGCGCTCAGACTGAACTTCTTTTTAAGAGGTAACCAAGCACAGGCAGTAAATTTAATTTGGCAATGATCGTGATGATATGTGGTAACTGAGCGTATTTTTACAAAGTTTAAATATTTGGAATATTTTTTCTGTAATATAATTAATATTGTTTTACAACGAACAACGGCATTTGCTAGAACTTATGCCAATTTTATTAAGATGGTCTGGGAAAGAAGTCATACTTTGTCTTATAGTGGGAAGATTTGGACATAATTTGCCATAATATACTTAAAAATCGGTCAATAAATTACAAATCCAAGAGGGTCGCTGTAAAGGCTATCTATACACGTGGGAAATATTAGACAAGTCGCAGAACCATTGCGAGTAGAATATGGTTTGTTTTCACAGATTATGGCGCATCTTATGTCATTTGATTAATATTATAGATTAAAAAAAAATACTTCTATGTTTAATATAATCAAAGCTTATGTCATATCGTAGTGCCCTATTATCCAACCAAACTGTTTTTTATATGACTATTATATTCCGCCTAGAATAGAAGTTAGGAGTAGCTCGCTACTCAACGACAAAATTAACATCAGATCCATCGATACGATCGAGAGTAATATGATGGACTTTTGTCGCTTCAAATTAGCTCCTCTAAATAATATATGTATATATATATATATACTAGCTTTCGCCCGCGGCTCCGCCCGCGTTAATGTCGATCCCTCGGGAATAGCGGTTCAGTAGTTACAGCGTGAAAGCGTAACAAACAAACAAACAAACCAACAAACAAACAAACTCACTTTCGCATTTATAATATTAGTTAGGATATATATTATCATCATTTCAGCCGTTAGAATACCACTGCTGGACAAAGGCCTCTCCCAAGGATTCTTGGCTCCGTGAGAGGATATTGCCGTTATCACCACGCTTGGCAGACATTTTGGTGAGCGCAGTTTCTTTAGCTTCTTGTGCTTCCGACGCTGCTGCCCATCGTAAGCATTTTTAAGCTGGGGAAGGATAGGAATTTGGTGGATTTGGGAAGGAAATGAAGGTATTGGGATACTACTAACTCGCATGAATGGGTAAAAGCAATTAGCAGCTTGGGAGGCCGTGCGCGCATACCCGATGCTATACCTGCAATCACCGGACTGGCAGTTGAGGATGACACCCCTGATATATATATTTATATAATACTAGCTTTCTCACGTGGCTCCGCCCGCGGATCCCTCGGGAATAGTACTTTGTCCCGGGATAAAAGGTAGCCTATGTCCTTCTCCGTACTCCAGAGAACTTGTATGCAAAATTTCATGATGATCGGTCCAGTAGTTACGGCGTGTAAGCGTAACAAACAAACAAACAAACAAACAAACAAACAAACAAACAAACAAACAAACAAACAAACAAACAAACAAACAAACAAACAAACAAACAAACAAACAAACAAACAAACAAACAAACAAACAAACAAACAAACAAACAAACAAACAAACAAACAAACAAACAAACAAACAAACAAACAAACAAACAAACAAACAAACAAACAAAAAAACAAATAAACAAACAAACAAACTCACTTTCGCATTTATAATATTAGTAAGGATAAGGATTATATCAAGTTAGACCACTTCGACGGCACGATCATTTGCCTTAATCAAGTCCTCTACAGTACAGGAAGTAGGACAGCTGGGGCAGTTCCTTAGATAGAGAAACCCCACCTAACCCGGTTATATGCTTACTAAGATCACAATCCAAAAATATTCCAAACCGATAAATTCTCCTGGATATTGTGAAACTCAACCGCCGAAGTTTCAAGTGAATGTAAACCGGCTCTTTGTGCTCGAAGGCAGGTGGTAACTTTTCAATTCTGCGAGAGACTGAGAGAATTCTACAAACGACTGCACTCAATAGTTCGTAAACAGAATTTTAGGCTTTTACTGTTTTAACATCAAGTTTTATGTTGTGTTTCTGCAGTGTTTGATTTGTGTAAAAGATAAAGTTTATCTCATTTTTAGGGTTCCGTAACTCAAAAGGATAAAACGGAACCCTTATAGGATCTCTTTGTTGTCCGTCTATCGTCTGTCTGTCAAGATCCTTTTTCTCAGGAACGCGAACGAGTATCAAGCTGAAATTCATATCAAATACTTAAAAGTCTACTGTCCTACTGTACTGCCAACGAAATCTAAAGATACAGCCTTTGTTTATACCGCAAATTTTCGATATTCGCAAGAGAATCGAACCTACACGGTACAATGCGTGAACTCAGGATATTGAAATTTGGTACGAAGCAACGTCACACAGACGCACAGATAAAGAAAAAATTGCGAGAAACATAAATATTTATATTAACGTCATAAAATAAAAATATCTTAAACTTATTATAGATAAAGGTACGGAACTCTTCGTGCGCGAGTCCAACTAGCACTTGGGCGGTTTTCTTTTAAACCTATAAATCAGACATCTAACCAGAGCGCGATATTATTACTTGTCCAGTATTTTGTCATTTTTAGGGTTCCGTACCCAAAGGGTAAAAACGGGACCCTATTAATTTCGCTCCGCTGTCCGTCTGTCTGTCTGTCCGTCTGTCATCAGGCTGTATCTCATGAATCGTGATACTTAGACAGTTGAAATTTTCACAGATGATTTATTTCTATTGTCGCTATAACAAAAAAATACAAAAAAATAGTATTAAATAAATATTTAAGAGGGCTCCGATACAAAAAACATGATTTTTTGCTGGTTATTGATGACGGTAATAGGTAGACACTTGAGATATTCACAGAATATTTAATTATATATTCAATTAAAAAATTAATAATTAATATTGAAGGGTTGGTTAATAGGGTTAATAGGGAAGTAATTGCCCATACAAAAGACACAATTTTTTGCCGTTTTCATAGATAACGGTACGGACGGAACCCTTCGTGCGCGAGTCCGACTTGCACTTGGCCGGCTTTATTCTCCTTCATAAAAAAAAATTCTTGAAAAAGCATGCGTCATAAAATAAACCCAGTTTCTTTTTTAATTACCTTTTTGGTTTAAGTGGTTTTTTTTTTGCAAAAATATTTGTATTCTCAATTTAAATCTCTTTTTGTCCATTAGAGATAAAAATGTATTTAAGACCCTTTTTGAGGCAGCTGTTTTTTGTTTTTTAATAGACTAGATTAAAAAGTAATTTTAATTTCATGCATGAACCATTGTATGTTTTCTTTACGAAAAGCGACAAGGAATGGTATAAAATGTGGATTTCATTATACAGCCGGCCGGTCATCGGATGACATGGGTGTGTGAATATGGATGCCTTTGCTTCCGATTTCTTTCGGTGATAATATTCCACGAATTCAATGTATTTTTATGTAAGACCCTTATTTCGTGTACTTTCTTGCCTAACAAAAAGGACGATAAGGGTTTAAAGGCTTATTTTCATGTGAGAAGGAGTATTTGATTTTCGTAATGTTATTCTTTGTTTGAATTTGATTGCCCATCTTATCTTATTATGTACTAGCTTTTGCCTTTGCTTTTGTTGGAGCGTGAAAAGAAGACAGACAGACAGTTACATTAACGTTCGCATTTATAATATTAATTTATAGAAGTATGGATAATTATAATTTTGTATTCGAGAGTTTTAGATGCGGTACTCACAATTCCATATTTTGGAAATTCAAACTCTTGAAAAACGAGCGTTCATTGTATCAAATTTTCTATTCAGTCTATTTCGATTCAACCAAAAATTAATCAACCAGTTTCTTAAAAACAGACTTTAATTTACGCAGATATAGTTACATGAAATAGCCAGTAATTATAAATTATACCAGTTTCAAAACACCTAAAGGCATTTGATATAATATAACAGCGAAAACCAAATGGCTTCGTCAGCTGCCATCAAGGAAATGTTGCTCATTTAATGGATAAAGAAAATAATAACAAAACAAGATAAAATTATTATTTCATCTCCTATTTACACTTTATCAGCAGAAGCCTTCAAGGAAAATATGGAAGTAAAATATAAGATGTATATTGTTCTATTCCATCTCACATCTACTTATTTCGCGCGAGTGAGTGATCAGATTTCACGTGCTTTGTTACGAGCACTATGTTCATAATACGTAAGTTTAAAATTACTCAATATTTACTGCTGTACTTTTGTTAACTATGCTTGTTAGTATTCATGACTGTTTAATTTAATTTATTGACGACCACTATGGCGTAGCGGTCGTAAGACTAGACCATTACGGCGTAGGTCCTGGGTTCAATCCCCAGTCAGGTCAAAATTATGTAAGATGCTATTTTGTCATGGAGGAATTAAAAATACTTTATCCAAAAACTCCAAAAAAAATTATAAAAACACGGTTTCACCCAAGTTATTCAGTTGGAATCGCCAACTAGTTTCGGTCTGTCACGAAGACCATCATCAGGGCGACTGTTAGGGGTGGCGACACGGCGGTTTCGCTTCCCTCAGAGCACTCGACGAAACGAAATTAGTTGGCGATTCCAACTGAATAAACGCGAGTGAAACCGTGTTTTTATAATAAATTTATAAAATACTATTATTACAAAAAAGATGAAAATACTTAGACAAAGTGTGCCTATAGTTAATATTAACAGTTAATGTTAATATTAACAGCCTCCGTGATCCAGTGGTTAAGGCGTTTGCCTGTTGACCCGGAGGTCGTGGATTCGATTCCCACCGGAAGCATACTTTGTTTAGTTGTTTCCAGTTTGGTTAGGACATTGCAGGCTTGAATCACCTGATTGTCTGATAATAAAGATGATTCCGTGCTTCGGAAGGCACGTTAAGCCGGTGGTCTCGGCTGCCATTTGGTAGTCGTTAAAGGAACCACGTCAGAGGCCGAGAGGCGGTTCCGAAGAACTCTGACACCAGGGTGTGCATGGTCGATTGACCGTTACACCTACTCGAAATTATTATTATAGTTAATATTTAAACCATTTTACTAAGTTTATCTCTTTAGAAGCTGACTCGCTGCTACGCTACCTTGAGTTAAAAATAAAAAAATAACATAGTATAAATCCTGTATCACTACATAGTATAAATAGACCAATGCCGATAATTTTTGAAAATAAATTAAAGTAGGATGAAACCGAATTCAAAAGGAAGAAATATCTGAGGATAAACTCAATCAGTGTTATTATAAAACAAGGACTAAAGTTAGTACCAGGTTTAAGCCGGGGTCCAAGTCAAGTACTAAGGAAAATCGTATTATAAAACGAGGTTTATCGTTTAAGCCAGAGATGATCCTAGGTCTAAAGATAAACCTACAATTCCCTAGTTTAACTCTAGTACTAACTTTTTTTGTTACCAACAAAAAGGTCACTTTTTACCAACAAGAATGCTTTGATGCTAAAATCTATGTCAAATCCTATTACCCTATTCGCAATGAGCAAAATCCTGGAAAATGCGAAGAAATGAATAAAACCAACACATAAAAATATGAAAAAATATTTTAATTATTTGCATTTTAACATATCAAAACATTTAATTAGATTATTTTCAACGCTTTTGTCGTCATTTATATTTCACACCCGCCGCAAAACAATGACTTTTAGGAACATCAATTTCATATAAGGAAAAAATAGTTTGTACAAATATCAACAAATTTTTACACCATATTCACTTTTACTTTATTTACGTAAATTTTATCTTACAGCAACTTTAAAACAATTACTTTCGACACACTGCACCGTTAATTTATTAAATTCAGTAAATAAAAATATATTTTTTACAATCATATTTGCAAACAAACTTTGAGGTTACTTTGGAACAAATTCAATTTGTTGCGCGCGCACACGCGTTCCGTTTCAGATTTGTAAAATTATTAAATCGTTTTGTATAAAGTATTATTTTTTTATCTGACCACTGAATATATCGTTTATGACATAAATGAACATGGTTCTCCATTTCAATTTTATTATTTTTAGTTTTATACTAGTTTCAAACAATAAATTTTATTATTTATATTAGTGAAGATCGGAACGTAGTAATAGCATACCGAACGAATGATTGAATGAATCTTGCTTCCGTTAGATCATCCAGAGATCGTCTCAGGTCTAAGTTAGTCTTGACTTAGTTCACTTTTTGTAATGAAACAAAGTTTAATTTGCTAAACCTCGGTTGATCCATCGCTAGTCCGGACTAAGGTAGACCAGGTTTAAACCTGGGTTTTGCCGTTTTTTTATAATAACACTGATTCAGTGTTATTAAAAAACAAGGACTAAAGTTAGTACCAGGTTTAAGCCGGGGTCCAAGTCAAGTACTAAGGAAAATCGTATTATAAAACGAGGTTTATCGTTTAAGCCATAGATGATCCTAGGTCTAAATATAAACCTACAATTCCCTAGTTTAACTCTAGTACTAACTTTGTTACCAACAAATAGGTCTCTTTTCACCAAAAAAATTGCTTTGATGCTAAAATCTATGTCAAATACTATTACCCTAGTCGCCATGAGCAAAAACCTGGAAAATGCGAATAAATGAATAAAACCAGCACATATAATTATGAAAAAATATTTTAATTTTTTGCATTTTAACATATCAAAACATTTAATTAGATTATTTTCAACGCTTTTGTCGACATTTATATTTCATAACCGCCACAAAACAATGACTTTTAGGAACCTTAATTTCATATTAGGAAAAAATAGTTTGTACAAATATAAACAAATTTTTACACCATATTCACTTTTACTTTATTCACGTAAATTTTATCTCACAGCAACTATAAAACAATTACTTTCGAGACACTGCACCGTTAATTCATTAAATTCATTAAATAAAAATATATTTTTTACAATCATATTTGTAAACAAACTTTGAGGTTACTTTGGAAGAAATTCAATTTGTTGCGCGCGCATACGCGTTCCGTTTCAGGTTTATAAAATTATTAAATCGTTTTGTATATATGATATAGATAAAGTATGATTTTTTTATCTGACCACTGAATATATCGTTTATGACATAAATAAACATGTTTCTCCATTTCAATTTTATTATTTTTAGTTTTATACTAGTTTCAAACAATAAATTTTATTATTTATTTTAATATTAGTGAAGATCGAAACGTAGTAGTAGCATACTGAACGAATGATTGAATGAATCCTGCTTCCGTTAGATCATCCAGAGATCGTCTCAGGTCTAAGTTAGTCTTGACTTAGTTCACTTTTTGTAATGAAACAAAGTTTAATTTGCTAAACCTAGGTTGATCCATCGCTAGTCCGGACTAAGGTAGACCAGGTTTAAACCTGGGTTTTGCCGTTTTTATAATAACACTGAATATGTTTATTTTTGCAGTTTTTATAGATGACGGTACGGAACCCTTTGTGCGCGAGTCCGACTCGCACTTGGCCGGTTTTAATTTTTATTTTACCTAACTTTTATTTTACCTACGTCATTTTTGTCTAAATCATATAAAAAATAAATTTCGTCAACTAAACGGAAATCCTGTATAACTCGTAAATCACCAAAATCAAAGAGCCTCGCAATAGAACCATTATTTTTTCCCTATTTACACTTTGCCAGAAAAAGTCTCCGGGGAAAAGATGTAAGTGAAATATAAGACCTGATATTTTATTTCGACACGCGAGCGAGTGATCAGATTCCATACGGCTTGTTACGTTCAATCGGCTCTTTTATATGAGTTTCAACGGGATATTTTATCATTTTGTTCACTACGAGTACCTTTATCGATGTTTTTTTGTAGTTTCTTGTCATGTGCTATTAAATTTTGTATGTACCAATTGACACTCTCACCATCAAGATGAATCTCATGAATTATTATTTCTCAAAATCCGTTACAATTTACAGCCTGATATAGTCAGGCTGTAAATTGTAACGGATTTTGAGATGAGATGACATTAGAAATTTAGTTTGTTCATTTGTTTGGTACGCTTTCACGCCTTCACTGTACCGATCATGATGAAATTTTGCATACACGTTGTCTGGGGTGCGGGATATATCCCGCACCCCAGACAACGTGTATAAAGGAAAAACGTGGACAAAGCTTTTAGGGGAAAGTACTGTTCCCGAGAAATCAAATCTAACGCAAAAACCGAGCCGCAGGCGAATGCTAGTGTATTTTTGGTCGAAGAAAAAGTCTATTCGTATTTTGTATGGAGACTTTATACGCTCATACAAGAAATTCATAAAGATAAAAATATTATCTATCATCTTTCTAATGCTACCATAACCAGTCAGATACATGTAGCATACATGATCGGCGGGTACGTATACAAAAAAATCATGACAAACAAGAAACAAAGGCGGGCAACAAAGCTATATTTCATATCCAATTTCTTTCACTTATTTACTGACAGCAGGAAGTCTCCGGGGAATGAGGCGAATGATCAAATTTCTTGCGGCTTGTTACGTTAACAATGTTATTTTAAATCAGTTTGAAATCATAGACATTTTTTTTAAATATACAATCTGTATATCGCTTCTTAAGGAACTTGGAAAAAAGCTGGTTCATCTATTTTCTCTTACATTAATAATAGGATTAATCTAACTCGAACGACCAACATCTAGGTTTCATTGCCTGAAGATGCCTCGTGTAAAGGCGAAACACGCGTCACGAGCCGATATTGCGGCAGCCTCAACGGATGCAGCAGTATCGACCAGCGTTGCTCGCGTCAACTATTGGTGGCGAGCATGAAGAGACTAGCAGAAGTGGGTGGGCGCTGGCCATGAATAGTTTGCATGCACTAACTGGTGGCGAAAGCACGCAAAGTAAATTGTCTAAAAGTAAATAATCTAACTCCCTTATCTAAGTCATCGTCAAAAGTTTTCCAGTACCTGAAAATGGTTTGCAAATATCTAATTGACTTATATAGAAATAACGGCGCGGCCTGGTTTCGCATGGGTAGATATAGGTATTTATTATTTAGCCCATGTTCATCAGGTATACTGTAGGATTGTAATGATGATGGTAACTGACCATGGAACATAAGTCTAAGCTCAGAGTATGCCAAAGAGCAATGGAGCGAAGTGTCCTAGGGCTGAAAAGGATAGACAGAGTTCCAAATGCCATACTTCATTTTAAAATAGGTATTGCCGATGTGGGACACAAAACAGCTAAACTGAAGTGGGGTTGGGCGGGCTAAATCTGTAGAATGACTTATGAAAAGTGGGCTTACAAAATGACGAAATGAATACCTGAGGATGGCCGACGTCGAAGGGGAAGGCCTTGAAAGCGATCGACGACCTCGACGTTTTTCAATGTGGTTGGTCTGAATCTGCATTGGACAGAGACAAGTGGAAGGAAATCGAGGAGACCTTTGCCCAGCAGTGGGACAATATAGGTTAGTAAAAAAGTAATAATGAAAGTTTTTTTTTTCACATCTGTCCACTATCCTCTTTATAATATTAGTGTAGACGTGTAGATGCAGATAATGGATACTTTCACACTTTTATAATGTTATAACATTATAAAAGTGTGAAAGTAACCATTATCTGCATAGAAATATATAGAAAGAGCTCTCAAAATAGGCGTAAGTGAAAAAATACCCCATAATGATATCGTTAAAATATAACGATATCTCTTTAAGATATCAAAGTTACAAAGTCACATTTTTTCATATCGGCGTAAACGGGCCTTTGAGAATACTACACGAGCAGTGACGCCACTTAACGTTTTGTACGCGTGAGAGCTTTGTTTGGCAGCTATGTTAAATATTGTGTTTTTGGGAATGAACTTATAACGAAAGTTGCTTTAAAATTTTAAGGCAATCTAATTGTTAGTAATATTAAAAAATTTATACTATCGAAACGAACTTTTCAAGTCAAATACTGTTAACAATAGTGTTAACGTGATATCGATTCGTTATGTTACCTTTAGAATCCTTTAAAGTTAGATGAGCAAGACTTTTTTTGAACGTATGAAAATCTTAATAACAATTTTAACATCAAAGATTCTTCGCTCTATACGCCTATATTGCCATACTCGCCACGTTTGGCAGGCGGGTTGGCAAGTGCAGTTTTGACTTCTAACGCTTCCGACGCTTCTGCCCATTGGAAGCATTGCAAAGCTGGGGAAAGATAGGAATTTGATGGATTTGCGAAGGGAATAAAGATATGGGGATACTACTCACTCGGACTAATCTAGATCGATTGTTTACCCCCGAAAATTCCTATATACCAAATTTCCGCGAAATCGTTAGAGCCGTTTCCGAGATCGTAGAAATAAATTATATAGGTACATATAAATAAATATACAAGAATCGCTCGTTTAAAGGTATAAGAGTTATTGTACGTCTAATCTTAATTAAACAATAGTTTGAACTTCCGTACAGTTGCCACATCATTAGCAAGTTAACACAGTATTAGTTAATCCAGTTATAATCGCAGGTTTCGCAGGTAGCGACCTAGGATTAACATCTCATTCCGTGAGGACAAAACAGATAAAGGTATTATTGTTCTCATATTATACAAATAAACAGGCTGTTTGTTGTATTTATTTTTTCTATCAATGTATATAACAACTAGCTTTTGCACCCGGCTCAGTCTGCGTAGTAGATTTTTCCGGGATGCTCTATGTCCTTTCCCGAGCCTCAAACTACCTCTTTGATTAAATTTAAATTTGATCTTTATGACGAAGAACCTTCTCTGTCAGGGTTGGACATGGCGGCCGGCACGAAATAATAGACTCAGCTTGTCCAAATTAGCATATTTATTCTTCTTTGTAAGATCACAATCCAAAATATTCAGAAACAACAACGATGTTTTCCGATTACGAAACGCGGTGAGTTTGATGTGGAGCAAGCTTAACACGACCACTCACGATGGCGGCTCCAACAAGAAGAAGGAACTATCCTTTAACGAAATTAAACCTTGACTTCACTCAGTCGTTCACATTCGCGAACCTAACCGACAACTGACCGGTATGGAGATCAAATCCGGTCCGTGAACGAATCAGTGTTGCCACTTGCCCGCACCAACCTCACCTAAGCTGTCAACTTGACGTTTCGTATTCCGATGACGGTACAATTCGAATAATTAACACAACATAAACTAGATGTCGTTGTCAGACGCTCCGACATATGTAATTATATATTTAAAGCTATATTTTATAAATTTGATATATCAAATTTAAATTCTAGTAACCAGTGGGTTACAGCGTACAGACGTAACAGACAAACAGAGATACTTTCGAGCCTAGAAAGCCAAAATTCGTTGTGGCAAACTACCGAATAGTTACAATAGAAAAGTATATGTCACAATACATATCATACATATAGACATTTATGACTAAATAGATAATAAAGACAAAACAGTTTTCCTTAGAAAAAAAGCCAAAGTTTAAAAAAGAAAATATTACACAAATCCCTTCAGTTGAACAGGAGACGTAAAAAGAGGTTAATTTTTTACTACAGTGGTCGGTAAACGCGTAGTTTGTTTTTAAACAATATTAATTATTTGAATTAGCCGTGTGGTTTCCAGCTGAGTAGAATAGGACCACTCATAGTCTTCCCACGGAGGTCATAAGAGGCGACTAAGAAAATACAAGCTAAACAAAGCTCATAAACATCAATGAGACCTCTCCAACCCATCTGGCTAGCGAGGAAAGTGTAGGCCAAATCCTGTGTTTGCTCAGGCCAAGTATGGCTTCGGTAGTACAGAGAGTCATGCTCCTGCAGTAGAAACTAAAAAGACCTGATGATGATGATGATTAATTATTTTAATATATAAGTATAAGTAATTAATATTATTTGCCGTGAAAAAGTGCGTAAGAAGACCTATTTTCTGAATAAAATCTTTGAATAAATGATATACATCCATCAGAATGTATAGATGGATATTGGTCACGCCCTCACAAACATTCATGCTTAGAATGCTTATAATAAGGAGGAATAGGCTAGAAGAAAAATTCTGTGATATTAAATAGTCAGTCCTAAACAGTAATATAAATAAGTGACCTGCAGATACTTCGATTTCCTCAATTACACTGGCTGTTGGAAACTTCTGTTCAGCTAATCGATGTTAATGAATGGTTCCTTATGGTTATATGTTACTTTTATGGCTCCTTTAGGGAACGCTGATTATACGGAAAAGGAGCTTATATTCGGGCAATTAAACGCATTGGTCGTAAACCGATTTCGTTGTTGTGTGGGAAAAGAAATCATATCTGCTTCTAGAGATTGAAGAAACCAACATACAGTGTGAAATTGTTTTTCACGAATTACCTTTTAAATTGTTACTGTTAATTAGAGACATTGCTTCTTCCTTACACAATACATGTATAAATTTAACATACATACAATCACGAGGTAAACAGAGACTAAATGCCACGTTTAGCATGTTGCTGGGCGTGTAGATGGAAAACGGATTCAGAATAGTAATTGCTTGCTAGCCGCATCGACTGTCACGGTCACAACTAACATGATTCCTCAGAATTTCAACCTTTGGCTCAATCGGCTTTTACAATCTGCACGGGAAGAGAAGCAGCCCGTACATTCTACGTTTTTTCTGTTTATGCCAGCATGGAAGTTCAAATGTACGTTTCTGTTAAGTCTATATATTCATACTTATTATTATTTTATTATTCATGCTTATAGTTAAATCTGTTCAATTAGGGATTCCATTATTTTAATATAGCTCATTTTAAAATCACACTTCATACTTAAGAGCTGTTCTTGGCTCCACAAACAATATCCCAGATATATGTTACACAGATAAAATAATAACACAAACTGAATTATATTAAAAGGTCCATCCTGAAAATTTAATAATTTTATTTTATTAAACATATGTTCGTATAGACACACATATTCGGCAATAGCCATTACTGTTGAAAAACTTAAGGGTCGCTTCTATTGACATAAGATATTCCAGCGATGTCGACCATATGTCCAACTATCTGCAATTCAGAACACGTAGAAAGAATACCTAGTGCAGTAAATTCATAATGGCAGTTCTCCACAGATTCCGAACTCCGCAACTTAGAAGGTCACATAAAGAGTTATTTATTCCTTTACACATAGAGCAGACATTGGTATTAAAGTTTATTACCAACTAGCTTTCGCCCGCAGCTCCGCCCGCGTTAATGTCGATCCCTCGGGAATAGTACTTTTTCCCGGGATAAAAGGTAGCGTCCTTCTCCGTACTCCAGAAAACTTGTATGCAAAATTTAATGATGATCGGTTCAGTAGTTACGGCGTGAAAGCGTAACAAACAAACAAATAAACAAACTCACTTTCGCATTTACAATATTAGATAGGATTACGATTAGGATTTTTACCTGTCAGGGATGTCATCCTCAATTGTTGGGCCGGTGGTTGCAGATTATGGCAATGGGATTTGCTACTTGCTTATCCATGATCATCATGGGGAAGTAGTATCCCAATTAATCCATTCCCTTCCCAAATCTAATAAATTACTATCTTTTCCCAGCCTAAAAATGCTTCTAATAGGCAGCAACGCTGGAAACAAAGAAACTGCGCTCAACAAAGCTCATAAACATCAATGAGACCTCTCCAACCCGTCTGGCCAGCGAGGAGAGTGTAGGCCAAATCATCTGTCTGCTCTGGCCAAGTATGGCTCCGGTAGTACAGAAAGGGTCATGCTCCTGCAGTGGAAACTAAAAAGACCTAATGATGATGATGACAATGCGCTCACCAACCCACCTGCTGAGTGTGTTGACTATGGCAATATCCTCCTCCCACTTAACGAAGAATCTTTGAGAGAAGCACAGCGCACAACTTGCAGCTGTTATTATGATGATAATATCATTCACCTAGTTCAATGATAGACGTTAAAATCAGAGGGAAAATATTCAATTGTTTAATAATTGTGTCAAGAAAATTTACAGGCGGGAAGTAGATAGATTCGTGAAATATAAGTTACTAGCTTTCGCCCGCGGCTCCGCCCGCGTCAGTGTCGATCCCTCGGAAATAGGCTACATTTTATCCCGGGAAAAAGTACTATGTCCTTCTCCGCACTCCAGAGAACTTGTATGCAAAATTTCATTATGATCGGTTCAGTAGTTACGGCGTGAAAGCGTAACAAACAAACAAACAAATAAACAAACAAACTCACTTTCGCATTTATAATATTAGTTAATAAGGATGTTGGCGAAATTTTCTCAATGACAGTCAGTCAACGTCTACACCAAATATGTGTGAGATAATGTAAATTGGAAAAAAAGATGAGAAAGGTTTTTATTTTTACGTGTCTATTCTATTTGTGTTGAATCTCTTTGGAAGGTCACAATAAAACTGTCACATGGAAGCCAAATGTTGCGATTTATTGGAGATACGATAAACTTACGGAGTTTCCACCTTTGGGCCGGATGAAACAAAACTGCCATTTAGTTGATATCACTTTATTTGTAGTTGTCTTCTAATACACATTAAATTCCGATACGTTAGTTTGAGCAATAACAAGTAGATAAATATCTGAAGTAATCAGGATTTTATCCCTTAAGGGTTAGATACGGCCAAAAATTTAAAATCTCTTCAGGCGCGTAGACGACCAACACTGTTGAAAAGAGTTAATTTGGGTGTTTCTTCTTTGCAGTGGTCGGCTAAAAACTTAGCTTAGCTTTTGCACATTCATTAATAAAATATTACTAAATTAGATCCTTAAAAATGTGATTTGACGTGAAAAATTGCCTGCAGAGGCCTACTTTCTGAATAAATATTTTGATTTTGTTTTTTTTTTTATTATGACGATAGGGATCAATAAGATTCATTTAGATTGTTGGTTGATTCCATAATGGTTTCGGAGAAAAAAAAAATATGTCAGGTGATTTGCTTCCTGCGTGGAGTTTAGAAGCTGATTGAAGGAAACGGCGAAATTCTTAGGAATCATGTCAATAGCCATGCAACTTATTTTAATTCCCTTTTCTACGTACTCTTTTTTTTTACTTTTATGACATTGGATGGCAAACGAGCAAGCGGGTCACCTAATGGGAAGTGATCATCGCTGCCCACTTACGAGTACAAGCTACAGGTAGTCTTCTGGACTGAGCTGTGTTTGTATACCTGATGATTACGCAAACAATTCTTTTTTAACGCAACAATTTTGATTCACAAGTGAAAAAGACGAGATTGTCGCGTAGGACGACGAATGACAATGTCAAAGTCACGAATTCAAACGAAAAAATTTCTCCTAAAGGAATATATTATATCCTATAATTTTAGTTGTGTTTTGTTCACGTCCGTAAGGGATAAATGCATGATTTGTAAGATATAGCTACATACAGCCACGAGCGAGCATTAATAGTGTTCAATTGACTGAAAGTCAATGCATTGATTTAATAACTGATATATTTACATGTCAATTATATACATTTCTATGTCAATCACAAGTTGTGGTAGAGCCACGCTACCGGCAAAATAATTTGCTAGTAGCATGAATGGGCCGGCTCGTCCGGGGAAGTACCACACTCTCACAGAAAATAGACGTCTGAGTAGAAGCTTTACCGCTTTTATGCTTCGTTCGGTGAGTGAGAGAGCCGGAGACCCAACCTTCCCCCTCCCCATTTCCTTCCCCCAACTCCTTGAAATGCCGACAACGCACCTGTCACACCCTGGTGTTATAGTTGTCCATGAGCAGCGGTGATCACTTACCATCAGGTGACCCGCTTGCTCATTTGTCGCTCTAAATCATAAAAAAAATGCTCGTGACTCGTCTAAAATCCAATTTTGCTTCCATAATCAAATAAAAAGGTGGATGTTGATGAATACGTGCTCATACTAGATCATCTGAAAACAGCCTTTCAACCTTTAATGAAAACTAGCCGGGAATAAAAGGGCAGAGAAGAATACTCCCAGCATCAAAATAGTGGCGGCGAAATGAATCGGAGGTAATGGCTCGTTCCACGTTTCTGCTACATAAACCTTGTGTAGCATATCGCTCCGACGCTTTGCTGATGTCCTGTAGAGCCAGTTTTTGGAAATAAATGACTTTACCACTACGTCACTAGTATAACCAAGAAGTATAAATTGACAGAAATCTTAACGTTATATACCGTGATGTTTATACTTACTCCGGCCATAAGTTCTGTTACGAATAAAAATGCATTTTTTAAAGGAGTAATGTAATTTAAAAATTTATAAGTACGTATGTATTTAATAAAGTTTCAGCAAAAACTAAAAACAAATACTATTCAAAATGGCCACCTTGGGATTGTGAAAAAGTGTATTACTGAGAGGTTTCACAACACGATCGAAGACTGCCTCTTATTTAGAACAATTCGGCTGAAATTTTAACTCCTTTTTCACAAAAATGCGGCTTTGTGTGAGCTTGGCAATGATTCATAGAAATACCGGCGAACAGTGATTTCTATGTACAAGATTTCTAGGACAAGGGCGTGTAGACGTACAATTTAATTGTAAAATGCGGTTCACAAATGTTGCTAGTCACGCAATAATTATTTATTAATTTTATTAATAAATTTGGTTAAAATTTGGTTTGGGATGAGTTAAGAATAAAGAATACAAGACCATGTAATGAGAAAAGAAAGGATGAGTAAGGAATTAAAATTAAGGTTATGTGAAGAATTTTGGAACACGTAGGATGAGAATACTTGGAAGAATACGGAATAACCCGTTTCGGCAGTTTATTATTAGGTACCGCAAGAAAAATTATAATCTAAAGATGTTCACAATTATACGGTGACATACATACGTTTGCTCAAAGATCTCGTACAACAATAAAGATATAGATAAAATTTGGTATAGTATACATAATTTTCTCCAAATTTGCATAACAAAATATGCAAATAATATTGTTTAGTATAAAATCCGACGACAAACTGCTAGCACATAATATGCTGCGCTTAGCATTTCCCAAGGAAGCCTTCCTGAGAGAAGCGAATGTTGATTCAGAATATCCTTGAAGAAATATCTGCAAATCTGTGTAAGACTTAGCGGCTCACTCCGGGGAAATAAAGGATTCTATATGAATAAGTCTAGTCGAGCGTGGGCGACGCAGACCAACTATTAATATAAACAACGCATGTATGGGTATGAAAAATTCGTATGCTATTATATAAAACCTGAAAATATAATTAGAAAGAAGTGAAATAAATCTATAAATGAAAGATTAAGATTGAATTATCATCAAACACCTAAATAATTTGTTATCCTTTTCAAGCAATTAGGTAGTGCATTTAAATAAAGTGCATATTGTAACTTATTTGCCTAAATCCTTATCTAAATAATGTTTTTATAAATTCGTTATATTATATTTAAGTTGGTCATAATAAAACATTGATACTAATAATACAGTATTTAGATTTAAAGGTATTTTATGGTTTAATTAAATACCTATTATCATATTGTACCGTATTAAAGGGCAGACAAACGTTAATTTCATTTTGTCTCAATCATACCGATTTTTTTCACGATTTACATTAATAATCACCATTCGATAGGCATTAATTATTTAGGTAATTAATATTTAAAATATATAGTGAGTAAAATGTCAGAAATCAGTCAGAAACCAGGATGGTATCGGGGACCAGGATGGTATCGGGAACGCGCGTCCGCCCTCCTCTCTACTTGCTTTCCCCCATTCTTCCAAGTGAGTAATATTTTACCCCATTCACCCGAAAGAGTAGCATTCCAATACCTTCATTTCCTTCACAAATCCAACAAATTCCCGTCTTTCCCCATCTTAAAAATGCTTTCGATAGGCAGCAGCTTCGGAAGCACATATAGCATAATATATAGAATCATAATAATAAAGTAAAATGTACGAGTAGCATGCTCAATTTTAGTGCAAAGATTGGGCGACTTGCGTAATCCATTCGTTTATTTATCAGTGACTGGCGATGTTTTTCAAGAGGCACAATAATCTCCACCATTATTCTTTCAGTGAATTTACTTCGTTCCGTCGACGTAGATATTGCATTTAGATTGAATGAGGAAATAAAACCTTCAGCTGATAGCGAGTTGTAACTTGATGACACTCTAATTTGTTATCGGCTCTCTAATGGAGTTAAAATAGTGCGGAAAAGCGAGGAAAATCTTAGCTGTCAATTAGCAATCAATCAAGTGTTATTTCAGCGCATCCCTTAGTTATAAATTTAATTTAATTTTTATTGTATATTGATATTGCGGCAATAGATACGCATATTCTGTAAAAAAGTCAAATAATTAGCTATAACGGTTCTATAGATACAGCCATGTGACAGACAGACAGCGGAGGCTTAGTAATAGAGTCGAGATTTTACCTTTTAGGTACGGAACACTAAAAAAAAATTTTCCTTAACAGAATTGTTTCAGTCAACCCAGTTACGATATGTGTTTTATCATATTTATTTTAATTAAGTAGTAAACTGGTGAAGGTCTTCGTGTTCTCAACCAGCAGTAGAAAACCTCATGGCACCTAAAATTAGTAGCTTTAAGCATAGGGAATGAACCAGGATAATTAGCCCGGGGGTATTGTTGCTCCGATTGAATTAACTCGAGCTTTGGATGATTTGAGGGAGTTCCCAGCATTGGTCCCATAGGAAAAGTTGTTCATATCGACGGGCTGAATCACCCCTTTAAGGGTCCAGAACGATCAAAATTTCACCATGTATACTAAAAGATAAAAACGTTAATATAATAACGTAACGAAAAATAACGTATAATTTTACCCTAGAACAACACCTAATAGCGTACCTTAGGCAAATGTTTTCACATTTGACGCTCTCAATAGTGTGTCCAGCATCAACAAACGGCGGCGTTGAGCCGTTGGTGTACTAATTACCGACTCATTAGCATAAAGGTGGGGCAAATTCACGCAATACTACCTGACAGAATTTCCATACAAGCTTTGAAGCATCACAATCACTATTATTGTCACTAGGAGAGTTACCGCTATTATTTTTGATTCTATTATTTCGAATTTCACTTTACAGTTCCAATATCCAACTATCAATCTATGAAGATGGCAGCTGCAATATCGCCGAAATCCTTACTTAATATTATAAATGCGAAAGTGAGTTTGTTTGTTTGTTACGCTTTCACGCCGTAACTACTGAACCGATCATCATGAAATTTTGCATACAAGTTCTCTGGAGTACGGAAAAGGACATAGGCTACCTTTTATCCCGGGAAAAAGTACTAAAGGTAGTATCATATAACTTGCATCTATCTACTTTTTGAGTCGTAATGTCTTTGTAGACATTACGTGGTGTAGGGCTCAGCTAATCTGCGTTACCGCTAGACTGTCCTCGCAGATTGTTGCCCAGGGTGCGCCGGACGCAAATGGGGGTTTCAATGCGTAACACAGGGAGGTCAAAACGACTTGCATGAAGGGGTTGTTTAAAAAAATATCTGATTACGTTAGCATTTAGCTTAAAAATACTTTTTAAGCTCGTTAGGATTTAGTCGGGAAAGTCAATTTCAAAACTAAAAAAAGAATACTACCTTAAGAAAGCCTTTAAAATTATAATTAATTTTAAAGAAGGTTCTTCCATGCTGGTTTGGCAGAAGAGAAAAAAAAACATAGAATGTGCCAGCTGCTTTGGTTCCTGCGCTACTTGTAAAAGCAGCCGATCGAGGGAATGGGCAAATCTGACGAATCATATTATTACATTCCACCTAACGCACATGAAAATGCTAAACGTGGCTTTTGGTTTTCAAAGACCTGGGGCTCTGTCTACCCCGCAAGGAAGAAAGACATGATAATATGTATGAAATGTATGTTTAAAGAAGGTATAGACGCTATATTTAACATAGCTGTCAAGCATATATTTCTCACACGTGTATAAAATGCTAAGTCTGACGTGACTAGACCTTTTTTATTAATGAAAGCTTTTTTAAGTTAATTAAAAAACCTTTTTTAAGTGAAAAATAGTGATCACGGAAACTGAAAATAATATAACAGTACAATATCTATCGCACCAAGATTTAAGACTGCTTTTAGAAACAGCATTATCTTCCTTACTGGCCTTATTACTTGATATTGCAATAGCATTAAAGACTTGATAACCTCTTTAAGATTTATTTTCAACCGAATTCAATAAAAGAGGGCATTATCAATTCGACGGACTTTTTAATGTATCATCATTATCTCAGCCTCAAGATGCAACTTCTTAACTCTGTTATTTATTTTGAGTGAGAGTGAGGTCTATGACGCATTCTTTGTGTTAATAAAATAACAAAGGAAATACGTTTTATTATCTACTAGCTTTCGCCGAAAAACTCTTTTAAAGTGTAACAAAAACTGCTTTGAAACTATTTAGATCAAACCTCCCCCAGACTTGAGATAATCCTTATCCTTACTAATATTATAAATGCGAAAGTGAGTTTGTTTGTTTGTTTATTTGTTTGTTTGTTTGTTTGTTACGCTTTCACGCCGTAACTACTGAACCGATCATCATGAAATTTTGCATACAAGTTTTCTGGAGTACGGAGAAGGACATAGGCTACCTTTTAACCCGGGAAAAAGTACTGTTCCCGAGGGATCGACTATGATGCGGGCGGAGCCGCGGGCGAAAGCTAGTCTAATACAAAGTTAAAATTTGAGGTGTCCCCCTACCGTAACTTTTGAAATTTTACTAAAATAATTCTAAAAAAAAATGTGGTGCGTACAAACTCAAAGTATGTACTTTCAATTAAAACTATAGCGGTCTCGGTATCATAGATAGTTATTTTTATACAATTCGACCAACTTAGTAGTTACACTCAGCTAAACAAAATGTATGGAGTGAACCGCAAAATGAAATTTGTTTATACAACATTCGACTTTTTTGCCGGTTTTATAGATAACGGTACGGATCCCTTCGTGCGCGAGTCCGACTACCACTAGGCCGGTTTTTTTCACATAACCTCAAAATGTATGTGAAAAATTCAAATATGCAAGTTTTTGGTTATTTATTTCTATCTTTTACAAAAATGTTTCTTTATCACGAAAAGTGGTAAATTTTATTTAACTTTCTATCACTTTCGGCATTGGTCTATTAATCGTAGCCCAAATAAACTCCACATAATAAAATATTTTCTTTCCCTTATTTTCATTGAAAATGTGTCATCTTCATCGTAGCCTCAATAACTGACGGGTAAAAAATCTTTTTTCACGCTTACCAATTTTTCCCCAATTTTCGAGGCGTCGCCGTAAGTAATTATGCAAATTGTGGATGTGTGTAGCAAGGAATTTTGCGCGAAAGCTCGTTGACTCTCCTAAGCTCGCCCACTCGTTTGGCCCTTCGATGTGGCATCAAAGCTCAGTCCCCACTGACGCTCTTTAGAGACATATATTTATTTATTCTTTGATTCGGAATCGCAGGTATTCTTCCCTTTTTTACACGTTTTCAAAAAAAAGAGCACGGGTTTTGATGGAATCGGAATGAGTTTCTTTAGAATCTTATCATTATTTTTGACGATCTCCGTTGTGCAGTGGTTAAAACGGCTGCCTGCGACATGAAGTCCGTCATGTCGCAAGCTGCTGTGTAAACCAGGGCGTGTAAAAAAGGGCAAAATACCTACGATTCCGAATCAAAGAATTAATAAAATGTATAAATCTCTAAAAAGCATCAGTGTGGACTGAGCATCGGGTTCGATTCCCGGAGTGAGCAGGTACTTCATTTTCACAGGTATTTATCTGCGGTCCTTGAGCTGCCCAAGGAGGGTTCACGTTAGGCAAGCAGAGGCGGCCCTCAGAACATTCACCTGATCTTATTCCAACATGAACTCTATATTAATAGCTTATCACAGGCACCTATAACATCATAGCTCAGGATTTAACAGGGAAAACGCTCAGTATCTCTCAATTCACGCTCAATAACTGAATATAAAGAGAAAGAAAATTTAAGAAAGATGTTTCAATGATCCATCAACTGTTCACTTAATAATAAAGTAAAGCGCATTAAATACACTCACAGACAATATAACTGTCTTATGATCTCTGTGTCGGCGAAGAGATACTTACAAGTCAAGTCAAATATCATTTATTCATCATAAGATACTTTACATATTATTTAGTGAACGTTAACTTCATTTTACAACAAAATATTGGTGACGTTAATTTACTTAAAGCTAAGTTTAGAGCCGCTTCCAAAGCGGAGTGCAGAAGAAGCGGCAACAAACTGCACAGCGCAATTTCTCCAGACGTCAACTTACAATTTAACTACTTGATAGAAAACGGCTTGCAAACTTCCTACTTTATTCTAACGGTCAAATTGTGCATGTCTCCTCACCCTTATCAGGTAAAGGCCCTATGGAGTCTTAAATTAAGGAAATCTTATTACGAAATTCCAACGTGTGTCGCCTAAAAGCCGAGACGAGGATCCATGCAAGGACTAATGAAGGCACTGGAAATTTATAACACCTTTAACATTTACTTACTTTGTAAGAAACATTTTGCCTCGAATGTGCTACACTATGTACAGTATGTAATGACCACGACCATAGGTTATTAAAATGTATTTCGAAGCTTACATACACATTTTTAGGGTTCCGTAGCCAAGTGGCAATAAACGGAACCCTTATGGATTCTTCATGTCAGTCTGTCTATCCGTCCGTATGTCATGAGACACTATTTTCCGAAACTATAAGAACTATACTGTTGAAACTTGGGTAAGTAGATGTATTTTGTGAACCGCATTAGGATTTTTCGCAAAAATTGTTATTGAGGTTTCTAATATTTTTTTTTTCTCTACTGAATAGTTTGCGCCAGAGACACTGCCAAAAATATTAAGATGTGTGTTTCTGTAATTTCTAAAATTAGAGAATAATAAAACTAAAAAATATATGATGTGACATTACCATGCAAACTTCCACCGAAAATTGGTTTGAACGAGATCCAGTAAGAAGTTTTTTTTAATACGTCATAAATCGTAAACCGCAATTTACCTTTCATTTAATCAACTGAAATATAACAAAACTTTTATGTTATGTTACTTGCTGCTACGGAACCCTCGAGCGAGTCTGACTCGCACTTAGTCGCTTTTTTATATAGTAAATAACAATGAATGTAAATATCTATCAAAATAAAGATTCATTTCTATGTTTTTTAGCCGTATCTTTTAAGTGGAATATTTTATCTGCTATTAATCCACTGTTGGACAAAAGCCTTTCCCAAGTTTTCTTTATTCCATGGGAGTATATTGCCATACTCACCACGCTTGGCTAGCGGGTTCGCGAGCACAGTATCTTCGGCTTCTTGTGATACCAACGCTACTATCCAATGAATGCATCTTTAAGCCGAGGAAGAATAAGAATTTGTCAAATTTGGGAAGGGAATGAAAGTATTATGATACTACTCATTCGGATGAATGAGGGAAAAGTGCTTGTCCAGTGGTTGCAGGCATGGCATCGGTATGCGCGCCTGGCCTCCTGACTGCTACTTGCTTTTCACCCATTAATCCGAGTGAGTAGTATCCCAATATCTCCATTCCCTTCCCTAATCCAAACAAATTCATATCTTTACCCAGCTTTGAAACGCATCCGATGGGCAGCAGCGTCGGAAGCACAAGAAGCCATGTAGCAGCTCGAGAGACTGGACGCGCATTCGAGAACACGATGCCTGCCAGCGGGTTATTTGCAAGTGTTCTATTTGAAAATATAAAAACTATATGATTTAATACAAAAAATACATTTATTTATATAACTATACATAATCTCACTAGATTTAAAAAAAATCTACATAGGTACCTACATATCTTTGTACTTGCAAAGCGCATCCATATTTTTGCTTAGACGTAAGTAATGATACGGTATACGTACATTATTATAGATAAAAGAATCTTAAAATACACATTGTCACAATGATAATTATCATAATTTAGCTTAAATAATTATACGTGACTTTGAAATCGATAATCCAAACACGAAGTAATCACAATAAATGCCTTCTTATCCAAGAAGACATTATCATGATAAAAATATTACAAGTGACAGTAAACATTTAAGTATATTGAAATTCTACGACAATATATCGCAACTACAAGTCATCCTTGGGTTAAATATATAGGTCCACATTAATATTCTAATATATTAATTTAACAAATAAATACAATACAAACATATTTATACATACATTTGAGGTAGAAAACTACATGGTTAATTGATATAGTGTTTATGGTACAGGCACGAGGCCGTGCCTGTACCATAAACACTATATCAATTATCTAAACTAGGCAGTTTAGACACTTGTGTGATGGACTCATCTAAATAACAGTGAGGTAGATGATTACTTTATAGTTATATACAAATGTAAGTAGATAAAGTTCAAAATTGTATGTTTACACGACATAAATAAATATTATTATTATAATATTTACAAGTTATTACTCCTGGTATAATATTTAAAAAATCTTCAATTTTGTAAGTTAATTTTACGAAGATAATGAAGATAACTATAACATATATATTTTTTTTTTACTAAATATTGGATGCGGCATTTGTCTCCCATCTCACTTAACTTCGAACAGTATTTTAAAAACTACAGAATAGACACATAGCTAATACGTCATATCGTACTATACATCTCGCAATAAACTATCGTTATAATATTTCACACTGCAATTAAATACTGAATCGATTTATGAAATTTCTAAATAAAGTATAATGTAGTTTTGTTCTAATTATGAGAAGGATTTTTAAGATGAAAAACATACAACTCTAGGAGAAAAGAAAAAACGTACAATGTACCAACTGCTTCTCTTCCCTCGCAGATCGTTGTCGATCAAGGGAATAGGTAAAATCTGAGGACTCATGTTAATAGGCGATGCGGTTAGCAACCCATCATTATTTTGCTAAACGTGGCGTTCAGGTCCTATAGACCTAGGCACTGTCTACCCTGTAAGGGAAAAAAAAGTGATCGTATGTATGTAAGCCAGTAAAAATAAAATTTATTCCGCTACAACTTTCTGAAACGCTGCGTGAAGAACTGTAAACAGAGCCAGCGTAAAGAGAGCAGGTTTGAGAGTAGGAGCTGCACCCGTTACGCTTCTAATCCAATCTGTGTAGTTAGATACCCTGGTGTACAGTTCGGGGATGTGGGTAGCTTGGCACTCTGCGGTGTAGAAGGAGATGGCGGTCAGTGTGCCATCGCATACTAAGGCATTGCCTTCATCACCCTGAAATAATACAAGGTTTTTAGTCTATTGATTGGTTACACATTTATGCGTTTTTGGTCTAATCTTACTTTTTCTTCTTCATTACGAGTGAAAATAACTATACAGGGTAAGTGGTATCTAACGCATCCTCCTCCTAAAGGTGACTAAGTTACATCAAGATTAACTACGTTCGTTCTATGACTTTTTGTAATTCGATGTTTGCATTTTTCATACAAAAAAAAAAGGCAGTTTTGCAAATCTACCCGTTATAACTCTATGGCAATCAGCGCTATGAGGTAGTAATAGTAGGTACTTACGCTCACGTGGCACGCGGCCGGCTGCATAACGTTTTATATATATTCACATTAAAGTTTATGTATGTAAAATCTTACTATGTATTGCGTTTAGGTAAAAGTCATAGAACAAACGTTGTAAGTCATGTTGTACCTAAGTCCTCTTGAGTAGGTTTTGCGTTAGTTAACTATAACCTGTATAATAAAAATTTTATATTAAGTTTGATTGATTAGCCGTGTGGTATCCGGCAGAGTAGAATAGGACCACTCCAAGTCTTCCCGTGGATGTCGTAGAAGGCGACTTAGGAAATACAAGCTAAACAAAGCTTATAAACATCTAAGACACCTCTCCAACCCGTCTGGCCAGCGTGGAGAGTGTAGGCCAAGTCCTCTGGCTGCTCTGGCCAAGTATGGCCCTAGTAGTACAGAGAGGGTCGTGCTCCTGTAGTGGAGACTAAAAAGGACCTGATGATGATTAAGTTTGATCAGCCGCTTCCGTTGTCCAGTGGTTAAGGTGTCTGCCTGTTGACCCGGTCTTGGTTCCATTCCCACGAGAAGCATACTTTGTTTAGTTGTTTCGAGTTTGATTACGATATTGCAGGCTTGAATGACCTGTTTGTCTGATAATAAAGATGATTCCGTGCTTCGGAAGGCACGTTAAGTCGTTGGTCCCGACTGCCATTCGTTAAAGGAATCACGTCAGAGGCCGAGAGGCGGTTCCAAAGAACTCTGAGACCAGGTTGTGCATGGTCGATTGACCGTGTCACCTTCACGAAATAATGATGAGTTCGATCAGAATTTGGCGACCTCGACGGCATGATCATTTGCCTCAATCAAGTCTTCTACAGTGCAGAAAGTAGGACAGTTGGGTTAATTCATCAGATGGGTCAACATCTGAACAGCGCCGCAGCTACATAGATTGTTGCTAGAGAAACCCCACCCAACTCGGTTATCTCGGCATCTTCCAACACCAGACCGAGTCTATTTAGCGACTTCTAGACTGACCAGGAAAGTAATTTATCTTACTAATTTGTGATTATTTTAGTTCGGTGTTGTCATATATGTTTAAAACAGTATTAATGTATGATAGATTAATCTGATAAGTAATATGAATGTGGTGGGCGTGCCGGCTGTGCGCTTGTATTAAATATATTAGCATAATAATTTCGCAAAGATTTATTAATGTGACCTTTTAATAGAATTTTGCATTATATACTCTTCTTTGGGCAACCTCAGAAAGTAAACTGAGATGTTGTTCGTTAAACAACAAGCAACAAATTATCAATACTTTTATTATTTATTTCAAATTATTTGACTTTCGCAAAGAAATATCTCAATCAATGCATTCTCTGGTATAAATAAATAAATAGGTATTAAAACCAAAAAAATAAAATCAAATGCCAGCAATGCGGATCCAGTGGTAGCCACACAAAAATTGCAGCGCGGACTTGATGACATATCTAAATGGCTCAAGAAGTGGAGAATAAAAGCCAGTGCAACCAAATCTGTCCATGTAACCTTCACCCTGCGTAAGGGTGACTGCCGATCGGTAAAACTTGATCAGGCAACCCTGCCGCATACAGAAAATGTCACATATTTGGGCCTCCATCTTGACAGACGGCTTACTTGGAAAAAACACATAACAAGTAAGAGACAGGAACTGAACATTCGATTCAAAAACCTACACTGGCTTTTCGGACTCAACAGTGTACTGACAATATTGTCTACTGACAATAAACTATTAATATATAAAACAATACTCAAACCTAATTGGACATATGGTGTACAATTGTGTACATGGTTTATCACGAATGCTGAAATTCATAAAGAACTCCGAATGAAATCGGTCAAGGAGGAAATCAGTATGACTTCAGAAAAATACCTACAAGGGGAAATTGGAGGTCGACCCGAATGAGCTGGCACAATCATATCAAAAGAGGCTAAAAAGGAAAGACATTCTGCCTTGTATAAATGATGAGTAGAGTCTCTCGCTGGAGGACACACTCCAAACGACATACGGCCCTGAACAAACAGTAACAGCAGTATCGCTGATTGCAGTATAAAACAAATAAAAGAAATAAAAACAAATCACACAGATTGAGTTAGCCCCACAGTAAGTTATGAACTTGTGTAGTAGGATACTCACTCAACGATATAATATTTGTATAAAAGATACTTAATAGATAGACATCCAAAACCCAGGCCAATCTAAAAAAAGATCGTTTTCCATTATGACATGGCTGGGAATCAAACCTTTTTTGATTTAAAGGCGCTTGTAGCACCACTGAACTACAGAGGTTTGTTATAAATTACTAATTTAAGTTTTAAAATATAAATTAAAAGTACTTACAAAACAACCCGAAGATATCATGTCAAATGACGCGGCACAGACCATAGTAGTGAATATGTTAGGTATACCAGCTGCTGAATTGTAAAACGTCCGGCAGAGGTCTTGATTGTAGATGTATTTATTCATATACAACAATTCACTGGATGTGCCCTGAAATATGATATAAAAAATCTACTTAATTTAATAACAAAGCGAGGGACAAGAAGTTTTTAGATATCTGTTGGTCGTAGAACGTAAGAGTATATTCTAAGATTACAACCATCTACAACTCTTCCAGATCTGAGCGTTTCCCGTCCGCCCCGTCGAAGCCAGGGGTCCTTAATTACAAAAGAAAAGACTAGTCAAAATAATAACACTAAAATTAGTACGTGAGTTAGATGATAAAAAAAATTATGATTTATTAACAAAAAAATAATGATCAATGCTGTAAATTGGTAAATATTTACTTATTATGAGGATATGTTATTGGGTAAAATAAAAAAAAAAACGCTTACAACGGCAGAATACTGTGGGGCGCCCCATCCGGCAACCGTGCAGCTAGAGCCGTCAGCAGGCGCGAAGTTTGCAGGGGGCAGGGACAGAGGTGGAACTATCGACGCATTGAAAGGACTCACAAGCTGAAAATTAATGAATGACGTCAATTGCCTGTCCGGTGGTTGCAGCTATGGCATCGGGTACGCGCGTACCGGTCTTCCGAGCTGCTACTCGCTTTTTCCCATTCATCCTTCATCCGAGTGAGTAAGCACATGTTATTTTTTGGAAATAAATCCGCTAGACTCCACTTCAGTCTACCAGCACGGAGACACGCTTTCACCAAAAAAAAATTCAAAAGTCGAATGACATTTTCTATCTATACAACGTGATTTTGAACCTACAAGCTATATTGAAATCTGAGAACCAAAATCCCTAATATAATACAGAATTGCAAGAGAAAAGGTAAAAACGAAACAAAACATTTGACCTTTCATAGAAATTCGTCCAACTGATCGGCAACTAACTAATTTTTTTTTTCAATCAGTATTTTTTCTTGCATTTCTGTATTCCATTAGGGATTCTGATTTCGAGATTCCACTATAGCTAGGAGGTTCAAAATCACGTTGCATATTCTTCATGACTGGTCCACATCGGTCATTAAAATTCAAATCAGTAATTTTAGTGAAATTATTTCTGTCATAAGTCATGTCTAGATGTAACGAGTAAATAACCTAGTTAAAATTTTATGGAATGTATCCGGAAGATGTTTCTGCACTGCCGGCTATGAGTCGTAGTCGAGTTACATTCAATCTGTCATTCATGACTAAAATATTATTTTTTTCATTTGTTATTATGTTATTATGATCAATAAAGTAAACAATAACCTGTTTATATTATGATATCAATAAAAGCATCGATATCTAGTATATTCATTCTGTTAGTACGAGAAATTTGCATTATTAAGACGTCAACTCTTAACGGAGAGAGAATTATAAAAGTAATACATAAAATGCATTCGCGAGGAATTTATGTGTATAATATAAACCTATTGATAGTTTTAAATTTATCAACGTATTTCAATTGTGTTATCGCATGGCAGGCTGAATTCAATACATCAGAGGTTGTGTTTTTTTTTTATATTTTAGAAATGCGTTACTTTGTGAAATATAAAAACGTTTATCGATCTACTATGGTGTCAAAAATCCCAGTGCTTCATTTAGTTTATATGTCATCGTCTCCAAAAAAATAGGGCTTTCTTTTTTTAATAGCTTTTGCCCATTTCTCTTAAACTATCCCCTTACCAAATTTCATCTTAATCGGTTTAGTGGTTGAAGCCCCAAGAGTGACAAACATTTAGACAGAATAACTTCCGCATTTATAATCATCATCATCAGGTCTTTTTAGTTTCCACTGCAGGAGCATGACCCTCTCTATATTACCAGAGCCATACTTGGCCAGAGCAGACAGAGGATTTGGCCTATACTCTCCTCTCTGGCCAGATAGTTCGGAGAGGTCTCATTGATGTTTATGAGCCTTGTTTAGATTGTTTTCCTAAGAGGCCCCCTATACGACATCCATGGGAAGACTTGGAGTGGTCCTATTCTACTCTGCCGGAAACCACACGGCTATTTATAATATTAGCTTGAATTATTGGTCTTATATTTTGGTGTCCTCAATGTTGGCCACTTACAATCGAATTAAATATTTGAAGAGAACTTAAAGCGTCTGTTAAATCATAACGAATGTCATCTAATGATGACAGCCAGGACCCGGGACTAACGGTGTATCATGTGTTCCGAAACATGGAGTAGCTAATGATATTTTTTATGCAACAGTCATTGCAAATTTCAGCCGTACCGCTGTGGTCAATGGAATGGCTGACATAAGCACATCTAGACATTTTATTCTAAAATGAGAATTAATATCGTAGATAGTTTTTAGCCACGGTGTATAAAAGTGGTGTCGCCATAAGCGGACAAAACATTTAAGGTTAAAATATCGACTTTGGGTTCAAGTTTAAGTAATAAATAAGATTCCACGTTCAATTATTTATTGTAAGTTGGAAGATAAGGATGGCTATTTTTAAAACTGGGTGTTACACAAACACAAGGCATATACGTGTCCAAGTCTCATCTTCCAAGACACGGAAAGTCGCCTAAGTTGTAGTGCAGCCCAACTTTATTAACAAAAATATTAAGGTTTCTTCTCGTTTCACATAAAAAATATTCTAAAAGTTTATATAGTTTTTAAAGACAAAATGTTTATAAAGTGTAAGCGTCAAATGGAACTCTAAAATCGTGTTAAGACTCTAACAGATGACTTTGATGAAAAGGCGTCCGTCGCCTGGAAACGAGCGGTCACAAGTTAAAAGGTTTGAAACGCTCGCGTTATTCACTCGTTTAATGAGTCACGCATTAAAAGATAGTACCCGAAATCGAGTAGGAAGTTATATTAAATTGTTGTTCTTGTTTCATAGATATATATAAAGCAAAATCTGCCCAATATAAATATAATCAATCAATCAGCCAACCAAAGCTCATAAACATCAATGAGACCTCTCCAACCCATATGGCCAGCAAGGAGAGTGTCGGTTAAACCCTCTGTCTGCTCTGGCCAAATTTAGCTCCGGTAATATAGAGAGGGTCATGTTCCTGCAGTGGAGACTAAAAAGACCAAATGATGGCGATGATGATGAATCAATCGATCGTTTATTTCCTCAATTTTGTGTTGTTTGTTCAAGATCATGTAACTTTCAACGGTGTCATGGTCTTCTCCATGCCCTTTGTAATTGTATATTTTTATAAAAATATACTGATATGTTTTAGTTGACCTTCAAGGAGAGAACAAATATGACTATATCAAGGAATCAAATGAACAATATCAGTTCAAGTCATGAATTTAATGAAACATTAAGTGATGGAAATGAAACCACTACAGTACTTCGGACAAAACGGCAAAGTGGAGGCGGTAAGGAAGTGTTTATAACTTTGATTATTATAGAATAGAATAGAATATTCCTTATTGCACCAAATTATAGAGAAATAAATACAATTACATACAGAACAGAAAAAGAAATGGGACAAAGGCTTTCGTCTTAGCGATCTCGGCATCGCTTTAGCGATCCCTTCCAGTCAACCTAAGGGAGATGGACAAAGTACATTTAGCTGGCAATGGCGCAGAACAGATGAATGAGAAAACAGGAAGAAAATAACTTAAATAAGCATATATACGAATTTAATGTATATAAATGTAAATAAAATACATATTAATATATATAAATATACATACAATAAAATAAAAATACATACATATACATACATACTTATAATTACATATAATTTTAACAGCAAGGAAATTTAAGAAAGTGCGGAGAGATAGTACTAGGACTTATTATATCTGTATAATATACAAACAAAATATACAATGTCCGTTTATCTTAAGCGCAAATATTTTAAGGGCTGCGCTGCGTCATAAAAATATTACGTATTCATAAAAATGATTTAGTAGCAAATTTCAAGAAATCAACACATTCGTTCTTATTTTGTATTTTTTACTTAAAATATTTTATTTTTTTACTAACATTGACGAATCAGCTGTTTCGATTGTCGACGTCGGTGACTTAGTACATTATTTGTTTTGTTTCAGGTAAATTTTCGGATGCAGCAAAGATGCCACAAATAAAAATCTTGCGTTTATGGCTGCAGCTGTTTGCAAACTCGTGGGCCTCGAGCTACGTAGGAGGTTCCCACCCCTTGCATAAGGATGTCCCCAAGCCTGTAGTATATTTGTTCAGGCAAAGAATAGGAGACTTCTTGTTCCCGAGTCTTGAAGATAACGAAGAAGAAGCGAAAGACAGATGATTATTTTATTCTGCCATTTATCACAATGAGGTGATAAAAAAAATTACAGTAGGAATATGAAGGCCTACTGTATTTTTTTTATTACCCACGTAACGTTACAATCCTAGTAATGAAGGTTTGTATGGATTTGAAGATGTGCGGTATTAAATGAGAGGTATTTTTATGTAGATTACAAATTTTATGTAAATGAGAATATGTTTGTAAATTTTTCACGCAAAAACAATTAAATTTTAATGGAATTTCACAATGTTAACTTTACTAATATCTGCGATGAATATTTATTCTCGGTAAATGATATAATTTTATATACAATTTAAATTTGAAATGTAAACGAATGCTACAATTAAAAATAAATAAAATGTGCGTGCCCAGCCTTCTGCTGGCAGCATTGCGTTGAATGGCAGTGCTGATCATTTGGCCAAGGTAAAGGCCAGCCTACTTGTACTGGTAATGGGTCACCTCGATCAATTTATGGGCGATGGGGCCGAATAGCTTATGGGCTGATGGCCCCCACGGTACCAAAATTTCGAACCCAAACGGTACCATTTCGAATTTGGTATGAATCACATAGTCTATAACCAGCGGCCGGTGAAGCAATACGCATCTTATAACATTTGTCAAGTTACGTTTGGTAGTTTAGGAGATACGAGGCAATAAACGAATATGTATACAGCATGTAAATTTATCCTTAACATTCCCTTAAGGGGTGACTCAGCCCGTCATTATGAATGACTTTTCCTACGGGAGCAATAATGGAAGGAAACTCATAACAAAATTAGACATTTCTATATTAAAGTGTTTAGCCGCCCGGGCAAATAGTATGGGAATGTCGATTTTTTTTTAGTTTTCAGCATTACTTCCATAGGAAAAGTTGTTCATATGATTAAGGCTGAGTAACCACTTCAAGGAAACGTGGGTGGTAAATTATTATACAGGCTGATTAAGTTAAGTCCTTAAGGGCTCGTACTACCTCACACTGCTTTGCATGATTGTCTGTAATATCAATAATAATGAAATACTTAAGTTGAAATAAAATGCAGCATAGTTCAGGACTAACTCTAGTAACTATCTGACTCAAAAACACGATTGCGTTAAATTTTCTCGATAGAAAAGAATTGCAAAGTTGCCTCCAAATCACGTCTAATTTACTCGGTATACAGCATTATTCATCAAATACATTAATTCTAACCTTGAAACTTGTGATTATAATTGCATTACAAATAAGGCAGCCATCATGTAATTTTCTTTTTCGAATAACCCTTGAATATTCTTAAAAAACGAAAATATCCAAAGTAGCCAAGGCGTTTAGACCATCCGCGTTTGTACCGCCACGCTTTCTGGCTTATGGCGGGCCCTTAAGTATGATACGTGAATAAGAAATGCACGGAATCCCTTCCGTGCATTTATTATGTCCTTAACACTTACCGTCATAATAGCAATATCATTAAGGTGCGCCGGCGCCGGAATATGCTCAGGATGCAAAGTGTAGTTGGCTACAGCCCTGATGCGGTCCACTGTATCGTTGGTGAGACTTCTGGCTCCGGCGAATACTCTGTACTGGGTGGGTACTATCGGTACGATAGTGCTGAAAAATAAAACTTGTGTAATGAGAATAAGAACAATATGCTCATTTTCTTCGATCAAATATAATGGTAGATACACAGTCTCATACAAAATGAAGCCTAAATAATGCACATGCGCCAAACTATCATGCATACTTACAAACAACAACAAAAACGGTATATACTGAAAGTATTACACACCATCTTTCTTTTTCACTTTTGACGCGTATTTTTTGCATCTTTTCATTGTCATCGCGAGACGTGTGAGCGCGGTTTATTGAATCTGTGGACAAAACAGCTCCGAAACTCGATTAGTGCGCTGTTTTGCCGGTGTTTAGAGTTCCATGTGCCGCTTTTCGACCGCAAATCGTGTATATACCATTATATTTGTTCCATTTTCATTCATATTCTCATCCACATAGTAGTCATTCTCATCCCAATTCTACATAAGGAAGACCCAAGATTCTCCAGTGCTACGGATAGACAGGGAAGCGGACCTTGCTAAACTGGCACCCAAGTGACTAGCGGTAGCTTCTCTACCGCAGCTACTGTGATTGTTTTCAATTCTTGTTTCTTATTTTGTGATAACTATTCTTTGTACACCTCAGTTGCTGTTATGTTTCATATTTATCACAACTCTTATTCTTCTAACTTATGGTTATACGAATTTTAAAGATTTTATGATATTAGGCACATATCTTTACACACATATCTTCCACATCCACTCAGATATATCCACATTAATACCATGCGCACGTTTTCCTCTTTATGATCTATTTCGTAAGTATTTTCACCGTCACAATTGCATAAATTCTTTCAAACAACCTTGTTTCGATTTAGACATTAACCAAACGCTCTTTCAAATTGACTACTTTTCTTATGTTTTCTCGAATCAAAATTTGATAACATAAACTCAATTAGTACCAATCTTGATGATTTCACTATAGCTCAATCATCTATATGTGATGTAGAGGATTGTACAAAATTGATAAATAACCCAGACTCATGTCTAAAAATTATGCATCAAAATATCCGTAGCGTGAATCAAAACTTTTCAAGTTTCCAAACACAACTTGATAGATCTAATATAGATTGGAATTTGATCATTTTAACAGAATGTTGGTTACCCCATACAAGTTGTATCAACTCTTTAAATGGTTATACCCATGCTCAAACCGAAATTAATCTTACACAAAATGAAGGTGTAATAGTATACCATAAAAACTGTATGAGAGTGAAAATCTTGGAACCCAATCTTATTAACGCTAACTGTCTTACGATAGAAATCGACCCTAATACAATTGTAGTTGCTATATACAGACCTTACGGCTATAGAGACATCAACAACTTTATACAGTCCCTTAATGAACTGTTGGTTAAGTTAAAAACATACGCTAACATTATTATCGTAGGTGACATAAACATTGATATAAAGCCTAATAATCGTGACTCTGGCTCATCAGTCTACCTTGATCTAATAACATCTCATGGATTATTACCCGCACATACGTTTCCAACTCGCGCTGCGTGTTGTTATGACCACGTTTTGCTTAAAACTAAGCTCCCAGCTTATTGTTATGTTTCAGAAAAGTCGATCACGGATCATGATTCTGTGATGTTTATTCTTGAGAATCAACAGATACGCACCAAGGATTTTCTCCCGGTTAGCAAAATCGACTATGAAAAACTAGACAAGGACATGAATAATCTAAATCTGACCGCGATTTACCAAACAAATGATGCAAACTTAGCTACTTCATTGCTATTGCATGATCTTAACTCTAAAATTGTCTCCAACACAAAGTCTCTCAAAGCCCCTAATCGTAAGCGAATCAAAAAACCATGGATCACGCCCGGTTTATTGAGATGCATGGAAAATCGAGACAAACTTCACCAAAAACTTAAAAAATACCCCAATAATGACACTGTTAGATTAACCTATAAGAGATACAGGAACTTTTGCAATTGGCAATTAAAGAAATTAAAAAATGAGTATGAAAAAGATTTAATTCAAAAAGCAGCTAAAACGAACACTAAAAAACTTTGGGATACAATTAAACAATGCACAAACCTAAAAAATAATAACAATGTTGATTTAGATCTAATATCTCCCTCAGATCCCTATAATTCAGTTAACAACATTAATCACTTTTTTGCTACGATTGGTAAAAATCTAGCTGAAAAAACGGTTCCAAACGCACCAAATATTAGGCCATTTCTTGTTCCCTCCCATTCTTCTTCTTTCTTTCTAACACCGACCGATGAAGCTGAACTCAGAAACATAATTCTCAGCCTGAACAAGGGTAACTCCTGTGGACGAGAAAACATTTCTGGTAATTTCCTCAAACGGTATCACAAACTCTTAGTTTCACCTCTGACATATATTTTCAACTTAATGTTTTCCACCGGTATCTTCCCAGATGAGTTAAAACTGGCTGAGGTTATTCCTATTTATAAAAATGGTGACAGAGGCTGTGTCAATAATTATAGACCCATTTCACTGCTTTCCGTTATAGCAAAACTTGCAGAAAAACTTATCAACAAACGTTTAATGCATTATTTCGAAACCCAAAACCTAATCTCAAATTCTCAATTTGGCTTTAGATCAAAAATATCGACTGCTGATGCAGTCCATGAGATGACCGACTTTATTGTTTCAAAGCTTGGCAATGGTAAGAAGGTAATAGCAGTTTCCCTCGACTTGACTAAAGCTTTTGACACAGTCTCTGCACCGCTTTTACTTGATAAATTAGAAAGAATGGGAATTCGCGATATCCCTCTTCAATTATTCAAAAATTACTTAAGTAACAGGTATCAGCAAGTAAGAATTGGTAAATATACAAGTACTGACTTACCTATTACATATTGAGTGCCACAAGGTAGCGTACTTGGTCCTACACTTTTCCTCGCTTTTATTAACGACTTATGTAATCTTCAACTTCCTAATGGTAAGATTGTAACGTTTGCAGATGACACCGCTTTAATTTTCTATGGAGATGATAACTAGTCCCCTGATCCCATCAGGGGACTTTGCACAAAAGGGATTTAATGAGGTTAACTCTTGGCTTTCCAATAATGCCCTTACACTAAATGTTGAAAAAACCAAATATGTCCCCTTCTCAATGAGAAACACCGAAAAAGCAATTCATAATAACTACTCAATAATAGCTCATTCTTGCCTGAACAACTTAACTTGCTCTTGTTCTCACATCTCGCTGTCCTTCAACATTAAGTATCTAGGCGTCATCCTTGACAATACTTTAACTTTTAACCAACATATAGAACTACTCAATGTTAGAATTCGGAAACTAATTTTTATTTTCAAAAACCTCCGACGTATTGCTGACAGAGACATTATTAAGATGGTATACTTAGCACTATGTCAATCTGTTTTAAATTATTGTGTCACAATATGGGTAGGTGCATCAAAAACCAAACTACTCCAACTTGAACGTTCCCAACGAGCTGTACTAAAAGTATGCTATTTCTTACCGTTTCGCTTTCCCACAGTGGAACTGTTTTCTCTTTCTAATGTTTTGACTGTTAGGCAAATCTTTATACTTAACACAATACTTAGACAACATACGTCCTTAAACTATAATCCTTTAACTTCTGCTAATAAGCGTCTAAAACATAAAGTATGTCAAATCAACTTGACATCCTCAACATTTGCACAAAAGTTCTTTGGTTTCTTAGGTAAATATTTATATAATAAAATTAATAAAATTCTATCTATTTATCCACATACAAAATCTAATTGCAAAAGATTTACTTCTACCTGGTTAAAAACGCTTGATTATGACAATACCGAAAACTTAATAGTTATCCCTACCTAAAGTATTAACAAAACAAGAATGTGTGTCGCAATCTCGTGGATATAGATATGTGCTTCTATAGTTACCCTCTTATTTTAAACTATATATTTTTATTTTATTACTGTTGTGATAAGTATATTACAAAAGTTAAATTCGGAGGTACTGACCGACACCTATTCCACTGTTGGAGAGGCTGGTAATCTGTCATACAGGTTCTCCTAGTACGGATGCCAGTCTCTCACATAGAAGTATAAATGAATATTGTACCTACACTCTACTTCTTGTTTTTATTCTATGTGAGAGAAGAAATAAAGATTACATTATTATTATTATTAATTATCATCATCCTGTTCCTCGTCCACTTATTTAATCCGATACTCATCCACATCTTCATCTTTATCCTCATCCGCAAGTTTAGTCATCATCATCAGATCTTTTTTTTGGTCTCCACTACAGAGCACGACCCCCTCTGTAGTCCGGTAGTAACCGGAGCCATACTTGGCCAGAGCAGTCAGAGGGCTTGGCCTACACTCTCCACGCTGGCCAGACGGGTTGGAGAGGTGTCTTAGATGTTTATAAGCTTTGTTTAGCTTGTATTTCCTAAGTCACCTTCTACGACATCCACGGGAAGACTTGCAGTGGTCCTATTCTACTCTGCCGGAAACCACACGGCGACTAGATTAGTCCTTTAGTGGTAATTATGGGTTGTGGTCGCAAAAGCTTAAAAATGTAGTTCTTCAATTATTTGTTAAAAAAATAATTACATGATTCATTTTACCACATTCTACTATCCTCTATAGCTAACTATCGTTTTATACATAGCTTATCTTAATGACTGCCATCAATGATAACAGCCGGAACCAATTGCTTAACGTGTCTTCTGTAGCTCGGTCCCCTACTTTATCAGATGATAATAATTACTTGCTTTTACCACGACTGGATACCAAACAACATTGTAGAATGCACATATCTCACCAACTTCAAAAAGAAGTAGATTGTCAACCTCCTCCTTTTTGAAGTTGGTGTTTTTTCGTCGGATTTTTTTTTTGGCTCTTCGATTACTAAAGACAAATTGGTGCATGCAGTTTAATTTAAGTCAGGTTTTTTCTGAAAGAATATAAACATCCTTTTTACTTACTATAATCCATTCTATCCTTACTATATACTATACTTATACTTACTATATACATACTATAATATTATAAATGCGAAAGTGAGTTTGTTTGTTTGTTTATTTGTTTGTTTGTTACGCTTTCACGCCGTAACTACTGAACCGATCATTATGAAATTTTGCATACAAGTTCTCTGGAGTATGGAGAAGGACATAGGCTACGTTTTATCCCGGGAAAAAGTACTATTCCCGAGGGAACGACATTGACGCGGGTGGAGCCGCGGGCGAAAGCTAGTAATATTATAAATGCGAAAGTGAGTTTGTTTGTTTGTTTATTTATTTGTTTGTTTGTTTGTTACGCTTTCACGCCGTAACTACTGAACCGATCATCATGAAATTTTGCATACAAGTTCTCTGGAGTATGGAGAAGGACATAGGCTACTATTCCCGAGGGATCGACATTCACGCGGGCGGAGCCGCGGGCGAAAGCTAGTTATCATATAATTATTCATACCTGTCAACACCCCTGGTGTAAGTGCAGCTTCCAGCTGTCAACACATGCTGCACAGTAATAAGAACACCTCCACACATGTGACCACGGGTAGCCAGTTGCAAATTAGCCGCTGTCGCCAATTGGATAGATACCTGTACACGATAAGATTTCGCTCCATAAATTTCATTTCTGTGGCATATTCATAATGAGTCCAAACACGATAGGTTTATCTTCCCTAATTTAGAAGTTCCTTTCACCACCTTTTGACTCTATCGAAATATAATCTCTATGGTCCCATTCGTAATATGTAATGTAATATGCATTGCATACTTTCTCGATTCAACTGGTTAAGGACAAGTGATGTGAATTTGAATCTAATATAAACGGCATTTTATAGATTAGATTGTAATAATAACATTTTCATACGGATATTGAAAAGAAAAATCTTTATAACCTGTTAGTTACATAATAAATAACAAAGTATGTTTTTCTAACTAAGCGTCCTAATGGGACCATATATAAGTGATATTTTTTGATATGTCGAAAAAAACCTTAGATTTGGCGTACAAGACTCCTATGTCATCGTATGTCATACTTTTTCATACTAGTAAAACCGTGATGTAATGCAACATTTCAAATCCATGTATCATTGTCGTCAATTTTAAAAACATGACTAAACCTTGTGGCTCAGTGGTTCCGCATGTGCCTTTGAATTTCAGGGTTTCAAATTCGACTCCCGGTCAGGTAAAGATCGACAATGATATTTTTTCAGTTTGTCCTGGGTCTTTCATCATCATCATCATCATCAGGTCCTTTTTAGTCTCCACTACAGGAGCACGACCCTCTCTGTACTACTTGGGCCATACTTGGCTAGAGCAGCCAGAGGACTTGGCCTACACTCTCCACGCTGGCCAGACGGGTTGGAGAGGTGTCTTAGATGTTTATAAGCTTTGTTTAGCTTGTATTTCCTAAGTCGCCTTCTACGACATCCACGGGAAGACTTGGAGTGGTCCTATTCTACTCTGCCGGATACCACACGGCTATGATATTGTCTAAATAATATTTACAGAACAGAATAGACTGCAGAAAAAAAAAATTATACACTATTAAATGTTTGTATCGGTTTAGTTTTGCAGTAATAGCAAGATATAAGTTCACAACTTAGTGAAGGGGTACCTAGCTCAATCTGTATACTTGAATTAAAAAACTTTTGTCATACAACTAAGTATCTATTCACATGTTGAAATAAAATAAAGTGTAAGGTTAATAAAATAGCCGAAGGCGGAATTTGCATAAATTATGAAAGAATAAACAGGGTTAGTATAAATTCTTTGAAAATTTGATATCTTTTATTGACATGATAACCTAAACAGAGATGGGTAACTCTGTCTGTTTCATCTTCATACTTCAAACACTGAATAAATACTCAGATAAAATTTGGTGTAAAGGCTAAGGATATTAAGGATATAAAATTCTTTTCATCCCAGAAAAGGTACTGTTCTCGAGGGATGTATATTCATACGGGCAGAGAAGCGGGTGAAAGCTAATAGAAAATATATTTACCGCAAAGGGGTATACACCCTCATTAGCTATGACTCCATTAGCAATCCTTCCGGCCACATCGACTGGGCCTGCATGGGTGCCTGCTACTGCAATTACGAAAATAAAAAATATATTTTTACCTAAGAATTAGAATTTTAGTCAGTTCTAGTAGAAATTACACGGTTATTGTTTTTTTTCTTTTTGCTATTTATTAGACTTTTTAATGTGAAATCGGTGTTTATGACCCTCTAAAAATAAAGTAACTCACAATTTTGTAACGTCTACACCAACAAGGAACTTTATGATGGTGGGGTATTTTTTTCTTTTATAAATAAAACTAGCTTTCGCCCGCGGCTCCGCCCGCGTCAATGTCGATACCTCGGGAACAGTACTTTTTCTCGGGATAAAATGTACCCTATATCCTTCTCTATACCCCAGATAACGTGCATGCAAAATTTCATGATGATCGGTTCAGTAGTTACAACGTTAAGGCGTAACAAACAAACAAACTCACTTTCGCATTTATAATATTAGTTAAGATTCTTCACTGGCACTCAAAATACACACAATCTGAAATCGGACAAACATTACAACGGCTAATTTATTGTCCTAGTTTGTCATTTGACGAGATGCCGGCTGGCGTCCCTTTAGATAGATCCTAATACTATAAGTCTAGTCAATAAGTGCTTATTAGGTCAAAACATTTTGGTATTCTCCGAAAATTGTGATTAAGGTGTCATTCGCTCTTGAATGGCATGTAGATATTTTTTGAGAAAATTCAAATGCCACTCCGAAAAATTGCAAAAGTAATAAACAATTAAGCGAAAAAGGGGGTTTGGTTTTTTGCAAATATCTCAAAAACCATTTGAGGTTTTTCAAATTTGAAGAAGATTTAAAGGAAGAGAAAATTACCCTAACAAAAGTCTTAACTCTCGGAACTAAAGGACCAATATTTATAATTTTCCCAGAGGGTTGAAAATACACCCGAAAACGGGTACCGCCCACTTCTTCCTTTAATGAATAGATACTAATTAAACTTATTACATATGTAAATTAAGAACATATAAAAATCAATTTTATTGGAAAAAATATCGAAAAATATGTTTTTTTTGCTGCCCTTGAATTTTTCCAAAAAATACATTCGGAATTGAATAGAAATCGAAAAAGTTTTGGCCTAAGCAGACGTTGTCTAGAAATACCTTTTCATTTGATGTACTTGGGTATGCAATCGATTTTTCATACTCTTTCACGTAGACCACTGATAGAATAAATATATACTGATAAATCACAAAGATTGAGCTATCCCCAAAGTAAGTTCGAAACTTGTGTTATGGGATACTAACTCAACGATACTATGTTTTATAACAAATACATATATAGATAAAATCCAATCTGAAAAATGATTTTCCATCTTGACCTGACCGCATCCAACCCGGGTGCCCGGGTCGTGTCGCAGACTGGCGTGTTAACCATCAGTGCGCCACGGAATGATAGAATAGAATGATAAAACCTTTAAAAAAATCGAATGGAAATCGGTTCAGCTATGTTCTGATACGGTAAGACACACAAACGCACCAAAATACACGTCTTTTAACACGCTTTTTTAGCGTCGGGTTTAAAAAAAATACTCACTAGCGAAAGCTAAAACAAAATAAATAACGCGCTCCATTGTGATTGTGACTACTGAAAATTTCGGACACACTGATAAAAAACTGACTCTAGTATGTATATTTAGATATTTATACGTATGATAAAATAGTTGAATCACTGACTTATCACCTGATAGTGAATTCGGCTATGAAATGATAACGACAGTGTTTGTCAAAGATTGGTTGTATGAATCGTATTTAACTTATATCAAAACATTTATTTGTTGCACGTATTAAAGTGCATTTTCAACTTATTTCGAACAAGGAAGAGATAAATCGCTGAATGATTACTGTATTTAGTGAGAGCAATACATAAAGTTCCAAAAATTCCATATAACGGGGTTACCATACGCCTTAACCACTGGACGACGAAGGCTGTATTCGCCTTCGTGGACCAGTGGTTAAGACGTTTGCCTGTTGACCCGGGGGTCGTGGGTTCGATGCCCACCGGAAGCATATACTTTGTTTAGTTGTTTCCAGTTTGATGAGGACATTGCAGGCTTGAATCACCTGATTGTCTGATAATAAAGATGATTCCGTGCTTCGGAAGGCACGTTAAGCCGGTGGTCCCGACTGCCACCTGGTAGTCGTTAAAGGAACCACGTCAGAGGCCGAGAGGCGGTTCCGAAGAACTCTGACACCAGGGTGTGCATGGTCGATTGACCGTGACACCTACTCGAAATGATGATGATGACCATAGAATACAGCGATCGGGTTAAAAATCTCGGTATAATGTTTGATAGCACTCTCTCTTAGACAAAGTTATCGTACCCCAAAACATCTAATATCACAATACCTACAACAATATTTTGTAGTTCCAAAACAAACCGCCTGAAAGCCAAAACTATTTGTAATATATTTTTTGTTTTTATTTCAATAAAACTGAATTTATAGTGTACCGTCCCGAGCTACCAGCAGAGTTATAACATCTCATTGGGCTTTTTCTTACACATTCGTATGCTGATATGGGCCCCGTAATAAAAATAAATGGGATCTTGCCTGATCTAAATATTAGGATACAAATTCAAGCGAAGGGAATAGATCTTTTTCCGCATAAACTATGCTAAAAACGTTTTGTTTCGCTTTTTCTCCGGCGCTGAGTCTTTTAGCATTCTGGGGCATGGACTCTGAGTTACGAGTATATAAACATTCATTACATGAGTATTAAATTTCCGGTGTATTCCCGGCTAAAGTGTTATGGAAGGAATAGAGGTATTGTACACATTATCCACATTATCCACATTATCCATACTATATAATATTAATATATATGTTATAGGAAATCTGTGAAAACCAGGAATTGTGTACAATTACTAGGAAATCTATAGAATTCCTGGTTAATTTAGGAAGTTTTTATTACACACATATCCTGGGAAATGTATACATTTTCTAAGATTTGTATAAAAGTCCGATATTGTATTAGGAAATGAATAAAACTACCTGGAATGACTGAGGGCAGAAAAGAAGTTTTGCTGACCATAAATTGCTTTCCAACTAGTATTTTAGCGGGTTTGTGCAAACTTATAACTGGAGAAATAATTTTTACAATCTCTAATTTGTTAGTTTGGGGACTGGTGAAATAATTTTTACAATCTCTAATTTGTTAGTTTTATCACCCCTAAAACAAAATAACTACTCAATACAATATATATAATATTTACAACAGAAAAAAATAATAATAGCGAAACGAAATTCGCCGAGACAGCTAGTAATATTATAAATGAAAAAGTAACTCTGTCTGTCTATTATCTCTTCAGGCATCAACCACTATGCCGATTTAGATCACATTTGGTGTGCTTGTAGTTTAAGGCTTGAGGAAGGACAGGATAATTTTCATGCAGGAAAAAGTGGCTAGTATATGAACACGAACGAAAAAAAACGCAAAATGTACCAGCTGTTTCTCTTCCCGTGCAGAAAGTAAAAGCGGCCAAGTGCGAGTCGGGCTCCTGCATGTAGGATTCCGTACGTACCATTATCTATAAAAACAGCAAAAAAATAATGTCTGTTGTGTGAGAGCCCCTTAAATATTTATTTTAATTTAAATATATTTTTTAAAAGTTAATACAGGATGAAATTGAATTCATGTTCAGTTACTCAGACGACGAATCTTAACAACTTTCATTATGGGACCAACTTCGACATCGTGAAAAAATTATCTGCTCTTTCATACAAAAGTGGCATATCTACTTGGCCAAAATCTATGGAACAGCAGTTATTTTTGCATTTTCGGAGTTGGCCCCATAATGAAAGTTGTTCAGATTCATGGTCTGAGTCATTCCTTAAACGTTTGCTAATTAATTAAACACCCTGTATATAATTAAATATTCTTTAAATATTTCAAGCGTCTTCAAAAAAAAGGACCTGATGATGATTTCAAGCGTCTACCTGTTGCCGTTATCAATATTTATTTGATCTGTTTTTAGTATTTATTTCGGCAACAGAAAACTTATGAGATACAGCCTGGTGACAAACGAACGGATAGACAGATAGACAGACAAACAGCCGAGCCATATGAATAGGGCCCCTTTTTTACCCTTTGGGTACGAAAACCGAAAATTCGGATTCCGTTAAAAAAAAAAATCCCGCCCGCTTGGAATTTATTCACCATATTTTATTTCTTAATTTAATAAGAGTATATCAAAAATAGCATTGTGAATGCAAAATATGTATAAACACTTAAAAAAATTCGGATTCCGTACTTATTTTTTTTTTACTTCTTTCATTCCTTTTTCCACCCATATGGCCATGAACATGCCCAACGTGGTATGTGGATCATATAACCTTAGGCTTTATCTACCCCGTAAGATATAAAGACATCTTATTATGTATGTATGTATGTTTGTAAAACGTATCTTATTGTTCTGTAGTAATACGGTTACATCTGTATGTTACTGTTAGTTAAGATTTTTTGTTGTAACAGCTACACAAATGTTTTATTAAGCAATAAATAAATTTTTATTTATTAAATCATAGCGAATGGCCTTCCTGAAAGATTAAATACTTGATAGGTACCATATCCGTATTGACTCGCCTTTTATTCACATTTATCAGAGATACGTTTTGGGAGTGACTGGCGCAACAAAAAGCATTAGTCATAAAAATATTTACGTCGTCACACCTACTTTATCTGATTCTAAGGTGGAGAGATGAACAGTTTTTAGGGTTCCGTATCGAATGGGTTAAAAAGGGGACACCATTTCTTCCATACGAGTACTGGTCTGGGAGAAAAGAAACAAAAATAGAATGTACCATCTCTTCCCGCGCAGACCGTAGAAGCCGATCAAGGGAACGGGCGAAAATCTGAAGAATCGTGACAAAAGGCGATGCGGCTAGCAACCTATCACTATTTTGATTTCGTTTTCCATTTAATGGCCACCAACATCCTAACGTGGCCTTCAGGTTTTATAGACCTAGGCTCTGTCTACCCCGCAAGGGAAAAAGACATGATACTATGTTGAAATTGTTTGATGTAAACTTCTAGAAATTGGTAACAATTGTATTATTGTCAGTGACCTTATATAACTATAAAACATGTCCGTTTGAATAGGTGAGGACTGTAGTAAAGCTCAAAGCAAAAGTTACTATTAATAAAGGCCCAAGACCGCTGTAATTTCCATGCATTTAAATGAACTTTCTGCATATTTTAAATGCAAAAATGTCCCTCAGGTCACCGAGGAATAAGGCTGCGAGATAGTAGGGGTCATTGGGGAAGTTCTTGTCATAGTTATCTTATGTCACACAGTTCCGAGTTTCGAATTCCATCTAATCTTTAGTGCAGGAATTGTTTTAAAAAGAAAGTTTCCTTTTCGAACCGAGTAGTAAGTTAATAAAATAGGTAGATATAGATATTCATGAAAATATAGTTTAAAACTAAGATTAACACTAACTAATAAACTATATAAAAATATAAAAAGGTTTATAAGAATATATAGAAGAAAAAAAACATTGTTTTGTTAAGCTTATCTATACTAATCTATACTTCTATACTAATCTATACTTCTATACTAATATTATAAAGCTGAAGAGTTTGTTTGTTTGTTTGATCGCGCTAATCTCAGGAACTACTGGTTCAAATTGAAAAATTATTTTTGTGTTGGATAGTCCATTTATTGAGAAAGGCTTTAGGCTATAAAACATCAAGCTGCGACCAATAGGAGCGAAGCATCAATAAAAAATGTTTTGAAAACGGGGAAAAATTATTCATCTACGGTAATTAATCATAATAACAGAAATTGCCGCGGACGAAGTCGCGGGCAACAGCTAGTATTATAAATAATTTGATTCATGTTATAAAGAGGTTTGCCAAGAGCAATCATCATGTAAATCTTCTTCACGCATAAAGTGGATAGATTTTGATGCAATTCTGTAATAATTCAAAAACAGTATAACATATTGGGCAGAAAATAAAGTGGACAAACACGCTTTAGAAAGCTAATGGGTATATAAATGGAAACAGTTGTGAAGAAGATGAAGAGAATATAAATAGGCTTATAGCTTGATGTCATCCATATAAATCAAGTGTGTTTCTTTGTTTCTCTATTATCGTATTGTCATTAGTACATTACTCAGAAATATATCAGCCACATTATTTTTATCGTAGAGTCGGAAATCCGTGTTATATTATAAGTTTTTCATTAGTATGTCAAGATAAGGGATTTTAAGATATACTTTGTTTATCAATTATTCACGACATAATAGTTGTATAAAAAGACCAGGGTGTGCTATTCTCAACTGCCAATTCGATAGACGCAGGTATGGCTACGGATTCGCGTGCTCGGCTCCTCGAGCTGCTGCTTTTATATTCCTAATCCATCCGAGTGAGTAATATCCCAAATACTTTAATCCTAAAACAACTTTTCACTCACGAATTATAAGTCGGTATCACTGACATGTTTCAGCCTGACCTTCGATCACTGAGTTCGAGAACAGTGATCGAAGGTAGCCCGGACAACCTTCACACTCGCCCTGAAGATGGCCTTCTGTATGGCTGAAACATATCGGTGACACCGACAAATAATACGTGGATGAACCATTGTTTAAGAGTTTAATTATGTCTCGCATAAGTTTTAATAATATACCTTTATCCTATTTCCCCAACCCAATAAACTCCTTCCCTTCCCTCGAACGGTATCGATGGGCAGCAGCGTCGGAACCGATATAAGCTAAATAGCTAAATAAACTGCGCTCACCAACCCGCCTGCCAAGCGTGGTGAGTATGGCAATATCTTCTCATGGTACGAAGAATCCTTGGGAGGCCTTTGTGCATTAGTGAACATTTACGGTTGACTTACCAAGTCACTCTATTGAGTAGAGAAATACATAAGATAATCACTTTAAGCAATTGAACAATGTTACGAGTATGTACGAGAGAAGCTATGATTTAAAGAGCTTCGGAAGAACTTGATGCATTTAGATGACACCTTTATAGGGTTCCGTATCCAAAGGGTAAAACGGTTTAGTATCGCTACGCTGTCCGTCTGTCTGTCTGTCTGTTACCAGGCTGTATCTCATGAACCGTGATAGTTAGACAGTTGACATTTTCACAGGTGATGTATTTCTGTTGCCTCTTGTAATGCTTATTAATAAACAAAATACGTAAAGATTGAAGAAGAATAAAGCAGCAGAAATTTATTGAAGTAATTAAACACCAAATTAATTAGCCTTACAGCAGGCTGGCGGTTAAAACCTATTACATATTAACAACACAAATTCATATCATGTTACGAACGAACACGCTACATCATGGTAGGAAGCGCCTGAATTAATTCATCTTTGTAAACTGAAATCACCGGCTTGCAAGGCTCAGGCTGTAATTTGACTGCTCTATTTCTGAAAGTCACTATATATTCTCATATGCATTTCCTCTTGAAATTAACTAAAAATAAAGGAAATTTCAAAAGTAAATAAATATTTTAGAGCATAGAGGAAAAAATAGTACGTACAATTAATAGGAAAGCCATATATTGTAATAAACAAAGGAATTCCTTTTGTTGTTGTTTATTTTTTTATTGTACAAGATTCTTAATGCTGGAATCATAAACAGTTTTCAATGAAAAATAAACTTTGTACAACGGCGGACTTATTCCTTGAAGGGATCTCTTCCAGTCAACCAAGTGATTGAAAGGATATTAAAAATGCTTGGAATAGCGTCAAAACTACTAATAAACTACATACATATAAATAATTGTAGTAAAACATATAATAGTATATATACCTACATATATATACATACTTATTAAGGACCCTTATTAAGGACCGATGACAAAATAATAATTTTAAAACCGTGTTTTTGAGCTTTTTAAAACCATATTTATGTTTATTATGGTAGTGCAATATAGGAACTTGATTCATTGATATAATTCACCGTGTTTAGGGTTCCGTACCCAAAAGGTAAAAACGGGACCCTATAAATATCGCTCCGCTATCCATCTGTCTGTCTGTCTGTCTGTCTGTCTGCCTGTCGGTCGTCTGTCTATCTATCTGTCAGTCACCAGGCTGTATTTCATGAACCGTGATAGTAAGACAGTTAAAATTTTTACAGATAATGAATTTTTGATACCGCTATAACAACAAATACTAAAAAATAGAATAAAATAAATATTCAAGGGGGCTCCGTTTTTTTCCGTGTTTATAGATATCGGTACGGAACCCTTCTTGCGCGAGTCAGACTCGCACTTGACCGGTTTTTTTTTATTTGGTGGTGGTGGTTTGGTGGTAAAAAAAAAAAAGGATTTTGTTCTCATCATACCAAATTACTTTTTTTTATTTTGTTTATTGTTGTAATACAATAAACTTTTGATTTGTTCGTGTAATTTTTCACACTGATATTGCTGCTTGCTCAAAATACCTTATTTGTGTCCGAACGAAATTTTATGCAATAGCATTAAAAAATGAATTGATGCTTCTAAATCGTATCGAAATGCGAACAGTACTCGAATGTTTCCGGATTGAATTCAAGCGCTTTACATTTACAAATTCCGATAATCACCTGCCGATTGTACTAAAGTACGATAATCATTGATTTTAACTCCTTTAACAACTACAGTTTGAATAGAAGCTTTACCGCTTCTGTGTTTTTTTCAGTGAGTGAGAGAGCTGGAGGCCCATCCTTTTTTGATGGCCTAACCATAGATACCCCATACGTATGGGTTTGATGAAAAAACACCATTCGAGTTTCAGTTCTAAGTATGGCGAAATCCCAAAATGTATTGTTTTTTTTTTTCTATTTTTGTGAGAAAATCTTAATGCAGTTCACAGAATACATCTACTTACAACAATATAGTTCTTATAGTTTCCGAAAAATGTGGCTGTGACATACGGACGGACAGACAGACATGACGAATCTATAAGGGTTCCGTTTTTTGCCAATTGACCATATGACAAAAATTTTCATGACCTTTTTTATTTGTTTTTCAAATAGACAGCGAAAAAAGGGAGGACCCGTATATTTTAGATTTTTTAAATATTGCGTAATTATTAAAATAAAAATGTTTAAAAAAAATAATTATTTGCCGGAAATGACGTACCCATAGGGCTGTATGTACAGTGATGCTTGAACTTCCATATCCGGTTTTCATTTAAAAAAATGTTAATGTCAATGTCAATGCCATCACCAAAATATGCCTAACAAAAAATACGACTTTACGACTATTTACATTCAATAATAATTATCAGATAGTCCGCGCTTACCTTTAAATTCAAGCAAGTATTATCCAAACCAATGATCCAACCAAACATCAAAACAAAATAATACCTGTACCGACCAAACTTACAGGACCGAGTACCTACCACTGTCATCTAGCTGTCAAACAAAGTGACATGCTTGCCATGTTAGTTTTTTTTTGTAAGAACTGTCGCGAGCAAAGGCATACGCTTAAGTGTGGTTAATCTGTGACGTCACGAAAGGTTTTGTATATTTTATTTTATTTCTCCCTAAATATAGATTTAAAAAATTTTAAACTAATTTTCTCGAACTATATAAGGGCAAATCTAGAAACGGTTTTTTTTTTGTTTCAGCAACATACTTTTTTGTTACATGGTCAATTGGCTACGGAACCCTAAAAAGGGCAGTTAATTAAAAGCAACAAATTGCAACCCCAGGCGTGCTGGTCACTGAGATACGTGACGACAGCATACAAATATTTCAAGCTCCTTCGATTTTTTTAGGCACGTTAAGTCAGATCCCGGCCGTAATATTTTCATTTTATATGTCAAATACCTTAAGGCAGTCCGACACCATGATTTCCACTTCCAGTCACCAAAAACAAGCAAAAACAAATTTTGAACATCTTCGTAAAATATTTGATGTAACGATTAAATAAGTTTCTCACTCCAATTAACACTCAAGAAACTTAAGGTGTTACTTTAGTACTTGAGCGCGTATCACACTTAGTTGACAACTTTGATCAATATTAATGAAGTGAGTGAATATCAGACGAGGGCTACGCAGACACTTGTCTGATTACGCATTGTATTGATTACCTCGGTTCCTGGATTGAGGAATTGTCTGATATGAACAGGCTTGTTATTGTCAAGTAAAATATATTCGTAGGTGTTATTTTAGTACTTGAGTGCGTTTCACATATAGTTGACAACTTTTATCAATATTAATGAAGTGAGTGAATATCAGACGAGGGCTACGCAGACACTTGTCTGATTACGCATTGTATTGATTTCCTCGGTTCCTGCATTGAGGAATTGTCTGATATGAACGGGCTTGTTATTGTCAAGTAAAATATACTCGTACCAAACTTAAGGTGTTATTTAAGTACTTGAGCGCGTATCACACTTAGTTGACAACTTTGATCAATATTAATGAAGTGAGTGAATATCAGACGAGGGCTACGCAGACACTTGTCTGATTACGCATTGTATTGATTTCCTCGGTTCCTGGATTGAGGAATTGTCTGATATGAACAGGCTTGTTATAGTCAAGCAAAATATACTCGTGCCAAACTTAAGGTGTTACTTTAGTACTTGAGTGCGTTTCACAGTTAGTTGACAAATTTGATCAATATTAATGAAGTGAGTGAAAATCAGACGAGGGCTACGCAGACACTTGTCTGATTACGCATTGTATTGATTTCCTCGGTTCCTGGATTGAGGAATTGTCTGATATGAACAGGCTCTTGTTATAGTCAAGCAAAATATACTCGTGCAAAGCTTAAGGTGTTACTTTAGTACTTGAGTGCGTTTCACAGTTAGTTGACAACTTTGATCAATATAAATGAAGTAAGTGAATATCAGACGAGGGCTACGCAGACATATGTCTGATTACGCATTGTATTGATTTCCTAAGTTCCTGGATTAAGGAATTGTCTGATGTTATTATCAAGTAATTGATACCAAACTAAGGCGTTACTTTACAACACTTCACAACTTTGTTCAATAGCAGTGAAGCAATGCAAATATCGCCGTGTGGTATCCGGCAGAGTAGAATAGGACCACTCCAAGTCTTCCCGTGGATCAGGGCTTGTTACCGGTACCAAATTCCCATTATAAGTACCGGTAAGTACCGGTATTACTATTCTGTTAAAATTTTAACGGTAATATGAGGTACCGGTAATCTAGTATTTAACGGTAATAATATTGTTAACAGTTAACGGTAATTTTACCGCTACTTGTTACCGGTACCAAATTCACATTATAAGTACCGGTAAGTACCGGTACCTCTATTCTGTCAAATTTTAACGGTATTAAAATTGCGTTAATTTTACCGGTACCTACGCATTGTTGCCGTCTACCGCATGGGACTCGCTCGACTGTAAAAGTGCCGCCCTATTGTGGGCCCTCGCCTCACGCCGCACATGCACAACACGGCAACGACACACATTAACGAAATGATAATTCCCAATACGAGTACCGGTACTAAGTACCGGTACTGTTTACCGGTATTTGGTACAGGTACTTCTTTCAATTACCGGTACCGTCGTTTTATTGAGGTACCGGTACCAATCCAATTACCGGTACCGTTGTATTATAGAGGTACCGGTACTTGATTTTTACCGTTACCAAATGTACCGGTACCAAACCAATTACCGGTACTGTCGTTTCATAGAGGTACCGGTAATGGATTTTTACCGGTATTCCAACCCCTGCCGTGGATGTCGTAGAAGGCGACTTAGGAAATACAAGCTAAACAAAGCTTTGAAACATCTAAGAGTCCTCTCCAACCCGTCTGGCCAGCGTGGAGAGTGTAGGCCAAGTCCTCTGGCTGACTGGCCAAGTATGGCCCTAGTAGTACAGAGAGGGTCGTGCTCCTGTAGTGGAGACTAAAAAGGACCTGATGATGATGATGATGAATGCAAATATCAGGGGATGGCTGCGCATACACTTCCCTCTACTTGGTGTATTGTTTTTTATGTTTTTCCGGTATGTAAGTGACCGTTACTAGTGACAGATTTTTCAAGATTCCTAAAAAGCATCTGACAGGGATTAACGACTATCATCAGTGAAGATAGCCGGAACCAACGGCTTAATATGTCTTCCAAAGAACGGAGGAACTCAAGATATTTTAATGACTCTTGCGGTCACCCATCCCAGTGGGGACCACGCCTATGGTTACTTAACATGCATAAAAGTTAATGATGCTCAGCTCACGCCCCCTAGACCGTTGGGCTACATTGTATTGATAATTGACGTTATTCATAAGGTTTTCCCTAATCCCATTTTTTTCTGAAATCAGTATAGAAGATTATTTAGGTTTTATTGACATTTACTCGTACGTCTGCTTTTGATTGCGAATATATCAGCTGGTGAAAAAAATATTTTAATTAGAAAGTGTCAAATCGGGGAGTGTGTCCGAATATACAAAACCTAAAATAATCAATTGAAATTAAACGCAAATATTTTAAGGGCTGGCATTCATAAGCTAGAGAAATGCTTCAGAAGCAAAATAAAAAATCGACACGCTAGTTTTCGAGTTATTTGGACCTACACATTTGGAAAAACAAACGAAAACACACCCTGTGTACACTTATATATAGACATTTTCTCAGCGAACAACTTTTTACTATTATTTACTGTCACTGACGTCGATAATCAAAACAGCCAATTTATCCATTTTAATAAAAAAATATTTTTTTTTAGATAAATAAATAAATATATACGGACAAATCACACAGATTGAGCTAGCTCCAAAGTAAGTTCGAGACTTGTGTTATGGGATACTAACTCAAGGATACTATATTTTATAACAAATACATATATAGATACACATCCAAGACCCAGGCCAATCTGAAAAAGATCATTTTCCATCTTGACCCGGCCAGGTCAGATCGAACCCGGTCACTCCGTGTCGCAGGCTGGCGTGTTGACCGCTGCGCCACGGAGCAAGTCAATATATAGATGAAAAAGCTAAGACAAAATCTAGGGTGCTGATTTTTAAAATTTGTTTCCAAAAAATATTATTCGACCTATGAGAGCTAATCCTTAAAATATTTACGCTTAATTTAAATGAACATTATATTGTACGAGCCGTCAGCAACTCGATTTTGTTTACCTTTAACATAACGAATATCGTTATCAGTGATATATTACATTTTATTAGTTTATTTATTAGATATTCCCTAAATTGTATTCTGCCTAGTATTTCAGAGAAAGATGATAAAAAACAACGGGTTGCAGTCCGGGAGTGTCAGAAGAAGTAAAAAATACGCGCGGTAGAAAAAGAGGGGGAAATAGTAATATCCCCCTCTCTGTCCGCCGTATTTCACTTACATACTTCTTCTCCTACGCCGCACCGGCGGTCTCAGGTAACGTGTCAGTCTTACGCATTTTCGATACGTTACGTGCTTAGTTACGTGTCCTGCCTGACGCGAGTTTGACATATTTTATCCATCCCAAAAAGTACACAACGCCGCTTAAGATTTTTTAACTTCAAAAACCAAGGGCTATCTTTCGCCTGCCGTTTTGGAGACTATACTTTTTACACGACTTTATTTAAAACTTTGTACCGTCTATTGATATCTCATCCGAAGGCACTCGCTCTGGCAAAGGCAAGCTTTGTTCCAAAAGTCATCATTAGAGGGCAGTAGGTGCAAACAAAATATGTAAAGACCCCTTTTACTCAACCTAATAAATACTTAGAAAATAAAACATTCATAGACAGAATAACTCTGAATGTTCTAAGGATCCTAACGGCAATACGTCCAAATCTAATCACGAATTAAAAAGTTTTGAAATGACAAACTCATAAACCTCCATGGGAATGCTTTCATTTCACGGGATGTATGTGCTTTAGTCACCTCTTACGACATCCATAGGACAGAATTACTGAATAGTTAATACGTCAGAATGGAGAGTTCCTCTATTCTAGGCCGGAAACCACACGGCAAATGAATGGTATTTTTTTAAATTGACTATATAGCTAGCTTTAAGTGAGCTTTTGCTACTTCAATGTTCATTAGACACGTTGTGCTTTTTAAGAGATAATCCTATACAACATCCATAATTATGGCAATAAAAATGCATAATGAATAATAGTTTAACATCCATGGTATAGAGCGTGTAAATTTACCCTCGACATTCTCTTAAAGTGACTCAGACCATCAATATGAACAACTTTTCCTATGGGACCAATGCTGAGAACGCAAAAATTCGGCATTTCCATACAAAAGAGTTCTGCCGCTCGGCCAGTTTGTATGGGAATGTCAATATTTTTTTTGAGATCCCAGCATTGGTCCCATAGGAAAAGTTGTTCATATTGATGGTCTGAGTCACCCCTTTAAGAGAATGACGAGGGTAAATTTACACGCTGTATATTAGAGGTGCGTTAAGCTTATTTCCCAAAAATATTACCATTTCAAATAATGAGACTATCTTACAGATTTTCAAAAAAATATTAGAAACTGATTTTTTTCTTTTTTAATTTAAATGCAAGATGATAAAGATAAAGCGCATCAAAGTTCAGGAGTGGGGGCTCATGACGCAACAGGCCGGTAAAAAGTGTACCGGTCAGTAACGTCACGCGAAACTTTAACGGATGTATCTTTATAAATTTTTGTTTGATTGATAAAATAAAAAATTATGTGTCCAATATTTTTCAATAATCTACCAGACGGAATAATAATTTTGAAAATTATTTTTTTAGAAGACATGCCTATTATAAATAAGACTTATTCTTTCGACTTTTTTGGTAGGTAAGTCGTCCCTTTCTCGGTGATATAGACATTTCATTCGTCATTGTCTCTGAATCACCTGACGTGGGTAAGGACTTAATAAAACAACAGGAAATTTCGACATATTGGAGAAGACCGAATAATAGTAGGTAATAAAATAAACGCTTTTGGACGTGCTTGAGATCAACAAAATTTTCTGGGTGAAAGCTTTTCTTTGAAATTATTACATCGTAATGAATTACGAGATTTGAGAAAGGGATATACTTTTTGTGATTCGATTAAAAAGAGACCTTACAATTACTCGTACCATTTAAAATGAAATGGTGCTAGTATTTAAAAAAATACATATATAATTTGACATAGGGCGGCAAACGAGCAAGCGGGTCACCTAATCGTAAACGATGATAGACAACTTCAATACCTGAGGGTGAGACAAGAGCGATGCCGGCCTCTTAAGAAAACATTGAGAAAGGGACATTTTGAGAAAGGGACTTTTTGCGACTATGGGACATTTTGCGAAAGGGACATTTTTCGACGATGCGAACATAGACTTCTTTTTGAAGGTCCATATGTCGTATCGATTCGGTCTTCCCGGTTAATATTATCCTCAGCTGTGGTACGACAAGCGGCCCCCTGCCACAGAATAAGTACTAGTACTTACGTAGCCCTGCTAGCCGCTTTGTGTAGGACAGGCAAATACTTGTAAATTTTTATTTTTTTATTTTATTTATTAGGTACACCAACAGGTTACATGATTAAGTTTCAAAAATTTTTATGTAATTTTGAGTCAAGCATGCAACCCAATTACAGGTGAACACGACATTGAACCCTTCAACTGCGAACAAGACAAGAATATAAATTCCTAGTTTTTTATAAGAATTTTAATGCCATTTTTAAACCAAACTTTCAGAAATCGGGAAATCATACTTTTATTCTGATATATTTATTATTACGTACTATTTGGGTATCAACTATGTACTTGATAGTTGTAAGCAGTCGGAAACCAAAAAATATTAAAGCTCATAATAAATACATATTATAACGTCTTTATCTCTTGCGGGGTAGACAGAGTCTTAGGTAATAAGGCAGTGAGGTCACGTTTAGCGTGTTGGTGGGCGTAAAGGTGGAAAACGGAATCAAAATAGTGATAGGTTGCTAGCCGTATCGCCTATGGTCATGATTCTTTAGATGTAATGATTTAGAATAAGTGAGTAAGAAAAATGTGGCGTTTGTGTATGGTACTCGTACAGTAATATTTAAGACGTTTTCTTTATAAACTCGCTCTTTTATGAAATGAATAAACCGAAATCATCACAAAAAATACACCCACCAAGATATGAAACAGCATTTTCTATAACGAGCCTTGGAATATAATACTTAAAGCAATGTTGCCATATATCAAACAAAAACCCACATAGAGGATAAGGATTGAAAAATATCCACCTATTAATTTAAGGCCGCACTATCTTTTTAGAGGAAGCGCGGAAACAGCGCCGTTTTCCCCACTTCCCGAGTGTTGCTTACATAAAATAAATGCCAGATGGTGTTGCCAGAATAGAATTAATTTCCTGCAGCGAAACCTTTCTCAAATTAATTGTTTCGGTTATTCGCTGTATTATTGCAAGTATTTGGAAGTAAAATGATGGAGGATGTATGAAAATGGGTTATAGTACGAATTGGCGAATGGATTTCTATATCTTTTTTATAACAGTACAGTACATTCCCAGAAATCACTTCCCCTGCAATTCGTCATAAAAACTTCGTTCTAATAAAATTTATCGTAAGGATAAGCCCGAACGCAACTATTGCAGCTACGTTTCCGGCAGAGTAGAATAGGACCATTCCAACTCTTCCTATGGATGTCATAAGAGGCGACTTAGGAAATACATACAAGCTAAACAATACTCATAAACATCAATAAGACCTCTCTAACCCGTCTGGCCAGCGAGGAGAGTGTAGGCCAAATCCTCTGTCTGCTCTGACCAAGTATGGCTCCGATAGTACAGAGAGGGTCATGCTCCGGCAGTGGAGACTAAAAAGACCTGATGATGATGATTATCAAAAACCCAAAAAAGAATTTTGAAAATCGGTTCATTATTATTAATGGAGAAATTGGGGAACACATAAAAAAATACAGTTGAACATAGAACCTTTTTGAGGTTGATAAAATAGGTCAGCGGTGTGTTCTCAACTGCCCATCCGGTGGTTGCAGGTAAGACATTGGACCGCGCGTCCGATCACCCGAGCTGCCACTTGTTTTTCTTAAATTCATCCGAGTGAGCAACACCTTTCCAGATTCAACCAATTCCTACCCTTCTCATGCTTAAAAATACTTTCAATGGGCAGCATAAATGTGTATCTTTTGGAAAGGCATGTAGCATCCTCGTCTTCATTGCCACTTACCATCAGGTGAGATGGGAGATGAATGCCTACTTCAATACATAGTAAAAAGAAAAGCTTGGACGCACAAGAAGTCAAAAAAATCCGCTCGCCAACCCGCTTGCCAAGCGTGGTGAGTATGGCAATATCCTCCCATGAAATGAAGAATTCTTGAGAGGCCTTTGTCCAGCAGTAGATTTCTAATGGCTGAAATGATGATGATGATGATGATAAACAAAATAATGTGCAAACAAATACGTATGTGAATCTTTTGAAAATAAATCCAAGCAAATGCACATGAAAACCAATAGTTAGAACACAAATTAAAACTTTTATCAAACAAACGTTTTGTAAGCGACCTCTCGTGACTTGCACTTAATGAAATTTCGTCTGACATTTTAACAGCTACTGTAACAACAAACGGTTTTACTTCTCCTTCTTCCTCTTCTTATCATGTCTATCATCATCATTCATCTTGATGGTGATGATGATATCATATCTATGGCTCAAAACATCTAAAAACACTGGCCAAGCGCGAGTCGGACTCACGCACGAATCTATCTAAATCTATAATAAGTTTTAAATAATTAAAAATATTTTTATTGTGTGATGTAACTTAAAATTTATGCTTTTCGCAAATCTGCCTTTATCTGTGCTATAAAACGTAGCCAAATATTAAGATTCTGAATTCGCGGGAAGTACTTGTACCTTGTAGGTTTTGGTTCCCTTGCGAATATTGAAAATTTGCGGCAAAAACGGCTTTATCTTTTGATTGCGTTGGCTTTGAAGTAAATTTTTTTTTTCACAGCTCTACTGGACAGTAGACCTGAGTACTTGGTATAAATTTCAGCTTGATACCTCCACGCGTTCCTGAGAAGTAAAGAGTCTTGACAGACAGACAGACTGACAACAAAGTCATCCTATAAGGGTTCCGTTTTTTCCTTTTGAGACATGGAACTCTAAAAAAATATATTTTGTCCCCCTAGTAGGTTGCGACAGCGCAGCCACTCGCTGAGGCAGAGCACTAATTTATGCCCGTAGAGGAGCATAAAAGGAATGAAAAAGGATTTGATTTCCATGACCGCATTCACACTGAACGTTTTCCTAGTCGACGTAAACCACTTGACCTAGCCATTGGCTAGGTCAAGTGGTTTACGGGGGTTGGAATACCGGTAAAAATCCATTACCGGTACCTCTATGAAATGACAGTACCGGTAATTGGTTTGGTACCGGTACATTTGGTAACGGTAAATCAAGTACCGGTACCTCTATAATACAATGGTACCGGTAATTGGATTGGTACCGGTACCTCCATAAAACGACGGTACCGGTAATTGAAAGAAGTACCTGTACCAAATACCGGTAAACAGTACCGGTACTTAGTACCGGTACTCGTATTGGGAATTATCATTTCATTAATGTGTGTCGTTGCCGTGTTGTGCATGTGCGGCGTGAGGCGGGGGCCCACAATAGGGCGGCACTTTTACAGTCGAGCGAGTCCCATGCGGTAGACGGCAACAATGCGTAGGTACCGGTAAAATTAACGCAATTTTAATACCGTTAAAATTTGACAGAATAGAGGTACCGGTACTTACCGGTACTTATAATGTGAATTTGGTACCGGTAACAAGTACCGGTAAAATTACCGTTAACTGTTAACAATATTATTACCGTTAAATACTAGATTACCGGTACCTCATATTACCGTTAAAATTTTAACAGAATAGTAATACCGGTACTTACACCGGTAAGTACCGGTATTACTATTCTGTTAACGTGTAAACGTTATAAGTACCGACTTATAATGGTAATTTGTAACCGGTAACAAGCCCTGCTAGCCAAGTGGTTTAATTTTTATGTTTATTAAATTGTACTTACATAGGCCTACCCCAATTTATTGGCGGTTCAGACTTTTCCATGTAGCCAATTGGAGATGGAATAAATCTCTTCAGATTGGGGATACAGTTGATGGGAGGTGGAAATGGGGGCGCGCCAAAATTGCAGGATCTTTGGTCGCCTTTGAGAGGTTTTGTGGCTTTTAAAAAGCTATTGCGGGTATAGAGGGGATGTCTAGGACCTGACTCATGTTTCTTTTTTCAATAGCGCAGGTGACACAAATTAAACTATTCTCACAGTAAGTTGTGAACTTGGGTCGTAGGATAAAAACTTAACAATACTATATTTTATAACAGATACTTATATAGATAAACATCCAAGACACAGGTCAGTCTGAAAAAGATTGTTTTCCGTCATTCCATCAAACGCGCATCGTTCCTACTGGATTTGCTCGTTTTTACCGCTTCAACGTGGTCGCCGGCCGTAGGTATGGTTTCGATACCGACACGGGGAGTGTTAATCGTAATAACCGTTTGTGGTAATAGTAATTATGTCGCGTTACTTTTAATACTTAAGTCTTATTAAAACATAGTAATTCAGCACAAATAGCTTACAGTTAATGAAAGTCGTTTGACACGTAAATCACATTACAGCTGTAAGTACTAGCAATATTAAAGCAGCAGTCCCACAAACGCGATCATCTTAAGAAAGCATTAATCAACAAAATCCAAGCAAATCAAGATTTATATAAGTTGATAAAACTTATCAAAAGTAGAAACGATCTGACGTGGCTTAAACTTAATGAAATTTCGTCTGACTTTTAAACGACATTACATCTACGTATTAGCTAAATAATACGCCTCGGACGAGCGTTAGTCGCGTCCCCGCCGGCTCATAAACGCCACTGGCTGCACATTCGAGTCAGAGAATTTGTCCTGCGCTTTGTTAACTGTTAAAGTTCGTTGCTAAAGGACTTTGTAGACGATGCTTTCTAGCTGCTGGTAATTTAGAAGCTATTTTGACAGAAACGCCAATTTAGTTTTTACTAAGTTGCGACGTAAGTTTTAGAATTAAGAATTGCTGTATGGCATGAACAAAGTGCAGCCCTAACAGGGATCTTCAGCAGCTATTTGAAACTGTGACGGTCCTGAAGCTCAATTTTTGCGCTGATAGAATGAGATTTGCCACTCGTTGTCAAGCTTTTGCATATCAGAACTGACCCTATTTATCAACCATTATTCGAATGAGTTTTCCAAATAAAACAATAAATATAAACAATGTCATCTTCGAAGCTGACGAATTGTCACAGATCTTTAAAATTACACAGTACGTTTTTTTTTAAATTTAACTTTATTTAAAACTTGACTATTTATCCTATCATTCTGATAATTTCAATATTTTATGTATAATTAAAAAGTTTTTGATGACTTAAAAAGACCTCGTTTGATGTCTACATATTGCTTCTCTATTTTTATATTGATGGACTGATTTCTTCTCTCTATTTTTATCATTGACATTTCTAAGGAACTATTTATCACAGAGCTATCGATTTATTATATCAACTACATAACCAGTTTACATCCCGATAAAGCGCCATGCCAGCCATAAACTGCGCAGGTGCGTGCCACGATACAATACAACTGGATTATCTGCAGCGCAGTAGTTACTCCATGTATGCCAGAATTTAGTTGATAGCCGATAACAACATAAGTGCATCAAATAGACGGTCATGGTTGCAGTCAGCCGTTCCTGTGATACCTATAAATATGTAAATGTTTAAGCGGCAAAAAAGGGTTTTTGTTTCACGCGGCGTGACTCATACGTTTTTACAAGTTGACTCATATTTTGTCGTTTTGTCGATCGTGTGGTGATAGGTATAAAAAATCTTATGTGTGAGTACCTCGGACCAGCCGGTCAATTCATAATACTAGAAAAAAATGACTTTTGCCGGTAGCGTGGCTCTACCACAGTAAAAGGATGGAAGGTAGATGAAAGGAAAGAGACTATGGCAAACCATTCTGCTGAAACTGAAATCATTGTACGCGTATTGTTAGCGATTACGTATTAGAAACGACAGGCAAGGTTCGTACTGGAAATGGGTGACAGCTAGTGGCATATAAATATCCCGAGTTCAGTCGTGCACAGGTACAAGTATGGTGCTTAATATAAATGGAGTAATAGTTATGCCTTAAACTACTACAAACCAAACTTCACGTCCGTTAGTATAAATAAATTTATAAGAACACAGTAGAATAAATCGTAGAATAAGGTTAGTAATTATTAAACCAAAACTAAAAATTGTTGTTTTAATTAAATAAAATAAAAACTCTGGCCCCTAATACCTTAGAATAAATAAAAAAAAATAAAGGAAAAAAGATATATAGATAAGAAATTGGTATGTAGAAAACTACAACCGACAAAAACTGCAAAAGATGATGAATGATTGAAAGAAAGAGGTATGTGGAATAAAAGTGCGAGAGACATGTAAGCGAGAACTGAAATGAAAGAGGTTTAGCTAGCATAGACTCCGATGAAGAGGTGTAAGGTATTAAAAAAAAATCACGTCTGTACCTTAGGTCTGTGCACGCATTTGATGTGAGTTAACAATCAGGGTCGCCAACATAATAAATAATAAAAAATAAAAAAATATATACGGACAAATCACACAGATTAAGCTAGCCTCAAAGTAAGTTAGAGACTTGTGTTATGGGATACTAACTCAACGATACTATATTTTTTATAACAAATACTTATATAGATATGAATGAACTCAAGTACTTACATACGTAAAAAAGACGATGCGTAACCTGCGATTAGTAACAGTACCAATAAACCCTGTTTTAAAGCTATCTAAATCACACCCAAGAACGGGGGAAAGGTGCCTGAATTATTTTTGCGGGGGAAACCGCTATTTTCCATTATGTACGATAATGCTTATATTCATTCTGTGTTCGTGCTTTGCAAGGCACATTCAACCGCTAGTGCCAGCTGTCACTATTAAATAGCAGTTAAACTATGTTAGCTGCTTTAGGCAGCTAACATCCTATCCTAACTATCCTATCCTAATCCTAACTAATATTATAAATGCGAAAGTGAGTTTGTTTGTTTGTTTGTTACGCTTTCACGCCGTAACTACTGAACCGATTATCATGAAATTTTGCATACAAGTTCTCTGGAGTACGGAGAAGGACATAGGCTACCTTTTATCCCGGGAAAAAGTACTATTCCCGAGGGATTGACATAGACGCGGGTGGAGCCGCGGGCGAAAGCTAGTAGTTTATATATTTGAACAACAAGCATACACACAAACACTTAACACAAACAGCTTGAAAATACAAGAAGGTACAAAGTACAAATAGTGCATATGTCGCTTTTTACATTATGATATCGATAGGAGCCTAAATCTTGTACGACAGAGGCGAACTCTATTCGTGTGAACAAGAATTTAGTTGGTAACCAACAACAACGTAAGTGCACCAAATGGAAGCTAATGGCCACAGTCGGGCATTCTGTGATATAAATTTATAAAAATGCTATTCACTCCCTGCTCAATGGCACTGTCCTCAGCTAATGCAGTTTATACGAGTTTGTTAGTTCATTTTGTAAAGCTTTTATTTTATTTGCAGCGAAAAGATGCATTGTTCGTTATATGTTTTTTTTTTCTTATCTTCACATCCAGTTGAGATTTTTTTTTATGTAAGTAGAGATTGTGTTATCCTATCCTACTAATATTATTAACGTGATAATTGTGATGTTTAGTTGTTAGGAAGAAATTTTTAGACACGGTAAAGATATCTTTACCGTGGTTTAGATGTTTGTTTCTCAATCACGCCAAAGCAACTAAACGGATTTTGGCAAAATTTTGCATACTTATAGGTTACTACCTGAATTGACATATAGGCTACCTTTTATATCAAAAAAAATGTCTCCTGTTCCCGCGGGATCGATACAAACGCGAGTAAAGCCGCAGCCCTTAGCTAGTCTTAAACTTTACGAGCGGTTCCTTGCATTTACGTTCTCACACAATAAGTATATACACATATATGTTACCTTAGTATACATATAGGGTTCCGTAGCACGTCATTTTATGAGTTGGTCGTTAATAAGTCTTTGACTTGTGAACCTTACTTAGCTGTTTAGATAATTTACCTTTAAACTTCGTTATACATATATGCTTAATATGTTATGTTTTTCAATGAGGTTGGTCTACTTTCATCATAAAAAAATCGTACACAAAATTTATTAAAAGTTTTATGAATTTTCGAATATTCGCATCCGAATGGTTTTAGTGTATTGACGCTAGTATACCCAAACCTTTCAAATAAACAAAGCGTTTTAGATATAGGTACTATAGATGTATGTATAGGAACTTATACAACTATATTGGAGCGGTGCGTCGTCCTCATAAAAGTTCAATACATCCACAGTTTTGGTATAAATGATTCACTCTATTTTCGCATACAAAAAGGCCTGGAGCTCTATTATTGAACTGGTAGAATGTGCGGTTCGTATTCACATGTGATTAACATCGACGAGTAGTCCAGTATTTTTACATATTTTTGAACCGTGCGAACAGTTCATTAGAAATGTTGAAATTTTTCCTTTAGGTGAATTCTTTTTCGTTTGAATTCGTTACGTTCACATTGTCATTCCTCGTACTACGTGACATTGCATATAACTTGCAATAACTAGCCTTAAACCATTAAGTTTAAGACTAGTTATTGCAAGTTACTATTTCTTGGTGGTTGTTGATGATAGTCAATGGTATCCAATTGAAATCAGAAGACATTCGTTTGGTCCAAATGGGCCCAAATGTAATCCAATTCGGACACAATGGGACACTTTGATATTAATGGGAATAGGATCCTTCTTCTTCTTTTTCTTTGAGTGCCGTGTCACAGTTGTATGATAATTAGGTAATTAAGAAAAGTATAGTTGTACAGTCCACAAAGTTTATTAGGCAGTAATTGACTACACCTTAGGAGGCTACCTTACTCGCTACACTGGGCGTGGGTCCGTACAATGTATTACAACCGAAATTATTTAAATAGCCCCGATATCACCCCACTATCCTGTAGTTCCACAGTTCCACAGCCGGAGACGTAGGGGTTCTGCAGAAAAGAATGCTTCACAGCCGCCCTCCAAAGTCGGAGCAGCTCGCGGTAAGGGTTAAGCCGGCCGGTACAGATGACTCCCGAGCCCGAGAGGTGAACCCTGGAATTGCAAAAGCCAAATAGTTAAGCACTATCCAGTATGCTTTTGTCTAGCGTGGGCGTGAAGAGTGACGGGCACGTGCTATATGGAAGTGATAAGCATGAAATAGTTCGCCAAGGAGTGGCGCTCAAAGGTTAACTACAATTAAAAATATGCTATGAAAAACTTAGCATCTAATACAATTAGTCAAGTAGACCTGCTTAATAACCAATTATAGGTTTGTTTCTTTATGATGAATAAAATAGGTAACTGGAAAATATACGACGTTTATTATTTTAGGTAATCTCCAACACATCTAAACAATAATTATTATTGCACAATTCTGCTAAAATAATGCCCTAGTATACAAAGTGAAAGGCTTCGATACTCATCATTTAATTAAAGCGTTACGAAGTTAATGAATTATGATACAGCACCATGATGTAGCAGTTTATCGCAAGTGCAAAATCAAATTACCACTACTAATTAATCTACAATTACATCTATTCAAAGAATAATGCAACACTCACCCAATTATTTGGGGATATCCACACACATAAAATGTTAAAGTTCAAATTAAATATCATTGACCAATGTCAACACAAAATGGCTTCTTAGTGCGCAAGCCAGGACTTGATTAAATTAAAACAAATAGCAACGAGTTGGCGTAGCATCGGCTAGCAGTAGAATGACGCGCGCGCCCGGCGTACGCGGCGAGCCAGCGGTCGAGTCATGACCTTCATTTGTCAGAACAAAGGATCTGCGAAACGAGCCGGCCGCCCGGTTTTACTTTTAGAATAATTGTATTTTTAGTTTATAGATAGGATTTAAGTTATTTTTTAGAAAAAAGAAAAATAAGCCGTTACAGCCGCTTCATCACTGAAGGTTGGCCGTCAGCTCTTTAAATCGTGTCTTGTCCATGGCGAGTCTGAACAGTTGTTCCACCGATTTAATTCCAGTCCACTGGCGGATGTTTCTGAGCCATGACATTTTGCGTCTTCCCACTCTGCGCTTTCCGGCAATTTTTTCCATCATGATGGTCTGGAGAAGATGATATTGTGGATTTCTCAAGATATGACCAAGATATGCGACTTTTCTTGTTTTAATGGTCCTAACAAGTTCCACTTTCTTGCCTATGCGCTTTAAAACATCAACATTGGTAATGCGGTCCGTCCAACTTATGCGTAGCATTCTGCGATAACACCACATCTCAAACGCTTCTAATTTCTTTCGGAGGTCTTCTTTTAGGGTCCACGCTTCACAACCATACAAAACAAGAGGCCAGACATAACATTGAAGCATCCTTGTTCGTAGTTTGATAGAAAGTTCTCGTCTGCATATTACTTTCTTCATTCTCTCAAAGGCTGATCGGGCTATTTCTATTCTGGTTCGGATTTCTATCTCACTTTCCCACGACTCGGTTACCTACAAACCAAGGTATTTATATTTGGTGACTCTCTCCAGAGGCTGGTTATTTACAAGAATAGAAACCTGTTTAGGCTCCTTTGTAATTACCATGAACTTGGTCCATAGGATCTATCCAAATAGGATCCAACGAGATCCAATGGAAACCGTTGGTACACGATGGTATCCAATGGTGTCCAGACGGTACGCGTCTTTCAAGTCATCTCAATAAAAGTAAATCTGAATTAAGACTAATTCTGCGGAAGCTAGACACCGAGTGTTGGATCCATTCTACCAGTTCAAAAATTGAGCTCCTGGATGCTAGCGGATTGCATTCTGCTTTTACCCGTATCAAACAAAAAATGAAAAGTGCTATTTCGTTGGTCGATGAGCCCACACCGGAAGCTGAATAAACTACGCGCAGTTTAAACTAGCAAAATTGTTGAATAGTTTGGCAGTAGATAAATAAAACTGGGTAAGTCCGAGTCAGATTCGGACGTTGATAGAACGGGTTCGTCACGGCGACCGGGCACAGAATAAGTACTAGTCATCGTCATACTATTCATGAGCCGCAAGAAGTCCACAGCTGGACATAGGCCTCCCCAAAGGATTCCCAAAATGACAGATTGGAAGCGGCCTGCATCCAGCGTCAGACGACCTAACCAAATTCGCAGGAAGAATTTGGTTCGGCCTATTTTATATACATATATTGTTGTACACTGAGTTAGCACAACGTTTTGATAGTAATTTCAAAGTACATTACGTTTTGTATATCTTTAATAAAAATAGTCAATCATAGCCTGCAATGTATTTTGAAGTGACTATGAAAACGTAACTGTAACGTAACGTAAACGTCACTGAGTTAGCAAATAGGTTGGCAGGTCGGTGGGTGTCTAACGCTGCGCTTACCGGTCCATGGTCGCTATTCAAGAACCTTTCTGCTCCATCGGCCATCGGTTCTTCGCGCTATGTGCCCCGCCCACTGCCACTTCAAAGAGCTAATCTGCTGAGCTATGTCGGTGACCTTTGTTCTTCTACGGATCTCCTCGTTACTGATTCGATCTCGCAGAAAAACACCGAGCATAGCCCTTTCCATAGCTCTTTGAGCGACTTAAGCTTTCTTATGACGCCCATAGTTAAGGACCATGTTTCGGACCCAAAAGTCATCACTGGTAACACACGTTGGTTGAAGACTTTGGACTTTTGGCACTGAGGTATTTTGGACGAGAATACACTGCGGAGTTCCAAAACACTGCCCAGCCGAGTCGGATTCGTTGAAAGACCTCGTCCTTGAAGCCGGAACTTACAACCTGTTATATAAATATACACAAAAAACTATAACATTATACATAAAAACTGTTTCGTTGGTGTAGTGGTCAGAGCGTTTTAGGCTCTCAATGCGGAGATTGCGGGTTCGATTTCCGGCGGGAATAATAACTTTGTATTGTTGTTCTGGTTTTGTTACGACATTGCAGGCCGATCATTTGATTGTCTGATAAGATGCAAGAATCCACTCGTCTTGATCATGATCATATACATAAAATTTAAACTACTTTGAATTAACTAATGAACAAATAAAGAAAGAAGTAAGAATTCAATATTATTCATTAGGAGTCATTTATTAAAGGGTACTTCGTAGAAATGCAAAAATTAATAACGAAAGCTGTCAAAATAAAAATGGTTTCATATTGCATAGTTTTAAATAATAGCTGTAGATGTTTTTATAAAATACCTTAACGAATAAAATTGGGAAAAATGTTACGTTTATTACCATCTTTTTGTAGAAGCCTTTGATCGGGATATTAACACGAAAACGGCGAAAAAGGTTCGTTTATGAAAATATTAATGTATTTCGTTTAAGTATGCAAACCTCATTTGTCAGATTCGAAGATGTTCTTGATTTTCACGAAATCAATGTCATATCAATCATCAATACTAATAATTAATCTGTAAAGGTTGGTCATGGAGTAAGTTACTTTGTTTTCAGAGATATCGTGTTTATAAGCACTATACATCATACTGATACTAAATTTATGCTTTCTTGATTTTTTTTCTGTATGTGTCCTCCATAACTCTTAAGTGAACTAACTGAATTTTCTGAAACTTACTAGATAAACATTTAGAAGTACAGGACACAAGATAGGCTAGTACGTATGTACTTCCAGACATAATCTTGACTTGACTTCTTACTGAGAAGAAAAATATACTATTTGGTCTATTAGTCAATTAGGTACAGCATGAATAGTATAAGCATAATTTGGAATTTTCGATCTTACTATCGCTTTGAGGGTCCAACTTCCACTTTTTGAAATTATTACCAACCTTTATAATTTAACATCAACGTTCTAGCTTCAATATTTTATTAGATGTTTTCGATCCTGGCTGAGTAGCCACCACCGAGTGGTGGTTCTACTTCTGCTAACTTGTACAGGATACATATATGATTGCGCTAGTCTTTTCTATGGTTATGCTCAGTTGTGCTTATTATTGTCTATTTTGGCTTGGAACAAGCGAGGCTTATGCACGATCGTTGTCAATTAGCGAAAGAAGATGGAGTTGATTGACAGGCAAAGTAACAATAAAACACAGGAAGTAGCGTTGAAAAACTTGACACGCAAGCCAAGATATCCGCCGATTATACACGGTGAATTCTTGATCGATATGAGCAACTTTTCCTATGGGACCAATGCTGGGAACTAAAAAAAATGTGCAGTTCCATACAAAAAATTTCGGCCGCCAGGTCAATTTGTATGAGAACGTCAAAAAAAATTTTGGGTGCATTGGTCCCATAGGAAAAGTTGTTTATATCAACGGGCTGAATCATCTCTTTAAGGGTCCAGAACGATCACAATTTCACCGTGTATAAGCCATCACCAGAGACTATGTTTGCACTCTATGTTTCAAAAGAAAACTCTTCCAGATACCTATTTTCACTACTATTTCTTTTTGCAGGTACTAGGAGCAATATAACTGCGGAAGCCAGCTTTTTTATGTTCGAACATGGAGGTTGATGTAAGCCACAAAGTTAATTTGTTACATGCTTTGAAAAGTCACACAGGTAGGTTCGGGTGGCTATCAACACGTGAATACGAAATGGTCTTGTCTATGTTTCAGTGGTAGAAAACATTGCATTGATCTACTTGCAATATCCTATGTACTATTTACAATAAAGACTACCTCCCTTATTTTTAAAAATTAACAAACGTTTATTAAACCTATTTAGTTAAAGTATGTTTTGTCCTTTATCCCTTTCCTAAAGCTTGAAAATTATTATTTTTTTTTACTATTTATTGAACATATGTTAATTTTTATGAATAAGTGGTTATGAAATTATTATTTTACGATTGTCCCTATTCAAATTAGAATCTAGCAAGATTCTAATTTTGATATTAGATAACGCCCATTTATTACTAGCTATAACAGATAAGAGATTTCATTTATTTATCATTATATCATATTACATTGATAGTTTTGACACCAATACATAATATGATTTTACAGCCTTATTATACGTGCAATTAACATCATTCAATAAATAATTAAATAATCTATCTAAATAATAATCTAATTCATATACTAGGTAAATACATTTTCTAATTTTAAAATAATTACATTCGTCTATTGCTCGTCCTTTCCTAAATTAAAATTTACTTATCCGATAAATACTTCGACGTTGTTCTTTCGAATTCCGCCAGCGTACAATGGAATATATCTGTCTCGGGACACTTCGTTAATTATGTTATTGCCCGCGTCATTGGTGCCGTTTCCATCAGGTTTGTCCGAGCAGTGGGGACCGCTAGCATTCTTGTTCTCTGTTCTTGCCGGAGCCTTGGGTTGACGATCACCACATTTATGGCTTGCAGGACTGCTGTATTTGTGAGTTTTACTGCTGTATTATTAAGATATATTTGTTCAACCAATTTAAATACTGCTACCTATGCTAAACAGATGCTAGGGATGTCTTTAAAAAAAAAAAAACAGTTTGTGTTACTCCATACTAACGTACTACATGAGATTTGGTGTTAGAAAAAATCTAATGTAAAAAAAAGATTAAATCAGTTAACAACTTGGAACCTACAAAATACAAATTAATCACGCCTGACACAGCAACCTTAAAATGTACCGCGCATGTGTTGCTGAAGCGTGTCTACAGCAGACAATGATTTTTAATGTTCCTAATTCGACCGCGAACATTAGGGCTTGTTTAGATATACCTTCTAAAATTGTACTTATTGAAAAAAAATATTAAGTAGGTATTCAAGATTTAAAGCTTTCACGGTCACAATAATTATTATTGTTACTACGGGTCTTACCACGATTATGTTTGATATTTCGGTAACATTGCATCTTCACAGACTGACTGAAGAGCAGCGGTGGATGTTGTAACTATGCAAAGGGAAACCGCGTTGGTCTATTCTCATTGTTAGTCTAAATATTTTCTTTCTTAGTCTTATAAACCAATTGTTGAAAAAAATCATCTGATCGATACACCACGAAAAATAAAAAATCCAAAATAAAAAATAAAAAGGCCAAGTGCGAGTTGGACTCGCCCATGAAGGGTTCCGAAGCAGCAAGTGACATAATATAAAAGTTCTTGTAGTTCGTAGTAACTTTGACTGAATGAAAGGTAAATTGCGGTTTACTATTTATGACATATTAAAAAAAAGACTTACTAAATCTCCTTCAAACTAATTTTCGGTGGAAGTTTGCATGGTAATGTACATTATATATTTTTTCTAGTTTCATCACTTATTTCTCATAGAAGTTACAGGGGGTAAAACACACATTTTATCACTTTGGAAGTGTCTCTCGCGCAAACAATTCAGTTTAGAAAAAAAAATAGAAACCTCAATATCATTATTGAAGACCTATCCATAAATAATCCACAAAAATGGATTTGATGAAAAAAATATTGAGTTTCAGTTCTAAGTAAGGTAAACCCCCAAAATTTGATGTTTTCTTTTGTGTGAAAATCTAAATACTGTTTACAGACTACATCTGCTAAACAAAGTTTCAACAGTATAGTTCTTATATTTTTGGAAAATAGTGGCAGTGACATACGGGCGGACGGACAGACATGAGCATGACAAATCCATAAGGGTTCCCTTTTTTGCCATTTGGCTACGGAACCCAAATTATTGTGTACTAATACCGCATTAACAAGAGTAACTTAAATTTATACTACTAATACAGCAGATAAACCTACCTAAGCCCTTTAAATACAGATATTTGTAGGGGGGTCAGATTTATCTGCCCCTTCGCTCTTATCTGAACAGGTCCTTGAAGGTACATAATCAGTGCTAAAACTCTCATCTCCATTAACGCTTCATAGCTTGTTATCTGTATATTAAACATAAAGGGAAATATCTGTTTGGTAATATTATAATAAGCGTAAAAGGTGTTTCCTTTTGTGATGATTACTATTTCATTTTGTTCGTGCAAAATGTTGCGAGTCATCATTTGTGCTTGGGGAGTTAATTTATCTAAAAGTCTAAAGATTTATTTGTACACAGTGTAAAGAAAATGAAATATTTAAATTATCTGTCCTTTTTATAGAACATGTTTTTACCTCGATGGGTGACTCAGCCCATGATGCTGAAAGCAATGTTTATGTTAAATATGGGAGTCTCTTAATCCGGGCTAAATATCTGGAAAGAGAGATATCCAACAGCGTCTGTCATCCCTTCACCGAGAGCAACTCCTACCTGGCCGTGATCTAGATTGGATGACATGAAAGACCTTATACAGACCTTGAACAGGCTCCGAACTCAAGTCGCTTGAAGCAAGGAGAACTTAGATAGGTGGGGTTACAGCTAGGAAATCATATGGTGCCTCCTCCTCCTACTCCTCAGATCATGGCACACCTGTTGTCTTGACCTGTGTGTCCTACCACCTGAAAATGCGAGGAACTATAAAATACCATACCTTTATGTGTCTGTGTATTGTAGTTGTTAAGATATTCTTTCAGTAAGTACAAACAATTGTTATGTCAGAGCAAGTCAGAGAGACGTAATTTTTTTTTAATCTATGTTGTTATGTAACCATTTTTTTATTGAATGATGTGCCGCATAAATAACTTTAAATCAGTAAGGTGGGTACATATACCAAACACTTATTTTACAACTAAAGACATGAAAGATTTTTATGCATTAATGAAGGTGTTATGTGCATACAATTAACTAATGGGTCTGTGGAGGACAACTGGACAGCGGGACATACGAACGACTTTTTGCCCAAGCTGAAACGGAGACGCTTCGGTCGTGCTTTGCGCTCGCTTGGTAAATTATTTAATAAGCCCTTTTCCGGGCTTTAAACTATCTCCATACCAAATTTCAGTAGTTGAATATTTCAATAGTTAAAGCGTGAAAAGGCGACTGACAGATAGACAGAGAGAGTTACTTTCGCATTTATAATATTACTATGGATTGACCGAGCGAGCGCAAAGCGCCACCGAAGTGTAAACATCAATGCCCGGATTTAGCAGCACACTCAATGGCAATGTTATTACAAGGATAAAAGCATCTGCATTAAAACGTGTTTTATGAAGTTCGTGATCACCATTTACAGGTCGGTATTAACGTAATTACTCCCAGAAGTGACATAGAATGGACGATGACAAAGCTGACGCAGTCCCTGTGCTTAATGTCAAAAGTTGAGGAATTAAAGCTTAATATGTCTAATCACAGAGGATAAGAAGTACTACGTACAGTGTAACTGTACTGATTGACAAGGCTATTTGACGAAGATATCTAATTAAACCACTTACTTACGCATTGTCCTTTTGCAACGTCAAAGCAATTATATGTAAATACGTGGACTGGTTACATTGTTTCATTTTTGTTTCTTTTTCTTTTGGATCCAGTCCCACAGTAAGTTATGAACTTGTATTATGGGAACTATCCCATAAAATTCCATAAAAAATATAGTATCGTTACTAAATGATACTATATTTTACAATAACCATACGTGCATATATAGTCGTTAAGCTATGTTACATGCATTTAGGCAACTTGAAAAATCTGACACCAATTTAAATAACTTACACATAAAAAACACAAACACACGAACGTAAGATTGACACCAAAATTTGATGTGTCAATAAAAATGACCGAGAGCTCCATATCGACTTTGTGCAAAGTAAGCACTGCAATCCTGTTATATACCACCCCACTCCACATTGTAAAAAAAATAGTAATGGCAAAAACTCAACTAAAATATTTAATAAAAGTAACGTTTTCACATATTTTAAGGCCAGACTAGTTGCAGTCAGTTAATTACTAAAAATAAGCATGATTTTTCTCTGCTTTGAAAAGAACAAAGATTTTTCTCGCTAGGATTTGTCCGTAGGAAATTCGTAGGCCATATGAGAAAAACTAGACTCTGAGATGAGAAAAATGAGTGTGTAATTTAGGTGCAAAAGACGAAGGTGCGAAGTGCTGAGGTTCGAGCGAACTCAGGCGCGAAGAGCTAAGGCGCGAATAATGCTAGTTAGGTATTACATATTTTTTCCAGTATATAGTCCACAAAAACAATATTTATTTCCGAAATACCTTGTACCGTACTGTTGATTACACAGTAATGTTGTTTGTATATGCCCCTTTCACGTCACTCGGACTTTCTTTGTTCATGATCCGACCTCCTGTCAACCCAAGGGAAAATTTACTTAACGGTCCGGATTCTCGTTGGACCCAAAAAAGTATTTTACCTAAATTAACCACAATGATGTCAAGATTACAATCACGGCGCACAAACAGCCATTGTGAGGTTATTAAAATTGTTCTAGTAATTTTCAAATTATTATAATATTTAACTTTCCAGCCGCATGCCTTAGATTTTGTTTGTAGAAACGAAAAAAGTTTAGCATAGACAACGTGATTTGAACGAAAAAGAAAAAAAGGTAAAAAACGAAAAAATAAATTTAACCTTTCATAAAAATTCGTCTAACTGATCGACGACTTTGTATGAGAAACCTAATTTTCTTTTTCGTTTTTCACCTTTTTTTCTTGCAATTCTGTGTTCCATTAGGGATTCTGATGCCCAGATTTCAATAAAGCTAGGGGGTTCAAAATCACGCTGTATACCATTATTGAAGTACCATTATTGAAGTACTTACATTAAATACAATCATGTATTCATCCCTTACAGGGTAAACAGAGTTTTGGCATTTCTGATGCCAGTTTTCAACTAACATACTTTTTGGTTATCAGAAGCATGCGGGTGGTGAATAAAAAGCACAATGATTTCAAATTTATGTAAGTTTTATTTGCATGCATTAAACACGTAGTTTTGTAAATTTCTGCATATTCCGGGGCTGGATGCCACTGTACATTATTTTACGGTATTTAACGAAGCATGTAATTAATGCAGCGGACAGACGGATTTATAGGCGACTGTTAGCCGGACTGATCAACGTAATGTTCGTATTTGTACAACCGAAAATGGAGCAACTTTACTTACAAGTTTTTAACTCACAAATAAAGGGGTTCTGAATTTATCATTATCTTTTTTTGTGTATGTCGTTATTATTTAAAAAATGCCTAAAACGATGTATGTTCATTTATTTTTATTTGAATATACCGGGTGTTACAAAACTACGAAATAATATTTAAGGGGCATGGTCAGTCCATGATAAATTACTATGCCGAGGGAAAATACATCGAAAGATAAAAAAAAAATTGACCTGTCATAGATAGTCGATCAACGAATTGCTTATTTTGTATCGGAGACCGAATTTTTCTCTTCATGTCTCAAAGTTTGTCCCTTGGGGAAAGTTGTTTAATATTATTCCCCTTAACCCATCAAGCGCGAGAAACGCAGAAAATGGATTTTCTATTGTTATGCGGACCCATCGGCCCGCTTGATGGTTGAATGGTTGAGAGGTCAAATATTACTTTGTAGTTTTATAACACCCGGTATACTTCTTCCCAATTGGTCCCATTTAATATCATCAAAATTGGTTCAATAGTTTTGGTCTCGTCCCAGAACAGAGGACGACCAAAGAAAAGACAATGAAAAGATAAAGTAAAGGAAGAAGAAGGTTGGTTCTAGTCGCTTTTATATCTGAATGATTATCAATTAACGTAACATAACGACGGCTCGGTGGCACAGTGGAAATCACGCCGGCCGAATACGCCACGAATACGGGGCTCCAGGTTCTATTGTTGGTGCTGAATTGGAATTCATTATCACAGATTCTGGAGTCCCCACCCTGGGTGGAGTCATCATCATCATCATCTTCATCTGCGATTCTGGAGTCACCACTCCGGGGTTTGGTATCTGGCAAGCAGCAGTAAACTTTTTACTGCTGCTTAACATAAATGCTGTCTTTATAGCAGACCACGACCTCCGACGCATCACAGTTTTGGATGCAATTGCTCAGATAAAGAGAAATATTCAGACCGGTTACGGTTTAACCACTATGCGGATAGAAAACCAAGTCATAAGCTAACTTCAAAGCATTCTCAGCTTGCTATTTGGACAGCCCAAAATTGTTATGAGTATCGCGTTACGTTAAAAATGTACGAACTAGATCAAAATAGACGGAGATAATAGAAACACACCAGATACGTGTATGTACGGTCACCTGAAAAAGTCCATACCATAGCCTCAAGGTGAAAATCGATTACATTGGTTAGGGAGGCATATACATAATATATTTAGCAATATCACGAACCTTTTGCCACATGTATAAGGTTGAAATTGCTGTTATTTTCAAAAAGTATCTGTACCTACACACTTTTTACGCAACTTCTATATGGACTTTTGTAAGCGGCTGTACATCATATGTGTCTTATCATCATCTCAGCCACAAGAAGTCCATTGCTGGATATAGTCCTCCCCCAAGGATTTCTAATACGACCGGTTGGAAGCAGCCTGTATCCAGCGTCTTCCTGCGACCTTAGTCAGGTCGTCTGACCTCCTAGGTCGGTGGGTGTCCAAACTGTCCAACGCTGCATTTGCCGGTACGTGGTCGCCATTTGAGAACCTTTCTGCCCCATCGGCCATCGGTTCTACGCGCTATGTCCGTAACATAATTGCCCCCACCCATTGCCATTTCAAAGAGTTAATCCGCTGAGCTATGTCAGTAACCTTCGTATCTGGCGTGTTTCTATTTCTTCCGTTTATTTTGATCTAGTTTGGGAAAATGTACTGAAATTAAACTTTCCTTTTGACTATTATTTGACTATTAAAACCCTAGAATAATACAAATTTTCATTATACAACTCTGACACCAGGGTGTGCATGGTCGATTGACCGTGACACCTACTCGAAATGATGATGATGATACAAATTTTGATGAAGAACTGATTTCAAAGTTACATAAAGAACGCTCGTTGCCGGTTGCTTGGCCACAATGCGGATAGCAAACTAAGATATACGCTAACAATGTTGAGGATAACCCTCTTGTCGATAAAGTACCCTCAAATTACCATTTGGATAGCCCAAAATTTTCGCACGAGTTTCGTGTTACAGTAAAAATGTTTATAAATGCATCTGGTGTGTTTCTGTTACCTCCGTTTATTTTGATCCTGTTCGTTAAAAAAAATACTGAAATTACATTTTCTTTTTGACTTACTTTTAATTAAATCTTTGGAAATTTATTTTAGTATAACCCTAGAATTTATAAGACAATTTCAATGAATAACTGTTTTCAAAGCGTTGTAGTCAGCGTTATTAGTGATTTTAATATACTCGGATGAAGTCGCGAGGCAAGCGAGTTTAATATCACGATCACGGAGCACGGAGAGTGTTCTACGCATCCAGTTACAAAGATCCCGAACTTTTCCCTTTAAGCCGGATCTTTCCAAGTTTTCGTGTCAAACGTCCATATTATAAACTTCTGCAGCTCAGGTGTTGATAGATTGCCTTTATTCAAATGGCATTTAATGCTTATTCTAAAATTCACAGCAAGTCGGCATTCACATTTGAAAAGGGCTAAATATTTGAATAAGTAAATACATTTCTTAAAAAAATCTGAAAGACTAAAGATTTATAGCAAAACTGTTTTTCTTTTTATCAAATAGGTATTTTATCTAAATAAAATGTGTGTATCGGAACTAGCAAAAAAAAACAACGGTTTGCACTCCGGAAGTGCCGGCAGAAGTGAAATCTTCGCGTGGTAGAAAGGGAGAGGGATATTACTTCCTCGCCCACGCCGCGCCGGCGATCTCAGGTCACGTGTCCGTCTAACGAACTTTCGATCAGATCACGTGTCCTGACGCGAGTTTAACTTTTTTACCCATCCCAAAAAGTGCATAACGCCGCTAAAGAAGTTTTCACTTCAAAAACCTAGACCTAGAATGACACGTGTTAAGCTGTCAGAAAACAGAAGCAACAAAGAGCATAGGAGAGGGTTATTCTCGTTTTCGAGATCGGTCAAAAATGAGGACATGTATAGAACAAGGAAGGTCACCAATATTGTTCGGCGGCAATAGCAGTGCATGGGCAGAAAACCGATGGCCGATGGCACAGAATAGTTCTTGCATAGCGACCACGTACCTGCAAGAACAGCGTCGAGCACTCACCGACCAGCCGGCCTATTTGCTTACTCAGTGACCAACGTTTTGATAGTCACTTCAATTTTGAAGTGTATTTACATTACGGGTTTCCTATGGTTGACTATTTTTATTAAATATATATAAAACGCAATGTACTTTGAAATGACTATCAAAACGTTGTACACTGATTAAGCAAATAGGCCGGCAGGTGGTTAAACGTCCAGATCAAGTTCAAAGGATGGTAGTAGACTTCTTGCGGCTGAGATGATGAAGCTGTCAAATTCGATATTTACAATATGGCTTGCTCAGATGTCTAACGCTCTAAAAAAATGTATACATGTGGTGTCTACTCATATCTTCTTCTTCAACTCCTCATCCCACTTTCATTTGGGGTAGGGACAGCATGGAAGTCTTATATTTTCCATGCTGTGAAAAGTATCGGTTTATTTTTACGACTGGCCTGCCTAACGTCCACCCTCCTCGGGAATGCTTTCGTTGCACGGGATATTTGTGTTAATCCTTTTGCCTCTTACATCCATTGGAAGGTGGTTCTGTATTCTAGGTAAGAACACGGCACTGGTAGTGTCAACTCATATACATTCGTACAAAGTCTTCAGAGCACACATTTAGTGAACACGTAAAAGTCTCTTCACTTAACACTTTAATAATAATAAACTGCACCCTAGGTAAGGTAATATTAAATTTTAAAGACTTATAAACTCTCACCAATTTATGAGTCCTCTGAGCTAACAGAATCCAGAAGTCATAAAAAATTACGATTTAAATAAGAAACTTTGTAAGAACGGCCGTTTTCGGTCCCTAAACTGTAAGCTCATTGTGAATACAAAGTTAGATAATGGAATTAGGAATTACCACGTTCTAAAATTTAATAGAGTAGCATGACGTTGAATTGGAATCCTTAGAGGAACCCTGTGTTCAGCAGTAGATTTTTTGCAGATGAGACGATGAAGCTGTAAAAATTCAGTATTTTTTTAAATAATATTACGTATCAGTTGATATACTTGCTCAGAAGTCTAATGGTTTCAAATAAAATGTGATGCAGGTAGTCGCTACTAATACATACGAAGGCGAAATACGAAGTACAAAACAGAATACACATTTAGCAATCTTTAAATTTAATAAAAAGTAAAAAAAAGCTTTTCAAAAATACATGAGATACATGAATTATTTATTTATGTAAATACATAAAAGTTTATCGATTTAAGACGGCACTGCACGAAATTGTGGAAATATACGTGTTTTTAAATCACTAGCACTATGCGCTGAATTAATTAAATACATCAAATGTATTTGTATAATTTAGATAAATCCTTGCACAAGATTGTCCCATTGTTGGAATTTGAGACAGATACATATGAAAATTAAAAACGATATATTTATGTTATAATATCTAAAAACATTTTTCTTCGAAAAGTTTGTAAGTTTTATGTCTAACAATACTACTCACAATATTTATATTTACATCTCGGAGGTCGCCCCATTTCTTATTTTTTTTTTTATTTAAATATAAAAGTATTAAGACTTTTCATCTTTTTACATAATCGCCTAATGGTTTTGCGCAGCCTAATGGCTTGCGCAGTCGCGACGTTTTTCGTTAGCGTGGCACCCGCCTAACACTTAAACAAGTTCATATTAAATTTTAAATACTTCTTAACTCTCGACAATTTACGAGCCCTCTGTACTAACAAAATCCAGTAGTCATAAAAAATTACTATGTAAAAATGAAATTAATTAATAAGAACCGCCTTTTTCGGCCCCAAAACGGTAAGCTAATTGTAATAAAAAGCAAAGTTAGTTAACTGAATTAGGAATTTCCACATTCTTAAATTTAATAGAATATAGCATGACGATGAATTGTTACACGACTGCCAAAAAGGAGTGTATTATTTTTAGAGTTTATGTATGAATGTAAGTATGCAAGTTCTTTATTCCGCTATAACTTCTTAATGCCTTAAAGGATTCGGACGTTTGGGAAAATCCATAGAATCCTTACACCCTTCAAAGTTTATATATCTAAACTAGCTGTTGCCCGCGGCTCCGCCCGCGTTAATGTCGTTCCCCTGGGAACAGTAGAAATGATAAAAATTCCATACAAACCCCTGCCCCTTTGCTTTTTCCCCTTAAGGGGGAATTTAATACATTTCACCGGCATAGATCTTTAGCCCTTAAGGAGGGGATTTTGCCCATTTCACCTACACAGATATTTTTATATTGTAATGGAGAACTTCTTATTGTCATATGTCTAAGTAAATAAAAAAATCCGTACAAACTTTACCCCACCTATTCTACCCCTTCAAGGGGAAATTTCGACCATACACTGAGAGAAAATTCTCGTTTAGTTAACTAGAATATAGTTAATGTTACTAGATTTTATTGTAATATATATGACAGCTAACTGTTTTGTTGACTTTACTAGAAAAATCTGGTAATAGCTTACCAAAATATCTAGCACAGATAAACATAATGCTGGTACATATGAATAACATTTTGGTATCGTGCACATTTCATTCATTTGTATAAATTACATTTGTTTTATTTTAAACATAACAGAATGAGTATATTGTTCAGTTGAATATAATTTTATTTTGTGTTTACTTACATTTACTTAGCTATCATCATATGCAATGGTTAAGTTTACTAAAAAAATGAAAAAAGATTGTGCAGTTTACTATATTTTATTTTTATTACAGCAATACTTTATTTTTTACTTTACCTACGTTAAGTAGTGAAAACGTGACAGATTTGTACGACTCGGGCTCTTATGACGACTTAGATGCCTATTCGCCCACTATAAAAAACCCGCCCGCGAGTAAGTCTCCAACATCAACAATTTTAAGTCACAAGTACAATCGCCCAGCATTGGGCTAGGATAAGGTACTTCTTAAATTAAGTAAGACTTAAAATTAATTAAGGAGGAAGGTCACCAGCCGGCGGCTTTTATAGGAGGTGAATTGGCACCTAAGCCATCATACGAGCCGAACAAATCTATCACGTCAACACACATATATTAAAAACAAGACCAACGTCCCTTTGGGTCTCCAGAGAGTGAACTGGATTCATGGCACAATGCTGGTTTTAAAGCCTGGCTCCGATGTATGTAGTGCACAAAAAACAAGCTGTTTTATTTAAATGGTTACAATGTTATTCTGTAAGGTGTACCTATGGGTAGGATGCCTGAAATAAATTCAATGATTATTATGTTATATATACTATTTATTCAAACATTCTCCTTGCTAAAAATGGTTGAAATATCTTGAGCGTACTGCAGCAGTGTTGAACTGGATGTCCTTTACAATAATGTTGAATATCTTTCTACGACTAATACTTGATAACATTCCACTTTCAGAATATAACTCTTTTAGTCCCTAGAAATAAAAAAAAATGTATTATACAAGGGTGTTATTAAAAAAAGCTTACAATTTATATTATTGTTATAAAGTGCCTATTTAAAAACTTACAGAATATATAAAAATCCCATTAACTGCTGGGTTTGAAGCATTGTTGGTACTGGTAGGTAAGTCAGTGCACATATTGTGGTTGAAGTACTTGCAGGTGATCCAACAATACTATAGTGTGGAGTTACGCTTCCTTTTTGTGTTGATTTGCTGGACGTAGATGAGAACCACATAAAATTATATAAAATTACGAAACGAGTTCAATTTTACTAAGTTGCACATTTAATTTCACATTAACCGCACAAAAACCACAAATTATAAAGAATATGTGCACAAAAATGGCCCGCCTGCGCACACGACACACGATAAATAAAAAATGTCTCGAAAAGTGCGTAACAATCTTTTTGACAAACGTAAACAACGTTTCGTTTGATGCACGGTATTTATGTTACACAAAACCATTATATGATAACCTTTATTAATTTAAATAGTAGTTCCAACTTTTAGTACAATGGTTAACATAATACGCCTCATTTAATAGTTAGAACCATATTGCTGGTTAATACAAAATACATTGATAGGTACAGTGAAAAATAACCTGGTTGATAGTACTATAAGAATCTAGCATATTCTAGCTTAGTTAACCTTACTTGCATTATTTTAGAACTTACAAAAATATTGTAGTTTTCAATAGACAGCTAGTAAAAACAAACAAACTATACAGGTAGACTTTATAATTATTACAATTTTCTTTTTACAATAATAAAATGTACTTTTAAATAGGTTTAAGTATTGTTTACGAAAAATACGATTACTATAATATTCTGGCATACCCTACAATATGATTATTAGATGTTAAAAGTAAATCTGGTGAAAATAACATAATTCTGTTTCTTTATACTAGAATGATATTTACGATACGTTCTGGTAGTATTGTTAAAATTATTTTTCTCCGTGTAGATCTTGTTAATTGTAATGTAAACATATATACTTATTTTTATACTTCTATGTCCAGAAATGAGAAAATTTCCATACAATCCCCCCCCCCTTTATCCCTTAAGGGGGAAATTTTGTACATTTCACCTACACAGATCTTTTTTAATTGTAACCTAGAACGTATATACTTATTTTCATACCTCTAAGTCTAGAAATGGAAAAATTCCATACAAACTTTACCCCCTATTTACCCCTTCAAGGGAGAATGTTGTCTGGTTCACCTAAACAGATCTTTTTTAATTTTAATTGAGAACTTGCGTACCTACTTTCAAACTTCTAAGTCCAGAAATGAGAAAATTCCATAAAACTTCAACCCCTTTGATTTTCTAAAAATCCTTTCTTAGTGCTCATTTACATCATAAAAAGAATCCCTGTGCCAAATTTCAAGTTTCTGCGCACAGTATTTCGGCTGTGCGTTGATATATAAGTCAGGTTTGCCTTTGGCCCGCGGCTCCGCCCGCGTAAGTGTCGATTTCTCAGGAACAGTAGAATTACCCGGAATACATTAGTTTATGACTTTCAATGAAACACACTCATATTGAATTTCAATTGAATAACTTCAAAAACGGAAAGTTTCATACTAACTTTGCATCCCCGTTATATCCCCTTAAAGGGATGATTTTTGAGAAAAATATTTTACTCGTGTTTCATGCCTTTTAGTAAAGAACCTTCATGCTGAATTTCATTCGACTAACTTCAAAAATGGCAAAGATTCATGCTTACTTTGCACCCCTATTTTACCCCCTTAAGGGATGATTTTTGAGTAATATATTTTACTCGTGTTTCATACCTTTCAGTAAAGAACCTTCATGCTGAATTTCATTCGAATAACTTCAAAAACAACAAAGTTTCATACTAACTTTGCAACCCGTTTTTCCCCCTAAGGAGATGAATTTCCAAAAATCCTTTCTTAGTGCTCCCCTACGTTATAAAAGGAACCCCTGTGCAAAATTTCAAGTTCCTAACCCTTATAGTTTAGGCCCTGCGTTGATATGTCAGTCAGTCAGTCAGCTTCTCCTTTTTTTTTAGTATGGATTACTATGGATAGTAAGGATAGGTATAATGCTGTCGTATAATGATGATGAATTGACTTTGGATTTTAATTTTCATAAGTCACTTATTATTTTCTTTTATTTTTGCTATGTTTGCAGGCAAACTCATGCCTTGAGTTCATTCAAATGACGATAACTTTTTTTTTAATGAACCGATTTTGATGAAACAAACTTTAAATGTTAAACTGAGTTAAAATAAAGCAATTGGTGAAAGTTTGAAGTAAATCGGTTCAGTATTTTCGGAGATAATCGTGATCATACATACAGACAGACAGACAGACAGACAGACAGACAAGAAATTCCAAAAAATTTTTTTTGCTTTCTATTATTCTTTTTAAGTGTCCCTCTATCTATTTCAGTCAAAAATTCGAAATGTACAGACAAAATAATTTTACTGTTTTATTATATGTATAGATTGTGAATGTTAGTGAGAATAGTGTAAAAAAAAAACAATTATAGGGAAAAATCACATATCTATATGGTGTGTTACCCTTTGACGCAAAAACTATAGGTATAGATGATTTTTGCAGAAGTTAACAACATTATTTCTCTTCCATGCTGGTCAGGGACTCTTCCATGGTCTGGGAAAAAAGAAAAACATAGAATGTGCTAGTTGCTTCTCTTCCCGCGCAGATCGTAAAAGCTGATCGAGGGAATGGGCGAAAATCTGAGGAGTCCTGTCACTAGGCGATGCGGATAGCAACCCATCACTATTAAGATTTCATCTTCCACCGAATGCTTACCAGTACCTATACTAAATGTGGCCATAAGGTCTAATAGACCTGAGCTGGGCTTGGGGAGACAGCTACTCCGTAAGGGAAACAGACGTGATACTAATGTATTGCTTATACTTACGTAAAAGCAGAAGACTTACACCATATGAACTTTCTACTATCCCTCCTCCTACTAGAGGATGTATCTATGGATGCTTGCTGTTCGCTGTGTGTTTCGAAAAGGTTTCATTACGTGGATATAGTCTCGGTATAAAAATACAGTTCTATAAATAACTACAATTAATTTACAAAAGCCTTTAAGGATAGATGAATGCCCGAAAGACTATCCTTATTAACTATTCATGGAAGGGCTTGCAAATCTTTTCCTTTGACAAACTGAACAAATTAACTTGAATTGAATCCAAAGGACGGGGACGCCGTGAGCTTGAGACGATTAATCTTAACAGACAGATACATTGAGAGGGAAGTTAAGTATACGAAAGAGAATTAGACGATACAATTGTGCTTCGATAGTCTTACTACCTTTTTGATATTAAATAACGGTTATTCGATATCTATCTCATGCATTAATATACTAAGATAGCTAAGCTGATAGTTTTTACAGTTAACAAACGCAGAATAAAGCATGTGTTCATGTCGGGACTTGCGCGCTCACTGATGAACGTTTAACGAATCGTGCACGATCGTGCAGGATTGAGGCACGCGTTTACAGCCCACTTGGCCGTTCTATCTTGATGTATTTCTGTAATCTCATCTTTATTTATATGGTCTGGGGTGTCAACCTCAACTGCTTGTCCGGTGGTTACAGGTATGGTATCGGGAAGGCGCCCGGCGTCCCGAGCTACTAATTGCTTTTTCCCCATTCATCAGAGTGAGTAGTATTCCAATACCTTTCATTCCCAATACAAATTCTCCAATCTAACAAATACCTCTCTTTTCCCAGCTTAAAAATGCATATGATTTGCCAGTATTTAAAGGCTAACATGCGCCTAATCTAGCGCCACATAATTTAATTTTTTTATTAATAAATCAGATGAAATTATAAAATCTAAATCTTTACTTCGCTTTACTTCGGTATAATAATTTATACTTTTAGTGTGATTAGTATTTGGCAGGCTCCATGGCGCGTTTACACGCCAGCCGATCCCTGGTCCGGTCATGATAGAAAATAATCTTTTTTTATATTGACTTGGATCTTGGATGTTTATCTACTTATTTAAGTATCTATTATTAAATATAGTATCGATGGGTCAATGGGTGGAATATATCTGCTTCAAAATTGCGTTGTATGATGCCACAAACACAGTTTTATGCAAACATTGCAAGTTAAATAAAACTTGAAAAAAATCTAATATAACTACGGATACTTTTAGCGCACCACAATCTAACCGCGCAATATCGGCGCGGCTCGGCGCTTTCAAAATACCGAAAGCTGTTGTCAATTTGTGCGCAATATTATGCTAGAATTGGAGAAGAGCTAACAAAAAATAGTCGGCTTCATTTTTAGGGTTCCGTACCTAAACGATACAAATGGGCCCTTATTACTAAGTCTCCGATGTCAGACCGTCCGTCACAGCGCTGTATCTAGTGAACCATAATATGTAGAGACTAGTAATTTCCACAGAATGTGTATATCTTATCTATTGCCACTATTAAAACAAATAATGAAAGAAAACAAAATAATGTTGTAAGGATAACAATTTTCTATGGTGATACGACATTGTCTTTAAATTAACTTTAGAAGGATCATTAGAGATTTAAATTTCTCGAACAGTGTTATCTTTGTTAGGTACTTGAGTAGGTACAACAATCATCATCATCATAATTTAAGTCCAACGCTATTGTCGGTAGAGGTCCCTCCATCTTACTCTTTTCTCTTCCAGTCTTTTCCCATGCTGATACGAAACCCTCTGCACTTTGGGTACAACAATGAATAACGTTACTATCGCTGTAATAATTAATTATTGCTGTACAATATTTAAATATTGTACCAAAGCTACTTTTCAAAAACCCAAGTCTAAAATATCTACGACATAGTTATCTAGGATAATTAGGAAAAACTTTTGTAAAAATGAGACACATTTTTAAAAATCTTTAAAAATATTTGATTGTGTAAGACAGTCAATCAAGTTTCAAAGATCTCTTAAAATACTGAAAGTTGGTGTCAATATGTGTGCAATATTATGCTAGAGTAGTAAAAGTGTCGAAATCATTATGAGCAAATCAAAATTGATTTACTCATAATACGAATGTGACTTTATAAGGGATTCTTATTTAAATTTGAATATAATTTCCTAAATAATATCATTTTTGTAACAAAGAAATAGTATTTTTAACTACTATACAACTATGTTATTATTATAACAGTTAAGTACTGTACGTACTAAAGCTACACTACAAAAACAATACGCTTATTTAAAAACCCAGTAATTTTCTGATATCTATGGCTCAAACTATCTCAGCACACTATGATTCGCATGTGCCGAACTACGAATATTTTTAGCGCACCCCAATCTGACTACGCAATATCGGCGCTCTCGAAACACCGAAAGCTGTTATCAATTTGTTTGCAAACTATCATGGAAAAATGAGAGAAGAATATTATGCTAGAGTAACAGAAAAGCAAATGTAAAAAAATGCTAAGAATCGTATTGACTTTTTCGTAGTTTTACAAGTACAATATTTTACAACAACTCTGTGATAATTAAAGCAGCAATAAATAATTTTGAACATTTAACTGCCACTTTAATACTATACACAACAACTTTCAATAGTTGTACGAACTTGTTTAATTGAAACAAGTATGCATCATAAAATCTGGCCAGTTTCTATATAAATATGAACCGACCTTTCTGGTCACATACATTTTCGCAAAAATATTTATGTACTTAATTATTGAACCCTTGTAAATAAAAAAGAATAAAAACTTTTAAGATTTTAAGGTGGCACTATAACTATCAGCGAGTTTAACGAATCAAAACAGTGACTGTTGCTGGCCACATCGCCATTTAGTCTAGTTAAAAGATGAGGGTTGCTGCTCTCCAAAGCCTTTTGGCATTGAAATTGAAATTAAATTTGAAATGAAATAAAATTTGTCTATTAGTAATTAAATGTTACAAATTTTTTGTTGCTCTAACTACCATCGTAGTGTTATGTTATGAGAGTCAGATTTCAGAGTCATTGTTTCTCAGATTGGCCCTTCAGGTTATGCATTCATAAAATCGCGTCCCACCATCAGGTAATTTTATGGCACACAAGCCAAAGCCGAGGGCCGGGGGTATCATTAAAAGGGGCCTCCTGGAGGCCTCTTTGGTAATGATACCTATACCTACAGGCTGATAGTACTTTGTTTTAAATGCCCGCTGAAGTAGCAAAAGGTTGCTTGGAGTAGCTACATAGTCAAATGAAAGAAGAAAAAAACGGACATCAAAATGCCACCAAAAATTTGCTCGCAGTCTCTGTGCGATTATTACTTGACTAGCTCCGTGGCGCAGCGGTCAACACGCCAGCCTGCGACACGGAGTGACCGGGTTCGATCCCCAGCTAGGTCAAGATGCAAAATGATCTTTTTCAGATTGGTCTGGGTCTTGGATGTGTATCTATATATGTATTTGTTATAAAATATAGTATCGTTGAGTTAGTATTCCATAACACAAGTCTCGAACTACAGCGGCCTTTTACAATACAGGAATTGGAACATTGTTTGAAAAAGAAAGATACAGCTCCTGGGAACGACGGGATAACGTACTCTATGATATATAATTTACCAGCCAATGCCAAGTTATATCTTATACATGTATACAATGTGATATTTGAAACAGGTATAGTCCCAAAACAGTGGCAATCAATTTTAGTAGTACCAATACCCAAAGTAGGAACAAGCCAGAACAGTGCAGGTAAACTCAGGCCAATTTCATTAATATCTTGTATATGTAAAATATTCCACAATATGATGGGTAAAAGAATAGAATGGTATGTAGAAAATAAAAATATTTTATCTTTACATACAAGCGGTTTTAGGAAAGCACAATCCTGCCTTGACTGTTTATCAAGACTTGTGACTTATATACAGTTAGGACTCTCTAATAATACACCGACCGCTGCTTGTTTCTTAGATATTGAAAATGCATACAATAATATTTTAGTAGAAAAAGTAGTTAAAATTTTAAATGAGTTGGGTATGGGTAGAATGGTTTGCAACTACTTATGGTCCTTTTTGAGTAATAGATATTTAATGATTAAAAATGAAAATGGGGGATGTTCAATTAATATTAGATGTGCTAACAGGGGTCTGGCTCAGGGAGATCCAATTTCCCCATTACTTTTTAATACACCGTGTATCTTTGCACTCTTGCCATATTCACAGAACTAATAGTACGAAGCATTTATATACCTATTATTTTCGATAAATAAGTGAATCCCCTAAATAAAGCACACCAAGTTATCAGTAAAATTGTATTTACGGTACACATGGGAGTAAACCAGTTTTTTAGAGCGCATTCAACAGGCGCAATAGGAATAAACCGAATGGGCGTGGCTGAGCGTGCCAATTAATAATTTTGATTTCAGATTTTCCTTCCTACTTTACGGGCTTAGGACCGACAAAAATGCCTAATTATTATTATTATCTTTCATTTTTCATTGCTTTGAAGATTTGAAAAGTTAAAGAAACTGTTGATATTTTTATTATGAATAAATTAGTAATTTTTGGCGTAGTTAAAAAGCTGAAATCATTTTATTTACAATTGATTGAGGCATTTTTAAAGTTTATTTACAAAATCTACTTACAAATTAACGTTTTGCGTAGCAAGTGTTCAAAATGTCCACCATTCTCATGACGGCACAGTCTAGCACGGCGCAGCGAATTTCGCTTGAGTTTTCGCAACACATAAGCGTCTTGTTTCACCGTTTCGAATGCCAAAATAATCCTCTCACGTAACACTTCTACACTGTCTATCTCCTCTTCGTACACCAAACGTTTTACATCACTCCATAAATAAAAGTCCAACGGGGTTAGGTCCGGGGACCGAGCTGGCCATGCTACTGGGCCTCCACGCCCAATCCACTGTTCACCAAATGTAACGTTTAAGTAGTCACGAACTTGGCGTCCATAATGCGGAGGAGCACCATCATGTTGGTAATACAGATTTTGGTGTAAGTTGAGGGGTATGTCATCAAGCATTTCGTCTATGACGTGTTGCAGCAACTGGTGAGATAGCCGTCGATGAAGTAAGGGCCGAGCAAATACCCGTCAATTATGCCAGCCCACACGTTCAGACTAAAACGATGTTGAAACGAGTGTCGTTTAGTTTTTCTGGGGTTCTGATCACGATGAGTCCACCAGTGCTCGTTATGGATATTAAAAATTCCAACTCTCGTAAATAACGATTCGTCAGTCCACAAGATGTTGACATGTTGATGCCTCAGCAGCCAGCGACAAAATTCAATCCGTGCAGCGTTATCCTGAGGGAGCAAATCTTATTGCGTACAAGCGAACCATTTCCACTAATTCGTTTTTGGAATACGCGTCAGTCATTTTTACGTGACACTCACTACTTTTCGCGAGACGACAAGAAGCGACACGCACGTCCGTTACGGTCAGCGGTTACGATTACAACTGGGGCGGGGGTAGTTTCCCGGCAGCGCGTACGCGGCGCGACTTTGTACTTTGTTCTTGCCGACGCCGACGGAATAGTGATGAGCAAGTGTTACGATAATTAGTGGTGTGCATTACAGATTGTCGATAAAATAAATTACAAAAAATTAAAACGCAAAATTTTAGGTCATGATTTTTTTAACGATTTGTGTTCAGAATCAGTAATAGAGTTACCTCAGTAAATATGGCAAGGATGCAAAGATACACGGTGTATAACTACTTATAAAATTTGCCAAGAAATTCAAAATGTTATAGTGTCACAGTATGCGGACGATTTTGTTTTTTATATTAATAATAATGATTTATCTTCTTCCGAAAATAACCTCCAGGAAGCTGTTAATGCAATGATAATCATATTAGATGAACTTGGACTTCAACTCTCCCCATCCAAATCTATGTCTTTTTAGTAGAGGACAAAGGCAGAAAAGTATCGCATTGACGATAGGTAACAACAAGATATCAACGGACGATAAGGTTAAATATTTGGGAATATGGTTGGACCGGTCACTGCGATGGAAGAAACATATAAATGAAACTGCTGAAAAAACTACGAAATTTTTGAATTTACTCAAAGTCTTAGCGGGTCCTGGTTGGGGTGTACATCCTAAACATTTACGCACAACGTACATTGCTTTAGTTCAAAGTCGGTTAGACTATGGATGTTTCTTGTATGATAATAGCGCAAAAACACATTTAAAGAAGCTGGACAGTATTCAAAATCAAGCTCTTCGGATTGTGGGAGGGTTTCTTAGAAGTACACCTATTCATGTCATGGAAAATGAGCTCAACATCCAGCCATTGTTTATAAGAAGACTCTACCTAGCATATAAATTTTGTATTAGAAGCATGTCTTGGACCGAAAATGCCACAATTTCTGCTTTACATGAGCTAAGCTGCGAGGTTGATAAAACATATTGGCGAAATAAGAAAATACCGCTATTATGGACTACATTTGAGGATTGTAAATCATGTATTATACACAATGCAAACCCGTTGGAAATGTTCAAAATGAATATCTGGGTTCAGTATATAAATATAAAAGATATAATTGTAATAAATTTAAAATGTGTTCAAAAAGCAAAACATTGCCATGAAGTTAACTCTCTTAAACTTGAAATTCTCAAAGAGATACACGAAAAGTATGAGGGTTGGTTCCAATTGTACACAGATGGTTCTAAAAACAGTTTGGGTTTAGGATCTGCATATTATAGTCCTAATTTGAGATGCTCAGCTACCTTTAGAACAAGTGAGCGACTATCTATAATGACGATGGAACTCACTGCAATTTCAGAAGCATTGAAATATATAGAAAGGGTGGACAAGCAAAATTTTGTTATTCTAACAGATAGCAAAAGTGCTTTACAACACTTAGCTCGGTGCACTTCTGGTCATAGCAGAGGCATTCCGATAGCTTATGTGATACTGAGCCAATTGTATAATTTTATTAAAAATGATGTTAATGTTAGATTGCAGTGGATTCCATCACATATAGGTTTGAGTGGAAACGAAGAGGCTGACAGACTGGCTAGATCAGCGATAACACAAGGGGTTGAGTTAGAAATACTGCCATTTTATACCGAAATTTTGACCAAATTCAAAAATCGTTGTTATGATAAATACAAGGAGTACTTTGATAAAAGAAGCAAAGAAAAAGGTATATGGTATAAGACAATCCAATGTCAGCCCCTTCGTTTGCCGTGGTTCGAAAACTGCAATAAATGTAGAAATTTTGTTACGTTTGCTCACAGGTTACGCTCAGGACACTTTCCAAATAAAAAGTATAGTTACTTGATGAAGAAAGTAGAATCACCCAACTGTGATATCTGTGATAAAGTGGATGATGTCCAACACATGCTTGCTGAGTGCGTCAAATATAAAATGGAAAGAGAAGCATTCATTCAAAAGTTTAACATTAATATTAATGAGATGGGATGGTTTTTAAGCATATTATCAGAACCTTGTTCTGATATGGGCAATATTTTTTTAAACATTTTTATGAATAAGTAAAATTTGTTAATTATATTTATTGTAGTAGTAGATTATATAAGTTAAGTTCTATCTTTAGTAATTTGTGTAGATGTAAACTTTAGGTTATGATGAGGCTGACATATCTGTTTCAGGTAAAAGCCTCTAAATAAAGAAAGATTAAAAAAAAAAAAAAAAAAATGTCTCGAACTTACTTTGGGGCTAGCTTAATCTGTGTGATTTGTTTGTATATATATATATATATATATATAGCGTATATATATATATATATACACTGATTGCTTAAAAATAGGTAATAAACCCCGAATCGCTTTGACGAACCAGTTTATAGCAAAGTAATACAAGTTTTAAAAGTATTAGATGTAGACAAAAATCCGGTAAAAATAAATTTTGTATGTGACATAAAACTGGCGGCTCCTAGGCATAAAATTGATTAAAAATTGTCGAAATTGCCCATAAATATCGGAAAAACCATTATGGGCTAATGATCCTTCTTGTGTCTATAATGAACAGTTTATAGATGCTATAAATATACCGTTTAACCTATATTCGGGATGAAAACATCTGCTAATTTTGGTGATGTTTTGGTACAATCGGCAAAAAAGTTTGTAAACAAAAACTGTATTTGATTTTTTTTAAATGTGTCTGTTTGTCTTGTAAGGTCGATTTAGTAGGCAATCCGTCGTTAAAAATGACAAATAGGTAGTTGGCAACATTGTTTAAAACTACTTTCAATATGTTTTTCGCCTCATCTTTTTGTCTTTACATCTTCTCTTTACGAGTACTCGTGATAAGCAATTCACACAGCCCAGCCTATCCATTTATTTTATTTTTTACTTTGTTATTACATTAAAGGATATCTTTTGGTAACTTGACCTTGCCGTTGTAGAAAATTGAATTACAATTGTCTATAATTAGTGACCGGTAATCTTAAATTATGGACCCTATTTGACCCTATGCGACGATTTCCACTAATCCACTGGTTTGATCATAGATGACGCAGGAAGGCGGACAACCACCAGCCTGCTAATTAAATATAACTACAGCCGCACTATGGATAGTCTATTTTAGTTATTCCAAACATTGTTCATGAACATGGGCATTTAAAAGCATAACACCAAATTACAATAATTTTGTATTACAAGCAATTTACAAAATAATCCAAAACAAAAACCGTACCGAAATTCCCGTAAAGAATTTGTGTTAAATTAACAGCTACCTACTCGTATACATTTTTATTTATTTTTCAAACAATGTAGGTGCTTGATTGTTACGTTTTGTTTCATTTACTGTTGCGGCCAAAGCGAACAAATGATGAATGACCGAGTGAAAGTTTTCTTAATTGTAAGTAAGCAGAGGAATTTTTCAATTTCACGGATTTTCACGAGAAAATTCTTCAGATAATAAAAATAAACAAAGGGTTTATAAGAATGACATAGTGACCAATCTGAACTAAAGAATTAGCAAAACATTATTTTGTTGTCTGTACATATTCCGTTGTTAGAATTTCCTGATGAAAGTTATTAGTAACCAGAATCTGACAGCGGGAGATAAGGAAGGTCTTGATATAATGGAAGAATGGTAGCTGCTTTATTACGTCATTATCTAAGGGAAAACCGGCAGTAATTAACTTCAAAGTTTGTTAACAAAAGAATGTATTAACGTTTTTAGAATTCAAAAGCTATCCGTCATTCTTTGGATCCTTTTAAGAATAGAAATACTGTATAGTATATCATATTTTTTGTTTATATAATCTTTCAAAGAAAAAACTGACTTCAATCCAACTACTGAACCAATGATGAAATTTAAATAAGACCAACTTAAAGGCATGGGTATGCCTTTAAGTTGGTCTTATTTAATGGGCATGGGTATTATTCTTATATGGCAATTATTGCATGGGTATGCATACGACAATTTTTTTTTAATCTGTTCATAATTGATGGATTTTGAGGTAGCAAAAATTTTAAAAAAATAGTAAAAATAAATATAAAAAATACATCGGAATTGATAACCTCCTCCTTTTTTAAAGTCGGTTGAAAATTTATTATTATAAAACTACTGTGAGATTAATATTTTTAATACCTCGTAAAATGTTGGTTTATTAGGTCAGTAAAAACAAATAAGTACGTTCACCTTTGTAAACTAAAGCTATTTAAATGCTAATAATGGTTCGTAAACAAGTCTTCGTTATGAAATATGGTTGCGGTATCCTGAAATACTGGTTTCAGAACCCGCAGCTCGCACGGTTCGTCGATGCTAGCATTATGCCGAGTGATGCATGCGCGGTAATCTGCTGGGATATAAACAAAACTGCTGCTTGCCACAAGTAAGTTGAAAGCAGAATGTTAACCTTTCTTAAAAATGGTAGTTACTTTCTGTGTGTGTAAGTGGTCAGGTTTTTTCAACCTACCTAAAGGCATCTGACATAGTTTAACGACTGCCATCAGTGATGACAGCCTGGACCAATGGCTTATCGTGCTTTCCGAAGCCCGGAGGAGCTCTAGATATTTGGATGCCACTTACGGTCACCCATCACAGTGAGGACTGCGCCCAGGGTTGCTTAAAATACGTAAGCGCTTTTAATGCTCACGACCACTGGGCCATCGGGCTCCTCTTATTAGGTAAACCAAACTCTTACTTGGTAAGGAAAACGTACAACCTACAATAGTGTTCCTCACTATTGTAGGGTTGACGTCTCAGTAACAAAAAAACAACACATATGATAGAAGCGAGACACGAGCATATTTCTTTTAGTATCCTTTTGGATTTCATGTATTTTTTTGTTTAGCGGCCTACGGTAAAAATAACACAGGCCAGTGGCAGACAAACGGTCGGTCAGAGAAGGCTAAGTAAGGATCCTGTTGGTACCATTTGGGTACGGAACCTAAAAAGCGGACTCCTTTCAATAGTATCACAGCTGAGGATGCGACCGGATGATGAGAATTATAAGGGAGCCCGATAGCCCAGTGTACGTGACCATTATTAGCGATTACGCATGTTAAGTAGCCCCGGGTGTAGTCCCCTCTAGGATGGGTGAATGCAATTGGCATAAAAATATCTCGCTAGTCCGTGCTTTGGAAGACACATTAAGCCGTTGATCCCGGCTGTCAACATTGATGGCAGTTTTGAAGCTATATCAGATTCCTTTAGGCAGCTTAAAAAATCTGACACCAGTGTTGGCAACTTACATACACGGAAAAAATAAAAAGAAAGACAATTATATCGTTAGAGATTACATTCTGATATTTGTAATTTTGTGGCCATCGTGTGACACAATGGGTTTAACTTGATTACGCAGTAAACAACAGTGCAATGTGTATGTTTACGCGTAAGCCAAATGCTTATTCCCAATCTTGGGACAAAATGCCGTTGTTTTGACAGCAAAAGATAATGGGTTATATTACAATACTTGTCGTTAAGTTGTTAGTAAGACTAGTAAATAAAGTAATGAAAAACAAAAGAAGGCAGGCATTTCATGTTAGTTTAAAACATAAAAAGTTTATTATTAATGGAAACTGGATTATCTACAATAATCTAAATAGGTTGAAGGTTTGGTTAAAACATTTATTGCTAACAAAGTACCTTATTAGTTTTGATTATGATAGTTTTTAATTTTTAGGTTGTGATTATATCTTTTGTTTTCTCTGAAATCAGAGTTTTAGTTTCTTTCAACACAATTTGCTACCACTAATATAGTTTTAATAAAACCCCTTACACACCAAGCCGGGTGACATAGCCTATGTTTAATTAATTTACTAGAGAAAACTAAAATATGATTTATTTTATGATTACTATAAGCCTTGATCGTTCAAAGTTATGCAATTGTGTATATTGAATCTCGCCAATCGTCAGAGTAACGGCAGAAAGTAAATGAAAACAGTTTTGCTTTCCATCCATTCTGCAAAGATAAATGTGTCCAATACAACCCGAATCCCAGTTACAAATGACATCGTTCGAACAGTCCTCTCCGATTTTCGACTAACATTATAGTCCAATATCATGCTAACCGTAAAACGCGTACACCGCCAACCATTCGTCACACTTACACCCGCGATAAGTTCCTCCAGAACATGTATTACCCATAAAGGAACATATGACACGATATTTTGTTCAAACTGCCTTATACCGCACTTCGATTTATAAACTGGAATTTGAGCTATGTTTTTCATCGCCGAAAAGCGAAAGACGATATCGCGGAATCCGTACAAAATGGAGATAAAAATCTACATGATTTTATTTCTGATAAAATATTTTTTCTGTATTTTTGACGGCTTTGAGCGTGAGCTCTTGTGGTTTTGTCAATGATATTTGCATTCGTTGATATGAATTCAAAAGCTCTTGTAAGCGTGATATCAAGAGCACTTTGTTGGTTTAATGTACTCGCTACTTGTAACTTTTTTATTGTAATACATACAATTGAAATTTAACTTAGTAAAACCGGCAATGTGCGAGGACTCGCGCACGAAGAGTCATATACCATTATCTTTAATAAATTTTAAATCATTAAAAAAATATTGTATTATATGATGTAATTAAAGATATATGCATTTTTTAATCTTCTTTTATCTGTGCTAAAATATATGATGTTGCTTCGTACCAAATTTCAAGATTCTGAGTTCACGGGAAGTAGGTAGGTTTTGATTCCCTTACGAATGTCGATAATGTCGAAATTTGCGGCATCAACGGCTGTATCTTTTGATTGCGTTGGCTTAGAACTTTGTTTTTTTCATAGCTCCAAGACACAGCAGACCTAAGTATTTGATATAAATTTCAGCTTGATACCTCTGCGAGTTACTGAGAAAAAGAGTCTTGACAGACAGACGGACAACAAAGTGATCCTAAAAGGGTTCCGTTTTAGCCTTTTGAGGTACGGAACCGTAAAAAAGACAAACAAAAATTTTAAATAAAATAAGCCTAGCAGTTCGATATCTCATGGTAGTGTGCCCAGAAGGCCGGCAGCATTGCCACGTTGTATGGCAGTGTAGATAAAATATAGATCAACCAGGATTCTCTTATCTCCATGAGGCCAATCCTCTGGTCACGAGACACTTCTTGAATAATTTGGGGGCTGAGGGTCCCCACGGCCCTAGAGTTTTAACCCCAAACGGTACAAATATATAGTTGTTTCCGAGGCGCTTATATTTGCGTCGTTCGATGTTTTCTGCCGCATCCGCTGCTGTACCGGCTTTAGAACCTGAAGGTTAGACAGCTAGTAAATTAGACAATTTACAAAAGTTTCAGATGCTTCTTTAGATGAGTTGCTATACAGCATGTAAAGGTCAGTGGATGTTCAACGCTGCGCTTGCTGATGACGCTGATGCAGGCCGCTTTCAACCGGTCGTATTGGAAATCCTAGGGGGAAGCCTATATCCAGCATTGGAATTCTTGCGGCTGATATGATGATGATGATGATGTAAAGGTCAGAGGTGTCATCTTCAACGGTGTGACATTTTATACGCGCTCCCGGCTTCCCGAGCAGATACTTGGTATTCTCCCATTCATTCGAGTGAGTAGTATCCCAATACCTATTTCCATTCCCAGATACAACTAATCCTATCTTTCCCCAGCTTAACAATGCTTCTAATAGGCAGTTTCTTAGGCTTCTTGTCAAACTCTTGCCAAGAAGCCTAAGAAACTCCGCTCACCACCGCCTGCCAAGCGTGGTGAGTAAGGCCATGAATCCGTGGAGGTAGCTCTTGGCCAGCTGTGGACTTTTGCGGCTGTAACGATAATGTAAATCACCGTTAAATCCCATCAAAACTATCCAATAGAACTAACGCTGGAAACTTTTCTTTTTTACATTTTCATTCACATTCCCCTTATACATTGCTAACACTTTTGTATGAAAATGACGTAAAAAAGGTTTTTTTGAGTTCCCATTGTTGGTCCCATCTAAGTAGTTTATTTTGACGGACTAAGTTGCCCTTTCAAGGGAATGTTGAGGGTAAATTTACACGCTGTATAGAGTACTCGTTATCGCTATAGCAACCGTACGATACCAACTTTTTAGTTGAGTTTGAGTTGACCCCAAATATTTAATTTAACCTTGTTAACTGTCATCCGTTTATTTACACTTCAACCTTGTTGGTATAACAAGGTTGAAATATAAATATACGGGTGGCAATTTCACAACAGTTACTTGAACATTGTAAATTAGATTTAGGTTAATAAAATGGCAACAAAATACACGGAGAAATTTTGATTGTTCATCCATTCAGCTCGTCGATATGAACAACTTTTCCTATGGGACCAATGCTGGGAACTCAACATTTTTTTTGACATTCCCATACAAATTGACTGGGCGTACGAATTTTTTTGTATGGAACTGTACATTTTTTTTTTGAGTTCCTAGCATTGATCCCATAGGGAAAGTTGTTCATATCGACAGGCTGAATCACCCCTTTAAGGGTCCAGAACGATCAAAATTTCACCGTGTGTGCCTTTTAATTTTCAGATCGAATCAGCAATGTAATTCTATGAAGGTCTAGGAAAAAGGAAAATCATAGAAAATCTCTTCGGCGGCTACCTAAGCAATCATGGCAATAGGAAATGAGGCTAGCAACCCATCACTATTTTAATTCCGTCTCCATCTATCCGCCTACCAAGACGCTAAGCGGATCTTGTAACTTTGGCTCTCTCTACCCCGTAAGTGATAAAAATGTGATAACTATGTAACTATAAAGATCAATAGGATCCTACTCGCCATTATCCGTCTCTTCGTGGGTTTACAGGGATCAAGCGAGTCTGCAGCCGCAGTAATCCTCATTCCATTGCTAAACTCTGCAACACGCTATTATTTACATCCTAAATGCAGTTTAAGCTCCCCCATTACTGTTTGTTCGTAAATTCACAGCGTAAGAGCTGGTTGTTCTAAACGATTAAAAGGAAAGTTTTAATGCGTCTCATATGTATGAATATAATTCTGGCAAGATATAATTGTTTCTTTGTTTTTTCATATGACATCATCATCATTTCGTGTAGATGACACGTTCAATTGACCATGCACACTCTGGTGTCAGAGTTCTTCGGAACCGCCTCTCGGCCTCTGACGTAGTTCTCTTAACGAATACCACCAGATAGCTGCCGGGACCAACGGCTTAACGTGCCTACTGAAGAACGGAATCATCTTTATTATCAGACAATCAGGTGATTCAAGCCTTTACCTTTGTTTTTCATATGTGTAAGTTGTCAGCAATGTGGTCTAATTTTTCAAACGGCTTAACGTATCTTCGGAAGCACGAAATAACTCCATATATTTTTATGCGTTTATGGTCACTTATACATGAGCCCTTATAAATACTTACCTCCACTGGGTCATCGATCTCTTCCATTAAGGCAGATTTACACAGGGTCAGTGCACAAGTCAGTAGCGGCGTCAGTGCGACTGACTTCAAAATATTCGTATGCGAAGTACAAGTCAGCGCTGACTTCGCACTGCTGTACTGACTTCAAATTAATTTACATTGGGTTTTTTTCGGGTCAGTGCTGACTTGTTTCGAATTCTGAGTCAATCACTGACCCTGTGTAAATTAGCCTTTATATTAAAATTATGCTTCATACGCTTTTGTGAGAGCCAAAACTGTACAATTTGCTTCTGTTCAATTTGTGAAGCCAAACAATCGCCTAGTTATCTATACGTACGTACACAATCACCATAATGGTGTCTGTGTACGAACGTATAGATAACTAGGCGATTGTTTTTCTTTTGGCTCGCATTATTACTCGGAGCAACCAGTAACTATTTTCGAATATTAATTTCATTTATGATCATCATCATCGCGATTTTTAGTCTCTACTGCAGGAGCATGACCCTGTTTTAATTTGAATGTACACAAATAAGTTGAAGGTAGACTTTCGGCCACGTAACTGGCTACTTTCAGCTTTGTCAATCTTGTAAAAGACTAACCCCCGAATTCTCAAAAAAAATCTTACATAATCACGACTCAAATTCTCGTGCTGTCTTTATTTATTTGTCTACCTTGCTATATAATTGTCAAGACAGTGACAGAAATAGATTTGAGATCGATTTTAGTTAAGATACTCTTAAGATGATTTTGAGTAGTTCGGACTTAAACATCATAAGTTCCTACTTAAGTATGAACCGCCTGCCATCTGGTAGTCGTTAAAGGAACCACGTCAGAGGCCGAGAGGCGGTTCCGAAGAACTCTGACACCAGGGCACACCATGCACACATGGTCGATTGACCGTGTCACCTACTCGAAATGATGATGACTTAAGTATTATACCTTCTGAACCCAGACTATCAAATGTGAAATAAATTATAAAAAGTGCTTTTGTCGTTAAATGTCTGCGACCATAAAAAAGGTACTAAGTACTTAAAAAACATAACTTTCTTGAAAAGTCAGTAAAGACAAAATAGAAATCCTTTATTTAAGTACGATTTAAAAAATCAAATCACTTATAAAAAATTATATACGTAATGTTTTTGTTTTGTACAATAATATATTTGAAATAGTTATGTTCGTGCATTTCGTAAAACGTAGCAGTGCTACGACGTAACGATTCTGGCTGTAGCACGTGCTACATTTTTTACAAGCTTTAATTTAGTTTCACCTGTCCCGATGTTTGTCTGTAATCAAATCTTGCGAGTAAAATTTTATCCACTTCCCGGTGACCGATCGAACTGAAATTTCGCATTCATGTGTAAATCGGATGATAATACAATACGAGTATTATGGAATCGTTGCGCTGGTCTGATGATGGAGTCGGAAGAGGACTTTATATAAACTAAACGAAGTAAACCAATCGTGTTCGGGTCAATTTGATTTTTTGAAAAAAATTACAGTGTGAATTCGTTCATAAGAGCTTGTTATAAAAAAGGAAATTTCGAAAATAAAAACTTTTTTTTTAAACATACATTAAGTTAGACCATTTTATAATCTTAGAATTTATTTAGTTTTATTCTATGCCAAAATTTGTTTTAAAGCCACATTCACTAATCATTATTCGTTTCTTTTATAAGGCTAATCGCCGCTGCATATATGTTGTAGTGTAATAGTAAAAGTAGTAGTAAAACGAGTAGGTATAAGAAAAAGTAAAATTGTATTCAAGAGTTGTCGTAAAATATATGGTACGTTTTACGATGATTTATTACCCAGCCTGTAAAAAATATTGCCAAGTCAACCAAAGTCACAATACCAATTTAAGCCATATTTTATCCTGTTATTATTTATCTGCTGATATAAAAAACCAAAGCAGCTACAAATCAGTGATACTACAGAAGAAAAACATATATTCTTAACATTGTAAGTTGAAATTTGTTTATTGGTGAGAGAGAGTTGAAGCCCTTTATCCGTGATGATCAAAATATAACTAAATATTTGTACGTTACAGCAAATTATTGCCAAGATCATATAGGTATTTAAATTATATCTATCACCAATTTGCATCCAGTGACAAAAATGTTTATACTAATGTGTGAAGATTGAAGAGAAATGGATATTTATCTATTTCCCATTAGATATGGGAATAAAAGCTCACCTCATTTATCTTGCCTGAGTTCGCTCGCACATCAGCACTGCGCACCTTCGTCTTTCGCACCTAAATTATACACTCACTGAATGTATTTTCTTAATATTGAATCTTTGAATTTTGATTATAATAAAATAGGTATCCTATATTTAATGATATTTTGACCTAGACCCATTTGTTCTAAATGTCAAGATTCAAACAATATACGTACTATGACGTAAGGATTCATTTCTCTATATTCAATGTTCTATGACCCAAACCTACTGAGAGCTATAAAACACTACCTACTATGTTTGCGGTATTACATGAGCTTTAGAAATTGGCTAGATAGACTCTCCACATTGATTTATTAACACATTGTTCTTTATGTTCATATAACACATAAATTTATTCATGTAAAAATGTGTTGCCCATCTTGTTGTTTAATATCTTACATTATTTATTCTACCTTTAATGAAATCTCAATAGGGTAATGATGTCTAAATCCAGATTCAGATTCATTTATTTTGTCAGACATAGGTATTACGTGGTGTTGGAATTAGAACAGTTACAGTGCTCTATGCTGCGCCATTCGGCATACAAAATTCAGTCACAGGTCCAAACAATAAACCCACCATAATACAGCGTGATTTTAAATCTCCGAGCTATATTGAAATCTTGAAATTAGAATCCCTAATAGTGTACAGCATTTCAAGAAAAAAGGTTTAACGAAAAGCAAAATAGACTTCCCATAGAAATTCGTCAAGCTAATCAGTATTATAAAAAAAGACTTTGTATGGGAGGTTTATTAATGTTCTTCATTGTTAACTTTTTTTCTTTCAATTTTCTAATTAGGGATTCTGATTCCGAGATTTTAATATAACTCAGAGGTTCAAAACCACGCTGTGTGTTTGGATATTATTTCTTTACCTTTTATCTGTTGTAACCTAGCTTTACTGAAAGCCATAAAACACTACTAACTATGTTTGCGGTATTAGATGAGCTCCGCGAATTGGCTAGATAATGACTCTCCACTTTGATTTATTGACACATTGTTGGTTATTTCGGTACAGCACATATTTTTACTCATGTAAGGCTTGTCTTGTGATTCATATCTTGAAGTTATCCTTTACTTTGTGTACTGTTTTTAGTTTTTAAAGTTCTTGTTTTGCAATATAATTCACATTTTATTTTTATTTAAAAAAGACGGTGAAAGATTTCTGCTTTTCTATTTTGTCATATTTTCTTAAATTGTATTACTAAAATAGAATTTATTTGAGTATATACATTTATTGTTACATAACGGATCGGTATGAGTTGTACTAATGTGATAAGCTTCTATACGATGAATATAATTCTGCTTCTAAATCGCAGAATCAACCGACCGAAGCTATACAAAATACATAATTTCATTAGACTAAAGAAATATGTGAAATACTTATATTGTGCTCACAGCCATCAAAATTCATCGCTTTTCACTTAAATAAACGCTAATGGCAAATCTGAAACTGAATACAGTTTCAGGTTTGCCAATCTAATAAGATTACTACTTCATAACCACACCAATATTATAAAAAAAGAATTCTGAATGTTTAGTTTCAGAATTCTTTTTGCAAATGATTAATTATATAAATATAATAATTATATAAATTTCTAACACTTTCTAAGAGAAGTATCCACATTATACAAGTAACCACGACCAAGTATCATAATGTTTACGGACAACAAAATACTTCGTTACGCACACCGTGTATCGCCCGCCGTATTATTGTTAGTAGCCGACAATATGGCGCCCTACAAGGGAATTTTCACGAGGTTATGATAAAGCCTGCTACATAAATAGATTGACCAGCGGAGAGTAATCGTGAGGTCGCTTAATAGCTGGATAAATAGTTTCTTGTTGTTTTGTCTTGAAAGCATGGCATAGAAAATCTTATAATACTTTAGCGGCCCTTCCCGGCTTCACACGGAAAGATATAGGTATTTAAATAGCCTATGTTCATCAGGGATAATAAAGGATTGTAATGGAGAAAGAATTTTGCAAATCGGTCCCGTAGTTTCAGAGCCTATTCGATGCAAACAAACAATCAAATCTTTTCTCTTTATAATATTAGTATAGAAGTATAGATATAGAAGTATAGATTTACGCTAAAGCTTTGATATTTTAAATGATTACTTATAGGTGATTAGGTACATACATCGTTTTGGTCACTTCTTGTTTGTTGTGAAGGAAAAGAGTGAGTGGGAATCTAACAAACTTGACCGAAAGTCTCTGATATATATATCTACGATTGAAAATGAATTTCGTTGATTAAAATATCTATTATTCAATTTGTCACATATACGCTCACCAATGCATAAAAAGTAGCCTTTAATCTTATGACCTTAGTCTATATCTACCTAGTGATGGATAAATACATGTTAAGGTGTATGTATGTACGTAAATCCATCATCCATCATCAGGTCCTTTCAGTCTCCACTACAGGAGCACGACTCTCTCTGTACTACTAGAGCCATGCTTGGCCAGAGCAGCCAGAGGACTTGGCCTACACTCTCCACGCTGGCCAGACGGGTTGGAGAGGTCTCATAGATGTTTATAAGCTTTGTTTAGCTTGTATTTCCTAAGTCGCCTTCTACGACATCCACGGGAAGACTTGGAGTGGTCCTATTCTACTCTGCCGGATACCACACGGCTAAAACGGTACGTAAATCCCTTGCAAGTTAATCTTAAAAATATCTTAATACTTACCTCAAAAATATAGTTCAAGTACAGTCACAAACATTGATATAATATACAATTATAATCCATTTTAGACCTTATCACATTGCTTTAAGAACCGGATATGTATAGAGATACATATCAATCCTTGTGTCTGTACTATACATAAATGCGTCGTTTACTTGAAGGGATGACTCAGCTCATCAGAATGAATAACTTTTCCTACGGAATAAATGCAATGAAATGAAAAAAGAAAACTACTATTCCATACAAATTGTCGAACCGACCGAATAATTTTTATGTATATTTTATTTTCTAGTTTCCAGTATTGGTTCCATAGGAAAAGTTGTTCATTGTGACGGGCTAAGTCACCCCTCTAAGGGAATGTCGGCGGTTAATTTACACCTATGTATGTTAAAAAATTAATTTTATTCAAAGGTACAATTGATTTTAATACCTAAATTCGTTTCTTAAGCTACTTTTTTAAATGTTTCAATAAAATCTTGTTTTTAAGTTAAACGCATGTAAACAAGAAAATGAGAATAGTTCCGCCTTTGTCGGAGTTTGTTCTGCAAATTGAAAGAAATCATATTAGTTTCGCGAAGACAATATACCTAATTATGTTTCTAGAAAAACACGATATGAAATTCAACGTGTGTTCAAGAAATTATATTCATCGTACGATTAGTCTATTTAATAAAGCATACATTTCCCCTTTTTGTTTGTTTTACGTGTGTGTAAGTGCCCAACACTGACTGCCTTAAGGCAGCTTGTAAAATGTCCTATCTACAGCATATAACATAACCTTTGACGTTCCCGAGAAGTGGTGACTCAGTCCGTCAAAATGAACAACTTTTCCTATGGGACCAATGCAGAAAATTCAAAAAGTGTTCGGCCGGCCCGGCAATTATTATGAAAAAGTAAAAAAAATGAGTTCCCAGCATTGGTCGATAGTTTTCCTTTAAACTTCATTAAACACGGTGAAATTTTTATCGTTTTAGACCCTTAAAGGAGTGACTCAGACCATCAAAATTAACACCTTCTCCTATGGGAACAATGCTAGGAACTCAAAAAAAAAACGACATTCCCATACAAACTGGCCGGGCGGCGGGTCTCTTTTGTATGGAAATGACCAATTTTTTTTAGTTCCTAGCATTGGTCCCATATAAAAAGTTGTACATATTGAGGGTCTTTGTCACCCCTTTAAGGGTACAAAACGATCCAAATTTCACCATGTATATGCTGCTGTGAATTTTTCACGTGTTCTGTTACAGCCATTTAGTAGATAGAACATGTGAAAAAATTTACACTGAATTTGTTATTAAGAAGAAGCCGTAGTATATATAACGAAGTTTAAAGGAAAACTATCGGAGCTATGTAGAGTTCATAAGTTAAAGAGTTATAGTCGAGTAACTTATAAATGTACTCGAAAAAATAAATTTTTACACAATTTGAATTAAAAATTAAATTAGTTAAGACAGTTGTTAGTTACGTAAAACAGCTACTGAAGAAAAATTTAAGAATCACGTAAAGATAACAAAATATAAAATCATAGCAGCTTCAATAATAATAATACCTAAATTGTGTGCAATGTGCAATGTGTGCAATGTGTGCAATGTGTATACTTTCGGCAGCGCGCGGTGCTTGGCGGAAGAATACGAGGCGGTTTGGTGCCTAGCCTACCGTGCTCAGGAGTCAAAGTAATATACGAAATTTGGTAATAACTAGCGCTTGCCTCTACTCAAATAGATAATATTTTTTCTAATTTTTCTTGTGAAGTAAGATTTTATATATAATAAATACTACCATCCTATGTGGGCTCGTTTTGAGGCGTTTTTAGTCGTTAAACCGTGAGGCGCGAACTCAAAGCTGGTATTCACAACTATGGAACCCTACATTGCGCGTGGCCCGACACGCACTTGGCCGTTTCTTTTTTTGTATTTATAAAATACATTTTCCAGACAGCAAAATAGAAAGTATCTCTTTAAGAAGTCATTACTTTTAATAGAAGGCTCAAATCTATCCGCCATTTAACAGCTTAAACGCTCATTCTTCTTACTAACGAGATTCTTGATAAAAAATAGGCCATGGACATAATGAAATGCCTGAAAAAACGCAGACTTTATTTCTCATTTCGGCACAGTCTAGACTGGCGTAAAAACAATTAAGCGTCTGAAATAACAGACCTGAGATTAATTAATGTTCATTTATTATGTTCTTAATATTTATCTAAATGTACTAAAGGTTATTAATGAGAGAATAAAAATAATTATTGAAAGTAAGTTATAGCTAAACTTTCAGCGTACATAATTTGAACCTTTAATTTGTATTTAGAAATTCGTAATGTTTGATCATTTAAAATCAATTTTTACCTTGAAAAAGCCTTTTCCAATTAATTCGTAGCCCAAAAACTAATTTTTGTATAATTATTTTTAAAGATTCTTCATTTTATAACTACTAGGTGACCTGATGAACTTCGTATCGCCTCGCATTTGTTTTTTATATGTTCTCACCATTTTAACATTTCCTGGACTTTCACTAATTAACCAAAACCAAATTAGTCAACCAGCCGTTCTCGAGTTTAAGCGAGATAAGACTAACGAACAGCAATTCACTTTTATAGATGGAAGATTAGAATAAAATGAACACACAGGTATTTTTTACAATTATAAGTAAGTAAAAACACTTTATTGCACTAAAAAAATACCTATACAAATATATAAAAAGTAAACAAAAAGATGTATGTACAATTGGCGGCCTTATCGCCGAAGCAATCTCTTACAGGCTACCATAGTATGTCATTGCTGTTATTAAATTATTTAATGGAATATTGTAGTATGTATAATGAAATAAATCAATACGGTTTATTACATAAAAATCATTATGAGTTATTACAATAGCTATAATATTAGGTCACATACATTTAAAACCGGCCCTGTAACGTTTCTGGCGCAAAGGTGCCCAAAATGCTGGCTGCATTGCCGCGCTAAATAGCTATGGCCATCCTTTGCACCAAAAATGTGCCAGAGCGAGAGTAATTATATAATTAAATACAACCAAATTTTTCACACAAATAGCTAGGCCGGCCAAACACTTGAAAATTTGATATTTTTTTGAGTCTCTAGCATTGGTCCCATAGAAAAAGTTATCTTATGTCGGTAGTCTATTACACATATAACAAAATAAAAACATGAGTTGTATATACTTACATTTATGGGTTAGTTAACTTAATTTCTTAAAAACTTAAATTCTCTCTCTCATGAGAATTCTGATTGCTGGAAAAATAGCCTTATCCTTTGACCTCTTGTTCTCTTGTTATTGACGTAAGCTTTAATTCAAATCACTCTTAAAATTATGTAACATTTTAATAACAAATTCAGATTCGTTGATTCTTGAAAAACATTTTTATTATTAATAAATAAATATATACGGACAAATCACACAGATTGAGCTAGCCCCAAGGTAAGTTCGTGACTTGTGTTATGGGATACTAAATCAACGATACTATATTTTATAACAAATACATAGGTATATAGATAAACATCCAAGACCCAGGCCAATCTGAAAAAGATCATTTTCCATCTTGACCTGGTCGGGGATCGAACCCGGGCACTCCGTGTCGCAGGCTGGCGTGTTAACCACTGCGCCACGGAGCTGTCAATTTATTACTATAAGTATGTATGCAATTTTCTTGCCCTCTTTCTGTGTGTGTTGGTGGCCAGCACTGGTATCGTATTTCTCAGAGCTGACCAAAAGCAATCATTGATTTGATGACAATTCAAAGAAAAAAGAGAAGTGGAACTGGTTCAGTGGTTTATGAGCGCGACCTGTAGGTGACAGGTCCAAGCTCAAACCCCCGCCAGTGCTTCTTCATTGCCTACTACATAAAAAAATGATTAAACTGTCTACTTTGAACTACCATGTTAAATGTCCAACCGTTACCTTAAACCATTACCGAGAATCGATTTGCCGTAACATTGTAAATATCGAAAATATTGTTGCTTTTAAAAGCTAATATAAAACGAGAACTCATCAGCGGCATTTATAGCGTATCGCAGTTTTATAGTGTATCCATTTTGTACTTTATTGCTATGTTATTAGAACTAAAATGCTGTTATAGCACTACCGCAGTATGTTGGCAATTCGCGTGCATATAAAATAACAGCTTTTGATAGCGTTTTGGTTGCATAGTGTGGTTTTTAAAATGCACTGTACAGCGTTTGTCAATTCAAAATGGATATATAAAGACGAACGGATTTCAACCGACTTTTATTAAACTATCAAGATGAATACTTCTTTAAGGGATATAATCGCTAAAACATATATCGTTTCTCGTCTTCCAATTTTAACTTTTACTATTTCAGTTTTTCTGCACTTTTTTAAAATAAATAAAGGTGCAAAATTGGATAAAATTATTTAAAAAAATCCTAATATTCCATACCCAAAAGATGCCAAAGGAATCCTATTACTAAGCTTTTGTCACATGGTTATATCTATAGATCCGTGATAGGTCAAGATTTGTTTTTTTTATGGAATGTGAATTGCCGCTATAAATAATAATAATAAAAAAAATGAAATGTAACAGCTGCTTCTCTTCCCGCGCAGGTCGTAAAAGCCGATCGATGGAATGGGTAAAATGAACATGGCCTTCAGGTCTTATAGATTACATTTTAGATCATTACAGATTTTTTTTAGGTGTATGCATCTCAGACTTGGCCACCTTTTTTTATGATTTAGGACGGCAAACAGGTCACCAGAGTGTAAGTGATCACCGCTGCCCATGAACAACTGTAACACCAGGGTGTGACAGGTGCGTTGCCAGCCTTTTAAGAAGTTGGGGGAAGGAAATGGCGAGGGGGTGGGGGGATGGGCCTCCAGCTTTCTAACTTACCGAAGCATAGAAGTGGTAAAGTTCTACTCAGATTTCGATTTTCTGTAAGAGTGTGGTACTTCCCCGAACGACTCATGGTATTCGTTTTGCCTGTAGCGTCCTACCACGGCTATCTCTGAATCAGAACTTCTACATAAGTCAAAGAGATATTTAAATTGTGTGTGTTTATGACTTAAACATATTGAGTTGTGTTTGTTCTACGCAATGTATAATAAATACAAATAACGAAAATCCAATAGTTACCCAACTGAAAACAAATAAACATCAAATAAAATCAGGAATTTTGATCATAAAATTTTACGATATACATGTACAAAAACAGCCATCGAGCGAAGTTTGCTTGCACTTTATGCGTTCCAGACGGAAACAATATGCCGATGCCAGTACGAGTATCTATTGACGCGATTTCTATATTCCTTGTTAAACTGTCACCCCTGAAAAGTTTTATGTACAAACTTCCCTCTATTCCCCGTTGCTTTATATCAATAAGCTCAGGATCCAATATTGATATCTTTATATATTACCAAGTTACGCTGTTCGAACAAATCCGACTTTGTTTTATACAGGTATAAAACAAAGTCGGATTTGTTCGAACAGCGTAAGTTAAGAACGGGTAAATCGATTTTATAGAGACCAGAATATCAGCATAACTATTATAATATAAGAAACTAGCTTTCGCCCGCGGCTCCGCCCGCGTCAATGTCGATCCCTCAGGAATAGTACTTTTTCCCGAGATAAAAGGTAGCCTTTTCCGTACTTCAGAGACCGTATATGCAAAATTTTATGATGATCGGTTCAGTAGTTACGGCGTTAAAGCGTAACAAACAAACAAACTCACTTTCGTATTTATAATATTAGTAAAGATAAGGATATTTGAGACAATAGCAAAACGACAGCTAGTTATAATGAAATCTTTATTTTCCTTTACAAAGGTATATACAGAGAACGTGCTAGCAAATTTCGTTAAACGACATCATAAACAGTTTGTGTTACCTGAAAAAGAACAACATAATCACCCATTGCCATTGAAACTGGCTAAATATAAGCATGTGATGCAGCTGGTAAATAAAAAACTACGTTCCGCCAAATAAGCATACTACAGGGCTCTCAAGTGTGAAGCAGTGGGACCGAGTGATGACTTGTTAAGTGAACATGACGGCGACCAGGCCGAAGTCGACCTTTAAACTTAATTTTTGTTTTGAAATATGTCTAAATTTTCTCCTTTTTTTAAAGATTTGATATCAATGTTTTGATTCATGGTCACTACAATAAAAGTTATATCAGTCTTTTATTATGAGTTAATTAATAAAAGTCGTAATTTTTTGTCAATTTTGGTGCAAAAGGGAGACAAGTCCAAAACTCAAATAACATAGATTCGTTGATATGCCACTTTTTTACTTATAAATTACGTTAAAATATACAAAACTAATCATACTTTATTAATACACAGTATTCGTCAACATAAGGCTAGTATTTATTTTTTATTCAGTTTTTTGTATTCTGCCCAGAAGTTGTGAAAATCGTATTTGCCTCCCCTTTGCTGCAAGATCCTCATTTTATAACAAATTCTTATATAGATAAAAATTCGGCCAAGCTGAAAAATATGTTTTTCCATCTTAACCTGACCGGGGTTCGAACCCGGGACCTTTGTATTGGCAGCTTGGCATTATAACCACTAGAACACAGAGCTTGTCAAAGACTCTATCTTCTCCGTAGATAATTCGACTTGCTTTGTATGTATTGTATTGTATAATTATAGTGATCTTAAAGACTACATCCCATAATTAGAGTCCTTAGTCGCGCACCTACACCAAACCTTTGGTATTATTTAGAATGACAGGTACTTAAGTGAAAGTGACCATTTGGACGGGATAAGCGGAGGCTGGGGTCGGCATAAATTCCAGTGTCGGCATTATTGCGGCTCCTTACTTTGACGAAGGTACGGCTCCAATTGTTGAGGCTATCTCAAAGCAGATCGCGGCAGAGACCGGTGTACTCTTGCTGTCTCCTATACTGGGTGTAACCACTGTAACAATGCTCTTGATCCATACTAATATTATAAATGCGAAAGTAACTCTGTCTGTCTGCCTGTCTGACTGTCTTCTTTTCACGCTTCAACCATTGAACCAATTTGAATGAAATTTGGTATGGCGATAGTTTGAGGCCCGGGGAATTAATCGAGATTAACACGGGCGGAGCCGCGGGCAACAATTATTGTATACATAAAAGTCTTCTTACCCCGAATGCTTTAATGAACAACTTTTCCTCTGAGACTAATGCTGGGAACAGCCGGCCGGATCATTAGTAAGAGTATGTCGAAATTTAGAATTTCCCAGCATTGGTTCCTTAATTTTTTTAAACATATTAATGGACGAAGAATGTAATTATGTAACCAACTATCTGGTATTGAAGGACATAATTAGGCATTTATCCAATTCGTCTAATTGTATGCTGGAGGATTGAGTAACCCATATAAGTCGAGGGTTAGGATACCAATACACCCAGTAGGAATGTAGACTGGCGTCGAATCAACAGTTAGGTTATCTTATTTATTAAGCATATAAAGCCTTAATTTAATAAGCTTATAAGTAAGATATATCCTGGTTTTAGAGAAGTCATATCTTAATGTTTTTATGAGCTTATTGAAAGTCTTCTATTGATCTTATATTTAAATGCTGGTCTTAAAAAACACACATTCTCCCTTTTTCAGAAAGTATATACAAAGATGTTTGACCCAGATGTGTTTCTTAATTTTTTTGACAAATGTGAAATGCCTTGTTGTGAATTTGATATAGAAAGTATTCTGTCGTATTATTTAAGAGGTATAATGTATATTTCAACGTAGCTGGTTGCTTTAAGTTACTTAGATACTAGTACTTTAAGCTTTTAAAGTAATAGGTATATTAATGGGATCATAACAATACTCATTATTGCGGTTAATCTTTTAGTTAAATATACCACCCCGGCCGGACTATACCTGGCTCAAAGATAATAACACTACCAGCGTTACCTCTTTGAATGACAATGGATATCCTCTGAACCAGATACCATTCGGAGCGGTGATCATATAATTTGTTCCTTAAATGGCATCCTAACTTGCTGTTGAAGCATTTGACCTCAGGACACCACGGACCAGCTGTTTCGGCAGCGACTGGAACAAAATCATAATTGTGGTTCAAAATTGCCGCCTCCAGCAGCCGTATGCAGCTATCGAGATAGGACGCCCGCCGCGTAAGTACTGACGCAGGTAGCGTCCGACAACAAACTACGTCCACTCTGACAAGGTATTAAGCTGAGACCATTAAGACATTTCCCATCTGTTCTAGAGAGCCTTGGCGGTTCCAATTGGCATGGGATATTAGCTGTTATTTAATTAATATATGTATAATGTTTTTATGCGTGATCCTGCAGCTAGCCAGAAGCAATTGGCCTCAGGCTGGTGACCGGAGGGTTAGGGGTGTCATCTGCAACTGCATGGTCAATGGTTGCAGGTATAGCATAGGGTATGCGCGCCCAGCTTCCCGAGATGCTACTGCTACTAGCTGGTGATTATGGCAATATCCTTCCATAGATTGAGTAATCCTCGGAAGAGGCCTTTAGTCCAGTAGTGCACTTCTTACGGCTGTAATGATAAGGCGGCCGAACGCAAAATATTTGTCAAATGTGATAACAGCATGATTGTTGTCATAGTAGTGGTGACCCCAAGCTTTGAAGCACCTTAGCTGAGGATATAACTGGGTAAAACACTCATATGAGACAAAGTTAGAGAACGTGAGATACAGACATTATGTACTAAAAACGGGTCACTCACGTGCTATTTCGTTGGCATTTCCGACTATAGTTTCGGAAAGAGATCAGGACCCTCCGCCGTGCGTCTCGTACTCGCCTTCAAAATGGGCTCCTGACGAGTACGAAACTATAGTACTAGAAGATCAGACGCCTTTATCATGTATTTTTATTACCATTCACTGGGGCGGAGGGTTGATAACCTGAGATACAGGATATTTCCTAGTTCAGGTATCGACCCACCATAATCCTCTGTTTAAAATTAAATTGTTATTAACTTACGAAAAACCGGATACATACATAATGAAGGTATTGTGTATATTGTTTCTAAGTTTTATTGTAGTGTTAAGTGATTATGGTGAGAAATAAACGTTTATTATTATTATTATTATAGTCGGCAATCCCGACGAAATAGCACGTGAGTGACCCGTTTTTAGTGCAGAAAGTTAGAGAACTATTAATTCATCATCTTATCAGCCGTAAGATGTCCACAGCTGGACAAAGACCCCAAGGATTTCCAATACGACCGATTTGCGTGCGGCCTGCATCCAGCGACTTCTTGGTCAGGCAGTTTTTCTGACTGGGGTGAAAAGCTAAAAATTATTCACCACTAACTAAAGTCCCGATGATAACCAAACCAATAGCGACAAGAGGTATAAACCGTTTCCATTGTTTACATGCGCATGACACGGTTCGGTGGGTCAGAATCAGAATCCAAAACAGCGATTTGTCGATATTTAATAAACCCAACCCTTGAGCTGTTCAAAGAGAAATGATCCAATTAATATGATGAAATAATAAAGGTGACGGAATCTCAGTATGAAGGTACGTTTGTCTACGCAATGACAATGGGATCTTATTTGATTGTACTGTATCAAAACTTAATTTTAGAGAACCTATGTAAGTATGTCAAATACTGTATGTTAACCGCGTATTCACAACAGTGTTAGGTTTCAAGATATTCTAGACTGAAAATAGGATATTATTAAATTATTAAATGGAATTTTAAAAAAATATACTAGTCGACCCATGATTCGTTTTCTTAGATGAGGCTTAATATTTACGGACTTATTGTAGATAGCAAAAAGTAAGTGAAAATAAGTGAAGTTTAAAGAATATGATACAGTAGTGATCGTAGCTACAATATTATATACACTAGTATATATAAAGTCTACAACTTACAAAGCCACTAGACTCTGTAAGTTGGAGACCTTGCGAGAATTACTCGTATCACAGCGAACTTTCAATGGTATTAAGCGCCATCCACAGAAGGCGTTAAAAACCGCCATTTTGAAAACTTTCCAAAAACTGAACCGGAAAAAATACTCTATGTAATAATTGAACTGTCTTACAAAATTTCACGAGAATCTGTTGTGAATTGCGACCTGTAGATGAGAACAACCGGACAGCGGGACATACAAATGAGCTGAAACGGAGACGCTTTGCTTGCTCTTCGCGCTCGCTTTATCAATAATATAGATAGGAGAATTAGCTGTTTATTCCAAACAAACATAAAACAGATTTTATATTTCATAAACTGACATAAAAATAATTTATAAAAGCTTTTATTCGTAGTTATTTTGAATTCTGTGTAAGTAACTATCTACTTTTAAAATTTCGTGTTGCTTAATTACTAAATGCAAAATTGGGAGTTCCGCGAACATTCCATTTTTCTCAAGACGTTTCAGCCAGATTACACCGACCGTGGTCCGTGGACGACTGATCAGTCGGTCAAGGACCACGATAGGTTCATTTCTGTGCATGTAGTTTTAATTGTACGATACCAACAAAAAACCTTTAAAACTAACCAAAATACGATTTTAGTTAGGAGATATAGCTTAAGCTTTCAGATGTATTATTTAACATTACAAGATACTCGTATGTATGAAGTAAATAAAATGAATAAAGAGAATGTTTCCACATTTCATAACACCGTTACTCATTTCATCACAAAAGTTCATAACATCACAAAAGTTTTTCATACCATTCCACTCTGCGTATATTCAATATAAACATATACAATACTGTTTGTAGTAACAAAATCCTTTGCCAAACTTACGAGGAAAAAGCCTCACCTTGTTTATCGTTGATGGAAACTGACACCTGACTTAGGTCGACATACAGACAATTTTCTTTGATTGAATAAAACTTCGACGTAGTTTTTGTATTGCGTTGTTCTTTTTACTAGCTTTTATTTACCTGCAACGTATGTATGTAACTATGTTCGGGTCAAATCTTGCAACTAAATTTTTGAAAATGATGGAAATCAATCTTTTTCAGTTTGACCTGGGTCTTGGATGTTAATCTATTTATGTAACTATTGTACGTTTATAAATGTAGTACTGTTGAGGTAGTATCCCACGATACAATTTCTAAACTTACAGAGGGCTTACATCATTTTGTGTGATATGTACCTGTATATTTATTTATTTATTTTAATTTTGTAGCAGATATCTTCCACCGATTGAACTGAAATGTTGTATACTCTTTTAATTTGGATGACAATGCATGAAAAACTGTATGACGTCATTCTAAAACCAACATGGCGGAAGACCCAATTTAGCGAAATGTAGGAAGATAGTTTGGATGAGAAAAATTCATGCCGACTGGCTATACTTTGTCTAATCATTATGACTACAGGACGACGATACCTATTAGAAAAATCGATGGTAAAACTGGATTCGTAAAGCACAAGACCAAGATGGATGGCGTGCATTGAGGGAGGCCTATACCTAGCAGTGGGATAAAGAAAGCTGTCGGTGTAAATAACAGTGGACCCCTATTCACACAGCAGAGGTTACATCCGGGAAACCGCTCAGATAAGGCGGAGGTAAACATATATTCTCACACAAATCATCAGCATTGTGATACAAAGCGGCAGATTACTGTTAATAACTCATCGCAATAGACACTTCCTCTTACTTAACATTGATCATTCACGTTATTGCCTGCATCGTTATTAATGTACCCGGCCGTAGTGCCTGTATACATATACCTATCAATACGTTTACAGGATGTCCCAAAGTTTTAATTAAAAACTTACATTAACCTATCAGTAAATATATAATATATTAGAAGAATCCATTGCTTTTTCTAGCCTGGCTTCACACGGGTGCAATGTATATATAAACCTTTAAAAAAACTGCATCAAAATCTGATGCGTAGTTTTAAAGATCTAAGCATACATAGGGACAGACAGACAGCGGGAAGCGACTTTGTTTTATACTATGTAGTGAAGTGATAATGATAATTGTAAAAAATATTTGTATTTTCCTAATTGAATTTGTTGTTATACAGAAAAAAACAACGGAGTGCACTCCAGAAGTGCCGGCAGAAGTGAAACTTGAGCATTTTTGAATATTTTGGAATGTCCGTCTTACGAATTTTCGATCAGGCCACGTGTTCTAACGCAAGTTTAACATTTTTTACCCATTCCAATAAGTGCACATCATCGCTAAAGAAGTTTTCACTTAAAAAAAAAAAAATGGGACTAGAAACACGACGCAGTCATCTCGTGTCAAACTTCAGGGTCACTTAAAAAAACAAAAACAGCGTCTGATAAAGTAATTAATGTTTACATATTCACTTTCCACACAATTTGTATGTGAGTTATTGCCAAAACATACATCAATACAACGTTCAATAGACCTAATTCCACGGGTGCCTTATTCCAAATATAGATTTTTTCTTACACTGGCTTCTACATCATCATCATCTCGAGTAGGTATCACGGTCAATCGAACATGCACAAACTAGCGTCTACAAAAATTGCTGTTTGTAGAAATTTATATTTAAAAAAAAAAAAAGGAAATGTTTGTCTATACCACATGCCACCATAATAACAAAGCCACAATCAACTGCTAGTCAAATAATATTACAAATCAAAACGTCAAGCCCAAGCAAACTTTCCATCAAACATGAGACACCTGTCCTTTGAACATCTAAAGACGAGCCACCCTGTATAGCCCTATTTGCCCCACAAATCCTTCGGTAAGCCTGTAAATAATATTACATGTGTGGGAGCCCCTAGCTATATGTCATGTCTTCACTTATTCAATAAGATAAGGAAGTGTGTGGAAACAATTGGATCCAATAAATGTTAATGCGCCTCGGAGCAAAAGGGATGTGTTGATGCTCTCGAAGTGAGCAAATATTTATTGGGATGGTGTAACTTAATGAATTGAACTGATTTGATAACCAATTATTGTTTATGAAGTTAGTTAAATGACCAATCCAGAGATATTAAATGTTAAGTAGTATTAGTTTTGAGTTACATTTGGATTGGTGTGCTCGCTCACATAGTCCGTAGTTCGATATTACGATTTATTGCCAAGTGTTATAGTCAGTCCTGGGTTCAATTCCTAGGGGAAGCAAACTTTGTTTAGTTGTTTCCAGGTTGGTTAGGACATTGCAGGCGTGAATCACCTTATTGTCTAATAATAAAGATGATTCCGTGCTTCGGTAGACACGTTAAGCCGTTGGTCTCAGTTGCCATCTGGTAGTCGTTAAAGGAACCACGTCAGAGGCCGAGAGGCGGTTTCGAAGAACTCTGACACCAGGGTGTGCTTGATCGATTGACCGACCGTGTCACACACGAAATTATGATGATGACCAAGTAATACCTCAGAATAAGTACTGGTATTTACGTAGTAACACAATAAATGTGAAGGTAACTATGTCTGTTGCCTTTTGCATAATTTACCCGTTAAATAAATAAATATATACGGACAAATTACACAGATTAAGCTAGCCACAAAGTAAGTACGACACTTGTGTTAAGAGATACAAACTCAATGATACTATATTTTATAACAAATAGATAAAGATCCCAAACCGGGGTCAATCTAAAAAAGATAATTTTCTATTTACGAGACCTGTACGGGGATCGAACCCGGTACCTTCGGTGTGACAGCCTGCCATCATGACCACTAGACCACAGAGCTCCTTATTTGCCATCACTATTCCAATGTTGGGCCTCTCTTACTTTTCCAAAATCCTGTAGATTGGGTTAGTAGCGAATGAAGGATATACGGTACAAAACAGAAATCTTATCTCAATTTATTTAAGGGGACTGTGGCGACAGCCCAGTTCTTCGTATTCTTTAAATACAAAACTAATAAATGAATACAGACATTGACTATTCATTTTATTTTATATCTTAATTGAAGCTAGTCTATCTGCCTTTAGAAAGTAAACGCAGCAGCTAATCTATTATTCTATTGGATCTACAAACGAAATATCTAATTACTTGGTGTAATTAAATACCTCAGAGAGACGAATTAATCTCTTCAAATATTGTTTGAGCTACTTTGTTAACCCTCGACGCAAAAAGAGGGGAGTTATAAGTTTGATGTGTCATTTTGTGTGCCTGTCTGTGCATCGTATCTCGATAAGGGCTAAACCAATTTTGACGCAATTTTTATTTGTTTAGAAGGTTATTAAATCGCGACCCAATTTCATCAAAATTGGTTAAAGGGTAATGCCCACTGCTCTTTGGGCCGTCGTCCCACATTAAATAATACAGTATGATATCCAAAATTATACAGAATAACGTAGTTAATAATTGAAATACAATAAAATAAAAATCATGTTTTTACATTGTGGGGTTTTTGATAAAAAAATTAAACAAAGTTCGATTTAGAGGTTAGTTCCTATGTTCGAGTGGGCTATTTTTGAACGGATGACTGTGAGATAACGTATGTTATCTGTATAGAAAAATCGCTTGAATCCATGGGCAATATTTTTGAAACTATGGCACTTGTATTCGAGCGATTTATCAATACAAAAATCGCTCGAAGCCGAGTGTTACGCTTTTAAAAATGGTACCCCAGTTGTGAAAATAGCTCAGAAAAATACTACCATACTTTTCACTGTTCTGTAAATAAAGAGTAGGTCAATGATATGAAAAATACTGAATAATGACCATTGGTCTTATATAACTATCTATACATATATAAAGATGTGAAAGTGTATTCCGTTTGTCCTTCTTTCACGTTAAAATGAGCACATTTACGGGATTTTTGTATTATGAGCTGGAGCCTATTCTGCCATAGGCAGAGAATAAGTAATAGTACTAGCGAGCGTACCATAGGCTTTTTACGCGTGTGAAGCCGTGCGCATTAGCTAAGTATGATGAGGAAATACCTAAGGAGGGATGGGGTCAGCCAGGCCGTCAACCGTAAAAAGTTTTTACAGCAGTAATGGTGTCATAATATTGGCTAACCGGAAAAAACAGTCAGATGATGATGGAAGTAATAGAATTATTAATATTTAGGGATTCTGAAGACTGACTACATAGTAAAATAATATTGCAAGGGAAAGGAGAAATAGTGTTTTAATCTATTCAACATATTTATTCATAATCTTCATATAAAATGTAGCCAGAGTCAATGCCTTTGAAGTAGCCATTATGTGGGCACAGCAACCCACTGTTCTTGTACCCACTAGACAATAGCCAGCGAGTTTGGTAATGGATTTGGCACCAGAATTGATGACTCCCTGGAGCTTCTTGCAGAAGACATAGTGACATAGGCACTTTCATGAGGTTGGCTATATTGATCAACCTGAGCATGACATCTCACACTTCTGTATGCGTTAGTCCAACACTGTAGACAGGCTTCTCTAGTTGATGTACCTGAAAATCATAATAAGTTTTAATATAATTCCAGCAGTACATCTTGAAATTCACATCATAATTTTCATGTTTGAAATCGCTAGAACTAATAGACCATGAAAAAATATTTTAACATATAACTAGTCTAATTATTGGGAAGGTTATTTTTTTAAAACTCATATCTTTATTTATTTTCATTCATTTATTAAATCTTAATATACATATAAAACAACGGGGTTTATTCTATATATTATATCGGGTTTGTTTGAACACCCATAACTTATGAATGGGTGAACCGATTTTTATAATCTTTGATTTGTTGATTTTTATATATCTAAATAATATGTGTATACATGCTTTATGTATGTTACATACCTGTTGAATAGGTATGAGGTCCCTCTTTGAACTGCCTAAAGAAACATTATGTATTTAGACTCTCAATATTGATGTTCCACATTCAAGTCATACTTGCTGGTGGCCATATGTTCGCTGAACAAAATCACCACTTGAATAGTTTGTTAATATATTTTGTAGTATATGAAAACATTCTTCACAAATACAGCTGTCTTCAGATACCTAAAAAAAGAAATAAATAGATGAATTCATTTAAACTAAAGAGCACACTTATGTTTATGGTGTCTCATATACATTCATATAATAAAAACAAGTCAATTACTCGAATGAACTATATATATTCAAGTGAAAGTAATTTACTCATAAGCCAATCATGTAGGTCAACAAGAAAGTAATTTAAATAATACCTTCTAGGTACGTATTTTATTTTAGCATCTATGTAAATACAGGTTATCTTTTTTTCTTATGTAGGTAGATACTTACAATTGCTGGGTTAATCCAAGAGTTTAATATACTGAGCATAACATCTGTAACATCTTCAACTTGGTGCTGGAGGATGTTTTAGCAGAAGCAGAGAAAAATAGTGGAAAACGTTCTCCAAATTCACAAAATAAGTATTATAACCATGGACCAAGGAATATTATAACAGAGTTTTTTAGAACTTTCTCATCAGCACTACGTTACATACTAAGATTACTTGCATTTAGTTTACTAATAATGTAAAGATTAAAAAAACTAAACCGCCTTGAAACCGCCAATCCATTTGATTATTGACAGATGACATAGGTAGGCAGTTTATTTTTAAACTCGATGTAGGTAATGATGGCTTCTAGCGTTTTTGCCGATTACCTACGTTTACGAAGAATGTTTAAAATACTACCTGTGCAAGCAGTTTTGTCAATGAAAGCAATACTGCTTTTGATTATAGATATTTATTATGTAGAATAATTGTATAGAATAATAAAATCTAGTTTAAGTTAAAAACGTACATACTTACCCAGTATTTCATAACACCGCATATTATTTAATTATCTTTCATTATCGCACATACGCTTCAGTGTCTTTGTAAACTCAGTTGAACGGAAAATATTGGACAAAAAATACCAATTCAATAAAAATTAAAACCCCACAAAGATTTTCCTCATAATTTATATATATTAAATAAAAAAATAACTGACTAATTTTGAATTTTATTTCAAGCTCATTCGCGTTTTTAAGGGGCGAAACCGGGAATGGGCAATTACCTTTACAGGAGGTTGCTTAAAATTTTTAATTACATACCATTTGCTTTCTAATTAGTTATTTCCTACGAATAAGTAATAAGTCAACTTACTCGTAGGTTATTTCAGAGCCTAAAACATATTCCACGACAATCCAAAAAAGAGTGTAATGTACTATTGTTATAAACGTTTTCACTTACGTATTGTTAGTCGATATCGCTGACAAATTTCAGTCAATTCAGATGACCATCTTCAGGGCGAATGGCAAGGTGGTCGTGATATGGCAATCCAGTGTTTGAGGGACAATAAGTAAGTAAAACCATTTGTTATAACAGTAATTATGTCTCGCGTTATTATAATTTAGTCTTTTCTCTCAGTTATTATAATTTAGTTTCGGATATGATGTGTTATTTGAACGTCGTTCGGTAACACATAAAACTCGGATACCAAACAAGCTAACATTCAGATTCAGATTCAGATTTTTATTGCAAGTCATAAGTAATTACATAGAGGTGTTACATAATAGTTTTAGGATACAAGTGACGCCCTGTAAGGGCACTGCAAACAGTTAAGGCACCTAGTTGCACCACTTTACTTAAATATTAAATACAACGGTGAAGCCGAACATTATTAAAATTAGAAATAAATAAATATGGTTAAGAATATAATCGTATTGTATTCTTTAGTGCTAATATTACGTTACCAATATTGGTTTTGATATATTTTAAGACATCTAGTTGAGTCTAAACTATGAAAATCTTATGAAAATAGGCTAGTTTCCAGGCTCAAAATAATTATATTATTTATCCATCAGTAAGATAATCAAAAAATATTGAATACGTATATTTTCTTTTGTCAATTTAACAAAAAATGTTAAAGATTAAGCGCGTCATAGGGCGTGTGACGTCAAAGTTGCCAAAAAGTTTAGCAAACTGTGACGTCACACGGAACTTTGTCGGGCTATATCTGTATAATTTTTTGATTGTACTAATACCATTACAGTTTATACGAAATATTTCGAGCTATACAAAAAAAAAAATACCGTTAACTTATTGTTACCTAAGTCTGTAAATCAAATTGACATGTTTCAGTTTATTTAAACCTTTCCATTTAAATCTCATCTAGATAAGAACTAGCGGCATAAAGCAATTTCAGCAAAAACTGAATTGAAGAGAAAAAACGAGAACAAAGATTGCAGCTGCGAAAACCACACAGGAATTAAAATTTGCATTCGAGATGTACAAAGAGACGTATAAGTCGTTAAAGATAGGGGAAATGCGGAGTTCTTTTGCATTTTTGTGCCTTTATTTACTTTTCTTTGACGACGTTGAGAGAACTGTTTGACGTCGTTGTGTTGCGTGATTTAATTATTCTATATATACTATTACATAAAAATCCAGCCAAGTGCGAGTCGGACTCTGATGATTGATTCCGTAACATTATCTATGATAAGTTTAAAACTATTCAAAATATTTTTAACATACAGCGTGATTTTGAACCTCCTAGCTATATTGAAATCTGGGAATCAGAATCCCTAATGGAATACAGAATTGCAAGAAAAAAAGGTAAAAGCCGAAAAAAAAAATTTTGGCCTTTCTTAGAAATTCGTCCAGCTGAACGGCGACTTTGTATGGGAAACCCTATTTTTTTTTTCTTTTTTTAGCTGTTTTTCTTGTAATTCTATATTTTTTTAGGGATTCTGATTCTGAGATTGCAATATAGCTATGAGGTTCAAAATCACGTTGTATGATGTAACTAAAAATGTATACTTTTCGCAATTTTTCCTTTATCTGTGCTATAAGACGTTGCTTCCTCCCAAGGTATAAAGAATCCAAGAAATCAAGAATGAGAGAGGCTTATGTCAAGCAACGGACTTCGTACGGCTGAAGCGATGTACCACGTCGACCGATACAGACAATAGAATTACTGATCGAGCGCTTTTTATTTCCAAAAAAGGATACCTAATATCTTATTACATACAACTCACTAATTTAATTCAGCCTTTCACTACGACCTTATGTCTCGCTTGTATATCTTAGTTACGTGCGTGATTGTTCACGTAACAAAGATATACAGGGTACACTCATAATATTGTGAAGAACTAGTATCGTAATGGGCAATCGTGGGAAAAGAATGGGGAACGTGCTACAGGCTCCGATGCTCGAGTCGTAAATATCAGGACGGAAATAAGCATTTGGCGGGCAACCAAATTGTATTAGTCGTATCGGCGGGATCTACAGAAATACGATGGCAGGACGTCGCAGCCTGCCAGGCTACTTTGCACATATTTATATTACTTTAGCTTTTTCCTGCGACTTCGCCTATATTATATTAAGGTTAGTTTAAAATTAAGAGGACATATTTTAAGGGGTTGTTCTCATACACAGAGATGCTCTTAATAGTTAAAAAATGCTCTATAAAATAGGAAATTTTTGAAATTTTAAAATTTAATGGTTTTAAAAAATTTGTTAATTTTTTATATTTGATAATTTTTTAAACGACGATCCTGTGAAGGGGAGACTCAGCTCGTCAAAATGAACAACTTTTCCTATGGGACCAATGCTGGAAACACAAATTTCTTTTTCACATATTCATACTAATTGCCGGACTAATTCATCACTTTTGTATGAACATGTAAAAAAAATGAGTTCTCAGCATTGGTCCTATAGGAAAAGTTGTTCATTTTGACAGGCTGAGTCACCCCTTCATGGGAACGTCGTTTGTTTTGTTACACGCTGTATAATCTGACGTCTCAGATTAATTAAGAGCACATTTAAGTTCTTGGTGGGAATTTTGGCGGAGTGCACGGTTTTGGTTTTAGATTGTTTTGCAAATTCCTTCTAGTGGACTTTATAATGTGTGAACTCGGTGTTATTTGGTTTATAAATGATCATTAATATGAACAATGCGTGGAATAACTAAAATAAACTGTCATAATGCGGCTGTAGAAAGTGCTAAGTTAATATAAATTAACTTAGCACTTTCCGCCTTGCTGCGTCGTCTATTATTATACCAGTGGATTTGTAGGAACATTTGTAAAATAACACCATCATTGCGTTAATAAACAGAACTAAGAAAGTGCGTGAGAGACTTCAACTTCACTTGTTACTGGCAAAATACGTCACCATACTTTTATGGTGAAATTCACCCTAAAATTAGCATATTTGACGGAATCTAGAAAGTTGTTAGATTCAGATGTTACTTTGGGAAAGTCAAAGCTACATTTACTTTGAGACAATTTACTTCGCGTGCTTCCACCACCAGTTAGTTCATGCAAATTATTGCTGGCCAGCGTCCACCCACTACTATTAGTCCCTTCATGCCCGCCACTTATAGTTGATGCTTGCAACCTTGGTCGATACTGCTGCATCCGTTGAGGCTGCAGCAATATCGACAGGAATCTAGAAAGACGACAAAAAACGTTTCTAAATATATATATTTTAATAATTTTAGTTACATTGGCAATATACACATTCTTTGAAAATTTATAATGTATACCTATTACGGTTCAATAGATACAGCCCCGTGACAGACGGATGGACGGACGAACTGAGAAGCGTAATAGGGTCCCGTTTTTACCCCTTGGCCATAGAACCCTAAAATCCATATCCATGCAAAGCCACAATTGAGCTCTAAAGTAAAATAAATCTAATCTCATGACACATGAACATAAAATACGTAAACGCGCTTCAAATAGAAATACGGAAGTTGACCTACAAAATAAACTTAAATAAAAAACAACGAAATAAAACCGCTTTAACATAATTGATGGGTCACGTAGATCCGATCGCCATCAAAGTTGAGAGTTTAGGAACGCAAGTTTTCATTGCAAATGACCACAATCGTTCAATTTTACGTCGTTTCCTGTTCAAATAATGGAAAAACTTTCCCAATAACGGCTATCGGGAAATTTTCGAGAAACTCGCAGCATAGAAATCCTCTATTTAACAAACATGTAATAATAACATTGTACGGTGTTTATTTTGGAGAGAATTATTAAAGTATTGAATATATGTGTTTTGATTGTATATTTATTAAATTAAAAAATACATACACAGTATCACGTATTTTTCCCTTGCATCCTGCAAGACTAGGTCTATAAGACCCGAAGGCCACGTTTAGCATGTGCATGGGCATTAGGTGAAGAACGGAATCAAAATAGTGATGGGTTGAACGGAATCAAAATAGGGATCCAATTATGAATATAGTTAGGTTTATTTATAAGTAGTTTTTAAATTAGTTTATATTAAGAAATTATAAATAGCATTGTTATTGCAAAATAATTAAACTGTTATTAGGAAGCGTATAGGAATTGTAAATGTTTGAAAATCATAAATTTGTAAAAAAAAAATGTATTGGGTTAATATTGTCTATAAGCACGATCCGTAGTATTGTTCTGAGCATTTTAGTTTAGACCGATCGGTCTCGTGACCCATCAATTATGTTAAAGCGGTTTTATATCGTTATTCTAGGAAGCATTTGCCCTAACTTGGTTAGATAGTATAAGGTATAAGTGTGTCTTTTAATGACAATTTGTATATCAAAACTATTCCCCTATTGTCTATCATAACAATAACAGGTCCTTGTTATGAGCCAGAAATAGTTTTGAAGAGGCATACACCCACCTAAATTTGCATTCATTTCCTATATAATATTGGTCACATGAATTTTTTGTAGCAATTAAATTAATAAATATTAAAGCTAAAACATGGAAGGAATCCATTGAAATTCGATTCCTTCCTTATATGCTTTGCTTTACGTGTGTGTAAGTGGCCAACAACCAAGTGGTTTTTCAAGGTGCCATAAGGCATCTGACGTAGCTTAACGACCACCACCTAATGACGACATCCGAGAAAATCCCCAATAATAATATTGTATATAATAATGTGAAATCTAAGTTAACGTTCACCAAATTATATTTTAAATATCTTCCGATGAATAAAATATTTGACTATTGACCTCCGAAGTACGAAGGAGCTCGAAAAATGTATATGCCACTTGTCACTCATCCCAGGGGACTACAGTCTGGTTTGCTTTACACGCGTAAGCGCTAAAGGCACGCATATAAGTATTTTAAGTAATTTGTACTGTAACTAAGGCTCGTTTTAAATACTTATTTAGTCATTTTGTGTTTGTGTACGACTATAACATTTATATATTTTATACAAAAGGTTTAAGTAGGCCTCTTCACATTGATAATAAGAAAATTGGCCATTTAGAATATTGAATATTTATTTTTAATGACATTAATCCCGATATATAAGATGTGACATGGCCATGTTATAACTTCATATCCCAAGAAAAGAGCCGACAAAACGCAGCGTGGAAGAAATATCACATGTAAACATACGTGTACATAAGTTGTACGTCACCGTGACTGGTACTAATGGAAATCTGTCAGAAAACGCTGATGTTTTACTGGGTAATAAACTTTTTAAAAATATCTACTTCTTGCTTATTCAGTAACAACTTCACCTGAATTACCCTATAGATGCAGATAGCAACAGAATCCTGGTTTTTAAATTCCAAATAATTACCTTTTTCGAGGCGAGCGAGTTTCAATTTACGCAGGAGTCTCAGATTAAACCGAAGTTTTCAATTATCGGCCCCATTAAGGGGGATGGAGGTGCTTGTGGAGGCTTCATCAATTTTTATAGCGCAGACTCGAGATAAGCCGCTCGTTACCAATGTTTTTGATCACTGACCTAAGTCCGTGTTAATGTGATCGAGTCGAACGAAATTTGCGTGGAACGGAATGCTCTTTGAAGTCATGGAAGACCGATTCAATTAACTTTTTAATATTTTGCTCCGCTCTGTGGCACTGATACTTGAGACGAGTTTTTGTGATTCGTCTATTTAATGTTTCTTATCGGACGATCAAGATTTTGAGGCAAATTTGAAAAATCATTTCATTCGTAACGTTAAAAGTACTTTTACTACTTATTTGAAATTAAACTGCATAAATTTCACAAATAGTTTTATTTTTATGGGACACATTTTTTAGGTGATTATTACATTAATACTTAGTGTTAAAGAATGCTCATTCATAAGTTACATCTTTTTAATTGTGCTTGTTATGATTTGTTTTCCTTTTTTGCTAATTTGTATATGATCCATTGATCATCTATCAATATGATTTGCTTTCGTTAAATAGATGACGTCTTAGTATCCGATAAGCCGAATAACTCATCTTCTTTTAGGAAGTCTCTTCTATTTGGGAATAAAATCAACTAGTCAGCTTCTAAAGAAACAACGCAAAACAAAATTACGAATAAGACATTATTGCTGAAAAAAGATTTTTTTATATCTATAGGTTTCGTTAAAAATATCTGTAACACAAGTCATCAAAACCTGCGATAGATTTAAGAGAAGTCTGCGGAGATTAAACTGTCAAATTTTTCTCTTAATACCGTATAAAATAATATATAAAATACTTCCATTTTAAAAAATCGGTTCGCAAATTGAAACGCAGGTGCTTCATAAGAGAACGTCTATATCTGAAACCACAGATATATGATAAGAAGCAGATACAACAAATGAGTTCTATGACGTATTAGAATCTCGAAATCTCATTTTAACAATAACTTGTATTTTTATTTAGTTTAGTAAACGTAAAAGTAAAAACACTTGTTACAATTGGCGGACTTAATGCTTTGACCATTATCTCCCAGGAAACCATAGGGAATGTCAAAGAAAAAAAAAATATGGCGCAAAAAGTGATCTATATATATATCCTTAAACAGCACGCCGCACTGCCATTCAGCACTCAATTTACTAACAAAAGACGGAAAGATATCGTTTGCTCAAATGAATTATGTCAAACAAAACACGCCTTCTCCTCACGATTTTTTCTATTCCTTGGTCCACTCCTCTACAAAAGACTTAATAAAAAACTAGGCTTTTATACGTTTACTTATACCGCAACTAAAAAAATACTACAACAAGCCCTATTAAATATGTCCTATGAAGAAACAGAGGAATTGCTAATAGTTTTAAAATAATATTATAGTTATAATATATTATTGTCTCAATATTGTATTATCTCATTATGTATAATTTAATTCTAAGTGTACTTAATTGTTTATGGAGTTTCTAGTATTATTTAGTCTTATAACGCCTGAAATACAGGATGATTTTCATCCTAGCTCAGGCACCTTTAGTTCATATGTCCCTTAATGTATTTATAATGTATTGTAAAATGTGTTTATTATTTGAATAAAGAATTTATTATTATTATTATTTATCATGCAAATTACAGCAAAGTAAATAAACACATATATATGCAATATATACATATACTTATATATAAATACTGTATACATACCATTATTTAAAATAGAAAAACAATTACTGATGGGGCTTCTAAGGAGATAAAGAATTAAGAAGGTGAGAGTGAGCTTGAAGAGAGATTAAAGAGTAAATATCTTAAGGTTTTTTGTGCATTGATATTATAATTATTGTGTGTTAAAAATACAATTCCATTGATATATGTATACGTCAATACCTATTATATTTATGATTATTTTAACACAATTCCAAAATATTTGTATCTCAATGCAGAATCATTATTTTATTTACCAATGAAATGATATTTTATTTCATATGTTGAGCACCGGAGGCACAATATTCCCGCATTTTTGAAACCATTTATCTCGTGGTTAGACACAACTAAAATAACATTATAACAAAATATTTATTTCTATGGAAGGGTTTGCGCTATGCAATTTATCAAAAAAATACATTGTCATGATAAAGAATAAACTCTTTTTCAGTTTATATGAAAATATGTTTATATATACAAGTCTTTGAGACCTGAGTTTGACATTGAGACATACTTTGTTGCGTCCATTATAACCTTGCAGACCTTTTGAAGTGAATAGCAGATCAAATGATTACCAAATCACTCTATTTAGTAGTCTTGTCATGTAAAAGCCTGGCATTAATTCGCTAGCCTGATGAGGGTCCGAGATTGGAACGCTTTGAAATCCTAAGCATGTAATTTCCTTTGACGGTAAATATCTGCTTAACAATTTTACACTGACTACTGTTATTTTGGAATATGACTTGTATATAAATTGTATTAACAACTATTGGAGTAACTCCAATGAAAAAAAAAGGTTACGCTTGTAGTTGTAGCGGCTTCTTTAGATGGATCTTTTTCGTTTAACGGACTTTCAAAAAAGGAAGGTGTTCTTAATTCAACTTATGTTTTAAAAGTTGCTTCCAAAATCCATAATAGTTATCCTAAATACAAACCATTGCGCTAGTAATGTAATTTTTCATGTAACTGAGAACATGTTCTTCCAGTTACATCCTCTCCTTGAATGCTTTAAAAGTTATACGCTAAAGACTTCTGTAAGTTTCAACGTCTACAGGTACAATAATCTTTCATATAAAAAAAATCGACTTCAATCAAACAACTGAACCGATTGTGATGAAATTTTAATTGGACCAACTTGCTTACCTTTTTAAACAAAAAAAGATTTATAAAATCAGTTCATAAATGACGGAGTCCGAAGTAACAAACATTAAAAAAATTACAACCAAATTGATAACCTCCTTCTTTTTTTGGTTAATAATATATCTTGTATGCACATTATTTTTCATTAAGAAATTTATTTCCATTCAATCCCATCTTTCTACCGCAGTTATTTAACTTTGATACAAACAAAAAGCTATTAAAATAATATCTGGAATACAAAAGGTTCGTGCTTTACTGTAAGACACATTTATGCAAATGGGTTGACCGCAATAATCCATTGGGGTTGAGCCCAGATTCTGTGGATTGTAACGAATTAAGTTGTGAATTGGGTTATTAAGCCGAAATGAATAATTTTGATAGAATAATTTGGAATTAAAATTTTAATTTTTCGGTAAAATTAATTTTGATAGAGAACGAAATTGAGAGTTGAATATGTATTAAAGCTGTATTTCGATGAATAAATTTTGTCGAAGTACTGTTTGTTGAGAATAAGTGTGACACCCAAGCTAGTAGTGCAAGAATAGTGGATACAACAGTAGGTGATATTGTTACCTAATAATAATAGTTGTTGTGTAAAACAAAGTTGGGTTTGTTTGAAAACGGGTAACACCAATTTTGTAATCTTTGATTTGTTGGTTTTGTTATCACCCCGAATAGCAGAATGACTATTAAAATATAAGTTTTGAATAAAGTTGAAAAATAACGAGTCGCTTCATATTTAAGGGACGAGTATTTTTTTTTTATATTTCGCTGGTACTATATTTTTGTCCCAAATCCGTCTGCGTCCGTTATTTTTTTAATCAGTTTGCGTCCAATCGCCAAAGAAGGATATGTATTCGACGTGTATGAAAATGTTTTTTTTTTATCGTATTCGCCTACGTAATGGTTAGGTATTGGATTCATCTTCACGTCTCAAAGTATTTTTGATAAAAAAATTATCAACAGCCATAAGAGCAATGTTATTTGCATCCATGGAAATCCTAAATCCAATGCTTGGTGCTAATAAAATAACAATCCGGTTGGCAAACACCCTTAAATTACGAAGGTCTCTCGGCATGATATGCAGCAAAAGCGATATAGACCTTTTCAGGGCGCTCCCATAAACCTTTCTCAGGGCCATCCTAGCGGTCCTTCTCCGGATCCAAGTTTTTTAAGACCTTACTCCCGATTCTTCTTTCATCGAAACTCAGCATGCAAGCATAGGCCTGCGTTGGAAAGGTGCTCAACATAACTTTCCTTTCCTCAAAATACAACGCCGACAAACTACTTTTTTTGGCAGTTGGATCACTACCTAACTATTTACAATATTTATAAACCTCCATTATTTTCGTGTCCACTGGAAACTTTTACTTCACCAAGTAATTAAAGTTAAACCAGTTTACGTAGTATAGTCTTGTTTAAGTTTAATACCAGTTTACTTATACTACATAACTAGTATACTCTTGGCACATTTAATAAGGATACTCTCGAAGCGAAGACTCGGGAAGGCAACTTGTAGACTGGGCCTCTGCAAATAATCTCTTGCATGATCCAAAGGCCAAACGTGGAAGGTGGAATACTGGAACCAGCCCAGATCTGAGTTTTGTATTATCATTTAATAATCATTTACCTAACCTGCTAGCAGGCAAATATTGAACATGTTTGCCAGAAGTCAGCACAGACCATTGCTCATAGCAACTGGTATAACAATCCCAATAGAGTCCGGAGCTGGCCAATTCCGCGATGGAATATACGTAAAACAAATTGGCCGATCTTTAACACTTGCCTATATTGAAAAGACGGTAGCTTATAGCTAATTATCATAGATTCCAAAATCTAGTCATTAAAGCCGCAAAATTTGCAATCGCTCGTGGATATGTAGAAGATTACATTCCAGGCTGGGATGACGAACGCAAATATATCTACGAGGCACTTTCAGTAACAGAAAATCTAGAACTAGCAAATAAATTGGTCAGACACCTAGATTAAGCTCGTGGACAGCGCTGGAGGGAAACAACTGAGGGTATGGACGTAGGACAAGTCGACAAGCCTGGCCTACTTTAGGAAAACTATACCTCAAAAATGATATTTTTTTTAATGTTAATCAAAATTAAAAGAATAGCCGACGTCGTATCAAGGGCGTGCATATATTTTTAAAACTGAACAATACAAATTGTGATAAACAGGCTGTGTTATTACTTATGAACGGCTTACAGAGAGTACACACATCCGAACAAAGCATTTATTCACAAATACGAACATAAATTGGGATCAGCGAAATACGTTGGTATTTTAAGGTCATTCCGTGTCCACATTTCACTCGCCTATCGTGGTGGAGGAAATAACAATAGGTTGTTTAGGTAAAAAATGTGAACATTCTGGATGTCACGTTCGCGAATACTGGAGCAATGTGGGTTAAAAATGGTTGAATGATAGTTGGTTAAAGAAAAAACAAGTAGATGATATATTTCGACGTGCCGTTGCAGGAAAATTTATGTTTCAAACGTTTATTTTCATTATAGAAAATAAATATATATAAGTGAATTTAAATTAAGCGCAATTATTTTAAAGACTGACACCCCTAAGCTAGAAAAATGCTTTAGAAGCAAAATAATAAAAATCGACACGCTAGTTTTCGAGATATCTGGACCTAAACAGGTAAAAAAACAGACGAAAAAAAACACCCTGCGTACAAATAAACACTTTCTTGGCCAACAACTTTTTACTATTATCTACTATGGATACTAGGTCATTGACCACGACAGAATCAAAACAGCTGATTTAACGATTTAAAAAAAATAAGAATTATTTTGTATGAAAACATTTAAAAAAAACGCGTGTCGATTTCCTAACATTTGTTACTAAAGCATTTCTTTGACCTATGAGACCTAGCCCTTAAAATATTTGCGCTTAATTTAAATGAACCTTGTATAGATAAAAATAAGACTAGACGGTTACAGGGATTTTTGGTTTTAGTTCGCTTAAAAAGAGCCAAAAGGTGGCAATTGTTTTGCACAAAGAATAAGCATTACCTTGCAAAGCTACAATGCTACTGCATTGTAACTTTTGGAATTTCTTATTATAGTACCTATATTTCTTTATTTACTTAGGTAGGTACAGTACATACATCTGCCTCGCTTTATCCCATTACCTGATGTCAGCGCAATATGTCTTTTCTTTCCATATATTGCTATTCTGTGTCATTCCAGCATCTACCCCTAGCCCCTTCATTTGTTTAGGTAGGTAATTTATATGCAAAGTACAGGGGTATCCTCCTCCACTGCCTGTCCAGTGGTTGAAGGTATGGCATCGGGTACGCGCACCAAAATCCTTCCACAGCTTAAAAACGCTTCTAATGGGAAGCAAAGAATCTGCGCTCGCTAACCCGCCTGCCAATCGTAGTGAGTGTGGCAATATCCTAACTAATATTACAAATGCGAAAGTGAGTTTGTTTGTTTATTTGTTTGTTTGTTACGCTTTCACGCCGTAACTACTGAACTGATCATCATGCAATTTTGCATACAAGTTCTCTGAAGTACGGAGAAGGACATAGGCTACTAATAGTACTTTTTCCCGGGATAAAAGGTAGCCTATGTCCTTCTCCGCACTCCAGAGAACTTGTATACAAAATTTCATGATGATCGGTTCAGTAGTTACGGCGTGAAAGCGTAACAAACAAACAAACAAATAAACAAACAAACAAACTCACTTTCGCATTTATAATATTAGTAATAAAGTAAAAATAATAATAATAATAATAAGCCCCCTATAATCTCTACCTTACGTCCGTGCCGAACACCTGGCCACGTGGGGGGCGGACACGCGTACTATCGAAACTTACGCGGCCAACAAGGTTCAGGTAAACCCAAGCCACGGCGAAACAGCATATGCTGAGGGCTGCATGATTGTGGGGGAGCACAATCCCAAATATGCGAACTCTGGATACCGGGGGACCTCCAGTTTAAAGTACCCTTGCCGCGGCATGCGGGGCTCTGCCGTGGTCGACCTCACATCCCTGGCTTCTCGTGGGAAGAAAATGGAAGTAAAATATAAACGATATTTTTTAAGATCTCGCCCAAGAAGGTCTCGAGATATTTTCAGTAATAATGCTGATAAAATAGGAGTAGTAGAAAGGAGCGAAATGGGGTCACCATCGTCACTTGGTAGTCTATTCCCATCCCCTGGCTCTTCAAGACATATATATATATATATAGATAATAATTTAAATGAACCTTGTATAGATAAAAATAAGACTAGACGGTTACAGGGATTTTTGGTTTTAGTTCGCTTAAAAAGAGCCAAAAGGTGGCAATTGTTTTGCACAAAGAATAAGCATTACCTTGCAAAGCTACAATGCTACTGCATTGTAACTTTTGGAATTTCTTATTATAGTACCTATATTTCTTTATTTACTTAGGTAGGTACAGTACATACATCTGCCTCGCTTTATCCCATTACCTGATGTCAGCGCAATATGTCTTTTCTTTCCATATATTGCTATTCTGTGTCATTCCAGCATCTACCCCTAGCCCCTTCATTTGTTTAGGTAGGTAATTTATATGCAAAGTACAGGGGTATCCTCCTCCACTGCCTGTCCAGTGGTTGAAGGTATGGCATCGGGTACGCGCACCAAAATCCTTCCACAGCTTAAAAACGCTTCTAATGGGAAGCAAAGAATCTGCGCTCGCTAACCCGCCTGCCAATCGTAGTGAGTGTGGCAATATCCTAACTAATATTACAAATGCGAAAGTAAGTTTGTTTGTTTATTTGTTTGTTTGTTACGCTTTCACGCCGTAACTACTGAACTGATCATCATGCAATTTTGCATACAAGTTCTCTGAAGTACGGAGAAGGACATAGGCTACCTTTTATCCCGGGAAAATGTACTATTCCCGAGGGATCGACATTAACGTGGGCGGAGCCGCGGGCGATAGCTAGTAAATAAATAAATATATATGGACAAATCACACAGATTGAGCTAGCCCCAAAGTAAGTTCGAGACTTGTGTTATAGGATACTAACAGATCCAAGACCCAGGCCAATCTGAAAAAGATCATTTTCCATCTTGACCTGGCCGGAGATCGAACCAGGGCACTCCGTGTCGCAGGCTGGCGTGTTGACCGCTGCGCCACGGAACTATCTATATCTTCCCATCGAAAAATCCTTGGGAAAGGCCTTTGTCCACCAGTGGCCTTTAACTGTCTGGAATGATAATGATTAGTAGTATTAAAACATACAAGTCTAAGCCAGGTATTTTATACATCGTAAGATATTTTAAATATCATTTGGTGAACGTTAACTTTTATACGAACACGTTACTCACATACAGGGTTGCTTTTACTACCTTCTCATAATAAAGTCCGCTTTATAAAGCAAAACATAGAGGGAACAACACATATAATTTTATCACCCATTGTTAAGTACAGTCGGGAAACCGAAACGGTATTACTGGGCAGGGTTTTCTGATAAGCAGGGAAAGATATTTTAAGATAAAACTCACTGGTTTATTTACATTTGTATACTGAATGTATTCCGTATTTTTAAACATTAAAAATTAAGTTTATTATGTATTACGTATCTACATATTTTTAAGCGTAAAACACGTAAATTATCTACCGATATATTCTTGAAAGGGTTACTCAAAATTACAACTTTTTACTATGGGACTAATACTGGAACCTCGACAATAACTGTTTTGTAATTTTTTTTTGTCGGTGGTAAATTAACGCTGTATAATGTAAACTGTAAGTGTTCTAAACGACTTCATTGTACCCTCTAAGTGAAAGATGATAATGAAAAAAATAAGTCGATCTGATATACGAGTAATAATGACTATGATTTTCAGTTAAACATATTTTTTTTATTTCCACTCATCATCATTATTATACACCCAAGTATCAGAGTTCTTCGAAACCACCTCTCGGCCTCTGCTTGGTTTCAACTTGAAAGATTACTATAATTATTAACATTCTGCATACATTTAATATTGAAAAGTTTAATTAATGAAAATTGAAAAGTTTAATTATTGAAAACTAGCTTTCGCCCGCGGCTCCGCCCGCGTCAATGTCGATCTCTCGGGAATAGTACTTTTTCCCGGGATAAAAGGTAGCCTATGTCCTTCTCCGCACTCCAGAGAACTTGTATACAAAATTTCATGATGATCGGTTCAGTAGTTACGGCGTGAAAGCGTAACAAACAAACAAACAAATAAACAAACAAACAAACTCACTTTCGCATTTATAATATTAGTAATAAAGTAAAAATAATAATAATAAGCCCCCTATAATCCCTACCTTACGTCCGTGCCGAACACCTGGCCACGTGGGGGGCGGACACGCGTACTATCGAAACTTACGCGGCCAACAAGGTTCAGGTAAACCCAAGCCACGGCGAAACAGCATATGCTGAGGGCTGCATGATTGTGGGGGAGCACAATCCCAAATATGCGAACTCTGGATACCGGGGGACCTCCAGTTTAAAGTACCCTTGCCGCGGCATGCGGGGCTCTGCCGTGGTCGACCTCACATCCCTGGCTTCTCGTGGGAAGAAAATGGAAGTAAAATATAAACGATATTTTTTAAGATCTCGCCCAAGAAGGTCTCGAGATATTTTCAGTAATAATGCTGATAACCTAGGAGTAGTAGAAAGGAGCGAAATGGGGTCACCATCGTCACTTGGTAGTCTATTCCCATCCCCTGGCTCTTCAAGACATAGCTATTCACCGACACCCACCGTCCAATCGTCATCTTCAAATTCATTTGCAATGTCGATAGATGTTGCACAGGAGGCAAATGCTACCAATCCTGTGCCCACTACCGGCACAACCAAAAGTGCGAGAAAGAATGGACTGATGAAATAGAAAATAGAAATAGAAAAATGTTTATTTGCCAAAAAGAAAATTACAAGTACACAGATGCATGATATGTACATAGTTTACTCGTGATCCCCACACTAGGTCAGGCCTGTCTCGTGGGGACCTAAATAATGAAGCGTTGTAATATCTCAAGCAACAGTGCTTAGTTCGAATCGTGATTAATACAGCATTAAATTTGGATTAACATAATTAGTAAATTGAATACAGTAATGTTCTTATATCAAGCAAGAATTTTATGACTGAATATCTGTTAAAAATTATAATCACATTTTTTTTAATGTAGGTACATACATTGCAAGATATACAAAAGCCTTCGGTGGAAGATATCTACCACATACACACAATATGTATATGTGTGCATGTAGCAGACATCCTCCACCAATTGAGCTGAATTTTTTATACTCGTTTAGTTTACATGATAAAACAAGATAAGCTGTATGACCGCATTCTAAATCCAACATGGCAGAATACCCAAGATGGTGGAATAGCTATTTTTGATCCACTTGGACAGCATGGATATCAAATCAAAGGGCTCGTCAAAAATAACTCGAAACATAAAGTGAGGTAAAAGCCAATTTTTTTTTTTTTTTTTTTTGTTTTTTACTTTTATCTTATTTATTACGCTTAACCTTAGTATTTAGTTATATTATATTATTACCTACTGCGTTTCACTCATGAAGGTATTTTAATTATATTTTCAGATTCGTCGTACGACAATGTCAAAAGCCACTTGAGCAACTTGTGCTTGGCCTGGCGATTTGTGCAGTTTTTTAAATGAATCGATTCATCTGGCGCACATATCTAATAGTTACTAATTTAGAAAGCCATACTAAAGTTTATTTAGATGAACTTCATGCAAAATTTAATGAAAGGTTTCCAGAAATGGATGCCTCCAAACAAAGGGTAGGAGATCAAAGAAGAGCTATAGTTAGGAATAAATTATTATCAAGCCTGGAACTAAATAAGATTAGAGAAGAAGTTGCTAATAATAACACAGTCACACAAAATCAATTAAGACATACAACACACACGCAGAACACAGGTGAGGAGAGACTGTCCCAAAGGATGAGATGGACTAATGACTTAAATGAAACCTTAATCAGATGTTATTACCAAATAACAGAAGTAGAAAATAATAGGAGCGCTTATAGGAAGACTCTTAGAAACAGATTCATAGAATACTACCCCAACCTTGAACACCTTTCAGAGCAACGTATTTCAGATCAAAGAAGGTCGATAGTAAATAATAAACTTATATCGAAGGATAGGCTGTTAGAAATTAAAAACCAAGTTATAAATCATAATAGCATCTCACAGACGCCCACAGACGTACGTACACACTCAATTCCATCACAAGGCATCATCAGTACTTCACCTACTAGGTTATTAACACATTTGTCCCCAGATATATTATCTGCCGTAGAAAACTCCCAAATAATCAACCCTACCATCTCAATATCTCCCACGCGTACAATTATTTCTACCCCTCCCACCACTCCCATACACACAGGTCAAACTGAAACAGAAAATATTACTCTAAATTCTGACTTACGTCAGCCAAATACAGCATATAACCCTTCTAGTGAAACTGAAAACCAATCCTATGCTAACATTATTCCTGAAGAAATTAATGTACTATTCAATCAAGCTTTAGAGCGCTTCACTGGTACCGATCCAACGACTAGGCCACACATTCCGAAACAAAAAACATCAAAAAAGTTTTCTAATACCGTACAATATATAGACAATGTTATATTACCTAAATATATAGAGAGATACCAAGATTTTTTGAAAACACAGTGTTTAATATACTGCGCCGCTTACACTACAGCTTTATATAACGGCACAAAATTTAAAGTATTAGGAGACAATCATCAACACAGAGTAAGAAGGATACCAGCTTGGCAAAAAAGACTACAAAATAAGATAGAAATACTACGGAAAGATATAGGTAGACTAACACAACATATAGAAGGAAATAGAAGTAGAAGGCTTCTTAGACATATACAAGAAATAAAAAGTAGGCACACCAGTCACTCTCAATATGAAGAAACAAATCAGTCAGATGAACAATATTTAGACACTATCAAGCAAAAACTCAGCACTGCAGTTAGCCGTTTAAGACGTTACACAAACTGTACACTGCGGAAAAAACAAAACCAGCAATTTATAAATAGTGAAAAACATTTCTATAGACAACTCACATCCAACACAGAATCAGTAACAACATCCTCTACACCACCAGATTCAGGAGCTCTACATAGTTATTGGTCCAATATATGGTCAAACCCCGTACAACACAATAGTACTGCACCCTGGATCGAACAAGAAAAACAGAAGATGCAAAATATCCTACAAATGAATTTTGATCACATTCCCATAGATATATTAATTCAGGTCATTAAAAGAACTCATAATTGGAAGGCAACTGGCAGCGATAAGATCCACAATTACTGGTATAAAAAACTCACAACTCTTCATCCTACTCTACACAATCACATAAACGATTTCATACACTCACCTCAAATCATGCCACCCTTCATTACACACGGACTCACATACATGCTGCCAAAAGATACCGACCTACAAAACCCTGCCAAATATCGTCCTATTACATGCCTACAAACTTTCTATAAAATCCTAACTTCATGCATTGCTGAACATATTTATAAACACATCGCAGATAATAATATCCTTTCAGAAGAACAAAAAGGATGCCGAAAAATTAGTCAGGGCTGTAAAGAACAGTTAACAATTGACACAATAGTAATGAGGCAAGCAATGTCCCAAAAAAAGAACATAAATACTATGTACGTAGATTACCGCAAAGCATTTGACTCAGTCCCACACACATGGCTTATTTCTATATTAGAATTATATAAAATACACCCTACAATAGTATCTTTCTTAAAATGTACTATGCAAGTCTGGCAAACTAAACTCCGCCTCCTAAATGATCCGACTATAAATTCCGAATTTATACCAATCCGCCGAGGTATCTTTCAAGGAGATGCCCTAAGTCCATTGTGGTTTTGTCTTGCACTCAATCCCCTCTCAAACATGCTAAACGACTCAAACAAAGGGTACAAATTTAATTCACTCCACGAACATACTTACACATCAGTCACTCATCTCATGTACATGGACGACATTAAGCTCTATAGTCACACAAAACAATCACTACACTCACTTGCAGACATCACACAAATTTTCTCTAATGATATAGGCATGGAGTTTGGCATAGATAAATGCAAAATATTGTGTGTACAAGGGGGAAAAATAGTACCAAACGACTATGTGATGGAAGCTGGCACCTGTATTGAATCACTAGATCAATTCACCACGTACAAATATTTAGGCTTTCAACAATCCCGCCAAATAAAGCAGCAAGAGATAAAAACAGAATTGACTAAAAAGTTCAAACATCGCCTAAATTCTCTTCTCAGATCACAACTAAATTCACGCAACTTAATAAAAGCTATAAATTCCTACGCAATCCCAGTTCTTACATACTCGTTTGGTATTATCAGATGGTCGAAAACAGATCTCCTTAAGCTCCAGCGAATTATTAATACCTCCATGACGCACCATCGGAAACATCACCCGCGGTCCTGCATCCAGCGCCTTACCCTCCCACGTTCTGAAGGTGGAAGGGGACTTATAGACCTTACAAACTTACATTTCAAACAGATAACATCACTCAGAAAATATTTTCAAACACATGCACAAATCTCTCAACTACACGCGGAAATCATACAAGCAGATAAAAACTTCACTCCACTTAAATTACGTGATGCCAACATACATAATAACGAAAGTATCACCGATGACAAAGAAAAAATTACAATGTGGCAACAGAAATCACTACATGGCAGACATCGTAAGGATCTCCAAAAAGCACATGTTGACAAATCCGCTTCGAACGCATGGTTGTGTCATGGCGAGCTGTTTCCAGAAACCGAAGCGTTCATGATCGCCATCCAGGACCAAACAATAGACACTCAAAATTATCAAAAACACATCATCCGTGCACCAAACCTAACAACCGATAATTGCAGACGTTGCCATAGTGCCTCTGAGACTATCCAACATATAACCGGCGCTTGTAAAGCCATAGTACAAACTGACTACAAGCACCGGCACGACCAAGTAGCTGCTATTGTACACCAAAACCTTGCCCACAAATATCAGTTAATCCCCGAGAAGATTCCTTACTACAAATATCAACCAAGTTGCATCCTAGAAAACGACAATTATAGAATGTACTGGGACAGGACTATACTGACTGACAAAACCGTACATTTCAATAGACCGGATATAACTGTATTACATAAAAGCACAAAATCTGTATACCTAATAGACATTGCCGTTCCCAACACACATAACCTAGAAAACACAAACTCAGAAAAAATTGCAAAATACACAGACCTCTCAATAGAAATTAAAACTCAATGACGAGTAAATATGGTAAAAACAATACCCATCGTTATTTCTACAACTGGCGTCATACCTCACATACTCCACACAAATCTACATACACTAGACCTGCACCCATCTACTTATGTCCTCATTCAAAAAGCTGTAGTACTCAACACATGCAGAATAGTTCGTAAATTCTTATCAACCGTCTAGATTTTATCGAAAGCCTCTTTGTGTTGGCTCTGGCCCCACAAAAGCTCAACTACCAAGTCTTCTTAGAAGATTTGAGAAAAATATATAAAAAAATAATAATAAATAATAATAATAAGTAATATTAGTAAAGTAAGGATAAGGATGCCCATGAAAGTAACTCGTTTCAGATATTATCCGTTTTGATCAAAATGTCCGTAAATATACGCAATATTTTACTTAAGTTGAATTTATCAAACCCGAAATGATACTAAAAACGTGAGTATCAAAAATTTTATTTACTCGAAACGCTACTTTCATAGGTAAGGACTCTATATAAATACAAACAATAACAAGTCATTTTTGAACAGAAAGACGAGAAACATATCGTTCCCTCGGGATAAACATCGAACGAATACATATCCGATTTATACGAAAAGGGATATCAGAGTTCCTGTGACTGGTTTCCTCTGACGAATTATTTCGGCTTGATCCCCCAAACCGATACTCCGCCAGTTATTATTTGTGTCTATCTAGCAGTTTTTATAAGTAAGTTTTTTTTAAATAACCTATATTGTCTCAGTGATGGGCAAATGTCTCTCTTATCTCTCTCCACTTGTCCCTGTAGGATAATAACTTCGACCAGTCTTTGTGAAAAGTATCAAAATCATCTCTCCAGCGCTTTCTCGGCCTACCTCGGCGACGGCAACCATCTTCAGGTTACACTCTCTTGCTATTCTAGCCGATCTCTCGGGATGCATTCTACCGACTTGCCCAATCCCGTTTTAGCGCAGCAGTTTTGTTGTCCACATCAATGATCCCCGTTTTTGAGCGAGGTGTAGCATTTGGGATTCTGTCTATCCTCTTTACACACTTCCATGGCTCTCTGGCAAATCTTGAGCTTAGGCTTCAACTCCTCGGTATGGGTCAGTACATTACAAAAATTAATTTGGACAATACAGCCAAAATCATCGCCAGAACATCTCAAAACCATTCCTGATGTTCCAAAACTCATCTCCTAATATTAAAAAAAGTAGTGATAGAAAAGGATATGATAGTGGTACCATTAATTTATGAATGGAACTAGTAAATAACAAAAAAAATCATTATTTCATTTTACTTAAACGTTGATAACAGAATGAAAATACTGATGGATTGCTTGCCGCATCGCTTAAGGACGTCATTCTTCAGGATTTTGGCCATTCCCTCATATGCTACAGTCATCTTATGATGGCTGTTTTTAAGCCTCAACTACCTAACCTATATTGTATCTAAAACTTTCTATGTTACTTATTCATTTTTTATTTAAGTTTTTTTTACTTGATGACGTCATATAAATCGATGAACGCGGGCTATACCACGAGGGCTATACACACGAAAAAGTGTCACGTTCCGTGTGCAAGAGAGAGCGTGGAACATGCGAATGACAGCACGATTCGCTTAAGCGTTCGGCTTGTGACGCATCTATCTCTCTTACACGGTTATCACTTAAAATTGCCATTGCGACTAGCTCTGTGGCGCAGCGGTCAACACGCCTGCCTGCGACAAGGAGTGACCGGGTTCGATCCCCGGCCAGGTCAAGATGGAAAATGATCTTTTTCAGATTGGCCTGGGTCTTGGATGTTTATCTATATATGTATTTGTTATAAAATATAGTATCGTTGAGTTAGTATCCCATAACACAAGTCTCGAACTTACTTTGGGGCTAGCTCAATCTGTGTGATTTGTCCGTATATATTATTATTATTATTAATTAACGTCCATAAACCGACTTTACAGACAACCAATTTTGTTGTTAAAGTATTAAAATTTGTACGGCAGATGAAACTAAAATAAAAATATAACTGATCCACTACGATGCAGAGATTCGGACGAAACAAGTCCCTCAAACAGCGAAATATCATTTCTCTCTCAATCGCTGAATAACGAGGCCATCTGCGCTCTATTGTTTTGTCTTTTGAAATCTGAAACCCCTTTTATTTCTGTATTAAATCACTTGCTTTTTTGGGCTGAAACTTAAACCTTTTTGTGTTAATATACGATCTTTAGTGTAACAGGCTTTTGATTAATAAATATTGTGACTTGAATCTCTTTATTACAAGCTTATATTTAGTTTCGTGCTGTCCTGATGTTTGTCTGTAATAAAATTACTGTACGAGTTAAATTTAATCCACGTCGCGGTTACCGATTGAGCTGAAATTTTGCATGCGTGCTTCGATCAACAATACCAACCTTGCATGCGTCTGAAATTATGCATGCATGTGTAAATCGGATGATAATACAATATTATGGAATCGTTGCGCTGGTCTGATTATGGAGTCAGAAGGTGGCCATAGAAACTCTTAAACTAAACAAGGTACACCAATCGTGTTTAGGCTCATTTGATTTGTCTTCGAAAGCACTTTAGAGTGTGGATTCGTTTATAATAATAGCTAGTCCCAGAAATGTAATTTATGCAAAAACTTATTATCATACTACATTTATAGTATATTATAGTAGTAGTTACTATTATTATACATACTATTATTATGTTTCAAGCCTGTACTATATGCCGCCATACATACTAGAAATATATGGCTTAAAATGATGAACAATCGCAGTGGTAGAGACATGAGTATTATAGGTATATACCTATGTTTTTTTTCCACCGCTAATTATTAGAAACTTCGAAATTCACTCTTTCATGCTGGTCTGGGAAAAAAGAAAAAACGTAGAATGTGCCAGCTGCTTCTCTTCCCGCGCAGATAGTCAAAACCGATCGAGGGCTAAAATCTGCGGAATCATGTCAATAGGCGTTGCGAATATTTTATTATTAATTAATAACAAAAATACATTATCTGTGAAAATTTTATCCGTCTAACACACCGACTGACGGACAGACGGACAGCTAAACAATATTAATAGCGTCCCATTTTTACCCTATGGTTACGGAACCCTAAAAAACGTAGAACTTAATAGCTACGTTCCACGTTTTTTTTTCTTTTCTCCCAGATCAGCATGGAAGAAACAAATAAAGATATGCTATGGTAAAATATAGACACCAACTTGTTTTCCAACATCTGGCGAAACTAAACCCGACTGAATTAATTTAAAAGGTCAACCACCAACACCTTGGCCTCCCCTCGACTGAAATGTTGTAAATTAATCTCATTAGAGACCATTATGAGACGACAATGGCAATATCATGATGTCCCTCGCAAAAAGCTTCAAAGCAAACACATAAATAAAATCCGGAGTGCGCAGTTGACAGTTCTTTTGTTCAAAACATTTGGCCCTTTTTTTGTCGTGGCCTAATTTGTGGCCACGGGAATATGTTATGTACTTGCTTTTTCCTGGAAGATAATTTATGGACGTTGAGGTATTTTTAAAAGTTAAACTACTACTAGTGGCTCTATGGCATATAGCCACTAGTATTTTTTTTATGTTATAGGACGGCAAACGAGCAAGGCGGTCACCAGTTTTTTTTTCATGATAAAAGACGGCAAACGCGTCACCTGATGGTAAGTGATCACCGCTGCCCATAGACAACTGCAACACCAGGGTGTGACAGAAGCGTTGCCGGCCTTTCAAGGAGTTGGGGGAATAAAATGGGGAGGGGAGAGAGAAGGATGGACCTCCGGCTCTCTCACTCACCGAACGAAGCATAGAAGCGGTAAAGCTTCTACTCAGACGTCAATTTTTCTGTGAGAGTGTGGTACTTTCTCGGACGAGCCAGCCCATTCATGCTACTAGCAATTCATTTTGCCAGTAACATGGATCTACCACGACTAAAAAGTAAGTAGTCTATGGTATGTAGACCTCGCAAGACTTACTTGTATCACAACGGACTCACAATTGTCCTAAGCTCCATATACCCCAATGGCGCTTAAGTCCATTGTGCCATTTCAAGCTTTGTGAAAATTTTCCAAAAACTAAATCGACAAAAATATTGAACCGTTTCACAAAATTTCACGAGAATCGTTTGATAAATGCGACCTATAGAAGCGAACAACCGAACAGCCGGACATACGAACTACTTTTTGCTGAAACTGAAATGGAGACGCTTTGCTCGCGCTTTGCGCCGCTCGGTCAAAAAAAGTACATTCCATTGAAAGAGGCTTTTGTTTAGAGAACATGCAGAAACAAATGAACGGCCACCTAGCTCCAAATAACTCAAAATCTATGTATTTTCACCCGACTGACCCACCCAGGAGGGTAATGTTTTCGCGCATTCATATATGTAAGTATGTAAGTATGTCTGTTCCATTGTCCACTCATGTAGCCTAAACGGCTTGACTGATTTTGAAGTGTAATGTGTCATATGATTTGTATTCTTCCCTAGAGTGTCATAAGCTATGTAACGTCAGTAAAATATCAATATGGCGAACGTAAACTGGCAAAAACTTGCAAAGAGTAGGTAGTTACTTCCTGTAGCCTTAATGTCATGACCAGTTTTGAAGAATAAGGCCTCATTAGATTTATTTGTATTCTTCCCAAAAGTCTTAAGAGCAATTGACGTCAGCTAAAACATCAATTTTACGGCCATAAATGCAAATTTATAAAAAGCAAATTTATCATCATCGTTTCGAGTAGGTGTCACGGTGGTGTCAGAGTTCTTCGGAACCGCCTCTCGGCGTCTGACGTGGTTCCTTTAACGACTACCAGATGGCAGCCGGTACCACCGGCTTAACGTGCCTTTCGAAGCACGGAATCATCTTTCTTATCAGACAATCAGGTGATTCAAGCCTGCAATGTCCTAACCAAACTGGAAACAACTAAACAAAGTATGCTTCCGGTGGGAATCGAACCCACGACCCCCGGGTCAACAGGCAAACGCCTTAACCATTGGACCACGGTGGCTATCAGCAAATTGATAAACTTAGTTCTTAACTCGCAAAATAGATGGCGCTGAGTCAATGGCCAGTCGGGTTTTTTAGATTTTTTTTTAAATTAATTTACTTGTTTAAAATCTATCCTACTAACTAAACCACCACACTCTATTTTAAACACCAGCAAGCGGAGGGCGGACACGCCAGGTGACATAACTTGCCAATTATATGGAAATTTCATAGAGGTGACCTTAATTTCTGGTCCCAAGGGTGCCACTTAATGACATCAAGCCGCTCTGTAAATGGCTCTGATCGAGGGACTCGTAGGCTGATTAAAAGGAATATAATTTTCTTTATACCATTACGTTTAATAAGATGCATTTATTTCTTCGTTGCGTATTTAACTCATCATTGGTCACTAAACGAGATACTATAGAAGTTTTATTGCTAATGTGTTAAAAACTCTTAAATACATCAAAAAAAGAAATCGAATTCTTAACTTCTGTTTATGGTGAAGGTGATTTAGTTTTCTTTTTATCTCTAAGCCTAATAATTGTGGAATCACCAGACGATGATTTTACGTAAATTAATAAATGAATGAGTTAGTTCCCTTTGTATTTGTTGCAAACTCCGAATGAACGAGAGAAAAGGAAGCAGCTGGTACATTCTTCATTTTGCTTATCTTCTAGATTAGCATGGGAGGTCGTATCACTAGCACTACATGGTAAAAGTTGCTTTCCGTTGACTGTCTGTCCTTATGTTTGCTTAGATCTTTAAACGCAACGGATTTTGATGCGGTTTTTTAATAGATCCTGGAGTAATTCAAGAGGAAGGTTTATATGTACATTGCACCCGCGAGAAGCCAGGGTCTGTATCACTAGTGTCGAAAGTGAGTTTGTTTGTTACACTTTCACGTAACTACTGAACCGATCATCATGAAATTTTGCATACAAGTTCTCTGGAGTACGGAGAAGAATATAGGCTACTATTCCCGAGGGATCGACATTTACGCGGGCAGAGCCGCGATCGAAAGCTAGTATGATAATAAAAGAACAACAACATGCTCCATTTTAAAAATATCGGCAAGGCAGAGTTGCTAAATGACGTAACTGGCCAATTAAAGGAAAATTTAAAAGACGTGACTTAATTTCTACTCCCAAAGGTGCTTCTTAATGATATGAAGCCGCTCTTTAAGAGGCTTTGATCGAGGGAGTCGTAAGCTTATTAAAAGAAGTATTATTTTCTGATTTTAACAATATAAGATTCATTTTTTATTATTCGTTAATAGAATTACATTAATTCTTTGTGAACTAGGTATTATCTGCTTTACTACTTAGTTCTAAGCCTATTAAAGTTAAATGCCGTATATCAAAATATGTGTCTTAAATTAAATGAAGTTTTGTTCAAATTTGGATATCATGTATCTCTTTTCCATCACCATCATCATCATCATTACAGCCGTTAAAAGACCACTATTGGACAAAGGCCTCTCCCAAAGATACGTTCCACGGCGCGGTTTATTCTTTTTTCCTTATTTCATTCTTTGCACATATACCTAATTAATTGTTAATCTACTTGATGCTAAGCATTGTCTACCAGTTTTATCTTTGGTGATGGTGAAAAGCTAATAGAAAGGGGTAATATTTAAGTGAGAAATTTGACGAAGGACACATTTATGTACCTAGGTAAAATCAATTAAATAATAAAATTATACATAATACAAAGTTAAATATAATTGAAAATGTTTATATGTTTATAATTATATTATATTATATATTATAATTATATTATATTATTAGTTAGTAACATTAGGAAATCGGTATTTTTGCCCTGATACTATACCGCTCATCACAGATACAGAAGTTAATCAAGCACTCAAAACTATGAAGTATGGAAAAAGCCCTGGCAACGATGGAGTAACTACAGAAGCCCTGAGAATTGGTAGCCATGTCCTTATACCACATTTGACAAACCTCTTTAACACCATTTTACTGACTGGCAAAATTCCAAAGGATATCTGTCATTCGAATATTGTTTTACTGCATAAAAAAGGCGATGAAACAGATATCAACAACTATAGACCTGTTAGCTTAACTTCGCATATATATAAATTATTTATAAAGATCATTCTTCAGCGAATAGGATTTACTCTAGATTCCCACCAGCCTCCGGAGCAGGCTGGATTCCGACCTGGCTTCTCGACAAGCGACCATCTACAAACAGTCAATCAAATAGTTGAAAAGTTTAACGAATTTCATAAACCACTTTATGTCGCTTTCGTCGACTATACTAAAGCGTTTGACAACATCGTACATTCAGCTATATTTGCTGCTTTAGAAAGACAAAATATAGAAAATACATATATAGAACTTTTAAAAATTATCTATGACAATAGTACTGCAAACATAAAGTTAGAATCCTATGGACCCACATTTAAAATTGAAAAAGGCGTAAAGCAGGGTGACCCACTTTCACCAAAACTATTCAACAGTGCTCTGGAGGAAGTGTTCACGAACTTGGAGGTTTTGTGGCAGCGAGGGGGCATTGAGATCGGTGGAGCTCGACTCACTAATCTACGGTTCGCCGATGATATTGTCCTTTTCGCATCCACATCGGCGGAACTGCAAGAAATGCTCCAAGAACTGAGCAAGGCGAGCTTGGAAGTTGGACTTCTGATGAATGAGTCAAAAACAAAAGTCATGACCAACAGCGTCACTCGTAGGGTCCAGGTAGACGGGCAAGAAATTCACTACGTTGATGAGTACATCTATCTGGGCCAGGTAGTCTCCTTCAACAACCGACAAGAGAAGGAAATTGACCGTCGCATAGAAAATGCTTGGAGGAGCTACTGGTCCATGAAAGCGTTTATGAAGGGCGACCTTCCAATGTCTCTTAAACGTCGACTCATCGACATGTGTATCTTGCCCGTCCTAACCTACGGCGCTCAGACGTGGTCACTGACTGAGGAGCAGAAGTCCAAACTCAAAGTTTGCCAAAGAGCGATGGAGAGAAGTATACTAGGTTTCAGAAGACTGGACAGAGTCCCGAATGGTACACTTCGCTCAATGACAGGTATCGCCGATGTGAGACACAAAGCTGCCAAGATGAAGTGGGACTGGGCGGGTCATGTCAGTAGAATGTTGCCAGACAAATGGGTTAATAAAGTGACTTCTTGGATACCTGAGGATGGTCGTCGTCGAAGGGGCAGGCCAAGGAAAAGATGGCGGGATGATCTCGACGCCTTTCGGCATGACTGGTCAGATATGGCTCAGGATCGAGATAAATGGAAGGAGATGGGAGAGACCTTTGCCCAGCAGTGGGACAGAACAGGTTATTAAAAAAAAAAATTATATTATAAAACTACATATAAATATACATAAATAGAAATATGATACATAAAAATACATATATTATTGCAGCATGGATTGTTCGCGATAATGTCTGATTACAAGCTTTTTTAAGTTTCTTGTGCTGTGTGGGAAGTATAGGAATTTTTGGATAAGGGAAATGTGTGAAGGTATTGGGATACTACACACTCGGATGAATGGAGAAAAAGCAAGTAGCTGCTCGGAAAACCAGGCGCGGGTACCCGATGCTACACCTGCTTTTTACCGGACCTGCAGTAAAGCATGACACTCCTGACTATCTCTTTTTCAACGTTATATAATTATTTTTTATATTTGCAAATTCGATAAAATAGCTTTTTGGAACGACCACTGCTGAAAAGAGTAAGCCAAAAGAAACTCAGTTTAGTTTATCCCAACGTGCCTGAATGGCTATATTTTTAATTTATAACAATTTGAGATATTTAACATTAATTAAAAATTTACATGTATTGATTTACATTTAGTGAATGTGTTGCGTCCATTCAGTTTTATGTGATAGGTAGTCATTTATACAATAGTATGCATTTACTTGATTATTAAATTTGTATTTTTAAATAGAAACAACATATTAGTCATAGAACTCCTTACATGATATAAATTTTAACTTAAAATAGGCCTTTTAGGTCCGAAATTAAAATTCCAATTAAACATATTTGAAATTTACCAACCCTTTTATGTTAATTGGCTCTAAATAGAGCCTAGCTTACATACAAAAAATAATTATTCAGAGCATGATAAAATGTGCTAATTTTAAAATTCGCACTCATAACAAGGTAAATCACGCTTTCGCGCCATTTTTGTAAAACACCAATTAATTCATAATTTACTTTACAAGGTGACGTTCCGGTCGGCTACACTTTATTGCTCATAATCCAAACTACGTCAGCACAAATCTAATATTAACAGAAAGGCATTTTCACAATTTGTACGGCTATTAGATTAGAAGTAACTTGCAGCGAAACACTCATGCAACTTGGGTTACCATTCGTCCGGATTATTCCGGACATGTCCAGAATTTTAGACTCTTGTCCGGACTTCGTCCGGCCCTTTAATTTGTCCGAATTTATGGAATATGAGTAATAAAACTTTTTTTTATATATCAAATCTCCTCAGAGCGTCGTCGCCTGCCTACATGCTTACCACAGCACTAAACTAAACTAAGTGATTAATGTTTCCAAAAAATCCGGACTTTTATCGAAATGTCCGGCTTTTTGCCAGGGTTTTTCAAATTCCTAAATGGTACATGCAACGTGTAGGATTGTAGCTTAGTGTATACCGATGTAGATAAGTAGCATAATTTCTTTGTTCTATACAAACAAGACAAATAACCAAACGCTACCTTCAGCAAGATTTGACCAGTTAAATGTTAATTATTAACTCTTGATATAAACATTTTTATACAATTTTACAAATTTCTGATGGCGATTCCTGTTCTGGTGGGATCGCAGTTCTAGCCCAACCTAAACTACTTTTCTGGTAGCAAGTCGTTTCTGACGGGGTTGCAGTTGGGTTAGCCCAACCTAACCTACTTTTCTGGTAGAAGCTTGTTCTGTCGAGGAGCAGTTCTTACCTAACTTACTTTTCTGAGAGCAATTTCTAACATATTTATAAAAATTAAGGCAATACACATAAGCCTAAACAATATTTAATAATAATTTAATTTTGTTTTTTGTTATTATGTCTATGGAGATTCTACAAATCATAATTATGCGAAATAACCCGTGGGTATGGTACAAAACTATTATGACGAACTATTATGCCAAATTATTTATGCTTAAACCGGTATGCTAAAGCATATAAGAACAAAACAACTCTTGTGAAAAAATGGGGTCCATGCATCCACGCACATACATACAGGACAAATATAGTACTGTTATGCTCTTACCGTAACGTCGCTTACATAGTCGGTTCATAAAACTATATAACTGAAATGAGTTGCCCTTCTGTACCTTTACATTGCTATGGTCTCAGCCGGGAGGCAACTGAGGGCCGATTACGCCGAAATTCAATGTTGCGTCTACGTAATTTCGGTTTTCCGGGTTGGCGCGCCGTGTAATATCCTATACATCCTTATAGCCTGATATACCGTGTGTATGCCGCCTAAATTTGGCGATAAAGCTGAAAATGGCGCTTGCATAGTTTTATCGGTGACCAGTCGGATACGGGAGTTGTGGAATGTTTACCACAATATAAAAGGGTCTAACCTACGGTCTGACCATAGTTAGATCTGCGTTGCGGTTTGGCTTTTAGAGTGTGAAACTTTGCGGCATTTACCATTTGATCATAAAAGAAAGATGTTTTAACTGTAATTTATTTGAAAATAATACATTTACATACTTAATGCGAATTTCCGTTGCGGGATAGACAAAGCCTAGGTCTTTAAGAGCTAAAAGCCACGTTTAGCCTGTTGATGGGTGCTTATCTGAAAAACGGAATAAAATAGTGAGTGGTTGCTAGCTGCACCGCCTACTAACATGATTTCTAATTTTCGTCTATTCCCTTGACCGGTTTTTACTATTTGCGCGGGAATATGTATTTTTTTTAATAAGTAGATTATGTGTGAAAGCTTTACAAATAAACAAACAAACTCACTTTCGCATTTATATAATAATGTTAGTAAGGATACCTCCGAACAAAATTTAATTTATATTCCGTTGAAAGTTATTAAAAATTCAATTGAAAAGTGATTATTTTTTATTAATAACTGTGTACTTCAATGAACATAAAACATTACATTTGTGACATTCATTCGCAACATAAAATACAGTGTGTTAATATCAGTGACGTATGCGTGAAATAAAACAATATTTTTCGCGGTATATGGAGCCTACGTACAACAGCCAGGCGAAATTTTAATATCTATTTTTAGTGGGTGCTCGTTGTTACCGCCATTTTACATTTTTTATGACTTGCCATGTTAGAGCGGGTCAATTCTTAGAAATTTGATTGGAAGTAATATTTGATACTTTTTTCTGTTTTTTGGGGCAAGCTGATAAACACAATACATAGTACTGCCGTGTGGTATCCGGCAGAGTAGAATAGGACCACTCCAAGTCTTCCCGTGGATGTCGTAGAAGGCGACTTAGGAAATACAAGCTAAATAAAGCTTATAAACATCTGTGAGACCTCTTCAACCCGTCTGGCCAGCGTGGAGAGTATAGGCCAATTCCTCTGACAGCTCTGGCCAAGTATGGCTCTAGTAATACAGAGAGGGTGCTCCTGTAGTGGAGACTAAAAAAAAAGACCTAATGATGATGATACATAGTACTTTACTAATCTTATGTATGCTAAGTAATTCATGATTGTGCTTTCAGCACCGCTTACCACATATTACTAAGTGTGTTTACAAAACATGAGACTCTGAATGTTGGAATTATATGAAAAGTTCTCTGATAAGTTTTTTAAAGGCCCCAACAGTCACAGTTGTTATATCTATATTATTAAAATAACATTAAAAAATTTTGTTAAGCGATATATTGGTGAGCGAGAGCCAGTGTTTCTACGACTTACAAGAATCGCAAACATATGACATCTTTTACGGTTACGCATTTGGCTTTTACGTGGAATTCTGTACTTTAACTTATTAACTGATTGACCAATCGTACCTGTTATTAAACAAATCAAAAAGTAACACGGCTTCAAGATGTGTATGTCATACATTTAACTTGCTAATTTCATAGGTAAGCCTTTTTTTGTAGCATCTATAGTGCATACATCGCAAAAGTTTTTTTTTTACTGATTCAAGGGCATCAATATACTTAGCTATATGTAAGGATTCCATAATAGGCACAGGATGTTCAATTTGAGATCGGATTAAATACTTCCCGGTGTTATAGGCCCTTTACGTCTTGTTATTGCTCAGCTGCTTTAAAAAAAATCTTAAGTACCATACGTACGACGCTCGTGTCGGTGTCATTGTATGGAAAGAAACGTATACTACGACTATTTTAGGCCAAATTATAGTGGCCGGATAAGAGTGGTTAACCATTGTCTTCTCTTTTACATATACTCGTGGACAACTACTAACTAACTAGTGCGTGGGTTGCCTCACGATGTTTTCCTTCACCGGAATCAGTACTTGAGTTAGAATGGTCAGGCCAGGCTAAGTTCGGACCCGGAACCTATTGCTTAAAGGTATATGGCTGATACGCTCTTAGACAATAAAGCCACTGCTGCCTTTTTCAAATTCATATTTATTTATTTAAATAATATAGGTATTACAAAAGTTGATTACCTTATCTTAGAGTACAAATACATTTTGCCTCACAGAAGCGTGCTTAAACATTATAGTATTTGTAAGTAAATTAATTACATATCTCATCAGTCAAAAAGTCTTCTATGTTGTAGTAACATTTGTCAATTAGATTTTATTTACATGATATTATTAAGTACCGTACATTGTACCTGAAACTTTAAAAAGGCTTTATTATGGGGTAAAAAAGGTCTAAGATGAAGTTACCAAGAAGAACACACCAATATTTTCATGCAAATCGTTGTTATTGCGATCTACCAAAATATTTGAGCGATGAATTACGAGGGTAGCAGCTGGTGCGTTGCTTACGTGGTTATTAAAACGATATTTAAATTGGTTATTTAATATTTCAGTATTTTAACTAGGTACGTACTGCATATTGCGGCGAAATAAAATATAAAGTAATCATAGGCGTCTTCTTTTGGAGTCGTCATGCTTATATTTGTTTAAATATAAGCATGAGGTCGAGCTCCGTGGCGCGAGGGCCCCGGGTTCCATCCCTGGTCAGGTCAAGATGGAAAATGATGTTTTTCAGATTGGCCTGGGACTTGGATGTTTATCTATATATGTATTTGTTATAAAATATAGTATCGTTGAGTTTGTATCCCATAACACAAGTCTCGAACTTACTTTTGGGCTGGCTCAATCTGTGTATTTTTTGTCCGTATTTATTTATTTATTAATAATATTTGTATTGTTTTAACCATTAGGTGGCTACGATGATACTCTTTTCGTTCATTCAGCCTCACGGATCCTTATTAGGCTGATATATAGCGTAAAAAATAACCACCAACGTTTATAAGGGTTGCCTCAGCCCGTCAAAATGAACAACTTCTTCTATGGCACTGATACTGGATACGGAAAATAAGACATTTTCATACTGATTGCCGGGCCTACCGAACACTATGTATGGAAATGTCGTATATCAAAAAATTTAAGTTGTTCAATTTGACGGACTAATTCACCTTTCAATGGATTATTGGTCAATTTACACGATGTATGAATCTTCCACAAGAATAAATTCAGCCAAAAATTTCCTTATTATTATTGGATAGTTTAAAACAAAATTGCACAGAGAAAAGTGCATTCTTGCGAACGAACCCCTAGGGTCTGTTTACAACAGTAAAAGGACGATTGTAAGCATCCTGGGATGCCTTCAGTAGCTTGAAGCGTTTGCCTCTCAACAACAAAGATATTATGAAAATACAACAAAATAAAAATTGCCTTGTAATTGCAGACTATTGATGAAAATCAAACAACCTCCGTGGTCCAGCGGTTAAGGCGTTTGCCTGTTGACCCGGGGGTCGTGGGTTCGATTCCCACCGGAAGCATACTTTGTTTAGTTGTTTCCAGTTTGGTTAGGACATTGCAGGCTTGAATCACCTGATTGTCTGATAATAAAGATGATTCCGTGCTTCGGAAGGCACGTTAAGATGGTGGTCTCGGCTGCCATCTGGTAGTCGTTAAAGGAACCACGTCAGAGGCCGAGAGGCGGTTCCGAAGAACTCTGACACCAGGGTGTGCATGGTCGATTGACCGTGACACCTACTCGAAATGATGATGATTAATGAAAATGAATATAAATGGATTTCAAACTTCTTATCCAAGGCACATGAAATATGTTCCCTAATTGATGATGGGATGGCAAATTGCACAGAATAAAATATGTAAGCAAATTCAGAACGTCTTTCTTTTATGGATCGGTTAACAAAATCATTCGCAAACGGATAAACCATCAACCAAGTACAAATGTATATATTAACACGGCATTGGCAATAAGCGGCGTTCACTTGATACTTATCTACGAGAAACTTCGCAGCAATGATTTTCCCAACCCGTATTCAGCGCATCTGGCTCCCTCGATAACCGTGTAAGAACGCGAAAAACTTTTAATTAGTTTGCACTCGCACACGGCAATAAAAGTGTAGATGTATTTTCGAACTTCTTATCTAAGGCACATGAAATGTGTTCCCTAATTCATAATGGGAATGCGATATCAGGGAATAAAATAAGTAAGCAAATTCAGAACGTCTTTCTTTTAGGGATCGGTTAACAAAATCATTCGCAAACGGATAAATTCATCAACCAAGTACAAATGTATATATTAACACGGCATTGGCAATAAGCGGCGTTCACTTGATACTTATCTACGAGAAACTTCGCAGCAAGTGATTTTCCCAACCCGTATTCAGCGCATCTGGCTCCCTCGATAACCGTGTAAGAACGCGAAAAACTTTTAATTAGTTTACACTCGCACATGGCCATAAAAGTGTAAATGTATTTTCTAACTTCTCATCTAAAGGCACATGAAATGTGTTCCCTTATTCATAATAGGAATGCGATATCAGGGAATAAAATAAGTAAGCAAATTCAGAACGTCTTTCTTTTAGGGAGCGGTTAACAAAATCATTCGCAAACGGATAAATTCATCAACCAAGTACAAATGTATATTGGCAATAAGCGGCGTTCACTTGATACTTATCTACGAGAAACTTCGCGACAAGTGATTTTCCCAAACCGTATCAGCGCATCTGGCTCCTTCGAGAACCATGTAAGAACGCGAAAAACTTTTAATTAGTTTGCACTCGCATATTAGAGTATTAAAAAATTAGTTTTAGTTTCTTGGCTAAAAGGCTTATTGAGGAATCTCATGATCAAAGAGCTGGAAATTACCTAGCTCAGTGTATCAGCATTGCCATTCAATTAGGCAATGCTGCCAGCCTTTTGGGCACGATGCCCAGATGTGAGCACCTGGAGGGACTGTAAGATATATTTTTAAGTAGGTAATTTATTTTATTATTATTTGAAGTTCGTATTTTTAAGTAGTTTAAATAAGTATTCATTTAAATGTTAAAATTATATGTATATAATGTATATTATTAAATGTTAATTACTAATAAATTACTATATTCTAAATAATTGGTTACTTGATTATATAACGTACTTTTCTCTACCATAGTGACCTGTGTAGAAAAAAAGAAACGTAAAATGTACCAGCTGCTTCTACTTCCGCGTAAAAACAAAAGCAAGCTGATAAATTTATGAAAACAAGATTGTTTAAAAAGTTTAAGCATTAAAAGCCGAATGGACGAAAATTTCATGTGTATAGGCGTTGCGATGGACTATCCATCACTTTTTTGATTTGGTTTTCTCTTTTATGCCCACCAACATGATATGTTTAATGTGGACTTTAGTTCTCATGGCTCTAGACTCCATCTAACATGTAAGATAGAAAGATGTGACATGGTCAACATCTTTTAGAAATAGGTGAATATGACTTTAACATTACTTTCATTTTCAGTATGCAATTAGTAAATTCATTTGCATACGGATCATCATTACAGAACTTTCCCTATGGGACCAATGTTGGGAACTCAACTTTTTTTGACATTTTCATACTAATTGCCGCGCTGGCCAAACACTTTTGTATGAAAACATAATTTTTTTTTGAGTTTCTTTTGTTCATTTTGACGGGCTGAGTCACCCCTTCATAGTTTTTGGGAACATCGTTGGTTATGTTACGTAATAAGCAGCGTTCATTTGATTTCCATCTACGATAAACTTTACGGCAATTGATTTTCCAAAACCGCATCTGGCTCCCTCGGGAACCGTGTAAGAACGCGAAAAACTTTTAATTAGTTCGCACTCGCACATCAGGGTTCCTAGTCGAAAATATTAGTGTAGACGTTTGATTTATATTCAGGATTTAGTAACGGATGAATTAAGTAGCATACTTTTCTCCTCCATGTTGATCTGTGTGTAAAAAGAAACGTAAAATGTTCTAGCTGAATCTGTTACTGCGTAGAAAAAGCTAGATATTAACAAAAAACCATTTAAAAATGATGAAATGTAAGCATTTAAAGCTGAATGGGCAACATTCAGAAGATTTATGTTTAAAGCCTATGTGGTTAAGAAGCCGTCACTATTTTACACGCTAAACGTGGCCTTTAGTCCTGGCTCTAAGCTCTAATCTCAGATCGAAAGGGACTAAACGCTTTGACAGTTCCTTTTTGGTTCGAGTAGCTAAGGTGTGGAATGAATTGCCTGCGTCTATATCCTAGACAAGTACAGTCCCGGGACATTCAAAAGTAGAATAAATGGGTATCTCTTGGATAGGCATGTAACATCCTTGTTTTCATCGTCACTTATCATCAGGTTAGATGGTACAAATACTTTCTTCAATACTTAGTAAAAAAAGATATTTACGTGTGTCTGTGGTATTCTCTTATAAATCGGTATGTATAATGAAAGAAAGAATGATATGTTATAATTTCAAAACAATACTTTCCTTTTCGGCAGCCGGTTTACAAAACGATTCGCAAACGGATAAATCCAATCAACTGGCAATAAAAGTGAAAATGTATTTTTACATAGCAACAAACATTTTAATTAGTTCCCACTCGGACATCAGAATTCCTAGTTGAAGATATTAATTAGTCAGTGCTTGATTTATATAGCGTTAATAGTATTCAGAAGATGAGGAGGATTTTTCTTTCGTTTATAATCTTTTTACATGAGTTAAGACACGAAATTAAAATAAAATTAAATGAAACTGGCAAATGGCCAGTTTTATTAATAACAGTGAAGGAGTGTTAAAAATAAATTGGAGAAGTGAGAAGGGGTGGCGAGACGGAGGGAGGCAGATTTGCGTTATTCGCAGAATTATTTGTTTACAATATTTCACAGTATAAATTAACTATCTGATATTTAAAAGTTCGGCACTTGTCGATGTCATTTTGTGGAAATAAAAGCACACAGTGACTCTTTTAGGAAGAAAATAACGGAATGGTTTAAAATTGACATGTCAATTTCACACACTAGCGATATTTCCTTCACCGGAAGCGCTTGGTCGGTCAAAATTACCGTACTTGAGTCAGATTGGTCGGGCCGAGTGGGGTTCGAACCCTGTGACCCTCGCTTATGGGTAAGATACTCGTAGGATAATTAATATTTCTTTTAGGTCTGCAACACGCAAATGGCACCCCTGGTGTTGCAGGCGTCCATAGGCTACGGTAACCGCTTTCTATCAGGTAGGCCGCATGCCTGTTTGCCAACTAAGTGGTATAAAAAAAAATATACATTGACATTATACACTGTAGGCATATTAATAAATTATAAGGTCCATTGAAATTAAGCGCAAATATTTTAACGGCTGGTATCCATAAGTCAAAGAAATGCTTTAGTAGCAAAATTTAAGAAACCAACACGCTAGTTTTTGTTTTAGCTTTTTCATAAAAAATATATATATATTCTATTACCATCGATAAATCCGCTGTTTTGATTGTTGACGTCAGTGATTTAGTCATAGTAGATAACAGTAAAAGTTGTTCGCCAAGAAAGTGATTTTAGTACACAGGGTGTTTTTTTCGTCTGTTTTTTCGAATGTTTAGGTCCAGATATTCAAAACCAGCGTGTCGATTTTGTTTTCCTTGTATATCATTTTTCTAGCTTATGGGTGCCAGTCCTTAAAATATATGCGCTTCATTTAAATTGAGCTTATATACATATTGAATTCTAAAATTAGAGTTCCTTCTGGCTTTATTATCGGATAAACAAATTTTACGTGATAACGGTGGAAGAGATATAGATGCGACACTCACAAGCCTAACGTGCCTCTCTATCGCTTGTTCCACGCTCTCGCTTGTACACGGAACGTGACATTTTTTCGTACGTGCAGTCGACATTAATTGATTAATATGACGTCAAAAATATCTCACGATGTTTTCTTCCTCTAAATGCAGATAGTGGTCGATGAAAAGGCCGTACTTTCTGGATTGGACTACAAACTCAAAGATACAGGTTGGGTCGGGCGGGGTTTGAACCCGGAAACAATCGCTTATAGGTCGAGCTCTTAAGACTACTCAGCCACTACTACTTATTTTATTACCACTTCTTAGCATTCACTCATAAAGGACGTTACATAAAAAAGAAAAGGACGGACTATACCGATTGTATATAAGAGGGCTGACTAAGTAGGCAAATCTAATTGGGGAAACACATTCCCGAGCAATATTCGCCAGGAATCCTGTGTCTTGCCGCGGGCAGTCATCTAGCCAGTAATAAATTTCATAGGAACCACACTACTGTCTGTGTGTGATTACTGATCACAAGCATCCACTGTTATTGCATAATCTCTGAGGCGGTCCAAGTTACCGAATGTTGCTTTGGCAACTGAACTTTCAAGTGATTAAGGATTGATAATAAAAATACAACCACAGCAGTACAAGTTACCTTCCATGTCAACTTGACTAACATTGACTTTACTGCCAGTGTGATTTAACAAGATTAACATAAACTGCTTCACTATTGCTGGTGATTTTCTATAACCCCGCTACTCTACCCACATTAGATGATAAAATATGCCGCTCATGACATAACTTACAGAATTCATGACTGCCCAACGATGCCTTCCATTTTGATTTTTTAATTTCAATTTTGAGCCACTATCACGTCTCTTTAACTGTTACTGGTGGCTTTTTATAAAACTACTACTTCACCCGCATTAGAAGGTAAAATAAGGATACTTCCTTAATCCAACCTACTAATTCTGAGCCAATCATGTGTATTTAACAAATTCACTTATATTGCTTCTCTTTTATGGGTGGCTTTCTATAAACCTGCTACTTTACCCGCATTGGATGGTAAGTATTAAGCCGCTCATGACTTAACCCACAAAATTCATGACTGTACCCACTGATGCCCGAAGACCAACGATACTTCCTTAATCCAACCTACCAATTCTGAGCCACTATCATGTCTATTTAACAAATTCACTTATATTGCTTCTCTTTTACGGGTGGCTTTCTATAAACCTGCTACTTTACCCGCATTGGGTGGTAAAATATGCCGCTCATGACTTAACCCACAGAATTTACGACTGTAGCCAACGATGCCCGAAGACCAACGATGCTTCCCTAATCCAACCTACCAAACTTAAGCGTCCATCACGTTGATTTAACAAGATTCGCTTATATTGCTTCATTATTGCTGGTGACTTTCTAAAAACCTGCTACTTTACCCGCATTGGATGGTAAGTAATAAGCCGCTCATGACAACCCACAAAATTCATGACTGTGCCCAACGATGCCCGAAGACCAACGATACTTCCTTAATTCTACCTACCAATTCTGAGCCACTATCATGTCTATTTAACAAATTCACTTATATTGCTTCTCTTCTACGGGTGGCTTTCTATAAACCTGCTACTTTACCCGCATTGGGTGATAAAATATGCCGCTCATGACTTAACCCACAGAATTCACGACTGTAGCCAACGATGCCCGAAGACCAACGATGCTTCCCTAATCCAACCTACCAAACTTGAGCGTCCATCATGTCGATTTAACAAGATTCGCTTATACTGCTCCGCTATTGCTGGCAACTTGCTAATGAAAACTGTTGGTGTTCAAATAACTGTTGGATTGTGAAATATTTACTTTGAGTGATATTTGTCTTTTTTCTCTTTATGGCATTACGAACTCTATTGAATTATATTTTAGAAGTAGGATTGCATGTTTCAGTTGATTTATTTTAAAGAAAATGAGGAAATCTTTTAATATATTGCATGTAATGAGGTTACTACTCATAGTTACCAATCTCTACGTTACAATTTGTTATATATGCTTATATAATATGTGATATGAGATATTAGTTTTCGCCCGTGGCTCCGCTCGCGTAAATTTAAATCCCTCGGGAAGAGTACCGTTTTCCGGAACGGAACCCATGCTATTACCCGGAACTCTTCGTCATACTAAATTTCATCTTACCGTAAATACCACTTGTGCTTATTGTAACACGGACGGAAACTGAATGAGTCTATGCAACAGGGGAAACGCTCAGGGAAGGAAAAAGATATTTATTTCATCTAAATCGGTTCAGTGGTTGAAGCGTTAGACACAGTTACTTTCGCATTTATAATTATGTCATATAATTTGCCTGCGACATATGGTTATGGATATCCATATACCGATAACCATACGGTTATCGGTTCATATGGTTACCTATACAGCTAACCATTGAGACATCGGATGATTCGACACCTATCTGACGAATCCGCCGATATTTTTTTCGGATAACACTGTTTGGCCGTTTCATCATCGGATGAATATTTTTTTGGATTAAATGTCATCTAATATATTATATGTGTTTTTTAAGATGAACCGATGTCCCTTATATCGATTTCTTAAAGTGTTTTGAAATTTATATCTCAATAATAACAAATTATATAATACAAATGTCAAATTAGTAATGTCGGAGAAAAATTCCGGCGTATTTTTATTTTCCTCAAGCGGCTCGAGAAGTCATTATCAAAAAGAAAGCAAAAAATAATGGAGGAGGAAATAACAATAAAATGTAAGGGATATCCCCCACTGAGATGAAGTGATTCATTCAAAAGCAAACAAATTATATCTGAAGTGTTATAGTCTTCATTCGGAGGTTTTGTCGAACAATTTCTGTATTTTTATTTTGTTAGGCTTATCGATGGCGCGGATCGGAAAATATTTGCACGAAAAACAAAAAGTATTATTTTGTAGTGTCTGAATTTATTGTTTCTATTGCGTGTTTGTACAGATAAAGCTTAGGAAAGTTTCACTATTTCACGAGCTTTTGTTTACGTTTGTTTGTCTGTAAGGGTAAATCTTGCTACTCAATTTTTGAAGCATTTCATAAAGGATTAAGTTGACATTTTTGTACTCATGTAAGTCGGGTAACAATGCAATATTAAGGTATATATCTATTACCTATATATCTATGCGTAATGCAATATTGTAGTGCAACTAGCTGTGACTTCGTTCGCGTACATTTATGTTATGTTTGTATGGGGGCCACGTATTATCATAACTGGAGAATTTTTTTAAGTAGCTTATCATCTACGGCTAAATGTTTTCTACCAAGTTTTATAAAATTCACTTAATTCTTTTAAGAGTTATGGAGGAAATATACATACAGAAAAAATCTAAATCGTCTATTTAGTTTAAGTAACATAATGTTTAGAGCTTATAAATGCGATATCTTTGAGATCGAAATAACTTAATCCACAAACAACTCTTACATATTTATTGTCGGAATGCACTTTTCAATTATTATCAATTTAAGAAGAAAAAACCCGTCGGCTCATTTGATTTAACATCGCATAATAAAAACTTATCCCAAAATCGAAATTTTGGAACAAGCTTATTTCGCATCTGCTCTAAATATTTTGTTACGAAAATAAGGAAAAAATTATGATCGCTTATATACCTAATATTCCAATAAAGAAAATACTTATAATGATATTTTATATTTCAGTAAAGACTTTTTAGTTAAGCTGCTGCGCTCCGTAACTAAGTCGAATATCTCCATTTTCTACATGAAGGATCAAATCGCGGTACCTTGATTGGTAAAGCAGTGGTCTTACAAAGACCAAGTCGCCGGTTCAAATCCTGCCCGGATGGAATTATTTTGCCTTCTTTTTTTCCTTTATTTAATAATAGTATTTGAGAACAGCATTGCGAGTCCTTATAACGCTATTAAAAATAATAATATCTCATACTTCTGTTCAAGTGAAGGTTTTAGTAAATATACTCCAATATTCATACAATATACGAAGAGGCATCTTATTTCTTTTATCAGCTTTCCTTGTACATACATAATGTATACACTTTTCTTTTTTATAACCTCTGCTTTTATCATTGGAGTAATCCCTCTTACAACGTTCGCGTTATTTTGCTGCTGTCGGCGATTCGTCACTCCTTGAATGGCTCCCGAAATATTCCTTCAGTATACATAGCAGTATTTTGGCATAAAGGTTTGGCCAAATTAAGGCGGATTGTACCGTGGTAATGCGGGCTACGTTATATATAAATATATATGTTACATCACACAGATTGAGCTAGCCCCAAATAAAAGTTCGAGACATGTTAAACGAGATTTCTCCTGTTATAATCCTCTCTCTCCTGCTAATAGGCGAAGTGAGTATACACCTAGTTCTAGCCGGGTACAACTAGGTGCAGCCGGGCATATGCGGTTAGGCTTAGGTATATCATGCCTATCTTCTGTTAGAACTACGTAAAGCGTTTAAAAAAAAATTACGCTTTGTATTACTTCTTTTCGCAAGTTTCCAATTTGGGAATTTTCCCCACCTACCACATTTAATGGAAATATTTTTTGACTCGTGAAGCAACCCAGTAGGCCTATAATGATAGTTGCATGTTCTTACAAAAATTACACTCGATCTAATATTTGGTAAGTACTGAGATTTATTAAAAAAGATATTGCTAGATTTTTAAAAAATGTTGTGTCCTTAAAAACTAACATTCTCATCCAAAATCCATGTATTGACATAAAAGATAGAAGTTTTCTAAATTGTATTATTTAGAAAACTTCTATCTTTTATGTCAATACATGGATTTTGGATGAGAATGTTAGTTTGTTTGATGATTTGTTAATTTTGTTATTTTACGCCTTTACTAGGTACTAAATTGATCATCATCAAATTTTGCATACACGTTATCTTGCTTGATTACGGAAAAAGGTATAGAATCTATTTCGCTACCGAGTACATGCTCTCGTACATGATCTATTCTATCTCCATGTATGTAAAATAAAATTATTTGTAGATGATGTCACACTGCTAATAACATGCGAACTAGTTGAATTAAGTCAGCGGGAAACATGATTTCAGAATCGATTAATAAATCTTTGCAAAGAATTCACAATGTCGAAGTTGGTCCCATAATGAAAGTTGTTCAGATTCGTGGTCTGAGTCGCTCCGTCAACGTTTGCTAATAAATTCATTTTTCCATGCGTGCCAGCCGCATCACAAACTACCTAACCTCATATTACGAAGTAACAAATGTTTACAAATAAAGCAGCCGTAAGATGGTATTTTATTTTCCTTGCTGACACTGTATACGACATACAAGTAATATTTAATGTTGTCGCAGCATTACATCACGTATATTCCGACCACGTGGAAATGGCGAGAGCATGCGGCGTTCATGACGCGCTTAAAACAAAAGAAAAGCATTATTTCTGTGTATGTGGGCTTACGTACAAATGTCATGCTTTCCTGCATGAATGACTCCGTTACCAAAGAACCACTGGAGTTGGAAATATTTCAGCGCCTTAAAAGACGCTACGTTATTCATGCTTTATGTGCTTTTTCCATTTCAATTTTGTCATCCAAGTATGTTTTTTTGTAACATAAAGTACACTGATCCTCGTTTGGTTTGATATTCACTTATTTCTTATATTGGAGTAAAACTATGTAGGTACGAAAATACCTTTAGGATCAGGAAGTTGAACTTCCATAAAAATAAAATTCCAAAATAAAGAATTTCCCGGAATGATGGGTAAAACAACGACTCCCATACCTAATTACGAGTGACTTCTCTCGTGCTAGCACTATAGATCATGTGGGTGTGTAATGTTGTCGCAACATTACATCACGTATATTCCGGCTACGTGGAAATGGTGATAGTATGCATGCCAACCGCAATATAATCTATAGGGTTTATAAACTTAGCATACCCTTTTATACTCACAAATTTGGAGTGAAAAGATGTACCTACATCAAGCAGCGAATTTATGGGTACGTAGATATTATCTTTTGCGGCTCCGTATAAGACATTCAAGGAATATTTAACGTTATCTCAGTCACGTATATGTGGCCATGTGAAAATGGAAAGGAAATGCGTCCCAGCTGCTATGTAAGCCAAACTCTTTTATACTCATGTTTGGAGTTACAAATATACATGACTAAAGCAGCGCTTGTATCCGTTTGTATTTTTCTCTTTGGTATTGTCTACAACGAACAAGAAATATGTAATGTTGTCGCAGTATTACATCACGTATATTGTGGCCACGTCGAAATGGCGAGAGCGTGCGGCGTTCACGTCACGTCTAAAACAAAAGGAATGCATTATGCATCCGTATTAATGACTCCGTTACCAAAGTTCAAGTTCTTCTATTTGTAAAAACATGTGATATACCTAATTTAGATATTATTATAAAATTTTAAATCCTTAACATGTTTGGCCCTTAAGGCATACAAATACTGGAGAACAAAAAACCACTGGAGTTGGAAATATTTTAGAACTTTAAAATACGCTACGTCATTCATGCTTTAAGTGCTTTTCCATTTCAATTTTGGTATCCAAGTAAAAGTTTTTCGAGAAAGTACATTGATACCTCCTTTAGCTTGATATTCCCTTTTTCCTTCAAATTGGAGTAAAACCATGTAAACACGGAAATAAAGAAACGACTCTTATACCTTAGCACCATATTTTCCCTCATGCTAGCACCGTGAATGTATAATGTGGCCACAGCATTACATCACGTATGTTTCGGCTACGAGAAAATGGTGATATGCATGCCAACTGAAATAGGTTTAACATACCCATTTATACTCACAATTTTGAGTAAAAAGATGTATTCTACATCAAGCAGCGAATTTTTCCGTATGTAGATATTATCTTTTGCGGCTCCGTATAAGACATTCAAGGAACATTTAACGTTATCTTAGTATTATATCACGTACATATATGTGGGCATGAGAAAATGGTTAGAAAATGCGTGCCAGCTGCTATGAAAGCCAAACTCTTTTATACTCATGTTTGGAGTTACAAATATACATGACTAAAGCAGCGCTTGTATCCGTTTGTATTTTCCTCTCTGGTATTGTCTACAACAAACAAGAAATATTTAATGTTGTCGCAGTATTACATCACGTATATTGTAGGCCACGTCGAAATGGCGAGAGCGTGCGGCGTTCACGTCACGTCTAAAACAAAAGGAATGCATTATGCACCCGTATTAATGACTCCGTTACCAAAGTTCAAGTTCTATTCTTTGTTAAAACATGTGATATACCTAATTAAGATATTATTATAAAATTTTAAATCGTTAACATGTTTGGCCCTTAAGGCATACAAATACTGGAGAACAAAAAACCACTGGAGTTGGAAATATTTTAGAACTTTAAAATACGCTACGTCATTCATGCTTTAAGTGCTTTTCCATTTCAATTTTGGTATCCAAGTAAAAGTTTTTCGAGAAAATACATTGATACCTCCTTTAGCTTGATATTCCCTTTTTCCTTCAAATTGGAGTAAAACCATGTAAACACGGAAATAAAGAAACGACTCTTATACCTTAGAACCATATTTTCCCTCATGCTAGCACCGTGAATGTATAATGTTGCCACAGCATTACATCACGTATGTTTAGGCTACGAGAAAATGGTGATATGCATGCCAACTGAAATAGATTTGACATACCCATTTATACTCACAATTTTGAGTAAAAAGATGTATTTTACATCAAGCAGCGAATTTTTCTGTATGTAGATTGTATCTTTTGCGGCTCCGTATAAGACATTCAAGGAATATTTAACGATATCTCAGTATTATATTACATATATGTGGCCATGTGAAAATGGAAAGAAAATGCGTCCCAGCTGCTATGTAAGCCAAACTCTTTTATACTCATGTTTGGAGTTACAAATGTACACAACTAAAGCAGCACTTGTATCCGTTTGTATTTTCCTCTTTGGTATTGTATACAATAAACAAAAATAATGGTGTCGCAGTATTACATCACGTATATTGTGGCCACGTTGAAATGGCGAGAGCATGCGGCGTTCACGTCACGTCTAAAACAAAAGGAATGCATTACATCTGCGTACGCCCTGCGAATGACTCCGTTACCACAACACCACTGGAGCTGAATTTTTACGGCTTTGAAAGACGCAGTGTTTTTCATGCTTTTCGTACGTAATTTTTTTGTTTAATATATACAATTATACATAGTAGCAAAAAGGTAAAAAAAAACAAGTAAATTGGATGACAATACAATTATTATTATGTCACAAGATGGTCTGAAAATGAAGAACTCCTCAATGCTGACTTTACTTATTTATAAGCATATAATATAAGCTAGACGCAAAAATTACATTAGATTTCTATATAATATACTTACAACCATCGCGCTAAGGCCCAACACAGACTAACTTTTTGTCCGATCGAGTCTGCGATGCAGTCTCTATGGCGCGTCCTGTGCGTTACTGCACATGCTTGCATAGGTTATATTATGCCAGACTAAAAAAAGTGCTTCACGAATAGTCTGTCTGCGTTGGGCCTTAACATATTCTTTTGGACTTATGGCCTTAGGCCATGTCTACCCGGTCAGGAACAAAGGCGTAATTAGTTTAAAAGAGTTTGTACAAAAAACAGTAAATTTTATAAATTGAATGGCAATTGTAGCTTGATATGCAAGGGAGGGTAATATTATAGGTACTTTTTACGTGTTACAATGTTTTGAATTCAGAGGGGTCAAAGGAGTGTAGTATAAAATAAAATGAGTAGTAAAACTCTATTAAAAATTTATCGTCTGTAAAGTCAATTTACGGACAATAATTTTACGTGATAACGGTGGAAGAGAGATAGATGCGACACAACACACATACATACAATAAAAAACGAATTGTAGGCCCTCTCTTCGAAAATTATTCTTTGCTTTCGAATAGATGAGATGAAAAATAATTTTAAATATACAATCCCAACCTTCGATCAAATATAATGATAAATAATACACGATTCGCGCTCGAAAAGTGGTACCGGCAAAACAGCGCCCTCATCGAGTTTAGGAGCTGTTTTGTCCACAGTTTCAATAAACCGCGCTAGCACTCACACGTCTCACAATGAGGAAGGTCAGTGAAAAGATGCAAAAACTACGCCTCAAAAGTGAAAAAGAAAGATGGAGTGTCATACTTTCAGTTTTTGTTGTTGTTTGTAAGTATGCATGATGTTTTGGCTCGGGGACATTATTTAGGCTTCATTTTGTATGAGACTGTGTATCTAGTATTATATTTGATCGAAGATCCCAACACAATCATGCTTTTAAATAAAATCTAAATGTTTTCGGGTAATAATCTCTGGAACGAAATATTCCCGGACATTAGCAGCGGTGCCTACATCAATTTGGCGGGCGAACAATAGGCCCCTGTAATTCCGGATGACAACTAAGCGTTTTTCGATAGCTTATATTGACGCTATTTGGGAGATATATAAATTGGATTATTCATGTGGGTCCTGGAGCCTCCCAACCAATGTTGTTGTCTACCACTTGTGCTACTAGCAATAGTGATATTAATTTGTTTTTCAATTCAATTCAATTTCTGTATTTTCGGACTCCAAGATTAGTTACAAAATATGATTAAATAATGTCAGTTATAAAAATTACAAATGACAAAAGAACGAGGTGTGACAGCTTACTTTTGTTTATAACAATAAACGATTACACCATAGATAAAAAAATGCGACCATTAGAAAGGTTTAGGACATTTTCATCATATCGTTGACCAGACGTACAAAACGAGCACCTGGCGAATTATGATCCCTAATTGATACTATAATATTAAAGCTTTTATTTACGCGACGATATTAAATATCTGACTTGCAACATATTTGGCTTGAAATTACACTAAAATAGTAACGACTCAATAATCTCAGTAAAATAAAACCTAAAAGTCTAAGTCAATTGAAGAATGATGTCACCATTGCAATGCGTTCATTTAAATACAAATCATGTTATGGTGGGGTTGTTTTAGTTTGTTGACGATCACATGAAAGGCAATTATAATCTACAATGACAAAAATCATTGTTATTAATTATCATTTTAAATAATAATTATCTATAATAGTATTCTGGTATAAATTATATGATTTGATATAATGTATTGGTATTTCATATCAATCAGTGTACCATTTATTATATTTATAAAGAACTATAGTGTTATCTATTTGTGATTCAATACCTAAGTCAATTCTAACATCAGTAACGGTGATGTGAGACATCTACCTCAACTTCATCAACTATTATTGCTCTACCAACACAATTTGAAATCGTTGAGAACCAGTTAATTGTTAATTTGCAGTGACATCGCATAAATAAGCGACATAGCGGCGTTGATTGCTTGTGTTGCTTGTGCATCTAAAATGCAAAACATAGTGACGCACTGTCATCTATATATATATGTATCGGGCGGGACGAAATCTGTACATTAAAAACTTTGGAAACTAACCGCGCTGTAAAAAACTAGCAATCTAGATTTCACCACCTATTTCGATTTTTTATCTGTAACAGTATCACGCAATAACTACAGGTCTAATTTACTTGAACTTTGGTATCGAGAAAAAATTAAGATAAAGCAAGTTACGTATAAAAAGCTATCGCTGATCTTAGGTACATCTCGTAACTAAAGAAGTTGCTTTTTTTTCTTTGAAAACATTACATATTCCTTTTCTGTAAGTTGTTGGACTAAACTAGCTCGTAAGTGTTTAAAAATTATTGTTATCAAGTTTAAGTTAAGTAACCCTGTAGGTAAAATCAAATTGTTATTGTTTTACTCTAGCTATACTATAACTTAATGTTTTTTAAAATACACCAAACAGTATTAACTACAAATATTTACAAGTTTTAATTAAGTCATCAGTAACGGTAGTGTCCATTATTGATAATCTTGCAAAAAAAACCGACTTCTAACAGACTACTGAACCGATTTTGATGTTTAAATGGAACCATTTCATAAGAGTACTCTTTAAAAAATATATTTTTATCGGCTCATAGATGACAGACTTATTGCGTAACGAACATATAAAAACAAACAATCGAATTGAGAACCTCCGTTTTTGAAGTCGGTTGAAAATTTACCATCATTTCATTAAAAACGGTTTCTGTTCTATGATTTCAATTTGAGTAAATTTGAAATCATTGAAATCCAAATAATTGACAATTTGCAGTGACAATGAACAAATACACGATATCATGGCGTTAATTGGTTATGCATTCGAAATGCAAAACATTTTCACAGTTCTGACAGTTTTGCACTAGATTTAAACATGGCGAGAAAGCAAAATGTATATTCCCTTTTGCTTCCTCTGACTGTCTCAGTTCGTGTCTCCTCGATGGCATAAAGCTTTGTGCTTTTTGAGCTTTAACAAGGAATATTGCTAAAGACTAACAGGCATGATTGTTTTTGGAAGTCACGAAACAGCGCATTTATCACACACACTACACAGATGCTATTATTGATATAATCACACACACAGGTAACACCCAAAGCCGTGGTCCGATCCTCCTGGGGATTTCATGATGTTGCCTATACAGGTCGAGGTTGTCCACCCTTACCGCAAACGCTCAGTGTTATTTGTATTTCATGTGTGTCAACACTGGTGTCAGATTTTTCAAAGGCATCTGACATAGTTGTAATAGAGCCAAGCTACCGGCAAAGTAAATTTATGCTAGTAGCATGAATAAAATACTTTCCCGGCTCGTCCGGGAAACTACCACACTCTCACAGAAAATCGACGTTTGAGTAGAAACTTCATCGCTTCTATACTTCGTTCGGTGAGTGAGAGAGCCGGAGGCCTAACCTTGCCCTTCCCCCCTATTTCCTCCATCCCATCTATCCTATGTCCTTCCCCCAACTTCTCGAGTGCTCGTTTGCCGTCCTATTACATAAAAAAAAACATAGCTCAAGGACTGCCATCAATGATGACAAACGGGACCAACTGCTTAACGTTTCGTAGATATTAGTTATGGTAGAGCCACATTACCGGCAAAATTAATTTGCTAGTAGCATAAATGGGCTGGCTCGTCTGGGGAAGTACCACACTCTCACAGAAAATCGACGTTTGAGTAGAAATTTACCGCTTCTATGCTTCGTTCGATGAGTGACGGAGCCCCCCTTTGTCTAACTCCTTGAACTTTAATGTCCTTTACCTAACTCCTTGAACGGCCGGCAACGATCCTGTTACACCTTTGTGTTGCAGTTGTCCATGGGCAGCGCTGATCGCTTGCCATCAGGTGACTTGCTGGCTTGTTTGCCGTCCTATACCATAAAAAAGACCACAGATTGCACTCCGGGAGTGCCGGCAGAAGTGAAAACTCCGCGCAATAGAAAGAGAGGGAGATATTACTCCCTCTTCTATGCCGCGGCGGTCCACGTGTCCGTCTTACGAATTTTCGATCAGACCACGTGTCCTGTCCTAACGAGAGTTAAAACATTTTTTACCCTTCCCAAAAAGTGCACAACGCCGCTAAAGAAGTTTTTACTTCAAAAATCACGTGCCTTCCGAGCACGGAGGAGCTAGAGATATTTTTATGCCACTTACCGGCACCCATCCCAGTAGGGCCCGCGCCCGGAGTTGATCAAAACACGTAAGCGTTTATGATACTCAGACCAACTGAAACATCGAGCTTCTTATCGTGACCATAATGTAGGATAGGTAGGTATATCTTTATATTACTTGCGGTAAGAAGATGTATGTTATTTTTAGCGACAAACATAACTTACAAGGAGGATACGGCGTAGCGTATTAAGTTAATTGTAAGTTAACAGACGTCTGCGTCTTACCATTCCGTAGAAAATACGAGATTCATTGCATTTCTAAGATATATATATAAATAAATAAATAAATAAATCTATACGGACAAATCACACAGATTGAGCTAGCCCCAAAGTAAGTTCGAGACTTGTGTTATGGGATACTAACTCAACGATACTATATTTTATAACAAATACATATATAGATACACATCCAAGACCCAGGCCAATCTGAAAAAGATCATTTTCCATCTTGACCTGGCCGGGGATCGAACCCGGTCACTCCGTGTCGCAGGCTGGCGTGTTGACCGCTGCGCCACGGAGCTAGTCTAGGTAAATATAAATATTGTAGGATGTGGACTTAAGTGTTTTTTTTTTCATGCGTGTAAGTGGCCAACATTGGTGTCAGATATTTAAAGCTTTCTAAAGGCATCTAACATAGCTAAAAGACTGCCATAACGATGATAGTCAGCCTGTCAAATCACGGAGAAGTTGGATATATATGCTATTTGTCACTTATCCTAGAAGTCCCAATGCTGGGGGTAGCTTTTCATGCATAAGCGCTAGTAATGGTACCCAACGAGCTCCTAGATGGGAGCTCTTTTCTAGCTCTTCTCGGAGACAGAGGTATAAGTAATAGTAGGACAGTAAAAATATTAGTCTAAACTAGCATTGCCCGCGACTTCGTTCGCGTAGATTTTATGTTATGTTAATATTGATAAGGAGCCCTATACCAATTATAATTATCAATGTCCATACTTCTAAGTCCAGAAATAAGAAATTTACTTACAAAAGTTACCCATGTAAGGCCATTCATCATCATCATCATTTCGAGTAGGTGTCACGGTCAATCGACCGTGGACACCCTGGTATCAGAGTTCTTCGGAACCGCCTCTCGGCCTCTGACGTGGTTCCTTTAACGACTACAAGATGGCAGCCGGGACCAACGGCTTAACGTGCCTTCCGAAGCCCGGAATCATCTTTATTATCAGACAATCAGGTGATTCAAGCCTGCAATGTCCTAAAAAAACTGGAAACAACTAAACAAAGTATGCTTTCCATGGGAATCGAACCCACGACCCCCGGGTCTACGGGCAAACGCCTTAACCACAGGACCACGGAGACAGTTATGTAAAGCCATTGAGTGCCATATATGTAAGGCCATTGTGTCACACACAACTCCCAACTACTATTTTGATTAATAAAAAGATAAGGAAAACATTTCTTGCTAAATGAAGAAGTAAGTAGTCGCCATTAGTTGCCCTGCTGGGTGTCATGTCATATTAATTACACGATCAAAGGCACTGAGGAGGATTAGAAAATGAAAACATTTCTGCCTGAGCGCATTTAATGGGATCTGTGTTTTGAATAGTTTTCTCGGTGGATATTTCTTTTGTAATACATTCCCTGTTACTCTTTTAAAGTATAAGTAAATCTTACCTCATTCTATCAAGTTAACTAAAAATATCTGATTATGGTCGACCACTAATAACAATCAAACCCAACGGCTTATCGTGCCTTCAGAAGTATGGAAGAACACAAGATATTTTATGCCACTTATGTTACACAAGTATATATGCCGATGCAGAATGGTCTATGCCCAATTATATCAACGCCTTTTTTTAGCTATTTAGATCCCACTGCTGGGCAACAGCCTCCCCTTCTGTTTTCCACCTTGTTCAATTCATTGCTATGTTTTGCCATCCCTCGTTTATTTAGAAATCTGAAATGAGAAAGTACCTAGTAGTCGCTCGGTATCTTGTCGTCTTAATAGGCTAGTTTCCTGGGTTGTAATAATAACATAACAATTAGTCCGTCAGTTAGATAATCAAAAAATATTGGACACGTATTTTTTCTTTTGTCAAATAAACAATAAATAATAAAGATAAAGCGCGTCTTAGTTCAGGAGTGGGGGCTCGTGACGTCAAAGTTTGCTAAAAATTGTAGCAAACTATGACGTCACACGGAACTTCAAAGGGCTATATCTTTATCATTTTTTGTTTAATCGACAAAAGAAATAATACGTGTCCAATATTTTTTTAATATCTAACTGACGGACTAATTATATTTTTTTAGGAAACTAGCCTATTACACGATCAACACACACTGAGAAGGATTAGCAAACGGAATCATTTCTGTCTCAGCGCTCTGAGAGGGATCTGTGTTTCGAAAAGTATCCACGGTGGATGCAAAGTTATTGGCAGAGAAAGTATTCGTAATATTTATTTCTTGCGCTTTCTCGTGAATTTGTCCATATAATTTATAATCAGCTGTCGCCCGCGATTCAGGAATGAAAGGTAACATGTGGTTATCGAGGTAATAACCAGCCGTTTTCGTGTGATTGAGTAATAAACACCTAGTAATATTAGCAAGACAGGATAGTATGATTTGTTATTCTTTCAACACCTATTCTATCTGGCGTCCTTTGGTGTTATAATAGTTATAAGGGCAAACAAAGAGAAGCATTGGTACTCGAAATAAAGAACATATTTCTCACATGAAGAATAGATGCTCAACCAAATCTGTAGTCTATGAACATGCCTTGGCCTTGACAAACCCAACCACTAAATACGTTTTGATAATCCTCAAGTCCTTGCAAAAGTAAACAGTTACATTCTAAGAAGGCATCGTGAGGCTATTGATAATAAAATACATCTTAATTTCAATAAAGAGGATGGTTGGAAGTTGCCTTGCTCCCGCCTTGCAATCAATTTACTTAATAAAATCTCAAGCTCATCACACGACTGCAAGACCTTCAGACACCGTGAGCCAATACTGCGTACATCCGGAACGTTATCAATAAATATTGTAGGCGGTAGTTTTGTATAGTTTTAATAACACAAAAGACAAATGTCATCTAAGTCTACCTGCGACCATGAAAACTGTAAAGTTGTAAGAACTTTTGGTGTAAAAATAATATAATAAACGCGATGATACCATATTAAGTGACTTAATTTAAATGCCTACTTATACTTTCTTACATTGTTACCTCTAAGCATTTGTACCTAAGTGTCATCAAAGTATTTGTATCAAAACAACAGAATATTCAAGATTTACGATTTATGAATTCATCTATTTTAAAGAGCGCCCAAATATACCTAACTTCGCAAAATGCAAAAATTCTTCAGCGTTTTAAACTGCAAATTCCGTCCAGTTGGTACATGAAATGTTGCCAACAACACCTGTTTCAAATTCAACACCATTTTTAAAACAAAGCCTGAAACTCATACGAATAACACACGAGTATATCCGCTGGTGTCATTCGCCGGCGACGTATATCTAGGGTTGATAAATGACGTCATTTATTCCACACTACCCTTCCGCAGTATTCGAAATGTACGATGTGTCCACCATCTGGCATATCATCCATATAGTGTAGGTAAGCATGAATAGATGTTTTCTCATATTAGGTAATGATATCAATGGCTTTTAGTTCAGTTTCGATTAGGAGGTATGGTAGAAGCATTTGTAGTGCAGGAACATTGTGTTAAGACATATAATTTTGCTGTGTAGATACATTATAGATTGATTCCTTTCCTTCGGAGATATTTGCAAATTATTTGCTCCTCCACCTCATTTAGGCGTTACCTGGGTTGTATCCACAAAAGTACGTGCAAGATAATTATTTCGTATTTAATAATTAAGTATTTATAATTAAATTAAAGCGAAGAATGTTTTTCCTCGCCGTCAGTGGAGAAAAACTTGTACTTCATTCAAAGATATTTGTTTCCGGAGCTACACAAAAAATGGTTAGAGTCAGGCAGGCTAACCATTTTTGTGTAGCAGTTCAGGCTCAGTTGTGGTGCGTTAGAGCCCGGGGTCCGTTTTTAGGGTTCCGTACCCAAATGGTAAAAACGGGACCTTATTAATATGGCTCCACTGTCCGCCTGTCTGTCTGTCCGTCCATCTGTCACCAGGCTGTATCTCATGAACCATGATAGTTAAACAGTTGAAATTTTTACAGATAATGTATTTCTATTGCCGCTATAACAACAAATACTAAAAACTGAATAAAATAGTTATTTAAGAGGGACTCCCATAACAAACGTGATTATCTTGCTCGTTTGTGCTGGATATCGGTAACGACAATAGGTAGACGCTTGAAATATTCACAGCTTATATTGGTATATATTTACTTTAAAAATAAATAATTAAATGAAAGTAAAATGAATACTGTAGGGAACAATACGTTTTTGTATTTTACTTACAAGTAATTCAAATACTGACAACCCTAGTCATGAGGGATGATAAGTAACTCTTATTGCTAATTGATCACGTCTTCGCCGGGATAAACTTCATAATATTTTTGAAAAAAAATACATTTTCACATTAAACAATCAAACCGGAAATACAGTGCAATAATAACATTAGTAAGATTACGCAAACGCAATAGTTAATAATGTTTTTATGGTTTACCGACTTATGATCTAAATATTTCAAGAATAAATAGCAAACATTAAATATTTCCACGTTATTGAATGGCCACCACATGAAATGCCCGGTGAAGGTCGTATGTTATAGGAAACCGATCGCATGGAATCTACCCCAAAATGCCAGCCATGCCGATTTCTGTGACCACAAATATTTGTACGATCGGCAAGTATTTATCCTGTATAGGTTGGTGACAGAACAATGAACACATTAGAAATGGCAAGGGGGCGTGGCACGCGCGCTGACAATGCGCTCGATCAGCTCACTTGAATCACCTAAGTAGTTTGTCCCGCGATCGTCAAAGGAACAAATGAAACTTTGACCAAAGGAGGAGTTTCTACTCTATTGTGTTGCGTTAGTATAGTAGTATTCCTATGCCTTATTCCAAGCATGGAATAAGGCGACTCTGGTTTTCATAGAAATCAGACGTGATAACACTTCTAATGTGTTTGTTGTTCTGTGGGTAAATGGCATTTTGTCCCATTCATATCATTAACGTCAACTAGGTATATCTATCGATGATTCAACCATTCGGTTAATTAAGTCTGTATATGAAAGACATATATGTAAGTCGAGAGTATGTGTAAGCACATAAGGCAAAGATCTATGTGGCACAGCAATAACCTAAGTGCCTTTGAATCCCAGGGTCCCGAGTTTGACCCCCGGCCAGATCAAAATGAGAGACGATCTTCTTCAGATTGTCCTAGGTCTTGGATATTTATCTATTTAAGTATTTAGTTATTATACAATATAGTATCTATTGTAGTTCGAATTCCACAACACAAATTTAAAACTTCCAGGTATGGTATCGGGTTAGCGCGCCCGGCCTTCCCAGCTGCTACTTTTTTTCCCATATTCGTCAGAGTGAGAAGTGTCCCAATATCTTCATTCCCTTCCCAAATCCAAGAAACTTTTATCCTTCCCACCCCAGCTTAAAAATGCTTCGGATGGGTAGCAACGTCGGAACCTGCGCCAACCCGCCTGTCATAGTGGTTAGTGTGGCAATTATCCTCCCATGAAACGAAGAATCCTTGGCTTTTGTCCATCAGTGGACTTACGGCTGTAATGATGATATACATAGATCTTAACAGAATTTAACAGGTCTATTATCCGGCTGCCATCTGGTAGTCGTTAAAGGAACCACGTCAGAGGCCGAGAGGCGGTTCCGAAGAACTCTGACACCAGGGTGTGCATGGTCGATTGACCGTAACACCTACTCGAAGATGATGACAGGTCTATTACATAGTAGTTGAGTAAAATACAAATCATAGGTACTAGATAGTACTGCACTGCTATAATCTAATCGAAAGGTTAGGTTTCTACTTGATGTGAGCTATACAATCCTAACTAATGTTTTAACGTCAGTGAGTTTATTTGTTACGCTTTAACGCGTTTATATCATTAAAACTTACGCGAGACATAATTAAAGTCTAAAACAACGGTTTACTCACGTATTATTAGTAGACATGTTTCAGCCTATACAGAAGGCCATCTTCAGGGCGAGTGCAAAGGTCGTCATGGCCCGGCCGACTCTTCTGTATAGGCTGAAACATGGTGGTGATACCGACTAATAATACGTGAGTAAACCGTTGTTTTAGACTTAAACGCTTTCTTCTTCTTATCTTGTCGACTCGAGCTAATTCGATTTGTGTCGACCAGCCGGCCGATTTGCTAACTCAGTGACCAACGTTTTGATAGTCACTTCGAAATACATTGCGAGTTGCCTATGATTGACTATTTTTATTAAAGATATATAAAACGCAATGTACTTTGAAATGACTATTAAAACGTTGTACACTGAGTTGCCGGTCTATTTGCTGACCGGCAGAACTTTGCCACTGACACAGCGTTATCAGTGGCAACGATCCTCGCGCGTGCAGGTGGTAGGACACGCAGGGCAAAACAACACGTGCCATGGTCTGAGAAGTAACACCACACGGACAAGAAATATCAGAGCTGTAACTGCACTTGAGTCCGGAGTCTGTTCAAGGACATCCATGTCGCCCAAGGTAGATCATGACCAGGGGGAGATGCTCTGACAGCGGTATGAAAGACGCTATTGGATATCTCTCCTTCCAGATATTAAGCCTTGATTTAGAGATTTCGACAGACTAAGGTCACGCCTTAACTAGGCACTTATTGAACTGATTATCATGAAAATTTGCATACGCAACGGCAGTTGCATTTCCCATGGAAACAGTGATTGAATCCATTGATTTGTGACTATAGCAATGCCAAAGGTAGCAATTTCTAATAGATTTTTGCTGAAAATTCAATATTTCGTATTTCTAAATGGAATTCGTATTATTTACCCGTTGATCAAGCTTAGGAATTCTCTAAGTCACCCAGGTGACACACTGTGACAGGTGCGTTGGTGTTAAAGTATCTACCTCAGAACAATAGTTATTGTTCTGAGGTATCTACTAACTAGACTTTTTTTTATAAGCCCTAACAAATACTTATCAGTTGATAAATAATACCTACGGGATCCGGACACGTTCCGCCCATTTCCGAGGGCGCTGATATTAATCTTTTTTTATCCGATCCCCGCTAAATGAGCGGTCATCAGATTCGGCCGGCGTCTGCGTTTTCTGTCCTATTCAAGATTTTTTTTGGCTGCGGATTAAATATGATTGTATTATAGGTATAGTCACAAGCATTGATATGTATACATATTACACATTCGCTCCGTGGCGCATTGGTTAACACGCTAGCCTGCGACACGAGAGTGCCTGGGTTCGATCCCTGGTCAGTCATGACGGAAAATGGTTTTTTTCATATTGACCTGGGTCTTGGATGTTTATCTATATAGGTACCTATGTATTTGTTATAAAATAGATATACTTAGTGTCGTTAAGTTAGTATCCCATAACACAAGTCTCGAACTTACTTTAGGGCTAGCTCAATCCACGGGCTCAATCTGTGTGATTTGTCCGTATATATCTTACTCCGTGGTATATATTTATTTATTATCAATGCTTGTGACTGTACTTACGCTTTAAGTGGTTACGCAGCCCGTCAATGCTGGCTACTCAACATTTTTATAAACATTTGTATACAAATTGTCTGTTGAAAAATTGTCTGGATGAATACTTTTAATTATCTTTATAAAGAATTTCCCTGAATGAAAGGTCCCCTTTGCCCTTCCCGGGCCTCAAACTACCTCCATACTAAATTTCATCCAAATTTGTTCAAGGGTTGAAACGTGAAAATTAGACAGACAGAGTTACTTTCGCTTATATAATATTAAGTATGAACAAGTATCGATTGTATTCCATTAGTCTCGTGACTGTACAAGTTCCTATCATAAAAATACAGCTTAGCTATATTTTAATTCAATAATTCCCAGCAATGAATAATACAGTAGTTAAATATTCTACAATAATCTTCATCACTCATAATTCCATCAACGTTTGCGTTGCGTCATCAGTAAAGGCGCAGTAATTAAGCGTTGGATTAATAAAATTAAGCTGTCCCATTAGCAAAATGAAAGGAATTTTATATTGTTTAAGAATTAAATCTTTGTACCAGGGTACAATTAAATAAAAATTAGCAAAGATAAGCAAGATGGAACCATTGGAAACACATAGGTATATTTATTTATTTATTTCAATCTTATATACCTATATTTATTTATTTAATTCAGTCTTGGAAAGTATCAATCAATATCCAATACTACAGTTTACTTAATAATGCCTATTGCCGATATATAGTATAATTTGAAGTCATCTGTAGTCTGTAGGTACAGGCTATTCTTGGGGACCACTGGGGCGATTTTGATGGGGTTTTCACTAACGTTTAGAGCATTTGTCCAGGAAGGTAGGTAATTATAAACAACAACAGAGGAGAGCTGTAAGTAGACTACAAAATCGTAGGAATATACCTACCTAAATTAGTCTAGTTTATGTACCTATAAATACTGAAATTTTAGGTAAATCATTGAACAAATTTACTTAATCGTAATAGAAATTGATTTTGAATCTCCTGAAAAATCAGATTTTTATGGGAGGTACCTAATTAGGTACCTATATACATTTTTTATCTTAGATTTGACGCGTAATATATTTAAATAAATCGATTATTTTTATTTTAACTGCCATGCACATGATGAATTGTATGTATTTGCCAGGTTTATTTTTAGGGTTTCGAACAAGGAACCCTTATAGTTTCGCCATGTCCAATTTGGTATGGATATGTATATTAATCATGCCAAAACGATAGTAAAATAAAATCTCGAAAAAATTATTTTTTTAGTCTAGCTCTCATACAAGTAAAAAGAGGAGTAAATTTTTTTTTTCTCGCCTTACTCAACGTGTGGAATGTTGTTATATAGGTCTTTTGAAAATATTGTGAGCTTGTGAACATAATTTTTCGATTTACTTCTCCGTTTCGGAAATATTTGGTTTTATAGTATAATATGAACACGTGAAAAAATTCACGGCAGTTGTATATATAACCAAGTTTAAAGGAAAACTATCAGAGCTTAGTAGAGTTTATAAATTGAAAAGTTATAGTCAACCAACTTATAAATGTACTCGGTAAAGTAAAATTTCATACAAATTGAATTAAAAATTAGTTATGAATGACAGTTGTTAGTTGCGGAAAACAACTACTGAATATAAATTTTCGAACCACGTAAAGTCAAATAATACAATCATAGCAGCTTTAATAATAATAATATCTAAAATAATAGCGATGTGTTTACGTTCGAGAGCGCGCGGCATTTGGCGGAACGATAGCAGTCCGCTTGGTACCTATTGTGCTCGAGAATCAAAATAGGTAATATACCTACGAAATCTTGTCACCAGCGCCTGCCTCTTCTCGTGGTGATACCTACTCAAATAGATAATATTTTTTCTAATTTACCTTGTGAAGTAGGATTTTATAAATCTTTCTTCAGTTACCACTGTCGTATGTGGGCTTGATTTTAGACGTTAGATAATGGTACGGAACCCTTCGTGCGCGAGTCCGACTCGCACTTGGCTGGTTTTTTTAAATAGGTAATCTATCTATTGTATTTTTATGACATTCAAACACAGTGTAAATTATTGTTTTATTAATAAAAAAAACTAAACTGCTCTGTGGTGTGCAAAAAGAAAATATGCATGAGTTTGGGGACGCTGCCTTCTCTCTCGATAAATACAAATACATTTCGATACGACATTATTTTGAACAATTTTTTTTCAAATGAACATTACAACACTGCACACTGCGACTTTTCAAATCACAACTCTTAGGCACTATAATATAAATAATGCTGCGCTCGTTTGCTCGAATGCATTTAAAAAGTTCTTGTCAGGGAAAATAACACTGAGTTAAAGTGACATTAACATATAAATAGTTCACACACTGTCAACTTCATTCATATTTCATTTCATACCAGTTTGTTTGTTTGGTCCTCAGGTTTGGTCAAGATGTGGAAGCGTTTTCCTGATAATTCACCATATTTCATATTTTTTGTTCAAAATTATGACTATGAAATACTCATTACTGATTACCTCACCTTGTGGTTTGTTAATTTGACGGAAAATGATTTTATGAGCCGTCTTAAAGTAAGCATCTTCCTGTCGTGTAAACATCGAAGTGTTAAAATGTTATCTAATAATTGCTTAATTATAATTGCAGGAGAGTAATACCGCATTGGAAACCAACAATGACTCTCTAAAGACCAAGGGAATTATAATGCTGTCAAGCCCTGATAAGTTGAGGAAAACAGACTTCAAGGTAGAAGGCCGAACAATGCAGGTTTCTCTGAGTATGTCTTTTGGCTACCCCTTCAAACTTAATATATGCCTCACTGAAGGCTCCAAACAAATGGTAAGTACTACAGTGTCTTTCAGAATAACATCAGACAAGCAAAAAAATATTTAATAATATTATTTTTTCCCGGAAGATAAGTCCAAGTCCTTTCCCAGTCCCAGACAATTATGATGATTGGTTTAATCGTTCATGCGTGAAAGCATAACAAACAAACACATTTTTGCATTTATTATATTAGTTAGATTTCAATCAGTAATCATCCTGATTCTAATGTTACTCATAATTGAAAAAGATTTTTCTTGTAAGCTTTGTATGTAATGTGAAGTAATTTACTACAGAAGTACAGATTAAAATGTATTTAATTTGAGCTAATTTTGGAGTAATAGAATAAAAATGTTAAACTTATTAAAAAATTGCAAAGCTAGTTAGTGCCACCCATCATTTAATGATGGATGCAAGGATGGATGGAACTAATTAGTTTTTCTATTTTTGGGGTTCTGTAACCTCAAAAAGAAAAATTGGAACCCTTATAGGATCACTTGGTTGCCCGTCTGTTTCAAGATCCTTTTTTCAGGAACGCGTGGAGGTATCAAGCTGAAATTCTTATCAAATACTCAGGTCCTCTGTCCCTTGAAGCTGTGAAAGAAATAAACTTCTCAGCCAACGCTATCAAAAGATACAGCTGGTTATGTTGCAAATTTTCATGTATTTTCAAGATTCACAAAGAGAATCAAACCTACAGGGTACTTCCATAAACTCAGAATCATGAAATTTGGTACGAAGCAACGTCTTATAGGAAAAATTGTGAAAAGCATTAATTTTGAGTTACATCATAATGTAATAAAAATACTTTTAATAATTTCAAACTTATTATATATAATGAACTTAATGTGCGAGTCCAACTCATACTTGGCTGGCTTTTTTTATTAGGTTTACGTTTCCCATTGTTGGGCAAAGCCACCCCTCCACTAATGATAATTATAATTGATTATAAAAATATCTTTTTTAATTTCAGTTTTTTCAAAAAGTGACGCAACCTCTGTTAAAATTGGTTCAGGATCTAAAATCAAGTGAAAATGAGCTGCGACATCTTCTAAAGAAAAAAGATCTTGAAATAGAAGAGTACAAAAGCGAAGGAGCGCAAGTTGCAAGTATGTATCAAAATGTACTTCATACCTAACTTTATAAAACCTAACTGAACTTTCATGATAATTAATGGTCTTTATTATGATTTATGAATATACTAAGTACCTTAATTTCATGAAATAATGGCCAGGTTTTAAAGAATATACAGGATTTGAATTCTCTGGCAATATTTCTGTGTTGGAATCAGAAACCCTAATATAGACCTGCAAGAAAGTAAAGGTAAAAAAAATGGTTTTATGTAAAGTCCATGTTTGGACAATAATTTTGCGTGATAAATGTGGGATGAGAGATAGATACGTTGCAAGCTGAATGCTTAGGCCGATCATGCCTCTCTATTGCTTGTACTGAGCTGTCTCTTGCACATGGAACGTGACATGTTTTTCGTGCGTGCAGCCGCAATTCGTTATTACATTAGAAATGAAAAAAAGAGAATTTGGGCCACCCAAACAAATTGATCTATTAGTTAACTAAATTCTGTCGTTTTTTTTTTGCACCTATACTTATGTACCTATATTCTATTAGGGATTCTGATTCCATCTCTAAAATAATGCCAGGGAGTTCTAAAAGCCCTTTAAGCTGTTATACAGCATTAACTACTTAATGGTATAAATTTTTTTTTATTGACCGATCCCAGCATAGTGAATATTCAGTACCTCTTAAGAATACTATCAAATGATACATACATATTATATTAATAATTCATTTATAATATAATAATTCATTTATTGCTCACCATAATCAACATACATTAAGTCATAACATACTAAATTTATAACGTCTTTATTCCTTACGGGGTACACAGAGCCTAGGGTCACAAGACCACATTTAGCATGATTAACTGCCTCCGTGGTCTAGTGGTTAAGGCGTTTGCCTGTAGACCCGGGGGTCGTGGGTTAGATTCCCATGTGAACCATACTTTGTTTAATGTTTCCAGTTTGGTTAGGACATTGTCTTGATTGTCTGATAATAAAGATGATTCCGTGCTTCGAAAGGCACGTTAAGCCGTTGGTTCCAGCTGCCATCTGGTAGTCGTTAAAGGAATCACGTCAGAGGCCGAGAGGCGGTACCGAAGTACTCTGACACCAGAGTGTGCATGGTCGATTGACCGTGACTACTCAAAATGATGATGATGAGCGTGTTAAAGGTGGAAAATGGAATCAAAGTAGAAATGGGTTGCAGCTGCAACGCTTATTGAAAAGTAAAAAACTTGAAGAATATAAAACATCATGTCAATACATGATTATTTACTCTTTCACCCATAATCTCAGATATTATAATAAATAACGTATATATTTTTTCAATTTTTCAGGACACTTCAAAACTCCAAAATTCGACGATGAACAACACATGAATCAATTCAAAGCATATGCTGAAAGTTACGGCTCTTCAGAAATTCCAAAAGATATTCTAGAGAAAACGATTACTCTACCTGAAGATACAATAGTGTAAGTGTTTACATATTTTATATAAGTCGTCATCATCATCAGGTCTTTATAGTCTCCACTGCAGGACCATGACCCTCTCTGTACTACCGGAGCCATACTTGGCCAGAGCCGACAAAGGATTTGGCCTACACTCTCCTCGCTGGCCAGACTGGTTGGAGAGGTCTCATTGATGTTTATTATGAGCTTTGTTTAGCTTGTATTTCCTAAGTCGCCTCTTACGACATCCATGGGAAGACTAGGAGTGGTCCTATTCTATTCTGCCAGTAACCACACGGCTTATTTATTTAAGTAGTAAATTGTAACTGGAAGGTTGGAACTAATATTTATCGTAACTAATATTTTAAGTGCGAACTTGAGTTTGTTTGTTACGCCTTCACGCCCTACCTAATAAACCGATTGTCATGAAAATTGGCATACCCGTTATCTGGGCACAGAGAAGAACATAGTGTACAATTTATCCCAGGAAAAAGTACTGTTCCTGAGGGATCGTATAATTATTTATTTCAAGTTTTTTTTTGTGTGATGTGATTAGTAATGAAAATTAATGAGATTTGGCTATATGGGTTTGATCCCCTTGCCTTCCATTTAAGTATAAAAGAAAAATTTAAAAACCTTACCTAATTACCTGTGATTTGATGTCTCGGTACGGTACTAAATCAACAGAACATTAGACAAAATCTAGTAAGACGCAAAAATATTTTTAGCGTTTAATTTATTTTTGATATTTGTTGCTAAAGCGGCAATAAATATACACATTCTGTGAAAATGTATGTGTTTACCTTTTAAGGTTTATAAAATACAGTCCTGTGACAGACGGACGGACGGAGGGATTGACGAAGAGATTATTATTAGCCTTATTTTCAGACTTCCTTTGTTGTTATATTTCCATTATTTGTGTCTTGCTTTTTGTCTGTAAGTCTGATTGCCCTTCGGCCAAGGCCTCCTCCAGCCTCTTCCACTCGTTCCTGTCGCAAGCGATTCTGTGCCAAGCCTTTCCTCCCACCTGGCTTATGTCGTTATCCCATCTAAGCAGTGGTCTTCCTCTTTTTCTCTGACCCTCCCTAGGGTACCACTGTGATACTATTTTGCACCACTTTTCTTTTCCTCTCATCATATGGCCTGCCCAGCGCCATTTAAACCTTCTTACATTTTGAATAATGTCATTGACTTTTGTTTTCTTTCTAATAGTTGTTGGTTTGATTCTATCAGCTTTCCGTATTCCTAGCATGCTTCTTTCCATGGCTCGTTGGCAGGTAGTGAGTTTATTTGTGTGCTAATGAGACAAAGGCCAAGTTTGGCACCCATATGTTAATATGGGTAATATACTGGTGTTAAAAATTTTACTTTTGGTGCCTATGTGTAATGTTTTGTCTTTCATCACCTCCTTCATACTCCAATATCTGTGCTAGCCGTTTGCAGTTCTTCTTTCGATCTCCTTTGTTATGTTGTCGTGAGGTGCTATCATCTGGGCCAGCTGAAGGCTTAGTAATAGGGCCTAGTTTTTTACACGGAACTCTAAAAAGTAACCCATAAAAAGCAATTTCCAAGTTTTAAGTAAGTTTTAAGTTTTTTTATTTTATTTTTCAAAGTGTTATATCTGATTTTATTTAATTTTCATATCTGCTTACAGGAAAACAGAGCCTGTCGTCATAAAAACGGAAACCCAAGAGCCACCGGTCACAATAAAATCTGAACCTGAAACACCAGCAACCATAGAAATGGAACCAGAAGCGCCACCAGTTCTAGAAAATCACAGAATAGAAGCAACGGTCAGTGTCAAAAGGGAGAACATAAAAACGGAACCCAGTTTGTCACACGACCCTAGGAAACGGATGAGGGCGAGGCTGAATCTTTAAACAATATTGTAACAAACGGTTTTACTCACGTATTATTAGATTGTATCGCCGACAAGTTTCAGCCAATTCAGATGACCACTCAGTGTTCGAGGAACTGCACTGGTTAGGTAAGTTTAGTTCAAAGTGGACCAAGGCTGTCGCGTCGTATTTAACATTCGCCCTGGAGATGGCCATTTGAATTGGCTAAAACTTGGCGGTCATCATCATCATCAACTACAAGCCTTAAGAAGTCCACTGCTGGACAAATGCCTATCCCAAGTTTTCTTTGTTCCATTGGAGGAGTCAGGCGGGCTGGCGAGCGCAGATTCTTTGGCTTCTTGTACTTCCGACGCTGCTGCCCATCGAAAGCATTTTAAAGCTGGGGAAGGATAGGAATTTGTTGGATTCAGGGAATGAAGGTATTGGGATACTACTCACTCAGATGAATTAGGAAAAAGCAAGTAGGAACTCGGGAGGCTGGGCGCGCGTACTGCCATATCTGCAATCACCGGACAGGCAGTTTAGGATGACACCCCGACCTAGTTGCCGATACCGACTAACAATATGGGAGTGAAGCTATTTTTCTCGTGTAACTTTAAATAATATGATTAAATCTTAAAACGTTGTTAACTCTATGTCGAGTGAGCGTATTAGCCGCGTAGCGCTTGTCAACTCTTGGGTGTTAGCAAGAGCAACGCTTCGGTAATCCCAAGTAGTCCTCTCCAACTGATCGCAACTACGCAGCCGGCATCGTGAGCTTACTGAGCCGTCTACTGATAGCATCATTCGCTACGACCCAGCCGCTCACTGAATGAGTCTGAAAGCAAGCCGCAATCTGCGTTAAGTACGCGCAGTATGAACACGCCATTTAAAATATATAGGGGCGCGTACTAAAGGCAAGCGGTCAGCCGCTAACAGTGAGCCTAATGCGGTCGTGACCTAAGGAAGCCTGATACGCCACGCGGGGTCTGTTTTTAAATTCACTGTGTTCCAAAGGGGCAGTTCAAGTATTACGTAAGCAATTAGTGTTGTAAAAGACTTCGAGTCCTCAAGCCTTATAATGGGACTTGAGTTCTCTTAGAAGACGAGTTCTTTTTTAAGACTCGTGTTCGAGTCCTAGCTCAAGTCATTTTGAATATTGAGTCATTTAAAGAAAGACTTAAGTCATGACAGTTACTAGGTTGTAAATTATGAAATCATAGATAAGTTCCGTATATTTTTCAAATGTCATAAAAGAAAATGCACCCTAATTATTTAAATGATTATCTCTTAAGACTTCTCTCTTAAAAATAAAAGATACTGAAAAAACTTAAAGGACTCAAACTCACGGCTTTGGAGAGAGAGAATGTCAGCAAAATAAGCTCTTCTCCAAGCTTACGTAACATTGGTATAATTGTCACAAAATTTGTTTATTTTGCAAAATCTTGCTGACGTCATTACCATACCAAATCACCCCTTATATCAACAAAAATAAACCTAGCCCAAACCCCCATCCCCCATTCGCTGCTTACATTATATTTGAATGAACCCAAAGATAAAGCTTAACTCATTCCTGGACAGTATAGCATACTTAACAATAAAACTTGTATTGTTTCTCGTTTAGTGTACGTCAAAGTGTTAACATTATCAATAGAGCCGGTAGGTCGACACGCGCCGGCCGATAAATATGGTATTTGATGAAATGAAAAATGTACAACATACATTATATATTTTAAGAGGATAAATTAATAGATGTAAGAAATGTTTAGATGAATAAAGATTTTTGTATGAAATAGGAAAATTAATAAAATAGTACCATAACTTTATTAAAGCCCAACCAATAATAAAAAAACGATTGGAACTAATTTCTTCAATTGGCATTTAATGTCATCTGTCGATTACTGTCAAAATGTGACGTTGATTGTGCGTGGTCTACTTCTTGTAAATTGTGAATTATTTTTACGTAACAATGACGAAATCTATTATAAGTTACGTACTTATTATCATTATAACGAACTATTTGTCGGAAGTTAAAGTCTGGAGGCAATCCTCCAGACCTAGTTGCCGATACCGACTAACAATACGGGAGTGAAGCCATTTGTCTCGCGTAACTTTAAATAATATGATTAAATCTGAAAAAAGTTGTTAACTCAATGTCGAGTGAGTATAAAAATACCCCAATGGGAATTTTATATGTATATTTATGACGGCAAACGAGCACACGAGCCACCTGATGGAAAGTGGTCACCGCCGCCCATGGACATCTGCAACACCAGATCTGCCGATGCGTTGCCTATTCTTAAGATACCTACCTGTAAACACGCCTTTTGAAGGACCCCAAGTCATAGTACAGGGAAAAACCTCGGCCCATTCAAGAATCCAGTATATTCCTCTAAATAACATTACGGAACTTAAATACTTTTAAACTTGCGCGGCATATTTTATTAAATGCATTAACGGGAATTAGCGCGAACATACTGTTTTTCTCAAGACGTTTCAACCAGGAGTGGTCCAGTGTCCCGGCCGGTGCAACCTGGTCGAAAAGTCTGGAGAAAAACGGTATGTTCGCGCTAATTTCCGATAATGCATTCACGGACCTTATTGTCAACATGAGGCATGTGTACGACCATATTTTTTTTTAATTTATTTATCTTTATACACAATTACAAGTGTAAAGGCGGACTTAAAGCCAATGTGTTGCTATAACTACAGTTATAAAACCATACAGTGTTGCTATAACTACAGTTATAAAACCATACAGTGTTGCTATAACTACAGTTATAAAACCATACAGTGTTGCTATAACTACAGTTATAAAACCATACAGTGTTGCTATAACTACAGTTAATTAAGTCCCCATAGCAGGGTTTTTATATTATTGGTTGGGCTAATACCTACATTTAACTAAATATAAATGTCATAAATTGCTTAACTCAGTTTATTCCAATAGATTAATAGTGAGTATTATTTTTGTAAGCATTAAGAAAATTGAGATCAAAATATGAGTTTAAGATATGCAATATCTATTGTTTTCAGTAACCAAAATGAGTTTTTGAAATTTATTTTATATTTATGACGGCAAACGACCACACGAGCCACCTGATGGAAAGTGGTCACCGCCGCCCATGGACATCTGCAACACCAGAGGAGCTGTCGATGCGTTGCGTAAATATGCCCTTTTAAGGACCCCAAGTCATAGCACAGGGAAAACCTCGGCCCATTCTACAATCCAGTATATTCCTCTAAATAACATTACGGAACTTAAATACTTTAAACTTGCGCGACATTTTATTAAATGCATTAACGGGAATTAGCGTGAACATACTGTTTTTCTCAAGACGTTTCAACCAGGAGTGGTCCAGTGTCCCGGCCGGTGCAACCTGGTCGAAAAGTCTGGAGAAAAACGGTATGTTCACGCTAATTTCCGTTATTGCATTTTACGGACGTTATTGTCAACATGAGGCATGTGTACGACCATTTTTTTTTTATCTATTTATTTAACTTTATACACAATTACAAGTGTAAAGGCGAACTTAAAGCCAATGTGTTGCTATAACTACAGTTATAAAACCATACAGTGTTGCTATAACTACAGTTAATTAAGTCCACATGGCAGGGTTTTTATATTATTGGTTGGGCTAATATCTACTTTTAACTAAATATAAATGTCATAAATTGCTTAACTCAGTTAATTCCAATAGATTAATAGTGAGTATTATTTTTGTAAGCATTAAGAAAATTGAGATCAAAATATGAGTTTAAAATATGCAATATCTATTGTTCTTAGTAACCAAAATGAGTTTTTGAAATTTATTTTGCATCGATATTAAATTATTAATGGACGTGGTAAATAAGAATTCAGCCATTATATTAAAACTTTATTTATACATAGAACATTTAAAACCTAATATTAATTGTGCTGGGAGAGTAACTGTTACTAATAATGTGATTAATTGGAGACTGTTTAATGTATAAAATAAATACAGTACTCCCACTTTTATAAGTAACACCATATCTGCGCAGAAATCTTATTTTTGCATGGCGCGAAAATATCCGTTTGCTATTGGCTGATGCTTACGCGCCATGTCTGGAATTCGCTGCAGCACCGCGCCGTACAAGTATTATGAACGAGACAGTACAAATCCTGTTGTTTTTGGATTCTAAATCTTATGTAATCTAAATGTAATCTAAATCTGATGTTTTCATTCAACACAACAATGCCGTGTGACTTATAATCGTGGTACTACTATACATGTTCAAATTGTGTTATATATTTTCGGCAAATATTTATATTATACCCCGTGATTTTGAAATTGGAATCATAATCCCTAAAGAAATATAGGATTACAAAAAAAAAGCTGAAATACAAAAAAAAAAGGTTTTCCATACAAAGCCGCCGATCAGCTGGACAAATTTCTATGGAAGGGTTTTTACCTTTTGTTCTTGCAATTCTGTATTCCATTAGGGTTTCTGATTCCAGGATTTCAATATGGTTCAGAGGTTCAAAATCACGCTTTATATGTAGAAATATATTTTTAATTAGACACAGTATTGTACAGGCAGTCATCTTGGAATACGCGACTCCTGACTTTTTGGCCAAGTGCATTGATAACTGTTGAAACAATCAGATATTGTAATGAACTTTTGAGTACTAAATTCATATTTTTGAGGACCAAAACATAGATTTAAGGATACTTATTTAATATTTTTTTTCGTTGTAATTTTATGACATTTTACAAGATGGCAGTAGTAGCGATTGAAAATTTACAATATTTTGTATGAAAAAGAAAATGCTTTTTGCATTTTAAAGCTTAAAATGAACTCTATACATTTTTAATTCTTTTTGAATGCCGTACAATCACATAATTTAGATGATGCTCATTTTGTTTCACTGTCCAGCAGCAAAACACATCTTATCGGGGCCAGCCCTCAAGTGCTAAGCACACAATACAAGCCAATATAATCAAAGTTAACTCAAAGTAATCTACCTCAATCTTTAGGCGCATGTCAAACGGCCCGCTTTATAGATATCTTCGCCAATGTTTTTTCAATAAGCCGCATATTATAGAAGTGTCTATTGTATCGTAATTATATCCAAATATATCTGTATATATTTATATCAAAGTCCAAACTCTGACTGTTGTGTTTGTTTTCGTGTGGCCAACACTGGTGTCAGAGTTTTAAGCTGCCATAAGGCATCTGACACAGCTTGACGACTGCCATAAATCATGACAGCTGGGAGTAACAGCCAACTTCGTATTTTATCTAAGAAAACGTTGGTAATAACGTAAAGGTTATTTTTTGACATGCTCCTAAATATGTTGGTAGAGTAATAATATCAAATAGGTTGTTGATACAATTATTATGATATACAATGACATCAAAAGCTATGCTCTCCAATATAATCGCATTAATTGTAACCGAGGGTGAAGCTATTGATTTTTATTATAATTTATTAAATCTTGTATTGAAGAACTTTTATTGTATGAAGTTAAAAGTACTTCTCAGGAATATGATGTATTTAATTAATTGAGATATTTCACTTCACCCTACATTTGTTCGATGAAACTTGTATGTATTATGTTACAAATGCGTTATTATAAAATTCCACTCCTAATAAATATTTTAAATTCGATAGATAATGTGCCTTTTATTGATTTTGAGTATAATACTTGGTACGAACTGTCTGGTTTGCCGTATCGAAAATAGTTACCTTTTCATTAAGACTTTCCAACTTGAAAAGAAGAAGATCAACTCATCAATCGCGAGAATCGCAGACAATTGATTATCTATTGTTATGTTTCCCGATTGGGGCGTTCGGTAGTTGACCGGTTAAGTAGAAGGTTGATTATTGATTTATTCTTCTCACTTTATTTTTTAACCCTTTCACCGCGAAGGCGGATTAAACATTTTTGCCCATTCGCGAGCGTCGTATATTTCCGACCAAGCTTTATTATTTCAATATGGTATATTCGGATTACAGTATGTTCATATTAGCAGTTTAATATAATTAACAATTTCACATACTTTAATCTCATAATTAACTGCAACACTTAAGTGTTGCACATCCGTAGTCGTTGTAGGTACCTATGCTTCGCGCTGGGAGCAAGAAAACTGACAAAATCTTGCGTTGAAAGTGTTAAATACTTAGTCACAATTTTTGTAGCACACTAGTAAACATTTATATAAATATAAAATAAATAAAAATATAAACGGACAATTCACACAGATTGAGCTTGCCCCAAAGTAAGTTCGAGACTTGTGTTATGGGTTATGGGATACTAACTCAACGATACTATACTTTATAACAAATACATATATAAATACACATCCAAGACCCAGGCCAATCTGAAAACGATCATTTTCCATCTTGACCTGGCCGGGGATCGAACACGGTCACTCCCTGTCGCAGGCTGGCGTGTTGACCGCTGCGCCACGGAGCTAGTCATAAAATATAAAGTGTATAATTTAATTATTTTTTACCTCTCTCTTGGAAAGAAAAGATTATGATATAGCGAGTGCCTTTCAAATTCATTTATTTTACCTTCCAAGGCATGTAACGTTTCAAATATTGTTCCTTCGAAACGGCTAACCAAACAGATTAAGACCTTTATAAATATCGCTGAGCAAGTTGCTTAGCTGAGTAGGATTTTAATAGATTAAACCTACAACAATAAAGGCCTTTATGACTACCTATGAGAACCTATATCCAATCCATTACTACGATGAAATTCCCGTCAAAGTATGAGCTGTATTTTTTTTTTTCAATATTGAAAATCACTACGTTCCAAGATATATGTGTCATTGAAGAATTTAGTCTTAGTAGGTACTGCAAGGGGACACGTATCTTGGGATAAGTAAATCGTTAACCCATTTGGTATACGGCGATCAATTTAAAATTGACTAAAATATCGTCTATGGTTAAGTAGGTATATTTATTGTGATAATATTTCTAGACAAGTACCTATCTAAATTCATAGAGAAACTTTTAAATCACAGATGTTTGTAATTTAAAAGTTTAAAAACATGGTCATAAATTTTTAAATGACTAGTCTCGTAGTATTCTATGAGACTTACAGAACCTAATTTAAAAGTTTTCCAGAGTAGGTAGTTGTAGTTACTGCTTAATTATGCAAAGTTGATTATACCCCTCTTTATAATACCAATTTACTCTGTCTCAAGTAATTTAAGTGTATTGAACTGGCGACAGCAATTTATTCTCTTAAAAAATTGTTAAGTGCTCAGAATAAATAAATCTCTTTTCTTCTTCTTCTCGTTTCTAATTCACACGTTAGTGAAAATAGCTTCAGGATGTTTTCTTTTACCGGAAGCAGGACAATTACCATACTTAAGTCAGATTGCGCTACAAAGAGGCACAGGTCGGGCCTGGTGTGGTTTGAACTTGAGACCTTCAAAAGTCAAAAGTCAAAAAAGTCAAAGATTTTTATTCAAAATTGGATACATGTATCTCTTTTTGAACGTCATATTTTTATTTCTTATATATTTTTTTATATATGCAAAATTGAAATACTACTAGCGTTTCGGAACGACCACTGGTGAGAAGAATACGCCGAAAGAAACTCAATCCAGCCTTGGTCCCTACGTGCCTGAAGGGCTCTGAATACATTGTTAACATTAAATACAATTTTTCATACTATAGATTAATTTTAACATTTAATAATTGTTAACATTAAATAAATTTATATAAATTTCCACGCATTTTTATCAGTAATATAATCATCAATGCAGTAATAAGCCTTTTTTATTAACTGGTTTTTTACAATCGTTTTGAACTTAAGTAAAGGCAGACCTAATATTTCTGCAGGAATTTTATTATAGAAGCGTACTCCTAAACCCAAAAATGAATTCATAGTTTTCTGCAATCGCAATACTGGTGTAGCTAATTTATTTTTATTTCTCGTGTTTCGGTCATGGATATCACTATTTTTCTTATATAAATCAAGATTATAGCGCACAAACATAATATTCGCAAATATGTACTGAGAAGGTAAAGTTAAAATATTTATATCTTTAAACAATTCTCTAAGAGATTCTCTAGCACCAAGTTTATATATAGATCTAATAGCGCGCTTCTGCAGGACAAATATGGTGTTTACTTCTGCAGCGTTACCCCATAGTAAAATCGCATAAGACATAACACTATGAAAGTAACTGAAATATACCAAACGCGCAGTATCAACATCAGTCAGTTGTCTAATTCTCCTGACAGCATAAGCTGCAGAACTAAGTTTACCCGCTAACGTAGTAATATGGGCACCCCATTGAAGCCCGGCATCAAGAGTTATTCCAAGAAATGTTGTTTTATCAGTTAAATCTAGTGGTTCATTATCCATTACTATTTGTGTTGGAGTTTTTGTAACATTTGGTAAGCAAAATTTAATACATTTCGTTTTCTTAGCGTTCAACAATAGATTGTTCGCTGTGAACCAATCCAACACTTGAGCTAAAGTACTATTAACCACGTCAAAAGAATTAGTTTGTCTATCAATTTTGAAGACAAGAGAAGTGTCATCGGCAAATAGTACAGCCTTACATGTATTGACACAGTAAGGTAGGTCATTGATGTAAATGAGGAATAACAGAGGCCCTAGGATAGAGCCCTGGGGTACGCCCATCTTAACCGATGATCCGGAGGATTGTACCCTATCTAAACTAACTTTTTGAGTTCGGCCACTTAAATAAGATTCAAGTAAATCGCGAGATTTACCTTTTATTCCATAGTGCTCCAGCTTGGAGAGAAGGGTATTGTGGTCTACGCAGCTTATGAGGTGCCCTCTTATACCACTGAGGCACTACCGCTTATATTTGTATTTGAAGTAAGTATTGTTAGATAGATAGGTAATTGTCTAGATTACATTTACGTGGTATTGTATATGTATGGTGCATTTAGAATACGCGACAGTTGTTACACGCAGACAGCACACAATGCGTGAAGCTACAGTCTACAAGCAGGGGGTGAAATATTTTGCCCCTGTTTTTATTGTAATGATCAGTTGGTACTACTAGTCATTTACCTAGACATGACATCAGTAAAAGATGTTCCCAAAATACTTATATAATCGTGACATCCCAGGAGTGTGGTCCCGAAACTCGGTTAACCATGTCGGGACAAAAAAGTGAAGAAGTTGCTTTACTTCGGTTAAAGAAACTCCTTTGCTTTTGTATGTAAGTATGATTTCTACTATCGAAGTCGGGCCGGATCGACTATACAATGGAATAAAGGAAATTGGACCTTAAACATAAAAGATAAATTTCATATTTGAATGGCGTGGCGACAGTCGCTCATGTCCGCTTTATGCCGATTGCTTTGTTCATTACATTCAAATATAGTATCTCAGTAATGCTTGCTTTTTTTCTGTGTAAATGGCCAACACTGGTGTCAAATTTCAAAACTGCCTATTAGCAGACATAGCTTAGCGACTGCCATCAATGATGACAACCGGGGCCAACAACATAACGTGCTTTCCGAAGCACGCAGGAGTGCGAGAAATATTGTTGCGACCGCATCGCAGTAGGGACCACGCCTAAATCTGCTTTACACGCGTAAGCATTAATAAAAGCTTACGCTCATAATTGGCCACGAATTTCCTGCTGCTGTAAGTAATAAAGACCAGTTATTTCCCTTGTATTGTAAATGCGCGCCGACCCCGCCCGTCTAATGTATTTGTCCATTATATCACGACCTGTAACAGTTAACATGTTCCCTGTCCAAACATTATGTGAACATTTCAATTGTTCTACTACTATCTCGATTATGGACAGGGAAACTAGGTTAGAAGGTAGAGCGGAGCCCACGTAGAAAAACATTCTCCCAAGATTTCACGAAATATATAAGATCTATTTAAATTAAGTGCAAATATTTTAAGGGCTGGCTGGCACCCATAAGCTAGAAAAAAACTTTAGTAGCTAAATTAAAAAAATCGGCACGCTAGTTTTAGAGATATTTTGACTGTTACATTAAGAAAAACAAACGGAAAAATCACCATGTGCTCAAAATAATAATAAAAAAAAAAAAAACACTTTCCCGGCGTACAACTTTTAACCATTACCCTTTACTAACTTCGACAATAAAAACGATTGATTTGTCGATTTTCATAAAAAATATATATTGAACGGTGGTGAGTATGGCAAGACCCCCCTGATGATAGACGATATACCAAGGCCCCCAGTCCCCGGCGGCCCCGCTATTCCTGGCTCCGGTAGCGGTCATGGTAACGGCGGGGCAGGGGGTGCTAAGAATCTCAGGAAGACGCTGGATGCAGGCCGCTTCCAACCGTTCATATTGGAAATCCTTGGGGGAGGCCTATGTCCAGCAGTGGACTTCTTGCGGCTGAGATGATGAAACAAACATATAAACTAGAGTTTTTTACTAAAGCAGTTGACCTATGAGAGCTAGCCCTTACAATATTTGCACTTAATTTAAATAGACCATAAGTATTCAATGTAGGTACAGTGGGCTTCAAAAATAGCTAAGGAGTTTTTGATAAAACAGTCAACTCGTTAGGCAGTACTTATTAAATATAAATCAAATAATGAAATATAACTTTTGATTGAGCATTCTAAGCCTCTGAAGCCTACTGTACAAAAAACTACTAAGTAATGTATCTACTTTGATGCTACGTTAATTATGACTGTTGCTACATGAACTTAAGGCTAACAGCTACACTTTGACACATCTGTTTCAGATTCCGATGGCTTTATGACGCTGTCTCTTTCCTTCAGTTCAAAAGCGTCGGCCTGAAAAGAGATAAAGCTTGTTATTATTTTAATCCTACTGGAGGAGGCAAAAGATAGAGCAGTGGCTGTGGCCACATACTAGGCAAAATAACTATGACAAAAAAACATTCCGCCTCAAAAAGAAGAAGAATATATCATTACTACTATATAATGTTAGTTACCCAGGGTATATTTGTTAACGCTTTTACTACCAAAGCGATCGCCATGAAATGTGTCATTGTCTGTTACCGCACACCCATAAAGGTACATTGAGGTGAGGCCTCGTTTTTTCAATAATAAACTGTATAACCTTATTACTTTAAACAAGCGATTCTTGTGTACATGTACATTCAGGGCAGATCTTTCAAGCTGCCTAAAGGCATCTGACATGGATTAATGACTGCTATCAATGATGACAGCCGGGACCAACGGCTTTTAACGTGCCTTCCGAAGCACGGAAGTGCTTGAGATATCTTTTTATGCCATTGCGGTGACCCATCCCTGAGCGTACGAGTAAGTGCTAATAATGCTTACATCCACTGGGCCACCGGTGTCCGCCATCGGGCTTTTAAATTGTAGGGGGGGTCACATCATGCACTGTACAAAAAATCTAAAAGTGGCTATAACTATTACAATTCGACGAAATTTCGTATATTGTGGGTTCTGCGGCCGACAGATCGATACAGCTGGGTGTCATATCTAGGAAAAAACGTCTTTCCGTCTTTATCTCGGTTTTCCAGGTTTTAATCCTATCAAATTTCATTTCGGATACCTTACTCTATACTAGCGCCTCAAGCGGAAAATTCACAAGCGATAATTTTTTATATAGTCCTTGTCCCAATTTACCATAACTTGAGCGGAGCTGCAGACGAAATACTTTTACTGAAAATAGCAAGTAGTTCTTTATATGTTTGTTTGTTTAAAGAGCTACTGACTGCCCACTATTTTGGCTACAGTTGCAGTGTCGCTGTTACTATAGTGGTGTTGACATGAATATAGAATACCCCGGGTTCGCACGGGTAGATATAAGTATTTAATTCTATAGCCTATGCTCATCAGGGATAGTGTAGGATTCTAATGGTGGTCTCGATTTTGAGCGTATTGAATGCAAACAAAACAAACAATCAAATCTTTCCTATTTATAATATTAGTGTAGATCTATCGACTCTTTAATATGCAAACTTAAATAAGTTTGCATATATTAAACAGTCGATAGATCTAGTGTGCTTAAAAGTGGGTTATATATAGGTATATACCTAACCCACTCATAAGCACTCTTTACTGGACATAGTGTTTGTTATCTCGACATCAAACGACTAGCTTTCGGTAAGTACTATTAGGTTTGGGATAAAAATACTAGTTCTTACCTTGGTTTCTCGGTATTCTCTTATTTTTCTCGCTAAGGTCAAAAATGCTTCTTCTATGTTAATATCACTTTTACAGGAAACTTCGAAGAACGGCATATCGAAATCATCAGCTATCTGTGAATCGTAAACGTTTCTTTTTATTTACTGAATAGAAGGTTTGTAGTTAAATGTACGACTGGCTAGCTCCGTGGCGCAGCGATCAACACGCCAGCCTGCGACACGAGAGTGCTTGCAGAGGTTTGATCCCCGGCCAGGTCAAGATGGAAAATGAACTTTTTCAGATTGGCTGTGTATCTACATATGTATTTGTTAAAAAAAATAGTATCGTTGAGTTAGTATCCCATAACACAAGTCTCGAGCTTACTTTGGGGCTAGCTCAATCTGTGTGATTTGTCCGTATATATTTATATTTATGTACTAAATGAAGGTAAACAAAAACTAAATTTTGATTTTTCCTCCTTACTTTATTTTGCCTAACTCTGGTCATATCTAGCGAGCTCCGTGGTGGAGTGGTTAACACGCCAGCCTGGTGACACATTCGCAAGTTCGATCTCCGGCCAGGTCAATATGGAAAGCGATCTTTTTCAGATTGACCTGGGTCTTGGATGTTTATCTCTAGATATACTTAAGTATCTATTATAAAATATAGTATCGTTGAGTTATCCTTCGACGAAAGTTCACAACTTAGGGGAGAAAGTGGTAAAGGGAGTCAGCGGGCAATCGGGGTCAGGTGCCTCTAAGCAAAATAAACGTTCGATACCTAGGTAGTTAAATGACATGTTCAGTTTGCTCTGTACCCGATGCCCATTGTACGAATTACTCGTGCTAGTAGCTCCACGCGTTTTTGAGTGACAATTATGTTTCGTTTTCACGCCTCGCCGGTGTAAATTTTCGTCAAAACAACATTAACGGTGAGTATAGACGTTGTAGCTTTACCAAATTAATTATGATATAGATATATATGGATAGATTTATCCTTCATATTCAAAATTTAAATAAGCATATTAGATTGCGATAAAATTTACTTCGTGTTATTAAATTTTATAGTTAACATGCCGTATAGATTTTGGGTAATGAGAGCCAAAGAGCCCGCTAGTGATTTCCATTAGGTACCCGCAAAAAATATTCTTATTTTTTTTTCGCTTATAGATGCCGATATTACAAGTCAAAAAAACAAATAGGCTAGCTGATCAACTGGTGATTAGACTGGATGGCATACTGCCGGATGTAATGTCTGCGATTGTTTGACTCTGATTTCCCACATGTCTGATTCCCATTGTACTGAGGTTATTGCAATAGGAGTCAAACTTGTTTTTTTTTAAAACGCGGAAATATATCCAAAGTTGATTCCCAAAGTGGTGAAAAGTGATAACAACTAGTAGATAAATAAGTAAAGTCTATTATTAAACAATTTTAATAAAGATATTATTTTGAAATAAGCTTTTATTTGATAGCTCGCTTAAGCGACTCCCATTACCCCTTTCTCCCCTACTGTAGGGCTAGCAGCTCAATTTGTGTGATATGTCCCTATACATATATTTATAAACATATATTTTTTGATTTAAATAAGCTACTTAATATCAAGCTCCCTGTTTATCTCCATCATTTGAGCCTTCGATCAACAATACCAACTTTGAGCCCAAAATCGATTTTCTAACTAAAATTTCGGATCACAAGGAAAAGTTGTAAAACTAAAACCCGACTACTATATTTCTAAGCGTAGTTTGAATTTTCACGAATAGTATAATATTTCGTATATAAAAAACATATTTTAGTAACCTACAAACAAAATATCAAATCGACAAAATATTAAAAATAAAATATCTTCGCGACTTTTTGGAATTCGTCTGTTGGTTTGCACTATATAGTAATAATATGGCCTTCGATCCTAATTGTTTGTGTATGGTTAATTTATCACCGCAAAAAAAGAAATCCGCCTTAAAATCAGCCCGTTTTACTTTTGTCTCCTACACCCTTCCTATGCGAGTAACTAATAATATCCCTATTTTTGATTAGAGTTAAAAATAAATAGTCCCTTACCTTCTGGCCTCTCTCTCTAGGAACAGCTCGGTGGTTCTCGTGTACATCACATTTATTGCCAACCAAAACTTTGATTACGTCTGGGGATGCATACTGAAAATTACAAAACCAATTGAAGTGACGTCATACTCGTGGTATTTTCTAACACCTATAACTTCCAAATTATTCGAATAGGTTTTAACTTTTTTTTTTATTTATGGAGCTAGCTCTAAGTGAGCTTTCGCTACTTCACCGGGCGTTTGAGGCGCGTAGTGTATATATTCTTTGTTTGAGGCGAGGTCAGAATACCCTCAGCCTATATAGACAACATCACCAAAAGGCTCCCAGGACGAACGGAGCTCGGCTTTGGGCGTTGCCTGTGTGCGCAAGGCTTGGAGAGACAGCAAACTGGGCCGCTATTACGGACATGCATAGCCTGAACAGCCAAGAGTGAGAATTTTGTAACAAGAAATTTAACTAGCAATTAAAGTCTTCCACCCACAAAGCTCAAAGTACAAATTAAGGAATTATAACTTGCCTTATTGTATAAGTGGTATACACCACTAATACATTAAGTCGAGGACTGTCATCCTCAACTGCCCGTCCAGTAGTTGTAGGTAGGTATGGCATCGGGTACGCGCGCCTGATCTCCTGAGCGCTACTTGCACCCCATTCATCCCGGTGAGTAGTATCCTAAACCTTCATTCCATTCCCAAATCCGACAAATTCCTATCCTTTCCCCAGCGTAAAAATGCTTTCAAGGGGTAGCAGCGGAAGCACAAGAAGCCAAAGAAATGCGCTCGCCAACCCGCCGGCAAAGCGTGGGGGCATCCCCACGCTTTGCGCGTTTCTCTCTTCAGCCCTTCAGGTACTGTGTGTATTGAAAACCGGTAAGATTTGTGGTATCAATCCCAAAACAATGGCTGAGTATCCGTTTTGGCTATCTCATACTCGTATCTCGCACAATGGTAGGCGATCATTTACCCTGTTGGGGAAACTCCACTCACGCATCAGATATTTCAAGCTGAGTAAAGATCTGTACAAACAATTGATATTTGCAAACAATTATGAAATCGTTAAAACGGCTGAACGTGCTTTTCGTAACGGTCTGAGAGTGAAACTCCTGACCGTCATCTTAATAAAGATTCAGAACAGAAAATGATTGCTCGGTAATTATTATCAGGGACTTACTTCTTGAATGTTTCTCAGCCAGTAAGACAAGTGGTTGAAGGATTCCAAATTAGTTATGTCGTACATAAGGATGATCCCCATGGCGCCTCTATAATACGCGGTGGTGAGTGTACGGAACCGCTCCTGGCCGGCTGTATCCCATATCTGGAGTTTTATGGGCACCCCATCTAAATTGATAATCTTCTGTTTGAAGTCTATGCCTGTAAGCAATTCACAAACAAATATTTATTTCCCATTTTGCTGCGCTCGCAATGTGTAGTGTAGGTACTATTGATCCCAATTCCAAGATTGTGATACCCGACAATATATTGTACCTATCTATTTATGCAGTGACTTTTAGCAGTAAGAACAACTTGTAGTATAATAATGGAATGCAATAAATAAATTTAAATTGAGATAAGTAATAAAGCTTTTTGAGGCTTCCTAATCAAAAAAAAAATCGTTAAACGTAGCCTACGTTTTGTTATAGATTCATGATTATGAAAATAGGTTTAAAGTATATCAGTCCTAAATGGGACCAATATTGGTCTTATAAGATACAAAAGTTAAAGTAAATTTAGTATGGATGGCCTCATAGTAAAATTTATTTAATATTTGTGACAAGCTAACAAGACAAAATGTATGAAAAAGACGGTTTGGTGGTTTAGGTGCTGGCATAAAGAAAGGTCGCATACTAATGCATACGTACCTAAATAATACCTGCCAAAGAGGAAAAAATATATGTCTGCTAATAAAGAGCTTTTCTCAGGGGAACAAAGAACGATGACCGCAAAAAAGTTCATGATCAGATATCTTGCTCAAAGGCAAGCAAACCGGCGTTGGAGAAGCAAGTTAATGAAGGAAAGCAAAATTAAAATATTTTGTTATAGATTGTACTCATAGATACACTAAATTGCCGCTCTATTCTAGTGTTGGTCCATTATAAAAGAGAGTTAATGTAAATCTCTTTCCATAATATAGGAGTTATAATCTTGTAATTTCTATGCCCTCTAATAGTGCAATGAACTGAACATGTATCTTTGTTCGATTGACGATGAGTTAATGACCTTACCTATGGCTGGCAAGTTAGGTACTTATATATAATTGAATATATATTTTATTAGATGGCTATGTGAATAATTTGGACATCAGTGTTGCACTTTTATTCTATAGTATTAAAGCAATTTTTACGATTTTCCCACTTACCATCAGCAAGTATGCATTTATATTTTTAGGTAATCTAACATTAGGTGCATCGCCACTGCAAGTCAATAAATCATAGAATACTACAACTGGTTCATACAAAATAACCCGTAGCAATACCGTTGCTCCTTTCTAATGAGAAAAAAAAATTCTGCGAGAGGAACAATGGTTCCACTCGCAGAATAATCTTTTTTATGAATTTGAAAACACCATCTGACAAAGGCTCGTAAAACGAAAAGTAAACTCACCTATTGTTGATATGTAAATATCGTAGTATCTTTCATCACAATATCTATGCACTATACACGTTTTTCCTACATTGGAATCGCCTAAAACTAATAGTTTATACGTTGCAGAAAAGTCTAAAGCCATTTTTTGTTTACTTTGTGAACGCGAGCTGCCTCAAAACATCGGTGGAACTGTCAAAGTGAGAAAAATCAATGAGGGTAAGAGCGCATGCGTGGGGTCGCCCCAATATATTGCAACAAGTTTATTTGTTGAACACCTGAGTCTGGGTTTTCCCTGTCTACCAATAATGTAGTTGGATTACTCATGTTGTTACATTTTTTATTACATTTCTTATTACTTTCTGTTTAGGATTGTATGAAGTAAGTATGAGAATCTATATAAAATGTCTACCAACATATGCATGGACGTTGAGTTTTGTAGAAATATTGGCATGTATTTAGAAATAATAAAATATATACAATCTAAAAAGCATATAACAAATACTGACTGAGGAAAAGCCTTCATAAGTTAGGTAAATAATACAAGAAGGCCACATATTTATGGTTCTCAAGAGCAGCAGAAATTTTCAAAGTTGAAAGATAAGCAAAGGCGTTCATAAAAAGATATTCCATAATCTAAATGTGTGTGCATATTATTGCTATGTGATTGATGGCAATTAACTTTTAAAATTCAGTTTGATATATCAAAACTGACATATCAGACTGGTGTTGCACTAATAAAATGAATCTCAGCATCAATAAATCTTAATATATATAAATCTCGTGTCACAATGTTTGTCCTCAATGGACTCCTAAACCACTTAACCGATTATAATAAAATTCGCACACCATGTGCAGTTCGATCCAACTTGAGAGATAGGATAGTTTTTAACTTATGGCGAAACGAAGTTCGCCGGGGCAGCTAGTGTTCTATTATTTCTTTCACGCGTAAGAAAAATCCGATTATTTTTGAATACAAAATTAATGGTGAAGTTCTGGCTAGAAACTCCGAAGTTAAGGATCTTGGAATTATTTTTGATTCTAAGCTCTCCTTTAACCAACACTATGCAATGAGTACTAAAAAATGCAACCAATTAGTCGGATTTATCTTACGCGCAGCCAGGGACTTTAAGGAACCCAAAAGTTTAATCTATTTATTTAGAACATTAGTTTTAAGCAGACTGGAATATGCATCAGTGATCTGGACACACCAATATACAACTCACATTGACATGCTAGAATCCGTGCAAAGACGTTTTCTTCGCCTACTCGCCAGACGATATGGCTTCAAAAGACAATTAAGCACCTATGAGGATCGTCTTAAATTCTTCAGGTTTGACACTTTGGCGAAACGTCGCTTTCTGCAAAACTTTATATATCTTTATAAGATCATTCACGGCCAGCTCAATACCACCTTGTTGTCAAGCATACTATTCAAAATCCAAACTAGATCCATTCGCAACTTCGTCCCCTTCGCAATATCATGTTGTAATAACAATGTTTCGCATCATAACCCTATAATTCGAATGTGTCGCGAATACAATATTTTGTACCAAGTCCATGACTCGGAATGTGTACCTGACATCTATTTCTCAACCTTAAATAGCTTCAAAAATAAAGTTCGCTTGCTAATTTCTTAGTTTCACACAATTAATATATTGATTTAATTTTTGTTTCTTTTTCGGCGTCTTTCTTTGCTTTGCTTTGCTGTGATCTTTTCAAATTTTCAAATTTATGATAAATTATACTTTGTATTAATGTTGTTGTATATCATATTGAATATCATAATATTGTACGTATCTAACCTGTCAAACCAAACTAAATCATAGTTTTTAAATTTTATTGTATTCATATGTTTTATATTCATGTTTTCTTCTTACTTATTGTTAAACATGCTGTGTGTACCCACTTTTGGTCTTACAACCAGCCATTTTATCTTTTTAAGCGGAATTTTAAGAATGTTAAGTTGTAATACTGTTGTGTGCACCAATAAATAAATAAATAAAACTGCGTGTTCTCGGCTTTGCTATACTGTGAGCATCTGGTTAGTACCTACCTAACCATTAAGTCTGCAATATCTTCAAAATATTAGGTCGTGAGCCCCGTAGTGCCAATAATAGAAAACGCGAACTGGCACCATATTCCAGCCAGTGTAAATTATTAAATCAGCCCTATCGTAAGTTGTATCTTGTATCCACTCTGTATTTTAAATTCTCGAACAATAATTATGTTAACGTCTGTAACTGCATTAGCCGTTGGGAAATAAATGTAAACCTTCCGGGTTCGTGGGTGTAAATGGGAGTTTCCTGGCACAATCTATCACGATCTTAGCTTGTTGGAATAAGGTTGAAAATGGGTCTTAAAATATTAGTATCGCTGAATTCAGAGATACATTAAGAGCTCCATTTATTTTACTTAAACCCTCGATAGTGCCTATCGTGCCGATTCATCTCAGTGGCCAGTGTTCTGTATGTTAATGTCTTATGTTTTCGTATTAATGCACTCGACTTTGAGATCTGATATGCCACCCTTTGTTCCGTCTTTTCTCGGTGAATCTGTAGTTCAAGGCTATGTTTGTCTTATAAATTGCATATGTGACTCGTCCTGACTTTAATGAGTAGATCGTTCTGTGATTGCATTTTAAACGATTTTAAATATGGGCAAAAATTCTTAAGTCTCATAAAGTAATATAAACTTCACGGCCAAGAAACCTTGGACAAAAGTAATAAAATGTTTGCTGTATTTCCCTGGGATTTATATTTTTACGTTTCAGCTGGATCAGTTCTATTCTATAACACATACTTATTATAAACTAGCGGCTCGCCCCGGTATCGCACGGGTAGATATAAGTATTTAATTATTAGATTTAAGTATTTCATCAGGGATAATATGGAATTCTAATTGTGAAAGAATAGTAGTTTCGAAGCCTATTCAATGCAAAACAATAATCAAATCATTCCTCTTTATACTGAATCTTCTTCTTCTTCTTCGTCGGTCCCTCAATACTGAGGATCGCGACCACATGAAATGTATTTCCATTGAGTGCGGTCATAAGCTGCGTGGACCGCACGATGCATTCCACCGTTCACCGCCTTCTTCACAGTGTCGCACCATCTTGTAGGTGCTCTGCCTTGGCCCCGTCTGCCTTCCATTTGCCCCATAATATATACTGAATAGAAGTGTAGATAAAATGTTCCTTATCATCATACCTACACGATCGAGTTTCACAAAAATGTTTACTTCTATCCCCTTTGAATAAACACCTATATTTCGTTGTTTCCAAAGTTTACCTAGCGTGTTAATTTTCAGAATCGATTTTTCCCGCAGGTGACGGTACTGTGACGAGCATATAGGAGGAGAGAAAGAGAGGAGGTCTCGTAGCTGTATCATAAAAAGGATGATTAAGATGGATTTAGACAGCCGTTGTCAAAAATAACATTTCACAGTGCTGCCACCTGGGGGCAAACATTGATTCCGGATACCATAATTTTTGTAATGTCTTTCAGTCAGCATACATTTTATTACCTAGATACTTTTGGTTTTGTATAGTTACTTTGTAGACGTAGACGTAGTCTTGTTTATATATAATTTTTATTTCTCATCAATAGACTTTGGTAGGACAGGAACGTTTAGAACTGAACTGATGGCTATTAAGCATAATGCTCAATAAAGCAAGGTCGTCTCGTCCATAAGTATCTTCAGAAGGCATGTTTATTCTATTGCTGTTGTAACGGTACTTGCTTTTAGGATTCGATTTAGAACGGGCCCATAACTCATATGTGTGACAGGGCTTGCATTCCGGGTCACACGGTAGCCGCAAACTCACCTGCGCACAACAACAACGGCTTCATTTGTCAACCGCAGGAAACGCAGCCGCTTTACTTGATGTATAGTAAATACTCTCAATTTGAACATTTCACGTTTCGATCTACCATTCTGTCACGCCACCGCGGCTCCTGTTTTCCTGCAATTTAGCTACGGTTGACGAATGTTCTGTTCGAGTCAGGTGTAACGGAATAAATTGCAGCTTCGCTTTTCATTTCGCTTCTAGCTTTGTTTTACGACATTGCACATTATGCCTACGCGTTCACTATAAATCCCCTTGTCCAACCGCCGTTGTTTGGCTTTATGCCTGCGTTGTAATAGATGCCCCGAGGCGTCGGTATCTCTTCATAGTGACTGGTCATTTTGCCGGCCAGTTGCCGGCTTCTATCGTCATCGTCTCAGTTTAATATCTATTAGACTATCACTTTCGGTCGCCGAGTGCTCTATTGTCAGCGATATGATCTTTTTTTGTTGTAATGAGTGCGCAGATCCGGTCGATCGTTACCTAATCGCTGTAACTGACGCACTTGTGGGAACATCGGGCTTAAGCAATTTCTTTGAACTTTATCTGGCCGGTCCGTGGGCGATCTAAGTGATCGTTGCATTTCGTCCAGTGAAACAGATCTATTCATCAATCAATGATACAAATAGACAATTTGGTTGATTAATCGTGCTGCTCGATATTGCATCGTATTACGAACGTCGCGTCGTCACAAGTATGCACCCGATGGAAGAGATTGCTTTTAAAATATTTTAAATCATGATAGCTGCAATTTCCTCTATATTAATAGCTGCCTGTACATTGTTTCTCAAATATAAACGATCATTTATTTTATCTGGTACCTAGATGAGTGAATGATGATAAACATTAAGTGGTAAATGTTTTTTAATTCGTTTGTTTACCTTATTAAATTGCAAGTTTAAATATGCAAATAGCAGGTTTCGCTGCTGCAATACTGTCATGTTTCCTTTAAGGCGGTTATTTATATCCTTTCTTTGCGATGAATGTTTAATCTGCTCTCAGTTCCAGTGTTTTAGAGGTCAGGGAGGCTGAGGTCACCTGTGTTCCGGGAACATGTGACAAGCAGGCTTATTGTTCGCAAATTGTTTCGCGCAAGGCCCTGTGTAAATGTCAGTTTGGCGCCGGCGCCGTTGGGCGGAGCGCGTCTTGAGACAGAAATGACAAGCCTACAGCAGCTTTAGGGCTCACAAACATTTTGTCGTATAAATCACCTGCTGTATTGTTTCGCTCAATTGTAGGCTCATATTTCATGTTACCGTCACTTGGTAATTCTACATGATTAAGTCTGACTACATCGATGATCTAAGAAGTAACTGCAGCCGAGTATTTCTTAGGCCATAATCTATCGTAATGCCGTTTATAAACACGTGAAAGCATAGCCCTTCAGGCACGTAGGGACCAATTCTGGACTGAGTTTCTAAGGGCGTATTCTTCTCAGCAATGATCGTCACGAAATGCTAGTAGTTGTAAAAAATAATAATAATATGACATGTGTGAAATGACGCAGAAGAGATACAAGATATCCAAATTTGAATAAAATTTTATTTTATTTCAGTCATTTTATATAACTATTTCAAGTAAAATAAAAAGATATGTAATTATGCTTATTGGTCTTTTCATAACTGATTGTAAACTTATATCTATTATCCCAAGGCACAAGAGTCATGCCATCTGGTCTCTAGCCATCATGTTACGCCAGGCCATTCGGTTCCAAGAGCACCGTGTTATTTTAATTGGCCTGGCGAGTTATGCGGCCAGCGCCACTGGATTACTGCCTCCGTGGTCCAGTAGCTAAGGAGTTTGCCTGTAGACCCGGGGGTCGTGGGTTCGATTTCCACCGGAAGCATACTTTGTTTAGTTGTTTCCAGTTTGGTTAGACTTTGCAGGCTTGAAACACCTGATTGTCTGATAATGAAGATGATTCGGTGCTTCGGAAGACACGTTAAGCCGTTGTTCTCGGCTGCCATCTGCTAGTCGTTAAAGGAACCACGTCAGAGGCCGAGAGGTGGTTCCGAAGAACTCTAACACCAGGATGTACATGGTCGATTGATTGTGACACCTACTCGAAATGATGATGATGAGCGCCCCTGGAGCTCGAAAGTCCGTGGCGTCCAAACTGGTCGACTGCATCACCGCAGAGGCAATGATTCGGGACATTAGTGTTGGCTCCTAAACGAAGAAACGTCGCGGAAAGTGAGGTCATCTAAGAAATGTATCCAGGTCATAAGACAGCAAAGCCTGCAGCCATAAACCAGACTCCCACTCAGCAGTCGTAAGGAGACGAGCACGCTCAGCAGAGTTGCTGTCAAAAGGTGATTAGTTGTCTTGCTTAAACGCTACTAAGATTAACTCTACTAGATAGAGAACTAATTTATTTTCTGAGAATTGTAGCCTCTATTTTAATACTCAAGGCGTTCTAATTTTAGCGTTCCGTATGATCAAGGAACAAAACGGAAACCCTAAACGATCACTTCTGTGTCTGTCTGTCCGTCAATCACAACAGATTTGCGACGAATCTGCTGGACCAATTAAGTCTTCAATGAAATATACGATCGAAGGATTGATTTCGCTCACTTATCGAGGTACGTGATTTAAATATGAGCGTGTCATGTAAATGAATAAAATAAATAATAAATAAATATATACGGACAAATCACACAGATTGAGCTAGCCCCAAACTAAGTTCGAGACTTGTGTTATGGGATACTAACTCAACGATACTATATATTATAACAAATACATATATAGATACACATCCAAGACCCAGGCCAATCTGAAAAAGATCATTTTCCATCTTGACCTGGCCGGGGATCGAACCCGGTCACTCCGTGTCGCAGGCTGGCGTGTTGACCGCTGCGCCACGGAGCTAGTCACGGAGTGTTTGGGTGCAGTTCGGGGTCAATTTAAAATTGTAAAAGTAATTGGAAAATTAAAAAAAAAAGTGTTGCACAGTAGTATGTTATGACATATACGTATTGTTTTTAAATTTCATATGTATCTGTTTCAAATTCCAACAAGGCGGTAATCTTGTGCAAGGATCAACCTAAACTATATTATTTTGATGTATTTAATTAATCCAGTGAATAGGCTAGTCTCCTGGGTCAAAATAATATCATTACAATTAGTCCGTAACTTAGATAATCAAAAATTATTGGATACGTATTTTTTCTTTTGTCAATTAAACAAAAACATATAAGATATAGCGCTTTAAAGTTCATGAGTGGGGGCTCGTGACGTCAAAGTTTGCTAAAAAGAGTAGCAAACTATGACGTCTCATGGAATTTTAAAGGGCTCTAACTTTACAATTGTTTGTTAAATCGACAAAAGAAAAAATACGTATCCAAAGTTTTTAATTATCTAACTGACGGACTAATTATATTTTTTTAGGAAACTAGCCTATTGTACTAGTGATTTAAAAATACGTTAAATTCCACAATTTCGTGTAGTACCTTCGAAAGAACCGATCAATGGTCGTGACTGTACGTACATCATCCTGCATCCTTAACATTTGAAACCCAGCTTGCAGATAATTTAATGTAGCCGTTCCTTTGAACACTTAATGCGCTGTTTATCAAAGTCAGGGCCTCTTCAATAGGAAGTAATGAATGCGTCTGACTTGAGGAAGCATTTCAATCCTGTCAAAGTTATGATGCCAGATAAAACGAACTGGTATTTCAGTCACTCAGATCTTCTTTTGTTAGGGTGCGTCTTCAAAGTCATTCATCCGATATTTACTGCAAAAGAATTTTTGGTATTCGTTTTACAGTTGTCTTCTAGGTTGGACCTTATTCTTTGAATTATCTCATTGCATCTTAACTGATGTCCTAGCATCTTTATCGGTCGAGTAGGGTTCCTTAAGGGTAAAAACGGGACCCTATGTCTCCGCTATGGCTCCGATGTCCGTCCGTCTGTCACCAGGCTGTATCTCATGAACCGTTATAGTCAGACAGTTGAAATTTTCACAGATGGTGCATTTTTATTGCTGCTATAACAAAAAATACTAGAAAACAGAATAAAATAAATATTTAAGGGGGCTCCTATACAACAAACGTGATATTTTCGCTCGTTTTGGCTTGAAATTGATAACGGCAACAGGTAGACGTTTGAAATATACACAGAATATTGACTTAATAAATAATTAAATTAACATAAAATTAATATTTAAGACATGACCCACACATCTGACATGATTTATTTGCCATTTATATAATGGTACTGAACCCTTCGCACGCAAGTCCGACTCGCATTTGACCGGTTTTTTAGTTCTAATCACTAACTTATATACCTACCTATTTTCAAACTTCCAAGTTCAGAAATGGAAAAAAAACCATATAAACTTCATGTACTAAAAACGGGTCACTCACGTGCTATGTCGTCGGGAATGCCGACTATAGTTTCGGACTCGTCAGGAGCCCATTTTCTCGTCGCGTCTCACACTCGCCTTGAAAATGGGCTCCTGACGAGTCCGAAACTATAGTCGGCAATCCCGACGAAAAAGCACGTGAGTGACCTGTTTTTAGTACATAATGTCTGTATCTCACGTTAGTTTCAATCATATAAACTTCACCATATATTTTACCCCCTCAAGTTTGTATGGGAATTTTCATATGCCCCGATAACTAAAATACTGGACGAAGTCGCGATCCAAAGCTAGTGTAAAATATAACAACCTTTTTATCGCCAATTCGAAAGAATTTCAACATAAAATATGTAAATATGGAAAATATAGACAGTTATTGACATTAATAGTATAGAAGTTATTTGTAAAGAAGTAATTTAATTTCCATACGCTATCTATTTAGCCTGACATGCTTATTCAATTTAAACATCATTTATCGCCTTCCATCTTCCATCAAAAGGCACTTCCGCGCACATTGATGGTTTGAATAGAGAAAATTATCTCACGGCGAACTATCGGCGCAAACTAACGGAAATAAATAATGAATAAATATAAATGGACAAATTACACAGATTGAGCTAGCCTCAAAGTAAGTTTGAAACTTGTGATATGGACTAACTCAACAATACTATATTTTATTAACAAATGCATGTACCACGTGATTGTGAATCTCTGAACTATATGGTGCTTCCACACTGCTGTTAGAAAATGTTTACAAACATTTTCTCACACTAAAACAATTACTAACAAATGTTATAAATTGTTACATTTTGTTAGAAAATGTTAGATGTTATAGGTGCTCCTACACTGACGGAAAATATTTAGTAACATTTTATAACAATTTTGGCTCGCAGTTTTGGGTACGCTACCCCACCCACACCCCCGACTCTCCGCATAGCCGTAAAATGTTTACAAACAAAAGATAACAAATGTTTTTTTTAAATGTTAACTAACAATTTTGTTCAAAAAAATTTACTTACATTGTCTAACTAGTTTTTTTTACATTTGTGATCAAATGTTTGTCAACAAATATTTACTAACGTTAGTAAACATTTTTTAACAGCAGTGTGGGAAGCACCAATACTGAAATCCTAGAATCAAAATTCCTAATGGAATACAGAATTGCAAGGAAAAAGAGGTAAAAAAAAAACTTTCCATAGAAATTCACTTATCTAATCGGTAACCTTGTATGGGAAGCCTAATTTTTGTAAAAACCTATGTAAAATATAATTAACTAGCTGTTGTCCGCGGCTCCGCCCGCGTTATTGTCGATCTCTCAGGAAAAGTTGAATTTCCCGGAATGAAAGGTACCCTATGTCCTTCCCCGGGCTTCAAACTACCTCCATACCAAATTTCATCCAAATCAGTTTAGTACTTGAAGCGTGAAAAGACGACCAGCAGACAGACATAGTTACTTTCGCATTTATAATATTAGTATGGATTTACATTCATATTAATTTCTATATGGCCTGTCTCGGCTTTTCAATTTAAAGCCCTTTCATTTAATACCTTCCATCTCCCATCAAAAGGTACTTCCGCGCACATTGATAGTATTGAATAGAGCAAATTATCTCACAGCGCACTATCGCTGCAGGCTTGCGGAAATGCGACGCGGTTATGACTTGGCGTTTTTCTTCGTAACACTTTGACCCTTGGTGAATCAATGTGTTCGTACATCACTTTGATCGTTTCCTACAGTGGTGTTAAACATATTTTCTTTTGACTAGCTTTTGCCCCGTGCTCATGGTTTATAAATCCTCAGGAACTGATATTTTTTTCCCGGATGATAGGCAGGTACTTGGCATATATTTCTCAATATCCTAATGATATTGATAATTTATTGCGAACAATAAATTTATTTGCAAAAAATGTTAAAAATGTTTACAAATCCTCAGGAACTCCCTTTCTTTTTCCCCGATGATAGGTAGGTACTAGGTATATATTTGTCAATATCCTAATTATATTGATTATTTTATAAGAACGACATGAGAATAATTCATTAATTTGCGAAAAATCATGACGATCAATTCATTCGAAGCAATGAAGCATAATAAAGAAACAATTTTACACACATAAACTCACTTTTAGTTATCTAAAATAATCTTAATCGTTTTATTTTGTCTTTGATAGATCCTGAATGCATATGGCTCAAGTGATTTACATTTTGTAACTTTATTTTCTCTATAAAGAGCGATTTTTCTGCGCCTGAGGGCTTTATTTATATTTAAATTAAGCGCAAATATTTTAAGAACTGGCAATCTTAAGCTAGAAAAATGCTATAGAAGTAAAATAATAAAAAATCCACGCTAGTTTTCGAAATATTCGACCTAAACATTTGGAAAAACAGACGAAAAAACACCCTGTGCAAAACACTTTCTTGGTCAACAACTTTTTACTGTTCTCTATTATGAAAACTAAGTCACAGACGTCAACAGCCAAAACAGCTGATTGATCGATTTTAATAAAAAAAAATATATAGGTATATATTTGTATGAAAAGGGTACATATTAGAATCCCAAAAATAATAACACCTTTATTTAAAATGTACGAGCCCAAAATACCCGAATTCTAAATACCGTATATTAAAAATACCAAGTATTTAAAAAACAAAATATTTAAATTACCTTATGGTTGAATAGCTCAAGCTCAAAATATCTTATTACGGAATACCGTATCCATAAATACCTGACTTTAAAAAGACTTAACCTAATTTAACTTATTTTATAAGTTCGAAGAAGAAACGAGCTGCTACCAGAATATTAGGTTAGGTTTTGGGTTAGTACTGCGATCCCAACAGAAAACAAATCGCCGTCAGAAACGAGCTGCTACCAGAATATTATTTAGGTTAGGTTAGGAGTGTGACCCACCAGAAAACGGATTGTCGTCAGAAACGAGTTGCTACCAGAGTATTAGGTTAGGTTGGGTTAGTACTGCGATCCCAACAGAAAACGAATCGCCGTCAGAAACGAGCTGCTACCAGAATATTAGGTTAGAACTGTGACCCACCAGAAAACGGATTGTCGTCAGAAAAGAGTTGCTACCATCATCATCATTTCGTGTAGGTGACATGGTCAATCAACCATACACAACCTGGTGTCAGAGTTCTTCGAAACTGCCTCTCGACCTCTGACGTGGTGGTAACGTGTTGCTACCAGAATAGTAGGTTAGGTTGGGTTAGAACTGCGACCCCACCAGAAAACAAATCGCCGTCAGTATCGAGCTGCTTCCAGAATACATAGTATTAGGTTAGGTTGGGTTATTTATTTTATGCATTTCATATTTTGGAATTATAATGTAAGGTTGATTGAAAATTTAATATTTAAAGGTTTGGTATTTTAAAAATCTTACATAATAATGTTTTAGTGTTTCGAATTCTGGCATTGTATAGTAAGGTGTAATCGGTTCAGGTATTTTAAATCTTAAGGTATTTTGAGTTCGGGTATTTCAGGCTCGTACATTTTAAATAAAGGTGTTATATTTTTTGGGATTTTAATATGTACCCGTATGAAAAACAAAGACTTGCTTATCGATTTTTTAACTTTAATACTAAAACATCAGCTCTCAAAATATTTGCGCTTAATTTAAATGGACTCCTTTTTTTGTTGTATATTAGCTATCAAAATGAATGTAGGTACTCCTTTTCCTTTAAGTAATGCAAAATTGAAAACAAAATCCTGAGGGTTTTGAGTTTTCATAGAGGTCTTTTCACTCCTGTATTTACCTATGTTAAGCATTTAGTATGTAGTTTATGAGAGAATTGTTAATTCAATGCATACTATATCTTCTTGATAGCCAGTAGGACCGGATCTAAGTAATGAATGGGACTTCGAGTAAGAGGCGCCTCTTTGAATGTAGTTCACAATCTTAGAAATTCCAGTGTCTTTCAATGAGGTAGGGAGTCGGTTTTCTAGAGTAGACATAGGGTATATTTTAATGCAGAAAATAAATTTTTCGATAGTATTGTATTGAAATGTATGTAGGAAAACTGTGAAGGCAAGAAGAAACAAATATACCTAATAAAAATAAAAAATATTTATTTCTGTTAGTTATTCATCGTACGCGATTCTTCTTTGTAAGTGTTATTCCATACGAAGACGTAGCACTGCACACCCACTGAACTTCGAAGTCATAGTAATTAGTAGTGTTGCCAGTAGCTACAGTAAATGTCGTGCCGCCGGCCCTTATCGTTGGATTACAAAGTTTACGTTATGAGTGACATTTTTATAAGCCACTTTCCTAACTTACTAAAAATATGCCTTCAAAATTATGTTCACAACTGATTCTTGTAAAGTTTATTTGCGATCGGCCTTGAAATATAGCACCAAGGTTTCCAAACTCAATGCAATCAAATTGATTATTAAAATCAGTTCGAAACAACAACAACATGTTATCAAGCTTTTTTCCCTTGCGGGGTAGACAGAGCCTAGGTCTATACGACATTTTGGCCACATTAAACATGTTGGAGTGCGAGGAGGAAATCGGAATCAAAATAGTGATGGTTGCTAACCGCATCGCTTATTGACATGATTCTGCAGATGATGAAAATTTTTTAAAATATCAATACCATAATTTAAAAGAAGTTACCTTGAAGACTATAATCTTGCATATAAGTATTATTGTCAACTCTATTTGTTAGCAGTCTCGCAAGTGGCGTTTCTACTATATTTCCGCAACAGGCTTTGGACTTATCTTCATCATTATACTAAAATTGTGTTGCTATAGGTTTGATCTTATGTCCGATAAGTCGAAACGTCGTTTCCGGGAGCCGGCATTCTTGGCGCCTTATCTACAGCACTAGAAAAGATCTCTATCGAATTTATCTAGTACCATCTATTCGTTTTTTAATCATCATCAGGTCCTTTATAGTCTCCACTACAGGAGCACGACTCTCTCTGTACTACTACAGCCATACTTGGCCAGAGCAGCCAGAGGAATTGGCCTACACTCTCAACGCTGCCCAGATGGGTTGGAGAGGTCTCACAGATGTTTATAAGCTTTGTTTAGTTTGTATTTTTAAGTCGCCTTTTACGACATCCACGAGATGACTTGGAGGGGTCCTATTCTACTCTACCGGATACCACACGGCTAAATTTTTAATCATAACTTCTCATTATTCGACCGTGTTTTCAGTTTCCATTTTTAGCTATGAGACTTCAAAGCCGGGGTCCGGTATTGTATCTATGCATTATACAGCATGTAACTTATCCAATGACGTTCCCGTGAAAGGTGACACAGCCCGTCAAAATGAACAATTTTTCCAATGAGACTAATATAAGGTTTTTTGAGTTCCCAGCGTTGGGAACTCAAAAAACATTATTTTTATACAAAAGTTTTCGTCCGGCTCGGCAATTAGTATAAAAATATAAAAAGAATTGAGTTCCCAGCATTGGTCCCGTATATAAAAGCACTAAGTCATATTAATAAGTATTATTGCTGCTGATTTAGCATTTATATTTAATGAATGCGTTAATGAAGGTATATTTCCTGATTTAATGAAATGCAGTAAATTATTACCCTTGTTTAAGAAAGGAGAAAAGTCAGACCCTAGTAAATATAGACCTTAGACTAGCTCCGTGGCGCAGCGGTCAACACGCCTGCCTGCGACACGGAGTGACCGGGTTCGATCCCCGGCCAGGTCAAGATGGAAAATGATCTTTTTCAGATTGGCCTGGGTCTTGGATGTTTATCTATATATGTATTTGTTATAAAATATAGTATCGTTGAGTTAGTATCCCATAACACAAGTCTCTAACTTACTTTGGGGCTAGCTCAATCTGTGTGATTTGTCCGTATATATATATTTATTTATTATTATTTACCTGTTTCCATTTTGCCGGTATTGAGCAAGGTGTTTGAAAAGATAATGGTTAAACAAATGCAGCTTTACTTTTAGAATCACAACATTTTCCATAGCCAACAATTTGGCTTTACTGGCGGAAAGTCGACCACCGATGCGGGAGTAGCCCTAATTACTCATATTGTAATTAATAAAAATTTTACGTTGGTCCCTGTTCGGGCGCCATGTAATTAATAAAAAATTTTACCTTAGTCGCTGTTCGGGCGCCATGTAATTAATAAAAATTTTACCTTGGTCCCGGTTCGGGCGCCAGGTAAATAATAAAAATTTGAATCTCTACTTCAGAGAGGAGAAAGGAAAAAAAAACACACAAGTATCTCGTAGCAAGGTTTATTTCGAGATCTTCCAATCGCAACACTAACAGTTTAAGTTGCTTCGTAAACTAAAATTTAGCATAAAGCACAAATGAAAAATAAAGGGGAGGGTTGTTGGTTCGTTTGGCTGGTCCGAGTAACTAAAAAACAAAATGCACAAAATTCAGTCGTAAATACAGGGCAGCTTCTTGAACACCATCAATTCAAATGAAATAAAACTAAATAAAGTTATTTAACTAGCCTTACAAACAATTCTGGCTAATTAAAACGGCAGTATGCTATAAGAAGAACGTAGGAAAACCCACAGGCCGTAGTACAACCAGGAATTAAGCACCTTAAGTGAGTTTAAGAAAATTAATTCGTTTTAAGTTATTTAATTAAATTTATAAAATGACCAATTTTGGGTTTGGCCCACTCATAGTAACGCTAAACAGCTAATGCTGCAAGGCTGCTCCTTGTTTACGAGGTTTTTTTAAATTAAAGTAAAAAGAAAGTAAATAGAAAGTAAACTCAGGGAAGTCCGAGCCTGACTTGCCAGCCCGTGGCGTCAAACCAGCCCGGAATAACTATCCGATACAAACGCCTCCTTTTACGGAGGTGGTTCGGGGTTTATAGGTTACTCGAAGACACCAACACGAACAAAATCCACACAGCCACACACAAGAAGCCTTAACAGCCTTAACCACTTCTCCACAACCACGCGCTAGCCAACGCCCCGGGTGAAACAACAGACGCTCTCCAAAAGGAACTCACAACCAAACACCAACAGCCAATACTTTTCCACAATTCTCCAAACTACATGCGATGCGTCGACGCAGGCCGGCCGGCGCACCCCAAAAAAGAAGCTATCCTCGCGTTTCGTTATACACATCACGCAGTCCATTTCACACACATCCACGGCATTCGAAGTTAAAGAAATTAATTAAACTTTTTATATTTAAGACTCGTAATATGACAAATAGCCAAACGTAAACACATCCACTATTCAGCAACCATGAAATAACCTGAAAAAGTACAAAACCAATTTGACAATCCTTTCTGTCAAGTCAGAACGCAATGTCAACAAATAATCAAGGACGTGAAACTGAACACAACAGTGTGACCACTTGCAGTAGATTTCCACTTTTTGGTAGATTCGCAGCATTTTCGTCAAGCATTTGGGTAGGTTTTAGTAGTTTCCGTTATAATAAATTACCCAAAAGAACAACGTTTTGTATTTGAAACCACATAATATTTTGAAATAAATTAATTTAAACACCTCACCTGACAAGTCACAAGTACACAAAAGGAGGCATTTAGATTTATAAAAACATAACCCTTTCCTTGAAGTCGGGTAAAAGTGTGTTTGGTAGATTCTAATAGTATTTTTTTTATATGGTCTCACTGACGCATAAATGTCTCTCAAACCGCCTGTCATATCGAAATGTCAGTTTACCACAACAAACAATAATATAACCTTATTTATTATTTTAGATTTTTAAATATTTTAAGGATAATCTTGAATAAAAATACCCTGTGGATGCGACAAAATGCCATATAGGATGTAGTACTCGAATGTATGACATTGGAGACGCACAACCAACTGTCATTGTGGAATAATTTGGTAAGAAAATATTTAATCGAAAATAAAAGTGTTACAATATCTATAACGCATGGGAGAATTCACAGGATGCCATTGGTGCATTTTGTGATCTCTCAAAAGCATTTGATTGCGTTGATCATCAGACACTTTTGCTCAAGCTCCGGCAATACGGGTTTGAAAATAAGTCCATTGAATTGATAGAATCATATTTAAAAAATAGGCTTCAGACAGTCGAATTAAATTACACAAAGTCTAAAGGAACTAACTTTAAAATAGGTGTGCCCCAAGGATCCATTTTAGGCCCATTCCTTTTCTTAGTTTATGTCAACGACCTGCCTTATATAGTTGAAAAACAAGCGGGAATTTTTGTCGTGACACGTCTCTAATATTTAAGTTGGACCGCGCTAGCGAAGACGTTCAAGCTACAAATAACACTCTATCTGCCATCTCAAATTGGTTCTCAGTCAACAATCTCTTGATGAATGCGCAAAAAACCCAATGCATTCGATTTACAGTCCCCAATGTGAGGCAGTCCAACGTTGACATACTAGTTGAAGGTAAAATACTAGACTTTGTAAATGATACCACCTTCTTAGGAATCACAATAGACTCTAAATTGCAATGGGGCGCTCATGTATCAAAACTTTCGAATAGACTTAGTTCCGCAGCATATGCTGTTAGAAGGATTAGACAATTAACAGATGTGGCAACTGCTAGGCTTGTATATTTTAGCTATTTTCATAGTTTAATGTCATATGGATTACTTCTCTGGGGAAATGCAACCGACATTCAAACTATTTTTATATTACAAAAAAGGGCAATCCGTGCCATCTACGGCTTGAACTCGAGGGATTCGCTCAGAGATTTGTTCAAAGACATAAATATTTTAACGGTAGCCTCACAGTATATACTCGAGAACATAATGCACGTAAGGAAAAATATTTCGTCATTCAAAAAAAATTGTGATGTAAGAGATAGACCCTTGCGTAACGATCATAAACTATTTCTACCGCGGTATCGGCTTAGCAGAGTTAGTGATTCGTTCATAGGGAACTGTATACGTTTTTATAACAAGTTATCAAAACCAATCCTAGATATGCCTGATAGAAAATTCATAGGTTATGTAAAACAGTTACTTTGTAAAAAGGCCTATTATAGTACTAAAGATTTCCTGAATGATAATAATATTGGGCTTGAGCTTGGCGCAGACACCTCGTAGTTTTGTATATATGACTATATATTTGGTACATTCGGTACAAAATATTTTTAAAGATGAAATTTATATAATTTCAATATTTTGACATATTTTTTTATATTCATATATTATTTTCTTAAACATCATTTTTTAAAATTAAATTTACAATGACTATAATAAGGACAATGTATACTCAGTCCACATACCTAGTTTTTAAGATAAACTAAAATTGTAAGTTGACGTCGATTGGAGAAAATGCGCTGTGCAGTTTGTTGCCGCTTCTTCTGCACTCCGCTTTGGAAGCGGCATTAAACTTAGCCATAAGTAAATTACTGACGTCAACAATTCTCAGTTGAAAATATATGACAATTAATAAGTGTCCAAATGACCTATGTTAAATAAATGTTTTTGAATTTTGAATTTTTTGAATTTGAATTTGAATTTTGCACATATTCGAACAAATATAATAATGAAATAATACTGCATTATTTAATTTAAATGATGAAATCATAGTGTTTTCGGACCCCGGCTTCAAACAGTTTTTTTTTTTATGATATAGGACAGCAAACGAGCAAGCGAGTCACCTGATGGTAAGCGATCAACGCTGCCCATGGACAACTGCAACACCAAGGTGTAGCAGGAGCTTTGCCGGCCTTTCAAGGAGTTGGGGGAAGGACATGGGAGGAAATGGGAGAAGGATGGGCCTCCGGCTCTCTCACTTGCCGAACGAAGCAAAGAAACGGTAAAGCTTCTACTCAAACGTCGATTTTCTGTGAGAGTGTGATACTTCCCCGGACGAGCCGGCCCATTCATGCTACTAACAAAAATGAATTTTGCCGGTAGCGTACGGCGTAGCGGTAGCGCTCTACCACACTAAAAACAGATGAGAAAGACAAATATCTATTATTTTGTAAATTTAAAGAAAGTTTCGTAGGTTCCAATTAGTAGGTATACTACGAGTATATATAATACAACCCTTTGGGTATATTTATTTATTGCTGCATCATGGCGCCACCCGTGTGAAAATTTTTCCACCAAATCTACAGTTTCGAGCAATAGTATATATTACAATTGTTATCCATTTTAAACCTTATCACATTGACTTAACAACCGATGTGTATACACAACAATGCACATGACTGTACAATGTGACAAATATTAATTATTCCAGAAAAGTTTGTAATAATGTTATTCATAAATCATGTGTGACCTTCCGTAAATAATGTGTTGAAGGTACTTTTGCGGGCAGGTACATTACAATAACACAGGTGGGCGAAAAAGAAAACAGAAATGTTAAAAGTACTTCCTACAACTGATTCTTTTTTATATGATAGAGATCAAAATAAATTAAAGTGGTCCTGTCCGGTGGTTGCAGATATGGCAACGGGTACGCGCGACCAGCCTTCCGACCTGCTACTTGCTTTTCCCCCATTCATCCGAGTGAGTAGTATCTCAATACCTTTATTCCCTTCCTAAGTCCGACAAATTCCTATTCTTCCCCACCGTAAACTACTTTCGAAGGGCAGTAGTGTCACGAAACTTAAAAAGCCAGAGAAACTGCGCTCGCTAACCCGCTTGCCAAGCGTGGTGAATATGGCAATATTCTCCCATGGAACGAAAAATGCTTAGAATCCTTAGAAGTCTTTGTCTAGCAGTGGACATCTTACGGCTGTGATGATGATGATGATGAAAATGAAACCCCACAGTACTGGTAAGCTTAGATATACGAAGACACCGCTTACGCCGGACGTTTTTTTCGTCTTATTACCTTTTTTTTTGCAATCCTGTATTACATTAGGGATTCTGATCCTAGGATTTCAGTATAGTTTAGAGATTCATCACGTGGTATATATATATATATATATATATATATAGATGTTCTTTATTTATTTAACGAGGTGTTATTTTTGTCGTGCCTTTGCGGACAAGGCCGTAAAAGATGCCTTTATTACCCTTAGGCTCGCCTGTCTAATAAACTTGCTAAATTATTGCTCGGCAAGGCTCAAGATATATATTTAAGTTACTTAAAATACTTTTGCTGAGTGAAACTAAAGAATGTAGTTCGTTTTTTTTTTCAGTTTAATGAAAAAAAACCGAGAGCATCGTCCGTTTGTCGTTCTAGCTAATACTAAGAAATTGTTTCTTTCTACAGTTCCGTTACTTAAAATTTAATATGGATTATATCCTAAAATCCGTATTTTTTGGTAACATTAATAAAAAATACATGTAGGTAACCCTTGGTGCGCGACTCTGATTTTCAATTTGCCGGTGTTTGTTTCTATTAATTTATTTTACGGACAATACATTTGAGCAGATATTATTATGAAAAGGACAAGAGTCAGCAATTGCTTGCAGTGGTTGCAGAGTATGCACGCCCGGCCTACCGAGCTGTAAACCATACCTTCATTCCCTTCCCAAATCCAACATTTTTCTATCATTTACCAGCTTAAAAATGCTTCCAATTAGCAGCAGCGTCGGGTGCAAAATAAGCCAAAAACTCGCCTACCCTTGGCAAGCATGATATGAGTATGATGATGTCCTCCCATGGAACGCAGAATCCTTGGAAGATGCCTTAGCTCAGCAGTGGATTTCTTAAGGCTGTAATGATGATTATGAAAAAGAAACTAATAAAATTTTTAACCTTTATAATTCCTTTCAAGATCCATACGGTATTCTGTAATGCCATGCGGGTCTCTAGGAATTTTTATTAAAAAAATACAGTTAGTCTTAATAGGTTAAAACCACTTCTACTTAAATGACACGCATATCAAACGCTTCAATCGGAAACACTTTGCTTATTTTTCTAACCTACAATTTGCATAATCGCCTAACATTTGACGACAGTTTCTCTTGATTGATTAATAACAATTAACACCATTTGCTATGCAAACATTACTGGCAAAGTGGCAACTGTTAGCCAATTTGAGACCTTACGCAACGTGTCGCCGAACCCATTAATGTCCACGTAATCACCAAACAAACTGATTAAGATAATACCAATCAATCTGAGACCAAATTAATGATTCCGTATCCAAAAGTGTCAACGGGATACGATTACTAAGCCTTCGCGGTCTGTCAGTCCGTCTGTCACAGGTCTTTTGAACCGTATTAAGGAAAATGTAACATAATATTTACAAAACACTTGGACCATGGGGCCCCAGGGCAAGGGCTTTTCTGAAACAGATAACTCCACGCCTGATCGTCGCTGCTAGTGACAAGAGGGCTGGTTACTTCTTTTCTCAACGAAATAGCATAGCCAGTGGCGGCATGGTGCCACTGGCTTTGCTATTTCGTTCTGTATGGTAACATTTTCACAATCAGCACGGTCATAATCTTTAAGAATAGGTTTTGTTTTTAGGTTTCATCATCATCAACCTACACTCGTTCACTGATGGACATAGGTATCTTCCATGGCATGCCACTGAGCTCGGCCTTGAGCTTTTCTTCTCTAATCACTGTATTTTTAGGTTTAATTTGTAATTAATCGCAATGGTATTTATTTCTTTTTTCTTACAAATAAATTTCTTAACTGCAAAAAAAGGCTTTTCAAGCGAAACGTTTTTCTTTTGCCACAATAATAAATAATATTAAAACCAGAAAAAAATGGCCAAGTAAAATAGGACCCTCTGGGTCTTCCCATGGACGTCGTAAGAGGCGACTTAGGAAATACAAGCTAAATAAAGCTCATAAACATCAATGAGACCTCTCCAACCCGTCTAGCCAGCAAGGAGAGCGTAGGCCAAATCCTGTGTCTGCTTTGACCAAGTATATCTTCTGTAGTACAGAGAGGGTCATGCTCCTGCAGTGGTGAGTAAAAAGACCTGATGATGATGATTCTTTCTTGTAGTTATGTATTAATTTTTAATAAAACTTGATATAAGTACACTGCAGCCATCTAACTGTATAAACGCGAAAGTGTCGCCTATCCGCGCTCCAACCACTGAGCCAATTTAAATGAAATTTGATATGGAGCGTGATGTCTTGGGATGAACGTAGGGTACCCTTCATTCCAAAAAAAGGTACTGTTCCTAAGGGATAGACATTCACTTAAGAGAGGCCGTGGGTGAAAGCTTGGAATAAAACAACGAAATAACAGGAACCATACCAGACACGAACATGCAATCTAGTTAACTTTCTAAGGAAAATTAAACACTGTCGCAATCTTAACGTTACAATAATTAGTAAAATCACGACTCCATTCTGCTTGGTCTCTTCCGAGCGGTATTATCGATCACGGCAGATAGCGATCTTATCCATGATCGTAACTCATAAACAATGGCTATGGATTTTGTACGTTTTATAATCTTTGCTGTTATTTTAAACGTAGGAGGGCCCAGATTTTCTCTGGACCCAAATTTGGGAATTATGTAACATTTTGGATCATAACCTAAAGGTTACTTGCAAAATAAATTTTGCAAGTATTGTTTTGCAATTTGTCGAGAAGATGATTTTGATTTAAATCTTCTTTTATATGTGTGTTCTTTTATGTACAGTAGTCAACAACCGCCGTTGCTGCCAATGAAAGATAATTGCCGGCGCCTATCGAAGAACGAAGTAGAAGAGACATTGTATCACCACTCCAATCACATATCCCCCATTCATCCCAATACCTTTATTCCCATCCCAAATCCAAGGAATTCCTATCCTTGCCCACCTTAAAATACTTCCGATGGGCAGCAGTGCTGGAAGCACAAGAAGCCAAAAAAATTACGCTCGCCAACCCGCCTGCCAAGCGTGGTGAGTATGGCAATATCCTCCCATGGAACGAAAAATCCTTAGAAGAAGTCTTTGGCCAGCAGTGGACTTCTAATAGCTGGAATGATGAAATTAAGCAAAATTGATTCGTCAAAACAAAAGTAGGTAATTTACTAGAGCGCTAATTGCAATTGAAAGATAGATTCAGTAGGTACGATATGTTACTGAAAATGTTTAATTATGAATTTGTTTAAAACTAAAACTCAAAAAATACTTAAAAATTTAAAACTATTTTGATTATGTACAGTCACGACTCACGAGCATCGATATACAAATACCATTTTAGACCTTACCTCATTGGCTTAAGAACTGATGTGTATACATTCAATGTTTGTGACGGTACTAATATTAGCGAGTACGTGCATATGATTTTAAACACACAATGGTCGAATACAAAGAAACATATTGCATTGTCATTAAGTAGGTGTTGTAGTATTTGGGGTAACGAACCGGCTCTCAATTAACTCTTGTATAATGTGTACTTAGTTCATTACAGTAAAGTTGACAGAAGGCTATTTTTCAAAAGTACTTGGAGCAAGAAAGCACTCCCTTTACTTCTCTGAACTCTTTCTCTCATTATTGTAATTTGTCATATTTATTTTAGAAGTTGTTCTCAAAAATATTTGGTCATTTTCACTAAATATCTACAGTCAATCTATTTTGAAAAAAAAAATGAAACAAATACTTTTCTAACAATACAATTTTAGTAATAAAAAAACAATTACTCAAACATATCATCTCAAATTAACAAGAAAATAAACAAATATTTTTAAACTACTTCACTGTCATATGTAGACCTCACGAGTCTTTTGACAGGTATTCCGCTATTAAAAATAATCAAGAACTTACTCGAAAATATAAAGTTGGACGCTCGAACTTCGCTAGAACAAGTTAATTTCTTATATTGTTACAACCTCACAATCGAGGCATCCAAAGCAAGCATTCTGTTTAACATTATGTTGTGACTAAGCTTTACAAGTTCATCGCCCCGGTTACATACTATATGTTATCCAAAGTTGGCCGTCATCGTATTCGCAAGATATCATTAGCACTCCATTAAGTTTCGCACTATAATTAAGCAATAATAATAAATAATGATGTTTGATTTATAGACGTTTTAAACTAACACTTTGTTGTGGATTTCGTCAAAGTTTGTTCCGATTTACTAACACAAATGCATACATTTGCTGTTATTGAAATAAGGATCTTTATGTAATGTTTTCTAAGCAATAAAGTTCACACTAAGCAGTTTCCTCTATAAAATGTTTATGATCTTGTATAATGATTTAACGAGTATGCCATTAGCGCTATTGAAAATATCTAAAATTTAATTATTAAAGTGAGAGATTTTTGAATTCTTCTTTTTTTGAATTCTTCTTTTCGTCTTCCTATTATTGATTATGCTGATGTGTGTTATCCTGATCTAAATGCAGATCTTCTCAACAAACTTGATCGTCTCATTAATAACTGTATCCGATTTATTTATTGCCTTCGAAAATACGATCATGTATCTTCTTTTCGATCCAAGCTCAACTGGCTTCCTGTTCGTCAACGCAGACAGCAGAGAACGCTTTGTACCCTTTTCTCTATTCTTAAAAACCCTCATTCTCCAGAATATATGAGAAGCAGATTTCATTACTCGTCAGAGTCTCACAGTCGTGACCTCCGCTCCAGCCATACGCTTCGCCTCCATATTCCTTTATTTCGTTCTGATTTTATGTCAAATTCTTTTACTCTCCAAGTTTCACGACTCTGGAATGCCTTGCCCGAAGACATAAGAAGTATCGTAAATAGGTTCCTATTTAAAAAAAAGATTCATGCGCTCCTTTCTGTAAATAGCATGCAGCAGAATTAGTCACTCACTTTCTGGATAGTATAGTATTATTATTATATATATATATGTATTTTTTTTATAATTATGTATTTATATGAGTATTTATGTATATGTGTACCTATGTATCAAATCAAAATAATCATTGTATATGTTTTTTTAATAGTCTTTATGCGCCTATCGCAACAATTTTATCTGTTTTTCCTGAAGGTTGACTGGTAGAGAATGCTTTAGCATTAAGTCCGCCCTTTGTACCATTGTGGTCAATAAATATTTTTAAATAAAAATAAAAATAAAAAAAATTAGTTTCATTATTTTTAAAGAACTGTTGTTTTAATTGCAGCTTGCAGTATGAGGGAAATAAAAATACCAAGGTACCTACTATATTGAAAAACTAGCGGCCCGCTTTGGCTTCGCACGGGTGATATAAGTTTTTAATCTTTATGAATAATATAGGATTCTATATGTGAAAGAATTTTTCAAATCGGTCCAGTAGTTTTGGAGCCCATTCAATGCAAACAAACAAACAATCAAATCTTTCCTCTTTATAATATTAGTGTAGAAGTGTAGATTAGTCACTTCTAGCCTATTACCTAGTTAGTGCTACTACCTATAAATATTAATTTTCTATAATGTAATAATAATAAATAAATACACTGTTTTTTATCCCCTAAGCTTCCTTATTGGTCTGTGAGCAAGATTTTTTTTTATACCAGCTGCTTCTCTTCCCGCGCAGCTCGTAAAAGCCGATCGTGTAAACGGGAAAAAATCTAAGGAATTATGCCAATGACCGATGCGATTAGCAACCTATCACTAAAACCTAAAGAATAAAAGAAAAAAAAAATTGGCCTTTAGGTCTTATAGCCGCATGGGCTCTGTCTACCTCGCAAGGAAAAAGACGTGAAAGTACCTATATGTTTTTATCTCCTATATACTTTTGAGGGTTATTTACCCAAGGGTCCAAATCAAAATGCCATACTTTGATTTGCGAAGGCTTCGAAAACGGTCCCGCCCCGAATGGATAGAGACTGAATTTTTCACAGAATATGTATTCTATTCCTGCTATAACTGCAAATCATACACACGAAATAAAAAAAAAGGAAGAAAGAAAGGAGTGAGACCTAAAATTAAAAAGAGAAAAACGTAAACTTTTTGGTGTTTTCTGTATTTAGATAGGTATTGTACGGTGGTTCGTACGCCATATCGCACTTATTCCGTTTTATATTTAAAGGAGTCACGTCAACTCACATCAGAAGTTGAACCGAATCCTTTTCATCAAAGCGTGAATCCACAATTATATTTTTTAACAAAACATATTATTAATTACTCATCATCATCAACAATAGGCAGAGGCCTATTGAGAGCGCTAAATGCTCCATCTCGGTCTTGTGTCTTACGAAACCAGCTTTAATACGCACTTTTTGTAATATCTTCGACCAACCTAGCTCTCAGAGGAACTACGCTATAGAAAAGTATTTTATATAGGATGGCAAACGAGTAAGCGAGTCATCATGTGTTAAGTGATCAACGCAGCCCATGGACAACTGCAACGCCAGGGGTATGACCACTGTCATATCCGTCAATCCCATATTATAATTCTGCCCCCCCCCCCCCCTGTAACTTTTAAAATAAGAGAACGATAAAACTAAAAAATATATGATGTACATTACTATGCAAAATTCCACCCAAAATTGGTGTGAACGAGATCTAGTAAGTAGATTTTTTTTATACGTCAAATCGTAAACCGCAATTTACGTTTCATTCAATTATAATTACAACGAACTACGAGTACAATAATATTATGCTACGAAACCCTTCACGGGCGAGGCTGGCTCGCTCTTGGCTGCTTTTTTTAAAAATGATTTGCAAATTTCATATCTCCAATCGCTGTCATTACCCATTAATAAAGCGGTAGTAACGTGTCCGGTAATTAGTTTTTTGCCAATGGCCAAATTGCGCGTACCTACATTATATTGTATAAAAGCTTTGATACAATACTCCAGTTATGTTCAATTATCGTGCAAACTCTTAACGTACATATTATTAAGCACTCAACTCTGACATTGAAAACTGTGTCTAATTTTTGGCCTGTTTTTATTACGGTATAAAATATGCGAAGAGTACCTATAAGATCTGCAACATAAACCAATAAGACTTGCGACAAAATATTGTACAGTGCTGTGTCAATCAGTCCCCATCTCACCTTCTGTCGTGCCCTAATGGCCCTACTACTTGCTCGTTAAAGGACTTCAAAACTAATAATAATAACCTCAACATCTCCACTCGTGTTGTGTGGATCTGTATCCACACGCAAGCCTGTGACAATGACCGGGGTACTCTAATCAAGACACTAATAATAATAAGGGAAGCCTGTGGGGCCGCCCGTAGGGCAGTTTGTGGCGAGCTGTTGGTGAGTAACAACGCCACGTACCCAAGTGCTCCAGAGAGTTGGTCAGAGCCCTCGCCCGCAACGTGTCTTTATCGGTCGGGGTGGAACCCCAAGAGGGCTCGCAGGACTCTCGGCTCTGGTTCACCTTAGTTGGCCGTCCAGAGAAGAGTCGTGAGAGCTGTTGCTACAGGGGTGGAAGTATTAAAGGGCACCTCTCGACACCCCTGAGTCGCACGCATCGGTGTTGCCCCTTTTGCCGGCAATAAATGTCGGCTAAATTGAGAGGCCCTAGTAGGCGGCAACCACCTGCCAGAGTTGATATATTCAAAACATTTTTTCGTGTGGTTTCCGGCAGAGTAGAATAGGACCACTCCAAGTCTTCCCGTGGATGTCGTAGAAGGCGACTTAGGAAATACAAGCTAAACAAAGCTTATAAACATCTAAGACACCTCTCCAACCCGTCTGGCCAGCGTGGAGAGTGTAGGCCAAGTCCTCTGGCTGCTCTGGCCAAGCATGGCCCTAGTAGTACAGAGAGGGTCGTGCTCCTGTAGTGGAGACTAAAAAGGACCTGATGATGATGATGATGATGATGATTTTAGATAGAGAAAGTATTGTTTGCTGAATCTAAAAGTATGTCGGTTAGTGCGTCAATGGTTATATCATAAAGTCCGACAGTCACCAAGGCCGGAGATCCGCTATTATTGCAATTAGAATTGTATATGGATCATTTTTGTTCGTTATGTTAAAATATTTAAGGAGATCAGTAACACTAAGTCAATTATTAAGAACTTAGGGACCGTTCAAGTATACGTAAGTACTATATCAGTTATTTTCAAGCCCCTCCTCACCCTTGTCAGTAAAAGTAAGAAAAGCTTTTCCCCGCCTCCCCCCAAGCTTACGTAAACATTGCTATAATTTTTACAAAGTTTGTTTATTTTACAAATTGTTGCAGACGTCATCACCGTGCAGACCCTTACACCCCGTTTGTCAGCAAAAATAAGTCTAGCCCAGACCCTCCACCCCTCATTCGCTGCTTACGTAATATTTGAATGACCCCTTATGAACTCTGAGGCCTAGTGGTTGTTCATCATGCTAGGCTATCACACTGGAAGTCCCGGGTTCGGACCCCGGTCATGTCAATATGAATAATGATGTTTTTCACATTGGCCTGGGTCTTGGATGTTTATAATACACTAAACACTGTTGTACGAAAATGTCGAAAACGTTTTAGAGTTCCCAGCATTGGTCCCATAGAGAAAGTTGTTCATTGGATGGGCTGTTTTGATAGTTTGAGGAACAACAATGTTTACTCTAACATTGTGTATACTCGTAGCATCGTTGAGTTAGTATACCAAAACACAAGTCTCGAACTTACTTTGGGGCTAGCTCAACCTGTACAATTTGTCCATATACCCATATATCCATTCATCATCAGGTCTTTTTAGTCTCCACTGCAGGAGCATGACCCTCTCTGTGCTACTGGGACCATAATATACCCATATACTATTAAACCTTAATAGTAGTACGTTATGAGTGGTAGCTGTGGCAAAAACTAGATCCTTATGTTAATTATTCTTTATGTTTTATTAATTTCTGCATCTAAACTATTGTTTATCTTGTGACGACTTCCAAAATAATATGTACGGCTTTTATAGGATGGCTTTCATACGATTTTTTTGTGGCAACATAATTTAAGATGTACCTACTTTTTAATTTTTGTTTTTCAGTACTTGTCTAAATACCGCTTTAAGGAAAATCGCAACCAAGAAATAAAATTTTTTTTATTGGTTGCTTTAATTTTACATAGTAATCTAGGAAGTCATCATCATCATCATTTTGAGTAGGTGACTCGGTCAATCGACAATGCACACCCTGGTGTCAGAGAGGACCGCCTCTCGACCGACGTTTTTCCTTTAATGGCTACCGGATGTCAGCCGGGACCAACCTTCCGAAGCACGAAATCATTTTATTTTCAGAAAATCAGGTAATTCAAACCTGCAATGTCCTAACCAAACTGGAAACATCTAAACAAAGTATGCTTCCCGTGGGAATCGAACCCACGACCCCCGGGTCTACAGACAAACACCTTAACTACTGGACCACAGAGGCAGTTCTATCTAGGAAGTAAACTATTATTAGTCAGCGACTGTATCAAGTAGATACCTAGATATAAAAGTTGCAGCTGACATTAAATAGGCATCATAAATCAAATGTCAATGGAGCTTTATGATAGTGTGGCTTATCGGTAAGGAGTTTATCTTAGAGATTCTTCATGGATCCAATGGTTTGAATGCCTCTTTCTATTTTTCTTTATTAACCTTTTTTTTCAAATTACCATTTTTTTAGAACTGTGCAATAAAGTTTAAATAAATACTTTTGTTTTTTTTTTGGTTTAAGTAAATAAATAAATATAATAGACAAACTTTTATAATCTAATAAAAAAAATAAAAATAAAACAATACGAGTTGATGTTTTTCATGTGTGTAAGTGGCAAACACTGTTGTCAGATGTTTGCTGCTCAAATGGATTTTCAATGATGATAACACTACTGGATAGGGACCAACAGTTTTACCTTCCTTCCGGAGTACGGAGAAGTTCAAGACAATTTTTATGCTACTTGTGAGCACCCATATCAGTAGGGAATACGAGTAGAAACTCCATTAACGGAGTTCATATTTGTGAATATCTTATAAGATCTAAACGGAGATAACAAATTAAAAACGGCAGTGTTTCCATCAGTATAAGGCGGTGTAACATATTTACACTTTTTCATACAAAACATAAGTGTTCTTTTTATGGAATAATGTAAAACAGATTTCCCAGCTACAATACAAGTAAATCTTTCGAACTGAATTAACTCGTAGTTTCGCCTCCGGAGAAAATTGCGAGTGCTTTGAGGAAGTAAACATAAGCGTGATTGTTTACAATCGCAAATTGGTATTTGGGTCACTACAAGGCCATTTCTCGGGCAATTCGTTGGATAATCTCCATGACAAAATGGTTGTGTCGCACCCAACTAGTCAATGGAACACGTCCTGCTAAAAATACAATATTTGCAAATCAACAATTATTGATTAACTGGGGTTCGTACGTTTATATATGTATGTTTTGACCTGCTCTTTTATTAATAATACTTAACAATTTTTGGTTCTTACTCCTATGTGTATTTTGCCCGTCCTAACTTGCGGAGCCCAGACTTAGTCCCTGACTAAAAAACAAAAGTCCAAACTGCAGGTCTGCCAAAGAACGATGGAGCGCAGTATGTTGGGAATTAAAAGGACAGACCGTATCAGAAATACAACACTGCGCACCATGACACAAGGGGTCGATGTTGGAATGAAATCTTCGAGGTTAAAAGTGGGACTGGGCGAGTCAGATTTGACGAATGGTGCCGGAAAGGTGGGCTTATAAAACAACCTCATGGGTACCTACTGACGGGATACAATCAAGAGGCAAGCCAAAAACAAGATGGACGGATGACCTGTCTGCTTTTGATAAAACTTGAAAAGAGATGGCAAGAGACAGAGCAAAGTGGAAAAGTGAAGGGAGGCTATTGCCCAGCAGTGGGACCTAAAAAGTTAACAAAAAAAAGCTACTATTCGCAGGATAGCACTTGGCATTAAAAATAATATGTGTGAGTGTGTGTAAACGAAAGTGTTATTTCTGTTTTACTTTTAAAACAGGTATAAAAAACAGTGTTCAGATCAGATCACTTTTTCAGATTCAGATACCGGTAAAGTCCCTGCTTTTTTGTGCGTGCAACCGGCGTTCATCGATTTATAAGACTACTAGCTGTCGCCCGCGGCTCCGCCCGCGTCAATGTCGATCCCTCGAGAATAGTACTTTTTCCCGGGATAAAAGGTAGCCTATGTCCTTCTCCGTCCTCCAGAGAACTTGTATGCAAAATTTCATGATGATCGGTTCAGTAGTTACGGCGTGAAAGCGTAACAAACAAACAAACATACAAACAAACAAACAAACTCACTTTCGCATTTATAATATTAGTAAGGAAGTAAGAATATCACGTCAAAATAATTAAAATTCTTGATATTTTTTAAATTTTTAAATGAAAGGACGAGTTTCATAGGCCAAACGGGGACGACATCGAAGTGTTTAGACACGATTAGTAACTAGAGCGAGAGTGAGTCACCACCACACGATTGCGTAACATCGAACTCGGCTATTTACCGCATTATTTATGGTTTGCAAACAACGATCCGGTTAGTTTACACCTCTTCACGTTTGTTTTGTTCGCTTTCGGGTCATGAACGCGATGCACGAAATATTTTAAGGAAATTACTGTTGTTGGGTATTGATTGTAATAGGGGGTAAATAGCAGATGTATCTCCGAGATAAATGTTTAGATTATGGATGGAGATTTTCGTTGAAGGATAGTACACAGAACCTTAGTTTATTTGCAGTCGTGCCCTGGTGGGCACGACCATTTCTCTCTGCGTTTGTTTTGTTCGCTTTCGGCTCATGAATGCGATGCACGAAATATTTTTAGGAAACTTACTGTACCTAATAGCATGTAAAAAGAGGTGTTTCTCCGAGTAAATGTTTAGACTTTCAGTTTATTTGCAGTCGTATATATCATCATAGTATGCGCACCTTTAGGCCCACTTAATTTCGATACGCTCTGATTACCATTAACTTAACGAAAGAAGAAACTTTTTACACTTAAACATATTCACCTCGATATGTAATTCGAATAAAAATCAAGTATTTCTGTTTCATTTATATAGCGTGTAGATTTTAATTGTAAAAAAAAAAGGGGTGACTCATATATGGGTATTTTGAGGGTAAATTTACACCGTAGAAAATGGCGTAAAAAAAAAGAAGGCCTATGCCCATCTGTGGGTTGATGTGGGCTAAAAATGATGATGATGATGTTTATGATTATACCTGAATAAAAGAGAGACCAAATATATTTTTCTTATGTATTCCCAGTTACATTTGCATCTGTGGCACTTCAGAACTAATGACAGGTTAAACCAGGCTTTAACATTATTTGATAGTTGCTTTCGCCCTCAGCTTCTTTCACGTGAATGTCTATATAAAAATCTCTCGGGAACAGAACCATTATTCCGAATGAAAGGTGAATCTTCAAGCGAAAACGTGAAAGAGACAGATCTTGATTTCAATTCAATTAGTGTATCATCTCATCCGTATAAACTGTCCACTAGAGGACAAGTGCCTCCCACGGATGCTTCGTTCCATGGGAGGCCATTGTACTCACCACGCTTAGGCGGGTTGGCGAGCGCATTTTCTTTGACTTCTCGTGCTTCCGACGCTGCTGCCCATCGGAAGCGTTTTTAAGCTAGGGAAAGGTAGGAATTTGTTGGATTTGGGAAGGGAATGAAGGTATTGGGATACTACTCATTCGAATGAATGGGAGAAAAGCGGCTCGGAAGGCCGGGCGCGCGTATCCGATGACATACCTGCAACCACCAGACAGGCAGTTGAGGATGATATCCCTGACCGATTGGTTGCCTCATATGACAGATTCCAAAGAGTGGAAGTTATTCTAAACCGGAAATTACACGTGAACCAATCCCCAAAATGTAATCATAACTACATAGTTTTTTTTTCTATAAAGTTGATAAAGTACCTGCTAAACGTCCGCGTTCTTAGTTGGAACATAAATAAAAATATATTTTAACTAGCTTTTTCCCGCGGCTCCGCCCGCGTCAATGTCAATCCCTCTTTTTCCCGGGATTAAAGGTAGCCTATGTCCTTCTCCGTACTCCAGAGAACTTGTATGCAAAATTTCATGCTGATCGGTTCAGTAGATACGGCGTGAAAGCGTAACAAACAAACAAACAAACAAACTCACTTTAGCATTTATAATATTAGTAAGGAAAGGATAAGGATTAGTAAGGATAAGGATACTTATTCAAAAATAAGTAATAAGATAACATCTTGTTACAGTACTCAACACGTGGTGGGTGGGCTGTCTTCATTCATACTTACTTATGCCTTTTTAGTGTTGATTTATTACTTCTCTCAAAGACATGATGGGCCAAAGAAAGTAAAAAAATAATAATTTATTTGTCTGCTTAAAAGATTTTCTTCACAAGGATCAAAAAAATATCCGTGGAGATATTAAAAGTAGCGTAATCTTCTCAAACAAGTTGTCTTTTTCGAAAACATCTACTTTCCATATAATAGGCTAGTTTCCTAAAAAAATATAATTAGTCCGTCAGTTAGATATTCAAAAAATATTGGACACGTATTTTTTCTTTCGTCGATTATACAAAAAATGATAAAGATATAGCCCTCTGAAGTTCCGTGTGACGTCATAGTTTGCTACAATTTTTAGCAAACTTTGACGTCACGAGCCCCCACTCCTGAACTTTGACGCGCTTTATCTTTATTATTTATTGTTTATTTGACAAAAGAAAAAATACGTGTCCAACATTTTTTGATTATCTAACTGACGGACTAATTGTTATGTTATTATTACGACCTAGGAAACTAGCCTATTAGACGAGCTCCGTGCTCCGTGGCGCAGTTGTCAACATGCCAGCCTGCGACATGAGGGTGCCCGGGTTCGATCCCCGGTTGGGTCTTGATGGAAAACTATCTTTTTCAGATTGACCTGGGTCTTGGATGTTTGTCTATATAAGTATCTATTATAAAATATAGTATCGTTTAGTAAGTATCCTACGACACAAGTTCACAACTTACTGTGGGGCTAGTTCAATTTATGTGATATGTATTTAACTTATATATTTATTTATTTATGAGAACAACACCATTTCCACTGATTTGTTGGTTGTGAGAGTATGGAAGACAAAGGGATATTAAGGTACAAAGTTGATTTCATTGCAAAAGGTCAACTTGATTCCGTGAAATTTAAAATACAAAGTGTTAAATTTAATCTTGAACTGTAACTATTTTGCAACAATATATTGGGGCTCTATATTTTTATTTATGTATTGTAATTTAGTTTTATTACATTCTGCTACTTTTATTCGTGTCGATTGGCTAAAATAATTTAAATTAAAAGCATATTTTGTCCCTCCAGTATGTGGCGACTCTTATACCACACTCCGTCGCTGAGTACGAGTATATAGGTCGCGTATTGTGCAGGTTGGGCACATTGGGCATGAGAGAAGGTGTAGCATGGTCTGATCGATTAAATTCTTATTTGGCAACAGATTTTATGGCAATAGTGTTAGCTATTTTATAAACATCAGAAACAACACCATCATAGTAATTAACTACTTAAAATAACGTATTATTTTTAAGATAGTTTCTTGTTGAATTCTGCAGCTCCCCTCACAATGGTTTTCCACAATGTACAGTCTTGAGCCGCGCCAGGTTCCTTGAGTGTTTGTTCGCGCTACCCTACGAACAATATCAATCCATCTTGTCTTTTTTTTTTTGTTTTTAGGGTTTCCTTGACCTCCGCGTCCTGGGACATGGCCCAAAAGTATAGTTTTTTCGAGACTTTCTTGTGCGCAATCTCTAACTTGCCCAGGCTAGATATTCCATGGACGTTCCACGTGCCAACACTGAAAGCCCGTTTTTTGATATTAATTCTATTCTTAGGTCCACACACACTTAGGATACATTGCCTTGCAGCCGGTAGCAGACCCTACACCAGGTGACCTGGACTCAACTTGGCGCCGGGTGTCAGTCGGATAGCATGACAATATACTCTTGAGTTTAGAACTGTTCATGATGGTTTTCTTGGAAAAATAGTTACGGTACTTCTCTGTTCCTTTCCGCACTAGTCTTTTAGTGGTGATTTACCACACCCTCAGCCACTGCAGTTGTCTCGACTATCGGGGGGATTAGGTAATTTGCCACCGCTTGATGCTTGGCGTTGTTACTCGTTTGGCACCACCCAGGGGGTACGTGTATGGTGGTAGAAGGTAATTCTTACGGATATGACTAACACCACCGCCCCTTTCTTATGTTATAGGACGGTTAACAAGCAGGTGAGTCACTTGATGGTAAGTGATCACCGCTGCCCATGGACAACTGCAACACCAGGGCGTGACAGAACTGTTGCTGGCCTTTCACTTACCGAACAAAGCATAGTAGCGGTAAAGCAGAAGTTTACAACTTTTTCTACTCAAACGTCGATTTGCTGTGAGAGTGTGGTCCTCTTCGAACAAGCCGGCCACGCTACTAGCAAATATGAATTTTACCGGTAGCGTGGCTCTACCACGACTAAATGCCTAACCCAACCTTCTAGGCTACGATCTTTGAAGCACTCGATATGGAGTCCATATAACTTAACTGATGTTGAATGTTCATTGAACACTTCACTTGTATTGTACCATAAACACGAAAACAAAAGATGCAGTGCAGGTCTGCTATTAAAACACACGTAACACATTAGGAAAAGCAATCAATATTAATCTTACGAGAAAACTTCATTTTCTGTACGTGACCATGCACTTGGCCTTAAAATTATATGGTTAAATCTACCGTAAATCAACCTCAAATGTCTTTATACCGTTTAAACATACTAACTATAGGCTTATAAAGGCTTATAAGTATATTTTGAGCTAGGCGCTCAACTTGGCACCATATATTGGCCTAAAAATAAACATTTATGCTTTTTTAGCTCCCCATTATCTTGTTTGTTTTAGAGCTTAAATTTGAAGAGAAAAGAAGAAGGAAGACTTCTCTTCTTTGAACTATGTTAATATGTAATGGTGGTTTAGGACTTCGGAAACGTATTCAACTAAGGTTATTGACTGCAAGGTAACGAGACAACGTTATCAGACACCAACACTATAACATTAATTCATCTTTTCTTATGTGTTTTATCCATGCTCAATCAGTATTAGAGAAAATAAAAACAGAATATACAGCGTGATTTTGAACCTCCTAGCTATATTGAAATTTGGGAATCAGAATCCCTAGTGGAATACAAAATTGCGAGAACAGATAGAAATTCCTCGAGCTGATCGGCGACTTTGTATGGGAAACCTAATTTATTTTATCCATCAACTTTTTTCTTGCAATTCTGTATTCCATTAGGAATTCTGACTCCGAGATTCCAATATAGCTAGAAGGTTCAAAATCACATTGTATGCTAATTTTCTTTCTAAGCAGATCGTTAAATCCGGGCAAAATCTCAAGGATCATGCCCTATAGCAAAATTGGATTATTAGCAAAACCTGTGACCCACAAAAACAATCACCGTCCCACCTGCAGACAAACTTCCATAGGGTGGTAAACGTCCCTTGGCAGTCAGGAAGTCGCTAAATAGACTCCGAGCTGGTGTTGGAAGATGCCAAGACAACCGAATTAGGTTGGTTTCTCTTACAACAATTTGTGTGGATTCGGCATGCGGCGCTGTCCACACGATGTCCCACCTGATGGAATGACCTAGCTGCCCTTCTTCTTGTACTGTGGCGGAATCAATTGAGGCAAATGATCTTGCCGTGGCCAAATTCTGATCAAGACTAGTGTGAAAAATAGCCATTTGATTCCAGAAGAGAAATGACATAGTTGGTGCGGTTGGAACCTATCACTATTTTAATTCCTTTTTCCATCTACACGCCCACCAGAGTGATCTAGTTTCTGACTACCACGTAAGGGATAAACACATTTATGTAAATAATATGTAAGAAAGTCTATTTTCATCCCACGGAGCGCCATAGTCATGCCACCTGCCCACACCGAGTAATCGGATCGAGTTACTTGGCCCTAACATTATTTCACTTTAGCTTTCGTTTCACTTGATTTTAGTGGAAATGGGTAAGTGAAAACGGAATTGATGGCCTAATAAATGATGTTAAACTCGACCGACAGTAATATTTATAACTATATCTACTGTCTATACTGTTTAATGTATACTATTTATTTATTGTATTAGAAAAAGTAAGGTTTGGTTAATTATGATAAAAATAAATCTAATAACCAAACCTAACATAAAATTATAAACCAAGCTGGAAAATCTAAAAATTCTTGCCCATGTGGCATGTCGGCAAGAATGCTGGCTGTATTCCCACGCTGGATAGCGAGCGACGCTTATCCTTTGCAGAAAAATTGTCACGTGCGGCGGAGATGAGGCGAGTAGCAATCTCTTTATTGCTCTTGCACCAGAACCCCATGGTCCAAATGTTGCCAGTTTATAGTTATTTAAATTAAAAAGACAGTGAAGCAATTCGGAAATACCCAGTAAAAATTTACCGCTCAACCACCAAGCGCCCCGATCAGGCAACATAACAATAGATAATCAATTGTGTCTGCATTTCTCGCGATTGATGAGTTAACGCAACCTCAAACAGACGCATTTTTTTTAATCTATGCTGTAACACAAAAAGAAACTAGAGTAAGTGTGGTTTTTCATATACCTCTAGTGGGCAAACAAATGAAATAAAATGATTTTTTTTAATAAATGTAGTAGTCCATACATATAACCAATTTTGGCATGCAAATTAGAAAAAGATTAGGTTATAAGATGCCCGGGTTCGATCCCCGGTCAGGTCATAACGGAAAACGATCTTTGTCAGATTGACCTGGGTCTTGGATGTTTATCTATATAAGTATGTATATATTATAAAATATAGTATTAATGAGTTAGTATAATACGACACAAGTTTATAACTTACTGTAGGGCAAGCTCAATTTGTGTGATATGTCCCTATATATTTATAATTTAAACAAAAATATATGTCATATAAGTGAACAAAATAAACAATTTTCATATGGCTTACAAATTGTTTGTATAATATGTGTCATCTATAACGCTCTTTCTTTTGATCAAAACAATTGGATTTTTTTGGAAACATTCAATAGTTCATCCCGTGGTTCATACCTACTTTAAAAAACCAACCGATTTCAACTTTGGAGTCTTTGAAAAAGATAAATTTGAAGTCACTTTCTTCTATTTCTACCTCATCTTCACAAAGCTGTTGTAACTCCAGACTCAATAACCCAAGCTTCTGATCAACATCAGGAAGCAGTATAACCCCGATATGGTCCTATTGTAATTAGTAGTAAAACGACCAGCATTGTTTCTCGTGACCATGGGTTATTTATTACTGAGATCAATTAAAACCCAGGATTATTTTAATGGGTACGTAGACAAGCACGTGCTTTGGCAGTCCTATCAACCATATTTAATTATTATTTTGAATTATAGTTCAGCTACCTCCCACGTAGACTGTAAAGGCTCGATTGATTGAAAACCTTTTTGGAATTTTATCATCTGGATATGAACATAGGAGAATTGGTGGGATACACAGACCTTTATTTAGGACCACCCGGCTACTTCTCCAAAAAAACGTTATTCTGTTGATCGTTCTGGTGCTTTTTATTTACCAGTAGTAAATAAGTTTTATATATTGATTTAGACCGAAAACCGTAAGAGAAGTATTATTTTCTTATTGGCCCTCTTTTTTAACAAATGGTTTTTGGATATTTATTTTTGAAAATTTTGAGACCAGAGCGATCAATATAGACTCCAGATCGATCAAAGAATACCATTAATTATAGGCAAATAATAATATAATGAATATTATTTGTGACAAAACGTGGCAATAAATAAAGTCATTAAAATATAACACTCAACCAACTATAGAAATATCATCGTAAAACCACAATGAAGTGAACATGAACAGATAAGAAAGCAGGATATTTTTTAAAGGAAAAACCGTTCAAATGTATACTTTTAATTCTCTTGCTTTTTATGTTCGTACAGGTATTATTTTTCTATCAAAATTACATGTAAAATTAAAAAAAATATTTAAATAAAAGCGAACAAAGGAAAGTAGCGCCAATTAAATTAAATGACTCCTAAACAACAGAAATAAAAGAAAAATAAGAAGCTTTTTTTATTGCTCCTTTAGTTAATGTTAGTTACCTCCGATATATAATAAATAAATCTAAACAATTATGAGCGACTCTTTCATACATTATAGCAAGTATGCCATGTGTTTTATTCATTTTTGTCGACCGTTGGGCTAAAGCAGAACAAAGATCCAAAAATAATTTATATTTATAATATTAAATAACTGTTAGTGGCATATATATCTTAATATAACTTATCTATACTAACTTTACTAATATTATAAATAGGAAAGATTTAATTGTTTGTTTATTTGTTCGTTACAATCTAATACTAACAGATATTAAAATTTGAATGTTTATTTGTTGTCTTCAAGTGCTCATTAATAAACCGATCATCAATAAGCCTTGAATTTAACGCTTAAAAGATAACTATTATAGTTATGCGTTATTGCTATATTAGGTAAATAGTTTAAAAGTGACTTAGCAGAAACAAAACATTTTGTTTCAATTCAAAACAATATATTTTTATACTGTTCTACCCATACATTCGTAAAACATAGCCAATTGGGGCTATTTACAAAAATGCATCAGATAAAAACACTTGCAGCAAACTTTTTACAAAAAAATAGTTTAATATTACTCCAATACCTCACTAATTTCATAACATTATGATCACCATGGTCACTTTTTCCAGAGCGATCAATGCCATAGCAGTCAAAAAAAGTTACATTTTTATCAATTTTGGCAAAAGTAATAACATTAAGAATTTCACCCTTTTACATTATTTTTATATTTTCAATATAAATACTCTAGGCTAAACAATTAGCATAAGAAATAAATTGTCATTAAAAAAATCAAAACATAGCAATCAATAATTTCGGAAACCAAATCAGAGTGATCAGATACTTACCTTAGTAAATCGCCAATGCGTGAAAGCAGCGCACCACAACTCCCTACAAATGTTGAAACGCGACTGGGAATAGCTAGCTGATAGGAAAACGGGGCAATGCGTTCAAAAACTAGGGAGGTGCAGACGATTTTATATCGTCCCAGAGTAATCAACGAAAACCGTCGGACACATCTTTCTTTTTGCATTGACGTAAAACTAAGTGAAATTTGCATGAAATTGATTTTATTTATTAAAACCACATTGCTATTTAATATTATGAACATTTATGCTGGTCAAAATAAGACAGCAGAAAAAAATATATAAAACATTATTGTTACAAATCTGGAGTAAGGACACACCAGATCGATTAACTTTTGATGGTTCGCGATTTTTTTAAATTAACTTCTAATTAAGTTAGGAACCATTAAGTAAATGTCCAAGATAGCCTGCATGCCAAACTACAATAAATAATATTTTGAATAACAAATTTATCTTCAGAAAACTGGATTCTCCACTAAGACGCTATTTATTTTTTTCATTTGGAGAAATAGCCACCCGTTGTATATATATATATTTTTTTTATATAAATATATACGGACAAATCACACAGATTGAGCTAGCCCCAAAGTTAGTTCGAGACTTGTGTTATGGGATACTAACTCAACGATACTATATTTTATAACAGATACATATGTAGATATACATCCAAGATCCAGGTCAATCTGAAAAAGATCATTTTCCATCTTGACCTGGCCGGGGATTGAACCCGGTCACTCTCGTGTCGCAGGCAGGCGTGTTAACCGCTGCGCCACGGAGCTAGTCAATATTCCAGTTAATATGAAATTTACTTGTTTTACGCCTGCAGCTCTGCTCGCGTTAATAGCCCTCGGGAAGAGTAATCTTTTCCGAGATGTACCTAAGCCATTAAGTCTATACAACATTTTATGACGTTTGGTTCAGTAGTTACGATGTTCAAATGAATAGGTATACAAACTCACTATGACATTCATCATAATCATCATCAACTCAGCCACAAGAAGTTCACTGCTAGAAATAGACTTCCCCCAAGTATTTCCAATATGACCGGTTGGAAGCGGCCTCGATCCAGCGTCTTCCTGCGACCTTGGTTAGGTCGTCCGACCACCTGGTCGGTGGATATCCAGTCGCCTTTCAAGAACCTTTCTGCCCCATCGGCCGTCGGTTGTACGCGCTTTGGGGCCCGCTTACGGCCACTTTAAAGAGCTTATCCATCGAGCTATGTCAGTTATTTCCGGTCTTCTACGAATCTCCTTGTTTCTGACTATCACATTATTAACATTAATTAGAATTTTGTGAACACATAATGACATAGACAGAAATAATATTAATGAATGCACTAGCTTTTGTCCATGGCTCCGTTTGCTACCCTGAGTTCTTTCTACGGTTCCGTACCTACCCAAAGGATAAAAACGGGACCTTATTACAAAAATCCGTCCTGCCCGTTGGTCTGTCTGTCATCACGCTGTATCTCATGAACCGTGATAGCAAGCCAGTTGAAATTTTCATAGATGATATATTTCGGTTGCTGCTATAACAACAAATACTAAAAACAGAATAAATCAATATTATTAGTTGGGCTCCCATACAACAAACATGACTTTTTGCCATTTTTGAGCGATGTGGTGGCACGGAAACCTGCGTGTGCGATTCGACGACTCGCGCTTTATTTTTTTTTAACTCATCCATTATATTATAAAAAGCTAGCTAGCCTTATTTTTCTCCAATTTGGCTAAACTTATATTTGTTGATTTAATCAACAAATACAGACATATTTCAATTATTTCAATTATTTTATTTAAACACATATTTTGTCCAATTTAATTAATTTCGAATTTAGTTAGTGACACGTAGCTAATAAAACGCTAATACTTTTAGGCCCTTCGCCATTGCTACTGACATCGCTTCCCAGCCAAATAGGTCACGAGATATTTAACGCAATAAAATAATTCAGTAATCTCTTTGATGGCAACCTCGCTACTGAACCTGACTCACATATTACTACGCCATAAAACTCATACATTTAATATGGAAGCTCGATGTCTGATTTGAAGTCAATTTCTCAAGCAATAAATAGGTTTACGTCGGCCATGAAGATAGCATTAACTCTCCTTATATGTTTTCAATCATCAGATGTAATAAGATTCGATGATAGTTCATTCATAACTCGCGATTACGTTCCAACAATGCTTTATTGTGCAATTACGTTATCGCACGCATTTCATCTCGTATCTATTGCCCACGCAATCTAAACCGTAGCTATCCATTGATGTATCGATGTAAATCTGCTTTCTCTGATTGGGAAGACAAACGGCGTGCTATGACGAGCAAGATCGTAGTAACGCTGCGGTCGATTACGTCAGCAATCGTCATCGTCTGTCAAGGTGGTCATTGCGCAACTGAATCCGCGTGGTGTCATTGACTTTACGGATGTGACGTGAATCCGAGGGTACTTGTGAGTTTTGGCAGTGAGAGTTGTTATGTTCACATCTTACTCAATGAAAGGAAAAATGAGGCCGATTTTTCGAAATGAAATCTGGATGGTTTCATATTTCACATTTTGACATTAAGTAAGCGTGATGGAGAGCCAGGGATTAAAAAAACAGGATTGGCATAAAAACGATGCGTAAAAATTATAATCGCTTATTTTCACTTCTCTTTATGAGATGATGCATTGTGCAGAAATGAAAATATTATTTTGATTTGCTTCGGTCGTTTTGTCTTGATTTTTGCAATAAAGATTTATTTATCGAAAAAGAAATTATCTCATGCATATGCCATTGCCAAACGTTCGGTAAAGAATTGAGAGAGATCATGTCTGTTATTTGTTGTGTATTTTTACCTTTATGAGGAAATGTTGGCATTTTTTCCGATTCCTCATCAATGTAGATAGGGTTTCTTAATTTGCTCTACAATTTCTTTAAATTAGTTTTACCAGATTTATAAAAATTGGACTAATCAAAATATTTACTAGTAATACCTAGTAAGCAGTACCTGATGCCCACCAATATCCTAAAATTGGCTTTTAGGTCTTAAAAACCTGAGCTCTGTCTACACTGTAAGAGAAAAGACGTGATAGTATGTACGTACAAGTAAAATAATCAAAGCCTGCATGATTACCCTGCCAGAAAAAACAATATGGGTAACTCATTACTTATTACGAGTATGCAACGAGATTTTGAACCTTATATCTATATTGGAATCTCGGAATCAGAATCCCTAATAGAATACAGCTTTGCAAGAAAAAAAGCTGATTGCAAAAAAGATAATTAGTTTTCCCATACAAAGTCGCCGATCAGCTGGACGAATTTCTATGGAAGGTCAAATATATATTTTTTCATTTTTTACCTTTTTATTTCTTGCAATTCTGTATTCCATTAGGGATTCTGATTCGCAGATTTCTATATAGATAGGAGGTTCAAAATAACGCGGTATAGGTACGAATATTTAAATAAAAAAAAAAATTGTTACCATGGACGACCACTATGGCCTAGTGGTTACCATGCGACGCTGTCGTCCCACTGGAGTTCCCGGGTTCAAATTAAATAATATAAATAAAAAAGATTATGTTATAAAAATAATATAATCTTTCTCATTTTGACCTGGGTCGTGGTTGTTTATACTTATATGTATTTGTTATAAAATATAGTGTCGTTGAGTAAGCATCATATAACACAAGTTTTGGACTTACTTTGGGGCTGCCCGCAGGCTAGCTCAATCTGTGTGATTTGTACGTATATATTTATTTATATTTTATGTTGTAACGATTTACGATACGCCACGCACAAATCCTTTTAGAGACATATGATTTTGTTTTATGGCAAATAAACATTTTAAAACTGGCAAGTCCAATAAAACCCACTTGCCAGACATTTTTTTAGGTTTAATCTTACTAACATTACACATTACATTACACTACTAATATTGTAAACGCAAAAGTTTGTGAGTATGAATGTTTGTTACTCTTTCACGCACTTTACCATTTTGCACACAGATAGGTTATTACCTGCATTAACACATAGGCTACCTTTTATCCGGGAAAAACTATAGTTCCCGAGGCTAGTATTAAATTAAGATATTTTAAAACAATTGTTATCCTAACACTTGCTTCAAATACAGATTTGAAAAACAATACACGAGCCTAATGTACTCATACGCTTTTTCCCTTGACTATATTTACCCAGGAAAAAAGGGTATAAAACTAAGTAGTTTGAAAAAATCAAACTACTTAGTTTTATCCCCTTTTTTCCTGTGTAATACAAGTGTATTTTATAGTGGATCCAACCGGAAATATTTTTTATATAAAAAAAGACTTAAATCAAAGTTTGAACCAATTTTTGATGAAATTTAAATGACACCAGATTGAAATCAAACCCTTTCAAACAAAAAAATAATTAAAATCGGTTCATAAATGCCGGAGTTCTGACTTCTGACTCACTACAAAAAAAAATGTTTTTATTTTGGCCTGTTTTGCTAATTTTTTCTATTGGAGTTTATAATGTGAAGTTGGTGTAATTTGGTGTTATATCTAGATGCCCATGTTTATGAACAATGTTCCACACATTGTTATGTAAAATGTTTAACCTAATTAATGCGGCTGTAGTTAGATTTACTTAGCGGGTGTTTGCTCGCCTTGCTGCGTCGTATACGATCAAACCAGTGGATTCGTGGGAATTATCACCAGGGGCTCCGATGAATCATCGTAATGAATCACACCATCATTTCGCTGATACACAAGAATAACTCGAAGCATAACTAGACACTGACTTAAATAATCATCTGATATAAAACATCGTCCTCTTTTTTAAATCGGTTAAATAGTAATAATAATAATCCGTTTGGTAGATCAGACCGAAATAACTCGCTCACACGGTAGCTGCGTCAGTCGATTCACGGTGAATGAAAACTGCAATTTACCATAACAACAACATCAACAAAATCATTGAAATAGGATTGTTTTGGATACCGTTCATAAATACGGGCTTTTGCAATCAACGTCGTGATGAAATCATTAGTTACGAGCTTGCATTCTATAACAGGAAGTTGGAAACGTGTGCATAGGGCTCGTGGAAGAAAACAATGCATACATAAATATATAAATAAACATATATATAAATAAACGATAGCTCAATTTGTATGATATTAACCTATCCTAATCCTTCCTAACTATCCTAACTAATATTATAAATGCGAAAGTGAGTTTGTTTGTTTGTTACGCTTTTAACGTTGTAAGTACTAAACCGATCATCATGAAATTTTGCATACAAGTTCTCTGGAGTACAGAGAAAGACATAGACTACCTTTTATCCTGGGAAAAAGTACTATTCCCGTGGGATCGACATTGACGCGGGCGGAGCCGCGGGCGAAAGCTAGTTATTAATACAAATGGGTCACTCACGAGCTATTTCAAGCGGCGCCTTTCCGCCGCCCATCCCGCATTCGCCCTGAAAATGGGCTCCTGACGAGTCCAAAAAACTATAGTCGGCAATCCTGACGAAACAGCACGTGAGTGTCCAGTTTTGATTCGTAATGTTTTTTCTCACGTTAGTTTCGATAATATACTTATATTTTTAAGCAAACCATATTCATCATTATTTTGAGTAGGTGTCACGCTCAATCGACCATGCACACCCTGGTGTCAGAGTTCTTCGGAACCGCCTCTCGGCCTCTGACGTGGTTCCTTTAACGATTACCAGATGGCAGCCGGGACCACCGGCTTAACGTGCCTTCCGAAGCACGGAATCATCTTTATTACAAGACAATCAGGTGATTCAAGCCTGCAATGTCCTAAGCAAACTGGAAACAACTAAACAAAGTATGCTTCCGGTGGGAATCGAACCCACGACCCCGGGTCAACAGGCAAACGCCTTAACGACTGGACCACGGAGGCTAATGTATGAAGCCGTGACCACAAGAAGTACTCGTATATTACAGCAGTAAGTCCACTGTCATTGCGCAACAAAACGTGATAAATTGAGAACATCTCCGTGTCAGCAGCGTAAAGTACCGATACTGAATTGAATAAGCAGATAAACCAACATCCGAAGCTGTATAATCTTATATTATCGTGTTTGTTTATCTATTGTTTGAAAGCGTCAATAACTCAATGGACGGGGATCTTAAACTCATAACATACTATTGTTCAAACGCAGCGTGGGCAACACACGACACGAGGCTCTGTCATAATAACTGTAATGTCTATATGTAATGTGATATATCAATTAGAATTTTTGAAATATTCTTCCTCATTGTCCCCATTCATTTTATGTGATTTGTATTCGAAATGTTATACGTATAAATAAATTATTTATCGAAAAATCGACCTGTCTATGAATTATGAATAGATTTAAATAAACATAATATACAGTTTTAAAGAAACCACCAATAAACCACCACCACCAAACAATACATTTGTGAAATGTCAGTCCTAGCAAAAGACATCAACGCGTTGAAATTTAAATGAATAATAATATGTATTTTTATTTTATCTTTGAGCCATCGACACGAAAAAAAGAAGAGCCATGATTTTTATATCATCATTATCATCAGGTTCTTTTAGTCTCCACTGCAGGAGGATGACCCTCTCTGTACTACCTGAGGCAACTTGGCCAGAGCAGACAGAGGATTTGGTCTACACTCTCCTCGCTGGCCAGAAGGGTTGGATAGGTCTCATTGATGTTTATGAGTTTTGTTTAGCTTGTATTTCATAAGTCGCCTCTTACGACCTCCATGGGAAGACTTGGAGTGGTCCTATTCTACTCTCCGTCTATTTGCTTGGGGGCTTCTTCAATGCAAACAAGCAAACAAACAATAAAATTTTTCCTTTTTAATATAAGTGTAGATATTCATGAGGTTGACCATTGAAGAATTGAATCGTTGGAACTCAATCATGTATAGGTCATTATTTTTGAAGTGAAAACTTCTTTAGCGGCGTTTTGCACTATTTGGGAAGGGTAAATGATGTTAAACTCGCGTCAGGACATGTAACTTGATCGTCGATTCGTAAGACGGACATGTGACCTGAGACCACCGGCGTGGCATAAGAGAAGAAGTAATAATTATAGTACTAACTATTTAGTTTTATGTGGTAATATCCGTCTCTCGTTATACCGCGTGGAGTTTTCACTTCTGCCGGCACTCCCGGTATGAAACCTTTGATTTTTTTCCTGCATTTGACCTGCATAAATAAACTAAATAAAGTAACAAAATAAAAACATTGATCATAAACTTAGTAAAAATTTTTTTAGACAGTTAAAATAACCAGACCACCAACAGTTACGTAATTTTCCGCGCGAATATGACCAAACCTGATGGACTATGATATATGGGAGTTGGCCAACAGTGTCGTGACATAGGCTAATCATATCTAGTTAAATGGCTAATGGACTCTAATGGAAATAATCTGAGGAGAACATCTGACGACGACTGTCTGCGGCTGCGGGGAGAAAGTGACGAGTTTGCACGTTAAGGCGATGTCCTTTGAGACTTTACTTTCAATTTCTTTCCTTATGTGTGTGAATACGTCTTACGCCGCAAAGGCATCAGATCAGAGATTGCAAGTAATGGTGAGGAAATATTTATTGTATAAAATTATGAACTAAAAATAAAACTAATAAGCTAACCTACCATAAAATTACATATTAACATTGCAAGTTGCAGAAATGAGAATGTTGAGATGGATGTGTGGTGTAACGCGAATTTAATGAGTACGTAAGAGGAAGTATGATAGGAGAAATTGTGACTGAAAGATTAAATTGTAATTATGTTTAATAAATTCAAATTAAGAAATAGGGTAGGTTGGTATGGCCATGTTATGAGAAGGGACGAAAATTATGTAGCGAAAAGAGTTTTGGGAAAGTTAAAGGTGTCGTTAAATTGGGGAAGATCTAAGAAAAGGTAACATGAGTGCATAAGGGAAGACATAAGTAAGAAGTACCTAATAACATTATTTTTATCTATTATATCTTGTTGAAATGTATGAAAATGCTGCCACAATAGCAAACCCCAAGTTCCTGACACCCTGAAGATGCAACTGGAAACATCAAATAGAATATTAGGAAAGTGACTTTTTGATAAAACATTTATCGACTATAATTTAGTACCTAAGCATGGATACCGTCTACCTAATAGAAAGTAGATATCTTAGCTTCTTCGCGCATTCAAAACCACGGTGCTGCGTACGTGTTGCTAACCCTAAAGAAATCATATTACCCTTTGAAGAACCATTTTGCTGAACCTTTCCCTTTAAGGAAAATCTGCTAGTGTTGAAGTATACCCTACAACCTTAGCTGTTCATTGGGTGTAAAAGAATCTTATCGTCTTATCAAACGTACATCTTCTACTTCTAACGTCGATGAAAACCATCGTTGACGATATGTGAAACAGTTAGTAAAAACAACACTAATTAATTTTAAAATTTCGTATAAAATAATAGGGATAAAAAAATAAAAGTAAATTTCTTTGATAAGAGTCCTTGATCGACTTCCCCTTAACGTAATAATTTAATGTGCAGATAAAACTGAAAGGCTAATTTGTAAACTGTTACAGTTACGCAAATATATTAATATATATCCAGCTTCACAAGCTATCCACCCGGTGTCACGCGCCCACTACATACTACGATTAAACAGTAGTCTTAATATAAAAAAAAACCGGCCAAGTGCAAGTCGGACTCGCGCACGAAGGGTTCCGTACCGTTATCTATAAAAACGGAAAAAAAATCATGTCTGTTGTATGGGAGCCCCCTATTAATTTTTTTTTAATTTTTATTTAATTATTTATTTTTAAAGTAAATATAAAACTTAATATTCTCTGAATATTTCAAGTGTCTACCTACCTTTTGCCGTTATCAATATCGAGCAAAAACAAGCAAAAAAATCATGTTTGTTGTATGGGAGCCCCCTTAAATATTTATTTTGTTCTATTTGTTGTTATAGCGACAACAGAAATACATCATCTGTGAAAATTTCAACTGTCTAAATATCACGGTTCATGAGATACAGCCTGGTGACAGACGGACAGACAGACAGACAGACGGACAGCGGAACGAAATTAATAGGGTCCCGATTTACCCTTTGGGTACGGAACCCTAAAAAAGATTTAAATCTGAAAAACAAAACACTATAAAAAACTTTAAAAATTTAGAAGACTATATTTATTTTTTCATGCAAGTTGATACATCGTCAAATATCAATAGCGATGAACAGACAGACAGTCGTACCGAATAACAGTATCGCTTTACTAACTGGTTTAAATATTACTTAACATGTATCACATTTCGTGATCGATGTCTTTAGGATAAAGTTAGTGTAATTAGACAATATTAGCATTTCGGTGAGGTAACTTTTAATGAACGGACTTCGGCATCCATACGCAACCTCTTTGTTGTATGCAATCGTACCCCATTTAAAAGTCAGTGTAACCTTATAACAATTCGAGTCGCAAAAGATGTCGTGGAAATTGATGCAATGCTCAAATTTTTCATACAGATTGCATTGTGCATTGATGATAATAGTAGATTGTGACACAAGGGTCTAACATAATACTTTTTGGTGAGGGCATTATTCTGAATCCAGAGTGGAACGAATGAGATTAGTATAGAATCCTGAGGGAAGCGAGGAATTTTAAATCAGACTCCTGAGAGAAGAAAGGGATTAAGAGTATGTTGTCCGAAGTTAAAGTATTATGCTAGTTCCAAGGTGACATATTCTGCTTTTCATCTCCCTCTAAGAGAAAAACAGTGTTTGCGTTTTCAATCCCACGGGACAAAAAAACTGTTTGAATAGTAAATTAAAAAAAATAACATTTTAGTCCCTCGGGCATATAAACGCATTTTAGACCCAGTATACGGGCCACCAGAAGGCCAGACGAAAAAAATATTTTTGTTTTCATTCCCGCGGGATAAAAAATTTGAATAGTAAATTAATAAAACTTTTTCGTTCTTTCGGGAATACAAACGTAATTTAGACCTTGTATACGGGCTACGGCGCTTTGTTTTTTGAATAAATGAGATAAAAAAAAATTAAGTCATTGCAGCAGCAGATATTTTTCAAGTTATGTTGGCGGCTTCAAAAAACCTGTGTCCATCAAACTGTCCATACCATACCTTGTTATATTCTGATATCTATGGTTCTCTTTGATGTAGGTATAGAACCAGAAAATATTAGCTAGTCACACAATAAATAAATAATTATAATAAAATTTGCTTTAGGGTGAGTTAAGAATAAGGAATACAAAACAATGGGATGAGTTAAGAAACTAAAATTTGGAATGAATGAAGAATTTTTAAACACGTAGTATAAGAATACGTGGGATATAATAAAATTTTGTTATGTTCGGTTAATGCAGCAGTTAAAATATCTTCTTCTTCTTACAGTGCCATCTTCAACGAAGGTCGGCAATCATCATTGGGATTTGCACCTTTGAGACGGCTGCTCGGAATAGGGATTGCATACTCTTGTACTCCATTGGCGTAGATTTTTCAGCCACGATGTTCTTCTTCTTCCAGGCCTCGTTCTGCCTTGGATCTTCTTTCTTATGATAAGTGAAGTTAAAATAATTGAGGTATCTCGTGACCAGAGGGCTGGCCTGTATTTTGGTCAAAATAATAGCATTGCCATACAACGTGGCAATGCTGCCAGCCTTCTGGGCACCTACCACGGGGTAATGAGCTACCAAGGCTATTTTATTTGTAATTTTGTTTTCTATTTTAATGTAGTTTTTTTTTAAAGTTATTATTTTATTGATATTTTATTTAATAATTAAATTCGTTAATTTTAGGTTAAGTTAAAATATAACAAAAGAAAACTAAACTTAATTTCGTACTTGTCAAAATAGTAATAATAATAGTAATTTTGTTGGATAACATATCATCATCATCATCATCATCAGGTCCTTTTTAGTCTCCACTATAGGAGCACGACCCTCTCTGTACTACTAGGGCCATACTTGGCCAGAGCAGCCAGAGGACTTGGCCTACACTCTCCACGCTGGCCAGACGGGTTGGAGAGGTGTCTTAGATGTTTATAAGCTTTGTTTAGCTTGTATTTCCTAAGTCGCCTTCTACGACATCCACGGGAAGACTTGGAGTGGTCCTATTCTACTCTGCCGGATACCACACGGCTAACATATAATCTAATACTATCACGTCTTTTTCCCTAGCGGGGAACATAACAACCTATCCTAACGACCTAAAAACCACGCTTAGCATATTGGCGGGCGTGATGTATTGCGTGGTAAATGGAATTAAAATTATCTCTTCCATACTGATCTGGGAGAAACGAAAAAAAACGTTGAATATACCAGCTGCATCTCTTCTCGTGCATATCGTAAAAGCCGATCGAGGGCGGAAACTGAAGTATCGTGTTAGTAGGCAATGCAGCTAGCAACCGATCTCATCATAGAATCTCGATAGTGTAAAATTTCACAGTAAAATCCAAGTTCTTTAGAATAATAATATTAATAAAAGAAATTTTTTAGCACTTTGATCTTTGAGAAAATATTTTGAGAAATCCAATGACGAACAGTTTCAGGTATATGTGACTTCAGATTTGTGCCAAAAACGAAAAGCTGATGATAATAATGTTTATTTGGCCTTTGATTTATACTTTACCATCACTGAATATTCCGGTGCGTATTAAATAGTCGAATAATGCCTAATAAGACACAGACCTATCGGCCTATGTCTTTATAAGATAAAAATAAGGTATGTAAAAATTTTGTTTAAGATTTTCCTGTCGCATGTATTGTACAAAACACGGTCACGTCAACTTTTCTGACGGTTGTGTCAAATTGTCCAAAAATCTAGACGGTAAGGCTACTGGCCAACTTACAACGTCTTCATCGTCATTACAAATACATTGCCTACGAAAACGGCAAAATAATCATGTCTGTTGTATGAACCCCTCTAAAATATTATAATTTATATTTAAAGTTAAAATATTTCTTAATATTCTGTAAATATTTCAATTATCTACCTGTTGCCGTTATCAATATCGAGCAAAAACGAGCAAAAAAGAGTTTGTTGTATTAGAAGAAAAAATTTAAAAAAATAAATATTTAAGGGGAATCCCCTTAAATATTTATTTTTTTAAATTTTTTTAAGTATTTGTTATTATAGCGGCAACAGAAATACATCATCTGTGAAAATTTCAACTGTCTAACTATCACGGTTCCTGATGTAGCCTGGTGACAGATGAACGGAGAGACAGATAGACAGACGGACAGCGATCCCATATTAATTGGGTCCCGTTTTTACCCTTTGGGTACGGATCCTTAAAAACATTATGATTCATCAATATGAATCAATACGCAACGGCTTTCGCTACCAAGCTTTGATCCGGATACCTACCTACACTAAACTTATGTACAAGTACATCAACAGCTCCTCATGACAACTGATGACGTTATTGGTCTAATTAACCAACACCGCCCTCATCGTGATGAATCTTTTGCATAATCATGACGATATGTCAAAATATTTTGACGTGTCTACCACTGATAACAGTGACAGTAACAAGTAGCAAAATCAGCATTAATTAAATCGGACGAGTCATATAGACCACTTTCGTTTGTTATACAATACTTAAGAGCATAGTTATCTATGAGTATTAATCAATTTTCCTTATTGATTTTTGAACGGGCCCACCGCTCAATAGTTCCGAGAAGAAGGAACATAAATAATATTGAACGTAAGATGTTTACGTCACAGTAATGAAATTGGTAAGTCAATAAAAATGCTCTTCATTATGTCAACAATAAAATCCGGATTGGTGTCGGTCGTCAAAAAAGTCTAAGTCATACATACATTACATACCACGTCTTTTTCTCTTGAGATGTATCATCATCATCATCATCATCTCAGCCGCAAGAAGTCCACTGCTGGACATAGGAGAGTCCTTACTTTTAATACCTAAAAGACTCGTTTAGCATGTTGGTGAGCATGAGGTGGAAAGCGGAATAACTAGCATAAACACACAGTATTTGTTTACCTAAGTGCTATGGTTTTGATTCTTTAAATAAATAAATAAATATATACGGACAAATCACACAGATTGAGCTAGCCCCAAAGTAAGTTCAAGACTTGTGTTATGGGATACTAACTCAATGATACTATATTTTATAACAAAAACAAATATATAGATAAGCATCCAAGACCAGGCCATTCTGAAAGAGATAATTTTCCATCTTAACCTGACCGGGGATCGAACCCGGGCACCCCGTGTCGCAGCTAGCGTGTTAACCACTGCGCTACGGAGCTAGCCATTCTTATCAATTACAACTGATTCTTTTTCGTCCCATACGGTGCTTAATTTAAATTTAATTTATTTTGCAATCATAAGCACTCACAGGGAAAATCCATAGCCCGGTTATATTGCACAATAAATATTACGAAGATTACTTCATCCACTGAACAATATCGATCCACGAATGCGGCTTTGAATGCGGTGAAACGAAACGACAAAAGGGCCGAAAGTTATGTTCCGAAATGCCCTTAATAAATCGCGGGTTGGAACGTCGCAGCTGACAGCCTTATCTACGTGGAGTTATGCTCCTGTCTGTTGCGACTTCATTATGCGATGTCATTGGGAAATATATCTTCTTTCAAATACTCTCTGTCGATAAAGGCGGTCTTGAAATGGGACAAAAGAGGATTGCCATAATGTATACACATTTACACAAAAAGCATAGATTTAAAAAAATGGCGCAAAAAAGTATGATTTTTTGGCAAGCTCCGTGGCACAGCGGTCAACACGCCAGCCTGCGATACGAGAGTGCCCGGGTTCGATCCCCGGCCAGGTAAAGATGGAAAATGATCTTTTTCAGATTGGCCTGGGTCTTGGATGTGTATCTACCTATATAGTATCGTTGAGTTAGTATCCCATAACACAAGTCTCGAACTTACTTCGGGGCTAGCTCAATCTGTGTGAATTGTCCATATTTATTTTTCAGGGATGTTTGAAGTGTTATATTTGAAGCAATTGTAGCTCAGTCAGGCTAAGAGCGCTACTTATTAGCTAAATGTCGCAGGCTCAAACTCCGTCCGACCACTTTCCGATAATTTTCACCATCTATGTTACACAACCTGCATACTAAATACAATGATATCGAGAAGAGGTCAGATAGGTGTTTTCAGGTTATTAAGCTGCAACTTAAACAGCAGGATGCAGCAATAAATGGTATATTATTTGGTTAATATCAGGTATTTCTATCAGGGGTGTCATCCTCAACTACCTGTCAGTTGGTTACAGGTTTTTTTAACTAAATGTTGAAGTAGGTATTTGACTTCCATCTCACCTGATGGTATGTGACGATGAAGACGAGGATGTTACATGCTTATTCAAGAGATACCCATTTATTATACTTTTGAATGTCCCGGGACTATACTTGTCTGGGAATATAGACGCAGGCAGTTCATTCCACACCTTAGATACTCGAACCAAAAAGGAACTGTCAAAGCGTTTAGTTCGACTCTTAGGTATGGCATTGTATACGCGCATCCGGCTCCGAAGCTGCTACTTTTTTGTCCCTGTTCATGCGAGAGAGTTATATCCCAATACCTTAATTCCCTTTCTAGATTCAACAAATTCCTATTTTTCCTCAGCTCTAAAATGCGTCCAATGGGCAGCAACGTCGGAACCACAAGAAGCCAAAGAAACTGCGCTCGCCAACCCGCCTGCGAAGCGTGGTGAGTATAGCAATATCCTTCAACGGAACGAAGAATCCTTGGGAGATACCCTTTGTCCAGTAGTGGACATTTTACGGCCAAAATTAAAATGATGAGTTATTTCCATAGAAAGAAACATTTACGACAGAAGTGCATTAATAACCTACTGAATTGCTATATATTTTTTTATATATAAATCTCGTGTCACAATGTTTGTCCTCAATGGACTCCTAAACCACTTAACCGATTATAATAAAATTTGCACACCATGTGCAGTTCGATCCAACTTGAGAGATAGGATAGTTTTTAACTTATGGCGAAACGAAGTTCGCCGGGGCAGCTAGTTGCTATATATTTTTTTATTGTTAAATTAAAAAGTTCGAGTTGTCAAATTTGTGGCACAGATGTTTAAGAGAGATAGGCGCGCGGCCTATGTCTCTTCAACACCCGTGAAATTTTACTCCTGATAAATTCAAAATTATTGTCTGCAATCCCAAGATACGACAAAATATAATATTAGAAGAATATGGTCTGCTTTCAAAACAAGCGTTTATTATGTCGATACAAAGTTGCTAGACAGTCATAAATAACATTTTCTATGGAAGCCTTACCTTATTACACTATGCACGAATGCTCAAGGACAGTGTTTTTTCTGCAAAGAGGCGACGTTAATACCTGAGTTCACAATGAGTAGAGGCGTGACAAGATAAAATCTATGGAACTGACGGCGAAACCTGGGTACGCATTGGAAAATAATGTAAAGAACTGACTTTGTGACTAAACAATTTATTTTGGACTGATTTGGGATAAAAAAAAGTATCTCGCGCGTAAATCTTTAGGGCAACAATTCAAAAACCTGATAGTAGACCTAAATCTCCTAGCTGTATGTCTGTTGTAAGCTCTTTCTCTATCTACTAAGGAAGGCATAAAAAGGTTATATTGTTCTCCACATTAAAAATCACTATCATCATGCATTCTTGCTTGTGTGCTTGGCTACTGTGGTGCGTAATGAAATGTTTATGAAATGAAATGTTTATTTGCAAGGGTCATCATACATATAAATTCCCGCCTTTTACAGTAGGCATGCAAAAATTATATTAGAAGGAAGTTAAATATTATTAGTCAATACAGATTTAATTAGCATACAAAATTCACTATCTACTAAATACAATTCATGTCAAATATTCGTGTATGTCATAATAGCATTTATCAATTAACCATGTATGCAATTTATGTTTAAATTGGTTAAAACTAAGCATCTTTAGGTCGACTGGCAGTTTATTATAAATTTTTATCGACATAAGGTAACAATTTTTATTAAATATAGTGCCCTTACAGATAGGGTGCAATAGTAGCGTAGGATCTCTTGGTCTTAGTCTCTGATTTACGACTTTGCTATCGAAGAAATCTGAATGTGTCTTAACAAAACAACAGCACTGATATATGTATAAACCAGTCAGGGTTAATAAATTAAGTTTCTTAAATAAGGGCCTGCATGATACAAGTGGTCCCACACTAACCAAAGCACGAATACATTTTTTTTGACAGACAAAGACTTTATGTATATCTGTTGAGTTACCCCATAGTATCAAGCCATATCTAAGCACAGATGCGACATAGCCATGGTAAGCAGTCAGAGCAGATTTAATACCTGCTGTACATTTGAGTCTTTTTAATACATATGCAAATCGTTCTATTTTCGTGTAGACACTGTTTATGTGTGATTTCCAGTTACAATGCTTATCTACCACTATTCCTAGAAATTTTGTGTCTACAGTTTCTTTTATTTCTTGATTTTGACAATGTATATTTAACTTAGGGCGTCGAGCTTGATAGTTTGAGAATTGAATATAATTGGTCTTGGTTAAATTAACTTTTAATGCATTAGCTTCTAAGTAGTCATATATTATTTTAACAGTATTATTAATGTCATTTTCATACGATAAGTCGTCAATAACATGCGATTTTTTCATGTCTTTGGGTATTATTACAGATAGATCGTCGGCAAACAAAACACATTTATAGTCAGTAATTTTCGGCAAGTCATTAATATAAAGTAAAAATAGTAAGGGGCCTAAGATACTACCCTGTGGAACGCCTGTAGTATTTTTTAGAAATGACGACCTGAAATTATTCATTTCTTTGTTTTTATTTATATTAGATATTTCTACACTTTGGGATCTATCAGTCAAATAACTTTTTAACCAATTAAGTGCATTACCTCTAATTCCGTATTTTTCACATTTGCTCAGTAAAATATTATGATTAACCATGTCAAATGCTTTGGACATGTCGAAAAATATAACTATTACCGGTTTACCTTCATCAATATTCTCAGTCACAATTTTAATTAAGGAAAAAGCTGCAAGTGTTGTCGATTTATTTTTTTGAAAACCGTTTTGATCTCTACTAACAATATTATGTTTATTCAAAAAGTTGTTAAGCCTACTTAAAAAAGCCTTTTCGAATATTTTTGAAAGGATAGATAATAAAGTGATGGGTCTATAATTATTCATGTTTTTCCTATCGTTCTTCTTAAACAATGGTTTAACGATGGCAGATTTGAGTCTAGTAGGGAAAACACCTTCAGTGATAGATAGATTAATAATATATGTCAAAACAGGAAGTAAATAACATGCACACGATTTCAAAATATGAGTTGAAATATTATCAAATCCAACGGACCTTGTATTCGTCAAACTCATAATTGTCTTATACACCTCATCTTCAGAGCATGGCGTCAAATAAATAGAATTACTTACATTATTTATTGTTGTTTTAAATGACATATCTTTTTGAGGATTTCCGTCACCTATATTGACAAAATACTTATTAAATTCTTCAGCAATAACCTTTGGATTATTCTGGTTTATTCCATTAATTGCTATTGACTCTATGCTGTTTGACTTCATATTTTGACTTCTATTTTTTATTATGTCCCAGGAAGTTTTGCATTTATTCCTTGACTTTTGTAACAATTTAAAGTTGACATTCTTTTGTGATTTAATAATACAGGTTTTCAATATTTTATCAAATGTTTTCAGTTGTTCTTTATTTGCCTCTGTCTTATTTTTGTATAAATGAAATCGTAGTTTTCGTTTCGTTTTGCATGACTTTTTGATTCCTGATGTTATCCATCTAGGCTTACTAAAGTCTGTTTTTTTTTTTACTTTGATCTCTGGGAAACATAGATCATAAAAAGTACACAGATCGTCGTGGAACAAATCAAAGGCAGAGTTTAAGTTTTTCTGTTCATAAATTTCTCTCCATGTAAGGTTTGACAGACATTGCTTAAATTTTTGTATATTCTCATTAGAGTAGTCTCTTTTTTTTATATACCAATAATCTGGACGTAATAGCTTTTTGGCAGTTTCGAATTGCAACGTTTGACAGGTATTGTGATCAGACAAATGTACGTGGTGTATAGAGCCCTGAGCATCTGGGATATTGCTGATTATGTGGTCTATACACGAGTTAATCCTTGTGGGTTCGGTAATGTGCAACTGTAGATTGTAGTTACTTAATAAGTTTTTAAATAATATTGATTGTTCATTGTCAACTAAAGTATTTACATTTAATTCACCTACGATAATTAATTTCTTTTTATTCATTTTGGAGGTTAATTTGTATAATAATATGTCAATTTTTTTGTAAAAAGTGTCAAAGTTTTTCTTAAGCGGTATTCTATATAAACAAACTAATATGCAGTTAAGATCTGGTATCTCTATTCCGCAGCATTCGAAATCATTATCCGTTGACATTTCTGAGCATATTGCTACAGGTTTGGATATGATATGATTTTCCAATAAAATACATACCCCACCTCTTTTTTTAAGGGTCCTACAGTATGACGTTGCTACATAGTAACCTTTCAAGAATATATTTGCCTCGCTACCTTTTTTTACGAAAGTCTCAGAAAAACATAAAATATTTATTTCCCTTCCATTGTCTTTGAATTCGTCAAGGCATAATTCTACGCGGTCTAACTTACTGATAGGTCCCTGAATGTTTTGATGAAATAATATAATATTACTATTTATTTTATTTACATTATCACGATTAAGTCCGAAAAAACCCGTAGGAACCCGGGTTTTGGTATTATGATAGCTTTCTTGCTGTTACGGCCGGCTATTCCTGTCGCCAACCCTCCTTGTTTCCAGAAATGCGGACAACTACTCCAGAGAACTTGTATGCAAAATTTCATAATTCATAATTCATCAGTAGTTATGGCGTTAAAGCGACACACGCACAAACAAACAAACTCACTTTCGCATTTATAATATTAGTAACTACGATCAAATATAATGGTAGATACACAGTCTCGTACAAAATGAAGCCTTATTTATGTCCCCGAGTCAAAACATCACGCATTCTTAAAAACAACGACAAAAACGGTACATACTGAAAGTATAACTCCATCTTTTTTTTATTTTGATGCGTAGTTTTTGCGCTTATTCACTGTACGTTCGTCATCGCGAGACGTGTAAGTGCTAGCGCGATTTTCCACTTTTCGAGCACGAGTCGTGTATCTACCATTATATTTGATCGAAGATTAGTAAGGATGTCTGCTCTATACACAGAAATATTACTGCAGCGATTTAAATACGAAAATAAGACAGGGCATTGGAAACGCACTGAATAGCCTTTAGGACTGCAATAAATGCAATTACTATACGCAGACGCCTATTTACACGTACGAGTATTGGTGGCTCAAATAAAATAAAATAAAATGTAGTGAATGCGGTGCCTCGTCCTCTTCTTTAACGAGTCTTAAATATGGTAGCTCTCTTGCTTACCTATTTTGTTACTATGCAGATGCATGTCAAGTGTTGTCATAACGATAAATCAATATTGTGTTTGACTAATGTTTTTTTTTTCGTGTATGTAAGTGGCCAACGAAATGGCAAACGAGTAGTAAATTTGACATACCTATGACAGTTAGGACCGACGGTGTATCGTGCCTTGCGAATCACGGAGTAGCGCGAGATATTTTTATGCCACTTGCGGTTACCCATCCCAGAGGTAACTGCGCCCGGGCTGCTTAACATACGTAAGCGCTAATAATGCTTACAACTACTGGCCTATAGAGCTCATCTATTGCAAGAGTTAGCTCTTGACTCAACACTGAAAAAATATATATTTAAATTACCAATATTAAAGTGAATGTTCAATTTAAACGTGAAATGGAACGCATCGAAACAAACAGTATTCTCTATGCGCGCTAAGTCTGGCAACTGGCAACCCCGGCTGAACGCAACGTCGATAGGGTCCATAAATTACTATTTATTTTCCTAGTTTGGGTATCCAGAACAGTGTTATATATTTAACAGGATGAAAAACGCAAATTTTGTTTCAAACCAAAAAAATAATATATAAGTACTCAATAATCTCTAGTTCCGAAAGTCAAAAGGTAAAATCGGGACCCTATTAGTAAGCCTACGCTGTCTACATCCGTCAGTCTATGTCACACAGCTGTATTTATTGAACCGTAATAGAAGTAGACTGATTTTTTCCCTAAGAGCTATATAACAAATAATAAAAATAAAACTAAGGGTTCATGTACAAACGTATTTTTGAGTGCTTTTTTAGTTAACCCTTAACTACCTACCACATATTATTGTCACACAATCGCCTACCATACGTCTGTGGGACCCCAGATTAAAAAAAATGGATTCCTATAAATATTAAGGAAGGGTACAAATTTTAATTAAAATTCTGTTTTGAACATTATTTTACTCTTTATTAAAAAAAAGAGGGACATAAAATCAACAATCCTTTTGCAGTAACTCCGAATAATTGGCATAATGTCTTGTTTTTGGCTTACTTACTAACACTTATAGTAAACTAGGTTTCGCCCGCGGCTCCGCCCGCGTCAATGTCGATCCCTCGGGAATAGTACTTTTTCCCGGAATAAAAGGTAGCCTATGTCCTTCTCCGTACTCCAGAGAACTTGTATGCAAAATTTCATGATAATCGGTTCAGTAGTTACGGCGTGAAAGCGTAACAAACAAACAAATAAACAAACAAACTCACTTTCGCATTTATAATATTAGTAAGGATAAGGATGAGATCTAAAAAAATATTTAAAGTAATAGGAAATTATTCTTATATTTTTTATATAATTCAATCAACAAAGAACTTAAAAAAATAATAATAACATTCATTATAACATTTAATTTTACAAAATTGCAGACTCTTATCTTAGAGCTTTTCACGGCAGCGAAGACACATCTTGTTCGAGCATTCGAGACAAATTGGCACTTTGCATTCGAAACACATGTATTGTGTTTGCGTTTTTTTTTTTATATTCGCAATCCGCTAACGGCTCATCATCCTCAGATGAAAACTCTTGGTCAGTAACTGATGGAATATCACTCATCATCATCATCATTTCGTGTAGGTGTCACGGTCAATCGACCAAGCACACCCTGGTGTCAGAGTTCTTAGGAACCGCCTCTCGGCCTCTGACGTGGTTCCTTTAATGACTACCAGATGACCACCACCGGCTTAACGTGCCTTCCGAAGCACGGAATCATCTTTATTATCAGACAATCAGGTGATTCAAGCCTGCAATGTCCTAACCAAACTGGAAACAACTAAACAAATGCTTCCGGTGGGAATCGAATCAACGACCCCCGGGTCAACAGGCTAACGCCTTAACCACTGGACCACGGAGGCTGTAAATCACTTTGTGATGGAGAGTTTATTTGTACTACAATTGGCCCTTTGCATTTGGAATCAGACGCGCCACTTTCTTCTTTACATGATTAATTTCGACCGGCTCCACATCGCTTCATTCGTCATTTGGTATGTCTTCATCGTCGGAACGATTCTCTTCCAACCAACGCTCAATTACAGCTTTACTAAGAGCCATTACAACTAAAACCAAAAAATAACACAATTAAAAAAAAATACGTAACCTCCTAACAGGGGTCTCTCAGACCCACGCTGGTATTTATTTACTCACCTGAGGCCAACGCGCGCACGACTAACCTCGACGAGCTGTTGTGCGGTACTTAGGGGCGCGGGGAAAAGGTACAGGATCGAACGAGTTGATACAACACTCCGGCGCAAAAATATTGACAATTATTATATCAACAGGATCTGTGAGACGTATGGTAGGCGGTTAAGGGTTAAATATTATGGTACGGAACCCTTGTGTGTCATTCCGGCTGGCGCTTGGCCAGTTTTAAATTGATCATGGTTAAGTCTACTCTGTCATTTCGATATATTTCTGTCATTGCCACAGAATGATATACCGCGTGGTTTTGAACCTCTGAACAATACGGAAATCCTGGATTCAGAATCCTTAATGACGTATAAAATTGCAAGAAAAGATGAAAAATCGAAAAAGAATTAGGCTACCCATACAAACCCTCTGTCTGCTCTTGCCATGTATGGCTCCGGTAGTACAGAGAGGGTCATACTGCTGCAGTTAAGACTAAAAGTCCTGATGATGATGATGATACAAAGTCGCCAATCGGGAGTTCTTGGCGGGAACTTCGGCGGACTGTACGGTTTTTGTTTTGGATTGTTTTGCAAATTGTTTCGTGGAGTTTATAATGTGATGTCGGTGTAACCCATGATGAACAATGTGTGGAATAACTAAAATAAAGTGTCATGGTGCGGCTGTAGTGAGATTTACTTAGCGGGCTGGTGTTTGCTCGCTCTACTGCGTCGTATATGATCAAACCGATGGCATCGTGGGAATTGTCGCCAGGGGCTCTGTGGAATCAGCGAAATGAATAACACCAAAATTTCGTTGATACACAAGAATAACTCGAAGATTAACCAGACATTGGCTAAAATAAGCTTCTGAATGGAGTTTGAGGGCCAAATACAAGGAAAAAAAAAGTCGCCGATCAGCTGTGCGAATTTCTATAGGTCAATATTTCTTTTACCTCTTTTTCTTTTAATTCTGTATTCAGAGGTTCAAAATCACGCGGTAAATAGTGGGACAAAAAGTGTAGAAAACAGCACCCTCCTGCCCCAGCATTTAGTACTCAACTCGATGCGAAGGATCAAAAATAAAACAAATCAGCAGTTATGTTAATTGGAGACCAGCGCTGAGTGGTGATAAAATCCAAATTGATGATTTTAATTCGACCTGTCATCGAAGTCTTTTCAGAAAACTGACTGCCTTTGTCGATAACGTCTGTTGATAGTATCTTGTAGTCAGAGAGCTGATAGTGTTATTTGAGTACTGGAATCTTAAAAGCTTATTTTTTTTTCCATTCCAATTTTATATCATCTGCTGAAAAATATATAAAATTTTGAGCAAATAAAAAGTCTATTCACTCGAGATTGTCTTCTTTATTCAGACAAATTAATTTATACCTAATCCTTACTTCCTTACTAATATTATAAATGCGAAAGTGAGTTTGTTTGTTTGTTACGCTTTCACGCCGTAACTTCATGAAATTTTGCATACAAGTTCTCTGGAGTACGGAGAAGGACATAGGCTACCTTTTATCCCGGTACAAAGTACTATTCCCGAGGGATCGACATTAACGCGGGCGGAGCCGCGGGCGAAAGCTAGTTATAATATAAAATATTAAACTGAAAAAAAAACGGGGTCATAAAAATATGCATGCATATGTTTTTATGATCCCGATTTTTTTGTGGATAAGAAGACATTATGCTTACTAAAATTAAAATTGTTATGTTTTTATAATTACGCTTATCCTATACTACTGATCTGACTGATCATACAATTTTGCACACCAGGTGCAGAAAAGGACATAAGGATTTTTCATATAGTAATCCTCAGGAATCGGGAACAGCTCAAGCCAATATTCAATTTGCATCAAATATCTATTAGTTGATTAAGTTTCTGCTAACCAAAACATCCATACATTAAAAAATATCTGAATTGAGTAGTTTTTGAAATTGCATAACATACATAAAAATGTGATCCCATCAATCTAGATACGATCAATGCTTTAGCCCTTTACATTTCTCAAGCTTTTTAACCGTTCTCCTCCCGTACTATTCAAGATCGCGAAAGTCACTGATGTCGGTACATACCTACTTCCCAATTTAAATTGTTTTCACTTTCGTTACGTGGGCATATTGTTTAGTAGCAGATCTATCTAGATGTTATCTCTGACAAATGGGATTATTATAAAGTACCTACGATTAACGTTACGCAATTCGCGTAATATGACGCGTTTTTAAATGCCTCCTTTGCATTGGGAATATAAATGGCGGTAATAAAGATATGGATAAGATAGTTACGTGGTGAATATTATTTTCTCATAGTCTATATAATTATCGAATTACAATATACATGGTGAAATTTTTATCGTTTTGGACCCTTAAGAGCCCGACATATGCCAGGCGGCGTGGCGATACAAACGCGGATGGTCTTAACGCGTTGGCTACTTTGGATATTTTCGTTTTTTAGGAATATTCAAGGGTTATTCGAAAAAGAAAAACATAGATGGCTGCCTTATCTGTAATGCAATAATAATCAAAAGTTTCAAGGTTAATTTTAATGTATTTGGTGAATAATGCTATATACCGTGTAAATGACTAGCTCCGTGGCGCAGCGGTCAACACGCCTGCCTGCGACACGGAGTGACCGGGTTCAATCCCCGGCCAGGTCAAGATGGAAAATGATCTTTTTCAGATTGGCCCGGGTCTTGGATGTGTATCTATATATGTATTTGTTATAAAATATAGTATCGTTGAGTTAGTATTCCATAACACAAGTCTCGAACTTACTTTGGGGCTAGCTCAATCTGTGTGATTTGTCCGTATATATTTATTATTTATTATTATTAATTAGACGTGATTTGGAGGCAACTTTGCAATTTTTTTCTATCGAGAAAATTTAACACAATCGTGTTTTTGAGTCATATAGTTACCAGAGTTAGTCCTGAACTTTGCTGCATTTTTATTTCAACTTGAGTATTTAATTATTATTGATATAACAGTCAATCATGCAAAGCAGTGTGAGGTAGTACGGGCCCTTAAAGGGGTGACTCAGACCATCAATATGAACAACTTTTTCTAAAAGACCAATGCTGGGAACTCAAAAAAAAATTCGTCATTTTCATACAAACGAGTCCCGCCGCCCGGCCAGTTTGTATGGGAATGTCGAATTTTTTTTCCATAGGAAAGGTTGTTCATTTTGATGGTCTGAGTCACCCCTTTAAGGGTCCAAAACGATAAAAACTTCACCATGTATATGGTAATTCGATAATTATAGACTTAAATAACTTCAAGTACGAGTACAGTATAATATTTGAGCCCTATTAAATAAAGAAATACTATGTGGTGAAAAATTCCATGCAAGCAGGGTTTGAAGCGGCAATCCTCTATGACTACGCTCTGCCAATTGAGCTATCGCGCTACAATTCCGAACGTCGAAAATCTCCACCATATCTCATTCCTCTTACATGCATTACGGCTTCAAACCCTGCCCGCGTGGAATTTTTATCATACCTTATAAGAGTTCCGTATCCAAAGGATAAAAATGGGACCCTATTAAACATGGCTCCACTGTCTGTCTGTCTGTCTGTCACCAGGCTGTATCTCATGAACCGTGATAGTTAGACAGTTAAAATTTTCACAGATTGTGAAATGTTTTTGCTCGATGTAGTCAACAGGTAGACGCTTAGAATATTTTGTTATTTATTCACTTTAAAAATAAATATTTAATTAAAATAAAATTAATATATAAGGGGGGCTCTCATACAACAGACTTTATTTTTTTGCCGTTTTTATGGATAATAATGGTACGGAACCTTTCGTGCGCGAGTCTGACTCGCACTTGGCCGGTTATTTTTGTTTAATAAGACTAAGATAGTGAAGCATTGTGAATGCTTTAAAAATCCTTATAATCTACAGTGTTATGTTTAAATATTTTTATATGAATCAAGATTTTTTTGTAAATTAGCTGTTTTTCGCAACTTCATCCACGTGGGTTTCGTCTTTATCACGCAACATCTCCGGGCCCCGGCCCTTCGGACCCCGTGTTTCGAACCATCTCAGAAACATGTTAGGATGACAGATGCTTAAATATGATCAATAGTTTTTACTAATCTCGCCCAATATTGACATTTACTTGAAAAATGATGGAGATTCAATCAAATGTTCATCATATATATACCGCAATAAGTTTTTTTTAGTTAATAGTCAAATATTTTGTAAATAGTAAATATTTTAAATATTAATTGGTGAACTTAAACTTTGATTTTAAATAGTGATATAGTAAACTTGTAGTTTGGACCATGAGCTAATATATAATTTTATAAATTTCGTACTCCAAAACTAAGTTTTATACACATTTTCAAACCTCATTTTGACCGTTTAAGAGATGAGTGCGCTCTTAAGTTACTTGATGAACAACAGTCAGGCAGTCGGTTTCTTCTATTTTACAATACATACAAAAACATTTTGTGAATAAGCTATTCAGCGTTAAGGCGTTCTCCAAATTGAACTAGATTCCATCGATCTAGCTAGCTCCGTGGCGCAGCGGTCAACACGCCAGCCTGCGACACGAAAGTGCCCGGGTTCGATCCCCGGCCAGGGCAAGATGGAAAATGATCTTTTTCAGATTGGCCTGGGTCTTGGATGTGTATCCATATATGTATTATTTATATAATATTGTATCGTTGAGTTATTATCCCATAACACAAGTCTCGAACTTACTTTGGGGCCAGCTCAATCTGTGTGATTTGTCGGTATATATTTATATTTATTTATTTATATCTACTTAACTCAGGTGACCTTATTCTGAAAACCTTACTCAAATCCGTCCACCCATTAGCTGATATAATGACACAGACAAATACGTAAAACTTTAACTTGATTGATACCTTTATATCATCACATCACACGCAGTTAGCTACCTACCAATTTTGTATTGTTTCGCTCGTAAATCAACTATTGATTATTAATTCATAGACTAGACATTGATCGACAGTTGGGCTATAATTTAGCCTACAGAAGCTGCTCGGGGCCAACTATTATACAATTATGACAACTAGGAGACGAACTGGAAAAAAAGAGATCCAAAAGAGTATACTGTTATAGAGATGACAATATACCACAAGAAAACAAGATTACTTCTCATAGTATTGTATACTGAAAGTTGGAAAAGTATAGATAATAAACGACATATACTAATGTAACTAATGAATTATTCTTTATCATTATCACTCTTGACTATGATTTCCTGTTCATACCCTGATGAAAATAACTTTGTACGGTTTTATTGCGTTTAATATATTTTTTTTATATTTTTTATATATTAGAAGAAAAAAAAAATATATTTGGTCGAGTTTTTATGACACTTTTTATTCATATTTCTTGACATGTTTTATTAAAATAAATATGTTTTTTTTAAGTTTGTTATCGTATAATTATATTCGTATTTATTTTGTTAACATTTTCATAAATTTATATGTTATTGATAAATTTATTAGAGCAAGAGCTTATGACGATGATTTTTTTACAAAGACCCTTTTTGGTCGTAGTTGATTTCAGTTCCTTCTATGTACTTCAATATAATGATAATAATGTGTTAATAATGTGTCAAATACTTCTTTGTGATAATAAGTCAAGTGGCTTTGCTATCCGCGACATTTAGCTTAATAATCTAAATGTCTCCGTGGATGATTGACATCTGCCTGCGGTTGTCATTATCTCTCTATTATGATGGAAATCTACTTAAGTTATCTTATAATCATTCACGAAATTGAATTAAGTAAACAGGAATTTATGAATTATGACAATGCCATGTTATTTGTCTATCCAATTAAATTTGAAGTCTGTTCCTACTATATACTTCAATATTTATGATAACTGGTCAAGTGGCTTTGCTAAACGATATTCAGCATCATAATCGAGATGTCTCTGCGGATGATTGACACCTCCCTGCGACTTTCATTATATCTCTATTTATGGTTAAACTCTAATTACGTAAAGATCATTAAGTTAATTAAGAAGTCAATAAATCAGACGGTGCTGAATTAAATTAGCAAGATTATAATTTTTTTTTATATGCAGTATTCTTGGAATTGTGTATTGCCTGATGCTCTGATGGTGCCAGATTTTTTAGCTGCCTCATCGCCTTGTTATCGTCTTCATTTCGATCATCTTGATGATCTCTGTGACTCATGATGATGATGATGGTGGCATTGTGACGTATTGCAGTAATTAATTACATTTCATTTATTTATTCATGCAGTAAATGTATAGACGTGGGCGCACCCCCGACAGAACGGGGGTGACAGTTAGTGACTGTCGGACCTAGCGATCAGACGTGCGACTACAGCTGTAACCAATTACTAATTAATTGCTAAAACACATATTGCTTACCCATACGTGACAAGTGGACGTCACAGCATTGCTAAATCATGTTTCGTGCCCGAGTTCGATCCCCGGCCAGGTCAAGATAGAAATGATTTTTCAAATTAGCCTAGGTCTTGGATGTTTATCTAAATATATAGATACACATCCACGATACTATATTTTATATAGTATCTCATAACACAAGTCTCGAACTTACCTTGGGGTTGGCTCAATCTGTGTGATTTTTCCATACATATTTATTATCTATTATTAACATGTTTAGCACCATAATAGAGATGTTTCTAGACATAATCGGCATGTACCTAATTTGTCATAATTTCTCTATTTATGGTTAAACTTTATTAAGTATCGCATCATTATAATAATTTATATAAAGTTTATAAATGAAATGAATGAGAATCCATTAAAACTGAATTTATCATAACGATTGTTCCAGCAATTACTTTTATTATCATTAGAAAATATTATAGGAACGTAAATATACTTATATTACTTATGTGCCAATAACTTAAGAATTTTCGAAGAAATTTATAAAAGTACAAGAACCATTAACGCTGAAATAATAGTAGTTTCTCTTGTGTGTCGTTCTTGGACCTTTGTTCTTGAAACAATATTTGAAAAGCTACCTAGTAGAACTTCCCAACCAGGGTGGCGGCATGAAAATCGTACTTTTTATTGCGGGGATGCTCGGTGAAATGCACGCTGGGAAACCCTGCTATTGAGAATCGTCTCCAGTGGTCTCATCTTAAGTCAAAACCTTTTGTATGAAGAATTAATACATACACATCCATACTAATATCCTTACAATATTCACGTCTTTTTATAGATGTGAAGATGTTTGTTACTCCTTCACACAAAAGTTACCAGATGGATTTAGGTGAAACTTTACAATGTTATAGATAACTAACGACCCGGACCCGGCTTCGCAAGGATGTAATGTACATAATAAATCTTCCTTTTGAATCACTCTATCTATTAAAAAAAACATTTTAAAGATCTAAGCATACGTAGGGACAGACAGCGGGAAGCGTCTTTGTTTTTTACTATGTAGTCATCATCATCATCATTTAGTGTTAGTGACACGGTCAATCGACTATGCACACCCTGGTGTCAGAGTTCTTCGGAACCGCCTGTCGGCCTCTGACGTGGTTCCTTTAACGACTACCAGATGGCAGTCGGGACCAACAGCTAAACGTGCCTTCCGAAGCACGGAATCATCTTTATTATCAGACAATCAGGTGATTCAAGCCTGCAATGTCCAACCAAACTGGAAGCAACTAAACAAAGTATGCTTTTCGTGGAAATCGAACACACGATCCCCGGGTCTACTGGCAAACGACTTAACCACTGGACCACGGAGGACTATGAAGCATGTACATCAGATAATAGAATATACATTATTTAGAGGGACTTTGGTCGAAGTCGCGTAATAAGGTAATTTTATAATAAAAATATGTTGGAACATAATATATTAGGATATATACGATAAGAGTGACACGGATAGGGTAATAAAAATATTTGGCCTCATCTTATATCAAGCAATAATACTTTTTCGCAAACATTAAACCTTTACGACCACCAAGTCATAAAATTGTTTGCAATCATAACGGTAATATTTTAAGTTCTATACATTTTCGTATAATTAGTCATGTTACTTCATGATCGCTTCACTTTCTAGTGAAATAACACCTTGGCCTTAATGTATGATTTACTTTATAAAAGGTGTCGAAAGTACACCATACATTATTAATAATAAATGAGGAATTACTAAACAAACTGAGATGATCTCCTGGCCCCTTAAATTACACGGTTATTATTCAAAAGCAAAATGCAAGTCACTGCGCTGAATTTGGACGTCTACTAATGAATCAAATTATACCTAAATATAGAGAAATAGGTAAAATGAGTATAAATTTCCCATTGATGATTTGATTTAATTATTTCATGATTCGTGATGTAAATTATGATTAATTTACGTATTCATTCAAAGAATTTTGTATTTATGTAGGAATCATTGTTTTATATCATGTTGTTTTATTTATACGATACGTTTTATGTCGATTTCTGTGGCCTAGTGGTTATCATGCCAGGCAGTAACACTAAAGGCCACGGGTTCAATCCCCGGTCATGTCAAGATGGAAAATTATCTTTTTTAATTCAGATTGACTAAGTCTTGGTTGCGATGCTTTTTATCTATACAGAATGAAATTGAATTCATTAGCAAACGTTTAAGGAGTGACTCAGACCACCAATCTGAACAACTTTGATTATTATACCAACTTCGACATCGTGAAAAAAATATCTGCTCTTTCATACATAAGTGGAATATCTACTTGGCCAAAATCTATGGAACAGCTGTTTTCTTTTTTTGCAATTTCGGTGTTGGTCCCATAATAAAAGTTGTTCAGATTCGTGGTCTGAGTCACTCCTTAAACGTTTGCTAATGAATTCAATTTCACCCTGTACTTGTATATGCATTTGTTATAAAATCATCATCATCATTAATCCAGCCATTAGCAATCCACTGCCAGATAAAGGCCTCTCCCAAGGAGTCTTCATTTTATGGGTCGGCAAGGGCAGTTTGAGCTGAGAAAGGATAGGACTTATCACTTGGATGAAAGAAGAAAAAGCAAGTAGCAACTCCGGAGGCCGGGCGCGTACTCGATGCCATACCTGCAGCCAGCGGCCAAACAGTTGAGGATGTCACGTCCGACCTAAATTAATATAGTGTTGTATCGTAAATTTAGTATCGTTGAGTTAGTATCCCATAACTCACTCGAATTTCCTTTTTACGGGCAAACTCAATCTGTGTCATTTATGCGTACTTTATTTATATCGTTATTTAATTTATATCATAATATAATATAATTTATATCGTTACTAGCTTTCGCCCGCGGCACCGCCCGCGTCAATGTCGATCCCTCGGGAATAGTACTTTTTCCCGGGATAAAAGGTAGCCTATGTCCTTCTCCGTACTCCAGAGAACTTGTATGCAAATTTCATGATGATCGGTTCAGTAGTTACGGCGTGAAAGCGTAACAAACAAACAAACAAACAAATAAACAAACAAACAAACTCACTTTCGCATTTATAGTATTAGTAAGGATAAGGATAATTTAGGTTTTTTTCACAAATAAAGCTAAAGCTACTACATTTTTCTTTGTTCTCAATATCTATACCATCTCTAACATATAACTGATACTGTTGAAAAAATAAAACATTTAGGAGTTATAAATTAGCTAAATAAGTATTTGTTTTATTGAAACTGTTTATTTGTCGGTTATGATTAATATAAATATTGTTGCCAGTTATATGTTAATTTAGAGAAATTCATTTATTTCTGTTATTGTATACATAAAAAGTACATAATTATTTTGCAGAAAGACACTTATTACTTTTATTTATTGTAAATGTTTTATTTTGCATTCACAATACTATCTTGATATACTCTTATAAAATAAGATATAAAATATGGTGAAAAAATTCCATGCGGGCGGGGTAGGAACCACCGACCTAGATCTATGTATAGAGCATAGGTCGTACATAGACCTAGGTCGCAGTTTCAAACCCCGCATTGGACTTTTTAACCATATTTTATTTCTTTATTTAATAAGACTTTGTTCGTAAACATTATTGCTTTTTAGGTCCCTACTTATATAATAAACTCAATAAGATGTTAGACATATATAAATTACCCACATACAAACTTAAGTCAGTAATTTCTAATTATCTCAAGAGTTTGGACTATAATGAGGTAGAAAACTTGCTGACCCCACCCAAATAATTACATTTTAAATTTTATTATGTAGGGACATATATATTTTTTATAGCAGCGCAGCAAATTATGACAATTTTTTGACTTTGACTCTATAACACGACTTATATACTTTTGGAAGTGAGTTCTGTATTTTCCGTCTTTTATTTTATTGTATTTTACCATGGATTATATTATCTCTATGTATTTTACTTACTTTTCCTTTTAATTTTTTTGCTCATTTTGTTGTAGGTATACATAGGTATGCAACTAACTTGGCTCCTATGAAGTCTGTCCGCGAGAGGGCCCTGGTGACTTGTGTCACAGGTTTCCTTTGGAAACCTATTTCAGGCACCAGACCTTCACAAAGATAGGTTTTGCAGAGAACCTCACCTGTTTTCGTATCCTACATATTTTATATAGTTATTTGTTTTCTGTTAACTATTGTGAAGGTAAATAAATAAAGATTTATTATTATTATTTTATCGGTGATTAAAGACGCAAGGTAATGTAATAATGTTGTTTCACAAGTATGAGCGACGTCCAGCCGACCTGTCAGTCCAACGACTGATACATAGCCCATGAAGATTAATTATTTTCCAATCAATAATCGATATTATATCAAAACTACATAGTTATAAAGTTCAAAATTGTTTGTTGTTTTATTACAAAAGTGCGTGTAAAGTGCATCTGATAAATCTAGCCTGCATATTAATTGCGTAAGCGACGACGTGTCATCCATTGCTTTGCGCACGCGTCGTGTACAGATTATTATTATTCGTGACTGATCCGAACATCTACTAAACATCGTTATATCAAATAATAAAAATATTCGTCATTGGAAACAATTAAATTTACACTTAATATTATGAATAAACTCCGAAACTCCTAAACCAATCTTAAAATACTTTCACATTTATATTAATAGCTATACTATATTAGCGGGTAACATAGCCTCTTCCGTTATGGTCTGAGAAAAAAACGTAGAATATACAAGGTGCTTTTCTTCCCGTGCAGATTGTAAATCCGTAAATCCGTGAATTATGATATTAGGCGATGCGGTTAGCAATCCGATTTGGATATAGTTTTCCACCTAATGACCACCAATATGCTAAGCGTGGCTTTGAGGTGTTAAAGACCTGCCGGCCTATTTTATTCAGAGTACAACGTTTTGATAGTAACTTAAAAATACATTGCAGCTTTCGTATAAGCGACTATTTTTATTTAAGATATATAAAAACGTAATGTATTTTGAAGTATGAAAATGTTGTACACTGAGTTAGTAAATAGGCTGGCTGGGCTATGACTATCCCCGCAAGGGAAAAAGACGTGAGAGTATGTATGCGAGAAAACATCTAATTTTCTCTAAAAGAAAAACCGTTCAATATCAAGCTAAATAGTTTTTGTGGTGCAGTGGTTAAGATGTTACTCCGCTAATCACGTGGCAGGCAAACTCTGCACACATATTCACAAGTATTTTACGCAGTTCTGCAGTTACTAAAGGAGAGTTAGTGTTTTCTCAAATCATATATCATGAATACTCTTTACTAATATGCTGTCATAAAAGACAGACTCAGGCTGCAATACACACAGCTGAGGTTGTAACCGGGAACACGCTGGTAGTAGAAGGAGGAGTTCTCTAACTAGCTTTTGACAGGATTGCTGATGGATGGACTTCGCAAGTTGAAATATCTTATTATCTCAGAGCAATTAGCAAACGTCACAATAATAAAAGCAGACAAGAAAGAGGCGTTATTTTCACAAAGATGTACAAGAAACCGATGGATAGACGTGAAAAACAACTATTATTAACGAGAAGATGGAATTGTTTTATGAAGAAATGCATATCAGTAAAGTAATGTGGCTACTATAGTATAAACTATTGTTATATAAACCTAGCTCTTACGAAGCTTAAATCTGAAGAAAAACCAGGATACTCTAAAATTTATAGTAATAAATTTATATTAAAAAAAAAGCTTATAAATACATCACTTTATTTTTTGAGTTATTTTCGGCGAGCCCTTTAACTTGATATCCATATTGTCGGCCATCGACCATCCATGCTGCGTCAAGATTGAGTTGCGTGAAGATTTCACCCGAACAAACATAGTTACACCCATACATTGCAAGTAAAATAAAATCAATTATGCGCATTTCGCTCACGCCTAATACTTGGTGCCTGGCAATTAAGACCAACATGCCACCTCTAGGCTAGAAGGGCCTACTGAAGCCAAAAGGAGTAATTTCACAACTCGTCCCACATGCCTACGGCCTATTTGGAAAGAAATGCAGAAAATCTAAATTTACAATATTTTCATTCCGTAGCTCGTCCCATTATTTTTGTGTATAATATAATAATAAATCATTTAATTCAGCAACACAAGTTAAAATTAACAAAGGCCCATAGATAAAAATACCTTATAGACTAACATACGTCTAGTTTTTAAGATATATTCGTTTTTAAGTATAGAATTATAAACCTTATCAACGCTTGGTACAGTCAGTGAGTTAAGACAAATATATTTCTGTTTATAGGTAACAATGCTATGATGATTATATTTTTTAATGATAAATTTAATGTTTATTATTTCTACACTTACACTTTTTCTACTGATTCTACATTTATAAACATGGAACGAGTTACAGAATAAATTTTTAATTAATTTTTATTTTCTGCAATTCGTCCCAAATGGGCCGTAGGCATATGGGATGAGTTGTAGAATTGCTCGCCGACAGTATAACAGCGCTGACCCAGTCAATTTTATTGGATATTTACGGTCTAAAATATGTTGTTTATATTTATAAGACTTCCTGGTATCCCATATGAATTCGAGATTTACTGCAATGCTGATGCATGACCTAGACAAATGGATATGCCATTTCAGTTGCGAGAGGTCAGTATATTTATGATGCCAGAAGACACAATTCCCTAATGCGGTAGTTACTGTATTCTAATGCATGTTTTTGCATATGTAGGTAACATTCGATTCCAAAGTACTTACTATAAACCCGATACGACTTACCGCTTGTAACCCAAATACATGGATAGACGTAACGGATAAAATATGATATATTTGAAATATAGAGATGAATTGCCGAGCGAAGTGAACAAGGTCTTTGAGTCGAGTTAGGACAAAAACCGTGCCATTTGCCGTGTGGTATCCGGCAGAGTAGAATAGGACCACTCCAAGTCTTCCCGTGGATGTCGTCCAAGGCGACTAAGGAAATACAAGCTAAATACTCGTAATGCTTATAAACAACTGTGAGACCTCTCCAACCCGTCTGGCCAGCGTGGAAAGTGTAGGCTAAGTCCTCTGACTGCTCTGGGCAAGTATGGCTCTAGTAGTACAGTGAGGGTCGTGCTCCTGTAGTGGAGACTAATAAGACCTGATGATGATGAGGACAAAAACATAGTATTTTTATGTATTAGGTCGGGAAGAAGAAGTAGTATTTTGCATATTTTTAGGCAAATCTTTAATTGTAATAAAAAAATCTTCGATTATAAGAACTATTTGTATCTGATGACTACTATTTAGATACCATTATAAAGTAGAAAGAAGAATATGAAATGGTAAAAAATATTTTCCTTTTATTTTTTTCCTGACAGTTACAATGAATTGGATAAGCAAAAAAATCTACACACTTGTAAAAAAATATTAAAAATAAGGGAACAGTTTAAATTGGCTGTGAATAAAATTTTGATGTTAAAGAACGTATGCAATCCCAAACTCTTTTATATGGACTGATAAATTCTCCATACAAAATACGAAATTACTTTTTCCCCGACCTAATGTTATATTTATATCTAGATATTTATTCGCTTTGCTTCAATTTAGAAACTTCAGCGGTCAGGGTGAAAACCCTAGAGGTCTCGCAGGTATCGGCTCTGGCTTTCCTTAGTTGGTCGTCTGGAGAGGAGTCGTAAGAGCTCAACGCCGCGAAACATTTCAGAGAGAGCGCAGCCCACCCTGAGTCGCCCGCATCGGTGTTGCCTTTTTTGCTGGAAGTAATAGTCGGCTAGTTTGAGGAACTCATCTAGTGGGCAAGCCACCAATTATATATTAACCTTCGATCAAATATAATGGTAGATACACGATTCGCGCTCAAAAAGTGGTACCGGCAAAACAGCGCTCTAATCGAGTTTCGGAGCTGTTTTATCCACAGTTTCAATAAACCGCGATAGCATTCACACGTCTTCCAATGACGAAGGTACAGTAAAAAGACGCAAAAACTACGCATCAAAAGTGAAAAAAAAAAAGATTGAGTTATATTTTCAATATGTACCGTTTTTGTCGTTGTATAAGTATGCATGATGTTTTGACTAGGGGTCATTATTAAGCCTTCATTTTGTACGAGACTGTGTATCTACCATTATGTTTGATCGAAGATATTAACTAATTGTAGTCAGTTATCGTTATTATCGCAGGTGTCCGACCCTTTGCAATAACCTAGCACAAGCCAGCCACATTTCAATTCTATAACCCACAAATTACTCTTTTAAAGTACAATAGTTCCTCCGGTCAAGATCTGTTCAAGGGCATTGTACGTAACGGATTCTGGTAGGAGCCTACATGACATCAACTTCCTTATAGGGCCTCTACGTGTTGGATCTATATCCTCACGCAAGATTCTCAAAGGACCCGTGACTCAAAAGGAGAAACTAGAATAAATATATGCTAAGCTCATAAATACCCATGTGTAGGTGTAAAATAATGCGTCTTAACATTCGCAAATGTACCTACTTACTCGTAACTACAGTTAGATCCTGGTTTCTGCCAAAATTACGTCTATAAAATTATGCTAAGGCTTTGGCTGGAAATTCTAAGCTGCAATTGAGGTCATTGGGTGGATTGGGTACCTGCCCAGAGATAGAGCTTTTACTACTACTCTTGATAACCTTATCAAGAGTAGTAGTAAAAGCTCAGCTAGTCTAGTTAAATGCACCAGCAGCGAACGATTGGGTAAATAATGAGCACAACATAATATCTTCTAGAAATTAAACGATGAAACTTTATTTTTATGGTATAGGACGGCAAATGAGCAAGTGAATCACCTGATTTTAATTTTCTATTGTGTTGTTTAAGCTTGTAAAGATTCACATGCACGATTCACGTGGCAGTTTATGTGGCAGGCAGCCACATTTTATTTCAAAGAGGTTATTCGGCGTGACAGTGACAGTTCACAGAAAAAAAAAAACAGTATTCCATACTAAGATTCCATATTCCTTACTTATTCGTAGCATTAGTCTATGGTATGATCATAGCGTCTAGTAACAGACATCCACAGATTAATATGACCATTATTTGTTACCTATTATTATCATTGGAGCGTCCTTGATGTCACAAAAGGTGACGGCTGAAAATCAGTGCTGGTCACAAATGTGTCCAGCGTAACACTGAGCCATCACCTATTGTAGTACACTTTTATTACTTGTATTTTTTTTTGTTGTAAATGTTTTTGTTTGTGTTTCTACAATAAATATTTTTCATTCATTTCATTTCATTCATGTAAAGTAATCTGCGCTACCCATGGACAACTGCAACACCAGTATATAACAGGAGCGTCGCCGGCCTTTTGAAAAAGTTGGGCGAAGGACATGTGGGGATGAAATGGGGGAATGATGGACCTCCGGCTCTCTAACTCACAGAACTAAGCATAGAAGCGGTCTAGCTTCTGGTCATTCAGCATTATCAGATTTTTTAGGAAGCTTGAATAACTTGACACCTTTGTTTGCCACTTACACACACGAGAAACAAAATTGTACCTTTATACAATTTTGATGATTCTTTAATCATGATGTCATGCAATATTTCAAATCAATGTCTTTATCAGGTCTTTTTAGTCTCCATTGCAGGAGCATGATTCTCTCTGTACTACCGGAGCCATACTTGGCCAGAGCAGACAGAGGATTTAGCCTACACTCTACTCGCTGGCCAGACGGATTGGAGAGGTCTCATTGACGTTTATAAGCTTTGTTTAGCTTGTATTTCCTAAGTCGCCTCTTACGAAATCCATGGGAAGACTTGGAGTGATCCTATTCTACTCTGCCGGAAACCACACGGCTCTCAAATCGATGTAGCAATCAGAAAATAAAACGAAAATATCCGTTCTATATTTTTCATTAATATATCTTCTTCTTTAATCGTACGGAAACGCTTGTATCTTGTACCAGTCTTGCAAGGAAAATGCTAGAAGTCCAAATTAAATCAGGAATCAGAACATCTATTTATACCGACTGCATCAGGCGCGAACTACGATGCACTCGACACACGGTGCGACAAATCGTCGGGGCTTTCACCCACATCGTAAAGCACTTTCGCCAAACTCAACTATTTAACTTTTGCGATATTTCTGTTACGTCTAACATGCGAAATTCCTGTCTTGCGTCATTTTAACATTTGCTTTTTCTTTCTGTTGTTTTCTTTTAAGTCGACTAAAAGTTATAAATTACACCCTCTCTATGATTAATATCGACTATTGTTTATATAAAATATATTTCGAAATTTCAAAAACATTTGAAAGAGTATTATGGAGCCTGTCAATATTTTTAATATTGACATTAATACGTTTTTATAGCAAGTAAAACTGATGACTTAATACTAAAACAATATCAAACGTAGATTAAACCTAGTAATAATTCTGAAGAACTTTTGCAAAATAACTAATTACCTGATCAATTAATAAACCATCATCATGAAAACTGCAAAAAGTCCACAGCTGGACATGGGCCTCTCCCAAGGATTCTTCGTTCCATGGAAGGATATTGCCTTACTCATCATGCTTGGCAGGCGAGTTGGCAAGCGCTGTTTCTTTGGCTTCTTATATTTCCAACGCTACTGCCCTACGGAAGCATTTTTCAGCTAGGTAAAGATATTAATTTGGGCAATATAAAGTAGGTATGTTTGTATTGACCACGTATTGACTAGCTCCGTGGCGCAGCGGGCAAACACGCCAGCCTGCGACACGGAGTGACCGGGTTCGATCCCCGGCCAGGTCAAGATGGAAAATGATCTTTTTCAGATTGTCCTGGGTCTTGGATGTTTATCTATATATGTATTTGTTATAAAATATAGTATCTTTGAGTTAGTATCCCATAACACAAGTCTCGAACTTACTTTGGGGCTAGCTCAATCTGTGTGATTTGTCCGTATATATTTATTTATTCCCGAGGAACAAAAAATTTTTTTTTTTATTCCCGTAGGAATGAAAACGCAAATACTGTTTTTCTCACAGAGAGAGATGAAAAGCAGGATGTGTCTTCTCAATACTTCGGGCAACATACACTGAATCACTCGCTTCACTCACGAATCTACTTTAGAATGCTCTGGATTCAAAATATTACTCTCACCAAAAAGTATTATGTTATGCCCTTGCGTCACAACCTACAATTTTATTTATCTATATCTTCCAAGGACATCACAGACTGAGCCTATCTCGACTAGTTCCAATTATTCTTAAAAATAATGACTCAAAGCACATTTCCTTAGCATAAGCACATTTTCTTAGCATATTTTTGGACGATGTGGGAACGGATATCAGGAAGAATGCTAACAATCCGGTCGGGCTGGACATGCTAATTGTCGACAGACGTCCGAGACAGGCGCCTGCCAAGGACTCGCCTGTATGCAGAATAGTGACACCAGCTGCACTTATAGCCAGTATAGCGACAAAAAAAAATATTTTTTGAACTTTAACCCATTAAGCGCGAGAAACGCAGACAAAATGGATTTCCTATTGTTATGCGGACCGATCGGGCCGCTTGGGGGTTGGGAGGTCAATTCCAAAAGTAGTTTAAACGATTGGTTCTCTTTTACCAAGTACAGTGACGACAGTGTATTATTATTGTCTAAAATTTTGTCCTAAAATATTTTCTAAAATCTTACAACAACGCATACATTTTGCGAACACAATAATGGCATATGTGCAAAGATCTTCTACCATTTCTTTATATACTTTTTATTTTTAAAATATTAAAGAGAAATACACCTCTATAAATACTCGTATCTATCACTTTACTTTATTCACTGTGATCTAAATTCATATGTATTCATATACTTAAAAAAAGTACTTATAAAGACTGTTTAAAAAATATTGAAACGAAAATAATAATAACAAAAAAAATAACCTACCTAAAAATATATGTCCTCATCCCTGGGCATCGTGCCCAAAAAGCTGGCAGCATTGCCTAATTGAATGGCAAAGCTGATGATACGCTAAGCTAGGTAGTTTCCAACCCTCTGGTCACGAGAAACTAAAAAGCGCTGTGATCTTTACAATCTTAGAAATAATTCAGCACGCGAATTTTTATTTGGCCCTATTAGTGGTTCGAAGTCAGACAGCTAATGACAGGAGCGTGGAATGCATAGCGATGCTAAATCCGATGGGCAGAGTCGGGTGCATTCATTAACATTATTAAGTCAACTATTTCTGGCTGACAGGTACGGACTGCGAGTCGTAGCAAAATAAATTGAAGTCTCGAAACACAAGAAGTTATACAGTATTAAAAAAAAAAACTTACAAAGGTAAGAACTTACATAAACTCTTAAAACATTACACTTAATTTTTGGCAGCTGTGAAAAATGAAAAGAAAATTCTCATAAGGTATTTCTATGAATATTGTATCTGTATGTTTCTGTCCACAATGATTAATTAAGAAGAGACAGGCTTATGAAGAATTTTATCATTTGAATAACATTATGTTCGTTTCACGCTTGTAAACACAATACTGCACTTTTACAACTAAACGACAAAGATGTTTTATTAATGATAATGTAAAATTAATGAACGATAAATCTCTCGAGAAACTCGTATGACACTCCAGTAGATTAAAGTTAGGCTAGTGCTATAAATAAACTTAAAGAAAAGCGCTTTCGAATTTTGACTGTAACCGATATAACACTTCATCTTTCGAAGCACTTCATTATTATTTATCATAACTTTGAAAATAGGTATAAGATTTTAAACTCTTCTTTATTTGTATTTTCAATTATTGTGGCGTTATGTAGACAAAGTGATAAAGTAGATAGATAGATAAAGTATTTATTTAGCCCTTTGTTTTACACAAGTTACATGCAAATACATATGAGATTTAACAGTATTATAAATGGGTGGCTAACATGTCACTTCTGTGCCACAGTAACCCAAAAAGCCCAGCCATATTGTTACCCAAATCAAGTAACAGCTGATAGGTAGTCGGTGGTATATAATAGCGCGCTCTAACATGTTCATTATTTATATCAACTGACTTACTCTTTGATTGTCAATGCATATCTAACGATAACATTTTAACGTTATGTATGACAAAACAAATATATTAAATACATATCAAAATCCACTCAATGCAGTTATTATGAAATCAACGCATTAGTTTTTGTTTCAGCTTTTTTAAACAAAATAATTAATTCTTAAACAAAAATCGATAACTCAGCTGTTTTGATAGTCGACGTCTCTGCATTAGTATCCACAGTAGAATATATTAAAAAGTTGTACGCTGTGAACGTTCTTATTGTACACAAAGTGATTATGCGTTTTTTTTCTAAAATGCTAAAGCCAAAATATCTCTAAATACAACGTAGCGATTTTTTTAAATTTGCTTTTAGAAAATTATTCTATCTTATAGGTGCCAGCACTTTAAATATTTGAGCTTAATTTAAATGGACTTAATATATACATAGATATATAGATTTACTTATTTTGATGTCTCCTGAACCCGGCCCTGTGGCGACAGCTGCCTATAATAAGTCTTCTGACACCAGAGTGTCGCTCTTTGAACACTGCGAGAATCCACCATTAAAGAATGCATGTTGTTTGATTGAACATTAAGATTGTGCTGCTCTCTTCATTCCAGCTTAGTGTTTTAGATACTATTTTGCATTTTATTTCACGTAAAGATCTATTTAAGCTGTATGCAGTAACCTGCATTAGTTAAAGGGCATATTCTATTATAAGTGACTAAATGATATAAGTGAGTGTGAAAAAAACATTCAATTTGTGTGTTACATTAGTTTAGCGAAATCTTTAAACATAAAATAAAGTCGGGTTAGTTATACCATTTATAATTCAACTAGCTTTCGCCCGCGACTCCGCCCTCGTCAATGTCGATCCCTCGGGAACAGTACTTTTCTCGGGATAAAATGTACCCTATGTCCTTCTCCGTACCCCAGTAACGTATATGCGAAATTTCATGATGATCGGTTCAGTAGTTACAACGTAAAAGCTAACAAACAAACAAACTCACTTTCGCATTTATAATATTAGTTAGGAAGTTAGGATAACGGCTTCACAGATTTTGATTAAATTTAGTAGGGAGGTAGCTGACATCCTGGATTAACATTTAAGCTACTTTTTACCCGACTAGACAAAAGAGAGGCGGTAAGAAGATCGCCGTCAGCTAGTCTTTATCATAACATAAAGCTTACTTTGGTAAACAATCATACCAGATAACAGAGTAAATGGAGGTTGCCTTTTAAGAGAAAATAAAATCTTAAAATAGTTAATGTCAAGGCCAAAGGCTTTCATTTTGGACGGAGATCAGTAACGCTCTGAAACATATGATTAACATTTAAAGAAACAAATCGTGGTTACAAAAAGGAGTACAATTTACGATCTAGCCTTGATCTGCAGTTTTTATGCTTATCATAGATTTAGTGCACGAATTTACAAGTTTACAGTCTAACATAAAAACTTGAATGCAATGCATGTCTTTCATAAACAGGTCATGATATTTTTAAAATGACCTATGCATATTTTTTAATTAAAACTAACGTTAGATATAGACATTATTAAAATATGCGACAACGGGTTACTTACGCTCGAATTCAGCTACTGGCCGACATATTTCGACCTCATCCGGAGGTCTTCCTCCGGGCGAATGCGGATCGAAACGCGCGTCCGATGTCCCGATCCGCTCTGATACTAAGTCAGTATCAGTGTGGTGAATCAGTATCAGTGCGAATCGGGACATCGGACGCATGAGGTCGAAACATGTCGGCCAGTAGCTGACTTCGTACGTGAGTAACCCGTTGTTACTTAATTTAATAAGACCTATGAATAGCTTTTATTTTTTAAAAGAATAACGTTATCTACTCCCAGATTGAGTCATCATCATTATATCGTCCCTGGTGTTCGAGTTCTTCGGAACCGCATCTCGGTGGTTCCTTTAAAGACTACTAGATGGCAACCGGTACCAACGGCTTAACGTGCCGTTGAGTAAGGATGGGAGATATAAGTAAGGGTAAACACATTAACATTTTATGTCATTCGTACAGTCAGCCAACGAGATACCTGACCCCGCCATCTACCTATATCTTGATTTTTCTTATAAACCTCATAACTCCGTCATTTATTAAGCAATTGTAAATTTCTTTAAAGCATTCTAATTGGTCCCATTTAAATTTCTTCATAATCGGATCAGTAGTTTAGTTTACTCTTCCATGCTGGTCTAGGAAAAAAGAAAAAACGTAGAATGTACCAGCTGCTTCTCTTCCCGCGCAGATCGTAAAAGCCGATCGAGGGAATGGCTAAAATCTGAGAATAAAATATAAATAGGCGATGCGATTAGCAACCCATCACTATTTTGATTCCGTTTTGCACCTAATTCCCACCAACATGCTAAATGTGGCCTTCAGTTATTATAGACCTAGGCTCTGTCTACCCCGCAAAAAGACCTGATCCTATGTGTGTATATAGTTTAGTTGAAGTCGGTTTTATATCTGAAAGATTATTAAATTATAAGCAAACATTTTAATATCGCCTGGCTACTCAAGCTTATTATTCTATAACTTTAAAAAATCTGACATTTTAAAACAATATTTACCTATTTTGGAGCTATGTTGCTTTTGAAGCTCTTATGACTTTCATGAACAAAATTATGGTACAAAATAGTTCATCATCATCATCAGGTCTTTTAGTCTCCATTGCAGGAACATGACCCTCTCTGTACTACCGTAGCAATATTTGGCCAGAGCAGACAGAATATTTGGCATACCTCGCTGGCTAGACGGGTTGGAGAGGTATCATTGATGTTTATTTAGATGTTTGTTTAGCTTTTATTTCCTAAGTCGCCTCTTATGACATCCATGGGAAGACTTGGAGTGGTCATATTCTACTCTGCCGAAAACCACACGGCAAACACAAAATAGTTACGAAAGAAGTGTTTCTTTTCTATTGAATATTTTTAAAACAAATTGTAGTAGGTTTATATCAGCATATCTTTTAAACACAATATTTGGCTCCAAACACACCTCACCTTAATCATCAACATGTAACTTTGAAGAAACTACATTCCGCATTAATTTTAATGCCTTCGGCTGAGCTTATTCACCATATCGAAGTCACGATATAAAAATCTCATCCGACATTCTGATCATGCCACAGATTCTCGGCATTCCAGACAATGCAACGTCATTAGCACAAGATGGTGATTTTTAGTTTCAGCCTGCGGCTTCGTCGTGCGTGCATAATTTCGATCCAAATCGGAATTCTCAGATATTTTTATCTTAGAATTCCGATTTGGATCATCATTTTTTTTCCTATTTTATCCTTTTCTTTGCATGGATCACGAAATATTTTACTTCATACTGGTGTTATTATCCATAAAACTTTATTTTTATTTGTTTCATTGGCCAACACTGGCATCGGACATAGCTTAATGTATAATAATTATAATTTAATGATGACAGCCGGGACTAACGGGTCATCGTGCCTTCTGAATGATACAGAAGCTCAAGTTGTGCCATTTGTGGTCACTCGTCTCAGTGTCGACCATACCCGGGATCAATCAATCAATCTTTATTTCCAGTTAAGTTGCAGGGTTTACAAAGATGGTACAATAAAATATAGTATGTCCTTATACCTAATTAGCTAATTTTATTACCACGCATAATTTCAATTACAATATAGGTACATATAATTGGTTTCAATACAGATGTCCATTTACATTAAATTAATAATTCATTTATACAATACACAATTATATACTCGTAGTCATTTATAATTCAAAAATTCATCAATAGAATAAAATACATTATTTAATAGCCATATTCTCAAATTACTTTTGAATTTATTAAGTGGTACAACTTTAAATTTCTTTAGGTATATGATTATAGATTGTTATACACATTGCATAGCAATTCGTTTTATACAATTGAGTTTTTGGTATTTCCTGTAAAATTAATTATCTGAGAACCAGAGACTCCTAGTAGTTAAATTAACTGGCCTTTTAAAATTTATTCATGTTTTTTGAACAAATAAACCTACATCCAATATATAGAGGCAACTAATTGGGAGTATATTGAGGGATTTAAAATACGGTCTCCAGAATACGTCAGGGGCAATATTACACATGGCACGCACACATAGTTTTTGGGCGAGTAACAGTTTTTTATTTATTTTCTGCTCCATTTCCCCATATACCTAACTATGCCATATCTCATGATAGACTCTACATATGCAAAATAGGCTGTTTGAGCTGTATTTTTACCCGCTACGATCGATTGTTTATAAAGAGCATACGCAAATCGGGCTAACTTGCTATAAATTATCTCAATCTGCTTTTAATTGTAATGTGCACTCAACGTGCTACAAATTATATCAGTGGATTGTTATACACCGTCACCTTTCTACCACTGCACCGCTTGGCTCAGGAGTAAAGTCCATCCCCACATCCTTGAAACTTGGGTCTCCAAAAATGTCAGAGCGTCACGTGATTTTTTTCCTCGTACAGCAGGATTGTGGGACGGACTCCCTCCCGAGGTTTTCCCTGTGTGCTATGACTTGGGGTCCTTCAAATGGAGTGCATCGCATGGCACCTCCTTTGATGTTGCAGATGTTCAATTGTCCATGGCTGACGGTGACCACTTCCACCACTTAGCCATTAAATTTAATTATAAGTAAATTACTGACGTCAACAATTCTCAGTTGAAAATATATGACAATTAATAAGTGTCCAAATGACCTATATCAAATAAACGTTTTTGAATTTTGAATTCCCATCAGGTGGCTCGTCTGCTCGTTTGGCGTCAAATAAACATACATAAAAAAAAATACACAAGCCAACTAGGCTCCAGCTCCTTACGAAATCTTTTCCGAAAAAACATCTAGCGTAAAATAAAACTAAATTCTATGCAAAAACCTTTCAACAAATATCTAATTTTGTAATTTTTTTAAACTGTGTCAAATTCGTGAGTAAAAGTGAAAATCTACCGTTATCTTTTGTTAAAATAAGATATATTGCCTTTTTATGATTATCACACTATTCAGACTTAATAAACACATTGATAAATAATACAATAAATACTTGGAATTCAAAATAATTGTGTACTAGCTTTTGCCCGCAGCTTCGCTTGCGTCAACGTCATTCCCTCGGGTACAGTACTTTTTTCCGAGATGAAAGGTAGCCTATGTCCTTCTCCGTACTCCAGAGAAATTATATGCAAAATTTCATGATGATCGGTTTTGTAGTTATGGCGTGAAAGCGTAACAGACAAACTCACTTTCACATTTGTAATATTAGTGAGTATAAGGATTTTATTCGCGTAGAAAGTTATTAAATACATACATACAGAAGAAGATTTACTTAGTATGCAAAAATATATTTTATTAATTTATCTGCACGAAAAGTAAAATTAAAAGTGGTGAACATAAGCAAGTACTTGAAACTAACAGTGGAATCAATGGACAAACAAAATATGTTCATACTTTCTGAGGTATGAACATTTTTATGATCTGTTCAGATTCTGGTTCAGACTAAATATGGTAAAGTGAATGCAAGACTCAACTGAGAGTGCTGACAAGATCAACAAATGCAGACTGTAAATGAATCAACGGACTGAGAATCCGGGCAAAAATAGTCCCTTACACAATCCTACGATGGTAATAGATGTACAATCATTACTTTATATCAAGCAAGAGCTCTCATCGTGTTTTAATAAACTTAACACATGACGGTTTCTTTTGTGAACCTTCAATTCATTTTTCATTAGAGACTTTAAACTTTAGGCTCAGTATCATGGCTAAACAAAGTAACTTACTTCACGACCAACCCAGATTTATTATTAATATGATGATGATGATACAGATTTATGATTAGTTTTGATGATGATAATCTCATTTCCGGATCTAAAAGTATGAAAATAGGTGTATAAGTTCTCGACTACAATTAAAATCTGTATTAGATGAAATGGATAAAATTTCCCCCTAAAGGGGTAAAATGGGTATAGTTTGTATGGAATTTTTCTCATTTCTGGACTTAGCAGTATGAAAATGGATTTATATGGTTCTACCTGTCATCCCGGAAAAAAGTATTTTTCCCGCGGGATCGCCATTAAGGGAGCGAAGCCGCGGGCGTCAGCTAGTATTTCATAAAATCCCAGTCGGCCTTAAAAATTGATTATTTTTTACTTTCCATTTCACTCTGTGGCAATTTTGACAAATACTTTTTATTACCGGTGCATACAAGCGTACAGTTTCGCGTAGAGATCGATAGACTTTACTAGCGGATGTTATGTCATGCTTGTTGTAAATATCATAAGTTTCTGCGAATAGTACGAGGGATAACTGCGGTTTTGGAATGTGGAAGTATAAATCCTAACTTTAAAAAAATTACAAATGGAACGCTATTCTACAATCTATGCATTTTGTTGTACACTTACTGAAATGCTATTACTCCTTTAGATTTGAGGTTTAACATAATATCATAAATTAACAGGATGTGCGTATCTATTATGATATCGTGCACTGTAAGCATAAGCACCGCTTTTTGTATTTATTTATTATAATACAAAAAGCGGTAACTATATTTTCATGTTTATTTATTATTCCATGCTGGTCTGGAAGAAAAGAAAAAACGTAAAATGTTCCACCAGCTTCTGTTCCCGTGCAGACCGTAGAAGATGGCCGAGGGAATGGGCTAAACTATAATGAATCATGTTAATAGGCGATACGTCTACCAATCTATCAATATTTTGTTTCCGTGTACCTACACCTGCTAACTTGTAAAATGCGGCCTCTGAATCCTATGACCTTAAATACATATGTATTATCCCGTCTGTATTCCCTACGCTCAACTCCGTTTCCTTACAGATGTAATAATAAGTGTGTATTTATATATTTAAATTTAGATTCAAGCAACATTTTTATTACCACTATAGACATTATCATAAAATAATGGCAATGCATATATGCATTAAGTAATATGCAAAATGAAATGAAATGAAATAGAATTTTATTCAAATTTGGATATCATGTATCTCTTTCTGAACGTCATATTATTATTTTTAATATTTGCAAAATCGATAAGCTACTAGCGTTTCGAAACGACCACTGCTGAGAAGAATACGCTGCAAGATCATAAAACTACTAGCATAAGTATTTGTGGAACGATTTATAATTAATCTTGTCTGGATGGTTTTAGACTTTAGCCTCCCAGACTATAAAAGAAAGACCAAATTGAAAACTCTTATAGTTAACGAGTCGTCACCTCGCCACGACTTGTGAATGATGCAATTAGCAAGATAAAATCACGTTTGAACTTATAGCAGGTGTACATTTCAAGTAAAAATAATTAACCACACACTCTTAAGAAATTGTCACACCAGAAAAAGCATTTTTTTATAGTTAAGATTTACTTTTTACTAGCTGACTCGGCGAACTTAGAACCGCCTCTTTTTTAGTTGATCGGGTAATCCAGGATGTCAGCTACCTTCACACCTAGTTTCATCAACATCTGTCTAGATGTTCTTCAGTTATAAATGATGTACCTGTAACTAACCCGACTTAATTGTTTTATGTATATCAATAAAATCTGTAAGGGTTGTTCATGGAGTAAGTTACTTTGTTTTCAGATATTGTGTTTATAAGCTCTATACGTGATAAGGAAACTAAATTGAGGATTATTAGATTTATTTTCTGTATATATGTATGAATGTTCCTCCAAAACTCTTAAACGAAATAACTGAATTTTATGAAATTTGATAAATAAAAATTTGGACGTCCGAAACACAGGATAGGCTACTTATTTTTTTTTCAGTTATAGTTATTTGTATCTTTAAAACGGTTGAATAGATATAAAGAAACAAGTTATCTGTGAGTTCTTCTAAAAACCCCAAGCAAATTAAATGTTGAAAATAAAAGGAGGGTTTTTTTTTTTACTTTTACTACATGTTGGATTAGGTCATTTGTCTCCCATTTCATCTGATGGTAAGTGACGATGAAGACGAGGATGTTACATGGGTACTCGGTTATTTGATTTTAACAAGGATCTAGATTCTTACAATACCTCGTACATTATGTTTAAGTATTTTAGAAGTTAAATAAAGGCACTTACATAACATTCCTCTGTTCGCTTGTCGTAATCATTTTAACTATAATACGAATAAATTTAATAGTAATTATGCGGTATATATAATTTTATAAATAAAACGCGAGAAGGATATAGAGATCTTACCTAAACCACATAAATATGATACCTAAGTGTATTAATCAATCTCAGTGGATGGAAGACTACCTTTATCGTCCCACGAAATGTGAGTATTCATTACATTCATTACACGGCTACCGAACACTTTCACTGCCGACCTGGGGTCAAGTTTACATGACTGCAGAACATGTGGGTCGCTGCCAACGACCGCTGTCAATTATTGACAGATAGTAATTGACAATTCACACGTCAACGAGCGCGGTTGTTAATTAACTCAAGTGCGAAGTTTACGGAAAACAAAATTAACTTTAAATACATGTTATCACATCTTTATCCCTTTACGGTGTTCTATTACATTCTGCCGTGTGGTATCCAGCAAAGTATAATAGGACCACTCCAAGTCTTCCTGTGGATGTCGTAGAAGGCGACTTAGGAAATACAAGCTAAACAAAGTTTATAAATATTTAAGAGACCTCTCCAACCAGTCTGGCCAGCGTGGAGAGTGTAGGCCATGTCCTCTGGCTGCTCTGGCCAAGTATGGCCCTAGTAGTACAGAGAGGGTCATGCTCCTGTAGTGGAGAATAAAGGGGACCTGATGATGATGATGATGATGATGATTACATTCTGATTCTGATACGGGGTAGACATAGCTAAGGCCATAAGGCGCCGCGTTTAGCGTGTTAGTGGGCGTATAAGTGGAAAATGGAATCTATTCTTTAAGAGTTCTTAGATTTTCGCCCATTCTCTCAATCGGCTCTTACAGACTGCGCAGGAAGAGAATCAGCTGGTACAGTCAAGGTTTTTTTTTTTCTTTTCTCCCAAACCAGCACGAAAACATTTAAAATAAAAAAAGATTATCCAAAAATAAAAAAAAATGACGTCAAATGTTCGTAGCCAGTATCAAACGGAATAATGTAAAAATTCTATTGGTACTTATCTAATAAATAACGCATAGGCACACACACAGCCGTTTAAAGATATGGTGGAATAAAAACGTCCCGTACTAAGGAGTTCATGTATCTACTATGTATATTTAATGGTTTCTGTTGTAGAGTTCCAAATATTAATAAAAGATACATATTAATCATAAGATCTTTACCGTGAAAACACAGTTTTAAAAGTGGCAGGTAATCGACTGATGATTTGTTATTTTTAGAGTTCCGTTACTCCAAATGTAAAAAATTGACATCTAATGCGATCACCCGATTGTCCGTCCGTCTGTCAAGACCTGCAGAGCGCGTAGACTTCTCAAGTTTCAATTATCACACAAAATTATTATTTCTTGAGGTTTACGGTCCCTTGAAGCTGTGAAAAGAACTAACTTCTAAATCACCGTCATCAACAATACATGGCTGTTTATGTAGAATATTTTACGAATTTGCCCAAAATTTGCAGGGGAATCAAAACCTATAGGGTACTTTTAGTGACCTAGAATCATGTCATTTGGCAAGAAGAAAATCCACTAATTAGAGAGAGTATGTCCTAAACAAAATCTTAGAGTAAGTTACCAAGTACGCGAATTAACCTGGACACTATACATTATAGTCAGAACTTGTTTATGCGGAGCTTTAGGGACGCGAGTACTTGCAATTAGCTGTTTTTTACAGTTAGGTTATTCTTACGTGTTTTTTTTTATCAGTAAGTCTTTCCTTAAGTAAAAACTGATTCGTCGTACTTTCAGCAGTTTTTGTTCTAATTAATTACCTATTATTAGTACCACGGTATCTTTTTACTATAATCTATATCAAATTATATAGGTGTATACTATAACAAATTTCCCTGTAAGAGATTGCATTAGCGATAAGGCCGCCTATTGCATGCATCCTGTATTTCATATGTTATACTTTTTTGTGTTTTCTGGTGCAAGAAATTGTTATATTATTATGAGAGTTAGCGTGTATAAACACCAACAGACAAATATATATATTTTTTGTACATATATTCAATTTACAGACACATTTTTTTTACTCTTTTATTGTATGTATTAATGATTAAAACCTAAACAAGCTACGGCGTACAATTAGGGGTGAAATATTTGTTTAACTTTGTGATTAACACCTAAAGAGATGTATGTATATTTAATATATTTGTTAACACTAAAGCAAACTGACACGATAAGACTTTCTTTAACCTAGAATTATGAATGTCAGATTGAAAAGTTATTTGCAGTTTGATGTGCTTCGAAAAAGTGTAAGAGAAATAGTCCCTGAGGCAAAATTATATTTGCAATTCATTAGTAAGGAATGTAGTACTAAGAAAAATAAATTCAAAGTAGCTGAATAACAGAGTTTTGATCGGTGTATTTCTTTTTGAGTAATTTTTTATTATGAATAAGATACAAGTACCTATTCAGAAAAATCATTTCAATTAATCATGATTGTTACAAAATAAATTCACACACAAAGTAATAGTACTTTTTCCCGGGGTAAAAGGTAGCCTATGTCCTTCTCCGTACTCCAGAGAACTTGTATGCCAAATTTCATGATGATCGGTTCAGTAGTTACGGCGTGGAAGCGTAACAAACAAACTCATTTATAATATTAGTAAGGATAAGGGTAAGGATAGTAAGGATTGAGTGGTTACAAAAGTTTTGCAAAAGACAAAGGATTAAGCAAAAAGGAACACGAAACTTAAATGTTAACATACCAATTCAAAATTTCGTCAATATCCGCGTGTTCGCATTAATTAGGCGAACTTTTGTATTTATTGACCGAAGTACATTAAAATTAATGCGCAAACGCAATGGACTTTTCATACCTATCCCACATACAGGTTGTTAATGGGCACCTAATTGCAAAGATAATTAAGCTCGCTAAAAGACAATTTTATCTATGTGTGTGTATCCAAGGCTGGGATCTCAAAATATTCGATATTTTCATCATCATTTTGAGTAGGTGTCACGGTCAATCGACCATGCACACCCTGGTGTCAGAGTTCTTCGGAACCGCCTCTCGGCCTCTGACGTGGTTCCTTTAACGACTACCAGATGGCAACCGGGATCACCGGCTTAACGTGCCTTCCGAAGCACGGAATCATCTTTATTATCAGACAATCAGGTGATTCAAGCCTGCAATGTCCTAACCAAACTGGGAACAACTAAACAAAGTATGCTTCCGGTGGGAATCGAATTTACGACCCCCGAGTCAACAGGCAAACGCCTTAACCACTGGACCACGGAGGCTGTTGATATTTTCATACAAACCGTCCACCAATATTTTTGTAAGAGGCCGGCAGTCAATACGTTCGTATTATAATAAAAGTAAAACTGTGTCTGTTACCTTTTCACGCTTCAGCCATTGAATCAATTTGTATGAAATTTGTTAGGGCGGTAGTTAGAGTCCCGGGAAAGGATATACTTTTAATTCCGGGGAATTCTGATCCCGAGGGCTCGATATTAACGCGGGCGAAGCCGCGGGATAAAGCTAGTTGTAATATATTTGGTTGTGTCTACCATAAATTTAAAGTATGTTTACAAGATTGCTTGTGCTAAAGTTATTTTCTAGTAAGCTATATGTTTATTGCTTGTTTTGTTTAGATAGTTAAATACGAGTATAATCGACTTTTAACTAAACATAAGTACAGTTGAAATAAATCATACATTTAATTTTATTAACAAATGCAAATTTAAATTAAATGAAGTATATAAAATTAACAGAGTTGTTGGTTTCACAGTCAGGAAAGATTGTATAAGTAGCACAAGTATATTCTATTACGCCTTATATAAGAGAGGCGATGTGGTTATCAGTTTTTAGTCAAAAATAATGGTGTTCAGTATTTTTCATGATGCTTACGCAAATAGAGAAGGTAATAGTTTGCGATGACTACATCCATATAAGTATGAAGTCGACGCAATTTTTTTTAAATGTATGACTATATCGATAAGTAATTTCTACAAAAATATACTGTTTTTTTCAACAGCACGGCTCCAATAACCAAAGTCTTAATCTTAAGTATCAGAGAGTTCATATCAATAATTTTCTTACATAGAGTCTTCCCAGAGTAGTACTCACATATAAAATTACTGCAACATTGAAACATTGGAATGTTGATCCTTACAATCGACTCCACTTAGTACGAATAGTACTCAGGTTAACCTGAGTACTATTCGTACTAAGTGGAGTCGGGTATTAATACCCGCAGTGACAAAACTCGCTCGGAAATGAGTCGATCAATTTCGAAAGTACAGCTTTTACTTCAAGTATCAAGTAGAGTTACTGGCAATAAAAATGCTTAAGTAGGTGTTAATTCTTTCCTTAAGTAAATGCAATTCAATACCTAGTTTACACTGACAGTGCAAAATTCGTAGAAATAAAATTTATCATCATCATCTCAGCCGCAAGGAGTCTACTGCTGGACATAGGGCTCCCCCAAAAATGTTGAATACGGTCGTATTCGAAATCCTTGCGTCCTGCACCCAGCGTGTTCCTGTGACCTTGGTCAAGTCATCCGACTACCTGGTCGATGGGTGTCCAACGCTGCGCTTGCCGGTAAGTGATCGCCATTCGAGAATATTTCTGCCAAATCAGCTATTGGTTCTACGAACTTTGTGCTCACCGCCACTTTAAATTAAGAGTGAAATAAAATTACCGAATTACATATTTTTGAACTATGATCAGAAAAAAATTGTCGTTTCTGATCTGTCCACTAAACAATTGGATGAATTTTAATTTAGTTTAACTCTGAATTAGGGAGACGGCCTTAAAAATAAACGGATATTAAAAAAAATACTAAGTAAATATGTATATGAATATGCAAACATATATGGCAGATTTCACAAATAAAAAAAACTTGATATAAGGAGAATTTAACTAGGTAGTTTAAAAGAAAAATGTGCAGAGGAATTCAGTAACATATGAACACGCCCTTATATCAGTAGACATAGCCAGTTTTCATTAATAACATACTCGCTAATCTTGAAACATCGCAATAGTACACGTTCATTCCTTGTAGTCTCGTAGTTATTTAAGAAATACATAAATAAATATGTAAGTAAACGCAACAAAGTAAGAGTGAACACATTTTATTAAAAGCTGGGTAATAAACAGGTACAATGTGTTCATCGCTAAAGACTAATGCCAAGGTTTGCATTAATAATATTGTACACGCAAATAAAGGAATATTTTGTATTGGATGCCACAAGTAAGTATACTTGTATGTACTTGTACACTTTATTTCGATTCGAAGAGGTTGGGGCGTAAAAACAGCAAATTAATAAATATATACCGACAAATCACACAGATTATGCTAGCCCCAAAGTAAGTTCGATAATAAGGCATACTAACTCAACGGTACTTTTCAATCATCCAAGACTAGCCAGCCAATCTAAAAAAGATAATATTCCATCTTGACCTGACCAAGGATCGAACCCGGGAACTTTGATGTGACAGCAGTATCCTGACATGATAACCATTAGTCCACAGAGGTCGTCTTCCCCCGAACAAGCAATATATCAAGCAATAAAATAATTGCAAATAATCACAAACATAAAATAATTCTGAAATATGGTCGCCTGCATTTTATTACATTTTAAATGAAGTGCTGATAGGATAGTTGACCGTTAAAAGTAGCGTGATAAAATGGAGGTATATGCCCAGTAGTGGGCTGATGAAAGCTGAAAATGATGATGATAAGAAGGATACTTGAATGAAGACTTATCTGATTGCTGAGTCAATAAATATGGCTTGCTATAAGGCAGTGTACTAGGGCCATTGCTTTTTCTCAGTAACATAAATGACTTGCCTAAAAATTCGTGACAAAGAATGGTAATATTTGTCGACACACACAAATGATTATTGAAAATGATATAAATAAAGTTTTGAAGGACATAATACACTGGTTTGATATCAGTCTTTATGGAAGTAGTTTCAGGCTCGGGGAAGGTCATAGAAGGCCTTTGATCCGGGAAAAATCTACTTATTCATTCCAAAAAAATCTATTGTTTGAAGGATTTACATTAACACGGTCGAAGCTGCGAGCAAAAGCTAGTTTTAAATAAGAATGAATTTGAAACTAATAAATAAATAAATATATACGGACAAATCACACAGATTGAGCTAGCCCCAAAGTAAGTTCGAGACATGTGTTATGGGATACTAACTCAACGATACTATATTTTATAACAAATACATATATATATCAACATCCAAGACCCAGGCCAATCTGAAAAAGATCATTTTCCATCTTGACCTGACCGGGGATCGAACCTGGGGCCCTCGTGTCGCAGGCTGGCGTGTTAACCACTGCGCCACGGAGCTCGCCAATACTAATATTAGTAATATTTTGTCCAAATTTGGCCAGAATATGGCTGCACTAATCACATTGTAAGACTTTTTTGCCTGTGAACCACAATAAGACAGGTTAAGTCTTTTGTATACGTCACCTATTTGCACCTATATTATTTTCTTATTAAGTAAAACATACGTTTAGACCAAAATTACAAAATCCAAATACGGAAACGCAATTTAAAATGTAACCTTTCCTACTTTCTTCGCCCTTGTTGACTGTTTTTGAAGCTACTGCGAGGCGTTGCTGTGATTTTTGGCATCGAATCTGTTTACTACCAAAATTAATGAAGACAAATTATGTTTTAGTCGAACAACTTTAATGCTTTTAAATATTTACAATCAGCGAGAGCTCATGTTTCTTATTCAGTCTTCATGTTGTTTTCGCATATCTGACAATCAATATTAAGATGTGTCTATCAGTTGTCAGGGCTCAGCACCGAAGGGGTGCCAACGGGTATCTAAATAAATTAAAATTAAATATATACGGTCAAATCACACAAGGTGAGTCGACGATGTTAGAAAAATCGCGGATCGAATCTGGATTCGTAAAATAAAGAGGAGGCGGCATGGGTAGAGCTCTTGTAGATACATGTTATTTATTGGCGTTTGCTCGATTAGAGTACAAACTTTCAACGAAATGGTCGCTATAATAACAAATATTAAAACAAAATTGAAAAGGGCTGCATATCATAAACATGTTTTTTTTATATTCTGTTTATGAACGGAACTCTTAGTGCACCACTCCATTCGGCATTTGGCCGGTTTTTCTTTTTGTCTGAATTTTATCTTTGGAAAATATTCCATAATAAGGGAAAACAAAATGCCCTATGTCTCACCCTACCTCATTTCTGATGCTTTTCATGAGATTAGCCATTGGACTTCTGAGTGGAATCGCGATGCCTTTTAATTTTGTATGACAAAATCTGTATTTGTATGTAAAATCGGCAGAATATAATACACTGACACTGCATCTCCGCGCAGACGCGCCGCACCGCGCGGCGGGGCAGTGTGATAACCGCCTAAAAATCCAACAACATTTTAATAAAATATCTCCGGGTGAATATACGATTCATTTGTTTTGAAAAAGTCCTGGTAAAAGAGCGTATACTATTAAGCCAATGACCAAATTAATACATCTCCTCATCATTCATCGTTTCAGCCGTAAAAAGTCCACTGATTCATGGTTCCATGGGATGATATTGCCATATCCACCGCGCTTTGGCGGGTTGGAAAGCGCAGTTTCTTTGGCTTCTTGTGCTTCCAACCCTGTTGCCCTTCGATAGCATTTCTAAGCTGGGGAAGGGTACGAATAAGTTGGATTTGCGAAAGGAAAGAAGGTATCGGGATATCACTTGGATGAAAGGGGAAAAGCAAGTAGCAGCTCGGGAGACCGGTTGTGCGTACCCGATATCCTGCACGGTTTTTAATACATCTCAGCAAATTAAAATGCATCTTCTTTTAAATATGTAATTTTAAGACGTAAGTTATGAGTTATTAATGCTCGATAATAGGTAAACAAAGCGTCTATAGGTAAACAAACTCCCAAATATGCAGGCAGCTATAAATTTATGATTTAAGTACCAAGAAATTCCCAACAAATAAATACCTAGTGATGCAAACGTGGAATTATGCACAATATTTAATTATATTATCGAACATTTCGACTATAACTGCATTCCATTAACCTTTACCTTGAAGCATCATCCTGGATCTAAAGCCTCAATGTCCATCTTTACTCATAATATCTACTAGCTATTACCATAGAATCCATCGCTTAATGGGTTAAACAGACGGATGTAGCTTCGACGCAAGCGCAAGTTTCGCTACAAGTGGACGCAGATCAAAGTAAAAAGTAAATATTATTCAAATTCTAAAAGTATTACTGTTTTAATTTCATTCGCAATGTACTACACATTGCGAATGAAATTAAAACAGTAATACTTTTAGATCGCGTCACGTTAAAATATTTATTTTATCGTATATTTCATGGTGGATCTTAACCAGTTTGAGAAGGATTAGAAGAGTATATTAAAAGAAAGGAATTTGTGTAAATCACGAGGGGAGGCCTTTGCCCAGCAGTGGGATACAAATGGCTAAAGAAAAAAAAACTATGAGTAAAGTTTTGAAGTTTATCAATTAATCTTCAATATGTTTGATTCTGGACAATATTGTATTTACGATAAAACTTGTAACTAATGATACCGGGACTAACCATTATTGTATTAGTTCTATTTGTACCATAAGAATTTTGTAAATAAACTGTACAATACAAACTAGTACAAATGTGTTGTCGACGTAAGTTTAACGTCATGGGTTACGTTAATCGAATTTAACTTTTGTACACAATGGAGGATGTCTAAAGTTAAAATTAGTATTACAGAGCAAATATCAAAACTTTTGCATCAATGCTTGGCAAAAAATATCTCCTCCATTCTTTTATCTATAGTGAATCCCATAAAAGGAAGCCTGTAGAATGCCTGCGCCTCCCGTAACGCCAGTCAATAGTATGTAACAGAAAAAGCGAGTTACGCAACAATATTCGGACGAATTCCTTCATAATATGAGTACGAGTTGATACGAGCAAGTTGGGATTGTTATTGATTTTGATTGGTTGACCCATAAAATTAGAGAAAAACGACACTCGATGTAATTTAAATCATTGGCGGTTTTCTTCTTTAAGAAATGCTTACAGGCCTTTAATCATTACATAGTATAAAACAAAGTTGCTTCCCGCTGTCTGTCCGTCCCTATGTATGCTTAGATCTTTAAAACTACGCAACGGATTTTGATGCGGTTTTTTTTAATAGATAGATATTCAAGAGGAAGGTTTATATGTACATTGCACTCGAGCAAAGCCGGGGTCCGGTTCGCTAGTTTTTAATAATGCAGGCCAATAGACAATAGGCTGGTGTAATGTTTCCTTACTAATATTATAACCTCATAATTTGTGATACTTACTTATCCTCCTCTCCAACCCGTCTGGCCAGCGTGGAGAGTGTAGGCCAAGTCCTCTGGCTGCTCAGGCCAAGTATGGCCTTAGTAGTACAGAGAGGGTCGTGCTCCTGTAGTGGAGACTAAAAAGGACCTGATGATGATGATGATGATGACTTATCCTCCAATATTTCAATGGGTGGTCACTATGTACTTTTTCACATAATTTAATAAAAAGAATCTATATTCCGATTTATGTAAAACTAGAAAAAGAGGCTACATGTGAAATAGTCGTCTTACGAAACTGTATTTGTGCGTATCAAATTGGAATCGTTTTCCAGAACCCACCTGACCCAGTCAGTACGCCAGATGAAGCGATAGGTCCATGATAGGACCTACTACTCAAGCTTGCTTCCTCACTTGCTACGGTTTCAATTCGCCATACGAATGAAAACAGGGAAAAGAGGGTTAACTATAATTATAGAAGGTCATGCTCCTGCAGTGGAGACTCAAGACCTGATGATGATGATGATATAATTATATTAACAGAAAATCATGCATCTAAAAAACTTTTAAGGCAGCCGTTGAAAAAGTCTTTTTATGTTCATTTAAAAATGGGTAACATATTACGTTATAAATCCGAAACGTGGACAAATTTGCGGGCAATAGCTACAAAGTTAAGTATTTGCATGCAAGTATTGTCTACTAGTAGTACAGAGAGGGTCGTGCTCCTGTAGTGGAGACTAAAAAGGACTTGATGATGATGATGATTGTCTACTCTTCTCTAATAAAGATAGCATCTGGAAGATTGACGAGGCCGATCTTAAAGGTTTTAACCGGATAAACAGCCTTATATTGACTCTCTGATCCCTGCTGCATTAAAAACCATTCGCAAAAAATAATTGAAACAACATCGTGAATTGTATTATCCTTTGATATTTCTATGCTAGAGAATCAAAACTATAGCAAGTTGGGAAGCAAATCTACTCGGCTTTGACTAGTTCGGCTCTATCGGGGCCCTATTACGTTGCCGCTTTGATCATGATGGCTATCTTGGCAGAGCTGGGTCCCTAGCCAAGTTTAGGCAACGTCGCACTGACAGGACTAACGATGGTGATCCTGAGAAGGAAAATAAGAACACATCCGTGCGTTTACAAAAGCAACTTAGTTGCTGTAACATACAAACATACCATTACGTCTTTTTCCCTTGCGGCGTTGGCAGAACCTAGGTCGATCTGACTTGGCGTTAGGCAACATTTTAAAGTGCGCAGCTTGCAAAGGAAACTCAGACTACGAAGGACTCCAGCTTAGGATGCAATTGGCTTTTGGATCGTAATACTTGAATTTTTCACGGAATATGCGATGTAGTGACTAACGATATTATGACCTAGACCCATATTTATTGCCGCAATAACAACAAATAATATTTACAAAATAAAAATAATATTTGTCTCATGCAAGAAACTTGTTGTCTTTTGGCATTTTTTCTCGATTCTGTCATAATTTAACTCGGAAGAATAATATACAATTTAATTACTGAGACATCAAACTACAGTAATTAAGAATAATAGTGTTGCTCGAAGGAATTTGATGAAACCCATAATTTAAATATGGGAGGTTATTAAAAAAGGTTTTAAGCATACTTAACCTACTTATAGCATCAGAGTCCCCATACAACGTGGTTTTTGTAATTAAATATTGTACGGTGGCATGCGAGTTACACTTGGCCAATCTTTATTTGTTTACCAACACCGTCAATGCATTTTCCGTGTTGATCAACTTTGTGGTATTTCTTTGTATGAATTCCGAAAAAAAGGATGAGAAGGCGGCGCCGTGAACAAATTGCAAATAAATAACTCTTCGGCAGACGCACATTATCGATATAAATTATTTGAGAACAAATAAATCGTCGGGAAAACACCGGTGAAGAGGCAATATTTGTTTTATGAAGCGCTCCGAGAAATCGCGAGTTCCTGAGGCGCCACAAACAAACATACGCAATGAATCAGGAACGCCGCTAATTGATTATTTACGGAACAAGCTGGGCTACTCGCTTACTTTTGAGAACTACTATGTACAACGTTTTGATCGTCACTTCAAAATACATTGCGGCTTTCGTATAATTGACTATTTTGTATTAAAGATATATGAACCGTAATGGATGTTGAAGTATCCAATACTGTACGCCGTATTGGTCTGAAATGAATCGAATCGCACATTTTATGAAGTACTAAAATCACTAGCAATGAAATGATAGTTGATAGGAGTTGTTTGAGAGGTACTCATGTTTTGATTTTAGTACATTTCTGTGTTTAACCAACTTAAAAAGGTTTTGTTCAGGCATTAAAGTTGTTGACCACAGATTCTACATTATTTTATTTTAAAAACGTAATTAATGAACCGGCCATTTTTCCAACAAGTGAAAATCAATATGTCGAACTATGGTCGTGGTAGATGTACAGCGTGATTTTGTACCTATGAACTATATTAAAATCCTGGAATCGGAATCCCTAATTAGATACAGAACTGTAAGAAAAAAAGGTAAAAAACGAAAAATAAAATTGGACCTCCCATACAAAATAGCCGATCAGCTGGGCGAATTTCTATGGGAAGTCAACTTTTTTTTTTCGTTTTTTACCTTTTTTTCTTACATTTCTGCATTTAGTTAGTGATTCTAATTCCAGGATTTTAATGTAGTTCATATGTAAAAAATCACGCGGTATATAGATTTTCCCGATATATTTTTTTTTTATTCATGATTGCCAACCCTCACTTTTTCTAACTAGTCTAGGTCTGCTATGATCCTCAACTGCTGGTTGCAGATATGACATCAGATTCACGCCCGGCCTCCCGAGCTGCTACTTGCTTTTCCCTTATTCATCCGAGTGAGTGTCCCCCTTCATTCTCTTCTCAAATCCAATAAATCCCATCCTTATCTAGCTAAAAATTTTTCCAATAGGCAGCAGCGTTGGAAGGAGAAGAAGCCTAAGAAACTGCATTTAATAATAATAATAATTCATTTATTTTGGATTCCCATATAATGTTAGTAACAGTTTGACTTAAACACCTATATTAGTACAAATTTATAATTTTATTTTATATCCGACCTCCTATAGCCACCAGCATGCAGCGCCTCAATATGGTACAGTCAGGGCGTGAGGCTAACATCCTTATTTACTACCTCGCCTCCCAAGCAAGGTGACTATGACAATATCCTTCCATATAACGAAGAATCCTTAGGCCTTTGTTCTTATGACTGAAGTAATGAATGAAATTTCCAGTGAACTTTACTCTTTCTTACGAACTTCGTAGTAGTAGTAGTAGACTAACTAACTCCTAACGCTGTTAATATGTTTTGCCAAAAAAAAATCCAAGAAGCGAACGAGTGTGACCTAAACAGTAGCTTATCAGTGATTACCAGAAACAGTAGCCAGCGTCTGTAACGGGTTCTGATGCTTCTGTTATTGTTATGCGTATCATATTCAAGCTACGGCCATTGTGTTAGGCGGAAGCGGGAAAAATGAAAATAAAAAATAAAAAGTATTCTAATGCGTTTTTTTATATAAGCCCATTTGATATTCTGAGATGAGGCAGCTATATTAATATTCCTGTCCTTCTGTTAATTTTTTTTAGGATATTAAACCCAGCAATACGAGTTGGTACTGCAGATTTTATGTTCTGAGGCAGTCCATCTATACTAATATTATAATAATAATATTTATTTATTTCATGAAAACATACAATTTTGAACTTTCTCTACTTACACTTGTATATAACTATAAAGTAATCAGTAATCACTTTACCTCACTGTTATTTAGATGAGTCCGTCACATTAGTGTGTAAACTAGGCCGTGCCTGTACCATAAACACTAGGTCCTTCCAGTATGCATTTACAACTAGATTTATTCAAACATGCATTTAATTTAATAGTTAAAAAGTTGAAAACGAACAGGTGTCTAACAATATATTAACAATATATGAAAGTATGTTTGTTAACAAACAAACATACTTTCGCATTTACAATATATTATAAATGCGAAAGTATGTTTGTTTGTTAGGCTTTCACGCCGTGACTACTGAAGCGATCAACATGAAATTTTGCATACAAGTTTTCTGGAGTACAGAGAAGGACCTTTCATCCCGGAAAAAAATACTGTTGCTGCGAGCGAAGCTGCGCGCGAAAGCTAGTAAGTATATATTTGGAAAAATCACTCGTAATGTAAAGTCCATTTTCATCTAGAAGTCAGTATTTTATCCACTGTAAGTTTTTCAGTAGTGCGAGAGATCGAGAGAGCCACGAGCCTTCTAAAATAATTCTCCTGTCCTATAACGCTGCAACTCGTGATCGCTCGCTCAGCTTCACTACTAAATACACTCACTTTTTGTTTCGAGTCTGCATTCCCGGAACCCGGCACCTGCTGCGGCAGAAAATGATAAATAAGACATAGGATTAATTGCTTCCTACCGCACCCGACCCCACTAAATCACCGCATGTATTAAACTGTCGTCGTTATATCGTATTTATCACGTCGAAAACATTTTTTCGATTTAGAAGATACAGACCTGTTATTTTGTATCTCAAGCTAATGTTAATTTTGATTTATTGTACGAGTACAAACCTAGACTTTGGACGGCCGATCCGTCTCTCTCGTGAATCGCAACAGATTTGCTTTACTCCTTATAAACGGTAAGGTTAGTAATAAAACATTCAAACATATTCAGACTAATTTAGTTGAATACATCAGATGATTTCTACAGAGTCGGCTATGCGCGAGTAGCGCCTCTGATACAAGCGTCCATAGGCTACGGTAACCATTTCCCATCAAGTAAACCTTGTTTGCCAATTAATAGTCTATAAAAAAAATGATTTTCTGTAAAGTTGATTTAAGTACTACATCATTTCGTGTAGGTGTCACGGTCAATCGACTATGCACAACCTGGTGTCAGAGTTCTTTGGAACTGCCTCTCAGGCTCTGACGTCTGGTCCCTTTAACGACTACCAGATGAAATTAAGGACGATAATTTTACGTGATAACGGTGGAAGGGAGATAGATGCGTCACAAGCCGAACGCTTACGCTGATCGTGTGTCTCTATCGATTGTTCCGTGCATTCGCTTGCACACGGAACGTGACACTTTTTCGTGCGTGCAGCCGACGTTCGGCGATTTATAAGACGTTATCAAGATATTATGATAAAAGATGCTTATTTGTCCGCCACATTTATTAAATATATACGGACAAATCACACAGATTGAGTTAGCCCCAAAGTAAGTTCGAGACTTGTGTTATGGGATACTAACTCAAGATACTATATTTTATAACAAATACATATATAGATACACATCCAAGGCCAATCTGAAAAAGATCATTTTCCATCTTGACCTGGCCGGGGATCGAACCCGGTCACTCCGTGTCGCAGGCTGGCGTGTTGACCGCTGCGCCACGAGCTAGTCCACGGAGCTATTGCTGGTATGGTTGATAAATTATCATCACACCATCATCCATAATCTCATAATTTCCCTTAAGCAGTTAAAAAATTATAATACTCACATCAAGCTATTATATACCGTCGTTAAAAATAATTAAAAGTCGAGACGATTGTAATAAATTATTGCTAACAATCCCATACACTCAACATGCAAATAATATGTGTGCGGAAAAGAAAGTGCAATATATAGCAGGCAATCAGACAAACGACAGAGAGTAAGACGAGACAATAGTCTATCAACACTAAGGTCCCTATTTAACGTAGGCATCAGACAATAGACTATTTACCATCACTAAGCTACCTATCATAAATTGTAAAACAAGTATATATGACGTAGGTAAGACTGGCAGTAAAAGTGAAAACTTATATCTTCATTTTATACTTTTGCTTTCATGCGAAAAAAAGTTAAATGCACCAGCTGCTTTTCTCGTGCAGAGCTTAAAAGCATGTTTTTCTATCTACAGGCCCACTAACAATATGCTAATCGTGACGTTTAGGTCTTAAACGTCTGGGCTCTGTCTACCCCGTAAGGGAAAGATACGTGATAGTAGGTATGTTTGTATGTATGTACATATGTTGATTTTATACCTACATTGACAGCATTGAATAGTTAAATATATTATTAGGAGTACCGTCATAATAAGAGACCACTTTTGACAGAAGCAGCAGTTGTATATTAAAAAAAATATTGATTGACGCGTCCTCTTATCAATTTCTAGTAAAAATGGTTAGAAAATGAAAAGTTTAAGAAAATCGAAGCTTACTTGAATTACCGCGAAGTCAACGCGAAATGATAATTGTCAAAAGTAGCTTGTTGTGATGGTTAGTTTTATTTTTATTAACAACTATTAAAGAATGCTGGGAAGCTATTACATAAGCTACCTATTTAATTTAAAAAAATATCGATTGGGTCGATTACTTTTGCATGACATCCAGACTAATAAACTCATACCATATAACGTCACAAGTTGATCATCATCATTTCGAGTAGGTGTCATGGTCAATCGACCATGCACACCCTGATGTGAGAATTCTTCGGAACCGCCTCTTGGCCTCTGACGTGGTTCCTTTAACGACTGCCGGATTGCAGCCGGGACCACGGGCTTAGCGTGCCTTCCGAAGCACGGAATCATCTTTATTATCAAACAATTAGGTAATTCAAGCCTGCAATGTCCTAAGCAAACTGGAAACAACTAAACAGAGTATGCTTCCGGTGGGAATCGAACCTACAACCCCCGGGTCAACAGGCAAACGCCTTAACCACTGGACCACGGAGGCTAGTTATTGTAAATTGATCACACATTAAGCTCCTATGTAGGTAATTAAGTTATTCTACCTTACTACTTGTATAATTGTGAGTTTAAGATAGAATGTTATTAGAAAACACATTCAACACCAGTATTTGTTATTGCCTTTCTACAAAGTGAAGATTTCGTTTGATTAGACTTTTTATAATAAAGACTACAATTCCGAGAAACGCATTAGGTAGGTATTTTTTGTTCGTTATAATGGATTTTTGATGAAAAGGCTCTGCGAGCTAAACGAGAAAGTTTTATTATTCATGATTCAAATCCTATTTTAGCAATAGCTTTAAAACATTATAAAACCGGCCAAGTGCGAGTCGCGCACACTTAGGGTTCTGTACAATATTAAACTACAAAAACCACGCTTCTTGTGTGTGGACTCTGACGGATAAGCGCTTGAAACGACTTCCATGCAACCTCTTTTGTGAGGTTAATCAAAGTCTGCCTTACATGCACACTATATTTATTAATTATCTGTGGTTTGACATCCAGTAATAATCTCAGAACAAGGAATCCTAACTAATATTATGAATGCTAAAGTGGGTTTGTTTGTTTGTTACGCTTTCACGTTGTAACTACAAAACCGATCATCATGAAATTTTGCATACACGGTGTCTGGGGTACGAAGAAGAATTAAATTTCACCCTGTATGTCCTGGTCATTATAATCTAGATTAACAATACTTCTATAAATTTTAATAACATAAATCAATCATGTGAAAATTTATAGAATACAAATTAATAACATAAATACCAATGTGAATAATCATAAGTTACTGTTTTAAATTAATATACAGGATGTCTTATCGAACTGCATCAGTGGGGAGATTTTAAAGACGAGATAGAGAAAAGAAGTCAAAAGAACCATGGAACCGATTTTTGGGGAACTATAACCTGCATTCATAGATTTTCAGAAAACGCGATAACTGCCAGAAGCAGTACTTAGTCAATTTAAAATAAATGTTCCTTTGGTACCTACTATGTACCGAAATCGATTTGAAAATATAATAAACTAGCTTTGGCCCGCGGCTCTGCCCGCGTCAACGTCGATCCCTCGGGAACAGTACTTTTTCCCGGAATAAAAGCCTATGCCCTTTTTCGTACTCCAGAGAGCCCCTATGCAAAATTCCATGATGATCGGGTCAGTAGTTACGACGTGAAAGCGTAACAAACAAACAGACTCACTTTTGCATTTATAATACTAGTTAAGATTAGGATTAGGATGAAATTCAAAGAAAATGCGGTATTCAAACCAATTTAACAGATATTTGTCGGCTAAGTACAAAGACGATCAGAGCGACTAACGGTGTATAAAACAGCAATTTCTTTAAGTTTTCTAAACAAAAATTATTTGAGATCAGAATCTTAAGTTTCGCTTCTGGTAATAAAATAAATACCTAACTTTTAATCATTTTATCGATATGACAATGTTCAATTTCCCGGGCATAATATGGAGTACCTATTTTAAAAATATATAAATGTAGATTTCTTTATTTATCTCCTATAGTTTAAAAAAAATGTCCTGACTGACCCATTTAGATAAAACTCTCTGTATAGCCCTAATGATAGTCTTGTCTTATTTATTCGCCAGCTGCATAATTTAGAATATGCTGTGATTTTACGATCACTTCGAATACCTAGTCCGTGACTCATATTCAAACTGAGAAAAACTGCAAGTTAGTTTCGCTACGATACGTTTATTTACATCTAGTGTTGCACTCACCTTGTATCAGATATTCGTACTCGTTCTATTTCACGTGATTTATGTGCCCCACTCATGGGTACGTAACAGTTTGATTTCGGAATTCCAGATGTTGTTCTGCGAAATAAAATAGTTCTAATTGTATTCGTAGATGACATTATTTGATTTGAAAAGTTATCATTCCATTCCTGAACCGGTGTTTAGATATTATCTAGCTAATGTCTTGTATGAGTTATGCGTATTATGTTATGTATTTATTGCTGTCATTTAAATAGTTGGATTGGGAAATGTTCTTATTTGGCATAGAAGTAAGAGAGAGACACAATTTTTTTTTAAATCTATGTTATTTGGTATTAAAGTTAAATGATCTCAAACTGTATTTTGAACAGTGGACACATTTTTTTAAAAGGTTTAGGTATATTTTACTGTTAGTTAAAGAAAAAAATATCTTTTCTTCTGTTGGTACCATAGCAAGTTGTTCATATAGAACTACGTTTATTAAATTTAAGGGGCTTGGGGTCGCCGATGACCTTGTGCATGTAGGCGGAGCTAAGTGTTCTAAGCCCCGCATCCCCGCACCATAATGATCGTACGTACGTCGCCGCCGCGCCGTCACGTCGGGCGTTCAAAGAATATGCAGCGACATAGACAGACGTGAAAATAAAGAAATAGGTATTTAATTTAGGGAATGCTCTCAATTACAGATTGTTTAACAAAAACTGCAAAAATTATAAAGCAAACATCACATGGGAACTATTTTTGCTGTTTTTTTTTTACTGACTTCTAAAAAGGTTATCTAGTAATTAAAAATGAATGGCGGTTAACAATTCATTATGTATGTTTGTAGAATTATTCGAACTGGATTGGTTCCAAACAAATACAAGGTTAATTTTTGAATCACCAATGGAAACCATTGATCAAATTGAATATATTTTTATTGTTAAGGAAGGCCATATATTTTTATTGTTAAGGAAGTTGCATCAAAATCGGTTTAGATAGTTTAAATGAATTATATGAAGTTGGTTAAAATTCGGTTTATAATAGCCAAATCGTAGCTAAAACTATCCTCTGCTGTTGCTAAAAATCGGTATGAAAAAAAAATTATGTTCTTATATAAAAAAAAACCAGCCTAGTAGGACTCGCGCAGTAAGGCTTCCGTACATTGATATACACGATGTAACTAAAAATGTATGCTTTTCGCAATTTTTCCTTTGTCTGTGTTATAATATAAGACGTTGCTTCGTACTAAATTTCAAGATTCTGAGTTCACGGGAAGTACCCTGTAGGTGTTGAATCCCTTGCGAGTGTCGAAAAATTATTAAAATATTTTTATGATTATATGATGTTACTAAAAAATTATGCTTTTCGCAATTTTTCCTTTATCTGTGCTATAAGATGTTGCTTCTTACAAAACTTCAAGATTCTGCGATCCTGGGAAGTACCCTGTAGATATGATTCCCTTCAAATGTCGAAAAAACACGAAAATTTGCGCCATAACCAGTTGTATCTTTTGATTGCGTTGGCTAAGAAGTTTTATTTTTTTAAAACTCCAAGAGACAGATAGTATCACGTCTTTTTCCCTTGCGGGATAGATAGAGCCTAGGACTATAAGACCTTATGGACACATTTAGCAAATTGGAGGGCGTGTAGATAGAAAACGGAATCAAATAGTGATGAGTTGCTAGCCGCATCGCCTGACATAAGGGACAGCAGACCTGAGTATTTGCTTGATACCTCCACGCGTTCTTGAGAAAAAGGGTCTTGACAGATAGATAGACAGACAGACAGATGGACAACCGAGTGATCCTATAAGGGTTCCGTTTTTTTCTTTTGAGGTATGGAACCTCAAAAACCGGCCAAGTGCGAGTCGGGCTCGCGCACGAAGAGAAATGGAATAGGTAGTGCAATTTTGCAGGATTTCGTGACTTCTTATTGATATGTCTATAAATCCCACTTGGTAGAGATTTAATATGAGATATTTTAATTTTGTATACATATATTTTCTTTAATATACCGCTAATACATAACGGTTTATAAAGCTAACAAGTAATAAAATAAAAACTTAGTTTGTTAGAAGAAAAATATTGGATCATCACATGGCATATTCATATTAATATAACATTTAAGGTCATTCGCCCTAAATTGTACTACCTATTCCGATCATTGATAATAAGTTTAAAATTAATAAAACTATTTTTTAACATAATGTAACTAAAAATTTATGCTTTTCGCAATGTTTCCTTTATCTGTGCTATAAGACGTTGCTCGGTACCAAATTTCAAGATTCTGAGTTCATGGCAAATTTTCGACATTCGCAAGGGAATCAATACCTACAGGGTGTAGGTATTGATTCCCTTGTGAATGTCGAAAATTTGCGGCACAAACTTGTTTTCTTTCCTTCGGGCATATCATTATATTTCTATCCGTAAATGGGTAGCACAAAATATCTTTAATATACAGTAAGGTGTAATAAACCTCACGATAACCAAAAAACCGGTTATTTGCGAGTCGATCTCGCGCACGAAGGGTTCCGTACCATTATTCTATAGTAAGTTGAAAATATTTTTATTATATGATGTAACTAAAAATTTAAATTTTTCGCAAATTTTTCCTTTATCTGTGCTATACGGTGTTTTTTCGCACCAAATTTCAAGATTCTGTGTTCACGGAAAGTACCTTGTAGATTTTGATTCCCTTGCGAATGTCGAAAAACACGAAAATTGGCGGGATGAACGGCTGTATCTTTTGATTTAGTTAGCTTAGAAGTTTGATTTTTTCACAGCTCCAAGGGACAGTAGACCTAAGTATTTCTTATGAATTTTATCTTGATACCTCTACGCGTTCCTGAGACAAAGGGTCTTAACAGACCGAAAGACAGACAGACGGACAACCGAGTGATCCTATAAGGGTTCCTTTTCACCTTTTGAGGTACGGAACCCTAAAAAGACTAAAATCAATAAATCAAATAGTCACAACGTCCATGCGCACAAATTAATTAGATCCAAGAAAAATAGTTCATAATCACGAAAGCGTCTATTGCGCACTAATCTCAACTCAATCGACTGAAAACCTCTGCACTGTATGTAATCTTTGACGGCGCAAGCCGCACACAGATAGGACTTATTGTAAGTACGTGCTCTATCGCATATACACTCGCATAATCGATCGATAACAAGTGCAGAGCAACGAGCGACACAATCCTCCCGTCCGAGTACTGCCTTGCGACTGCCGTGCGCGCCCGCGCAGACACCCTCCGAATCTATTACTTGCGGAATCCCGGAAAATACTGTTTTTATATAATAAAATTTTGCTTGATTTACATATGCTACGTTGATGTTATAGTACATGTTGAGACAATTGTTTTAGTGTAAAAATATTTTAATAGCTCTCAGCAGTTTAGCAGGAGATAGCATTGATAACTGAAAAATATAACGTTTTCTTTATTTGTTTACAACAAATATAATACATATATAAATAAGATAAACGTTGAAAATATTGTAAGTGAGTTGAAACATAATATATATTTTTTTCAAATTTTTCGAACTTGTGGTTTCGGAGAAGTTGCATTTTAAAGTTAACCTTTTTTGCACTTTTCCGGTACCAACGGCCTTAAATGACGCGGTATACCTCTATTTTGATAAACTAGAAACTCTTTCAAATTGTTTCTTATATAATACAATTGTGAAATACAACCCCAAACCCTATAGCTTTAAATAAACAATTGCTTAACAAACGCAAGATATTTAAGAAATAGTACATACTCAGCTAGCAGAATGAGGTCCTATGCAAGAAAAGAAAATAAAATAATCAGTATACAATGGATTATAATAAAATTATGAATATGCCAACAGATAAGACATATGATCGCATATGCATATTACAAGATGCAAGAATGTCACTATTTATGCTTTTGGCTTTTTATAGCGCGTTTATACAGCGATCGGTGTCTCTGAAATTACCCAGTAATCCATTACGACGATGTTTATCAAAAATATTTGGGATTAAATCACGCATGTGGAATATGGATTATTCTTTTTTATAGTAATTTAAATGACACGGTGCACCTCTATATTAAAACTAAATAATCTTTAAAATTGTTTCCACTTTGTTTGAAATGCAACCCCAAATCCTATAGCTCTTAAACAAATAATTGCTTTATATAAATGCAAGATACTTTACAAATAGTACAAACTCAGCTAACAAAATAAAATCTTATACAAGACACGAAAGTAAAATAATCAGTATACAATGGATTATAATAAAATGATGAATATGCCGACAGATAAGACATATGATCGCATATGCATATTACAAGATGCAAGAATGTCACTATTTATGCTTAACGCTTTTTATAGCGCGTTTATACAGCCATCGGTGTCTCTGACATTGACCAGTAATCCATTACGGCGATGTTTATCAAAAATATTTGGAATTAAATCACGCATGTGGGATGTGGATTGTTCTTTTTTATGGTAATGTTATGGCGGCAATAGAAACCTCGAAGCGAAATCGACTAAACAATGGGTTATTTCAAAACGTGGCGATCGTAAATTCGATCTCTAGTTTTAATGGTTATAATATCATTAGCGACTTTTATTTGGTTTTCTATTAGTAAATTGTCGTATCGCCCACATTATGTGGATATAACATTTAACACTTGGGTTAGGTGGAAAATAAATTCGTTTTATTTGTATTTGTTGTTTATCTTCTTGTTATTTCATTCTGTAAATAGAATTAAGGGAGTAAAACATTACAAATTATCAGAGGTACTTATTCATCACGGTCTATAAACAAGAATCGTGGTCATTGTAGTCGCTTATTGTACCGTGGTACGAAACTCATAGTAAAAAAATCTGACTCGCACAGTCAGATTTGCAGACACACGCAAATCTGACTGTGCGAGTCAGATTTTTTTTTTCAGATTTGCCTGTTTTATTATCAATACTTTTAATATTTAGTATGCTTTGGATAGCGCAGACCACAAAGTGATTCATGCAGCTTTGAAATGATTTCTCTTCGTTTGAATATTTTTCTGGTAGCATTCTATAAGCTGTGATACGTTAAAGTGCCGCGTCCGTTTTATATGCTGTAGTATGATTAGAATTAAATGAAATACTAGTATGTACTGTCAAGCGTCAAAGTGATGATGGCTGCGGATCAACTACTGGCGGACGACGGATGACTGATGGCTTTGAACACATCTATCAATTACTTTTTCTGACACCTTCAGTGGTTCTCTAACATTCTTAGTTGGAAGCTGGGATGTATGGAATATGAGAAACTATTTCATATAGCAAAAAATTAACAATTATACTAGCTGCTCGTCCTTCGATAAATACATATAACGTGTAGTACGTCTCACGTACTGTGCCAATTCACTCGTCTTTTATAGCTGAAACAAAAAAACAAAAGGCCACAGACATCTGTCGTTTGACGCGTACCTGTCAACTTGTCATATGTTTCGAGTGCTTGTGTCATTCACTATTACCGTCGTTAAAAAATTATTTATTTTTGATAATTCTTATTAAAAATGGTTGTTTTGAATAATTGTGAGCTTTTTAGGTACATACGCAAACGCAAGTGCATAATAATTAAGTCAGAAGGAAGTAAATACCTATGTATGAAGACCGGCTTGTGTTCTTACTTTTTTCAAGTAAGTTTGTTTGGTTAGTTTGTCCACTACAGAAGGTCATCAAACGTAAGGTAAGATACGTTATGATTATGTTCTTACTGGTCTTTATGATTTATGATTGAAAAAGTTTGTACAAGCAATGATAAATAACTTCATAACCTATACAACGGACCGGTAGGTATTTCGCGCCTAAAATGTCAAAACGAAACGATTTTGAATTACAAGGAACGACAAATTCGAATGTTCTTTTGTTTTTTCTGCTTGAGTTCAAGTTACCTTCAAGATGCGTAACGAGTACATGAATACGATACGAGTTAAACTAGCGTGCATAGTATGGGAAAAAAGAAGATTAACGAAAAATATGAATAATACATTTAAAGGAAAAGTCAAAAGAGAACTCGAGGTCACAAAAATCACCATCATCTGCGCAGTCAACGGTGACTACGGAGAAGGAGACTGCAGATTAAGAATAAAGGTATATGATCTACAAAATTTTATCAACTTTAAACGGTTGGGTACTCACAATGGGGTAATCAGCCAAAGTTAGTACTATCATTTGGCAGATAGATCAAACTTCTTTTTACAACTGAATATTGAAGCGCTATCTCTAAGCAAATAGTCATGGATTACCTATACAATAGCAATTGATTTAATTGTTTTGTAATATTTTAAGTGCTATTACTCAGCAGATAAACAAAACTTAGGAACTTCTTATGCAAAACATTCTGATTAATATTAAAATTCCTCCCATGATCTGAGTACCAAGACTCCCTAATCAGCGCTATCACACTGCGGATAGACTAGTTTGAATCACACATCACCATCACAGGATGGATTTATGAAACTCCTTTCCAAAATGGAATATTGAAGAGCTATCACTAAGTAGATAGACATAGTTTGCCAATACAAATAGCAATTGATTTGGTTTTGTAAATTTTTCTGCGCTATCACTCAGTGGGTAGACAAAATTTACTTTTTATGCAACCCATCCTAATAAGCCTAATAATTCCTTCCATGACTGAGTATCAAGACTCCCTTATCAGCGCTATCACACTGCGGATAGACTAGGTTGAGACACACATCACCTCAACAGGACAGATAGATGATATTTTTTTTTTCAAAACTGAATATTGAATAACTATCACTAAGCGGATAGACATAGTTTGGCAATACAATAGTAATGAATTTATTTGTTTTGTAAATTTTTAGAGCTATCACTTAGCGGATAGACAAAATTTACCTTTTATGCAACTCAATCTCCCCCTGACTGAGTAGCAAGACTCCCTAAACAGCGCTATCACACTGCGGATAGACTAGGTCGAGTCGTACATTCCGATACAATGATAAAAACATTGCAGATGATGACATCATACCTGAAGTCTTCCTAGAAGCCCTAGGACAGTAAGGAGAGGAGGTAACAGTTTAGCAAACTGTTGGACGAAAATCATGACTGAGGGTTAAGGAATGGAGGCCAAAGATCTTATTAGGTATCTAAAAATACCCAACTCCACAAAACTTCTCAAAGGGTATAGCACCAATGATGAATCCCGAGATCAAGGCAGCTATGTCGGACCTGACAATGCAAAGAACCAAAACATAACAGAAAAACTCCTGAACTACATCAGTAGATCACCAACAAGTCTCTTAAAACAACAATAAAAGAATAACTGAAGAAATAAGCAATGCAGCTAAACTGCCAACTGAAAATTTTCATCAGGTCTCAACATCACAAAGATTCTTAGCATTGTCTAGGACAAACTCCCATATAAGAGAAGTAAAACCGAAGTTGACCAAACCGAGATCGCGGTGAACACCATCCAGTGACTAAGAGAAAACAGAGCAGCAGCCATCGCTACAGGAAACACCAGAGTCACAGATTCCAACTGAGACACCGTTGCTAGCTGATACTAAGATACACGCAGGTAGAATACAATTTTGTCTTAATGATTGAAAGACAATCATCCAGAACCCTGTAATCCAGAACCCCAAAACGGGGTTCAAGGCTATTAAAAATCTCACCTCCAGTGGTTCAAACACAGTTACTACACTGGTCAGAAAAGAAAGAAAGGTTGGTTAGTCTAGAAATAGAAAATCTAACTAAATTAGATACCTATGTGTTCCTCTGACCCTTCACCCACATTCTTAGCTCCCAAAAGTAATGACAGCTATAGATTAATCTGAAATCTAACATCATCATAATAAATTTATTGAAACAGTACACTTTCAATCAGAGCCAACCTCCATACCATGTTGAAAACAATGGTTCTCTCGTGTTCTCGTTCGATCACCGAAGTTAAGCAACGTTGGGCGTGGTCAGTACTTGGATGGGTGAACGCCTGGGAACACCACAGGATTGGATAATCATTACATGTAAATAGATGAGCAAAATTGTTACATGGCCACAGTTGATTTGAACGAGGCTTGCTTGTCAGTACCAGTAACAGAAAACTTAAAGAAATACTTATCGAGGAAAATTATTTCAAATTATTGCAGCCCAGAGGGACTTTGTACAGCCCCATTTATTTTCACAAAGAGACTCAAACCAGTGTGTACTTACTTAAGAGGGAATAATGTTTAATTATCATGTTATTTAGAGCATAACTTGATGTTTACAAAAACAAGAGGGAAATGTCAGGAAAATGTTAAATTAACAAAAGAAAGATTGTCTTAAAAGAGTGTTTTCATTAAGACAAAACTTGTAAATATCAAGGATTATGTATTTAAAATTTTAGAAACCTGTCTTTGTGTTGATGAACTAAAACAGAAACAACTATTACTGTTTGATAAAATGAATAAACTTAAGTAGAAAAAGTACAGCAGTATAATAGAAAATTAGTTAACTGACAGAATCACTTTGTGAAAAATGCTCTGATATTCCTTTTTATCTGGGTATACACTAAATACATACAAACATAGTATCACGCCTTTTTCTTTTGCGGGGTAGACAGAGCCTATACTAAATTACTCAAGAAATGTAAATATTTGGCATTATTAAAGTCCAGTGGTAAAAACTTACACTGATGCATCACACACAGGTTGGAGAGCTGTTAGTGGTCAACAAAGAACATCCGGGTTGTGGTCGTACTCTGAATCTCAATACCAAATTAATTATTTGCAACTCAAAGCTGCATTCATTGGACTTTACTATTTCGCTCAACACTTACAGGATTGTGAAGTATTGTTTAGAGAAGTGATAGCAGTAATGTATATCAATAAGGGAGGCACTCAATTTCTAGTATTACAAGATAAATTGAGAATGGTGTGAAGATAGCAATATTTGGATATGTGCTCTACATTAATATCAAAAATAAAGTCCAAGCATATATGGAATCTAGACAAGTCAACATAGAATGGGAAATGTCACATGGCTTTCTCTCGGTTTGTATCCAACTTTGGCTATCCTGATATGGACTTGGTTGTTTCCAGAATAAATTACAAATGTAAATGTTAAGTGTCCCCTTACCCTTATATACACATAGCTTACATAGCTATTAATGCGACAAAATGTTCTGATTCTTCAGATAAAGCTGCTGATATTTTAGTTTTCCGTATTGGCCATCTCAAGCATTACTTCTTTTGATGTCCCTGTTAATGGGAGACCTAATTATATTTGAACCGAGTCTTAATTCACTATCATCACCTTTTATCGAGATTCAGCCGTTCTATCAACAACTTACCATGACCGCAGGGATGCTATCAGGATAGCATACACAGAAGCAACTTCAGACTAAGCAACACCAGCTTTATTACATTTACTGTCAGCTTACTCGACCAAACAATATAATACTGTTTTAAAACCTTTGTGGAATTTCTGTAAAAGGTTTAAAATGGATTTATTTGAAGCATCTACATCTCTCGTGAGAGATTTTAAGAAGGTCATGTCACATAGATCACTTATTTTAATAAGATCTGACTTACCTTTGATCATAGGACCTACGATCATAGGACCAGTAGGAGGGGATGATAGAATAAAAAGGTTTATAAAAGAGTTCTAAGCCTTCGGCCTCGCAGTGGTTGTGGATTATTTAGCCCCACAACTCACAACGAACATCTTGTTACAATTACTTACAAGGAAAGTCATTATTCTGGCCTTAGTTATGGGTCCGAGGGGAAAAATAATCTCCTTATTAACTTGAAATTATATATTTCTTTTAATGTATTAATAAACCTCACCCATTGTTTCATCTGAAAAATATAATAATAATGCGTAAATTTGCATAGTATAAAATGCTCAAATACATACAAGTAACTGAACCCTTGAGCAACAATTTCAAAGGTTGATTTTAACATATAAAAAGATTTTTTATTTATATACTTAGGGGTGCAAGTGCTGAATAAGTTATAAAACATTCCAGTAATTACTGCAAACCACGTTTTGATTTATTAACTTAATCTACAAAGTAAATATTTTCAATAAAGTTTTTTGTTATTATTGTAATATGACATATTATTCAATGATTTCCATTACTTTTCATTCACAACCCTAACTTTAAACATCTACACGTTATATGTATTTATCGAAGGACGAGCAGCTAGTATAATTATAAGATTAAACGAACTTACCTAAGGCGGTCATTAAGGGCATCCCCGTCTCGACTTCGGTCGAATATGTAAAAGAGACCCTTGTCTCTCAGTCACTCCCCGTAAACGAGGTCCACCGCATGTACGGGAAAAAGAAAACCCCGTACCCAATGGTGCTAGTTGTCTTAGACAACACACCGGAAGGTAAGGGGATTTTCCAAATCTCGTCGTGCGCTGGGCTAACCTCGTTTAAAGTCGAGCCCCCCCACAAGCGTGGCATTATCGGTCAATGCCACCGCTGCCAATGTTACGGGCACTCGGCCCGTAACTGTCATGCCCATCCCAGATGCGTGAAGTGTTTGGGGGATCACGGCACAGCGGACTGTGAAAGAGTCCGCAGTGCGGAGAACGAGACTCAGGCGGCCTGCGTACTTTGCGGGCAGGAAGGCCACCCCGCCAACTGGCGGGGGTGCTCAAAAGCCCCCAAAGCGAGCAGGAACGCCTGGGGCTCAAAATCCTCGCAAAATGCTGCCCCTCAAACACGCACAAATCGTGCCCCCCAGGCGCCGGCGCCCACCGCCCCCCAACCCCTTATGAGCAGCCAAGCTGCCTTCCCCCCTCTGAAGCAGAGACAGCCGGTGTCTCGCTCAGAAGCCCCAAAGGTTCCAACGGGGAACCGCGCTCCCCCCAGCAGGCCCCCACCTCTGATGCGCCACAGCGCTCCTCCGGCTAGCCGGGACCAGGACACTCTGGCCTTCGGAGTGGTTCTCGACATTGCGCGAGAAACACGTGAGGACCGCGCCGAGATCCTCGAAATGGGTCACGCCATTCTCGAGACAAACGGCGACGCTTACGCGATCTTGGAAATCGTATTCCAACACCGTTTCCTAATGGAAAGATTAGAAAACGCGCCCTTCCTCGCGCGTTACTTCCCCTCGCGTTAATATGGGTAGTCTCAATAAGAGAACTAAACCCCGCTCCCTCACTATCGCGTACTACAACGCCAACGGCAAATTCACCGATGTGAAACCCCTCATCCAGGAGTTTCTTACAACACATCAGGTGGACATTTTCCTTGCACAAGAGACCTTTTTGAAGCCCCATCATCGCAATCCTCGGATTGCGAATTACAACATCATCCGTAATGACAGATTACGCACCCAAAAGGGCGGAACAGTAATCTACTACAAAAGGTCACTTCACTGCACCCAGCTGGACCCCCCAGCTCTTACAAATATCGAGTGCTCCCTCCTCCGGATAGCCATGACCGGTCATGCGCCTATCAACATCGCCTCGATTTACCTCCCCTGCAAAAAGACGTTGCTCCGTAGCGACCTCGAATCCCTCTTCTCGCTGTCAAACTCTACCATTTTGGCTGGAGATTTTAACAGCAAGTCAGTTCGCTGGCACTCTGTCACGAACTCGCCCAACGGACAAATCCTAGAGAGTCTCCATGACGAACTAGATTTCGACGTTGTGGCCACGTTAGCTCCCACGCGTTACCCCACTCAAGAGGGACAAAACCCCAGCGTTCTTGACATTGCCCTCCTTAAGAACATCACCCTTCAGGTGTGTTCAGTAGAGGTCCACCCTGACATCTCCTCCGACCACCGACCTGTAGTGTTACAACTAGGACCGACAGACAACGGACGTATAGTGCATACAAGGACGGTGACTGACTGGAAGAAACTTGGAAAAGTTATCAACCAGCCAACACCGCACTTGGATGCAATCCCTGACATAATCACCACGACTGACGACACTGACAGCGCAATCTCCTCTCTCACCAGCCACCTGCAAGCTTCCTACAAGGAATGCTCTCGGGAAGTCCCTTCTGTGGATCCCACCCACAGAATGGAGCTCCCCGAGGATATGCGGCAGCTGTTGACAGAGAAGAATCGCGCTTCACGCTTACATGACAATTATCCCACCGAAGAGGCCCGTGCCCACCTTCGTTTCTTGCAACGGCGAGTCAAGGAACGCATCGCGGAAATTAGGAACGAACGCTGGGGCGATCTCCTTGCCGAGATGACGCCCTCCCACCAGGCATACTGGCGACTAGCCAGAAGCCTCAAGACCGACACGGTTGCGGCCACTCCCCCCCTCACACGTCCAGACGGCTCCATCGCCTTCGATGATGATGAAAAAGCTGAATGCCTAGCAGACAGCCTGGAGAGCCAATGCTCCCCTAGTCGTGAGCCAGTAGACCCCGATCACCTTCGCGAGGTGGAATCGCACGTAGAACGCTTCGTGGCTTCTAAGACGATCCCACCGAATACCCCCCTTGCCCCGACGACACTTGACGAAGTGAAGTCAATCATCCGCGATCTCAAACCCCGGAAAGCGCCCGGCGCTGACGGACTCTCGAACGGAGTGCTCAAATGCCTCCCACAGACCCTCCTCCTCCTGCTCGTAAGCATCTTCAATGCTTGTCTTGCAAATTGCACTTTTCCAGCCGCCTGGAAAGAAGCAATCGTGATCGGGATCCCTAAACCAGGCAAAGACCTGAAGAACCCCTCCTCCTACCGGCCTATCAGTCTTTTGAACTGTATAGGCAAGATCTACGAACGGATCATCCTCAAAAGACTCAAGGACTACGTAGAGTCCAAAAGTCTCATCCCCGACGAACAGTTTGGATTCCGGGCCAAACACGCGTGTCACCACCAACTGCACCGCCTCACGGAGCATATTCTCAAGTTGAGAAATTGGGGACGTCCTACGGGAGCACTCTTCTTCGATGTAGCGAAAGCCTTCGACAAAGTCTGGCATTCGGGCTTGATATCCAAGTTGACCAACTTGGGCCTGCCGGATAGTCTCGTGCACATCATACGAGACTTTTTGTCGAATCGGTCTTTTCGGTACAGAGTAGAGGGATGCCTCTCGAGGCCCCGTCCCATTAGAGCCGGCGTCCCGCAAGGCGCTGTTCTCTCGCCCCTCCTTTATTCGCTGTACACAAGCGATATCCCAAAGACCCCAGATGTAGAAGTGGCACTATTCGCCGACGATACGGCCCTCTACACGTCCCATCACCTTAAAACGGTCATCGTGAATCGTCTTCAGTCCGCCGTGGACGCTCTCGGCGGGTGGTTCAAGAGGTGGCGCATCGAAGTTAATCCGGAGAAAAGCACAGCTGTGTTTTTCTCAAAGGATAACCAAGCTGTGACACGTCGAAAAATCACCATGTCCGGAGCAGAACTCCCCTCGTTAGGATCAGTATCGTTGTACGGAAAGCCCATTCAGTGGGCAGGCAAGGCTAAATACCTTGGAGTCGTACTCGATAGCGCGATGACCTTCGGCCCCCACATCACCAAAGTCCGCAACCATGCCGCCTTCGTATTAGGCCGTCTCCACCCCATGATAGGCAATGCTAAGATGTCACTTAGAAATAAGTTGACACTCTATAAGCTTTGCGTCCGCCCTATCATGACCTACGCCGGCGTAGTCTTCTCCCATATCGCGCCCTCCCACATCGATCGGCTGCAACGATTGCAGAACCGTTTCGTCACCCGTGCCACGAATACGAGTCACCACCGGTACTTGCGCATGACAGACTTACACCGTGACCTAGACCTCCCATCCATTCGCGGCTATCTCAAAAACGCCTCCAAGCGTTACTTTGAGAAAGCCGCACGCCACCCCAACCCGTTAGTAGTGCAAGCTGCTAACTACTCCCCCAACTTACACGATACGACCTTACGTCGTAGACGTCCTAGGAACGTACTTGACGATCCCGATGATCCTATTGACATCGCACAAGCCCGCCCCGACCCCTCTTCGGCTCCGAATAGCCAGAGGAATCCCACTATCCGACCCCGTCGCACTCGCCACCGGAATAGAGTGCGTAGAGTAGGATTAGCTCCGATTACTGGTGACCGCCCGGCGGTCCCGGGTGACTTGCACCCAGGATAGGCCCTTCTGGCAACGTAGCTTTCGGCCCATACGGCAAAAGATGAGAGTTGCTGCTCTCTAAAGGCTTTTGCCATTGTTTCTCAGATTGGCCCTTCAGGCTTGCATGCACGCATACGCGGCCCATCAGGCAATATGAGAGTTTGCTGTCTCTCCAAGCCTTGCGCACACAGGCAACGCCCAAAGCCGAGGTCCGTCCCTCCTGGGGGCCCTTTGGTGATGTTGTCTATACAGGTTGAGGGCACTCTGCCCTCACCTCAAACGCCCGGTGAAGTAGCGAAAGCTCACTTGGAGCTAGCTACATAGTCCTTTCAAAAAAAAAAAAAAAAAAAAAAAAAACTTACCTAAGTGAAGTTCTATCTTAATTATACGAAGCTGCTCGTCCGAGATAAATACACCCATATCCCTCCCATCAATACTGAGGTATTAACCCAGTCATAGGGTTGTTCATGTATGGACATAAAGTATTGGGATATACCACTTCAGGTCCATTTATTACTACTATACAAACATAACTTCCAACGATATGACAAGTTGACAGGTACGCGTCAAACGACAGATGTCTGTGGCCTTTTGTTTTTTTGTTTCAGCTATAAAAGACGAGTGAATTGGCACAGTACGTGAGACGTACTACACGTTATATGTATTTATCTCGGACGAGCAGCTTCGTATAATTAAGATAGAACTTCACTTAGGTAAGTTCGTTTAATCTTATAATTATATTGGTTAATTTAGTAAGTTACAGTGTAATAAACACTTCCCGTTTAAATTTTCTAGCCTTATTTTTAATTAGAAAATTCTATCACCAGTGTTGGCCACTGAAAGCAAGAGTTATTTAGCAAGTTTCCTTGCAATACAGTGCGTCCAGATAAATATAGTCACTGCAATGACTACTAAAACGCTAAGCCTAACAATACCATCGATATCACTCCGTCTCCTGTCCATAACATTTATCGAAGTCCATATCTGCCACGCAAGCTTTTCAAAGCACACCGTCCCCTCGTTGTTAGACAACAATATTAGTCTTAACTTTGTGTACTTACCATAAACTGCCATTAATTGCACCTAGTTTATTTAAGGGAAAGTTCGTATAATGGTTTGGTAGCACACTATTACCAATGAGTGGCTATAAACTCAGATTTATGATATTGCAGTGGCTATGAGACTACTGCTTTCCTATTTGGAGAAATAGTTGCATCTTCTGTTGGGAATGGTTAAATTTATCACCTCCTATAATAACTTGATTAGGATGTAAAGGCGACGGTATTTGGCTCGCTTACTAACGTGTATGGCGGGGTTGGGCACTTTGCCCAAAAATGTTTCATACAAGTGTCCATTAAGAACTTAACGTATTTGCAGAGTGGAGGGGGACTTACTTCATTTCATTTTAAAACTTTACTGATCCCCAAAGGTTTCCCTCCATTTTTTCAGCCGGTCTGATGTTCCGCTTGGTTTTTCCTGTTTTTGAAATTTTCGGGTTTGTCTCGCAATCGTATTCTATTCATGAAGAAGGTCCATTTTTTTTTATTAACTGTGTAATCGGAGTAAACCCGAAATCTCCAACCAGGTGAAGATATTTGAGCTGGGTACATGATAAACTTTATATTTGTGCGTAGTATTTGTGTTGAAGCTTGTGTCACCAAGAAATGTTTAACTTACTGGACATTTTAATTGATAAATAAACATTCATATAAAACTGACGGCAATCAAACTACCGAACCAATTTTAATGAAATTTAAATGGAACCAATTGGAAAGTGCATAAGTTCAAATAAAAAAAAAGATTTTTTTTCAAAACTTGCCTTTGTTTCTGACACTTTTCATCAGGGCAACATATATATACTTCCAGTTTCCAAATTTACGTTAACTTAATAGACAGTGTATGGGTTTTTTTATGACGTGACTAGCTATCGCCCGCAACTCCACTCACGCTAATGTCAATTCCGCGGTAATTGTGCTTTTTCCAGAATGAAAGATCTGTTTTTTTTTATTTTTATTATTTATTAAGTCGAAAACATTATACAAAAGATTACGGTTAGTTAAGTTATTCCAGGCCAATAACCTGTCTGTGTGCAAAATTTCATCAAAATCCGTTCAGCCGTTTTGGCGTAAAAGAGTGATACACATACACATATCTACACTCAAAAACTTTCGCGTTTATAATGTTAGTATCTAAGAATAAAAATCAAAGTCATAATATTCTCGGCCACCTCTGCTCAGTGATAGACATAAACATTATTCTCTACATTTCCTGTATATCTGTCGACTCGCGTTTACATCTAATCAAAAGCGCCCTTATCTGATAATGTAGGGTCTGATATGCACATTTAAATGAGACGACCTTGGAATGTGGATGTTATAGGGTGCACTTCATCCTTACTGGTTATTCTGGTGTGGAAACATACAAATTAAGATGAAAGTTCTCATTTAGCGAGTTCTCGTGGACACCGCTGGACCGTTACACAACTTTAAATATATCCGGTCATAGTTTAAAACAATGAATAGGGCCAGAGTCTTATTATTGGAACCCGTTGGTCTCAGTTGTCATCATTGATGTCAGCCATTAAAATACGTCGTATCGTATGCCTAATAGGTGGCTTAAAAATATCTGACACCATTCATGGACACTTACACACACGAAAATCAAGCAACAACTATTCCATGAATATCCTTATCCTTACTTCCTTATCCTTATCCTTGTCCTTTCCTTACTAATATTATAAAGGCGAAAGTGAGTTTGTTTGTTTGTATATTTGTTTGTTTGTTTGTTTGTTACGCTTTCACACCGTAACTACTGAACCGATCAGCATGAAATTTTGCATATAAGTTCTTTGGAATACGGAGAAGGACATAGGCTACCTTTTATCCTGGGAAAAAGTACTATTCCCGAGGGATCGACATCAACGCGGGCAGAGCCGCGGGCGAAAGCTAGTAATATATAAATGTGAAAGTTTGTGAGGATGTTTGTTATCCAATGAAAGCGACTTATCGGACCCTATGATCCAGTGCTGCCATCTTGTGAAAAGGATTTCAGAAAACCCTAACTGTGCAATTGCAAAATAATCATTCACTGGTGCATCTGACTTCCAAAAGGTTTCCCACATCATTTTAATTTATTATTTGTAGTATCTATCGGAGTATTGGCCCACCAAAATAGCGGATGAAAGAAGACTGCATGTTGCGGAAATGTTAAGATGGATATTTGGAGTGACGCGAAAGGATAAAATAAGGAATGAGTGAGTATGTAAGAGGAAGAACGAAAGTTATCTTTTTCAGATTAGCCTGGGTCTTGGATGTTTATCTATGTATGTATTTGTTATTAAATGTAGTATCGTTGAGCATAAGTCTCAAACTTACTTTTGGGCTAGCTCAATTTGTGTGATTTGTCCATATTAATTTATTTATTAATAACTATTCCTTGTGCAATCGGCTCATTAAAAATTGGCATAGAACTCGTCATCTCAGCTTGTTTGGAGCTTAATCTATAATTATGAAAATTCGGAGTACAAGCTCCGGTTTTCGACAAAAATATATTTTCTCTTACTTATTAAATGCTAATGCAAATTATAATTTTCTGGCCAAAGTCTGTTTTAATTGTCATTAAGTTAAAGACTTTCGTTATCATCAGAAATCAGAGTTATTCGATTTTACACAACCAAACATTTTACTGAGTGTAACTCCTGGTTATAGGGAAGTTTACAAAGTAATAGAGAATCGCAACCGCAAGTCGCAACCAACGTTAAACGAACTTCCTGACTTATGATTAAAATGCAAACGCATCATGAGTCCTGGTCGATAGAGCTTATGCAAATGATAAATGCTGCCTTTCATTGCCTGTCAGGGAGACGGGTAGAAACTACCAGGCAAAGCGTTTACAATTGTACCTTCAGACTAGATCCGAAGTAACAGAACCTAGAACTATAAGACTTACAGTCCCGTTTTTGGTATCTATAAGCGTTATTATTAGATTCAATAACTTTCCATGTAAGATATTTTTGTAACATTAGATACCAAAGCCGTTAGAAAAAAGGGGTCACTCAACCCATCGATTAGAAAAACTTTTCCTATCGGACCGACGCTGAAAACTCACAAATTTTTTTGACATTTCCATTCAAAAGTAATTTAGCTGCTAAAAAAGTTGTTACTTTTGACAGGTTGTGTCACTCCTATAAGGGAAATTAAATACATGTCGAGGGAACATTTATGACCTGAATAGCAAACAAAAAGACACAATATTTTATAATCGTGTAACAAAGTTACTTGTAAAATGTTATCCTCGAAAATAGGGTTTTGAATTTTTCTTAACACTACATTTTAAATTTTGGTCGCAAATAACATAAAGGAGATTCTATGGACCAAACTATAGAATCTGTACTCAACAAGAGAGGACAGTGAAAAAACATTGTTTTCTTTTGAAAGATACAAAAATATAAATCTTCTTCTTCTTTTTCCTCCTTATCCTTCTCCGACTATTATGTGGGGTCGGCACAGCACGTTGATCACTTCCATTTTGCTCTGTCGCTTTACTGTATCCTTATGTATGTCCTTTCTATCCATAGCCTTATCAATCACACAAATTGAGCTAGCCCTAAAGTAAGTTCGGGACTTATGTATACTAACTCAACGATACTATATTTAATAACAAATACATATATAGATAAACATCCAAGACCCAGGCTTACCTGAAAAAACCTTTTTACCTCTTGACCTGACCGGGCATCAAATCCGGTGTGGTATGTGCCACTAGGCCACGGAGCTTGTCCTCCAGTGTTATCAAAGTTCGTGTATTCGCATCCCATCTTAACTTCTAAATAGCTGAACTGATGTGGATTTTCAAGGTACTGTTAGAATCACTAAAAGATCCCGAGTGACACTGGTTATAATCGTTTTGACATAACTTAATCATTGTCACTGAGACAAGTACAAATTCAAAGAATAATAATACCTACACTGACTTGGTATTCCAACCTGGCCTTGGATATACCTACTTTTTATGTATGTTTGGTACACCCTGGTGTCACTCTGACACCAGGGTGTGCATGGTCGATTGACCATGACATCTTCTCGAAATGATGATGATGTATGTTTCATATAAACGGTGGGGTGAGTTTAGAATAGATATATGATTAGCAAGGCAAAAATATTTTCTATTTGCGACGACCTCTTATTGGCAAACTAATATTTAATTTAAATATTAGCTGTTGGCCATCCCTTATTAAAAAAATAAATATCCCATGCAAATTGATTATAAATCCTATAAGTATAATGAAGGTGAAAATAAGTTGGAACTGTCTCTTAGTTTTGGTTACTAGCTCCGTTGACTAGCTCCGTGGCGCAGCGGTCAACACGCCTGCCTGCGACACGGAGTGACCGGGTTTGATCCCCAGCCAGGTCAAGATGGAAAATGATCTTTTCAGATTGGCCTGGGTCTTGGATGTTTATCTATATATGTATTTGTTATTAAATATAGTATCGTTGAGATAGTATCCCATAACACAAGTCTTGAACTTACTTTGGGCTAGCTCAATCTGTGTGATTTGTCCGTATATATTTATTTATTTATTATTTACTATCTTATCATAAAGTATTCAAGTTTACATATTAAGTACTTATACTTATATTATAAACTGCTTTCCGTACCTTGATAGCATTGCTTGTTCTTATTTTTAATCCTGTCGCCTCGACTAACAGGTTCACTTAACAACAGTCTTATCATCTCTACGATCAATTTATTTGCCGTAAAGATTATAATTAAGCGTAATTTTTCGCCATAATATCGTGTACCGACCGACCAAACACGAATTTAGCTGTGCAAGAGTTGAGTTGATAGAAAAGTGGATCTTTATTGACTGGAGAAAGGTAGATGTACCTGTAAGTTACTTTAGCTGTCTACTTGCATCACAGAAAGAAAGAGATTGACTATTGTAAATATTGTAATATCTAACAATGATTTTTAATAAATGACTTAATTTAGCATTAGAAAGAGATTTGTTTGAATTAGATTTTGAAAGAAAGAGATTTGTCTCTCAAACTCTCTCCGTTATGTTAAGGTCACTAGCATTAAACCAACGTCTCTTCATATTCACAAGTTGAATTTTAATACGTTTGCCAATACACACAAATCTTTTACATCTAACCGAATTGATGGTAATTTTTCGCCCAATGTTTACTTGTGTGTCAGTCTAAAGTAAGTTTATTTATAGAGAACTAGCTTCTGTTCACGCAACCATAGCAAAGTTTCATGATAATCGGTTGTGAAAAATCAAAAGACAGAGTTACCTTCGAATTTTTCATTTCAAAGTTTTCGTTTATTTGCTAGACACCAAAACCTATTTCGTTTGTGAAAGTAGGATATCCTATTATAAGAAACAGTAAATTCTAGTCTAGGACTACCATTTTTGACTTTGGTATAAAGTTATTATCAAATATTATGCTATTTTTATTATTGTATAAAAATATTATCATGTAAATTTGCCATATCTCTCCTCCCTGTAATCCGTGGCTGTCTAAGTGCCGAGTAGAAACATTTGTTGAAATTTATGCTCGCTAGGGCGAAGTGGAAGTACGTGAATTACGGTAACTTATCCAGATATAAACAGTGTTGCATACCTTAGAAAGTGCAATGTTTAGTATAAGTTAGATGTGATACCTATTTATAATAATTGTGATGATGCTGACTTAAGGTGATTTATTTTAAGTAATATCAAATAGAGACATAACTTAATTAGTTATCTATCTAGCTGTCCCGACACATTTCATTTCGCTATATTTTCTGTCGTAAATATTTCTTATACCTATTATACCTTAGAAAGTGCAATGTTTAGTATAAGTTAAACGTAACACCTATTTATAATAATTATGATGATGCTGACTTAAGGTGATTAATTTTAAGACTTATTTTAAATAGAGACTTATAACTTAATTAGTTATTTATCTAGCTGTCCCGACACATTTCATTTCGCTATATTTTTTGTTGAACATTTCTTATATTATAATAGTTATTCTGCTATTCGGGGTGATAACAAAACCAACAAATCAAAGATTATAAAGAGCGAGTGATTTTACCAGCGAGTGATTTAGCCAGGTACTTAAAAATTACCCTGTATAACTTATTGAATTTGAAGTACCTGGCGGTGTTTTGGTGTTGGAATCAGAATCCCTAATAGAATATAGACCTTCAGGAAAAAAGGTAAAAAATATGAAAAAATATGAGCCTCCCATACAAATTCAGCGATCAGCTGGTCAAATTTCTATGGAAAGTCGAAGTTATTTTTTTTTCATAAATTACCTTTTTTTCTTGCGGATGTATATTCTAATTCCAACATTAAAATGTTAAATAGGAAAGAGGCGTGATAATTGTCTGTATGTCTACTCTTCCAGTATTGCAAAACTTTTTTTTTATTTTAAGAGGAAATAGAAGGGCCATATTTTCATACAAGCGTAGTCTCCTGATTCCTCGCCGGATAGTACCAGCAAATGATATTTTTTATAAAAAAAAATCTATCTGTTAGAATATTTTCCTTATGTTTAATTTTTTTTCATAATTGAATTATTGAAAGAGATAGAACCTTCCAAAATCTGAAAAACTGGTAAGAATTTCCATTGTGTTCAAACATCAAGAAAATAAATTTCACTCGATTATATTAGAAAAAGAAAACATAAACACGGATGTGGCATATTTAATTTTTTTTATGACAAATAAATTAAATTGGTTAAGTTTTGGACAAGAAATCAGGAGACTACGAAATAATTTCCGTAGGTATTTTTAGTCGGAGCTACAGTTGTTTTTATCGCATTCTGCGGGGGTTGTTTGGTCACACAGCGCGACAGCAAATAGATTTTACAAATACCTATTATACAATTCTCTCGAGCGCAGTTTACCTCTTAATAAGTAGAGTTAATAGGCAACAAACTAGTTTCGGTAAAGGCAAATGAAGACAAATAATTAAAAAAAAAATTATTAATTTATTAATTATTATTCAGTTACATACACAACAATATAGTACTAACAGTTGTTCAACGAAACTATTTTATAGTTTTTTATCGTATGTAGTTTATCTGTAGAATCTACCATTGCTAGTCCTTACTCTAACAATGCAGTAGAATATATTACAAGTATTATATTGATATAGATACCTAGTCAGTACTCACTATACACGTGTACCGGAAGTTTAATAACTATAAAGGCCTCCGCAGACGCGGGATTTTTGAAGAAATGTGCGACGAAAACTTGCTTACTTTTGTCCAGTCCAGTCTCTAGGCATCATCGGATATTTCTTTACTTTGAGGCATTTTGGGGACTTCTGGTATGGGGTACTTTTCGTCTTTTGTGTGCGTCAGTCATTTGATACAGTTAAGGGATTTATTTTGGTGGACAAAAAGGTACCTCAAAGACTGTTCCTGGTCTGCGCAAGGCTAGAAGGCACGAGTCATGTTATTATTGTTAGTGTGGTAAGTATAATATTTATCAAATTATAACATTTGTAATGTTTACGAGCTTTAAACAGACATGCCTTAGGGCAAGTAGCAGTCTCAATGCGGTAGGAGCTTCTATCAGTTATAAACATATAAGTTATATGTTATGCCTTAGCATTTATAAACCTTATTTTAACCGTACCTTACTACCGTATTATAAACCAAGTTCCAAAGAGGAGGAAGATTTCAATTCAATTGTATGTTTTGTTTTGTATCTTAGTTACATCATAACTCGGACATTCGTGAACCAAATAGAAAAAGACATTTTTTTGTTGTAATAGTATATTTATCCTTTTGATTTTTGATTTTGTCCCGTTCAACTTTCATCGTAATTGATTTAGTAGCCTAATTAAAGTCAATTTCTTCTTAAACATTATGAATTATGTAGGTAACTAACAGGTATTTCCTTGGTTTAAAAGTTCTGTTATAGTTATTCAAATTCAGTCCAGATAGTACGGTGGATATTTGTCTATATCTATTCCCCAAAGTGTATGTCTCACTGTTTCTTAAGGCTTTTTTTATATGCAACTAAGTAAACAAACAGACGTACGGCCCACCTGCATACATACCGAAGCCTTGGATGCCTGCATCACGGGTGCCACTCGTACATCGCCAACCTTGATCTTGGAAAGTACTCGGGCTAATTTAATGTGGTTTTCACTAACATGAAAAATATTTTTCTAAGATTTTGACCCTTATTTGGCCACAAGTTATGTTAGCCGCACAGAGGTCTTCAACTGTGAATGTAGTGGCACGACTAAAGGTGAGTTATGGATTGATTGACACCGCAAACACGAAGATTGTCAATGAATAAAGTCGGGTCGGGTTTTTAGGTATTTTCCTACACCAACCCGGAGTATAGAATTTAAGGGCAGGCCACACCGCCTGGGAGCGAGCAAGGGCGCGGCGGCGAACGTCGTTTCACCTAATATTTTGTAAACGGGTCAATCACGTGTTATTTTGTCGGGATTTCCGACAATAGTTTGAGTGACTCGTTTTCAAAATATAATGTATTTAACTCATGTTAGTTTTATTGATATAATTGTTTCTTTGGTCACACAGCCAACTATAAGATAATCTATTAGCGATGCGGTCGAAGATACGAGTATACGATAATGCCAGCGATCCCTGCATCGTTCACCTCGGTTCTACATATAGTGCGCAGTTCTAGCAAACGAGCCAGCAAGAGGGCTAGCGAGCGAGCCAGTGAGAGAGCTAGCGAGTTAGCGAGTGAGCTGGGGGGCAATTAAACTATTTCTCTCTGTTCAAACCGAACTTTTGAGTCCAAATCGAAAGGCTGCTCTAGAACGTATAATATAACAAGTAGTAGGTAGGTACGATTTTTATTCATGGATTTTTATGCATTACGAGATTAACTTGCAGTAGTGCTTTTTCCCCAAAGAGAATATAATTCTCCATGTTTTGCCCCACCTCTTCCTCTTTCGTTCCCTAGCTCTCACGCCGCCTCGCTCGCTAGCTCTTTCGCAGTGTGAACCATATCGCTTAGTTCATAGTTTTATTGGCCTCGCTTCGCCCGCCATCTCGCTCGCTGGCGTTGTGGCCTTTCCTTTAAGTGTTTAGGGAAAACTCTTTTGTGGAAAAGCACTATATGCTCACCTCAGAATTTGAGTACCGAATTATCCGAGAGAACATTTGCGACTATTTAAAGTACTTGTTTACGTCGAAACTATATCATCCTGTGATTTTGACTATGATTTTTATATTTTTTCTGCTAAATTTTGCAAAAAAAATATTGAGTTATAAATAAATAAATATATACGGACAAATCACACAGATTGAGCTAGCCCCAAAATAAGTTCGAGACTTGTGTTATGGGATACTAACTCAACGATACTATATTTTATAACAAATACATATATAGATACACATCCAAGACCCAGGCCAATCTGAAAAAGATCATTTTCCATCTTGACCTGGCCGGGGATCGAACCCGATCACTCCGTGTCTGACCTACTAACGTAACTGAAAAGTACTTACTATTAAGGTAAATGAAAAACTTAACGTGTCATTGATTCTATAATATACCTATGTATTTGGGCAATCAAATATATTAAATTTTCTTATTTCTCTAATAATTAGCATTATGCGAGTATAGGTTTAATAAAAAGTCAAATACAATATTTAAAATTATTTATTTAATACAAAGTAGCTCTGTTATGAATATGAAAAATGGCACATCTTTATACAAAGGTATAATTTACATACTAGGGAATTTTTAACAACATACAAAGAGCTACTTAGGCACAGATCAATTGCTTACAAGATATAACAATACAAGGCCAAGTATATCCAATTATTGGACAGTCTTATCGTTTACAGGAAAATTAGATATATATGTTTTTTTTTTATAATAACAACTAAAGATTTACATGTACAGATAACGAAGATAATATTTATTATGTAATACATATTTTTTAAACATTATTAAATGAGTGAAATTGTTGCACAGTATTGAGAAAACATGAAAAAAATATTATGTTTATTTTACAGAAGCATAGACAATACGGATATTTTTTATTTATTTTTTTATTGCGAGCCATCATGTGTCTCACTGCTGGGCAAAGGCCTCCCTCCACTTCTTCCATTTAGTCCGGTCCTGCGTTATTTCCTTCCAATAATAATGTTTTTTTTTTTATGTTCAGTTAGATTAGTAAAAAATAAAGAATATATATATTTCCCTTTTTTTCGTACCTATTTAAAAGCTATAATACCACATTGATTAAATGTTGCATGACGTCTCGGTTTTGTATATTTGCGAAGTTAAAACTTCTTTAGCGGCGTTGCGAACTTTTTGGGATGGGTAAAAAATGTTAAAGTCGCGTCAAGACACGTGACCTGATCGAAAATTCGTAAGACGGACACATGATCTGAGACCGCCGCTAAGGCGAGTTTTCACTTCTTCTAGCACAGCCAGAGTCCAAGCCGTTGTTTTTTTATAGATAAATGTTTGACGTAGCGTTTTTATATAATCACATTAACAGCATCTTAGCATCATGAGCAGTGATCGGAATAGGTAGTGCAATTTTGCGAAATTTCGTGACGGTTTCTTAAAATGGATATGCCTTTAAATCCCACTTGGTAGGGATTTAACGAAAAATATTACCATTTTGTATATTAAAACGTTTCTTATACCGCTAGTATATAACAATGTCTACAGTTATTTGGCAATAACGTAAAACTTATTTTTGTCAGAAGAAAAACATTTGGTCATCACAAGACTCTATATTAATATAACATTTAAGGTCATTCACTCGAAATTGCACTATCTATTCCGATCACTAATCATGAGAGATAGTTAATTTACTTGCTGACTTAATCAAATTTTCCTTTTCATACCTTGTCATCGTCTGTTTTACAAACAGAAAGAGCTGGGCGAATTGCCAAAAACACAGTACACATTTCTAAAAAGAAAGTTAATTGTTTTTCAATTTCTTATATGTATGTAAATATGTAAGTATGTATGTATGTGAGTTTCTTTATTCTACCATTAATTTTAAATTATTGTTTTCTTTTTAGTTTTGAAATCTTAGCCCTCATATGTCTCCCGCATAACATCTAAGGGAGGGGGGTGCCTGAATATCAGCGCTATATAAGACGCCTGTCTCTGGCAGCACAAGCTGAGGCATTCCTTTGCCAATATTAAATTTAGATATTTAAGCTGGAAAATATTTTCATAGGCAATTTTATAAATTGTGAATGATATGTACCTGGCATGCGTATGGCAATAAATGGCATTTTATTTTTATTATTTTTACAAGAAGTAATATTACAAGAAGTTATGCTTCAACGTTATAAATTTTAGGTCAAGGATCGTCGTGTTCCTAATTTTTCGGATAAAAGTCTTGTTTTATCAATGTTACTTAAATTAGGACAAAATAAAAAAATAACTCTTGAACCGGTAAGGTCATATCTGATATGATTAGCAAAGTGGGTTAATCGTGATTGCAAATAGATAATTATTGTCCTCATATCAATAATGACCATTTCATCAAAAAAATGTTGTAATAAATCTATCTAATATATAAAATTCTCGTGTCACAGTTTTCGTTGCCATACTCCTCCGAAACGGCTTGACCGATTTTGATGAAATTTTTTGTGCTTATCCGGTATCTATGAGAATCGGCCAACATCTAATTATTTATATGGCAAAACAACGTTAGCTAGTAATATTATAAAAGATAATTTATGGTAAAGGACAATTAATTATTTAATTCAGTCTATTTTTATTCTAAATCATAAAACATTCTAAAATTCAATTCTTCATTGAAATATCACATGTTATAATTCAACTATATTCTATGGTTTCGAGAATTTAAATTCGGATCGTAATAAGCTTCTATAAAAGGGTATCCTTAAATTACAAAAACAAAGTACATAGATATTTACAACAACAACGAAGAATCAATTACATTCACTGACATTAATTAAACTTTTACGTATTTTAAGTCAGTGCGTATTTCAAAAAGAAAAGTACGTGTAAACACAAAAACTGGCTCCGCTACTAACAATAAACATTATTATTACTTGAAATCAAACAATTTACTTAAAAAAGGTGTAACTCAGATTTTTCCAAAAGCTTGCTCGGGTTATTCTGGGGCCATACAACCCACATTTCAATCCATACTGCTAAAGGCTTGTATTATTGTCTATATATGTAACATTTATCAAAATAAATAACAATACTTAACAACTCGAGCCTCGTAGACTTAGCTTCCAACTTGCTTCCCTTGACAAATCTCTTTGGTGCCGCGCACCGAAAGAGATAACAAAATCTGATAAAACAGAATAAAATAAACTTCATAAACTCCATCACGGAGTGGGCAAAAACCAAAGAATCTCCGTGGAACAGATCATATGCTGAGTGATGGTCGTTTCTTCCTCACACTCTTGTTGCTCAGCCCGAGAATCGAACCAATTACCTGAAAAAGTACAAGTCAATAAACATAATAATATTGAGCTACATAAAAATACTTCCGTTTCTGTAATTAAGCACAGGAACCGCTTTCAGATTGGCACAAGGACACATTAGTATTCCGTTGTTAATTATTTTCTTATTTAAATTTTTGTAACGAGCTGTCTCCCACCACGAGTTTGCCTCAGCTGAGTATAAGGGCTTCCTTATGCAGGTCGCATTACAAACCACTTGATTTATAATTTTATAAGGGCAATATCAGTCCTTGATTCTTAATACTTTTCCCAGATATCCTTTACAAAATACGGAAGAAAAAAAAACAGAACAAATATGAAATAAGTTTAAGTAGAACTATCTAGAGGAATCTGTCAATTGAAAATGTTATGAATAGTCAGTTAGGTAAACTTCCAAGACCCAGACCATCTTGACCTAACGCGGGCAGCTTGGTATGAAGTTATTAACTGGTCGTATTAGAGCGTTATTCCGTTTACGCCTTGTTTATACCTCTACTCTCTAAATAAGAGGTTTTTCTTATGTTATAGGACGGCATATGAGTAAGGAAGTGGGCTGAGAGTAAGCGACCAACGCTGCCCATGGACAACTGCAACACTAGGGTGTAACAGGAGCGTTGCCGGCCTTTTGGGGAGGACATAGGGGGAATGGAGGGGGAAAAATGGACCTCCGGCTCTCTCATTCACCGAATAAAGTATAGAAGTGGTAAAGCTTCTACTGAAATGTCGATTTTCTGTGAAAGAGTAGTACTTCCCTGGCCGAGGCAGCCCATTCAAGCTACTAGCAAAAATGAAGTTTGCCAGTAGCTTGGCTCTACCACAACAAATACTTCTGAAACATACCTTGGAAACGGAGTAGGTTGCAAGTTTGCGTCTCGGCGCTGGCAGTAACAACGCCAAGGCTCTTGCCTCTCTCAGGAGCGCATGGAAGGCCAAGGCAGCTCCAGCACAAGACTCTGCAGCGGATACCTCGTAGAACTGACATCCAAATCTCAGCGATAACTCTTGGCCTTCTTCTGCTTTTACAGTTCTGTTAGGGGAGACATAAAGAAGATATTTAAAATTGTGATACATGACATTATGTACAGTGACAACATTTTTAATATAATATAAGGTAACATATGAAAAATAAGTAAAGTTCTGTTTTGTGTTTCGTGTATGTTAAAAATGTAACACTTAAAATAGCTAATACAATTGTTATATTTTTCAAGCTGCATCTTATCTTGACGTCTGCAAGGACTAACGGACTGGCGTCCCTTCCGAAGTATGGAGGAGATCGATATTTATACTTTTATAATTCTCGTAAAGTATTAGTAAGTCAAAGAAGCTAAGAAGAAATGATAAACATGTAAATCTTAACCCAAATAATTTTAATAAAAGCCCGTATTTCCCAAATAGATATTTTCTGCTTTCAACAAAAACAATAAGGAATTAAATTGCTGAATAAAACTTACCTGGCATGCTCCAAATCTCTCTTATTCCCTAGTAGAGTGACAGCAGTGCAGCCAGGGAGCCTGGTCCGTTCGAGCAGTGCCAACAGTTCAGCTGCAGCTAGGAAGGAGCGGCGATCGCAGACGGAATACACGACCGCGAATGCGTCTCCCCATCGTAGGTGCTCCGCCAAGCAGCCGCGTTTCTAAACAAAATCATACATACATATTATCACGCCTGTTTCCCATGGAGGTAGGCAGAGTCTATGGACATCCACTTGCTACGATCCTGATAAATAAATATAGCTTGGTCTACACCACGGGTCTACACTCATTACTCTCCACATACATGCTCTACAGTTTCGGGTACTTCTAACATCTCCTTCATTAGGAACGTCTACGTCTGCAATCGCAGTACGTTTGACGAGGTCGATCCTGGCCATAATTCCCATTCACACTAGTTTTATATATTTTTTATTGTTCTTCTTTCATTCATCCTTTCAATGTCGCCAAAATATCTTAAGCTTTCTCAATCTTGGTCAAAACATCATCATTCAATCCATATCGCTCCCGCACTTCAGTCCTTATTCTTATAAAAATCATAGCTAAGACGATAAGAGTTTTTTAAATATTCACAATGCTACAATATTTGTCTTATTCAACAAAAAGAAATAGGATAGAATAGAAGCGTCGACTTTTTTCATCGTATCTTTATGTAAGATAAAGACATTTATTATTTAAATTAATTCTATCTCCAATAATTCAAGCGATTTCGTCTGCCTACTACTAATGAACACCCATTGGTGAAATATTTTTTAAAATCATTTTTTTAGTTTTTCAGTTCATTGATAACAAACTGAAAAGCAATGTATCCTCTAATAATATTAGAATAGATGACGTTTAGCTAGACAAACCACACAATACGTTTGATGAGACGCAATTTTTTTTTAAATCTAAGGTTTGATGTAACAAATGTTATGCTAATGGCATACATGTGGTTTCACGAAAATCAGTATAAAACTCTATTTGAAGCAAAACTATTTATTAAAACAACGTGGATACTGATATGGAAAATTTTCTTAAAAAATATACAATGTAATTTAACCTAACGGTCACACAAGTTTTAAATAAACCTAGGATCAACTATGGCAAAAATTGTATTTTATACGAAGAAACTTAATTGTATTACCGATTATCCCAAGGAAATAAGGGAAAGTCCAAACATGTTAGAAATAGTTATCTTAATAATTTAAAGTATATACTACTCACTCGGTACACTAGTTTTGTTTCGTATATTTTAAGTATGTATCTCATGTGAACTTTGTTCTTTATGAGAAATAAAGATTCGTTAAACCTTACAAAATATTATACTTCTATCTACTTAGTTATTAAATAAACTATTTAAAATCTTATTTACTATTAACTACATAAGAAGGAAATTCTATTATTTTATTAAAGAACAATCAATATTTTGTTAACTAAAACACCATCATGAAAATTTGGTAGATAAATAGACTAGAGAAGAAGTAATTTTAATGGTAACGATATACATACAAGTATCTCACATGTACAATGTTTGTTGTTGTTATTTCAAGCTTACGACTCCCAAGGTTCAATGTCAATGTGATGTGCCAACATACCATCTCGAAAGCTAAACTGATTACTCGTCTTTTTGAAACTGCATATTTGTGATGAAAATTCTGTGCCATGTTTGACAGCTATCGATTTATAGACAGAATTTACCTTAGAATTAACTTTCTAACGTTAGTGGGACAAAGTATTTATCCAACTTCAACTTTTGTTGCTATTTTGGGTCCGATGATGTAGTAAAATTTAGTGTAAATAAATGGACTTATATTCAAAGGAGTTCTTTCAAATCAATGTTGATTTAAAGAATTTTATTTTGTAAAACTTTGTTGTCAAATATGGATTGATTACAAGTCAAAAACTTCACCATAACTTGTGTGTATAAGAATTGTATACCTTGATATTTAATAGCTGTAATGTTTGTATATTTTAGATTTACACATAGGTAACAAAGTATTTTATTTTTATAACGATTTAAAAGTGAGCATATTAATTACTTATCTATCGCCCAAATTCTCAAAAGTATCTTAGCTAAAAAAGTTTTCAAAGCCTTTTCTGTCACTGTTGAGACAATTACCTAACAAAACAAAAACACCACGAGACTTTTTTGTATTCGGAGGTAAGGCATTAGCGGCATCTTAACGATTGTTAACGTGCATCCATAGTCCATGACGGCACTTAAATTCTATTGCATCATGTCTGACTACTAAAAGAATACTCACTGCACATCCACATGTGTCCAAAACCTCGACTTCAGACGTGGCTCCGTCAAAAGCGACCCGATGTTGGTATAAAAAGTCTGAAACAAGATAAACACTTTACAACACGAAATAAATGCCAAAATTTGCAGCTGGTGGACCGTGAATAATTGTTTTTATATCTTTAATTAAGATTCATTGTCTCGGCAGCCTCGCTCTATATCTGGGCGCAGAAGCAGTTTGTCACTCGAGCGCATCTAGGTTACATTGAATGACTAAAGGGATTGTGTTTACTTTTGTGAAGCTTAGATTGAGACAGAAATCATCAATGTACATGTAAGAAAGATTTTTTAATTTGTTATAAGATATAAGTATGTAGATTCCCACAAGGACGCGTGTGTAGCCATCGATTTCGCCGTTTTCGACTTGCGATATCGGGCAATTGCCCATCTTTGCGGCTCCAGAACCAGGAGGATGCAGCAGAGAAGATATTTAGTCCTCCCTGACTTGATCCTATTCCCTATTTTTTTACACCAAGACTATCACTGGTGTAAGAATTTTAAAATGCAAAAGATATCTTACATAGGTCCACAAAAGATATCTAACGTAGAACGTAGGTTAACAACTGCTACCGTGCAGCAGCTCGGAACAAAGAATTAACGTGGTTACCGAAGCATGTTCATGCACAAATAAATAAATAATAATATTACAGGAACGGAAGGAAGAGGTCATAAAATAGGGGGAAACCAAGGAGAAAGGGATGGAGTGTGTGAAAAGAAAATGAGTAAAAATTGCTGTAACAGATAATATAACAAGGGAAAGATTAAAGTAAAGAGAAAGATTATAGGGACAAATCACACAATGAATATAGACAACCAGTATGCAGGTTTCTCCACAATATTTTGCTATTCTAGTAGCAAGTGGAGTTTAAATATGAATTTTTACTAGAGTTAGATTGGTTTAAAAACTCAGAATTGTAAACGAAGGGTAAATTCAAAATATTTTTTTAAAATTCAATGACATACGAAATTATGAACATTTCAATGCTGGTCTTACAGAAAAGAAAGAAACGTACTATGAACCAGCCAGCAGATGGTTCTCTTCCCGCGTAAACTGTAAAAGCCGGCTGATGGATTGAGTGAAAATCTATGGAGGCATGCTAAGGTGGTGCGGTTAGGTACCCATTACATTTTTGATTCCGTTTTTCACTTATACGCCCACCAACACGCTAAAGTTGGCCTCAGGCTAATACCTAATACTTTCCATTCGCAATAAGAGAGTTTACTCAACCATAGGATAAAATTGAATGTTCTAAAGTTCTATTTATAATTAAATAGAACTTTAGAACATTCAATTTTATCTCTAAGCCTGTGTATTTTGAGTCATAGCTATTAATGTTGCATCCGCATAAGCGCCCTGCATTACCGTTTCCACTTAGCAGCGTATCAATTTGTGCGGAATTCCTTTTGAGAAACCAAGTGAATTCGAATTCCACGAAAGTCTGGGGTACTATTTTTAACCCCTCAAGGGTGATTAGAAATCTTATGTCTGTTGTTTGTGTCTATCTGTGGCAGCATTCACTCTGTATTTTTTAAAGCTAATTAAATCGAGACTGTTCTTTGGTTTATTTAATTGAAATCGGATCAGCCATTTCAAGATGATTATATATATTTTTGATTTAATGTAACTTGAACGGGTTATTGAACTCAACCGCTGATGATGTAGATTACAATAGATTAAAGAATTTTTAATATAGATTTAGTAAATAAATAAATATAAATATATAGGGACAAATCACACAGATTGAGCTAGCCCCAAGGTAAGTTCGAGACTTGTGTTATGGGATACTAACTCAACGATACTATATTTTATAATAAATACATATATAGATAAACATCCAAGACCCAGGCCAATCTGAAAAAGATCATTTTCCATCTTTACCTGGCCGGGGATCGAACCCGGGCACTCCGTGTCGCAGGCTGGCGTGTTGACCGCTGCGCCACGGAGCTGTCAGCAACTACTGTAATATTTTTTTTATATAAGATAAACTCAAAAGTTTACTATTACAAACCAACAAACAAACTTCTTTATAATATTAAGTACATATTATAATTTTTTCCATGCTGGTCTGGGAGAAAAAAAAAACGTAGAATGTGCCAGCTGCTTCTCTTCCCGCGCAGACCGTAGAAGCCGGTCAAGAGAATGGGCGAAAATCTAAAGAATCATGACAATAGGCGATGCGGATAGCAACCCATGACTATTTTGATTCCGTTTTTCATCTTTCTCATCTTTCACGCCCACCAATACGCTAAACGTGACCTTTTGGTCTTATGACCTTAGACTGTGTCGACCCCGTAAAGTATAAAGACATGATAATATATTTAGTGTATCATCATGTCTTAATCCCATACGGGTATGATAATGTAGTTAGCGATACGGTATAATTTATCTGACATCAGAACGCAGCACCTTTTCGTTTAGATACCTACCGTATCCATTGCAAGCCAATTTCATTCTTATAGTACTGAACAAACAATTTATAATTCAATGAAGTCGGTGAACACACGTGACCAAATGCGCGTCGATCATACTAGATTTGCTAGGGTTTACCCCTTCGAAGTGGTCGCTGCGCATAGGTTTTCGATACCGGCACGGGGAGCGAGACAAGCCTGCTACTGGCATTCAATGAATGAATTAATAAAGACATTACCTATAAACTCGACATCCATGGGCCCCATAAACGTAAACAATCTACATAACTTTACGTAGGTGTATCATAATGTCATAATGATTTACGGCCTCGCAGTGTTATAAACTCATCAAACTACTACTAACAATGTTCAAGCAGCACCTGAATGACATAAAACTATATTACAATATTGTTTTCACCCGCATACAGTATCAAATGGGTTTTTCTCCAACTGGACACACGAATATACACAAGGGAGTTCTTAGCGGGAATTTCGGCGGACTGCACGGTTGTTTTCGATTATTTTGCAAAATTGTTCTAATGGACTTTACAATTTCGTAATTAATTTCGTTGATTACACATGTTGAAAAATATGGAGGGCAAAAGGCGTAAAAAGCTAAATGCCGTAAAAAAGTATATACACAAGAAAAAACTACAGGTATTGATGAAGAATGTAACAGCTGCTTCTCTTCCCGCGCAGATTATAAAAGCCTTAAAGCCTAAAATGTTAGTAGGTGATGCGGGTTGCTAGCCATCGCTATTTTGATTCCGTTCTTTCTTATATGTAGGTAATAGTTTTCAGAATATTTTATCTTCTGAAAAACTATTACCATCAAAAGCTAGCGAAAAATAACAACCTAGCTGGAGCTTAGAAATGACGCCTGAATAAGCTAACTAAATTGTCCATTTTTTTACGATTTTATTTAACCATACTTTCGGCATGAATAATATACATATCTATACCAAATTACAGCTTTCTAGCACTTATAGTCTTGGAGTAAAACCGCGGACGGACAGACGAACAGACATGGCGAAACTATAATGATTCCTTGTTTACTATGGACCCCTAAAAAGGTAGACCATCCACTCACAGCTGGAATTCAGACTCTGACGACATCGCCGCAGTACATTAGACAGGAATTAAGATATCTCCAATCGTGTTCCGCCAACTGCCGCGTCCTACTCATCAGAGTCTGAATTTCGGCGTTCAAAGATTTATTTAAAAAAATAGGCCTTTTTACACACTTTTTCACCACGTCAATTCACATTTTAATTAATCCTAAATTACTTATATTTAAATTATTAATTAATGTTTAAAAGCTACAAACTACTAGCGTTTCGGAACCGACCACTGCAGAAACTCTTTTCAACAGTATTGGTCACCTGGCTGTCTGTAGCCAGGCTTATCTAAGTTTTTCTTGGTATCTTTGCGTTTCTATGGCAGGTATTTTTTCAGTACCTATCTGCAAGCCACAATTGTTTGGTCATAACAACTACTGAGAAGATTACAAGATACACGTGTATACAAGTCTGTGTCCAGTAAGCGTACAGTTAACACACGTGTATCCAAGTCTGTGTCCAGTAGGCGTTCAACACTATCAAAGGTCGTCGGCCGAGAGCGGCGCCGTATCAGCCTTGGCACTCCCGTCGGTTGCCAATATCGCAAATAAACTATTGGCATGGCCGGTTGGCATTTGAGAACGGTCACCACACGGATCTTCTCAGACATTTGTTATCGCGCTATCAGAAGTTATGTCACATTCAGTCAACCTTAGTTCTAGAAGTTCCAGAACTAAACTATAATAATGCTGGTACCACTGTACAGTATTGAACTACAAAAGCATTAAAAAAAAAACATGTTTCTGGCTATGGTACCCTAATGCCCTAATGTTGAAGTGCGCATAATCTCTTCCAAGATACATATCACACAAATTGAGCTAGCCCCACATTGTATTGTAAGATACTAACTCAACGATACTATATTTTATAATAGATAACATTCTTTATATTAAGTCTTTTTTCTTTGCGGGGTAGACGGAGCCTGAGTCTATAAGACCTAAAAGCCAAAGAACTCACCCAGTAGTGTATGTGTCACATACACTACTGTTCGTAATTATTCTCAGAATTGCTTGCCATAACTATTGTTTCTTTTTTACTTCTATTTCGCTCTCAAACTTTTTTCAGAAACTTATTTTAGCCAGTGTCTAGTTATTCTTGCTAGTGTATCAACGAAATGATAGTGCAATTCATTTCACTAATTCGCCGGAGCCCCTAGCGACAATTCCACGAAACACCAGCCCGCTAAGTAAATCTCACTACAGCCGCAGCATGACACTTTATGTTAGTTATTCCACATTTTTTTCATAAACATGGGTATTTATTAAACCAAATTAAACCAATTTTACATTATAAAGTCCACTAGAAACAATTTGCAAAACAATCTTAAACAAAAGCTGTGCAGTCCGCCGATAATCCCGCCAAGAACTCGTAACTATTGATAATTAAGCGGCAGGTTTTTGTTTTTATATTTTTGTCGAGCTTTAACGCAACGTATTTAACAATTTTAATATGTGTGGTAAATTAAAGCATACTTACCACCAGTCGAACTGTATTCGCCGATGTACCGTTTGGTCAGGTACCGAACGACCACGGCTGAAACAATAAAAAGAAAATTATATGGGGATAAGTGCCTTATTCGAAATATAAAACAGCATATTTAAGTTATAATGACGTCATTAAAATTCTTTATACAAGGTGAAAAAAATCCTCACCCGTGCAACGTGGGGTTAAAATTTTCTAACTAATATAATAAGCAAAAAATCTTTTCTTAATATTTTATGAAAATAAGAATTACTAATACAATATATCAATAAAACATAACTAAAAATACTTAAAACTGAACAACCACCACCAAATTTTACCAAGAACAACAGATATTTAATTGTGTATAAAAAATGTTAGACACTAATACGAGTATTTTACAACTGGAAATCTTTGGGTCTGTGAAAATTTTTTAGATATATCCAACCTTTCCTATTCTATCATTATCATTCTAAATCCAAATCAGTACAATTTTTGCATTTCAGTATTCGTTACCGATTATCATTTAGCCGTAAGAAGTCCACTGCTGGACAAAGGCCTCTCCTAAAGATTCTTCGTTCTATGGAAGGATATTGCCATACTCACCAAGCCTGGCAGGCGGGTTGTTCGTTACCTATTTAAACATTACATTTTGTTGTCTATGGGCAGCAGTGATCGCTTACCATCAGGAGACTTGCTTGTTCACATTGCCGCCCTACGTCATAGAAAAGCAACCGTTCAATATCTTCTTATCATTATTTCAAGCAAAATTTTGTTCAGAATGATACCTATTCGTATGCGTATGTTTTTTGAGTACAACATAAGCGTAAATGACAATGTGCTTTTTTGTTTGTTTTCGTGAGTGTAAGTGGCCAATACTGGTCTCAGATTTTTTAAGCTGCTGACTAAAGGCATCTGATATAGCTTTGAAACTGCCATCAATGTTGACAGCGGGAACCAACAGCTTAACGTGCCTTTAAAAGCACAGAGGAGCTCGAGACATTTTTATGCCACTTGCAGTCCTATCCAAATAGGAACGATGCCCAGAATTGCTTAACATTCGTTAGCGCTGATAATACTCATGCCCACTAGGCAGTCGGGCTCCCCATGATAATGTGATTGAAAAATTATTACCAAATTAACCAGAATACACACAATCGAGTGGGTAAAAACGAAAGCTACAAAAATTTTACACTATTGAATTAATTTTAAATTCTCATTCCTATTTAAGAGTCTGGCTCTTGTCAATAGCGTGCTTTCCAATTTATCCTGTCCTCGGCTAATTGAGTTATTTCCATGTTCTCACGTTTAACTTATTTTTGATCAATAACATTTGCTCGAAAAACCTTCGCCTTAGTTTTCCCCACCCTTGTTTTCCTTTTTTCTTCTCTTCAACGACTTATTGTTTTGAATAGGGCATCATGTCCAAATAAGTGACCCAGTATTACATTACATAACTCTCCGAATATTAGGCACTGAATATCTTTTCAATTTTATATCACCTGCAATAACGTTTACCATAAAATGTAATCACATAGAAAGTTCTATTGCACTATTACATTTTATCTGAGTCGATAACACACTGCAGCAAACGAAATACAAGTTAACATAGAGAAAGCAGCAATTAGCAACTAATCGGTTAGGTGTTACAAAAGTTGTACCCCTGAATGAATTTATAACTACAAGCCCAATTAGAGAGAAAGCCAAAGGGCTAAGAACCATCGTACATGGACGATGTTGAATCAAGACTTACATTTGACAGTGTTCAAATCGAATAGGTTTCGACCAAGAATTGTATTTTACGTCGAAACTTTGATACTTTAGAAAATATCAGTACCAGTAATTTTTGTACTACAAAATGTATGCCCCTGGATGTATTTATAACTGCAATAGAGGACTAAGACCGAACGTACACGGCATTTGAACCAAAACTTGAAAATTTGTCAAGGCGGATAGGTTTTAGTTTTTTATGTTTGATAAACACTTTATTTCGATAACATCAAAATGATCAATATACATAGACGATCATCATCATTTCGAGTAGGTGTCACGGACAATTGACCATGAACACCCTGTGTCAAGAGTTGTTCGGGACCGCCTCTCGGCCTCTTACGTGGTTCCTTTAACGACTACCAGATGGCAGCTGGGAACAACGGCTTAACGTGCCTTTCGAAGCACGGAATCATCTTAATTATCGACAATCAGGTTATTCATGCCTGCAATATCCTAACCAAACTGGAAACAACTAAACAAAGTATGCTTCCCGTGGGAATCGAACCCACTATCACCGGGTCTACAGGCAAACGCCTTAACCACTGAACCACGGAGGCAGTTACATAGACGATGATATAAATATTGGTACATCTCTCTGTGATTTTAAAAATAATAAAAGTAGAAGTAGGTAATATTTTTTCGTCTCTGTTTTTCGTCGGTAGCTTTAAAGACAATATTCAATTTAATATAATGTTTTACATAATATCAATATAATGGTAAATATATATTATTTATTTATTATTCAATAACACATACATAAATATGATGTTAACAATTGTTCTACGAAACTATTTTATACTTTGAATCCTACATATTTAAATACCTATGTTGGTATTTTAAAATTACCAAAAAACGAGTTTTATAATGTATGTATGTATATATGCATATACATTATTATGAATCTATGTCTAAGAGTTTCTTAACTTCACCATGACTTATAAATAGTAGAACATATTTGGATATGTCAGGTATCGTGTCATAACATTCTACTAATAGCTCTGCCATTGTGCTTATATTTTTATTTTAAAACCTGTAATATCGTTCTTATTTTTACGTGTACTAAAAAATATCAAGAATTAGATATAGACATTATTTTTTGTATATCTGTAGTAATGGTAAATAAGAAACAACAATTTCTGTTTTATAAAAAGTAACTGTCCTATTTATGTAAAAAGTAAATAGCAAGACTTAAGTGGGAGTGGGCTGGTCATATAGCCAGAAAAACGGACTCTTAGTGTAGATGGTTGCTAGAGTGGTGACCATGGGGCAAAAAGCGTCCAGCAGAAAGACCCCAAATAAGATGGAAAGACGACATCAAAAAGATAGCATGCAACAACTGGATTTTAACTGTCCAAAATAGAGAAAAATGGTGAGAACTGAAGGAGACCTACACCAAATATTTGGTTGATCAAGGCTGAAAAGAAGAAGAGATGCCAAAGTAAACGCCATAATTTCTATAACCATTAATAGCAGAGCTACCATTACTACACAAACAATTAACTAACAGCTTAATAATATGTAATAATGATGATAATGAATGCAACTACGTTTATGATTGAAATAAAGATATAAACTGTTAGAAAATATTGTTGGATGTGGGTAATGAAATCGTAAAGTTTAGTATGTACTCCTAAGATTTTATGACGTAATAGTCCTGTGCGATTAATATCAATTTGTCTATATTTGAAGAAACTGGTCGCGATGTCTCGGAATTATTGTAAAATCATTAATTTAAATGAATTCTATTCCGAATTCGTCGTGATTGTACGTTTAATGAATGCTAGCTACAAATATTGTGTCACAATTGTATTGTATAATGTATTAACGGTATCGTAACGTTAGATAAGGACAATTACTGAACGACTATCATAAATTACAGATTATTGTCCAGGTATGCCAGGCGAATCGACTTTGCCTTATAGTAGAGAAATGAAAAACTATTATAGATCCAAATTGGCCTTAGATTTTCAAAATAAGTGCCACTAAACATTTTACTGCTGCGTAACAATATAAAGACGGATAAAATACTATTACTTTTTATATAGTTATAAGAAATGACAATGCTATAAACGGTGCTGGCCATATTTATTGTTGACAAGATGACACCATACACTTCCTATATTTACAGCGAGCGCAAATGGCAAACGAAATATATTATGATATCTGACTTTAACCGTCGAAAAGTCGTGTTGGAATTTCAAGCTAAACACTAATAATTCCAACGCGGTGTCAAAGAAATATGGTAGAGCATAAAGCAGTGAATAGTTTGTGAAATGATATCTTTACGTCGGATCTCATCAGCATCATTTTATTGTGCGCTCTCGCCGTGGAAAATACGGGATCATGGCGGACCGATAAACATGTCATTTCATCGAATTTATTATCTGGCTTCTGCTTTATGATCATCTCTGAGCATAATAGAATGTCGGTTAATACCAGGACGGCTTTTGTAGATTTAAAGGCTGGGGTCAGGGGCGTGCTGACTGATGTTTTGATAGCTTTTTCAATGGACCCGGTCAAAACAATCAATGTATGTTAATTGCGATTTCTTGTTTATCTATCGAGGTTGTCGCACTTTCCTTTTAAGGCTTGTTACTGTGGTCATTACACGGAGACAATTGGCTGTTTAAGACGTGTCCTGGTAATGAGCTATTTTCACTCGATTCAAAGTTCGCTGTCTTTTAAAGTACTTTACTCAAAGTTGTTAACACAATTGCAACTCTTCTTCTAGCAATTAACGAGATAGGCTCTTGTCTGTGGACCAATGACCTCTATTCTTCCCTATTTGAAGCTAATTTTTTTGCTTCCGCGTAAAATAAAATTTCTGTAAAAATTATATTGTTATCAGAGTTTGGTTGGTAACATCCTCCAACATTTATAAAATTTGTTCTTCCTGATCAAAAAAAAAAATATCATCACAAATTATCTTTAACGTTCAGTTGTAAAAACATTTCAACAGTTTTACGATTATACGTAACTTTCTCACGATAAAATCGAAGGAGAAAGAGTAACTATAATCTCGGTCGTATTTAACTCCAAAACTCCAATAAATTGCAGAATCAGAAAAGCGGTATTCTTATCAAAACATGCAAAACTCGCGGCTCAATCGAATGCACCAATTAAACTAACAAGCACTTTCACTGAACAGACAGTTCAAGGTGATCCAGTAAAACTCTCGATCCCTCGGATATGTTAAGCCATAAATCTGGAGCGTGTTGCAACGAAAAGTTATCAGCTTTGGCTCCTTAAGTTTTGTTTGGCAACTTTTCTCAGTAGACTTAGTGTTAATTTTGAACGCAAGCTTGCAACATTGTTAGGTACCTACACAAATATTTGTGTGCATGTCTCATGTTTCTGGGCTTTAGCATGCTTGAAATAGGATTTTTTTTAGTAAGGTACTTTAATACTTTGTTGGGTTTTAAATTAAGACTCATATATGATCCTCAATATTATCGTGTCTAAGAAACTAAAGGAAAAAGAAAAAAAAACTTAAGGAGTCGAAACTAAAACTTACGCGGAAGTAAAAAGAGTAGCTTTAAGTCGAGTAGGATAGAGGTCATTAGTTAATCAATGAACAAGAGCCTAGCTCTTTTATTAGATTAATCTTTCATATAAAAAAAGCGAACTCACTTAAACAACTCAACACATTGTGATGACATTTAAATGGCACCAATTTGAATGGACCCTTTCAAACAAAAATATTTTTATTAAAAATCAGTTGATAAATGACGGAGTTATGCAGTAATAAACAAAAAAATTGGTTGTTGATAATTTTACATGATAACGGTGGAAGAGAAATAGATGCGTCACAAGCCGAATGCTTAGGCCGATTGCGCCACTCTGTCGCTTTTTCCGCACTCTTACATGCACACGGAACGTGCAAAAAATTTATAATCTCAAAAGAAGAACCAAATGTAAGGCTAGCATGAGTAGTATATACTTTAGTATTATACAACGTGATTTTGAACCCCCTAGCTTTATTGAAATCTGGTAATCAGAATCCCTAATGGAACACAGAATTGCAAGAAAAAAAGGTAAAAAACAAACAAAAAAATTAGGTTTGCCATACAAAGTCGCCGATCAGCTGGAGGAATTTCTATGGAAGGTTAAATTTATGTTTTCGTTTTTTACCTTTTTTCTTACAATTCTGTATTCCACTACGGATTCTGATTCCCAGATTTCAATATAGCTAGGGGGTTCAAAATCACGCTGTATTGTCTTTTGTACCGAGACCTACATCGGGTTTACTTTTTACTCCCAGTCCAGTGCTCGTTACGGTTATTCACAATCTGCTGTTGAAATCTTTCACGAGTTTCGGAAGACCAGAATTGCCTGCTTCCAATGCCCGTGCAGTAACGAGACATAACGGGACGGGGATTAAATCGAAACGTTTGGAATACGGTAGCAAGCTAAATGTTAATTAAGAGCATCGGCGGAGCGATCGGACACACTCCGGTACTAGCAGAGACTTATTTACGGACCCTCCAAGTTTACAAGGTGATAAATATGTTACAAATGTCTTTATTGTTGCTGTAAAGCCAAATTCCACTTATCCTACTATATAAATGCGAAGGATTGTATGTTGAGATGTTTATTACTCCATCACGCCAAAACAGCTAAACGGATTTTGGCGTAATTTTGCACGCAGATAGGTAATTACATAGATGAACACATAGGTTACTTTTCATCCCAGAAAAATACTGTTCACGCGAAATTGACAACAACGCAAGTGGAGCAGCGGGTGACAGCTAGTTAATGAATAAAATACCTACATAATTATGAAATGAATGAATGAAAGAAAAATATTTATTGTAGAAACACAAACAAAAATACAATTACAACATAAAAAAACAAAAAAAAAATACAACTAATAAAAGTGTACTACAATAAGTGATGGCTCAGTGATACGCTGGACACATATTTTGTGACCAGCACTGATTTTCAGCCGTCACCTTTGTGATATCAAGGACGCTCCAATGCGCCTAATAATGATAATAATTAATAATAATAGGTAACTAATAATGGTAATATTAAAAATTACAGATTTGAACACTGGTTTAGAAACCTTTAAGGGTTTAATAATTGTAGATGAACTACTAGCACATGCATTAATGATAAGTATAATAATAGTTTATGAGCTTAAATTCTCTCACTATCTTCTACCTCCATCATCTGACAAGGTCGATGGTACCATATAATGCGTTCTCACTAAAATTACAATTCACCAAATTGAATAACGAGTGATTTTTTATGAGATTTATTTATTCATTCAAAAGATTATGTACGAAAAAATAAATTTACCCTTCTTTTTAGGGTTTCTAAAGGGTTAAAACTAGATCCTATTAGTTTCCGCTGCTCGCCATAATAAAACTTTAAAAAAATAAGTGTTCAAAAAACGTGTTTTGAACGTTTTTTAAAGCTAAATTAATTCAATTGTGGTGCGGAGCCCTTTTTGTATGATTTATTACCTTCTACATTCTGTCCATAATTTCTGACTAGTGCAAAGGAGCCATTACATTATATTCTCAATAATATTATTACAATATTGTTCAAAACTTTCGATAAAATTCTCCTTCTTGTTCTTGAAAAACAGGAAATTCAGTACCTCGACGTCATTATGTTATAAAAGTGCACGTGTTGTTGTTGACTGTACCACACTGTACAGCGATAATTGGGCGTTGAGCAGTTTAATTTACATTTAACGTCAGTCCAATTCCGTAAACGCTAATTAACTGTTCTCTTTTTGCTCTTCGTGTGATCACCTTTTATTGGCCGCTATAAAAGAAGTTCATTAATTTTATACCCATCGGCTTAGCTTGAAAAGGATTCCACACTTTCACTCGTATTGACAAAACTAATGCCGCATTTCACCGTACCGAAGAGAACTTTTTGACAGGTGACAAGTTTCAGAACGTTAGCTTAACATGACCTAAAAATCTAGAAATCGACGTGACAGTCAAATAGAAGCTATCACAAACTTTTTAAACTGTGTCAGGGCAAACACGACAGACCCCCATTTCATCATTAGTGCAGTAATATTTATAGTATCACGGCTTTGTATTCGATTAGCAACACTATTGTTCTGACACGAGCTAAACTAAGCTGAAATAATTTAGACAAATTGTTCTCTTTTATGTTGGTACATGTATTAATGCCTTCATATCTGGCCTATGGATACAAATAAATAAATAAAAAAGGAATGTGTCAACGGCCTTTCTTGTCATGCAGGTCATCATAGAAGTTGTTCAAGGGTATGAGAGTTTACTTATATATAATTATATTATGAATAGGCGATGGACTAACAAGTGGCAACCTATTATTATTTTAAATTCCTATAATCTTGCTAAACATGGTCTTAGGTACTGCGTCTTTGGCTTTGTTTACCCCGTAAGGAAAAAAGAAGTGAAACTGCAACTGTGCGTTTGAGCATTTATTTGTTTGTCATTTGCAAATGCATACTCATGCACAACCTTTAGTATAATCTCCAGAGGCCATTACACTAGATGGGTAAATGTGGCCATGTGGCCATAGTGCCAAGTTTCAGAAGGATCTTTGAGGTATTTCTTTAATAATTTCTGATCTAAACTGAACTGATTCGTTGACAAATGATGGTTATTACTTTTTTTTCTTTAGCCATTTATGTCCCACTGCTGGGCAAATGCTTCCTCTCTTTGTTTCCACAAATTCCTTTCCTTCGATAAACTCTTCCAATCTTTCTCAAATTTATTTTTAATTAAGAACTGAAATAGATATGAGAGACTATATTTTTTCTTATACTTCGCTCCTACCTACTTATATGCCAAGTTTTATCAATCCATTAGCTTTAGCGTAAAAAATATACTGTTGCCAATAAGAAGATACATACATATCATTACGCCACTTTACCTTGGAGTTAGTCAAATACTAAGGGACCTCTACTTGTTATTAGAATGAATTATATATTAGATACAATAAAAATATAAATGTTATTGTGAAAAACAGACTAAAGTGCTACATGAACCTATAATTTAAACTCTTTCTTGCCAGTTGTGTTAAAAATATTACATATCCAGGTAATTAGTAGGATTTTCTATTTTGAGATTAATATTTCCGGAATGTTGTCTATATCTAATGAGCAATTCATCTCAATCTATCCAAGCCGCTGACTATCGGATATTTCAGTTTATGCGCTGAGTAACCGAGGCGTGGAGGCGTCCCGGCAGACGGCTGACCGAGTGACTCACTGGACGTCGGCATGCGAGAGTACTCTATAAATACGATACGCAGTTGACATTTGCTCGCTCCCGATCTATAACGCAACTGATCCATGTCATACAGACTGCGAATTTTAAATAAACATTACCAAATTTATCCTTTTCATGTCAGGAATTCCGTAGTTTAAAAGTTTGTTACCAACTCTTACTCTTAAACAGACATTAAAACAAAACCGTTGAACGGATTTGGCACTAACATACAGGTAGACCATATTTATAACTATAATATACAAGATGTTAGTGTAAACACTGTTGTCCATCAAACCACCAAATCAGGCCGTTAAAACAAACTTCTCTTATGTTATCATAATTCAATCCAATGCTGGAAACTAAAAAAACAAATTTTCATACAAAAGTGTTTGAGCCCGATCATTAGAATGAATTTTGTGTTCACAGCATTGGTCCTATAGGAAAAGTTGGTCATTTTGACTGGCTGATTTAATACTTTGAGAAATAACGGCGTTTACCCTAACATCTTCTATGTTTAGATTACATCCACATTTCTCAGAATCTCAAACTTGGTCAATGTGGCGAGCAAATGCTAAAAGGTAAATTAAACACACATATTGTGTACTAGCTGTTGCCCGCGGCTCCGCCCGCGTTAATGTCGTTCCCTTGGGAACAGTAGAAATTATAAGAAGTCCATACAAACCCCTCCCCCTCGGCTTTTTCCCCTTAAGGGGGAATTTAATACATTTCACCTGCATAGATCTTTAGTCCTTAAGGAGGGGATTTTGCCCATTTCACGTACACAGATATTTTTTTATTGTAATGGAGAACTTCTTATTGTCATATTTCTAAGTAAATAAAAAAAATCCATACAAACTTTACCCCGCCTATTTTACCCCTTCAAGGGAAAATTTCGTCCATTTTAACAACACAGATCTTTTTAATTGTAATGTAAAAATATATACTTATTTTTATACTTCTATGTACAGAAATGAGAAAATTTTCATACCATCACCCCTCCCTTTTATCCCTTAAGGGGGGAATTTTATACATTTCACCTACACAAATCTTTTTTTATTGTAATCTAGAACGTATATACTTATTTTCATACTTCTAAATCTAGAAATGAAAAAAAATCCATACTAACTTTACTCCCCTATTTTATCCCTTCAGGCGAAAATTTCGTCGGTTTTACCTACATACATCTTTTTATTTGTAATCCAGAACGTCCAGAAATGAGAAAATGTCCATACAAACTTACCTTACTGTTATTGTAAAATTCCTTTCTTGGTGCTCATTTACATCATAAAAAGAATCCCTGTGCCAAATTTCAAGTTTCTGGGCATAGTAGTTTCGGCTGTGCGTTGATATATAAGTCAGGTTTGCCTTTGGCTCGCGGCTCCGCCCGCGTAAGTGTCGATTTCTCAGGAACAGTAGAATTACCCGGAATATATTATTTTAGTTCATGACTTTCAATGAAACACCTTAATATTGAATTTCAATTGAATAACTTAAAAAACGGAAAGTTTCATACTAACTTTGCACTAAGGGATGATTTTGAGAAAAATATTTTACTCGTGTTTCATGCCTTTCAGTAAAGAACCTTAATGCTGAATTTTATTCGACTAACTTCAAAAATGGCAAAGTTTCATGCTTACTTTGAACCCCTATTTTACCCCCTTAAGGGATGATTTTTGAGCAAAATATTTTACTCGTGTTTCATACCTTTCAGTAAAGAACCTTCATGCTGAATTTCATTCGAATAACTTCAAAAACGACAAAGTTTCATATTAACTTTGCAACCCGTTTTACCCCCTTAGGAGATGAATTTCCAAAAATCCTTTCTTAGAGCTCCCCTACGTTATAAAAAAGAAACCCCTATGCAAAATTTCAAGTTCCTAATCCTTATAGTTTAGGCCCTGCGTTGATATGTCAGTCAGTCAGCTTCTCCTTTTTTATTAGTATGGATTACTATGGATAGTATGGATAGGTATAATGCTGTCGTTTATTGATGATGAATTGACTTTGGATTTTAATTTTCATAAGTCACTTGTTATTTTATTTTATTTTTGCTATATGTTTGCAGGCAAACTCATGCCTTAAGTTCATTCAAATGACGATAACTTTTTTTTTAATAAACCGATTTTGATGAAACAAACTTTAAATGTTAAACTGAGTTAAGACAAAGCAATTGGTGAAAGTTTGAAGTAAATCGGTTCAGTATTTTCGGAGATAATCGTGATCATACATACAGACAGACAGACAGACAGACAGACAGAGAGACAGACAGACAAGAAATTCCAAAAATTTTTTTTTGCTTTCTGTTATTCTTTTTAAGTGTCCCTCTATCCATTACAGTCAAAAATTCTAATTGTACAGACAAAATATTTTTACTGTTTTATTATATGTATAGATTACAATTCTCCACCTAATTATCTACGCAGTTGACATTTTGCTTAAATCACAGGCTTGCTCTGAGTTCATGTCAAACATACTCCATAACATGCACATATTTATGGGTTATACTACTGAGCTATTCTCAAATATTATGGGCTAAATTAATAGTCCCGGAATTCTTAGCTTCATCAGTTTTATTATTGACATGTGTTGTATGTTACGTACGCCTCATATTTCGATTGTGACAGTAATGAGTTCCAGTTCGTTCTGAGTGTTTCGATTTAGGCTAAAAATATTTTTTTACTACTCCACTGCGCAGAGGCGCCTCGAATAAAGCCCAGACAACTTAATTTCTCTGCTTGCCATCAAATCCAAGTAAATAATAACTGAAGTATCTGACAGTTCAAGTACCCCCCTTATCACAAGTATACCTATAGTTCAACTTTTATAAACTATTTAAACAATCAATAGAAACGATGAGAGATATTTCCAATGCGAAATTATCTTCTTAGATATCAAATTTGGTAACAGACGATTCTGTTTAAATCTTGAAGCTAGTATACTATAAGGTTATTCTGACTCTCTACTAGCTTACTAAAGTCTTATCTAACATCATCCACATCCGCTTTATCAACTTCTTAATAAATATTACTTGCCAAGCTCCTGTAATCACCTGTTTTCAGTATATCTTTCAATTAAGATCACGTACTTCAACAAATTTAAGATTCATGTTCTAACTCTATCAATTTCTGAAGCTTCTTCGAATTTACTCGTTATGTGTCTCTAGTAATCTGTGTTTATATCTGTGACACATTGGCACATCTGTTGCTCGCGTTCACAAATTGATACGACAGTCCTAGGTACTTGCATAAGACATAACATAAAATAGAACTCCAGTCGTAGTACTATCAGAAAATAGGTTACACATAGGAATGTTTGTTACGATGAAGTAACAGTTGGCGCCAACTCGTACGTGTAAAACATTTGGTCATTAACAACAGTTGCTCAACGTAAATGGTGCTTAAGAATTAAGAATGGTTGCAATTCAGTTTAATAACGTATAATACATGATTATTATCCAAATATTCAGTCATTACGATTTACCAGACCGGGATCTTACTACGAGAGGCAGGTTATTGCGAGACATGAGTATATCGTAATTGTATATTTTAGCGCGAGTCGTTATGGTGAATTTTGTTTGATTAAATCTATTGTTGTTTCTTATTTAAAAGTTTAATATATAATAGTAATTTAAACGTGTCAGTCTCAAATGAAAGCTATGGAAAACATGATCTAGTATTATATCTTTAGAGTAAATGTAAGCAAAATGAATTGGAAATTTGACATCATTATATTTGACTAATCGCGTGGTAACGCGGCCGGTGTGATGGGCACTTTCGAGCCAGGTACTCTCCGGGGAGGGCTATTCGATTAGCTTTATAATTTTTTTTTCTCTTGTTCTTTTTTTTCTACGTAGTTTTAGTCATGATATATTTTTATGATCACTTTGTCACTAATTTAGGGTTTTTCTGGTAGGTTTAGTTTTAGCGATTATGTTTTTTTCTATCTTTGTTGTAAGTTTGTGTTTTTTTAAAATACTAAATTTCAAATTCTGTTAAATATACTATATTTGACTTATTTGCACGAAAATTTGTTCGTTATTCATAAAAATTTTAAATTATATACATCAATTTAACGTTTGAATGCTTGAGTTATGAATACTCGTTATCAGAATTAAAGCATTGTAATTTTAGCATTCAGAATTTTAGTTTGTCTGAATGAGATCTATATAGACTCTGTTTTGAAACAGAGTAGGCGTGCCGTAAAAAGGATCCATTACGATTTTTACATAACTACTTAATTAGGACGTTGGTTCGATTAAATATTAAACTGTTAAATTTCCTGAAGAGTCGTCTTGTTTACTTGTGATTTTAATAGAAAATGATGACGACAGTGAGTAAAAATCATAAGCAGTTCTAGTCGATAAACAGTAGCACCGCATACGAAAATCTTTTCCTTCGAAACTAACACGACTAACGTTTGTCTTTCGGGCCCAGCGTCGTCTTTGTATCTCGTGGTAAACCCCGAGAGTGTCCGAGGCCGAGATAACTGCTTAATCATATAATCAAGATGAGATGCGACTCGTGATTGATTGTTTCTTATGTAATTGCTGTGAGTCATGCCCCCTGAATGTATTTAAAGTGAAGAAGATTTCATTATGGTTTCCTAGAAAATGTTATTGTTTTTAAAATGTCTATGCCCTTTTTATTTGTATATTTGTTTGGGCTTTACGTCTATATACATATTATATTATATATTGAAGTACTATTTTCGATAAGAAAATCCAACGAATTCAAAGCTATTGACAATAACCATATTTGAAAAAACTTTAAGACATAAAACAGTGTATCGGTAATTGTCCGTCTTATACCTACGAAAATATTTTATTCATAAGCTCGCTTGGTTAAGTTGCGTTAAGAAGAAACCACAACACTTTTAAATTATTTTGACATCATGTCTAATTAAGCGTTTTTATAGTTATACTTTGAAAGTAATTTTGCTCTGTAAATTGAATTATTCCGACAAAGTTTATGTGTCTGATTATTACGTGTGCTAACTTCTAAATAATTATAGACATTATGCAAGAACAATAGGAGTTTACATTAATTTATTTTCGTGACACCAGCCTCAGAATATGCGAAGTTGAAGTGTCATGTTCTACAAATAGTCCCGTGATTTAGAAACAATATCTCCTAAACGTTGACTCAGAAATTAGACCTACACATAATTGGTAGCAGGATCATGTAACTAAACTGTTAGAATTTAATATAATATCGAATCTGATCCTGTCTTGCAAGCCTTTGTTTCTGAGAATGACGAATAAGATACATATAAGTAGAAATTTTCATATCTAGAAATAAAAATGTTTTTATTGCTATTTTATTTGAGGAGACATACTTTCCACGTTTGCATTATTTTCGCACATAGATGGTATAGTTGCACGGGACTCTGTATATCTCAGGTGTTAGCTTAAAATCAGTGGTTTGTTCTGCTAGCAATCGTATTGCTAAGTTGTAGTAACCATTTGGTATCGTTGCGGCACAAATGCTAAACGAGCTTGAATTGTGCTTGTTTTTTTCTCATATGCTTATAACTGTTTTATTAATGTATACTATATTTGGATGTGCGTCTTTTTAAGGTTAATAAAATTGTTATCTATCTATCCATCTTTTAAGTATTACCTCTACTTTTTTTCTTTTTTCTGTTTTTCTTCAATCTTTTGTATTTTCTTTCTTTTTGCAATGGAATCTGTGGTGACTTTACCTTTTACCCCTCTTTGAATTCACGTGTATAAATGATTCGCCCATATAGCCTCATTTGCCAAGCGTGGTGATTATAGCAAAATCCTCACATGGAAAGAAGAATGTTTGGAAGATGCCTTAGTCTATCAGATGACTTCTTACGGCTGAAATAATGAAATGATAAGACCTACCTCACAAACCTACAAAGCCCTTTCTGTGGACTCCTGATCTCAGTTAACCCTTGTTGCCTTTTTACATGACGTTTAATCCATTGGATTGTGTATTTTCTTTCCTTAAAAATTATTTTTATGACAAGAATTTGATGGTTCATTTCTAATAAAAAATGCACATTGCAAGTATCGCTATCACCATTCGATACAAGTGCTAATCGTTGCTTAATATTATTTCAAGAGGTATCAATGTTACCTAACTTATTGTTATTATAACGCGTTGGAGTGTTTCCTAAAAACGACAATCCAATAAATCAATTTCACTATGTTTGGCTTTCACCAGTATTGTTTATACTTTCTAAGTCTTGATCAAATGGTAGCATTTTATTGCCAGCATTAAGATTAATTATATTGTTTTGGTCCTGGATTATGTAACTTGATTGACTAACTAAGCAGTTGCTTGTTTTGTTTTTATTTTTTGTGTTATATTCTATAAAGTTATATTCATTTATTAATTCAACATTTGTTTCAGCCCTTTTTAGTAATGAAGACTATGTTTTACAATATATATTGGTTTCTGATTTTGCTGAAACTTTCTAGTATTCATAGATTTAATTATCCCTTATCAATGACATAACCTTATAATTATGTCAATGATAAGGGGTAAACATTACTACTGTTATTAAATCGGATGTCTTATGGAGTTATTATTTTTTTTATATCTAGGTCAAACCCTCTGTAATTTTATTTAGCTATTATTAGTATAATTACACATTTTTTGTAAGACGCTATCGATATGCAACTTTTTTAAAGTAATCTTTAAAAACTTAGTTTGATTATTCGAAACAAAATGTTGATGATATTTAAATTCAAATACTTTAACGATCCAACTAAATGGTAATATGCAAAATATTTTATCCCAGCATTTTAATATGTTCCTGAGGGATACCTTATATTTAATTTGCGCAAAACAGCAAGCAAAACCTTCGTTCAATTAGCTAAAGTAGGTTATAACATAATAAAACGAAGCAAGTTCATCCACGCTACACGGTTCACAGTTTCCTCATGAATGTGCGTGAGATTAGAACATTTTACGACCGTACCGCGGCAGACAGTAGCTAATTTCTTGCACGTGTTGACACTATAATATGTGTCAGGCATTATTAAGATGACTTTATATATTTTCCCCTAGTCTCTACAAACGTGGCTCGCATTTTCTAAGACTAGGTAAGTGGGAATAGGGATTTCTATTTAAGAATGATTTAGTCTCAAACCGTCACATAAAGCTAGTTAACTAGTGGTAAACTAACACACATTTTCAATACCATTGACCCTCTTGAATTGTTTCATCCGTAGGAAGATTCTTACACTGTTCGTCTTAACATTCAAATTAAACAAAGTATATTTACTTGAGTTTCCTTAGAATGTCAAGGTTTCGCATCAGGCGAGTAAATCTACGAGTAAAAGGTTTATTATACCAAATCATTACTTCAGCCAAAACAATTCCACTGGTGGACATGGACACAAATATTTGCCCACGTCGGGAATCGAACCCGGTGTCCCTCATGTCGCAGGCTGTGTGTGTTGACCATTGCGTCACGGAAGCCGTCACTTATGTTCTGCTGTACGTCTTGCTGCTGTACGTTGTTGTGTATCCGAGGTGCCTAATGGCTTGGTGGACGTAATCATAATTAGCGCTTACACATGTTAAACAACCCTGGGCGCAGTTCCCACTGGGATGGGTGACCGCAAGTGGTATCAAAATATCTTGAGCTCCTCCGTGCTTCAGAAGGCATGTTAAACTATTGAACCCGGCCAACTAGAATATGTCCCGGCTGTCATCATTGATGGCAGTCGTCAAGATTAGGCGGCTTGAAAATTCTGACACCAGTGTTGGCCACTTACATACACGAAAAAAAAACTTACATTCTTATGTATTTGAGTGAAATGTATACTTCATCTTACCCAGGGTCAAAGCACTTCAAGTGGATTACGTAGATACTCAAGTCATGATAATTTCTTCGGTGCTTGATCGAACAGGTGGTTATACAGGTTTTTGCAAAGTAAATACACGTTACGTATGACTGGTATTTTAACTGAATGTTATAATCTAGGGAGAAATTATAAGCTATAACATTAGTTTATATTAATATATACCTCACACATATCTACTTGGCTTATGGAACAGCTGTTTTTTTTTTGCAATTTCGGATTTGGTCCCATAATGAAAGTTGCTCAGATTCGTGGTCTGAGTCACACCTTAAACGTTTGCTAATGAATTCAATTTCACCCTGTATATGTATGAGGTATACATATGTATTTCTAGAATGCAACTCAAAAAAAATTTCGTCATTTCCATACAAAAGAGCCCGGCCAGTTTGTATGGGAATGTCGAATTTTTTCTTTAGTTCCCAGCATTGGTCCCATAGGAAAAGTTGTTCATTTTGATGGTCTGAGTCACTCCTTTAAGGGTCCAAAACGATCAAAATTTCACCGTGTATAATAGAAATCATATTTCTCTATGCCAATAGATTTTTTTTATGTTCTTAAGTTTACAGAATAATATTAGCACGGCATTGAATAGCTTTTTTTTATAACAGACTGTTTCAAATGAAAGTCTTCATAAATTTTCCAAGCATGCACTAAATTAGCAAAGCCAGACTTGGTCTTTGTTTTTTTGCAATTCTTTCTACGCACTTCGTCGCGACGCCAGACAACATGCTTCATACATCAACGTCTTCAAACAAAATACGTGTCATTCATTTGACATATAGACAGGACGTTTTAGGGGGCATCATTCAAATTGTTTATCCTGATCAATTTTCAGAATCAGAATATTTATTTGCTTAAATATGAAATTAAAAATAAGTATGTACTTGAATACTATATTTTGTATACATACAGTTTTGCATATTTGCAATGACTTGCAAATCTATAAAAGACATTTTTACGAATTAAAGTGCAACAAGCTAATATTTTACAACCACAAAAATAAAATAAAATAAAAAAGGAACAATATGATACTCTGTGGTCCAGTGGTTAAGGCGTTTGCCTGTAGACCGGGTCGTGGGTTTGAAAGCATACTTTGCTTAGTTGTTTCCAAATTCGTTAGGATATTACAGGCTTGAATCACCTGATTAAGATGATTCAGTGCCATCTGGTAGTCGTTACAGGAACCACGTCAGAGGCCGAGAGGCGGTCCCGAAGAACTCTGACACCAGGGTGTGCATGGTCGATTGACCGTGTCACCTACTCGAAATGATGATGACTGCAATATTGCTGATTTATATTCTACTCCTGATATTTTCTCTGTCTCTATGTTTTATCAACGTCAACTAATCTATCCAACGACAAAGAACAAATATTGGGAATGTACTTTGAAACTATTAATATGTAACGGACTATAAATCACCTAAATCTTTTACTACCTAGCATCTAGGTTAAGGGTATATTTGCACAACATCACTAACAGTTATCGTTATTTTAATCAACAGTCAGTTAGGCACAAACTGTTCAGTTACTACATCATGTCTGTTGGTTCTAAGCCAAGTAGCGAGACCGATACAGTCACATCTAGTTTTAGTTACAGTGATTTACTTGTTTCTAGATAACATTAGTCAAGTACTGGTTGCGAAGTTAAGAAATGATTTCAAAAGATGCAAAAGATGGATCTATAACTGATGCTGAGAAACTTTATCATTTGGAGATAGAGTAAAAGAAAATGTATATAAAATTTTATTTATATACTAGCTTAGGTCACTTACTTGATAGTCGATTTGCATGAGAGGTTCGATCTAAAATGGCTTGTTTTCAAACTTAAAGTTGTTCAGAAAGTTATTCAGATTGATCAGCAGAACCCTCTGTTTAAGTATTAGAGCTGTTGAAATCATCAAAGTATGCTACTTATGCCAAAATCATTAATGAAAACCTATTTTCTGTAAGATCGAGACGCAAAGTGTTGGTTTTGCTGTTAAATGTAGTTTTTTTTTTAATTATATCTATCCAAATTTAGTATTTGGTAACTAAATATGTAACGGCGCAGGGGCAACGATCGGTGGTCCAAAGTGAATATGTACGGATTTAAAATTAAGTAAAAATTAGAATCATTTAGGTACAGGTTTTCGAGTTGTGTTCTATTCCAGTAAATAATCTCAAATGTTTCTGCTAACAGTCTCGTCATTTTCTAAGTACTGTTTTTAATAACTAAATATGAACAAATTATTTTAATGTCGTAATATAAGCACAAGAAAAGTCTACAGTAACTGATTTCATATTCATAAGTCCCAAAATAAAACCATGAATGTAGAGTCTCCGTCATAAATACCTGAAAAGTGACGATCCAATGTGTATAGTATTATTTTTAAACACGTCTCGTCTCTCAAATCATCCTACGCAATACTGTCTCCACCCCCGGGAGACGTACGATCTTGTAAATAAACTCTTGTATGACTGAGTCAAAGAATTCGAAATAAAATTTTAATAAAAGATGAACATTCAGATGTTGTTGGAAATAAGCAACTGTTACATGAAAAAGCAAAAAAAAAAAAACAAATTAAAATATTGGAAGATTGAGCTCATCTATCGTGTTTCTGGCTGCATCTTCAACTGTAATAATTTAGAGCCTTAGAATTTGGTATTATAACTGGATATGTAGTAAAAAATGGTTCACCACCTTATATCAGTAATGATTTTGCTTCATTTGTTAGAGCTTTTATCATTCAGTCACCTCGTAGGTAGATTCGTAGGAAAAAACAATATTTAAAAAATCCCAAAAACACGTAGTAGTACCTAGTGAATTAGAAGTTAGATGTAGACAGCAGTTGCAAAATACAAAACAAATGAAAACAACCGGGGAATGCATCGCAATAGACAAATATATCGTTATCAAATGCCATTCAGATTACTTACTGCGATGACTCAATGTTTACTAAATTGAAGGCGTGTCTTACTTCTGTGAATTACTATTAATGTTTGATCTGCGAATTCTTTCATGTTTAAATTTATGTTTCAATTATTATAGCTCAAAAATCTGTTATCTTCACTATTGCCCTATTTTTATCAATTATTTTAGACATAACAATAAAGTTGTATAAAAGTTTTCCTTGAGTTAATACTGTAACTTCTAAAATATTCATCAAATATCATATACAATACTTCATTTATAACAATTTTATTTATGAAAATTCTTATGTTCCACCCAATTTCGTAATCCACTATTTTGCTAACTAAACATCGGGGGCAGTTATTTAACACCAAAATTGTTAATTTTATCTTTTAAAATTACAGTGATTAAAACTAACTATGTACGATTTAAACATGAATTAAAAAAAGGGGGGGACCACTAGAAAAAAATATCTTCGAAATGTTGCCCGTGTGGCATGGTGGCAAGAACGCTAGCTGTAGTCCTAAATTTTACTCGTAGCACTCATCATCATCATCAGGTCTTTTTAGTCTCCACTGCAGGAGAATGACCCTCTCTGTACTACCGGAGCCATACTTGGCCAGAGCAGACAGAGGATTTGGCCTACACTTTCCTCGCTGGCCAGACGGGTTAGAGGTCTTATTGACGTTTATGAGCTTTGTTTAGTTTGTATTTCCTAAGTCGCCTCTTACGACCTCCATGGGAAGACTATTCTACTCTGCCGGAAACCACACGGCTAACTCGTAGCACTCCCTGAATACAACTAGGAATATTAAATTTTAATTCAACAAACTTTACATATTAAAGCCTCTAAACCTTCCATTCCACTGTACAATACCCTTGTCGCAGATAAGTAAATATTAGATGCATAAATGATGATAACCTCTACCAGAGATAAGGGACTACAAACAATATAGTTATGCGAAAGGAATTTGAAAACAATGAAATTCCTTGAACGTTTCATCATTTTCATGAAACTATTTGATAGCAAAGGAATTCATTTAGCAAACAAATTGAGCAAATATATTGTTTAATGCTATGAAAATATTATCAATTTGTATTATGATTAAGTAGGTATTTAGGTTCATGGAATTGCCCTATAGGCAATTAGCACATTTACTTATCAAGTAGGTATACGACATGATCTGATAACAGCTAGGTGTGTCAATAAAATTTTAGACTGAGTCACGTTTCGAAGATTTTTTTTTCTTTTTTAAGTTTAGTAAGATAATTATTATTAATTAACGCTTAAATGTGACAGAATATAGAGGAAAGGTCATGTAAGTCGTAGAGGGAATGTATGAGGAATGATATGGACAAACGGAGACCTAGTATCGATATGGTTGGAAATAGAAAAAAAAAAACTGCGAGTCGGACTCGTGCACTAAGGGTTCCGTACATTAAATATAATAAGTTTGAAATTATTAAAAATATTTTATTATATGATGTTGCTAAAAATGTATGCTTTTTGCAATTTTTCCTTTATCTGTGTTATAAGATTGTGCTTCGTAATAAATTTCAAGATTCTGAGTTCACGTGAAGTACCCTGTAGGTTATAATTCCCTTGCGAGTGTCGAAAAATTATTAAAATATTTTTATTAGTGGTGTTACTAAAAATTTGGGCTTTTTGCCAATTTCCTATATCTGTGTTATAAGACGTTGCTTCGTACCAAATTTCCAGATTCTGAGTTCACGGGAAGTGACTCTAGGATTTGATTCCCTTACGAATATCGAAAATGTCGTGAAATTGCGGCATAAACAGCTGTATCCTTTGATTGCATTGGCTAAGAACTTTGTTTTATTCATAGCCCCAAGGGACAGTAGACCTGAGTATTTGATATGAATTTCAGCTTGATACCTCTACGCGTTCCTGAGAAAAAGGGACTTGAAATACAGACAGAGAGACAGACGGACAACCACGTGATCCTAAAAGAGTTCCGTTTTTTCCGTTTGAGGTACGGAACCCTAGAAATGGTTGAAAATAAAAGAGAGTTGACATATAGAGCTAACCCCATGTAGACCGTCAATGTATTCTCGAGTAGGTAGATCATTTAGGCCTACTCTAAAAAACAAAGAAAGAATAATTCCTTCCGAAGATTTGCTGAGTGTCTGCTACACAAGCTTTTCAGGAGTATATTAAGAACATATTTGTATTTAACTTTAGAGGTAAAATTAACGCTTCGATTGAGTCATAACGAACGATTTTTATTCGCCATAACCAGGTGTGAAATGGTATTGGCTTGACCTTCGGCCTTTATTTAACGTTCGTTTTGATGCCTGCTTTCTGTTTGTTAATAATTCGGCAAGCATCTGGCACAGCCATTAATATATCGCTTTTCCACCTGGCTAACATAACGATACCTCTACTCCTCTACTAACACAATATGCATCTATATCCTAGGTAATAAACATAATTATAGGTGTTAGTCAACTATCTAAATTAAATATAGCGGCAGAACGAGTCACAGTGTGCATATATACGTACTACACATAGGTAGTATTTGTATGATGACATATTTAGAGGCTTAAGTAAATAATCTTTGTAATCAAATTAAATATAAATAAATCTATTTCTCATTACTATAAGCTTTTAATTATCTGTATTCTTCTACTCAAAAGGATCGCTCGCGAAAGAACCGCTAATTTATGTGTTTCATGATTAACTTCAGTTGTAACCATGGAAATTGTAAAAACCATATTTTTTTCTCTTTTTACACTTTTTCCTTTTTATTAAGTTCACACTTTTACTATATTTTTCTTCAGTCCTTGGAACAATAACAATCTGCTCTTTGATTGTCTAAAAACCCATCATGACATGACATAGTCATTTATTTTTAACCAGGTCACCGACATGCGTTTCACTTTTGTTGTGGAAATAAACTAACATTATCCGTGTTAGATGACAATATGCGTGGAATGAGCCAGACACCTTATCTGATACTGATATCTGATAATGATACTAACTATCTGGATAAACGACATATTGAGCACGTATTTACAACGCATTAATATTTTAAATTGAACAGGTGTATAAATGGAAGAAAAATCACTTGTTCAATTAACAACGCAATTTTGTTGCAAGAATGCATCAAAATCATTTATAATATATTTGTGAAATTATGAATAATTTTTTCCGTCCAGTATTGAACTGCTTCCAATTCCACAGAGTTAGATCTTTTTCTATCAAGGTTTACAACCTTCGATATTATTAAGAGTCCATGTCCGGTCGCTACTAATATTTTAGTAAGGAGACAAAAGATAAAGGATCGTCTTTGAAAGATCCCTAGTTTAAAATAAGTATTAAGAGAGAAATGTATACAAACGCCAAAAGACCTACTCCGAATTTATCATCATCAAAAAGTTACCAAACTTTAAAAAATAACTTCATTCGTGACTCGTAAAAATAATCTCATTCCCTCAAGCGTCAGAAAATCAATTAAGTCAATTTACAACCATGGCTTAAACGACAGTCAATTAGTGTTCACCGTTGAGCGATTAGCGTTTAATAAAAAAAATATCGCTCCGACGTCCCAGAGGTAATTAAATTACAACATTACAACCTTAGGGCAACTCTTCACGAAATAAATCAAGGCTTTTTCATATGCCATTAGGGATAATTGATTTCAGCGACCGCGTCCCACAACAAACAAAAAGCTTTATTCGTTAATTTTAAGTTAATATTTAAAAAATAAACAGGCGAAAATTTTGACAGGAAATTAAGGTGCATTCTTTTTATCCCACGTCTTAAAATCTCCAGTGAAATCAATCATGGTGCTTGTTTCTTCCATCTCTTAACGAAGTTTGCAACTCTACATGCAAAAAAAAAATACATGCAAATAAGTAATCATGCAAATATTTTACTCTTCTTAGTTACCATCGAAATAATAGCAATACTTAAATTAGAAGAGATTAAAAATAAGAATCTAAAAATATCACTTTTCGATAAGTATCTCCTTTCTTAAAGTCAATTAAAGAGAACTAAGGACTTTTACCATCACGCAAACAGACCTTTCGCCCTTTGCCTTTGCTACAGACAGTTAGCAGAATTAAACAGTCTGAATTGTTCCAGAAAGGATAAAGACATACTATTATGAAAAAAAAAAACTTACCAGATTTGCCGCACCGAGCGCTCCCAAGCACCACAACTCTTATTCGATTTACTGTCATCTTCATCAGTCCGAAATCACAGCACAAGTGTAAAACACGTGCAAAACTGTCGGTCTCCTGATCGCGATCTAAGATCAGATGTCTCTCTACGCACGAGCGCACGGCACACCTGGTCGAAAGCGACTGTGCGACTGCCGACTTGCAGTCAAACAATCGCGGACTTTGTACACTCTATTCGGATTTGAATACTTTATTTACACACATTGTGGGGATTTTTATCAACATGTGCAGCGTGCAGCTTCTGTCGTCAATCGGCTGCGTGCGAGCGACGTCGAGTTGGTGACACACCTTCTCTTATCGTAGTCGCAGCCATTCGAATAAGACCTTACGATTCAACTGTTACTCCGACAACAACAGTATAAATTGACCATTATGATAAATTTGAAAAAAAAAAGTCGGTACCATGTGATAACTTTCAGACTTATCCACTCAACTTAATATATTTATATAATATAATATACTTTAAAAAAATAAAGACAGCACATTGATCCTTGATAACACAAACCTTCTTACCATTAAATTAAAGTCTAAAAATGTTTAGTTTGGACCATAATTCATTCCTTTTTATATTATACTATTTGCTGTCGGCAGCTCCCCCGGCGTTAGTATCTATCCCTCAGGAACAGTAGAATTTCCCGAAATTAAAAGTAACCTATTTACTTCCCCGGGCCCGAACTACCTCCATACCAAATAATTATAAATGTAGTTAATACATTATTATTAGGTATTTTTTCTTGCATTCATTACGCTATTTTGATATACTCATAATAATATTATTTATTTCTTAATTTAACAAGAGTTTAGTAAATAATATTTTATATCAAAGCATTATAAAATCATAATATTATACATATAATATTATTTAAGATAATATTATAAATGCGAAAGTGAGTTTGTTTGTTTGTTACGCTTTCATGTTGTAACTATTGAACCGATCATCATGAATAGATATTTTATCCCGGGAAAAAGTACTGTTCCCGAGGGATCGACATTGACGCGAGTGTCGCCGCGGGCGAAGGCTAGTAAAACCATAAATATGTCAACAACTGTTAAGTTTGGGATATGGCTCTTTGGCCTCCAAAAGATAAGCAATGGTCTTCACTAACTACAATTTAGTCTTTGTACCATACACGAACGTACATAATAGTGTATAAAAACGAAAGACTATGGGAACATTTATGTCACTCAACAACTAGAACAACTACAACAAATACACCATACTTAGAGGTCGTTGTCCACAAATCTGTGCCAATGATCTACAGCCGCTGACATGTGATAGTATGATATAACACGTAGCTGTCAGTAGTAACTTATGATCTGAAAAAACTAGATTCGTTATCCAATTCCGTTCACTCTTAGTTTCTTTCGTCTTCATATTTATGTGAGACGTCGCTACTACACTTATTAGGCATTTCGTGTCGCTCGTCTATCAGAAGATTTAAATTTAGAATGTCAGTCACAGAAATATCTACGTTTATACTCGTACCCACGGCATTTTTCTTCCATTTTAAATTGAATTTTCGTATCGGTTGAGCAAGTGCATGTACATGTAGGTTTTTTTAGGGCCCCGCACCCAAAGGGTAAAAACGGGAAACTATTAATATCGCACCGCTGTCCGTCTGTCACCAGGCTGTATCTCATGAACCGTGATAAACAGTTGAAATTTTCACAGATAATGTATTTTTGTTGCCGCTATAACAACAAAATAATACTAAAATAAATAATGAAATAAGTACTTATGGGGTTCCCATACAGCAAATGTGATTTTTTTGCTTGTATTTGCTCAATATTGATAACGGCAATAGGTAGACGCTTGAAATATTTACAGAATATTTAGTTATATGTTCACTTTAAACATAAATAATTCAATAAAAATAAAATTAATATTAAAAGGGGGTTACATATAATAGACATGATTTTTGTGCCGTTTTTATAGTAAGGAATCCTTAGTGCGCGAGTCAGGCTCACACATGGCCGGTTTTTTGTATCTATGTTTTTAATTTTAGACGAATACTACAATACTTCCACTCTTGTATAACAAAGGAGCCCAATGGCGCAGTAGGTTTGATTATCGATCAGATCATGTCATCATGCGCTTACGCAAGTAAGCTATCCTGGACGCGGTCACTCTTGCAAAAGTGACTAAAAGTGGCATAACATATCTCGAGCTCCTCCATGTTCGTTAAGACGTTGGACTCGGCTGTAATCGTTGATGGCAGTCGTTAAGCTATGTCATATGTTGGCCACTTGCAGACACGAAAAACAAATAACAAATAACATGGTAATTCGTTAATATGCACGGACTGATAGTGGAATTTTTCATATAGTGATTTATTATGATGCAAAGATAAAGTTTTTCGGCTTTGGCAGTGAAGCGAAAATGCAAAATAAGATTCTTCCAAAACAGATATTCCAAAGGATATCCAAGTTTGTCTTATAAATATTTATAAACGGATTCTATTGTTATATTCGGGGAATAAAACCAGTAATAGATAAAGAAATGAGCCAGTTGATAAAAGGGACAGTTTTGTTGGATTTTAATAAGGAGACTAAGCCGTGTAAGAATTTTAACAAGCCCTTTGTTAGAGGATCCTAATCGTCTAGAAATGCAGCGAAAAGGTAGTCGCTTTGAATAATTTAATATAAAACCAATAATCATTTATAAACACTACATTGTAGCCTACAATTTTGAGAAATAGGATATGGTGATATGGTGATAGTGATACAAATGCAGCCAAAAATAAACAAAATATCGAATCTGGATTTTTGTTTAAATGAACTATCGAAATAACGAAGTGTTCATCTTTTGATTTAGTGGAATTTGAAAAATAAAACAATTATTATTCGAATTTAAGCAATTTTCTTCACTTCATAGATCAATATAAATGTCTCCAAAAATGTCAGAGCGTCACGAGGTTTTCCCTGTGTGCTATGTCTTGAGGTCCTTCAAAATGCGTGTTTACAGGTATTTTAAGAGTCGGCAACGCATCAGCACCTCCTCTGGTGTTGCAGATGTCCATGGGCGACGGTGACCACTTTCCATCAGGTGGCTCGTCTGCTCGTTTGCCGTCAAATACATGTGTATTTGACGGCAAACGAGCATTGTTTTTTATGTAAAAATTTTTTAAAAAAAACATGCTTGTGTAATTGTTTGTGGCGGAGGGCCTAGTCACACCATAACACATCTTCATCCTAGATTGGATTTTATGATCTTCTCATTTTTATAACCACGTTGTGCGTAGTAAATACATTTTACTATTTTATTTTATTTTATTTGATTTAGAACATTTCTTTATTATTAAATGAATGTTAAAGAAAGGCAATCATAACTAATCCTAACTACATAATATCATAAATGCGAAAGAGAATTTGTTTGTTTTTACACTTTCACGCCTTAACTACTGAATTAATTATCATATAATTTTACATATGTCTGTGCCTGGGGCACAGAAATAGACATAAGGCACTTTTTATACCCGAAAAGTAATGTACCCGGATCGACATTAAGGCAAGAGAAGGCGCAGGAAAAAGCAAGCACCTAATTCCTTTGATTTGAATAGTTATGAAACTCACATAGATGGCTTTATTGGTCTTGATCACAAAAAGTCTTTCAGTTAATTAAATATGACAAATTGGATAGCCTATACAAAACCCATGAGATCAAACTAAAGAATAGAAGAATAATTAAACGGACCAATGTTAAAAATCTTGATAGCTTTAACATTCCAATTCAAGGGGTTTTCGGGATTCATTTTAGTAAGTTGACTTTAGACAGAAATTAGATACACCGCATGCAAACGACTTACGAAAATAAGATCGCATTAATATTTAACAGTTTTATTTTACTCAGTCAACACTTTCGGACCTTTGATATAAACGAAGTCATTTCACGGATGTTACAGAGATTTAAATCTGTAGGTATAAATGATTAATAAAAAAGATAACACCAAGGGAAAATAAGATTTTTTAACACACATTACCCTACAGACCGCTGTTTGTTACCTTAAATCATACTCACCTGAAAGTCAGTCATCAAAACATCAACCAGCACAATGAAATATGTGTGCAAGTTTCCGTTGCAGATTTTGAAAAAGAAAATATTATTAACCTTATATATTATTAACAATCCTTCAATGAAACACAAAAAATCCACAAAAAATATTCAAATATGCTGATAATATTTTTTACGTGTATTATCGTCATATTTTAACATTACTACACTAAAATATTATGATGACTTGATTGCCCGTGAGTTCAAAGAGGTTCTGACAAAGGGTTCAGGTTTGCCACGGATGTGCGTATTGTGCGTGAAGAAAGAGGCGACATAATTGGCCAAGAACAAGTCGGAATATACACAAACATTTCCGCATCCATTAAAAGCTTTGCAAAGAAAATTTTGCAAAGCTCTTTGTTTCTCCGAACAATCTCCCCGGTTCTAAAAACCATTAGAGCTATGAATGCTGTTCTGTGTATTTGCATTAATTCTAGTGTTTACCATATTATATTGATTATATTTGCTTTATATTATATTTATTCACGGAAAATAAAGCGACACCGAGATTAAAACGCTTGCAAGCTTGAAACATTGAACCGTAATCTGAATATTGATGGGTAAAGTGATAAGCTGAGTCAGGCTATTTGCATTTAAAGGTTACTTTAAGTTTGCTTCTCTAAAATAGAATTCAGCATACTTTCTTCCTATTTGTATCACTCTTGGCAGAGTCGTGGTCAACATTTTGTTTGATTCTGGGGGGCAGGTGTAGCTCGCCGTCCGATGTCCTGCCACCTCTCCCTGCTTGCAGTCATTCTGGTGCAATTGTGTATAGGCTCGCCAACCAGCGACTTCTTTCCGCGCGTATTGCCTTCTACCTTGCCTTGGACAACAAAACGTTCAATCGAGTCATGATTTCGTCTCGAGATGTGACCAAACAGCTTAAGTATGCAAGTATGTACTATACTTGATAACCGCTGCCAAAATCAGCATACTTACACCAAATGTATAATTAGGAGTATTTTTGGTCACTTTAGTTTTATCTAGTGATGGGTATTAAATATATTTTGCATAGCATGTATAGCTTCCGACATCCTTTTTTAGTACCTAAGATCTGTTGTTGCAATTTGGCTCGGGAACCCTAAAAACGTGAATGCGTCGTCAACATAAAAATTAAAGCAAGACGGTCAGATGAGAAGGGCAGACGACACCTGTGGGTATTGTAAGTCTTCTTGCGGTCACTCTCCCCGCATGTTATCCGTCCTATTGTTGAAGCTTGATCGATAAAGTGAGGCGTAAGTCCCATGGTCATTTTTTAGTTAGGATTTGTGTACTCGTAGGTAATCAAATCTCGCTAGTTAAATTTAACAAACTTTGGTGTTCGATTTTGTTGTAATATTATGTATACAAGCGCGTACCGTTAAATGGGAATAACAATGCATTGTAATAAAATCGACAAGCTGCAAAATTCATTTCTGTAAAAACCATACAAATCTTGACTGGACTGAGTTTCTTTCGGCGTGTTCTTCTCATCAGTGGTCATTCCGAAACGCTAGAAGTTTTCGATTTTGCAAACATATTAAAAGAATATAAATAGCAGAAAAATATGACGTTCAAAAGCTAACATTATCCTATTTTGTATAAATTAATATTCAATTTCCTTTTTTATTATCATTTTGAAATGCAATTTGAAAGTATTGCATTTGGTTACAGACACAGCATATTAATGCTTCTCAAATCGAATACCAATACATATTTTTATGGTTCTTTCCTTGTTTAAGTGCATTTACGAAATTTCTGTAGAGTTAAGTTTAAGATACAATGGATATAGGTCGACTAGTTTAAAGTCGGCTATTTTGTGTGTAATGTTTTGATCTCATACTTCGCAGAATACTATGTTTCAAAGAGCATACAGCATACAGCTTATTAAGTAGAGTATAACACCCATATTCTTAAACATTACCTTATGATTCTCTTGACTCAAACTTACTGAAGGTTACCTTAAGAAAATCCTCAGTCTCACCTTTGTATTTGTATTCTCAGTCGCATACTCAACCTTATCTTGAGGATCCTTCAGTGAGGCTGAATTTGAGGAATGACGTCATTGTTTCGTTTTATTATGTTTGCACACCTAGGCAACCTAGGCAATATTTTACTTTTTAAATTTCTCTTTGGCTCTGGATGGAAGTCCTTTTAACAAGATATTTGATAGATATAAACGAAAGTTGCCATTGTTAAAAAATTGTCTTCATATTATCTTCAATTTGTGATTGAAAGCAAATTAAAAGTGTATTTAGAAGTATTTTTTTTACAAAATAGTACATGCTACGTTACATAAACAATGACATAGAATATTGCATAGCAAAATATTTTTTTACAGTCAACTACGTTAAACTTGAAACAAAGGTGATCCACTTATATCTATGTAGCTGCTGGAGCTGAATATGGTTTCTTCAATTGATTTATACTTTTTTGTAAAAGAACCTAATATATATACATACATACCGCAAGATTTTGAATACCCTGGCAATTTTTAAATATCGTAAACACTTGGAATCAGGTTTACAAATAAATAAAATAATACATAATCGTAACAAAAAAAACCGGCCATGTGCGAGTCGGACTCGCGCACGAAGGGTTTCCTACCGTTATCTATAAAAACGGCAAAAAAATCATGTCTGTTGTATGGGATCCCCCTTTAATATTAATTTTATTTTTATTTAATTCTATATTTTTAAGTGAATATATAACTAAATATTCTGTGAATATTTCAAGCTTCTACCTGTTGCCGTTATCAATATCGAGCAAATATAGCCAAAAAGTCACGTTTGTTGTATGGGAGCCCCCTTTAATATTAATTTTATTCTATTTTTTAGTATTTGTTGTTATAGCGGCAACAGAAATACATCATATGTGAAAATTTCAACTGTTTAACTATTACAGTTCATGAGATACAGCCTGGTGACAGACGGACAGACAGATAGACAGACAGACAGACGGACCGCGGAGCGAAATTAATAGGGTCCCGTTTTTACCCTTTGGGTACCGAACCCTAAAAGCCAAAATAATAAAATCAATATGAGTCATACAATTATATAATATTATTCTCTTCCAACTTAATTGTTAAATTATGTGAAGAACAACATTCTTCCTAAAGCGAAATCTATCACGGAATTGATCTTCGTCGGGAAACATAATCGTAACGATTATCGTAAACATATTCATAAAATCTTCAAAGTCGAAATATAAAAATATTCGAAGACATTATAACAAAGTTTCACAACCACAACAACTTCTGACACGTAAAGCGTCATTAATGGCGTTCAAGGGATCCTTAAGGTAGCTCGCGACCTACCTTATGTTTGACGTTTGCTTCCTTGCCTTGAATAAGGTTCTACCTTGATTTGAGGAAGATTTTACCGACCAAGAATGCCAAATCGTTCTAGTAAGGTTGAGTCAAGTCAAGGAAATTTTGAGGTAATGTTTTAGAATACGGGTGTAAGACTCAGGGAATTAAAACGTATTGAGTGAGCCAAGTACCGCAGCACAGAAAAGTATTAATGTTATTGTTTAAATTTATCATAAGGGGTGTTAAAAAGCCTCATATTTTTGAAAGAACCACACAACCCAACATTTGGACCACTTATCCAAAGAATCAATGCTATCACTTGAACATTCCCTTTTTTAAACATTCCCATACAAAAATCCCATCTAAATTTATTCCATACAGGACTATCAATATTTACGGTGATAATATAAGTGATAAATCCATCCACTTCATTGCTCCTCGTTGTTTCGACTCCTATTACACTATCCGGTAGCCACCCGATATTAATCAAAACCGAAATTACCATCTAATCTCAACATAACAAGAAGTCGTGTCGGGTAACACGATTTCGGAAACAGGTTTTTGTAAGATTACTCCTCAGAGACAAAGCTTAGCTCGTCAACCACAACGCGCACGCTGCACCGTTATCAAATTATACTGTTGGATAAGAGCTATTTTATCTTCATTTTAGTATTTATTCAAATTACTAGCTGTCCCGCTACACTTCGTTTCGCTATTATTTTTTGTCGTAAATATTTCTTATATTTTAATAGTTATTCTCTTAGAGATTATAAAAATCAGTTCATCCGTTCTTCAGTTATAAGACTTATAAATGGTGTGACTATCCCGACTTTGATATATATGATAGAAGCTTGTCATGAAAATTTTAAATCAATTGATTTACGTAGCTCTTCGTCTATTTTCGAATACTATTGGTATTTGAAGCAAGCTTCTGTCGTAATTTTGATAATATTGAAATTAAGGTGAAATATCTGACTGACGGTATAATACAAACTAACTAGCCATTATGTGGCCCGCTAGTTGGTATTATACTAACGTCAGTCCTGACATATCAAGAATCAAGTCAGGACGTGGACCATGTAATAGACAAGTTTACAAATAATTTTAGAAGTTTTTTGGAAGACTTTAAATTGTGAATGTTGTTAAAATATATTATACGGCCCGAGCTGTATGGCTTTGTAGCCCAATCTGACGCAAGTAAGGTTATTTTATCGACCACTACCGATTCCGGTTAAGCAAAACATTGCGAGTAAACCAACACAATCCACTAGGATTGTTCACTAGTGAGTGAAATAGAGAAGACAAATGAGAAACCGCTTCATGGTTCCTGACAAAAAAGTCCTCACAGCCACAGGAGCGGGGTTACTGGTAATTAGATGTAATCTTCTTAAGAGGTTATGGTGACTGTCGCTTGAAATCGATTTACTTCTATAATGTTTATACCTGTAAATCAAAATACATGTTCTATTATGTTCTATATCTTTCTCGGGTAAACTTATATCTACAGCTACGTAATACTTACATCTCATCAATCAAGGTCAAATGTTTTTTCGTTTTTACCGCTTTTTCTTGCAATTCTGTATCCTATTAGGAATTCTGATTTCCAGATTTCAATATAGTTAGGAGGTTCAAAATCACGCTGCATATTCTAGGAATCCAGTCTTTAAAAATTAGCTACTTCTCTAATTACTTGATCAAGTTTATTATTACCTTGTCATAAGTGAAAGACATCATATTTAACAACTTTCTCAAATCGAAGTTTCCTTAATTGATCATCAGTTTAAGAGAAATCTTAACACCATGTAATTAGTACGAATGAAAAATATAGGTAATAAACCATGAGCTTTGGTGCATTCGAAAGAAATCATCATTCAGTTGCAACGTGAAACTTTCATATATCACTTCTTAATTACCTTTGGATTAACCTGCCACTGGTGTGAAGGAAGAAGTCATTAGGGTTCTACACTAAAATGGTAAAAGAAATTGTGGGTCTGTCAATCATTTCTTGTTTTATAATATGGATATCCAAAATTGGTTAAAATCAGTTATTAGATGCTTATCAAATCAAACACGATGTTGAAAATGTTTATATACTTATTTTGGTGTGGGTTCTTAAGATAGTAGAAACTGTTACTCATTTAATTGAGACAAGGAAAAATATAAAATTAATTTATGCCTTTGTTCTTCATCTTCTTACATTGCAAGCACTGGACCTACGGCCATCATTAGATGGCCGTAGGTCCAGTGCTTGTTAACTAGGCTAATTAGAATGTGTTACAGCATGAATCAGCCGTGTGGTTTCCGGCAGAACAGAACCTATTCTGCCTTTATTATACCTTTGATTATACCTTTCCAAGTCTTCCCATGGATGTCTTCAGAGGCGACTTAGGAGATACAAGCTAAAGAAAGCTCATAAACATCAATGAGACCTCTCCAACCCGTCTGGCCAGCGAGGAGAGTGTAGGCCAAATCCTCTGTCTGCTCTGTCCAAGTATGGCTCCGGTAGTACAGAGAGGGTCATGCTCCTGCAGTGGAGACTAAAAAGACCTGATGATGATGATGATGATGATGATGACAGCATGAATGTATAATATATAAGTATGACGCATCTATTTGAAAGATAAACATAAAATGAATAAATATGTAATATAAAAAACAACCTCCGTGGTCCAGTGGTTAAGGCGTTTGCCTGTAGACCCGGGGGTCGTGGTTCGACTCTTACGGGAAGCATACTTTGTATAGTTGTTTCCAGTTTCGTTAGGACATTGCAGGCTTCCCCCCCGATTGGTTCCCATCTTGTCGCGATGGGGGGGCTCAGTAGCCGCGGATTAGCCACCCGCGGTGAAGCCAAGAGGAACCGAGCGGAAGGCGCTCCAGGTGGGTTTTCGGAGGGCACCCACCTCGGAGTTGCCTTACAGAGAGGAGAACACCTCTTTAAAAAATCAGTAGAGCGGGCCTCGTGGAGAGAAGCACATTAAAAAACGGCTAGTTAGTGGGCGTCGAGGAGGACAACCTCGTTAAAAAACAGTGGATAGGGCCCCGAGGAGATGACCTCGTTAAAATAACAAACTAGGATGAGGCCTGGCTGTGGGTGAGGGGGGTGGAATCTCTCCGCACTCACAGTCGTGGGAGGGGTCGCGGGGGAAGAGGAGTGTCGGTGAATAGGTGCGCCGTTCTCCCTGTCCTCCGCGACCAAGCGCGGCTGTGGCGCTTGACATGGCATCGGTGGGGCCGCAGGGGAAGAGGAGTGTCGGTGATAAGGTGCGCCGCTCTCCCTGTCCTCTGCGGCCGACAATTGGTGGGCCTCTGTTACCTATGGTTAACAGAGGCCAAACTGAGGGCTGGTTGAGCGGCGGAAACGGGATTCCGTCTCGCTCGACAGACAGCCCCCCGAATTGAGACGTCGCTGATGTCAAGACGTCTACCCTTTAGGGCCAGACTGGCTGGCTGAGGGCCGCTCCTATCCCTCTCATTGGAGAGGGTACCGGAGCTGGATGGGGCTGCAAATTAGCGGCCGCCGCGCCGGGGCTGTGGAGCATTAGGAAGCACACGGCCCCGGCATTATGCGGATTGGGTATGACACCGTGTGGTTTTAGTGGGTTCGAGTCCCACATACCTGTCCGGCTTCCCGTGGCCGGATGGACGAGACATGAGACTTTCCACACGTTAAAAAAAAAAAAAAAAAAGGACATTGCAGGCTTAAATCACCTGATTGTCTGATAATAAAGATGATTCCGTGCTTCAAAGGCATGTTAAGCATACGTACATATACAAAGTATGTATGTGACATGTGACTGAGCTTAGTAGAGTAAAAATATATAATAAAATATATTTTCTTAGTATTATTATAACCTACTAGCTGTCGATCCTACGGGGACATCACTTATTCCGAGATAAAATGTAGCCTAAGTGTTAATCCAGGTAATAATATATGTGTGTGCAAAATTTAATCAAAATCCGTTTAGCAGTTTTGGCGTGATTGAGTAACAAACATCCATACATACTCAAAAACTTTCGCGTTTATAATATTAGTAAGGATAAGTACATACTACGTGTACTACGTACTCTAATAAATGTATATACTTACATAATGATTCGTAAAATTAAGTCCGTAAGTAAACCTTTCCATGCTTGATGCAGAATCATAAGCTTAATTTCAACTCGCACTTTGCTGATAATTTTTTTCATCCTTTTCCTCTTTCAAGTAGCACTCTGTGACTGACTCGGCCTAATTTTTCTGTCAGTTTTGTGTGTAGGTCAGCGTTTATACATTTATCTCCATCGAGACATCGAAATCGTGAACCAAATTATGCAAAATTGCAGGCTGTCTACGAACGCATTTATACAATTAAGGTTTCAAAAAATCTTAAAATATACAAAAAAAAAAAACTTTTTTAAAAGCTTGTAGCTCACGCAGATGTCGGGTGAGTCAAATATTTGGACCACCTTTAAGATTTAAGAAGATGTGTTGTATTGTGGATGTAGGGACTTTTATTTCTTATGGTAAACATGTGTGTATGACTGATGAAAATATTTAATTCGATCAGTTCATTCCATACAATTATTCCTTGTAAAATGAATTTTGGGGAATATTTGAACAATGGTTAGAGATGAAAGTGAAAAACAAAAATCTAAATATGTTTTATAGTTTATGCATAAAAGTTTTAAACATTTTACTATTTTATTAAATTCTAGCAGTCCGCCCCGGCTTTGCACGGGTAAATATAGTAACTTTATCTATAGCCTATGGTGTTATCAGTGATAATGCACATCATCATTTCGTGTAGGTGTCACGGTCAATCGACCATGCACACCCTGGTGTCAGTGTTCTTCGGAACCGCCTCTCGGCCTCTGTACGTCAAAGTGGCAGCCGGGATCAATGGCTTAACGCGCCTTTCGAAGCACGGAATCATCTTTATTATCAGACGATTAGGTGATACAAGCCTGCAATGTCCTAACCAAACTGAAAATAACATAACGAAGTATGCTTCCCATGGGAATCGAACCCACGAGCCCCGGGTTTACAAGCAAACGCCTTAAACACCAATTTTTTAAATCTGTCCATTACTTTGAAGCCTATTCCGTCAAATCTTTCCTCTTTATTTTGTTATTTAGTGTAGATTTGCTGAAATCGATAAATACCTTATAAGAAAATTAAAATTTTACGCTTGCACAGTATATTATAAATGAAAAAACAAATATATTAAATTAAATGTCTGTATAACAAGAGTTACGTAATTGCTTATGTTTAATATCCATTATAAACGTTTGACGAACACATACATTAACATGAATTTGGCTTATCAGTCAAAAATATTTGAATGATTTATGTCCCAAAATACTTGATTAGTGCGTTTTTCATTACATTACAATATTGTCGTATCACCGGCGTGGCGACCAAGCCTTATGGATGAAATAGGATTAGTGCAGTGTTACATTGTAAGGCGGTCCTAGAGTCTTCCTTACAATAACACTTTCCTACTGATAATCTGCACACAGGACCGGGCCAAGAGTTTTAGGGCCCTGGGCTAATCTTTTTTAGGGCCTGTCCAATTCAGCCGCAGGAAGTCCACTGGACGTAGGTCTCCTCCAAGAATTTCCAATACCACCGGTTGGAATCGGTCTACATCCAGCGCTATCCACCACCACTGATCACCTGGTGGGTTCTGTGAGTTTTTTGCCCCCCGAACCCTTCCAGTCGCAGAGAAACACCGAAAACCTCATCCACAGCTCTTTGAGCGATCTTGAGCTTTCCATAGTAAGGAATCACGTTTTAGCCCTAAGTCCACACTACGGTAGCACACAATCTCACAATACATATAAATATTTATGGACAAATTAAAGCGATTGAGCTAGCCTCAAGATAAGTGTGAAACTTGTGTTATGGGATACAATATAACTAAATACATATGTATATAAATATCAAAGACCCAGACCAATCAAGGTAAAGGTAGCCAAGGTAAAATGGAAAAATGAAAAAGATCATTTTCCATTTTACCTGACCGTGGATCGAACCCGAGACCTCTTGTGTGGCAGCCGAAATTGACGACCACAAGGACACTGAGCTCGTCAGAAAATTGATCTAAAACTTTGGTTGGTGGAGTTCTAGAAGCCTGACTTTTGGAGAGACGATTTGCTTTGCAAACTTTTCTCTTCCATGTAGCTACAATAAAAAGCGGCAGAGGTAGCAAGTCTTTCAAGACTTACTGATAGAAGTAATAACGCCTGGATATTTACAGGGCCCTAAACTGCAGCCTAAAATCCCTGCCCCTGTCTCCACAAATACATTTGTAATGCCAGCCATCTATTTAGTAAGTTGAGAGCGTCCTCATTGGCAGAGTTAATTAAGATGAGGAGATAACTAGCATAAAGGAATGGTAATATTATTCAGCGATTATTGGTATCATAATGGAATATAACAAAGTGCCTAGTGTTGCCTAATAAATAATAGATACTCGTAGGGGTCGATAGTTTAAGTTTATAAACTTCTCGTCTCTTCCATGCTGGTCTGGGAGAAAAGAAAAACGTAGAATGTGCCAGCTGCTTCTTTTCCCGCGCAGATTGTAAAAGCCGATCGAGGGATTGGGCTAAAATCTGCGTATTCATGTGAATAGGCGATTCGGCTAGCAACCCATCACTATTTTGATTCCCTTTTTCCACCCACGCGCCCTCCATCATGCTTAATGTGGTCATAAGGTCTCATGGCGAACTCCGTGGCGCAGTGGTTAATACGCCAGCCTGCGACACGAGGGTCCGGGTTCGATCCCCGGTGAGGTCAAGATGGAAAATGATCTTTTTCGGATTGGCCTGGGTCTTGGATGTTTATCTATATATGTATTTGTTATAAAATATAGTATCGTTGAGTTAGTATCCCATAACACAAGTCGCGAACTTACTTTGGGGCTAGCTCAATCTGTGTGATTTGTCCGAATATATTTATATACATATTTATTTATTTATAGACCTAGGCTTTATCTACCCCGCAAGGGAAAAAAGACGTGATACTATGTATGTATAAACAAATTATTATTACGCTGAGGCGAATTTCTATTTTCTGCTTTAGCTATGGTATATTGGGGCTCCAAAGCAAGTTTCTGCTATTATGAATGCATTTTAAACTCTTCATGTTTTATATGATTTGACATTCGCTGCCTACTAGAAGTCAACCTTGGGTAACTCAGAATCACAGAAAAACCTGTGAAAATGTAGGAAGTACAAGTATTAGCACCAGCTTAGATTCGATCCCAGTCCCTCTTAGTTACTGGAGTAGCTTGAACTGTACCACTGAGGCCATTTATCGATAAGTCAACTATCGATTAGTAAGCAGCACTCAGTGGAGAGCGTGAAGATTCCAGGGGAAGATTCGAGGAGAGCAATTTTAGTATTTTAGCGTAAGTTATGGGTTTGGATCTGATACGCCTCGCTGTATTTCCCGCAGTGCCGATACACTTCGTGATACCCTCCCCTGGCTTCGGGGATTTACGAAATGCTGTGTGTTATTTATGTATTTTATTCAGAACTAGGAACACGCCCGTAAGTACGTACGTAGAAGATCGTTTCAGTTAATGTTTCCATTATTATTGATGTTTATAACGTTTTGTATGTTACACATTACAAGCACAAAATTGATGTATTGTGATCATCATCATCATTTCGTGTAGTGACATGGCATTTTGGAATGCCATGCGGCTCTCTAGGAAATTTTGTTTGAAAAAAAATCTGTCATCATCATCATCATCAGGTCCTTTTTTAGTCTCCACTACAGGACCACGACCCTCTCTATACTACTAGGGCCACACTTGGCCAGAGCAGCCAGAGGACTTGGCCTACACTCTCCACGCTGGCCAGACGGGTTGGAGAGGTCTCTTAGATGTGTATAAGCTTTGTTTAGCTTGTATTTCCTAAGTCGCCTTCTACGACATCCACGGGAAGACTTGGAGTGGTCCTATTCTACTCTGCCGGATACCACACGGCTAAAAATCTGTGGGGTCTTGAAAAGTTAAGATCAAAGTTAAAATGTATGTAGGTAATATTTGTAATTTTTTTAAGTTCATTGAGCATCATTAGGACATTTAAATAAATTATCACAATTTCCAAGTTCGCGGCGAACTTACTTGTTACAAGTTCATCATCATCATCATCATCTCAGCCGCAAGAAGTCCACTGCTGGACATAAGCCTCCCCAAGGATTTCTAATATGACCGGTTGAATGCATCCAGCGTCTTCCTGCGACCTTGGTTAGGTCGTCCGACCACCTAGTTGGTGGGTGACCAACGCTGCGCTTGCCGGTACGTGGTCGCCATTCGAGCACTTTTCTGCCCCATCGGCCGTAAGTATCACTGGCAACACACATTGGTCGAATACTTTCAACTTAAGGCACTGAGGTATTTTGGACGAGAAGACACTTCGGAGCTTCCAGCCGAGTCGGATTCGTCGAATGACCTCATTTTGAAGCTGGAACTTCCAACCTGGATCAACTGACCCAGATAGATATATTGGTCAACAGCTTCAAGTATGGAGCTCCCAACAAGTACTGGAGAAGGCGCAACATGGACATTCGACATTATTTTCTTCTTACAAGTTCAGTTTATCGTAATTATTAGTTACTTAAAGAGAACTATGACCTTACAAATTATTAGCGCTTACGTAACTTACGTAACCTCGTGTGTGTTACCGCTTGAATTGCTTACGAAAGGTAAATTACTTTAAAAAATCTCAGTTTCCCCATTTCGGAAGGCATTTAAGCCGTTAGTAGGCGCTGTCATCATTAGACATAGATTTAGTAAGCTTGATTGATTTGCTATAGATCTGCAGTTTAGGCCACTTACACAAATCAAACAATTTGTCTTATCATTATCATCATCATCAGGTCTTTTTAATCTCGACTACAGGAGCATGACCCTCTCTGTACTACCAGAGCCATACTTGGCCAGAACTGACAGAGGATTTGGCCTACACTCTCCTCGCTGGCCAGACGGGTTGGAGAGGTCTCATTGGTGTTTATGAGCTTTGTTTAGCTTGTATTTCCTAAGTCGCATCTTACGACGTATATGGGAAGACTTGGAGTGGTCCTATTCTAGGTAATTAGTTACCTCTATTGTGGTATTCTTCTATGATATTATATTTTATAACAAATACACATACAGCGTGTAATATACCCAACGACGTTTCCGTAAATGAGTGACTCAGCCCGTCGATATGATCAACTTTGCCTATGGAACCAATGCTGGGAACTTTGTTTAGCTTGTATTTCCTAAGTCGCAACTTACGACGTACATGGGAAGACTTGGAGTGGTACTATTCTACTCTTCCGGAAACCACACGGCTAATCTTTTCTTATCAACTAAATAAAAATATATATGGACAAACACACAGATTGAGCTAACTCCAAGGTAATTGGTGACCTCTATTGTGGTATTCTAATAATAAATAAATAAATATATACGGACAAATCACACAGATTGAGTTAGCCCCAAAGTAAGTTTGAGACTTGTGTTATGGGATACTAACTCAACGATACTATATTTTATAACAAATACATATAGGTGTAGATACACATCCAAGACCCAGGCCAATCTGAAAAAGATCATTTTCCATCTTGACCTGGCCGGGGATCGAACCCGGGCACTCCGTGTCGCAGGCTGGCGTGTTGACCGCTGCGCCACGGAGCTAGCCATAGAATTTTCGAAGAATTCTTCTATGATATTATTTTTATAACAAATACACTTACAGCGTGTAACATACCCAACGACGTTTCCGTAAAGGAGTGACTCAGCCCGTCGATATGATCAACTTTGCCTATGGTACCAAAGCTGGGAACTCAATTTTTTTTTACAATTTTATATAGTCGCCTGCCCGTCGAATACTTTTGTACGTAAATGTTTTTTTTTTTTTGAGTTCCCTGCATTGGTTCTATTGGAAAAGTTGTTTATTTTGACGGGCTGAGTCACCCCTTTACGGGAACGTCGTTGGTTATGTTACACACTGTATAGATAAATATCCAAGACCCAGGCCAATCTGAAAATATCATTTTCCATGTTGACCTAACTGGGAATCGAACCCAGGGCCTCGAATTATAAAAATAAAGATAAAAATGTATGTGTAATATCGTTTACAAAAGCGTACTATTCCGCTAAGATTCAACCCCGTTACTGCCAGGTTACTACTGATACTAAAAACGAGACGTTATGAACCGTAACGTGGAAAATATTATTATTACACACATTGTGAATGTCTTCACGTCTGCAGTAAAATGTCTCAACAAAGACAATTAATATAATGACGTCACTTATCATGTGCACACGCACGTTTCATACATTATTGGATCGTTATTGTTCGTACGATTATACATACATACATGCATAGTATCACGTCTTTTTCCCCTTGCGGGGTAGACAGAGCCACGGTCTATAAGACCTTATGGCCACATTTAGCATTTTGGTGGGCGTGTAGATGGGAAACCGAATCAAAGTAGTGATGGGTTGCTAGCCGCATTGCCTATTGACGTGATTCCGCAGATTTTCGCCCATTCCCTCGATCGGCTTTTACGATCTGCGCGGGAAGAGAAGCAGCTGGCACATTCTACGTTTTTTCTTTTCTCCCAGACCAGCATGGAAGAAGGGCGTACCCTATATTACGCGGATATGTATGATCAACAAATACTTGAAAATAACTCGGTTTGATAACATGAACAATCTTTCCCATGGGATTAATTCGATGTCAAAAATATCGACATGCCCATACAAATGATCCGGTTGGTATTTTCATAAGTTTTTTTTATATGGTAATATCTCTTATTAAATTAAGAAATAAAATATAGTGAAAAATTTTACACGGAGCGCGTTTGAAGCAAGTCGGTGGTTCACATCCCGCCCGCGTGGAATTTCTGCAAGTGACATTCATTTCACAAATGTTCTGTAGAACTTTTTTATTAATTCTGAATTTATGAATTATCCACATACATTTGTGCACCTGACTTGAATAATAAAACGTACTTAACACAAAAAAGCCACCCACGAAAGAATACATTACAGTCGCTAGCCCACAAGTATATGTAGTATTTTTTTCTCTATACCCTTAGTAACACGAGACTATGCCGTCGCGCAATATTTTGCATGAGGAGCCCATAATTAAAAAGGTTGCATTTACTGCGAACTCCGTGATGCTGAGGATGTATATTTTTACCAGAACACGATACAGATAATAAATATTTCAGTAACAACGCATTCTAAGAAGAGAGCCGAGTGAGGGTGATAGCACGCACTGCGCTTATACTAGGGTTGCTACGCTTATGGCATAAAATGTTAGTTATAAGAATATATTTTTTTAATAGGGTGGTCGAGTGGTAGAACTGCAATCTAGCGGAAGCATCGGTAGTAGCTCAAATAATTAGTCGTAGATCATCTTCATTCATCATTTCAGTCATAAGAAGCTGAACAAATGCCTCAGTCAATAATTCTTCGTTCCATGAGAGGATGTTGCCATATACGCGGTGTGGGTTGGCAAGCACAGTTTCTTTAGTTTCTTGTACTTCCAACGCTATTGCCCATCGAAAGCATTTTAGGCTGGGGACGGATAGGAATTTCTTGGATTAGAAAGGGAATTAACGTCATCATCATCATCAGGTCCTTTTTAGTCTCCACTACAGGAGCACGACCCTCTCTGTACTACTAGGGCCATACTTGGCCAGAGCAGCCAGAGGACTTGGCCTACACTCTCCACGCTGGCCAGACGGGTTGGAGAGGTGTCTTAGATGTTTATAAGCTTTGTTTAGCTTGTATTTCCTAAGTCGCCTTCTACGACATCCACGGGAAGACTTGGAGTGGTCCTATTCTACTCTGCCGGATACCACACGGCGAATTAACGTATTGGGACAATACTCACTCGGATGTAAGGAGAAAGCGCAAGTAGCAGCTTGGGAGGTTGGACGCACATACCCGATGCCAAACCTGAAGCCAAGCAGGTGAGGATGATATCTCTGACCAAAAAAGTCATGGATGATCTATTAAAATGTCAAAGATTGTGCGGATGCATGGAAGGTTAAGTGTTGGACTCCTTTACGCAAAAACTGCTAGCATTTAAGTGATGAAACTTTACTATAATATAGCTACCGTTATAATCAATTATGAGCTGAAAATTACGCGGGTGAACGCAGTGATCAGGTATCATACGGCGACAATTTAAAACACAACCGTAAGTGTTGCTGACGACTGTAATATTACTACACCCTGTATAGAGAAGAGCAGTGACTCTAGATGATGATAACATACTCATTGTATAAAGTATCATCTAGAATAGGTACATATTATTTTAATTGTTTCCTCATATCTGGAAATATAAGTGTACTCGTTTTATTTATTCGTACCACTAAAACATTTCCGTCAATACTTTAAACCAGTTAAATCCCGACTTTCTTCGCCAAAAATGAAACAAAGAATATGGAGATGAAATTGATGATTGATTACAAATTATTAATTTGCCATTACCATTAGTCAATGTCGCTGTTTTCGTAAAGTAGTAACGGTATGAACTCGTATTTCTGGGTAATATAAAACCAAAAAGTAGGGCAGCAACAGAAGCTTAATTTCATGGGTTTGGTTGCCCATAAAACCTATAATTGTTTGTTTGGAGTAAAAATATTTAAAGCCAAAAAAAGGAAACTGCGGTTTCTGCTAAAAAGAGGAACCCGGGGTACAATGTATCGCTGCTGGAAATCAATCAAAATCTCGTTGAAGTTTCTCTATCAGAGAATAAGAAATTAATTAAACATTTCAGAGTTTAGGTTAGTTACCAAAAAATATATATTATGACCATCTGTAAAAAATATTGGACACGTTTTTTTCTCTCTCGTCATCTGAGCAATTTCCCGGTTACACCCTCAGCTACTCGTATGTCGCTTCGGGGCCCGGGGTCCGCTTACTAACCTAGGAGAGCTGACGAGATTACTAGTTTTTATACAGAGCGAGTGTCGTCTGACCTCCGCAACCCAGAAGGGTAAGCCGATAGATTTAAAAAAATGGATAAACCAGAATCAATCCTAGGAAAGTTTAGGTATAACAAACGCTTGATAGCACTTGATATTTTTTCTTTCTCAATTAAACAAAAAATGATAAAGACATAACCCGTTAAAATTTTGTTTCACTTCACATATTGCTATAATTGTTAGCAAATTGTTTATCACGAGCCTCTACTCCTTAACATTGACGTGCTTTATGTTTCTAATTTATTGTTTGTTTGATAAAAGAAAAAATACGTGTCCAATATTTTGAGTATCTAACGGATGGACTAATTTAAATATCTATTTTGACCCAGGAAAATAAACAGTATATTATACTTGTTAGGAAAAAAAAAGGATGGGAAGCCCATGCCCAGCAGTGGCTAAAAAAACATTTTTATATAATAATAATAATAGATAATAAATAATATAAAAATAATATTACTTTTTAAAAATGTTAGTCTCTGCAGTTAAGAATCTCTACAAATTGAAAGCTATAATACAAAATTATTTGAAATTTTTCTGTTCTTTATGTGAAAACTCTTTATATTATGTTGTTTGCAAAAGAAATGATACGCAAAAGTGGTAGCCCTAACTACAACGTCAGGTACATATCTGTTTATCCGTTTGTTGCATTGAGTAACGAGAAGTAATACCACAAAATATGCAGAGCTAAGAAGTAAGGCTTTTGAAATTATTATGGCTCAGTGACGTACGAAATTTGTAAAAAGGTTTCACTGTAGATGCGTTGATGTTTGAGAATTATTTGTTACGTCATCATGGATCACGCACATCTCACCCTTTTCATGTATCTCTTTGCAGCAAAACAAATAATTTAAATATACAATTAGTTTTGCACACATATATCAGTCAGTAATATTGTTTTACCACTAATCACCATGTTTTGTTCGGTTTATATTTTATATAGTTTTATTGTGCGTTTTTCTTATGCAGCTTTATTTCTAGACTCGCATTGTTTAGCACTAACGAGAAATAATACCATCTCTAATTGATATCTCGATCTTTTACTTCACCGTTATTAACTCATTTCCGATTCGTCGTGTCCAAACAATGGGACTTCAATTTAGGAGAAAGCAAAATTAATGAATTCTCCATTTTTGTTCACACGTGATTACAAAAATTGCGATTTCTCATGTTTCTTGTTTTATGATTGACATTACCCATCTATGGGTTAATTTGATATTTTCAAAGGGGTGAAATCTGAAGCCAGTTTTTTTAAAGTTTGATTTATGTTGCTCTGAACTGGACTGGTATCTGATGTAAAGGTAATGAATACCCTGGAGCGATTTACCGCAAGTACTGCAGAGAAAATATTACTCTCTATGCTTATTTTGTAACATGAGCAGAATATTCTCTAATTAATAATACGAGTAGTTATATCGATTATTATTCACCCCCATATTAGCATGGCACGTGCGACAGCGTTTATCGACTATCGCCATCTTGTTTTCCGTAATATCAAAGAGCGAGATGTGGATAGTTTATCGCGCGATAAAAATGGCGTCGCGGCCAATATATTCTTTGTCGCGGGTGCCATGCTGCGGGCGCAGGGGTGTTATCCTGTCCGGAGTTACAGGAGTGGGTAAGCTCCTACTTGCTTTTCCACCATTCACCCGAAGGAGTAGTATTAATACCTTCATTCCCTTCCCAAATCCAACTAATTCGCAGCAGTGTTGTCCAGTGGTCTTTTTACGGCTGAAATGATAATGATGATGATGAATAAGATACAAGATAAACTATTTTTTACAAGATTAACTATTACAATTCTTTTCTCAAAAAAGGTAGGTCTCGAAAGCGTTGGTGTGACGGTATCACGAGCCATGAAAAGGAATGGTTTGAAGTGGCACAAAATAGGGATGTTTGGAATGAAATGGGGGAGACTTAGCAGTGGGATAATATAGGTTAAAAACTATTCTCAAGGGTGCGAAATTAAACTTATTTATAACCCTTTACTATCTGGTCGATACTGTAACAGAGTAATAAAAAAAAAACGGTTCCCAAACTACATTTGCACCTGCCTCAAGCATTTTTTTCTTTCTCCGTAAATTAATTACTTTCAAGCTGATAGTGACAAAAGTAAAAAAAACATATGATGTACTTGCTGCTTCTCTTTCTTAGCAGCCGGTAAAATAAAAAAGTGATCCAATAAGCTACCTATCACTAATTTGATTATTTTTCCACCTAAACGCCCACAATAGTCACTATTATAATTCTGTTTTTCGCCTTACGCCCACCAACGTAGCTCTTAGGTCTTAAAGATCTGGTTCTGTCTATCCCACAAGAGAAAAAGACGCGATAGCATGTGCAAGAGCAATTGAGTTTATTAATTTTTGAAATAATACAACTTGCTTCTATACCAGAGTATAAAGGCAGTAAGTACTTACTTTAAAAGTAATCCAGAGACCGACACACATGATTACGATAAATGCAAAGACAATTGCATTCAAGCCGTAAAAATAAAAGCAAGCTTACAAATCGTGTCATTGAAGACAGAACAAAGACGACAGGAAGCTGAGTTGAGGTTTTCAAATGACGATATAAAATTTAACCTTTAGCTCGTGGCATTTCTTGGTAATAATTTCATTATATACGTCCTGAACATCGGTTTAAATTTTTTATTGGTTAACCATTAAAAATAATTCTTTTGTTTGCGCAAAAGTAAGTTCATCTTCAACCGACTTTAAAAATGAAGGAAGTTCTTAATGTTATTTTATAATTTATTTTAACTAATATTTCCCTCATTTATGGTATATAAATATATTTATGTAGTAGAATATTCTTTACTTCCGAATTGGTTCCTTAATTTTATCAAAATCGGTTCAGTACTTTTGTTCAAATCGTTTTTTTTTATTTGAAAGATTATTGTAAATACTTAAAGAAATGACATTTAATTTTGTTTTATAGAGAGCTTCGTTTAACAAAATCTTTATAGCTCTATTTTGTTAAAATAAGGTGAGGATTTTAATGATAACGTCATAATCTGTTACGCCATTTAGAAGATATGGTGCAATAAGTAAAAGTAAAAAAACGGAATTTAATAGCAAGTTGTAAAGCGGAAATAAGTTTGTGTCTTGTTAATATTAATAATTATAATGTGACCGAAGACCACCATAAAGGATTATAATATATTTTAACGAATGTATAAAAAATAAATAAATGTTTTTCTGTAAAAAAATATCTATCGGTCCATACTCTAAATGTATTCTTCTGATTGACATACAATTTCGCATCTGTACTTGACATAACCTAAACAGTATAAAATCCACGCATTAAATTATTCTTATTTAACAGAATTATAGAAAAATAACTTTTTAATATTATTTTATAATTTAATTTAAGTGGTCTGCTGGCAAGATATCGCTCAGAACAAAATTGTGGCGCTCTTTCGTTTCCGAGGCCAGGATCTACTTTGGGTCGCTGAGCCAGCGAAGTAAAATGCGAAAGTGAGTTTGTTTGTTTGTTTGTTACGCTTTCACGTTGTAACACCCCAGATAACGTGTATGCAAAATTTCAGGGTACGGAGAAGGACATAGGGTTATCCCGGGAATACTGTTCCCGAGGGATCGACATTGACGCGGGCGGAGCCGCGGGCGAAAGCTAGTAAGTTTATAATTTGTTTATAACTTATAGACTAAGCCAAAATCCATATGACTCACATGCAACTGATTTCTTCTCTTTTCTTTTATATAAATTATCCTACCAATGTTTGTATATTTTGATGTTTAGATTTTGTTACTCAATCACGCCGAAACCGCTCTACATATTTTGACAAAACTTCGCCTTCATATAGGATATTAGGTAATAAACTGTATGTAGGCGATTTTTTTATCGAAACCATGTCGATAAAAGTACTGTCCTCAGGATTTAGCACAAGCGGAGCCGCATGCGACCGCTACTTTAATAAATAATGAGAATACCTATAAGATTTATTAGTTGTACAAAATCAAACAAACGAACAACTTTACGACTAACGGTAACCATATAATTGTGTATTAACCTCAATAAGATATACCTATCCACATTGTCACACTTACTTTTCACCAGTCATTCTTATCTATCAATTTATATAATTTTACTGACCATATATTTCATGAGCTCGCATACATTTTAAAGAAAACTATTTTCTGTTGAGGTTAATTAAACTTGACGGTAATTATTTGTGTTATTTTAAGAAAATCATACGCTGAAAGTAAGAGATAGGTTTATAGGCATATTAAATTCAAAATGATTCACTGTAGTGTTTAAAATTATTGTTGGTGTGAAAGTTTAACAATAAAATCAAATTGACGAGATGTCTTGCGGACAATCTACTAGTTAACTTCTATATAATTTAAACATTATCTCTTCATATTTACGTCAACTCAAGTACCTATAATGTTTTCTTTGTATTCAAACATTTCTAATAAGTTATTTCAAAGAAAAATATAAACACGACGTCCCTGACAAAACATTATGATTGATGTCACTCGGGAGTATGTAAGTATTCATTCTTTATTTCATTCTTTATTTCTAATGATTACCGACATAATCCGTTGCACCATTAAGAAGTTATTAGGTTTTGGTAGAATAAGTTAAAAACAAGCTTATATGATCATCACTTTATGTTTCGAGTTATTTTCAGTGAGCCCTTTAATTTGATATCCATATTGTCGGAGTTAAACAAGCTAAACAAAGCTTATAAACATCTAAGAGACCTCTCCAACCCTACTGGCCATCGTGGAGAGTGTAGGCCAAGTCCTCTGGCTGCTCTGGCCAAGTATGGCCCTAGTAGTACAGAGAGGGTCGTGCTCCTGTAGTGGAGACTAAAAAGGACCTGATGATGATGATTGTCGGAGTGCATCATAAATAGCTATTCCGTCATACTGGGTGTTCTGCCATATTGGTTTTAGAATGATCACACAGATTACCATGTATTGTCATCCAAACTAAACGAGTCTTCAAAATTTCAGCTCATTTAGTCGAAGATATCTGCTACAAAATTTAGTTGCAAGATTCCACCCGAACAGATATATTCGACAATCCCGACTTTTTTCACATAATGTCTTTATCTCACGTTGGTTTCAATTATATATTTTTTTTGTTACCAGACGAGCCATAAAGCTTATGCCGCCTAATTATGACTGAGTGGTAGTTTTGTGAAAGGGAGATGAAGTGGAAGCACGCTTACCGCTCGTATCGCGTTGGCGTGGGCGCCTAGGTATCTGCGGCGGCCGGGATGGTTATTGTTTCTTTCTTCAGTCTTCAACTCCTTTCACTCCGGTTTAGACTCCGGGGATGCTGACCGATATCGCGGCGGTTGACGGGACAGGTTATTGAAACGCGTGTCGACCGAACGGCGGCGGAACTCGAACAGGCCGATCAGTCAGAGCTGACGTCTCGGGTTTTGTTGGTTTACCCTCATATGCGTGCATAAGGAAAAATGACAGGAAATATGAGGGTAGATGAGGATGATGTGATTAGTACCTATGTATAAATAACTAACATAAGCCACCCCCCAAAGAGCTGCTAAGGTCTTTGTGTTAATTCTAAAGTTGATGAAGCTGATTTTCTATATTTTTTAAGATTACTTAAGGTGATTTTCCATATTTTTAAGTTGAGTTTATATTAATGAATTGAAATAATACTAAATTATAATCTAAGTTACCTATTGCTAAAAAGGGTTTGATAGAAAGTTTAATTTAATTTGTACCGGTATTATCTACTGGCAAGGGACAGACCTTGCTCACAGATCGAAGACATGTACCAGTTTTTGTTCTCAACTCTACCACGCGGACAACACCGTCGGCTCCAGGATGGAGCTTGAGCACACGACCTTTTAGCCAGCGCAAAGGTGGCGCTTGATCATTTTTTATGAGAACTAAGTCTCCGATTTTTAGGTTGTCAATAGAATTGTGCCATTTGGCCCTTTGTTGCAGGTGATGAAGGCACTCAAGCCGCCATCTCTGCCAAAAATGTTGTGCTATAGCTTGAATAAGTTGCCAACGGTTGAGTCGAGACATTGGAGTCTGATCGTAGTCGTATTCCGGTAGACAAACTAATGGCTGTCCTATCAAAAAATGTCCAGGAGTTAGTGCTTCAAGGTCGTGCGGGTCGCTCGACATTGGGCATAACGGCCTGGAGTTTAGAACGCTTTCAATCTTCGCAAAAACAGTTACGATTTCTTCGAAGGTCAGAACTTGTTCTCCGATTGTTCTTTTTAAAAGTAGTTTAGCTGATTTGACCGTAGATTCCCATAGTCCCCCCATGTGGGCACTATAAGGTGGGTTCATGTGCCAATTGACCCCCATTTTAGCCAAAGCGTCGCCTATTTCACCTTCCTTAGAGGTAAGAAAGGCCTCTACCTCTGAAAAATATCGCTTTGCGCCTTGGAAATTCTTCCCACAATCAGAATAAACGTCTGAGGGCAAGCCACGCCTAGCCGTAAATCTGTCAAAGCATGCGATGAATGCATTGGTGGACAAATCGGAAGTTACTTCCAAGTGGACAGCCTTAACAGCGAGGCAGATGAAGACACATAGGTAGGCCTTGCGCTGCTTAGCATTCCTGATTGTGGATACCTTGATATTGAAGGGACCTGCGAAATCAATGCCGATTTTCGAATAGGGACGTGATTGCCGAATGCGATTAGGCGGCAGGCTGCCCATCAGAGGCTCGAAAGGTTGGGCCTTGAAGCGATGACAATTGTGGCACAGATAAACTCTATGACGCACAATGCTTCTAGCAGACAATATCCAAAATCTTTGGTGAAGAATACTGAGCAAAATGGAGGGTCCAGCATAAGGATGCGTTTGATGATAGAAATCAATCAAGATATTAACAAAATGATGTCGCTTTGGCAGCAAGAGTGGATGCTTGGTAGCGAAAGGTAAGTCGGAATGCTGGAGCCTTCCTCCTACGCGGATAGAACCATCGGAATCGATGAAAGGATTTAATCGCGCTATGGCTCCCTTCAAACGCAGCCCTTTATTAGGATGAGAGATAATATCCGAAAATGCCTCATCCTGTACCAGCTTGATGACTCTACCTAGAGCACCTTCCAACTCTTGGACTGACAGGCATCCAATCATTTTATTTTGTCGATTACGCGAGTTATGGATAAAACGAAAGCACCACGCAACTGTGCGTTTTAAACGAGAGAGAGAACTGAACCTTGACAGAAGAGACTCTGAAGGTTCTGTCTTTTCAGAGATATCAACATCCGCGGTGAGATATGACGACGCACTTGGTTTAAGTCCGGGCAAATTTTTACATGCGTCAGTGACGTTGACTGGCCACCTTGACGGATCGTCCTTACACCATGCAGGACCCCACCATAATTGGTGGTGAACGATGTCCGAAGGAAGCATCCCTCGACAAGCGCAATCAGCGGGATTTAGCGCTGACGGCACGTAACCCCATGTAACGTTGGGGATAAATCCGTTTATTTGAGAGACTCTGTTCGACTCAAAGGTTTGTAACCTATGAGGAGGAGTCTTGAGCCAAGCAAGGGCGATTGTAGAGTCGCACCATGCGATTGTGTCAGCAATGGGAATACATTTGCCAAGCACAGCAGAGACGTGATTGAGCAGTTTAGCGAGCAGAACGCATCCACAGAGCTCGAGCCTTGGAATGGTAAGCTTCTGTTTAATGGGAGAAACCCGCGATTTCGATAAAAGAATATGGACCTTGACATCGGTGTGAGATGATTGGACTCTAAGATAAACTACAGCTGAGTAGCCCTTCTCAGAAGCGTCGCTGAAACCCATGAGATCACACCGAATGTCTCCTTGACCAAGCACGAATCTCGGAAAGCTAGGCAACTTCAAACACGCAAAACCTTCGACAAGCACTTCCACAGTTTGGAAATGTGCTCCGGAAGAGCGTCGTCCCAGGATACGTTGTCGAGCCACAACTGCTGCATGATGACTTTCGCGTAGAAAGTTATCGGAGCGAGATAGCCACACGGGTCGTAAATCCGTGCGATACTTGAAAGAATTTATCGTTTGGTACTACATTCCCCTATATTTGAAACGTGAAAGATGAAACTATCTGTTTGAGAATTCCACTCTAACCCTAAGACCTTGAAAATCTGATAACCTGATTCTTCGAATCGAAAAGGCTGCTCGTGATGATCAAATGGATAGCTTTCTAGAAGCTCGTCATAATTGCTAGCTCACTTTCGCAGCTGAAAGCCTCCCTGGGCCAGAGTCTCTACCACTTGCCTTTGTAGATCTTTAGCGGACTCTACATCGTGGCTACCGCTGATGACGTCATCAACAAAAGTATCCTCGCGTAGGACTCTAGCAACCTCGGGTTGGGTAGACTGATTCAGACTGGCCAACTCTTGAATGACTCGCATCGCGAGATAAACGGAACTAGATACGCCATAGGTGACGGTAGTGAGTTCAAACTGCTGTAAAGGCTGATCAGGCGATTCTCTCCAAAATATGGTCTGGTACACGCAGTCTTTATCGTGCATGCGCACCTGTCTGTACATCTGTTTAATGTCACAAGTGAAAACGACAGCATGGGTCCTAAAACGCAAAATAATGTCCTCTACATTCTGCTGGAGCTTGGGACCGGGCAGCAACACGTTATTTAAAGAAACTCCAGATGAGCTGGGTGAAGATGCATCAAAAACCGCTCGTAGTTTAGTAGTGCTGCTGCTCTCCTTTAGGACTCCGTGATGCGGAATGTAGTAGCAATTCTTGGACAAGGGACCGAAGACTGGTCGCATGTGACCGACTTGTTGATAATCTGCCATGAATGCTCTATACATGGTACGCAGCTTCTCGTTCTTCATAGGCTTGCGCTCCAAATTATGAAAGCACTTTAAAGCGTTAGAGTGAGTCTCACCTAAGGGTTGGTGGGAGTTGCGAAATGGAAGACGAACGATAAACCTGCCGGTAGAGTCACGAGAATGTGTCTCTACAAAATGAGTCTCACACTGCACATCCTCAGGATCTTGGATGACCTTCGTAGGAGCTTCCTCTACTTGCCAAAAACGAGTAAGTAGAGTGTCCAGGTCAGTAGTGCAAGTCAAAGCGGTCGTGCCGATTGTATGAAACGACACTGAGTGTGCCGGTGCCTTACCCCGTAGAACCCATCCAAATATAGAGGCATGAGCGATGGGAAGGCCCTCTCCGAGCTTCACTCGTCTACCGTCATAGATTTCATCATACAGGTCGAGACCGATAAGCATGTCTATAGGTCCAGGAATGGTACACCTATTATCCGCCAGTATCATGTCTTTACACTTCTCGAGGACACATGATGAGACTGCTATGCATGGAAGATTATTTTTTGTAAGTTTCTTCAACACAATGGCTGAAGTTATAAGTGGGGAATGAGTATTATTAGAAGATAGAGGTTGAATAATACAATTGACCTTACCATTTGTATTATTGCTGCAGGCACCTATACCGTTTATATGTCCATATTTAGATCGAGACAAGCGTAGCTTTTGAGCCAAGCTCTCGGTCATTAGGGTGACCTCCGACCCGCTATCAAGGAGAGCTCTCGCTTGATGGACATGACCGTTGATATCCTGGACACCAACAAGTGCAGTACCTAACATCATAGTAGACCCACCATGAGTACTATGACAAGATGCATTTGTTGAGCTGTGAGCTGCAACATTACCTGACGGTGCTGCAGTTGGTGCAAAATCCATAGAAGATAAAGACTGATAGTCTAAGTGAAGTTTAGTATGATGACGCCCCTGACACACCTGACAATAGCTCTTAGACATGCATTTATTAACAGAGAGTGCGCGTAGACAATTATAACAAAGATTGTTTCCCGTAACAAATTCCTTGCGTTCATGTGGCGTCATGCTATTAAACTTGTCACATGAGTATAACAGATGATCCCCCTTACAGCATATGCATGGGTTGCTTGATGAAGAGGAAGTAACCGTATGAGATGATTTAGGGGTATTCTGAACAGCACTATTAGATGAGGTTCCTTTACTGCCAGATACAGCCTCTAATACCTTGAGATGAGTTTCCAAGAAAGAAATTAAAGTTTCAAATGTTGGTATGTCTGACGTACCATGCTTTAATTCAAAATTACTACGTAGCTCGGTGGGTAATTTCCTGAAAATAATGTGGAGATAGCTTCTAGATGTTTATCAGCAATAAGCCGCTTATTCTCATAACTTTCACAGAGAATTGTGTAAGCAATATTGTAATTTGAGTCAGATAATTCCAGATGCTTAATTAAACTAGCTGGCTCCTTCTGGAGAAGGCTAAATAAATAATGCATTTTTTGGACATTGTTGAGCTCAGCACTGTTATGAATCAAACTGTCAAACATTGCCTTGAAGTTGGGCCACTCTGTATAAACACCAGTAAAATGATTAATTGTAATTTTAGGTAGGTAGAATTGATTTAGTTTAGGGTGATCCGAACAGCCATTAGGTTTATCCTTAGTAGGATAGAAGGTCTCATATAAAACCTTTATTGAGTAATACATGTCATGAAATCTAGTGAATTCTTCATCACAATGCGATCGGAGCGTTTGATCTACACATTTCGATGCAAATGATGAGTACGTGGACTCATATTTATCACGATACTGGTCGATGTCCTTGTATCTAGCGCTGAAATTCATCAAAACATCAGGCTTGGCTTTGCCTTGTGCTCCAACCACATCATTCGCGTATTTATACAAACTTTGCATAAAACTGAAACTAATCTGCATTGTGACGACACTCGAATCATGTAACGGATCTTCCAAACCCTTTTTAACACGTTTGCCAGTCATTTTCGTGCAAAATAAGACTAATTTTTAAAAGAATTAATTATGTAAACAAAGTTGACAATGACTGACACTTGACACTACCGTGAATGAACAAAGTGAATGAAAGAACGATTCTTTCTATAGTGTTGGTACGAACCAAAGTTGTCTATGGTGGAACCTATATATGATTACCGATTGAAACGTAAAACAGTACAGTGTGATAGAACCTTTAGTCATTCAATTGACAACTAATGTCAAATTGAACATGACAGATAAAACCAAGATGGATACGTTATTGGGAAAATATTTTTGAACAAAATGAAGTAAAAATATGATTTTTCCCCAAGTAGAAATGAAAATTAGGTATTTAGGACGCGGGAACTGGGAATTCGGCAGAAGGACCAATGGTAGTTTTGTGAAAGGGAGATGAAGTGGAAGCACGCTTACCGCTCGTATCGCGTTGGCCTGGGCGCCTAGGTATCTGCGGCGGCCGGGATGGTTATTGTTTCTTTCTTCAGTCTTCAACTCCTTTCACTCCGGTTTAGACTCCGGGGATGCTGACCGATATCGCGGGGGTTGACGGGACAGGTTATTGAAACGCGTGTCGACCGAACGGCGGCGGAACTCGAACAGGCCGATCAGTCAGAGCTGACGTCTCGGGTTTTGTTGGTTTACCCTCATATGCGTGCATAAGGAATAATGACAGGAAATACCCTCATATTTCCTGAGATGAGGATGATGTGATTAGTACCTATGTATAAATAACTAACACTGAGTATTTAAGTAAGTTTATGGGAGTAAGACATCCGGGAGCTTGCGTGTGTAGCCGCCATTATGTCTTATGTGTGAATTGTAAGCATCTCACTAATAGGGAGGAAAGAAATGGAAAGCTGGTACACATAAGTTCTCGTCGGCTTTGGGTCGATCAGGTTTTATGAATATTACTCTTTAAAGTATCACAAGTCGAGAAAACCGACAGGGTTGATTGAAGCGCGGTTGCTCAATTGGCAAAGCGTAGGTCATACATTACATAGACCTAAGGTTGCTGGTTCAAACCCGGGCGCGTAGAATTTTTCGCCATATCTTATTTCTTATCTTAATAATAGTATATCAACAGAGCATAGTGAATAAAAAAAAGAACCAGTCAAATCCGAGTCGGACTCGCGTACGAAGGGTTCCGAACCATTATCTATAATAAGTTTTTATTATATAAACGAAAAATTTATGCTTTACGTAATTTTTCCTTTAACTGTGCTATAAGACGTTGTTTCAAGCTAAATTTCAAGATTCTGAGTTCTTAGCTTAGAAGTTTGATTTTTCACAGCTCCAAGGGACAGTAGACCCGAGTATTTGATATAAATTTCAGCTTGATACCTCTAAGCGTTCCTGTGAAAAAGGATCTTGACAGACAGACAGACAGGCGGAAAACAAAGTGATTATAAAGATCTATCACATATTTATCTCTAAGAAATGAAAATTGAATTCAATTTCATACAGACTTTTTAATATAGTAGAGTAATTTTCAAGCCCACACGTATAGAGAAACTCATAGATCTTTGCGTACAGTTTAACCTTTTAATTAAACAAGTGCACATAAATATGGAGTAATGATAAGTATACTAAAAGCTGGCGACCGTCCGTCTTCATTAAGACCGTAATTAAGATTTACCTGGTGATTTTCCTTGACGACGGTATTTTCGAACTAGTCCACATAGCGGTCTTCACGGTTCGCTCTTATGAGACTATTTTACAAGCTTTAAAAAGGCCCCAATTGGCAATAAATATCTCGGAAACTAGAATCTGCCAATTGGGGGGTTTTTGTGAAAAAAGGTGGAAAATTGGCATTTTGCGATTTTAATTGATTTTAATGCAACATGCAAAGGGCTACTTTTTTTATAATAAACATCTTTAAATCATGTATATTATGCAAGAAAATTGCAATTATATGTTAAGTGAAAAAGGACCAGTTATCAGCACTCTGTAAATAGTATGATTGGAATTAAATTATTTAATGATAATGAGTTATCGATAGTGCTGCTATAACAATAACTAGTTTATTTTATACTAAACATATTGCTCCTTTATAATAAACTAGCTTTCGCCCGCGGCTCCGCCCGCGTCAATGTCGATCCCCCGGGAATAGTACTTTTTTTCCGGGATAAAAGGTAACCTATGTCCTTCTCCGCACTCCAGATAACTTGTATGCAAAATTTCATGATGATCGGTTCAGTAGTTACGGCGTGAAAGCGTAACAAACAAACAAATAAACAAACAAACAAACAAACAAATAAACAAACAAACAAACAAACAAACAAACAAACAAATAAACAAACAAACAAACTCGCTTTCGCATTTATAATATTAGTAAGGATAAGAATATTATATAAATCTTCTTCTTCTTTTCGTGTCGATTGGCACAAAAAATATAAAATAAAATTTTGTCCCTCCAGTATGTGGCGACACTTATACCACATTCCATCGCTGAGAATATAGGTCGTGTATCGTGCAGCTGGTTGGGCACATTGGGCACGAGAAAAGGTGCAGCATAGTCTGATCGACTTGACCACACTGACACCGAGCTTCGGTTTGATCAATTTAACTCCACCGCGCTAATTTATGCCTACAGCGACCCACCCCAGTTTGAAGGCGGTTGAGATACTTCCACGTAGGCCATGGAGTTTGGTGACACGGTGGTAGCTCCTCCGATGGAGGAACAAAGTCTGACGGTGGAGCGTGCCGCTTATACCACATCTGTAGTCATCTGTGTAAATGGCAACTAGATCTCTAGCTATTACAGTTTAAACTTTCACTGCCTGTTTCCCAACAATTTGATTTTTGTAAGTGTGATCTTTGATTTTTTTAATAAATGTGATTAATGTTAATTCTTTTTTTTTATTCCATAAGATCAAGCCTCTATTTAACTGTCTGAATACAGTCATAATTCTATCGCCCAACTGGAACCTAAACGCCACATTTAGTTTTACCTGTCCCGATGCCGATGTTTGTCTATTATGAAAACTTGCGTTGAGTTAGATTTGATCCACAATTCCGGTTAGCGCATAGGCTGTAATGTTGCATGCATGTGTAAATCGGATGACAATACACTATTATGAAATTGTTGCGCTATTTGCATTGTTGTTAGTCTGATGATGAAGTCGGAAGGTGGCCATAGGAACTCTTAAACTAAACGAGGTACACCAATCGTGTTTGGGCTCATTGGATTTGTCTTGGAAAACACTTCACAGTGTGGATTCGTTTATTATAAAAGCTCATAAAAATGTATTTTTTGCTAAAAAACTTGTTTTAGTTTTCTATCTTTCAATAATAACAAATTTATCTTTTTTACATCTTGTAGGTATTTTCGTAGGATTGCCAACGTAAAAAGAAATCTGTATGGGATTATTTTAATATCCGTCTGTCCGTCCTTCAGTCAATCTGTAAAGATTATTTTTCTCAAGAGCGCATAGATGTATCAAGTATAAAAGTCCGTTTTTTTTTCTAATCTGACCTCTTTTTTTGCAATTAGACAAAACGTCAAATTCAGTAGCATATTTTACTTTTCGTTAACTTAGAATCCTGAAATTTACTGAAGAGTGTAAACGAAAACATAACAGTTGCGTAACTTTTTATTTTTTTTTATATCTTGTATACGGAATCCTCCGAGTGCGCGAGTCTTTTTTTCTAACATTCTTTTCTACTTCTACGTAAAAGGTAATAATATTTTCAGATGATTTCGTAACACAAATATCACTAAAGATAAACAATAATAAATATATAGACAGGGAAAGGGTGTCTTACTCAACACTCGAAGTCGGAGCCGACTAGGCACAGGCGCTTATATTATAAGATAGTCACGTTTAGTGCCAAACCAATAAAATATGGCGATACAAAGCCATTCGATATAAACACTGAGTTGCGGGCTTAGGATTTAACTAATGGTTGTATTTATACCATTAGAGTTCAAATTTGTGTTGCAAATCTTGTACGTAATGTCTATAAAGTCTCAAAATTACGTATTAGGCAATTTGAAACCCCCGACACAAAAAAGAAGATTAGTTTGACCGCTATGTGTGTCTGTCTGTCTCTGGCACCGTAGCTCTATTTGTTTTTTATAAATAGAGCACAGTATATTTATAAATATAACACCGTAGCTTATACTAATTGGATGCTAAATTTTCACTTGAAAGCAGGTTTTCTAGTGAAGATTTATAGATATTTTATCAAAATCAGCCCAGCCGTTTAAATTATACAGAGATTTTTTTATTTGGTTGAAGGGTTGCTAAATTATTTTTTAATTATATAGGTATTTTATTTTACTTTTCTTGTAAAGTATGGTATATAGATTTAGAAGAGACTGTGCTTGATTTGTGGAAAAAAATAAAATTAATCTAATTAAAAATTCATCTAACCATGACGTCATTTGTTTAAGAATTTCAATCTTTTTTATTGACGTGATAACGCCTTTTAGATCGATGAACGCCGGCTGCACACAATAAAAAGTATCACTTTCTGTGTGTAAGTGAGAGCCCGGGACAAGCGAAAGAGAAGCACGATTGGGCTAAGCGTTCGGCTTGTGACGTATCTATCTCTCTTTCCACTTTATCACCGAAAATTATCGTCCATAAACAGACTTTAACCAAATGTTCAAGTTTTCACTTCAGTTTGCTTTATCAAAGTGCTACTGATTTTTTGATCAGGCTGTATAGCGCGCTTAACCATTAGAACTGAATGATGGATCCATACAAATATTTAAGCATTTAATTGCAAGTTAAGCTTGTCAACATCAGAATTGCTACTTTGCTTCATATACATCATCATCAGGTCTTTTTAATCTCCACTACAGGAGCATGACCCTCTCTGTACTACAGGGTTGGAGAGGTCTCATTGATGTTTAAGAGCTTTGTTTAGCTTGTATTTCCTAAGTCGCCTCTTATGACCTCCATGGATGACTTGGAGTGGTCTTACTCTGCCGGACACCACACGGCTAACTTAAAGCTTCATGTTCATAGTACGAATACAGCATTTTAGTGCAATCGAACACGGCTGCGGCTAAGGTGAACTGAAAATCATTCATCCGCAAAATTTACTTTCACTATCTTTGATCATTATCTATTCTATGCTTCACACGACCAGCACCTTATCTTCTAGCACATTAGACTCTCATACATTAGCAGCGGCATGTCGGACACTGGTGCCGGTCGGAAGGTCGGCCGGAGTTATGAGCCACGAGCGCTTTGTAGCGCGCCGACACCGACACCGCTCACAGCTCTAGCGACAAAGAATACTAACAACGGATATGGCTTTTTCAGAAACTATCATTGAGTCAGACTATCACTATAGTCCGAATACTCTTTTTAGGTATGCTTTTCTATGAAAGACATAAGAATCTCATACATTGGCAGCGGCACGTCGGACACTGGTGCCGGTCGGAAGGTCAGCCGCAGTTATGAGCCCGAGCGTGTGTAGTTTGTAGCGCGCCGACACCGACACCGCTCACAGGTCTAGCGACACAGAATACTAACAACGGATATGGCTTTATCAGAAACTATCATTGAGTCAGACTATCACTATAGTCCAAAAACTCTTTTCGGGTATGCTTTTGTTTGAAAAACATAAGGATCTCATACATTGGCAGCAGCATGTTGGTCACTGGTGCCGGTCAGAAGGTCGGCCGGAGTTATAAGTCTCGAGCGCTTTGTGGTTTTAGCACGCCGACACCGACACCGCTCACAGTTCTAGCCACACAGAATACTAACAACGGATATGGCTTTATCAGAAACTATCATTGAGTCAGACTATCACTATAGTCCAAAAACTCTTTTTGGGTATGCTTTTGTTTGAAAAACATAAGGATCTCATACATTGGCAGCAGCATGTTGGTCACTGGTGCCGGTCAGAAGGACGGCCGGAGTTTAAAGTCTCGAGCGCTTTGTGGTTTTAGCGCGCCGACACCGACACCGCTCACAGTTCTAGCGACACAGAATACTAACAACGGATATGGCTTTATCAGAAACTATCATTGAGTCAGACTATCACTATATTCCGAATACCATTTTTGGGTATGCTTTGTATAAAAGACATAAGAATCTCATACATTGGCAGCAGCATGTCGGATACTGGTGCCGGTCGAAAGGTCGGCCGGAGTTATAAGTGTCGAGCGCTTTGTAGCTTGTACCAACACCGCTCACAGCTCTAGCGACACAGAATACTAACAACGGATATGGTTTTTTCAGAAACTATCATTGAGCCAGACTATCACTATAGTCCGAATACCCTTTTTGGGTATGCTTTTGTATGAAGATATAAATTGCTTCTCTCCCCAAAAAGATTTGATAGAATGGGGGAAAATCTGTGAAATTAAGTCAATATAGCCGGTGTTCCAGCAAAGTTGTACTGATTAGTCATCATAATAAAATAACACAGTAGTTCCAAAGAGAGGAGGTGGCACGGTTGAAAAAACGTGACAACAAAGTAGAAAATCACCTTAAACCTTATACGAGGACATTAAATAACGCTAAAGACTTTAATCCACCTACAAGGTTGAACACTTCTACTTTTGTATTGAAGATCCCAACGAAACGCGTGGGTGTAAGCCTATTAAAGAATTAAGATTAGGAAAAGGTTATGCAAGCAAGTGTCAAGTTTAAGCGCGCAAGTAGCAGAACATTGCCACATATTTGTTTGCAAACAAATGTGGTAATTCAAATTGTTTACTGGATGCTCTAGTTTGTATAGATATGAGATAGATGAACTCTGCCCCACAAACGACCCAGAGACAAGCCTTAAGTTAGATTGCGTTATAGAAGATCTATCTAAGAAAGGTGTACAAAAAATATGGAAGAAAGAAGCAAAGGACATGCGTGACGTGGATAAAATTTGTGAAAATGCCAAGACCTATAAAGAGTTAGAACGTCGTAAAGTAAGAAACAAATTCGTCAAAAATCTCACTGAAAGAAAGGATGAAACAGGAAGTAAGAGTGATGAACGAAAACATCTTTCAACTGAACAACTGAAAGTTGGAGTTTCAATTTGTCATTCTGGGTGAAGGATTTGCTAGCCCTGTGAATTAATTTGAAATCAGCGGATTATTCGTTGGCCTAACAAAACTGACAAGACTGCAAATAGTAACGTCATTCGGAGAGGCTTCTTCGTGCACCCCAAAGTACTCCTTTGTGATAGCTAAAGGTTGTTCAAATGAGCAAGAACCAGCCTCAACAATAGATAACAAGGTCCATGTAACGAACAACTGAAGCTCATTTCTAGCGGATTTCTGTATAAGATTGGGTAGCGCTACAATATTAGAAAAAAGCTGTAAAAATGAAGTCTTGTAATTGTCTCAACTGAGATAGGAACTTATTTTATTCATATACTTACTCTTATCACAAAATTATGGTATTGCTAAACAGTATAACAGCAAATCATATTTTTTATGCTACTCTAACATAGTTTCCTGTGACAGTGGGGTAAGTACCACACTCCCCCGGACGAGCCGGCCCATTCATGCTACTAGCAAAAATGAATTCTGCCGGTAGCATGGCTCTACCAGAGATAAAAATTCGTTTATTATAATGATTTCGTCTACTTATTTCCTTAGGGGACATAGCTGTTTACATTGAAGACAGTTCCGTGGAGCAGTGGTTAACACGCCAGCCTGCGACACGGAGTGCCCGCGTTCGATCCCCGGCCAGGTCAAGGTGGAAAATTATCTTTTTCAGATTGGCCTGAGTCTTGGATGTTTATCTATATATGTATTTGACAACAACATTAACAAAATGAGCAAGACGTCAAGTAAAACAGAAATTATAATGAAGCCTAAAGTTGTTCAAATTTGCAATAAACAACCGCATCTACCTCTTTTGAGGTATATGTAGCGAACAACCGAAAGTCCTGGCTCACGGGTTGCTTAGTGCAGTACACGCGGCGATCGTTCAAGTAAAACAGTTCTCGTGTTCTGTCGGAGATTCAGAGCATTGAGTCTGCTAATGCTCGAATAAACATTGTGAAGAAACGTGCTGAACGATCTAGAACACTAGCTATTCCCCGCGATTCGTGCGCTTTGATTTCGGTTTTATCACGCCCCCGGAACTCGGATCCCTAAGCACACTTAGGCAAGGTCGTAACCCAGAACACGGTTAGATAACAGAGACAACATAAGTTTTCTAGCGTTCGTCGTACGAATCCCAATGTTTTTTTACAATAAAATAGAATATTTATGCTTATAATATAGATTTCTATTTTTTTTAGTCTATTGTTTCCCACTGATGGGCAAAGGCCTCCCCTCTTGTACGCCAGGCGTTCATATCAGTTATGAAGGATCGCCATTTTTATCATAAGCCGCCAAATCATCAGACGATCTTTTTCTTGGACGGCCTCGCTTTCGTTGCCATCCTACAGGGAGCTTACTATTAGTAAAATATTTTTTTTAATCAGTCAAGTTGTTTTTAAATATATCCATTATATACACACACAAAAACAAATATCCTTATAATATAAGTCTACATAGTCTAGATGAGCTTTTAATTATTGACTCAATCCAAACTTAGGAAAAATAATCTCAACCCAAACTTAGGAAAAGTCACTAGTCGACGCTTATTTTTTTACCGACGTAAAAAAAGGAGGAGGTTATCAATTCGGTTGCATTTTTTTATGTTTGTTTCCTCAGTACTCCGTCATTTACGAACTGATTTTAAGTTTGATAGGGTATTCTTTCAAGTTGGTCCCATCTTAATTTCATCACAATCGGTTTAGTAGTTTCATTGAAGTTGTTTTTTTATATGAAAGATTTCCCATGATGCTTTTCTTACAGTGACGGTTAAATTAGTTAAGTGTTGTTAACTTATTTGAAACAAGGTCAAGTTAGAGTCTTATTTAGCCTAATAACCAACGCACTAAAGTGATGACTAGCACAACTAGACATGCTCCAAGCATGTTACAAACCAAACATCACCATTGGAGAGCCACTAAGCACTAGAAGCAAATAGTTCAAGTAGAGAAAACTGAGGAAAGTTGAAAGACAATGACTTACAGATGTTGAGGTAAATAATGAAGCTTAGTGCAAGGTTAAGAGGTATTTAAAAGATACTTAAAATAACGAGTTTAACCTTATTGGATCTTTAACTATGAAATCATCGTTTTCTCTAGAGAACTCGAATACATTTAATTTTTCATACGAACGTTTTTAGTATCATTTCGGGTTTGTTAAATGAAATTTTGTATGTATGGACAACAGTAAGCTTGATTTACGCATTTTACAATGGGCATGTTTTCTAAAAAGTACTTTTCACAATAATTAGTCCGTCTGGTAGATTATTCAATCAAACAAAAATTGATAAAGATATAGCCTGTTAAAGTTCCTCGTGACGTCACTGGCCGGTTCACTTTATACCGGCCTGTTGCGTCATGAGCCCCCACTCCTGAACTTTGTTGCGGTTTATCTTTATCTTCTTTTGTTTGATTGAAAAAAAAATCTATCTTATATTTTTCGATAATCTATAAGACGGGCTAATTATTGTAATGCGATTTTTTAGGAAACAAGCCTTTTCATAAGCATTTTTCAATAAAGAAATGAAAAATAAACAGAAAATTTAATTTATGCAGAATGTTATTAACCACATAAACATTTAGATATAAAAAGGTTTGACTGTAAATCATAGTCTATTTAATAGAAATGGTAAGCAGAAAAAAGATAGTCAATTTCATAGGTAAAACCCATTAGAATTGGTTTAATGGTCACCAAAGACTTCAGTATAAAAACACCGTTTTACTCGCATTTATTCAGTCGGAATCGCCAATTAGTTTTGGTCTGTTTAGAAGACCATCATCAGGGCAGGTTTTAGGGTTGGCGACATGACGCTTTTGCTGTCCTCAAAGCACTTAAAGACTGAATAAAGGTGAGTGAAACTGTTTATATAATGCATTTATATCTTCTTCTTAGTCGTACACTCTTGACAGAGTGGTCGTGATTATGAATTGGGTTGCTCGTCTATGGCCGCTGCTGTTGCATTTATATCACGTAAGTTTTAATACCTATAGTACCGAAGTCATTCGACGGGCCAAGTGCGAGTCGGACTCGCATACGGAGGGTTCCGTACCGTTATCTATAAAAACGACTAAATCATGTCTGTTGTATGGGAGTTCTAATATTAATTTTATTTTTATTTTTAAAATGAATATATAAACTAAATAATCGGTGAATATTTCAAGCGTCTACCTGTTGCCATAATCAATATCGAGCAAAAACAAGCAAAAAAATCCCGTTTGATGCATCGGTGCCCCTTTAAATATTTATTTTATTCTATTATTTAGTATTTGTTTTAATAGCGGCAACAGAAATACATCATCTGTGAAAATTTTAACTGTCTAACTATTACGGTTCATGAGATACAGCCTGGTGATAGACGGACAGACAGACGGACAGCGGAGAGATATTAATAGCGTCCCGTTTTTACCCTTTGTGTACGGAACTCTAAGAAACTTTACCCGGGTTCAGGCTTTTACGATCTGCGCTGGAAGAGAAGCAGCTGGCACATTCAACGTTTTTTCTGTTCTCCCAGACTAGCATGGAAGGAACCTTTGACATACACTCGGGAATAAAGACGTACGTCTGTTTGAATGCAAAAAAACTCATATCGCTACCACTGTTTTCCAAAAATGGCCAAACGTAAGTCAGAATTGCACGTGAAGGGTTCCGTCCCAATATATTAAACTACAAAAAGCGACAAAATAACACGTTTTTTGTATGTAATTTTCCCGTTTTTACCCTTTGGTTACGGATCGAGGGATTGGGCTAAAATGTACGGAACCATGTCAATAGGCCGGTCCAGGCTATGTCTACCCCGCAAGGGAAAAAGACGTGATACTATGTATGTATATAAATTACGGATTACTAAAAAAATGCTCCTTTCAAAAAAAGCTGTCATTTTAATAACAAAATCCTTAATACCCTATTGACCTAAGCCAAATAACCAGATATTTGTAACCGTATTCGGTTTGTTATTTTTAGATATAATTTTATTACTATTTACTTTGGGAATGTTCTACTGCGATAATCTGATAACAACAATAATGCTTTTACCAGATAACCTAGTGCCTAGTGTCCCGGCAAAGTGACCTGGATTCTATTTTGGTAACACGATTGCTATTGATTTTTATATAAATACTAGTGACTCGGCCCCCGGCTACGCACAGGTGCAATAGGTATCAACCTTCGACGTTCACTTAAAGGGGTGACTCAGACCATCAATATGAACATCTTTTCCCATGGAAACTCAATAAAAAAATTGGCATTTCCATACAAAAGAGTTCTGCCCACCGGCAGTTTGTATGGGAATGTCGATTTATACTAATATGGGGGAGGAAATTATACACATAAACCTTCCAATTGAATCAGTCTATCTATTGTTGAAAACTGAATCAAAATCCATTGAGTAGCTTTAAAGATCTTAGCGAACAGACAGTAGAAGCAACTTCATTTGATAATATATAAAGATACTGACCGCAGCAACGCAAGATATGTGCTATAACTGCTAAAATCTTGGAATTCATCCTTTCTATTATAGTGAATCTTAGTTGCTTCCTAAACTGTGATTACCTAAGTTCCAATTCTGGCGACATCAAAATAAGGTAAGGTCATAATGATATTGTGGTCGTTTTGATAGTTTTGATTCAGTGTACATTTTGATGCAGTGGACTTTATGCGACTGGAAGGAAATAAATATTATGCAATACTAGCTAATGCGCACAGCTCCGCCCGCAATAATGTCTATTCCTCGGGAACAGTAGAACTTTTCAAATTGAATAGTACCAAATTTCATCCAAATTGGTTCAATGGTTGAAGCGTGAAAAGTTGACAGACAAACCGACAGCTTACTTTTGTATTTATTATATTACTAGTATGAAAGTATAGATTATAATAGCGTAAAAATAAAAATTAAAAAGAACCAGAGTTATTCAAAACGACAAGATATAAAAAGCCAAGATTATGGGGCGTTTAATAAACCGAGTATAATTTTTCCGAATTCCGACACACATCATCAACATAATAACATTCAGGGAACTCCATAAGTAGAGGGACATATTTTTTATAACTTTATTATAAATCAGGGATCTCCGCATAAACAATAATTATATCTGAATTGCTTTATTTCCTTGCAGTCTACATTAACGTCTAAAAGTAATCATTTATCTGTAACATGAACCTTATAGCTATCGATTTAAGAGTTTTATAATTTTTAAGCGGTAAAGGAGTATGATCAAGAAGAAATTCTTGGCGTGAACTTTGCCTCATAAACTTTATATTGCAATTACATCAATGTTTTTCTCAACATTTTAAATTCCATGCGTGCTGGTAATTATTCCACATTTTTGACGTCACACCTTATGTTACTTCACCTTTGGTTTACGAGTTTCTTGAAAAACAGGCTTGACAGAATGACAAAAACTTGATCTTCACAACCAAAGATTAAAAAGAAATACGTCTCTCTGTTCACAACTTTGTTGCCTTGTAACTCAGAACAAGGACTAAAGCACCTTGTCAGATTCAAATACCCAAATACCTATTAAAAATAGTCATGATTACATTTGATTAAGTTTCTACGTATTTTTGAATTAACTAATGATGTTTGCTTATATAGTGCAAGCATAAGGCACGAGACTTTTATTTAGAAAAAACAAATGGAACCAAAGCTTTTTGTTCATTATTCGAGCATAAAAATAATATTTTTTTTGGACTTACTTATGAAAAGCAACCTCTGACGTTATCCCTACTGGGATGCAAGGGGTATAAAAAGATATCGGAGTTCTCGGTGCTTCAGAAGGTTTCGGAAAGTACGTTAAGCCGTTGGTCCAGGCTGTCATCATTGAAAGCAGTCCTGAAATGCTAAGGCATTTCAGGCTTAAGGCAGCTTGAAAAATCGTGCACCAATTTTTACCACTTACACACAGAAAAAGAAAAACATAAAACGTACTAGCCGCTACTCGACCCGCGCAGATCGTAAACGCTTATCGAGGGAATGAGCAACATTATTTAATTTTTGATATTTATGCCTAATTATTCTTAAATTAAGTACTATTAATTATTAATGTTTTTAAATTTTTTTTCTTTATTATGGATTATTATATATGGAGTTGTGTCAAAATAAATAAATTTTATTTTATTATTTATTATGAAGAATCGTGGCAATAGACGATGCTGATAGCAACCCATCACTATTTTGAATTCATTTTCCACATAAACGCCCACCAACACGCTTAACGTGACCTTAAGTCTTATAGACCTGGGCTCTGTCTACCCTGCAAGTGAAAAAGACGTGATCGTATGTATGTAAGTTGTCATGTTTACAGTATTAGTAGGTCAAGCAATACACTTCTATTGTGTCAAGTCAGCAATCATGCTTGATTTGTTTAGATGACACTTTTTCAAAAGAAAAAAATACATTCATATCCGAAGTGCGAAAGTGGAAGCCAATCAAAGTCAATTTAGCTGTAACACGTTATCTTGACCTTTCCAGGGTGTCAACAACCTGGGTTGGGCCGTTACGGTATCAAGAATGTATTATATCACAATAATTTTCAGCTGTCACAGTTTAAAGTAGCACACCACTCCATCACGGATGGATATCATCATCGACTGTGACCGTACTTCTTAAATGTTATACATTTTAGTCGTTTTTGCTACCAGATAATTGTACTGCGCCATGATCGGGTTTGACGAGTGTGCTGAAATTTTGCTACCTTATAATTGTAGTATCTGGGCGACCGAACTTCGCTCGGTTATTACTATTTGTTGTAATATGGTGGTGCTTAGGTGATAATCTATATTTATGAGAAATATATATTGATATTTATGAGAAATATATACATTAACTACATTTTTTAAACTTGTCTATAAAAAAAACAATAAAAATTAAAGAAATATAAAATTGAACATATAAAAAAATCAGTCACCGAGCGGGATTCGAACCCGTAACTCATTTATTGCCGCCCGCATCTTAAACCGCTGGACCAGACACACTGAAACTAAAATATTATAAATGTCAAATGGTATCGCTCTCTTTGATCATAGGTTTCCTTCAACAACAAGATTTTTTATTTCAACCAGTTAACATGCAAGCTGCAGTGCACAAATCCTAACGTTTGCACGAAATAAATGTTCAACAATGGCAAAGTCCACCCACAAAAAGAACAAACACAAGACAAATTGATATTTCCGAAGACAAATACGGTGCTATGTTTATCCATGCATCTGCACCTCCCATAATTGGAAGTGTATCGGGGAGGGCACGCGAGACCATTGAGAGGCGAGGACTCCATAGAAAGCTAAGCTTTGATTCGAATACAAACTGATACTGAGATATGAATTTGCACCTACCATTAAAGCGCCGTACCATGCCTTTTTTTTTGGAAGGACTATGTAGCTAGCTCCAAGTGAGCTTTCGCTACTTCACCAGGCATTTGAGGCGAGTGCAGAGTGCCCTCAACCTTTTAGACAACATCATTGACTAGCTCCGTGGCGCAGCGGTCAACACGCCAGCCTGCGACACGGAGTGACCGGGTTCGATCCCCGGCCAGGTCAAGATGGAAAATGATCTTTTTCAGATTGGCCTGAGTCTTGGATGTGTATCTATATATGTATTTCTTATAAAATATAGTATCGTTGAGTTAGTATCCCATAACACACAAGTCACGAACTTACTTTGGGGCTAGCTCAATCTGTGTGATTTGTCCGTATATATAGTTATATATCACCAAAGGGCCCCCAGAAGGGACGGACCTCGGAGTTGGGCGTTGCCTGTGTGCGCAAGGCTTGGAGAGACAACAAAATTTTCATATTGCCTGGTGGGCCGCGTATACGTGCATGCAAGCTTGAAGGGCCAATCTGAGAATCAATGGCAAAAGCCTTTGGGGAGCAGCAACTCTTACGTAGCATGGCGTCCGTGACTCCGTTTATATATCGCGTGATAAACTATCCTCATCTCGCTCTTTGATATTATGGAAAACAGGATGGCGATAGTAGATAAACGTTGTCGCACGTGCCATGCTATGGAGGCTGGTTGTCACGTTAAACCATTTCAAGATAAAGAGTCCAGATAAAGCAACTACATTTCTGAGTCTGTGTTTGCTCTTCGACTAAAAAGCACCATTGTTCCTGCCTGTGGTAGGACTGAGGATCTCCCTACATAAGAATCCAGTAAGTCCAACTGTTTTAAAAATATCTTGAGATCTGTGCTTCGAAAATTACTTTAAACTATAGATTTTGGTTAATCTATAAATATTATAATTCTTAAGGCATCTAAAAAAAAGGTACGTCAGTTTTGGTCACTAGATACATTCACGTAAATAAAACAAAAAAGAATTAAGTCTACTTAATGTAATTCCTAATTGGACTGCATTTCCACCAAGGCTGCGAAAGAGGCGGTATGCATACCACCAATAATATAGCTCAAATTCCAATTTCTCATTAGCACAGAAATGTATTTAATGACATTGTCAGTCAAAGAATATCTTTCTTAAAAGAGCTCGTTGTTCACTGTTTCATAACTTCGTCACTATACTATATCTCTTTCACAAAAGACTAGTTAGTTTAGGCGACGTCTGTAGCATATCTTTCTCAATGGTCGCACTACTTTATCTGTCCATAGTGGTACGGTCCCGACAGGTCGCTATTACAATACCAAGATTGCAGTCCGAGACCAGTTATTAATAAATAGTTAATACTCCCTCTGTCTACAAACTCAACAGAGATTTTAAATCATAAAGTAATTACGGCTCTATGATAGGAGAGATTGAGAAATGAAAACGCGGAGATGTTCAGGCAACCGAGTAAAGGTCTAGACACAAGCGTGGATAATCTTATTTTACCAGTGGTCATTCCGAAACGCTAGTAGATTTTCTATTTTACATATATAAAAAAAAATATATCAAAAATATGACGTTCAAGAAGAGATATGTATGTACAGTCGGCCAAGATACCTGACCCCCTGACTTTTAAAACGTAAATTCACACTTTGCTGTGAAGCGCCACCTACCGTGATTTTTGGCAAGTAGACAGACAACTGCTGGTATAAACTTGTTTCTGATAACCTGCTCAGTTGCAAATTTTGTATTTCTAATAATCTCAGCTAATAATTCAAGTAATCATCAATGGTAAGAACAAGAAAGAATCAAAAACAATCCTACGTAAAGTTCGATTCGAACCATGGACCCACGACTTGAGAAGCTAGCGCTCATCTCAATACGCCAACCGACGATATGACGTCTCGGGCGAAATTGGCTATCTATTTCTACTGCTATGACATCATTGTCACCAACTGCAACGCATTGCTTTAACAAATAAATTGAGGGTAATCTATCAGATTTATTTATACCTGATACCAACTAATCAAAAATATTGTTCACTCGTGTCACAATTAAGATACTGCGATTACTGTGTAGTGATCCAAAACCCCACCAGTTACTAGGCATCCCGTTTCATCTTATATACTTAGCAGATTTTGTGAAAGCTAATATTGTATTGTGAAGACAACCACAGTATTTAAAGTATCTATATTTAGAGAGTTAGGTATCGCGGTAAGTAGAAATTATAAGTATTTAATATACTTACTTAATTGTCACACTATTTTTTGTTCCGTAAAACATAGGGTTTGTGATAAATGTCTAAGATAAATATATATCTTACAGAGAAACACCGTCCGTTTGTGGATTCGGAGTCAACTGGCGTAACATATACACTACAATATTTCAATTGAAACAGTGAGGAAACATTCAACAAGAACGAGATCGTATTTTATTCTGATGAAAAAAGTTTTAAGTCTGATGATGATGGCAGAAAAATATTGCGGAGAAGACATGGCCAGCGTATAGCCATCAAAATAATTTGCCTTTGAGAACAGTGGCAGGATAACATTCGGTAAAAATATTCATTAAATAGTGAAGTAAAATAATAATAATATTTAATACCTAGTGTAATACGCAGTGTAGAATAATAGGTAACTGATCGTATTATTGTTTTGCAGGTTATTGGGGACAGATGTCTTCAATGGGCCCAGGGGAGCTGGTAGAATTCGGCGGCCGGATGAATAAAGAAAAATACTTGGAAAATTTATGAAATGTGGTGATTCCAACAGTTTGCAATGTAGAATATATTTTATTTAAGACAATTGTTCTGTGATCTGACTGTTATTGAGTGACCAATTAAAATGCCAGATTGTAGGGTCAAATAGTGCTTAACTGGGACACGAGACACAGTAAAGTTTGATTTAAATCAATTTAGACAAAAAGGTTATACTAAATTAATAAATATGCGCATAAGTGATATGTGATCTGATCTAACATGGTAAGTGAAATGACAAATAGACTTGAACAAAAGCTTCAAAATGGGGGTCACCCTCTCCCATATTAAAATTCATTTAATGCCATAGGTTTATATTCATTCTTATACTATTATCGAAGCAAAGTTATTCACATAGCACTATTTGACCCTACACATTTAAAAAAATATAATACTATGATTAAAAAGAAGTTGAGAGATGTAAATTGTTACTTATTAAGTAACATGTTGGTTCTCTCTACAGAAGATTAATCATAGTTTGAATTAAGTAGGCAGGTATTTATTTCACTGTTACATTTTTTTGATGTAATAAAGTAATTAAAAATTTAAAATGCTTTTTATTCACAGTAATTAGCTCGGTAACATTATGTTAAAACAACCAAAATTACACCAACATCACAATACGAAGTTGGTGATATTTGTAAAAAATAAAAAGCTTTGGAGGATTTGAACCTGTTCATTCATAATCACACTAACTATTAAACCGTAGTGCCTACCACTTGCGCCACATCTAACTATTGAAGTATCTTTGAAATAAGCGTATCGTATGCTAGGGCTTGTTTTATTTATCAAAAATCGAATAGATGGCATTAGTCGTCAAGGGTATCAGATTTCTGCTTATTAACCTTATTTGTTCATTCACAATTCAATAGATGGCACTAGTCGCAAAGGATATTACACTTGTATATTTTTATCTTTGGGTTTAAACCACGGATGTTTCTTTAGTTTGCGAAAAATGGCGCTGTTGTAGGGGGTCAGATATCTCATTGGCTGACTGTACATGTTTCCAATTTTGAATAAAAATATTTTTAACGGTTTATAATCGAAATAAAGAATATTTTATATCGATTTTTTGCATTCACAATGATATTTTAGTATATAGGTACTGGTATTAATTTAAGAAATAAGATATGACAAAAAATATCCACGCGGGCAAGATTCGAAACAGCGACTTTAGGTAAATGTACGACTTACGTTCTGCCTAAGACCTAAGGTCGGTAGTTTAAATCTAATTAAATAATGAATAAATGTATATTCAGAAAATATGCCTTTTTTACTATTCAGTTATGCATATTTATTTTACTTATAATTTTGTTCATAAGCTACATGCTACTACAGTTTCAGAACCGACCCCTGCGAAAGCTAGTAATTGCTTAATTTTTAAACATGTTATGTCATCGATCGAGTGTGCAATAATGATAAATAAAATAAAGAGGCCGAGCAGACCAGTCCCCTCTGGTAGGAACAGTTCACGAGTTGACGTATGGATCAGCTATCATACTTTTGATAGGTATATATCTATCAAAAGAATATATTGCACAATACCTAGATAAATGATAGCATATAACTAGGTATTGTACAATTTGAAAAAAATATAGGATGAGGATCTCGTAATCGAATATAGGAATGGCACCGCTTTAAACACGGTGAAGAGGAAGAAGTTGGTATTGAGGTGCTCCTGCCCAGATATGGTAACAATATTCCATATGCGCCTAACCTATGTAGTTAAAGGCGATGTGCCGATGTGAAATATCGCACTGTTCTGCTTTACCTAAAACTTTAAATTTGCTGGATCATCCAGACTAAAAATAACCCAGTGTGCACCTTGCACTTTCTTCGTAAACGCAGCTCTGCTTCGTAGCTCAGGCCAGCCGCTGTAATTCCAGTGGTGGTTGAAGGGAAACGTTTTTAAACGTAGCCACTGTCGCCGGTGGGTAATTTCATTTAACTTTCTAAATCTATGATCAATATGGACCGTTTTCTATTTTGTGTTCTTGTACTGATAACGGATTTGTTGGTCTTGATAAAGAACAAAAGTTATTCAATTATTTTAATAAGTTTACACATTTCCAAAAATAAATGAGACGTTATTCTAATTACTTTGAGCTTACACGAAAAGATATAATCTGGAACCCAACCCAGAAACCAGCAGGCTTTGACGCTCAACGAGCAGTGTGGGTCAAATTAAACCGATTTCGGACGGAATACGGACGGTGCAACCACCATCTCTAGAAATGGAATTTAAGGATTCTCCAGAGTGCGACTACGGGGCAGCCATTGAATTAGAAAAACTATGGAAGCAGCATTGCGCTCAAAAACTGACACCATGCAAAGTCAAAGCGGGCGGGGCTTAATCCTATTAGGGGTCTGCTTAAGGGCCCGAACTACCTCACACTGCTTTGCATGATTGTCTCTAATATCAATAATAATGAAATACTCAAGTTGAAATAAAAATGCAGCAAAGTTCAGGACTAAGAGGATAGGTAACTATCTGACTCAAAAATACAACTGCGTTAAATTTTCTCGATAGAAAAAAATTACAAAGTTGCCTCCAAATCACGTCTTATTTACTCGGTATACAGCATTATTCACCAAATACATTAAAATTAACCTTGAAACTTTTGATTATAATTGCATTACAGATAAGGCAGCAATCATGTATTTTTCTTTTTCGAATAACCCTTGAATATTCTTAAAAACGAAAATATCCAAAGTAGCCAACGCGTTTAGACCATCCGCGTTTGTACCGCCACGCCGCCTGGACTATGGTGGGCCCTTAATCCTGACTAATATTGTCAGTGCGAAAGTGAGTTTGTGTGTAACGTCTTTACTCCTGAGCCAATAATCATGAAATTTTGCATACACTTTATCAAAATTACGAAAAGTACATGAGGTAATTGTCATTACGGAAATAGAACTATTCCCGAGGGATATACAACACGGGCGGAGCCACCGGCGAAAGCTAGAAGTAGTTTAATTGCGAAATAAATTATGCATGTCTGTCTGCCTGTCTGTTATGCTTCAACCACTGAACCAATTTTAATGAAGTTTGGTTGTTGTATTTTTTTTTTCATATATAGCTTTTTGGTTCAAAACAAAGAGATAAAAACATGCAATGGTTTAAAAGCTTCTTCAATAATATTTGTTATATCTTGTCATATTATTTGAATTAAGACGTATATAGACGTAAACAATTTAATTTAAAACAATATATTTGGTTTCAATTCAATGACAAATTGAACAAGACTTTAAAAATATCAAGAGAATGTTTGTCACGTTCGACGTGCGACATAGTTTTCATAAATATTTTACAAGCTTTTATTTAACTTGCATCGTATGTATCTATGTATGTTCGGGTGGAATCTTGCAACTCAATTTTAAAGCAGACATCTTTCACCGATGGAGCTAAAATTTTGTATACTCGTTTAGATTGAATGACAATGCATGGTAGGCTGTGTGACGTCATTGTAAAGCCAACATGGTGGAACACCTAAAATGGTGGACTAGCTATTTTTGATGCATCTACAATTTGCTCGCTGAAAATAACTCGAAACATACAGTGATGTACCTACATCAAATCTTGTTTTTAACAAGTTTTTTTACTTTTAATTTATTTGATCCTACGGATACATACAGGCATATCGAAGCAAGCAAAACAAATTCACTTTCTCATTTACAGCGTCATTGTGCGGTACAATAAAGGCGTATAAAGGCTGTATACAATTCCTAGGCGCAAGAATCCCTGTCATCCCTTTGTGAATACGCCTAATATCTATAAAGCCTCGTCCACACGTCAATAGGCCATTATTAACATGTTGATGCGATATTTTTAGTTACAGGATTTATTCTCATTGCGTCTTTTGGACGTATGCTTCGTGTTATTTGTTTTAAAACAACTATACATTTATAGACAACTGCAGGAGTTCGTAATTAGCTATTATTTTGCATTGTAGCAGCACAGTTGAAACACGAACACGCTTGATTAAAAGAGAAATTGTACATATATATATCACGTATTCAGTTCCTACGATATAGACAGACCCTAAGTAAGACCCAAAAGGCTATACGCATTGGTAGGCATATAGATGGGAAGTGGAATCAAAGTAGTGACAGATTGCCATCTTTTCTTTTGCCGGCTTAAACGTTTTTCCGACTACCTTTTTGCAGGCTATGCCTGCGCAAGTAGGAAATCCGCTGGTACACCTACGTTTTTTCTCCCAAATCGACATGGAAGCCAGGCAATGATAATGATCATGAATGATATTTCAGCAGTAAGACGTTTGGGTGGACTTGAAATGGGAATATTGCTTAAGGAGTCGGTATTAAAGCATCAAATGGGAATAAATCAGTTTCAATGAATATAGAGTTGCGAAGTTTAACAAACTATTCATGCCGTTGAATGCTGTCAGAGAGCGGACATTGCAAATGGACGGACAGATCAAAACGCGAATCCTTACGCTTACGTAGACGGGCTGTTTTCCGGTCACCGAACTATTCGAGTCATTGTGTCAAACGGTCATATGTAAATGTCACTCATAACGAGTTAGTTACTTGTCAGATATAAAATTCAGACCAATAGCTAGTAGGATAAGTGCATATAATAATAAGTTTAACCGTGTTATTTCCGGCAGAGTAGAATAGGCCACTCCTAGTCTTCCCATGGAGGTCGTAAGAGTCTCCTAGGATATAAAAACTAAACAAAGCTCATAAACATATGTGCAGAATGAGAATCCAACCTGTCTAGCCATCAAGTAGAGTGTAGGCCAAATCCTCTGTCTGCTCTGGCCAAATATGCCTCCGGTAGTACAGAGAGAGTCATGCTCTTGCAGTGGAGACTAAAAAGACCTGATGATGATGATGATGAATAATACGTGGCTGCACTGAGGTGTCGGAATTAGTAAGCTGATATTGGGTAACGATGTGCTACTTGTTGAATATTAGCCAATGACAGCGGTTCATAGAACCTTTCGATTTAGTGCTGACATCTAGTGGGAAGCATTTCAGAAAAACCTCATTGGCAATTCTTCCCGAAAACAAAAAGGGACCTACTTCAATATCAGGGGTCAGGGGTGTCACCCTCAACTGCTAGGCTGGTGGGTGCTGGGATGGCATCGCGCAGGCACGTACGCGCGCCTGACCGAGCTGCTATTTGCTTTTCTTCCATTCATGTGAGTGAATAGTATCCTAACACCTTCATTTCTCTCCCAAATCCATTATATCCTTCTCCAGCTTAAAAATGCTTCCGATGGGCAGCAGCACTCACTGAATGAAGCATACAAGTGGTAAAGCTTTTACTCAAATTGATTTTCTGTGATAGTGTGGCCCATTCATGATTTGGGAGAAAAAAACGTATATGCTACTAGCAAAACTTATTTATGCCGGTAGCGTGACTCTGCCACGACGAATATACTATATTCAGTGCAGTATTCAGGCGCAGCGTGTAAAGAAAAGGACCGGTATCTTCTTGCAAGGGAGATTCAGCCGGTCAAAATTAACATCTTTTTCTATGAGATCAATACTAGAAACTCTTTTTTTGAGTTTCCGGTATTGACAATTTGCCGGAAAGACCTTTATTATAGTGCAATTCCATATAAATATAAGACTTATTTTTATATGGAATTGCGACATTTTTTGAGTTTCCAGAACCGATCTAATAGGAAAAGTTATTAATATTCACAGGCTGATTCACCCACCCCTTTAAGGGAATGACGGTGAATAAAATACACGCTGTGTAAACGCTCGTGTGTGAGGGCTATGGCAGTGACAAAGCGACGCGGGATCAATGCTGACCGGAGCAATGTGACTAATGCCTTATACATTAGCTTAGTTTATTGTATCCCTAAGATAATAGCTATGTACAGAACTTATATTATATATCAGATCAATATATAATACATATTATTATACTTACAGCTTTGTTTTTACAAGCTATATAATAATAATAATCTCTTAAACTAAATAAAATAATAACATGAAAATGTATATACAGAAACATTTAATGAAGAATTTTTTAATATATATTTTCGTGTTAATACTATTTGTAGTTTAAGAGAAAATTCAAGATATAGGTAGAGGGCCTGATCAGGTATCTCTGTCCCTGACTGCCACGTTTTAGGCAGCCATCCGGTTTCCAGCTATGTGGAAACCGGATGGCTGCCGAAAACGTGGCAGTCCTAAAAGGAGATGGCGCGATGACTTCGAGGTATATGTAAGTAGCTGGAAAACTATTGCCTGGATGAAGAATGTCTTATAACATGATAACGGAAAAATTGCGCAAAGGATACATTTTTGAGTTACATCATTTAATAAAAATATTTTTAATAATATTTCGACACTTGCAAGGAATCAAAACCTACAGGGTACTTCCCGTGAACTCAGAATCTTGAAATTTGGTACGAAGCAACGTGTTATAGCACAGATAAAGGAAAAATTGCAAAAAGCATTAATTTCGAGTTACATCATGTAGTCAAAACATTTTTAATAATTTCAAACTATTTATGTACAATAATGTACGTAACCCTTTGTGCGCGAGTCCTACTCGCACTTGGCCAGTTTTTTCTAGCGGCTGAAAATTTATTAGGGATTCTGATTCCAAAAATAACGTATTATCAGGGTTCGGAATTAGCCTGAATAATACGTACCTTAACATTGAGTACTTTACATTAAAATAAATGTATTGAATTTTCTTAAATTTTTCTTAATAATCAAAAATCTAATGAAAGCCGAAATATTTTTACATGAAAAATGTGTATACTTACGAGTAAATTCTGTTTTATTATTGATTTACCCAAACCAGTATGTATGATTTCGTCAGTGTACAAATACTTAAACCGAAATCATAAAAAAATACTTGACAAATCAAAAAGCAATTCAGCTTTGCATGTGCAATATCCAACGTGATTTTTGAATCTCAATCGATACGTAAAATCGAATGAATTGACATAATTTCCGATTTTCGATTACGACACACGGGGAGTGACCGAATTTTATGCGATCCACCCACGGATGAGCACAATGTTTATGCATCAAAGAGCTTAGAACCAAAAGTTTCCTGTTTTATGGAACTAAAGCATTCTCTTGTCTAAGTAATGATGTCGTGATCTACTTGACTGACATAGTCTGTACTAAGTCTAAGCTATATGTTTTCCTGACCTATGTCAAGAAAAATATAACTTCGCCACCTGAAGCGCTATTAATAATATATTCCGTGTCAAAGTGACATAACATCGTAACTATGGTAACGTCCATCATGGGACACTGCCGCGCTTAACAAAGTTTTCTAGTTCGGTGAAATTTTCGTATGAATTACTTAACAGTTATAGGAATACCATACCAATCGAAGTCGAAATTTAAGTCAAAGAAAGGAAGCTCCAATTTTATTAAAAACTCCATTTGGTTTTTAGCTTCTGCTCCGCTGCGCATACGCATACATCTATGCTTCGACGCGCACAAATTAAATTAATATGCATCGGTAGATTATCAGGCTAACTTACGATGAAATGTGGGATTTTGAGGAATATCGCGTTCCCTTCCTGGTACCGAAGAATACATTATTCAGTTTGTTGTCGGCGTCATTTATAAGTATTGACGTATTACATCAGTTAGTGTCCAAAGTTGGTATTTATAGCAGAAGCTATTTAAGTATCTTCAGGTTTTCAAAGGTCTTTTGATTAATTCCGAAACAACCAGAAATGACTAATATAATAGACAGATATTTTATACTTATATATCCCCTACGATTAAAGTTCAGAATGTGTTTAAAAATTTTCATGGGTTGTAGAAAATATTTTATAATAATAAATAAATAAATAGTAAATACATACGGACAAATCACACAGATTGAGCTAGCCCCAAAGTAAGTTCGAGACTTGTGTTATGGGATACTAACTCAACGATACAACATTTTATAACGAATACATATTGTTAGCAACCTCTTTGGCTGGTACAGACCTCTTTGCTGTAGCGGTCAAGTTTATGAAGAAAGAAGAGAGAGATGACGTAGGAGTGATGATTGACCTGCCTCACTCTCTACTCGGGTGGACTTCGAAGACGACGGACGTGCTTGTGCTTTGTACTGTGAATTGTACTTCTCAATACAACAAATTCTGTCATCCTGATCTTTTATTTAAAACCACCACAAGTCTTGAGTAAATAAGATCAGAAGTGGTTGAATTAGAATCTCGCGCTAGATCGCTCGACATTTCTGTAATATTCTCGCCATTTTACTATTTTTGGAAAATTTTGTGTGCCGTGTCCACGAAAAGGGAACGACCACGCTGATATCGTGTTTCTGTTTAGTACAATTCATTTTGTTACTATTAAATTCGAGATATTTCGCGTTGATTCTTTCATATTTGCATAAAATTGTTGCGATTCACAGTATAGCACAGAGTGAGTATAAATTCGGCGCATGGAGTAAGATCTTTTCTGTATTTCTATTTTCGGTTTACAAAATCGTAGGCCACCGACAAGGCTATTTATTCAATAATCTGGTATTGATTTGAAGTTTATTTTGAAAAATCTTTGAAAAATCATTTTGTGAAAGATGTTCAAATTTAGTAAATTCTCCTTGGATGGTGCCTGCACACGTAATACGAATCGAATGCTGCGCATGTGACGACTTTCATTTTATTTTCTATGTCACTGTTTGTCAAGCGAAAACGCAAATTTTATTTCAAGTTTCAATTTAAAATTAATCTTAATAAATAGCCTGCGACTGGATCCTTTAAATTAAAAAGTCTTTACAGAGAACGTAAGCCTAGGTTGTGGATAATATTAGCGACGAAGAGATCCATCCTCTACCCTCTTCACTGATGACGTGAGAGGAATGCAGCAAATCATCTGAAGGAAGCTGAGGAATCGAATGGCGCAATTTGGAGTCAATTTGGTGAATTTGGTGCGGTTATCTGTTTACTACGACTTAACATGACGTTTAAGTGGAAATTACAGCTCCACTACGGGTTACAATATCTGTTCGTTGCTTTCAGCCTGCAGCTTTTCTTTAGCTAGATGTAAGCTCGAGTTCACTTTCCTACAATCTTTGGTCACGTGTCATCACGTGTGACTTGGTGAATTCCTGGTTAGCATTCATGTACGCTGTGTATGAATCAAGTTTTGAATAAAATGCATTCCGTTTAGTATGCGTTTAGGTTGGGCGATACACGCTCTATGGAAAAGCTGTTAACGATTTGCCTAAAGTTTAATTGTTTGTGTTTTGAAATGCATATACATCACTTTGTACAATGCGTGCTTTACCGATTGAGAATTTTTATGTTTTACCAATTACGTGTTTCATTGAGGTCCGATTTAGTTCCGTGTTCATTTAGTCTTGATGCATTTCAAAGACAATATGATGTAAGCAAAATGTCTGTCAGATACCCATATACGCATGCTTCGCTTGTATAGCTAATCGTGCGGATTATTTTTGCCATCAATCCTTGTTAACACGCCAGAATACAGAAATCTTTTATTTTTTTTGCAAACATTGTGTAAGGTGCACTGCTTGTTAATATTGCTTGAGCACTGTTTTTCATGTCGCGTACTCACGATGTCGCATCCTAACCTTATTAGGCTATGCAATAATGCTATAAAAGCGTAAGTGCTAGTTAATGAAAATTTTCGGATATTATTAAACTGGTCATTGTCCTGCGGTTACCTGTTGAATCGATGACGTTATGTTAAAGCTGTGACGACAATAATATACGGCAGGCCGATATCTGAAAAGTTCTATATATATGACCCACGAACTGACGGCGGCGAAGATTTACGTGTAAATTATCATTTGTTTCTTTTCCCAGGATTGATACCGATGAAAGATATTTGAGAAGCTTTGCTTTGGGCTTCTGCAGCTTTGTCAGCTATGGTAAATGAGCTGATTGGTACTTTCAACGACTGCGGCACATGTACGATGGTGCAAATTGAGCGACTATGAAGACGTTGGTCGATTGACATTGACCTCGGAAACCAGCTGCGTCCATCTTAGCTGCATATTGTCTATGCAGTTTATGGAATTTTCATCATACGAAAGGAGGTATTGTGTGTGACCGGCTTTGTAAGTCTGAACGTTTTTGTCAGTCCTATGAGTAATATGGGTGACGTTCATGAGTGATGCTGTCACTGCCGGATCGTTTCCGTTATAATGATTAAATATTCCGTGATTAGGTCTATCGCGATTTGTTTTCCTAAATTTTATTTACGATGTTTCAAACTAATTGAAGCTCTCTCAGGTTGATCGTGACTTTGTGAAACTCTACTCCAATATATTTCCCAAACACTATCCTTCTATGATAGGACATTATAAGAAGATTAAATGACATCCGATTGATACCAATGAGACGTTACGTTAATTCACTTTATGCCCCCGATAGGATCTTTTTCGACAAACCCCTTTTCTGAAATACTTTTGATCGAATAATAATTTTGAATGATTTTCTGATTGTTTAACGATTACGGACACGATCACTTGTACTCGGATACGATTTTTCTCTTTTCAATTGCTATAAATATTTTTGAAAGCAATGGTGTTTAGGACATAACAGAGACTGACGAACAGTGAAATGGATTTCTCATTTGCGACAAATTGGATTGGTTGTCGACGAACCCAATCAGAACTGATGTTTTGTGTGTAATGTTATATGCGTTTATTTGATAATTTGTGTGGTTATATGCTTACTTGATATTTGTGTGGTACATATCCGTCATTGATATGTCGCGAGCGTTACTGAATATAGCAAGCGGTCGTAATTTCGGTTAGCGCAATACGACCTCGTGTAACGACTATCTATACCTTGTCTCTACTGTGTTTAAATATTGAGAACTTCGATTTTCCCGACAATCATCATCATCATCAGGTCCTTTCCTGACAATACTGATACTTTATTTGCAATCCCTTCTTTACTCTAACGCAAACTGTTAATGCTTAGGTACTATAAAATTAAATGCGCTATGGTTTATTGTTATGATTCTTATAACGTTTAGATCTTTGTCATGCTGGGACAATACGGTGATAATATCCTAAGAAATGTTATGAACTCTTTAATTTGTATTTTAAAAGAAAATCACGCTTAAATTTCACGAATATCAAGTGAAGTTAGAAAAACGCTCCTTGGTAATATTTTCTGCTTTATGAGATCCTTTCGATTTGAATTATTTTGCGGGTTGCCTTATATTGATGTGATCAGCAGAAATAAGTTTGTCCGTTTACTCATCCTGATCTGAGTTCCCGATTTTATTTACAAATTATGAGGATTTTTAGTATGAGAATAATAACGATCTTGTATTTATCATAAAAATGGATTGATAAAACTACTTTAGCATAACTTTCTGTTTACACTTGGACAAATCTTGCGGCAGAGAATCTTCGAAAGATCACGTGCTTATATTTTCTAGAACGGTTGACCATAGTTTGGTTAAATTTTGCCTGTTTTATGCATTGTTGATTGATTAGTAACGGTAACTAGGTAACTTTATTAACAACCGTTAACTCAGGAACAATTTAAGAAGCGGTTAATTATGCTGGTGTTTAAATAATTTCTGAAAAATGTTAACTTCCTGATCTGTACCAAATGAAATATATTAGAAGTCAGGAGGTCGAGCGGTTTACCTGGATAGTAATGCTGTGAGGCGTGATATAAGTCCTTTGCTGAGACTTGTTACATTTAATTTTGATGTCTTGAGAAACTTGCTTTTATGAGTTATGTATGTACGTTGTACAACTGGACATTTTGACACTCCGGACATTATGTACAACTGGGCATTTTGACACTCCGGACATTTTCTACAACTAGACATTTTGATACATAGGACCTAATGGACCGAAAGGTTATCTTGTACATACATAACTTATCTTTTACCGCTTTATGGGATAAATTGAAATTTGCCTTGATATGTGAAGTTAGCTGCTCATGAAAGATGATTCAGCTCACCCCAGATACTAAAATGAGATCCTCGTGCCTCGTGCTCGTGAAGCCTTGTGTTCCACTACGAGGCTTTTCACCTAACGAAGTAGACAAATGGCGACTTAGGCAAACAGACACTTAGGCTGAATGCCAGTCGAAAATGAAGTTTAGTCATAACGCGAAATTGTTGTTTTGCGTATTAGGCATGCCCCGCGTAAATGTTTTTTTTTTTTTTTGTCATTATGTACTTGATATTTCATTTGAATTCAGTGTTTGACATTTGTTTTCTGTTAACAGTTTCTATTTGCGTGCGAAATTGCTGGAAATAGTTTCGACATCCGTGGTTCCTGATGGCGAGCAGTTTTATCGCCAATGTGTGCCTGAGTTGCTGACCAGCCTGAATGAAGAATGAGGGCTGTTGGCCGACCTGCTTGAACACTAACATGGTCGATGCTTTATAACATCCGTGACCTAGGCCCCGACCAGTGGCCATCGCTTTGACTTTTGGTATTTATCATTACGATGGTCCCACGTGAGACACTTCATGCCTCACTTGGGTCATTGCTTTTTAATTTTTATTCTAACACTAGCCCGCGTTTTGCACACCTTTTTCTTTTATTCGTTGGCACCGCGCAAGACAATTTGTAGCCTTGCCCGGGGTCAGCATTTCTTTTCTTCATATCGCGTATTGGTCCCGCATGAGGCATTCGTTGCCTCTTACGAAACCATCGCTATGCTTTACTTTGTTTTGTTGGACTTGGAACCCCGACCAGCGGTTGCCAAGTAGAGAAATTTGGAACCCCGACCAGTGGTTGCCAAGTAGAGAAAGTGACTCCGCATTTAGTCACTCGTAGTTCTGTCGGCCCCGTTAGCGGCTGTTGTTCTAATTCTTTTAGTTGATGATCCAGAACACATGGCATGTTTGGGCAATTGCGGGTCAGGTTACTCTTGATCGTTGTAGCGAAAATGCAATGAAACTGGGTGACTTGATGTGCTGTTGTCCGTACTTGCTATGTTGGTGGTGGAGATTGTCTTTGAGTTGAAGATCGCAATATCTTCCCCTCAATGACAATCCAGCTTCAGTTGCTGCCTGTTCTGGCAGGATTGCTTGTGCATACATGTGATCTTGTTAAAATAGGAAGCCTTTACTTCCTGAACATGTTAATTGACATTGTGATTTTCCTGTTTAGATGCTCTGTCTGATGTCTGGTGGTTGACCTGCCGGGGACGTCAGGTTGTCAGGAACGGCCGTGTTAGCAACCTCTTTGGCTGGTACAGACCTCTTTGCTGTAGCGGTCAAGTTTATGAAGAAAGAAGAGAGAGATGACGTAGGAGTGATGATTGACCTGCCTCACTCTCTACTCGGGTGGACTTCGAAGACGACGGACGTGCTTGTGCTTTGTACTGTGAATTGTACTTCTCAATACAACAAATTCTGTCATCCTGATCTTTTATTTAAAACCACCACAAGTCTTGAGTAAATAAGAATATATATATAGACATCCAAGACCCAGGCCAATCTGAAAAAGATCATTTTCCATCTTGACCTGACCGGGGATCGAACCCGGGCACCCCGTGTCGCAGGCTGGCGTGTTAACCACTGCACCACGGAGCTTTTAATGACTGACAACTGAAGAAAATGGTGGTCTGGGAGCAAAAGAAAAACATAGTATGTGCAAGCAGCTTCACTTTTTGAGCAGATCGTAAAAACTGATCAAGGGATATTGTACACGGCGCAATATCCCTTGATCGGTTAAGGGAGGTGCCAAGGTACCAAGTGTTATCTAGCGGTTGTTACCTAACCATTCCAAGGATTGGTTCTGGTTTACCCCTTTGAGTTGCGGAGGTTAGGCAACAGTCGCTCTGTATGAAAACCGGCCAAGTGCGAATCGGACTCGCGCACGAAGGGTTCCTTATTTATTATTCATTATACATAAATAGTTTGATATTATTAAAAATATTTTTACTATATCTTATTCCACAGTTACATCACTCAAAATTAATTATTAAAAATATTTTTATTATGTAACTCAAATTAATGCTTTTCGCAATTTTTCCTTTATCTGTGCTATAAGACATTTCTTCGTACCAAATTTCAAGATTCTGAGTTCATGGAAAGTACCCTGTAGGTTTTGATTCCCTTGCGAATGTCGATAAAACACAAAAATTTGCGGCATAACCAGCTGTATCTTTTTATGGCGTTGGCTTAGAAGTTTGATTATTTCACAGCTCCAACGACAGTAGGCCTGAGTATTTGATATTTTTGATTTAGTTTATTTAAACAAAATGATTATTTTTTTATGAAAATCCTTAAATCCGCCGTTTTTATTATCGACATCAGTGAATTAGTATCTTTAATAGATACAAGCGAACAGTTAAACTAGAAAGTGTATTTATTGTGCACACCCTGTGCATATAGCATTTGTGGCTGATTTTTAAATTTTAAAGATTCGCTTGACGTATCAAAACAATTTTCTGACTTGACCAATCTTACCTTAAATTGCTAAAACCAGCGTATCAACCTTTTTAAATTGGTTCTAAAGCATTTTTCTAACTAACAGCCCTTAAAATATTAGTGTTTAATTTAAATGGATCGTTATAATAGCACCGATCATATAATATTCACCTCTCCAACCCGTCTGGCCAGCGTGGAGAGTGTAGGCCAAGTCCTCTGGCTGCTCTGGCCAAGTATGGCCCTAGTAGTAACCGAGAGGGTCGTGCTCCTGTAGTGGAGACTAAAAGGGACCTGATGATGATGATGATATAATATTCCACAGTATCTGTTTCAAACATTGACTTAGAATAGTATTAAAGATATTATTAGTCACAATTATTAAAGCTTATTATGCAATTAAACAGCTTATTATTCATGCCGCTAATCGTAAACGTTTTCTATTATCTGCACTAACTCAATTACTCTAAACATCCAGGAAACGTCAGCACAGTAGCGGTCGTTGTAAAGGGGAAGGGGTTGCATAATTCCTTTTCGATGCCGACAAATTAAGTTCAGATTGGTCGAATCAGTAATTACAATATTACTGGTTCAATCATTACGAACTTGATTTTTCGGAATAAGTACTGCGGAACAAAATATAAGCATACATATAAAAATAAACTTATTTTACTTTTAAAACCTACGATTATTAGATTATAACTAACATGAGAGATTGTTAAATTATATACGCACGCTCAAACCACACTTCGGATATCAGTGGGGATTGGGACGACATCGAACTGGTGTCTCGATTCACATTCGCGGACCTCACACAGCTATGTGATATATTTCATGCATTATCATCATCATCATCAGGTCTATTTAGTCTCCACTGCAGGAGCTTGACCCTCTCTGTACTACCGGAGCCATACCTGGCCAGAGCAGACAGAGGATTTGGCCTACACTCTCCTGACTCGCCAGACGAGTTGGAGAGGTCTCATTGGTGTTTATGTGCTTTGTTTATCTAGTATTTCTTAAGTCGCCTCTTAGACATCCATGGGAAGATTTGGAGTGGTCCTATTCTACTCTGCCGGAACCACACGGCATTTCATGCATGGACCTAGGAATTTCATGCTGATTTGGGAGAAAAGTAAAACCCGTTGTCTGTGTGTCTTACTATCTAACAATTTCGCTAAACGTGTCCTTTTGTCGGCGGATCTCCAGGCTTTGTCTGGAATAGAATGGAATAGTTTATTTACGAATATGGTAAAATGTATTTTTTTTTATTATATTTCTACATATTGTGGCGAGTTTAATTTCATCGTATCCAGAATCCTGCCTATCAAATACCCCGTAATGGAGATATATTTTTGGAATAAGTAAGTATGTACGAGTATATGTGTATCGTACTCACTAGTGTTTTTTTAATTGCGCATAAATTAATGCTACACGTAATGCGCACAGCAATTCACTAAATGAGCATCAATTTGTTCATTGACTGAACTTTGAAAGTAATAAATTCATGGATACCCAGTAGATATAAAATTGTTGAACATTGTGGATTGGATAATTCCATGCAATTAACTCTGTCAAAAATATTGAAAAGAAAGAACCATTGGCCACTTCAATTTATATCAGTAAATGTCATCGAATTTGCCAAATTACTGGGCCGAGACATTTTACTGACAGACGTAACCAGCATAGCACCAGTAAAATTTCAGTTTGCAGTGAAATAATTGACATAACTGCATCCAGCCATAAAGTCAAGTTACAGTCGACATGCAGTTTTAAGAGATGACTCGTGCGTGTGTTAAAAATGCAAACTATCATTTCGCTGTGTGCATACATGGGTAGCTCCGTAGCGCAGCGGTCAACACGCCAGCCTGCGACACGAGAGTGCCCGGGTTCGATCCCCGGCCAGTTCAAAATGGAAATGATCTTTTTCAGATTGGCCTGGGTCTTGGATGTGTATCTATATACATATGTAGTTGTTATAAAATATAGTATCGTTGAGTTAGTATCCTATAACACAAGTCTCGAACTTACTTTGGGGCTAGCTCAATCTGTGTGATTTGTCCGTATATATTTATTTATATTTTATAATCACGTCAATCTACTTACGAACCACTTACCACTCAATTCAATCGACAAATGTGAACCCCGTCTTATCTAAGCTGTCAGACGCAGTAGGCCATGTTCACACATTCAAAGCTACACACCTGCCAATTACCAACCTCCGACGACATACAACCCCATACAAACTCACTTTCGCTGCAAGGACCAATGTTCATGTGATTTTAAATTGCAAACGAGATGGTAATTAGCAAAACAACCGCTAAAAGTCTCGGGTAAATGCCACCAAGAGCCCGTATGGAAATTAGGGGACAAATTACGTTTCCACTCTTACTTTCGTTTGTACGTTACATAAAACACGTAATAATTTATGGTTTCTTAATCCGTTTATTGTCCGGGATAAAGGGTTTGAGTAATTTGACCTGGATCGATAAGCGATGACACTCCCAGCCGGGCTTCCTGATCGGATGATAGCAGCGGATACGTCGCAAATCGCCACTTACGCTACTGCGCCGAAACCATTGTCTTCGAAACATTGACTGCATTGCTCATGAGTATTCGCTCCACAAGAATTTTTAATATTTGGTTAAGTACGTTTGTAACTCACTTAAATGTTGAACATAAAACATTTAAAAAATAATAAGAAGCATGAACGCAACATAAAATGCGACTCACAAAGACGTATGAACTCAAAACAGAGTTAATGGAATTATAACTGGCTGTTTTATATGCTTCAATAAATAATTTTAATTTTCTTTATTTGATCTGAGTTAAAAGTAAAATAATATAATGAGTGATGACACTAATTACGCTCATCCAAGTCCATTACAAATAGAATAGCATGGTATAGAAATATATTTTCTCATAATATGTATAGAAATATATATTATGAGAAAATCAGAAGTTACGTCTACAGCATGTTGTGTCTCAATATTTATTATTAGAGCTATATGGAACAAACTGTCAAAACAGTGCCAAATATACTCCAATCTGGTTGATAATCGCATGCGTACCTACGGCTTATGCAACGTATAAAATATTGCAAACTCATAAGTTGAAGGCGGCAGCTAGCACGGAGATGAAACTTCAGATAGGGATAATCTAATAAGTCAGATCTGCTAGACGTCGACCGCGGTGCAAATTAAAGACTTAAAAGATCCGACAAGCAGCTAATGCCCTATATGCTCTTTCGCCAAATACATTGATGTTGCAAACTGAAATTAAAGAAACAACATAATGTAAAAAATTCGCTACCTCGATGACTTGTTAAAACATAATAGCAAGGTCAAGGTCTATATCCTTTGTTTTATACAATTTGCATACGACAAGGGCAAATTCCCGGAATCATGTTCCACAGACTTCACGCATGGTTTGTATTTGTATGTTAAAAACGGCATAGTTCCATTCAGTTCCACAAGGGATTCTTAACCTGGGTCTGAGAATGTTGCATAAACTCAAACTTTAACATGGTTCTCAAAAATGATGCGGATATTCTTACAAGTATCATTTGTTATTCTTCTGTTAATTTACATATTTTGTGGCAGTAATAACTCACAGATGCCAGAGGTTAATTAAAAATAGCAACTTCAATCCTGTGTGTCAGAGATGGACTGAGATTAGGGATCGGCCGATTTATACCATTTCAAACGCAAAATGGGGCTGTTCGTTACTGGGATGGCTTGTAATAAACTACGAAAGGCCAAGCTATAGCACGTTCAGCTCTTGGAATAAGATAAGTTAATTAATCTTAGTGTTCTGCCAATGCCAACTAATATTGGAAATGCAACAGTAAGTTAGTTGAAATTCATATTAATTTAGGTTATAATTTATTTGTCGAAAATTATCGCTGATGTGGCTCCCAGGTATAATCATAAAACTACGTATTTCGGCAATGAACTTGTGATTGTCAAAATACTTATTTAATGATTCGTTTTTAGGTATACCTTATTTATATTTTACTTCCCCTAAAAATCTTGAATAAACAAAAGCCCCAATAGCAAAAATGTTGAATCAACCCACATTTTCTCTTTTTTACATAGAAGTATGAAGTCTCGCAATTTTTTTTTTAAACTATGCTTTTTTCCCTATGTGTTAGTGTGTGATCAATAAAGTCAGAATTGACGTGCCATAATAACTGACATATAGCGAAATCAGTCGAGTTCACAGTTAATAGCGGGTCTTCCGAATACTATATGAGAGCTTTACACATGTAAATAATACTTTTTATACTTACAAACTTATAAGCTTAACAATATTGCTTAAAGAGAGAACACAGGATCGGATATGAAACTCAATACCTACCTTACCTTTACTGATTTACTAATTCTGTAACTGACAAAAAGACAAACAGAAATAACAAGCCTAAAAGAACCAGAAGACGAACCTAAGAAGACCAGCGCTACACACTTACTAGCCAGGTGATCTGTCATCAATAATAATCAATATTACATGGAAAATATAGAAGTATACAAGCCGCTTCCAACCGATCATTTTTGAAAGGTGTAAGTCCATAGATGTTGAACACAGAACTTATGATGATGAAATCAGTTGAAATTATGATGATCACAATAATTTCAGCAATCACCATTGTTCTAATTATAAAATAGGAATAAAAAATAACATCCTTACAAAACACATATCAAAACATGGACAAACTAATCTAGATTCCTTGTTTTGTAGGTCATAATATAAATAATAAAAAGGCGAACAATGGAATAACTGTAAACCCAATTAGTGATATTTTTGTGTTGTCTATCAATCAATGTGTAGGATCAATTCCAAATACGGTCAAAGGTTTCAAGCATTCCGTGTGTGTAACAAATACTGAACACTATACTACTGACCCGCATGTTTCTGTCAATCAGGGACCAAGGTACACGTCGAACGGTAATGATGCAAGAATCCGATAAAAGGAGATATGTTTTTTATACAAAATATTACCGTTATTTCCATAAATAATTCTTACTTAAGAGATTTTTATGCTTGCTAATGCCTAATAAAATGAATTACAAGCATTAAACATGACGTAAGAAAGCTTTGAAAAGTGATTTGACACCCACAATAAACACACCCAAAAAAGTATTATTATAACAAAACTTTGTTTCTATGATAAAATAAAATGTCCGAAAAAGAAAAAATGAAACAATCATATTCCAAAACTTTTATAAAGGTGATGTTCGGCAAAATTTATGAGGACGCGTTTCTATATTGAATAATTCTATTTAACTATTTGTTTTCTTTTCGTTTCTTTACCGTATTTGTTGTAGATCTCCAAACGGTAAACCATATAGTTAATTTATTAACATTATTTCATATATTTTGTACGCATTACACAATACATTTACCTTCTTGAAGTCGCACGGAAACTTGCAACATTCCCTTCTTTCCCTGATCCACATACAAGAATGATCTCCACCGTTAGCCTAAGGTTGCAGCAAAGACGAATTGCAGCCACTAGTGCTCTAAGTGATTTCACGACTAAGACATTGCACTAGATTCGTTTGCTGATGAGTTTACTGAAATATTGCGCTGGTTCAAAGATGTACTGGTTATTGGGTGTAATAAATATTGAAATCAAGCATTAAGCTTTTTTACATTTTTACAGTGCAAAGAAACATCAGTTGTTATATCGACGAATAAAATTATCTATTTAAAAATAATATAAACTTTATTTGCTATTTCAACTATCCAAGCTTTGATGTATAATATAAATAGAGAAGATTGGTAGAGGTTGCTAGTTACCATCAATATTGCAAGACTTTCTGACACCGTGAGCCAATATTGCGTACATCCGGAACGTTGTCACTAAATATTGTAGGCGGTAGTTTTCATAGATACGAATATGTACGTAGTGGTTTTGCATTGTTCTTTTATTACACAATATACAAATTAATGTCAACCTGCTTAGTCTGCCTGCGAACATAAAAACTGTATAGTTTTTGAAACGTTAGATGTATTATATGATAGGTAATGTAATAAACGCGAAAAAAACCATAACAAGTGATTTCATTTAAACAATATTAAAATTAATTTGCATATTTTTTTACGCCGTTGATAGAATCAAATAAATTTGAGTTTATTGTTAATTATTATTGTCATAGTTATTGATTTTATAAAGCGTCATTTCATAAAAAAGTAATGATTCAATTATAAATGGATAGCTAAAGTCATCAACTCAAGTTCAAAGAAAGAAAGGAAAGTTACCAAGTAATTGTGAGATATGCAACATTGTCGGAAATTACAGCTCTTTAACACCATCAGCGGGCTTTTTGATGGACAGTCGCCGATAAAAGAAGTGATAGCTGCCCTCACGTTTGGAAATGAAGCAAAAGATTCTATACTACTCATTAAAGCCGTGGAAAGTGGGGCAGACGTTTCAGTTTCTCTCCTTTCGTCTCCAACGGTGTCAATATTTAATTTTTCTGAGGTGAAGGACCGATTTTACCCCTGAATCGGGTTTGTCCACTCGAGTCATAAGACCCTTCATATAAATGGATCAACAAACAAAAATAATAATATAAAAGATTCATGTGAGACGTCAAAATATTTCTTACTGTTTGAAAAAGTATAAACAACAGTTCAATACATTCAAGTTTTGTAACAAAGATCAGTTGGGTTAGGACTGATTTAACTATTGTAAAGTATTTATCATTTTAATTAAAACAAGGATTGGAAATATTCAGACTCTACAAAGTCAATTTCCTCCCACATGTAGAACTTAGATAAGCTTTGGCGTATAGTTTGTCTTAATTCAGGATCAGATAATTCAAGTGAATCCACCCACCGAATTGCGTGCTCAGCTTGCGTGCATGATCAACGCAAGATTCGATTCCGGCACTTACCGACAGGCCCATCAATTTCGGGACACATTCGGACTTCGAAGAACTTTCGCCTGAACCATGAATCCAACTGATATGTATCGCTACTGTAGTCATTAATATGCTCCTGAACAAATTGTTTTTTTTTTTTTTTAATTTAAGACAAGTAACGCACATGCATTTGCGCAAACAAATCAAAATTGTAACAAAAAAAAATCATTTAAATGCTGATTATGGCTGTTAAAGATCTTTAAAGTAAACTCCAGCTCTTTTCGCAAGTAAGGACTTTTAGATTGATTGATTTATTTTGAGATTAACGAGATTTCGATGTCGTGGAAAAGAATAAAGGAGGAGTGGCATCAAGTTAAACTTTGTTACTTTTTATGATCATTTTGCAACATCATTAGATCGAGAAACGCCGCCGCGTGCTGCACTTGCCTTGAAAATGGGCTCGTGAGGTGTCCGAAATTATAGTCATCAATTCCGACCAAATATCACGTACATATGTGACCCGTTTTTATACATAACATCATTAGTATTACCAACATGATGTCATAATAGTAGACCCTGAGCTCTGACTGAAAAATCTGGCACCAGTACTGGTCACTTACTACATGAAAAGCAAGCTAGACACGTCACGCTGACAAAAGAAAACTTAATTTCATATCATATATCATTCTCAAAATCTTCTATCCTTATTACTTTTTCGTAGCTTCTATCAATTCCTTTTCAAAAATAATAAGTGCCGATCAACTTATAGCATCAATCAAGTTACTTTTAAATTTACATATTTTCTCTTATTAAGTATATTGACATATTTTCTTATATCGATCTTTATTAATCCCATGGCATCTTTACTAATTTAATAACAAATGTGCAGTAACTTCAATTTTAATAAATTACTCTATTACAATTCAAGATGTTATCACCACAACAAGAATGCAAATACGTATTCCATTCGCAATAAATTGCTTAACAAAAAGAAGGAGTGCGCCAGTGGCATCGGGAGCAAGTGCTCCCCGATTCGTCTCGACCGGCGTCCTGCTGCGCCTATCTCTACTATATTGCCATTATTGCACCATAACTGTCTACCTTCTGCTACTGTAGATCATACTCGTGTATAACCTGTCACATTCATGGTACTTAAAATAACGGGACCTTGTTCTTTATTAGCATTATAGTAAAATAGAACTGCTTTCTTGGTAGCTTTATCTTCTGAGTGTAACTTGCTACATTGTTGTGTTAACTGTAATAGAGAAACCAGATACCTACTCTCTATTACTATACTCAGTAATAGTGACAGCTTGTCTGGTAATACTTCCAAATTTTGTTCGGGATTATATCGCAATCTCGATTATTACTGGTGTTTATTGGTAGTTGATAGTATTTACTGTTAAATTCTCAATGTATCCGCATCCGCCCGTTACTAGATTGTTTTCTTTAATGCTTTCAGAAGTAATATTAAGATAAAGCTTTAAATACGCGGACAGGCCGTAGACCACAAGATAACGTTTTTAGCATTATATACTTACTATAATTTTATTATCATGTGTATTACTGGCCATAATTTATATTATCTTTTTATAATTTGCCTTTAGACTATGATATGAAAATATTTTTTATAACTGACCTTTTATTGCAAATTCTGTCAAAAACATCGATGGAGTTTTCAGATGCCATAGTACATAAAATTCTATATCTAATTGAAAAACTACCAAAACTATGAATGATTATAATAACTCATTAGGTGCATCACGTCATATGTTGTTCATAAAATTAATATTACCAGATGTAATGTAAAAAATAGTATTCAAGTATCAAATTAATTTGTTGAAATTCACACAATAAAGTGTCCGGTCACGGAGCCAGCGGGAAGCACGACTCCAAGCTCATTAGAATTTATATTTAGATCTAGAAAGGTAAGTGCAGGAATGCCAGTGGATCTTGTTATATCCATATTTATCGGCCTTGATTCTATAATTGTCCGATAAAAAGATGCCTTATAGATCTCGTTATTTCTATTCTAACTTGATATTCCGGATGTTATGTATTAGTTGAGAATTCTAAATGGAATTTTCTTAGTTTCAAGTGATACATTAGGTCCCCTTATGCGCATTAAGGCTAACGTCACCTAACACAATTTAATGCGTATAAGGGGAATGGGATATAGTCGAGAATTTTGACGTCGAGGTTGGAAGTGCGGTAGCTCAAATGGCAGAGCGTCGGTTGTACATAAACCTTAGGTCGCTGGTTCAATCCCCGCCCGCGTGGATTTTTTTCACCATATTTAATTTCTTAATTTAATAAGAGTAAGTATATCAGATTAGCATTGTGAATGTAAAAATACACTAATAAAAAAAATATATAGTTTAACAAACCTATTCCTCCTAAAATAGGAGAAAAGAAAAAACGTAGAATGTTGTATTTGTTTCACGTACCGCTCAGATTGTCAAAATCGATCAAGGGAATGGGCGAAAATCTTAGAAATCATGTCAAAAAGCTAGCAACCTGCACGCCCACCAATAAGCGTAACATGGCCACTCATAGACATAAATTCTGTTTACTCGGTATAGACACAGACGTGACTATTATGTTTGTTTGTGTATATATATTTATTTGTAAAAAAGTTACTTTACTATTTTAGAGGTGCTTCATTGGAAAATTGGGAAGTTTCGTATTTACCGTTGGAGAGGCCCTTGTGATACTACTGAGCCACAGCTTTTTTTTTAATGGCTATTATGGCTATGTTGCTAGCTCCAAGTGAGTTATTTTCAGAGTGCCCTCAAACTATATGGAAATCACCACCAAAGGGCCCCCAAGGAGGGACGAGCCACTGAGGTCATCAGATTAGTCACAGAATTATTAATATTCTACGTTTTTTCCGTGTCAGTAGCTAATTAACAGTTACATTTTTACGGAAACTCCAAACACAAGTATATTATATACTTAAATGGAGACTCTAGCCAAATGGCAAAAAAATATTTTTTTTTTTATTGTTTTCTAGCCTGAAAATTTAATAATAATCACCTATTTCTATAAAATAGCGTGTAACTTGACCAACAACGTTCCCATGAAGGGGTGACTCAGTCCGTTGAAATGAACAACTTTTCTTATGGGGCCAGTGCTGGGAGCTAAATTTCTTTTTTTCATATTCATACTAATTGCAGGGCCGGCCAAACACTTTTGAAAATGAATATGTATTTTTTTCTTACTTCCCAGCCTTGGTCCTATCGAAAAAGTTGTTCATTTTGACGGGCTGAGTCACCTCTTTACGGGGACTTCGTTGGTTAAGTACACGCTGTATATTCATTATTTACTGTCATAAGAGTAACGAAATACTTCAAACTTCCGAAAAACGTTAATTTGAAATTAAAATAATCAGGGGATCCACCAATAATAAAAGAAACTCTGACTAATCAAAATCAATTTTTGAATAAAATTTTTACATAAATTTCTTCCCATAAAATTAGTTTAATAGCCTTCAATTTGTGTGCACTTTTTCTGTAGACAGGTTAAAAATATAGTCATTAAAGCCTGTCCAATTAAACAAATAAAAGAGTTCTTAATTGGAGTCCATAGCTTTTATTCGATCAGACCATGAAGGAGCGTACAATTTGAAATGGCAGTGAACTAGCACTAGACAAATGATTGGCATTTAAGACCATTACTTAGGATAAAAAAGGAGTGAAAAAGTGTGGCGCCTAGTTACTACAAAGTAATTTTAACACAAAGAGATATATACTAGTTTAAATGGAGTGGACATTGAAACTCGAAACATTAAAGCCAATTATTTCTCATTTGAATATGTTGCCAGTCGCAATTTAAAAACTATTTATTATTTTAAATTAATCTGTAATTTATTTAGGTAATTGAAATTATTTAGATTTTTTTAAACAGAATTATAATTAATCGATACGTAAATATCGATACATATTTGAAACGCTTTGTTCTTTCTTGAATATGTTCAATACTACGATCAACAATACCAACTAGATAACGCATTCATAATGTTTATTAAGAGTTAAAAGTTTCAAATGTATAATATACTTTATTTACTAACAGAAAATAAGACACTCCGGCCGAAAAAGTCTTTTTAGGGCATTTTTATTGCAAGTTTTGAATACACACTGCGGCATTTTGAATCGTGACACTTGCTTACGTGGGCTGTGTTTGGAGCGGACTAAATAAAATACCAGCTCACCGCTTAGAGTGAGCCTTTATTTGCCGAGCCGTTTTTCATGCGCTGATTCGACATCTATTTGGTATTGTTGATGGAAGGTTTAATAGGATGTTAGTGCTTTAGTATGATTAGTAAAACCACTGGCTCGCTTACGGCCTAGTACTCAAAGTTTATTATATAGTTAATCTCTTCATTACAGTTTATCAATAGTCTAGTTTGTTTGTTTTTTGTGTGTTGAAGTGAGTAACATTGGTGCCAGATTTGGAACTACCTAAAGGCATATGACATAGCTTCACGACTGACACGACATCAGTGATAACAGACGGACCATTCAATTCACGTGCCTTCCAAAGCACGGAGGACCTCGAGATGTTTTTATGCCACTTGCGGTCACCCATCCAAGTGGCGACTACGCCCGGGGCCGCTTAACATGCGTAAGAGTTAATTATGCTTATGCTCACTAGGCTACCGGGCTCTCTAGTCATACATACAGATGCAGACATATTTTGGTATGTCAATGGCGTATTTCTCTTTAAGACACATCATTGCTTGATTAAAACTAACGCGAGATAATAATATTATTAATATGTGAATTACGGGTCACTCACAACATGTCGGCCTATAGCTTACTAACACATAATTGCTGTTAACGAAATTTTATTTTTGATATCTATCCGAATCTGTCATTGAACTGAACTAGTTATTACAACTAGTCATCATCATCAGGTCTTTTTAGTCTCCACTGTAGGAGCATGACCCTCTCTGTACTACCGGAGCCATACTTGGCCAGAGCAGATAGAGGATTTGGCCTACACTCTCCTCGCTGGCCAGACGGGTTGGAGAGGTCTCATTGATGTTTGAGCTTTGTTTAGCTTGTATTTCCTAAGTCGCCTCTTACGACATCCATGGGAAGACTTAGAGTGAGCCTATTCTCTCTCTGCCGGAAACCACGCGGCTAATAAATACAACTAGTAATAAGTAAGTATTGACCTACGATTTCTGCTTTCAATGTCCGCTCTATTTCCACTGGTATAAATCTCATTGTTTTTACATATGAATAACTTTGTACTAAATGACGATTTTATGCTTGCAGAGCTAACTTTATGTTTACTTTGTTGACATTGAATTATTGGATGTTGTAATGTACTCTGCATGTATGTACCTACTTAAGTGATTTTTTTTCTTCATGGTACAATTTAAGTCTCAGATGATTTGCATTGACCGAGGGTTAATTGCATCCTCGAGGTAGATAATAAATAAATACATACTAAGTAGGAACAATACTCTTAGTTATTTGTGGCTTAAACATAAATATGTACATACATAAACGATACCACCTCCTTTTCCCTTGCGGGTTTGTCAGGGCCCAGGTCTTTAAGACCTAAAAGCTACGTTTAGCATGTTGCTGGGCGTTAGATGGAAAACGGGAAAATAGTGATGGGTAGCTAGCACGGAATTTAAAAAACATATTCCATGGTAGCTAGCCACATCGCCTGCTAACATGATACCTCAGATTGTCGCCTATTCCCTCGATCAGCTTTTACGATCTGTGCGGGAAGAGAAGCAGTTAATATATTTCACGTTTTTTTTATTTTCCCAGAACAGAGTTGTGGATTGAAGATTTTTCAAATACATTATGACAAAGTAATGGTTTGATGAATTAAGAGAAGAACCAGTATTTAGAATCACCGAGTTCACATGCTCTCCGAAGCATGGATGATTTGCGATACTTTATTCCACATTTAGACACACATTCTTCTTCGCCCATGGACATCTGTTACTCCAGCGGTGGTGCTGATGCGTTACGGACTCTTAAGATACCTATATACTGGGTGGCGCAAAAGTACTGGCACTAAAGAAAATACTTTTATTTTTTTTATATGACATTTTCTGTCATTCTGTTTTTGAAAATTGTGTAGTGAACAAATGTAAAATACACTGAAAATAAACATGGACCGTTTTACTCCCCAAGAACGTGGAATAATTGTGTCAATGTTCTTACGGAATAATTCATCAGTGATAGTTATCTCTCGTTTTGGCGATTTGCCTTGGCCTGCAAGATCACCCGATCTGACCAGTCCAGACTTCTTTCTTTGGGGTTTTTTGAAATCTCGGGTGTATGTGAACAAGCCACAGACTCTCGCAGCTCTAAAAGAAAACATTCGTCAAGAAATAACGAACATATCGCAGGAAGTGTTACGGCAAGTTATGCAAAATGTCATAAATAGGGCTCAAATGTGTATCAACTCTGGAGGTCACCATTTAAAAGACATCATCTTTAAATCCTAATGGTACGAAATTTAATGGCACAAATATACATTTAAAAAAACCTAAATCTAGTTTTCTAATTTAGAAAAAATGTTATAGCTGAACCAAATAGGGTCTTTACTTTTGCGCCACCCAGTATTAAACACCAAACCCACTCAGGCATGGTTTTGTGCACATTATGATACTTAAAATACTCAAACTTTAAAATCCGTAAGCTGTACAGGTTATTGAACTCATTACACTTTGGACAACCGATATTATGTAGGTATTGTTGTAAATAACATCATCGGAGTCTTGCTTGGAGCGTAAATTGAATGCAACCGTTAACTTAATAACAACGTGTTTTGTAAAAGGCGAGAAATCCGTAATTTTTTGACCACAACACGTGCATCCATCATTCGAAGATTCGAGAACCCGTTTCTGTCTAGAGTCCAAAATTGGGGTTCAAGGAAAGATGAGATAAAAATTAAATTGCCATGGAAATTCAGCTAGACTTATATTATGTTTTTTCTTGACATCAACAATAAAAATAATAAAGTCAGCATCAGAAGGAAATGTATGGTTTGCCCATTAAATAAATATTTAATTGTCAAAAATCGTATCAACCTACGTGAACACATTAAAAATTAAAAAAGGAACGCGTTTAAACTAAGAAAGGAACATAAAATAGTTGTTGCTCGTATTATGCACGCCCCTACGATGATGCGAGACGCGATAAATTTAATATAGTGGACAGCAAAATTGTTGTTTTGCCTGCACGACTTGCAACGCTTTCTTTTATTTTACGGCCTATTGACAGGACGTTTTGTTTTGTTGTCATCATTAAGTTATTGGCATTTTTATGTGACGTTAATTGTTGAAGTAATGCTATATTTTTCCTTGAAAGTTTCGAGTAATTATTGCTACCTTTCTCAGGGTGTCATAAATTACGTATGTGGAGCGGTGCAGTCCTACACGCATTTATGGGTTGTTCCATGAAGGTTTGTTTGTGATTTTTCATTTTTGTAGGTGGGCTAAATTGGTGTCAGATTTTTCAAGCTGCCTAAAGGCATCTGCTGTAGCATAATGACTTCCATAAATTATGGCAGCCAGGACCAACACCTTAATATGCCTTCCGAAGCACGAAGAAGCTTGAGATATTTTATGCAATGGCGGCATTGACCTACAATTTGTTTAAATTCCTTATATATTTAGTTATCTATTATATATAATTTGTTTAAATTCCTTATATATTATATACTTATTTATTGTAGTTTCCTTAGCTATTCTACAACAATCATTTTTCTTATTTTTATTCACTGGCAGAAAATTTCAATAGGGTGTCATATCAAGGATTGCTAAAAATTACATTTAAAACATCTTTATATTACTAAAGTCTTATCAAGAAATGATGTTTTTTTTTACAATTTTGTAAGTAATTCGATCTTAGAATATTTACTTGAAATTAGTTAAGCAAAAGTATTTTCATAGGGAATAAATTTTCAGCAGGCGAATGGGTCAAATAATTTTACAGCAAATATAAATTTTCATGGTGTTCAGAGGCAGGCTCTAAAGTCATCAATATCACAACTGATAATTAATATATAGGACAAATCACACAGATTAAGCTATACCCATTGTAAGTTGCGTCGTGGGATACTAGTTCGACAATATCAGATAACAGCCTCCGTGGTCCAGTGGTTAAGGTGTTTGCCTGTTGACCCGGGGGTCGTGGGTTCGATTTCCACCGGAAGCATACTTTGTTTAGTTGTTTCCAGTTTGGTTAGGACATTGCAGGCTTGAATCACCTGATTGTCTGATAATAAAGATGATTCCGTGCTTCGGAAGGCACGTTAAGCCGGTGGTCCCGGCTGCCATCTGGTAGTCGTTAAAGGAACCACGTCAGAGGCCGAGAGGCGGTTCCGAAGAACTTTGACACCAGGGTGTGCATGGTCGATTGACCGTGACATCTACTCGAAATGATGATGAGTTCGACAATATATTATTTTATAAAAAAAATACCTACGCCAATCTGTAAAAGATCATTTTCCATCATAACCTGATCCGGGATAGAACCCAAGACCTTGCGTTTCAAAGGCACGATATCCCTCAGCCACAGAGATAGTCCAACTTTTGAATAAGGAAAAGATTTATTTGTCATGAATGTGATGAATACGGAACAACCCACATTTCTTCTTTCCTAACAGGGGCATCGCCTGGGGCAAGCGGTCCCTCACATTGCAACGAGAGACCAAATCGGGGTACTCTTATATGGCGAACTCACTTTTATAAATTTCCGATCGTTTTTAGCACATTGTACTTGGAACCTATTGGACACGTCATCCTGTGCTGTTAGTGCTGTTACAATCCGATCATGGACTTTTTGTTGTTGTTATTTACAGGTAATTCTATGTTTGTATCTTGGTATGCTATCGCTTCTATTATCTGCAGACAAAAGTTCATTTTGTTCTTTTTGACGAAGCATGTTGAAGATACTTTTCTTCTATAAAATTTTTGACGAAACAGTTGCGGATACTAACCTGAAAATTCAGTTACACTAAAACTGTTACAATCCGAGCATAGACTTTTTGTTGCTGTTATTTACAGGTAATTCTATGTTTGTATGTTGGTACGCTATCGCTTCTATATCTGCAGACCAAAGTTTAATTTGTTCTTTTTGACGAAGCATGTTGAAGATACTTTTCTTTAAATTTTTTAACGAAACATGTTGCGGATACTAACCTGAAAATTCAGAATTACACTAAAACTGTTACAATCCGAGCATAGACTTTTTGTTGTTGTTATTGACAGGTAATTCTATGTTTGTATTTTGGTACGCTATCGCTTCTATATCTGCAGACAAAAGTTTATTTTGTTCTTTTTGACGAAGCATGTTGAAGATACTTTTCTATAAAAAATTTAACAAAACATGTTGCGGATACTAACCTGAAAATTCAGATTTACACTAAAACTGTTATAATCCGAGCATAGACTTTTTGTGGTTGTTATTTACAGGTAATTCTATGTTTGTATTTTGGTACGCTATCGCTTCTTTGTCTGCAGACAAAAGTTTACGAGTATTTTCTTTTCTTTTTGACGAAGCATGTTGCGGATAATTTTCTGTAAAATTTTTGACAAAACATTATGGATACAAACCTGAAATTAAGAGTTACATTAAAATAAAGTTTCACTAAGGAAATTGAAATACTAAAAGAATGAACCTTATGATGATAAAAAGAAGTAACCTTATGGATATGCATCGACGAGCTGACACAGGTAGACTATCTTTTCAATCCAAGGTACTAAAATTTGCATGCTATTACAAAATAGCAATATAGGCTGTTTTCTTCTTCTTTTTGTAAGGAACATCTCATATACCCTGTTTTGTGCAAATAAATTATTTTGAATTAAAATTTTTGATATTTTTCCTACGTACGAATCGTTGATAAAATATTTTGTGTTCTCGTGTGAGAGTACCAAACTCAGTTAACTAATTTAAAAGTTGCTTATAAGCATCTGATATAGGTTAAAAATTGCTTGCTTTTTAATGATGCCTGCTAAGAAGGGTGGCTTATCGTGCCTATCAAAACACTGAGTTACCTACTCAGTCACCAAACGAAATGGTAACCACACCACACTCGTCATCGTGTAATATACTTAAACGCAAATAATGAGCTACTCTAAAAACAAACATACAAAGTGATCATGTCTTTAATTCTCAGGGGGTAGTCAGCCAAAGTCCATATGACTCAAAGGCATTTAGCATATTGGTCTTAATGGCAATCATAAATAGTGACGGGTTGCTAACCCGTCACCTATTGACATAATCCCTTATGTTTTCACCCATTCCCTCAACATGCTTACACTGTACAGAAGCAGCTGCTGCTTCTCACCCCGCATAGGCCGTAAAGAAAAGACGCTTTATACAATGTACAAGCTGTGTTAAAAATGAGCTCTAAGGACCCATATGTATAAGGCTCACTTTTGTTAAACGGAGAAAAATAAAAGTTTATTATTATATTTTATTATTTTGCTTTTTTCTTTTTCTTTTTGAATCTCTCAGGCTAAGCCTGGTGATGATCGTGAAAGTCACGGGTTTATAACCAAGTGCTTACACATTAAACTTAAGTTTATAGAATAGTGGTCAAAGTATCGAAGTCCAGTTGAAGAAACTTTCGCACTATCCTACATGTATTTAATATAGCGGCTTTCTGTAATGTAATATATGTATATTTTGGCTAATCTAGCAGGTTCAGTTGTTTAAATATATCTTTTGGTACTACTCCCGTCATGGATATGATAACAGGTACTATAATGACTGAGTTCATTTTCCACATTCTTTTTATTTCTTCCTGAAGTTTTGGTTGTGGCTTATAGATTGTATGTATTTGGTATTGCTATGTCGATTATGTATGTTTGTTTGTTATTTTTATCGATTAAAGTAATATCCGGTCTATTGTTGTAATGTGTGGTCTGTTAATATGGGTTGGACATAGTAAAGTTTGTAGGTAGAATTTTCTAACACAGGTTGGGGAATGTACTTATAGTAAGGTATGGTAGATTATATTAGAAAAGTCACTGACTCCATTGCACAATCGCGCAATTCTTAAATTCCATCCACAATTTGGGAGAATGCAGCCATGTAAGGGCAGTCTCGGGAAGCCGGGCCCTACCTTAAAAGACGAGTAGTAGAATGCTGCTATCGCGATGTCAGAGCCCGCTTATTTTTGCCTTATCTATGCCTTGTCTTGTGATGCTAGATATGTCACCAGTTCTTTTTATTTATGGCGCTATGGTATGCAAACCCTGGGATGCTACCGGTGTGTATGAATTCTTTGCGCTGCAACAGCTCCGTAAGTCTTCACGTCTCAGGTATATTTCTAATGTATTTTGTTGATATTGTTTTATGTACGCTACAAACTATAAGTAATAATAACAAATATCTAAAAAAATAAGAAGTTTTGTATGATACCATTCGGAACACCAAAATCTGTATTTGTGAAGGTCAAGCATAATATTTATTTCGCTAGTTTATCTTTACGCAAAGAGGAATAATGTAGCTTATAAACAGCAGTGTTTAAATGTATGAAGTATACCTTAAAATATATAAACTTATAATCCTGATTGCAATCAAACTTTTTAGATTGATTACGTTATATTTTGAATTTTACTAATATACTAATAAAAGGATACGTAAAGTTAATTCAAATAACAAATGCATTCATCAACTTTCAACCAATATAAAATAATAGAGACACAATCCGCGGTACAAAGCGTCCTCACCAAATAAGCACCAACTAGACATTTGGGTGCATATATTCTGTTTAAATTTGAATTTCGAATTCCAAAAGCTGACGAACCCTGCAAGTAAGGTTGGTCTTGCATTGATGTAGGTTTATAACATAACAATATCTTCTCATAAATAATTGTGGACAGCATTAAATGTAATTTTTATATGAAACTGTATGTCTAGTTTTTTATATATATACTTGATCGAAGACATCAACGCCCTAACTTCTATCCACGAGTATTTCTCTATTCCTTTTGTTTTAATTGTCTTTGGTTTTCCGTTCAAACATTTGGCCTAACTTATCACTGAATGAATTCACATACTGGCGAGCTCCGTGGCGCAGTGGTTAACACGCCAGCCTGCGACACGAGGGACCCGGGTCCAATCCCCGGTCAGGTCAAGATAGAAAATGATCTTTTTCAGATTGGCCTGGGTCTTGGATGTTTATCTTTATATGTATTTGTTATAAAATATAGTATCATTGAGTTAGTATCCCGTAACACAAGTCTCGAAGTTACTTTGGGGCTAGCTCAATCTGTGTGATTTGTCCGTATATATTTATTATACATTGACAGTTGGTCAAGTGACGTAACAGGGAATTCCTCGGCCCATGACGTAGGGCAGCCCTGCAAATGTCAAGTTACGTAAGCAACCTTTACAACTTTGGCAGCCTTTAAAATTGACTTGTGTTAAGGTACGTTAAGGTAATGTTGCGTGCAATAGTGCCCACTTGGGTAGCCAATTGTGTAGGAGTCAAAGTTCACAGAAACGCTGAGATTGTAAAGAGTTTGTTGTGATGGACACGTGGACATGACATTTTTATTTTGAGAAGCGTTTGTGTTCCGATTGTGAAATGTCAACCAGTATCTATAGATAGATAGGTAGATTAAAGTTTCGTTGGTATGAACTATTGTGTTCAGCATGCCTCGGGCTTCCGATCTTCTTTTTTTTTAGATCTACTCTGCTGCTCCAACTTTTAAAGTATAACTTTATGAAGTTATGAAGTTATAAACTGTTGATATTAATAATAGCCTAAGCCAACTGCCGCATTACTCTTTTTTTGGAAACTAACCTTTTTCCTTTAAGGCAAAGCTAAATTTAGGTAGAATTAAGCTTTTGAAAGATAAAATCCAATATTTCTTTTCTCTTATAGGTATGTATATAACATTATCAATTGATGTGGCCATTTAGCTGATTTTGGATTTGAAATGTTTGTCGTCGTCCAGGGAAGGTTTAAAAGGTGAGAATTTACGACAAAAAATAGCGAAACGAAGTTTGCTCGGACAGCTAGTATAAAATAAATAAAGTTAGTATCATCATCATCATCATCGTCAGCTTTCGACGACCCACTGCTGGATATAAGCCTCCTTTTGTCTGCGCCATTCTTCCCTATCATTAGCCTTCGCAATCCAGTTTTTACCAGCAATCTGCTTTATGTCGTCGACCCACCTAGCTGCCGAACGTATAACGATAGTACGTAACTATAAATAAAATAAATTTTCAGGTCAGTAGTTCCTTAATCATGTAAGAATATTTAACATTTAATTTATTTAAATAAATCAAGTAATGTTTTTTACTTTTGTTAAAAAAGAAAGGAAAGAAGTTTCGATCTGATAATTCTTGAATCTTTTTGCACTGTTAGCAAAATGACCTATTTGTATCTCTGACTTATAGCGCTAGATTAACATACTAGATTACTAGTACTTTATGTTAATGCACACCAAAGTGCCCATAAATACAGCGTGCACTAATTTTTCTCCGAAGCGAATGACATCAGTGCATTCATTGGCCCGAATACCTTGAACTTGTGCAAATATTGACCGCTAGCAGGACGCGGAGCACTTCGCCCCACTTGCTAAATTGACTCATCTGCAACCTAATTCGCCAAGCATAGTTTTTGATAGGTCTTGATTTGAGGGCAAGGTAGTTCGAGGGGTGAGGTTTCGGGCCGCCCACACGTACCCACTATAGCGCCCGATTGCAATTGTACACTATGACCGGTATTGTATATGTAAATTTTGGGATAAATATATTTAATTATAGAACTTCAGTTAAAAAAAAAATTGTACACTCTATTTTTCTCTCTGATCAGTAAACAGTTTTTATAGAAACGTGTCATAATCTAAAAAGGCGTAAGAACGATTTTTTTGAAAAAAATTTTTTATGGGTAAATGTTTTACTATTAACTCTGACACCAGGGTATGCATGGTCGATTCACCTACTCGAAAAAAAAAACTAATAACAAAACACGAATATCCGTACTAATCGTTTTTAAAATCTGTGTTATTAAATATTGTTACTTAACATTTTACCCCGATAGGATTATGAATTCAGCCAGTCAAAGAAAAAGTAGGCTTAGCGAATTGACACACTTTGTTTGAACTCCTGTCCATCCGTTACGGTTCCTCTGACTGAGTGATTGATAACACTCTCTTCTTTACTTTCCTCTTTTGAATCATGTCAACAATTTTTCATTGTATTTAGGACTTTCATTTTTTCCTTTCAGAAATTTCGGTGTAGTGGCTACCTGACACTGTTATTTTGTTTATTTAAATTGATTTAAATGTGTCAAAACCTTTACGGAGGATTTTTACTGCTTTTAAATTTTAGCACACGACACAAAAGTTTTTCGATGAACGTCATGCAATAAATAACAATATAAAGTAGATGATCAAAAATATAGATATTTTATTTTTTTGCACGCCCATAACAAAGTAATACCTACATCTTTTTCTTATATATCAAGAAACATTGTTCAAACACATTCGTTATCCTTCATTTTATCCGTTATATGTAAAAAAACTTAGACGTCCGTGTGTCTGTATTTACGGATCCTGTATGTGGCCACGTTAATTCGATCCTGAAAATTCTAAATTCGCTTCTGAATTTCTGAGGAAATACACATTTCTAAAATGAAAAGAAATTGATTCAACAGGTAACTTGTCTAAATAGGTCGTTGATGTATTTTTAAGTCTTGTTCTCATCGCCAAGCAAAACAAATGATCGGCTACTTTTGGAGAAACACATTATTTTAAAATGAAAACTTCTTGTGAATTTTTTGGGATAGGTAAAAAATGTTAAACTCGCGTCAGCCTGATCGCAAAATTCGTATAACGGACACGTGACCTGAGACCGTCGTAAAGGCGAGTCTTCACTTCTGCTGGCACTCTCGGAGTGCAACCCGTTTTCGCATGTCGCGTCTTGCATTTTTGACGAATCAGAATCCTAGTACTCGTGACATTGTGATATTGTATAAATAGTATCATTTATCTGTTCTTATTTGTGCGTTCAACGCACATTTTGAGATTCGATCCCCGGCCAGGTCAAAATGGGAAATGATGTTATTCAGATTGACCCGAGTCTTGAATGTTTATCTTTGTATATAGTTGTTATAAAATATATAATCGTTGAGAAAGTCTGCCATAACACAAGTCTCGAACTCACTTTTAACTCAATCCGAATGATTTGTCCAGATATATATATTCATATATTTTATTGTTGTCAGAAATAAGTGAGTGGTTTGCGATAACTTCTCTATGATATTTGACTTATACAACGGAAAATCACTTGTGAAATTATTATCTATAGGTAACAACATAAATTATGTCAACTTATATCAATTTATATCTTACCATATTATGTTATACGTAATAATTTCGGCAATAAAACTGTTTTATACCCTTACAGTAGCTGTGAGCCTTCAATAAATAAGTAATGTGATTGTTTCCTCATTAGATAAACTTGCAGACAGATGGACCGGTTATATTTACATAAATATTAGACCGGTCCTTGTAACTTAATTGGAGCGTAAAGCATTACCATGCGTTTAGTTCAGTTTATGCAATGTATCATGTAGGTGTGTAATATGAAACCTGAGATTGTGTTCCGCTACGTACAAGTGATTCGCTCCCATCGTGTAAAAAAAGATGTTACCCTTCACAAGAGTTAGATTTCCGTTCGAAATTTAAGTGTCTCTTTTGTCGATGTAATTGTGTGATAACGGTTTTTTGGCAGGAATAATGAAGTCGTGTGCCAGAACCTTCTTTATTTCGTACACGATACACGATGTTTTTGACTGGTTGACAAATATAGCGGTACTTGTAATATAGTAGGACCTCTTGCTTATTAGTTGCGCTCTTACCAGTCGACCACTGAACCTCTACCACTTCTGGGTTTCTTTTATGACATCTAATGAATCAGATGCCTCGAAATATTTATTAGAATCATCACTATTACAGCCGTAAGAAGTCCAGAGCTGGACAAAGGCCTCTCCCAAGGATTTTTCGTTCCATGTGAGGATATTGCCTTACCACACTTGGCAGGCGGGTTAGCGATCGCAGTTTCTTTGGCTTCTTGTGCTTCTGACGGACTGGACTGTTGTTTCTGGAAAGGGAATGAAGAAATTAGGATACTATTCACTCGGATAAATGAGGGAAAAGCAAGTTGTAGCTCGGTAAGCGCGCGTACTCGATACCATACCTGCAACCACCGGACAAGGAGTTAAGGATGACATCCCTGACTCCATTTGTTAGAATACTTAAGAACATGAAATGCTCAGTCCATCAAAGTGAATGATTTTCTCCGAACCATTTCTTAAACAAATCCGATTAACTAATCGTGAAATTAGTTAGGGTTGCGGCAATGGTAGTATCTTAATAAAAAGAAATCATTATAGGATTATCAAGCAGCGGGGTGCTTTGGTCACCATACCAAACACAGTTAGCATATCAAATACTTATTGTTTTATTTTTTAATAATAATAGCCATGATTTTAAAAGTAATTTTAAAAGTCAGAAAACAATATGTATTTACCGACTTTTAAAATAACTGATGTAAAGTATTATTTTCTATTTATTAGTGTTTAAAGATCTAATTCACTTGGATCAAAAGAAAGGTGCAAAGTGGATTATTTTTATCTGTCTGCAGGAATTAGTGTTGGACACAAATATTAGTGTGCCTCAATACGAGATGTCAATACATCGGCCGGCGGTGTTGCAATAGCATTTGCAAACATACTGTGCAACCCAGCTTTCTTCGGGAAAAGGACGTTAAGTAACTTTACCTACATTTGATTTTTGAAATACTTATTTCGGACACGATTGAAGGACCTTTATTTACAAGCGAAGATAATACTTATGTTAATTTATATATTTTATAGAACTCGCATATTTAAAAAAATAAATACTTTATTGAGGATACTAATCAACATTCCCTTTGGGCCATAAATATTCCCGTATTTATATGGCCATATAAGTAAAAAAGCTGCCAAGTGCGAGTTGGACTCGCCCATGATGGGTTCCGTAGCAGTAGGTAACATAATATAAAAGTTCTGTGTTATATTTGGGTTGATTGAATGAAAGGTAAATTGCCGTTTACGATTTATAATGACGTATTAAAAAAACTACATACTAGATCTCCTTCAAGTCAATTTTCGGTGGAAATTTGCATGGTTATTATATTTTACATCATAGTTTTTTTTATAGTTTTATGATTCTCTTATTTTAGAAGTTTACCACTTTAGAAATGTCTCTCGCGCAAACTATTCAGTTTAGAAAAAAAATATGTAAGAAACTTCAATATCATTTTTGAAGACCTATCCATAGATACACATAACGTACGGGTCAGATGTAAAAAAAAATGAGTTTCAGGTTTAGTATGGGGAACCCCCTAAATTTATTGTTTAATTTTAATTTTTGTGTGAAAATTTTAATGCTTTTCACAGAATACATCTACTTACCAAGTTTCAACAGTATAGTTCTTATAGTTTCGGAAAAACTGGCCTTGACATACGGACGGACAGACATGACGAATCCTTAAGGGTTCCGTTTTTTGCCATTTGGCTACGGAACCCTAAAAACGGAATCTAAATAGTGATGGGTTGCTAGCCGCATAGCCTATTGAGATGATTCCTTAGATTTTCGCCCATTCCCTCGGCTGGTTATTACGTGCTGCTACTTTCCACGTTTTTTGCTTTTCTTTCTGATTAGCATGAAAAAAGGTATGAACTTCGTCCTCGTTAATTATAGTCTATGTTCTGTTCTGATCACATATTTTAAAGTTTCGTCAATATACGTTTATGTTATATGGAGTAACACATATTCATCTATCCATATATCCATCCTTTTATACTTTCACACTACGTGATATTAGTAAAGATATATTAGATTTTTATCCATACTTAATACTTATTAATATAAAAAAAATATATAAAAACCCAAAAGTTTTTATTGATATAATATATATGTGTTATTCTTACAATTCTTTGGTATACGTGTCTTTATTTACCTACATAATATACACACACACATACTATCACGTCGGTCTTTTCCCTGCGAGGTAGACAAAGACCAGGTCTACATTATTTCACTTAAAAACTTATTTCAATGTTTACTTTGTTTATAAATATAAAATTACACTGTTACAGCTGTTACAGTTATATTTTGCCATATTATGAACTATAACTAATGTTATATAATTATTGTATTTACCTACTAATATGTTTAGTGTATATCTAGTGTATACCTTACGGGAGTGACATATCACTGCGTGACAAAACCCCTTTAAATTATTAAAGATAAAAAAAAAAAATATATAAAATTCAGTCGAACCTTTAGTATTATGTAGGCTCTCTACAATACTTTAAGTGTTAACTCATTTACATTCATAATATTTTGAGTACACACACTCAAGAGCTACAATAAACTGTGCGTTTATATCATCTGTATATCCTTTCTTTGGATAATGTCGTGAAAGTACACACATTGGCATGAGAAGTGCCACAAATCACAATGAGTGCAAATTATCGTGTAACTAAATACATTTCCACATAACCCAACGCGGCAACTCGATAAAATTTCCTTGTAAACAAGTAACTGGCGCCGGTAGATACTACATCACTGTCACAGCAATTAGCAGACAACAGAATGTTAACTTTGTTACATTACACGACAGTACCAAAAATAACGATTATGATAATGAGTACAAATGCATTTCCACAAAAACTCGACGTATCAACTCGAATAAAGTATTCAGCTGAAAATAACTTTGTAATAAAACCTCAACAGAGTTTTATTTGTAAAAGAATAATCAAGACGTGTTAAAATCCTAACATCCTTACTTCCTTGCTAATCCTTATCCTTACTAATATTATAAATGCGAAAGTAAGTTTGTTTGATTGTTTATTTGTTTGTTTGTTTGTTACGCTTTCACGCCGTAACTACTGAACCGATCATCATCAAATTTTGCATACAAGTTCTCTGGAGTACAAAGAAGGACATAGGCTACCTTTTATCACAAAAAAAAATAGGGAAAAAGTACTATTCCCGAGGGATCGATATTGACGCGGGCGGAGCCGCGGGTGAAAGCTAGTATATTTTAAAAGCGAAAGTGAGTTCGTTTGTTTGTTACGCTTTCACGCCGTAACTACTAAACCGATCATCATAAAATTTTGCATACAAGTTCTCTGGAGTACGGAGAAGGACATAGGCTACCTTTTATCTCGGGAAAAAGTACTATTCCCGAAGGATCGACATTGACGCGGGAGGAGCCGCGGGCAAAGCTAGTTACTCTTTAAAGATAAGGGTTTCTTTATATTATTACCATTAATTATAACTAAATAGAAAAATAATAAATAACTCGATAAATAATCAAAATTCTTACAAAGAAGTAAAGCAATATTATAAAAAAAACGGGTTGTACTCCGGGAGTGCCGGCAGAAGTGAAAACTCCGCGCGGTAGAAAGAGAGGAGGATATTACTTCCTCTCCTGCGCCGCGCCGGCAGTCTCACGTCACGTGTCTGTCATACGAATTTTCAATCAGGTCACGTGCCCTGACGCGACATTAAACATTTAACATTTTTTACCCACCCTAAAAAGTGGACAACGCCGCGAAAGAAGATTTCACTTCAAAAAATATTTCGAAAATAGCTTTCTATATATTTTATACTATCTCCCCCGATAAGTAGCAAGGGGTGGTCGCAATACAGCACAAGCGTAGCAGGCACACTAAATCATGGCTAATAACTACCAGCCGATACAATCTCAGCTTTCAATAATAAACCTACCCAATTGTACTGCCTTTCTTAGAAAGCTCATTGTTGTTCTTTACCGGTCAGCACGAACATGATACATTTTCTAATTATCTGCCACAATGACATTTCTATTAACTATTGTATGAAATTTAGATTTTATTTAGTTACGAGGCTCCTTGATAATCAGGGATAGGTATTTGGGCTTTCTAGTTTAATCAGATGCATTAAAATGTTAAACATTTCTTTCGAATCAAGATGAAATAAGTAGGAGCAAGATAAAGTGAAAATAACACGCTGGAATTATGTACTAAAAACGGGTCACTCACGTGCTATTTCGTCGGGATTGCCGACTATAGTTTCGGACTCGTCAGGAGCCCATTTTTAAAGCGAGTGCGTGACTCACGTGAATAGCACGTGAGTGACCCGTTTTTAGTACATAATAAGTAGTCTCTTGTACCATCTAGTAACAGATCAACTCCGAACTAGACGTCAGTCTGTATCTCGGAGATAGCCTGCTAGCAGAGTGGTGTAAGAGCTAGTAATAATAATGTTTGTATCTCACGTTAGTTTCAATGATATTATACGCTGGAATCTTTAGTAATGTTTATTTTGAAAGTATATTTATTTGTTTCTGTGTACTCTACGTTGAAAATCATATCCACAGCAGAGTATATTTTGGAAGAATGTATTGCCCTAATGCCCTATTAATGTCCTCATTCCTCATACACCACTTCCACCTCTTCATCTAAGTATTCCTTGGTCGGCATGTATACTTATGTTCGAACTTCAACGAGTATCTATGGGATACTCTGAGTATAAGGTATATCACCCTGCTAGCATGCTGGAAATACACAAGGTACTTGTGAACGAGAAACCCGTCACTATGCTGGGACTTTTAAGTAACCCTCTCGGTGATAGAGTAGGTTACCAAATTTAAGATTTGTCATGCCCTCTCCTCCTCTTCTGCCGAGGACCCTATTACGCCCCATTGTAACCTACCCATTTTCTTTTCCACTTTCTCATCTTTTTCGTTAAGCTTCGTCGTGCTTATTTTTGTTGTAGAGTGTTACCAGGGCCAGTCGTCATCGGGGCTGGTGGCCGAGTCGTCTCCGAAGATTTTTAGCACCCCCACCTCGCCGTTACCGTAACTATTACCACAGCCAGTATAGCGGGAGCGGGGCTGCCGAAAACTGGGTGTTGCCGGTCTTTTTGTTTCTTTCCATTGCATGGCAGGTGGGTTGGCTAGCGCAGTAATGTTGGCTTGTCGTGGTTTCGACGCTCCTATCCAGCGAAAGCATTTTAATCTTGGAATGCACTCCTGTTCATGTCTGTCCTTCCTAAACCGAACTCCTATTTGGTGGATTTAGGCACAAGATAAGGTGTTTAGGATACTAACCAGTCGGATCTTGTAGGACTCGGACGAAAACATGTTTGCTATATTTAACTATCATACATACATACTATCACGTCTTTTTCCCTTGCGGGGTAGACAGAGCCCAGGTCTTCAAGACCTAAAAGCCACATCTAGTATATTGGTGAGCATTAGGTGGAAAATGGAATCAAAATAGTGATGGGTTGCTAACCGCATCGCTTATCTTGTAACCAAAGATAATTTATTATATAACTAACCAAAGTATTTCCTCAGCAAAACTTCGTAATGAAATTTCACATTTCCGTCTTTGCAATATGTAATTGACAGCGCCTCATAAAGCTTCAATTAGGATTTCAATATTAACCCGTTGTTTCAATATTGCAACAAACTATTAAATTTCGTTTAACACCATGTCCGAATTGACAGCGCTCCAGCACCTTACCAATAAATATGTAACTTAATGCATCTGCCTAAGGTTTAAAATCAAAATAACCAAATTTGTTAGCGCGATATGTACGAATGTAATGATCTCATGTCAATCATTGAGGTAAATCACAAAGGTCGAGTCGCTGGATGAGACAAGCGAGTTGCTCGTAGATAATAATTGATAATCTTGCAGAGAAAAAAAAAACAACGTACGAAACCCATTATCATTAAATTCCAATTAGTAAGTATACCCTTTTTTTTTTTTTTATTTTTTTTTACTAGCTTTCCATGTCCCACTGCTGGGCAAAAGCCTCCCCTCTTTCTTTCCACTTCTTTCGATTTTTGGCAGTATCCATCCAATTCCTATCAAACGTTCTTATTTCATCCGACCACCTTGTTTTTGGTCTTCCTCTTTTTCTATACCCATCGGATGGGACCCAGTCAGTGAGAATATGAGCCCACCTATCCGGATGCATGCGGCAGACGTGACCCGCCCACTCCCATTTTAATTTTGCCGCCTGTCTACCTACATCTATGACTTTAGTGATGGAGCGCAGCGTGGTGTTCCTTACTCGGTCAGTCCGTTTAACGCCTAAAATGCTACGCTCCATTGCTCTCTGGCAAACCTTCAATTTGAACCGTTGTCCTTTTGTCAGTGACCAAGTTTGGGCACCGTAGGTTAGGACGGGCAAGATACACATGTCGACGAGTTTTTTCTTAAGGCATATTGGTAGATTACCTTTGAGTAGTTCCTTCATCGACCAGAAGCTATTCCAGGCTCTTTCAATCCTGCGGTCGATTTCTTTATCTTGTCGGTCGGTAAAAGATACTACTTGCCCGAGGTATATGTACTCGTCGACGTATTGTATATCCTGCCCATCTACCACTACCCTACGTTTCGTCCCTTTGGTCATCAGTTTGGTTTTGGTCTGATTCATTTTGAGTCCAACTTGAAGGCTTGCCGTGCTCAGATCTTGGAGCATGATTTCGAGCTCAGATGCGGAAGGTGCAAAGAGTACAATATCGTCTGCGAACCGGAGATTGGTAAGTCTCTTTCCGCAGACGATAATGCCTTTAGATTTCCATGATTCGGCTAGAGATTTGAAGACTTCTTCAAGTGCACTCGTAAATAATTTGGGAGAGAGCGGGTCACCCTGCTTCACGCCTCGCATTATTGGAAAAGATGAACCTGGAGACTGTAATTTTATATCGGCAGTACTTGATTTATATATTCTTTTGATTATCTCGATGTACATTTCATCTATTCCCTGATTATATAATGCTGAAAATATTGATTTATGGTGTAAGCTATCAAATGCTTTGGAATAATCTACGAAAGCTACGTATACGGGTTTATTAAATTCGGAGCATTTTTCTATTACTTGAGTTAAGGATTGCAGGTGGTCAGTAGTAGAGAAACCGGGTCGGAAACCAGCCTGTTCTGGTGGTTGTTGCATGTTAAGTGTGTGGGCTATTCTGTTTTGAAGGGCTGTTATAAATATTTTATATATATGGGATATTAAGCTGATTGGGCGATAGTTTGATATATCTTTCTTGTCGCCTTTTTTATGTAGCAGAATTATATTAGCATGACATAGATTTTTGGGTATCTGGCCTGTATAAAGAATGGAGTTGCAAAGTTTTTTCAAATGTGGTACTAAAATTTGATTTCCTATTCTTAAGGTTTCAGTTGTTACGCCATCTGAACCCGGACTTTTCTTAAACTTAAGATTTCCCAATGCGGTTTGTATTTCTCCATCTGTAAAAGGAGAAATCAAGTTGGAACAAGTCAGGTTAGGAAGATCTTCTGATTTCGATGGGTCTGAGTAAAGGGTTTTATAGTATTGGGTGCAAAGTTCTGTTATTCTAGCTCTATTACGATGTTCTTTACCGGTTTCATCCTTTAAACTTGTTATCCATGATTTGCCTTTAGATATTCCTTGTTTCGCAGATCTTAGTGATTGGTGTGTCTCAAGGGCTATTTTGACTTTGATTGTGTTAAATTTTCGAATATCGTCTCGGATATTTCTTTTTACTATTTTATCTAGAGCGCGATATTCGGTTGATCCGTATTTTAAGTTGCTTCTATCATTTATCAGATTAATAGTCTCTGGCGAAAGTTTTTTCTGAGATTTGCTTTTAGGTTTTATGTTTTTGCTCGCGAATTTAATTGATTCCACTATTTGGTCATAAATTATTTGTGGGTCACCATCATCTCCTGTAGGTAGATTACTAAAATATTATACCCTTATGAATGAAAAAATATTTTTTCCCGATATCTTCGAGTAATTGGGGAATAAATATCCCCTTACTTTTTTTTGGTTATAAAAAAAGATTAATACGCATATCCGTAATTGTTATCTATGCAAACATTGTTAGCCTGGACATTATTTTTTTTTTGTTAGATATCTACAAATTTACATTAAAATAAAACTTTACTGGTTTTGGTCTTTGGCATTGAAATAATTGAGTATTATTACAAAACAATCTACCTTATTTTTCAAATTAGCCCTTCTCTCGATATTCAATATGTTATGCTTATTAGCTGTTTTAGGAAATTGTCTAAAAACATTAGCTTATTAGAAAACGAGTTAGTGATAATAATGATTTAAATAATTTAAATCCTAGTCACTCGCCATTTTACTCGCCTACCAATCAACTCGCCAAGTTTGCACCACATTTTAACATCAACACTTGCATGTGTGTTTTACTAAAAGATGTTAAGTAATTGAACAATATGATGGCCTGATCCCTTTCAAGTCGGAGTCATGCTCTCATGTTTCATCAATATGAGCCCCCGACATATGTTTTACTAATTATGTAACATACATTGATACTTCTTGCGACACAAGTAAATTATTTTTTATGACCAGCCATCTATTTTTAGAGCTTTGCATTATTTCGTTTCAGAGTTGAAAGTTTCGGTGCATTATCTGCAACATTGTATCACTTAGAGTCCCTGCACACCTCAGACTTTTTATCGGCCGATAGTTAAGTCGGGCTTTTAATCCGTATGAAGATGTAAGCAAGTGCGCACATTACACCAATTCGGTATCGGTTGCATCTTCATACTTTATACTGATTGAGAGCCACACTAAACTATCAGCCGATAAAAAGTCTGCTGTTTGCGGTGACTCTTAATTTTTTCTAATGTTTTCGCGATTGTTACACATTTAAATAAATCACTTAATATGGTTTTAGCTTGGGATCATTCATGACGCCGTAAGTAGGGATACCATTTAGAAATTTGAAAAATCCTGGCACCTGGGACATTTCGATAAAAGTCCGGACTTTTTTGGAAACATTAACCACTTAGTTTAGTTCAGTTTTGTGGTAAGCATGGTAGACAGGTACATGGTAGACATCCCGCATCCTACCTCCGCGCATTGCGAGGGGGGTAGGATGGGGGATGCGGGCGGGGATTGTTCGCCTTGTAAAAAATTAGAAAAAAAAGTTTTATAACTCATATTCCATAAATCCGGACAAATTGAAGAGCTGGACAAAGTCCGGACAGGTCTTAAATAATGGTAAAATGTCAAGTCTACCTGCGAACATGAACATTGTAAAAGTTGCGAAACTTTCGGTGTAATTATAATGTAATAAACGATAAAACCGCATTTAGTGATTTAAGTAAATTGTAATACTTAATGTGCTAAGGTTCGTGCTAATTCCCGTTAATATACATAATTATGCTTTCTCACTTAGTTAAGAACATTAAAGGCTACTTATCTCTATGTTCACAATGTAATAGATTATTCTAATCTCGTTTGATCTCACAAGTATTATTATACTGACAATGCCCGCGGCACGGAGGGTTTGTCGGGCGGGAGCTTGTAGTATTTGACAGTCGTTCTCAATGGCCGCCAAAGCCTTAGGCCTTGAAATTGTTGACTACGGTAGCCTGTAATTTATAATAATTTCGACTATAATTATGAACGCGATCACGACTCAACATTGTTTGTGGGATGAAATGAGTCACCTGTTTATTTACGGTGCATTTCCTTTGGAACTTTCTTTTTGACCAAAGACAAAATATATAACTACATTAAATAATTCATCATGACTACATAGTATAAAACAAAGTCGCTTCCCGCTGTCCGTCTGTCCATATATTGCTTAATGCTTAGATCTGCAGTTTTTTTAAGGCGATACCACTGTAAATAAGGTCGTTCTGAACCTGATTTATCTCGCAAAATACTTGAATTAGGAGTTTCAAATCTAAGTAATATGATTTTTGACTATTTCATCTCCAAAAGTGTAAGATGAAAACACGTTTTGATAAAATTTTCTCGATTTAAATATTTTTTGAAAAATGGTCTTCGTTCGCAGAGTTTTTGTTATTGTAGCTCAAATGCGACGAATGAAATAATGATTTTTAGACTAAAAGATAGGTATTTAGTAATTCATCAAAATTTAAATATGTAAATACAATTAACCGGTCTGATTTTATATAAAATAGAAATAACGAATTTGGCGCTTACGTTTTTTTCTTTGAGCGACTCGAGACTATCTCCAATCTCATCATTCACGGGCTAAACCGCCAAGCGCTATCCCTTGCGCGCACTTGATCAGTCTGCGTACGCCTTTGCCGAGCGATGGTACCAAACATTTGAGGCCTCGTCTTAATTGATAAAGTTATTTAAGGCGCTGTATCCTTTGACCGTTTGTAGCGGACATCGCGCGATATATAATATACTCGTGTCATACCTGTCATCAGTCTCAGTTTCAACCCGTGTCTGCCATTTCCGTGTTAATTTTCACTTTTAATTTAATATTTCAATAATGATGAATTAACACGAAAATGGCAGACACGGATTTGAACTGAAACTGAAGACAGGTATGACGCGAATATATAAAATATTGCGCGATGTCCGCCTCAAACGGTTAAGGGATACAGCGCCTTAAGAGAAAGGTTTATATGTATAATTTTTCACGTCCATGCGAAGTTGGGGCGGGTCACTAGTCTTCTATATAAATTGAAATTAGACTTCTAAATGGCTAGATCGATTTGGATAAAAATATTGTGTGTATACTTCAATGGGTTTTAAGATGTTCTTTTTAAACTTTCGCGCTTTAACCACATAATTACGAGTCTCGTTGCGACCACGATGGATGTAACTCCATTGAAACGTCAACGGAATCAAATAATAAAAAGGTTCGTGCTAAGTCCCGTTTATATACATAATTATGTGGTTAAAGCGCGAATGTTTAAAAAAGAATATTGCAAACCGTTACGGGCCGGAAATTGCTAATAAAATCCGTCAACTAGAAAATCGAGTCTCGTTGCGACCACGATGGATGTAACTCCATTGAAACGTCAACGGAAACAAATAATAAAAAGGTTCGTGCTAAGTCCCGTTTATATACATAATTATGGGGTTCTAAGATGGTTTATAAATATGTATAATTGGCTGCTGTCGCAGGACGAAGTCTGACGGGTCAACTACTAAGCAATGAAACTGGCCAAGTTTCTACACAACACTAAGGCTCTCGTGCCACCGTTAAAAATCTAACTACAAAAGCCACGTTTCTTATATGGGGTCTCTGATCTATCTATGCAAAAATACTTCCAAGCGACCTCTATTTGAGGTTAAGCAAACTCTTTCGAACACGATTACTATTGTTCTTCATTATCTGGCGTTTGACGTCTCAGTTATAATAGCAGTTACTATGACAGAATCAAGAAAAACGCTAATTTAAGACGTTCCTTGTATGGGCCCCTTAATTATTGATTTAATCTTCTGTTTAATCTTTGTAATTATAGCGACAATAGATTTACATATTATTTTACGAATCAACAAAGATGGACAGACGGACGGGCAACAAAGTGATCCTAAAATCGCTTCTTTTTTTCCCTTTTAGGTACGGACCCCTAAAAATCATCAGCTCTAAACATCATCAGAAATAGACGAGAGTGTAATTTTCCACCTTCATAAATGCCATTTTAAGCTATTAATCAACAAAGATTTCTGATGCACGATCGTTTTGAAACGAACTTACGTAATCAATCCGTTGAAGTATCGTTACAATATTACGACAAAGAATACAAATAACAAATCAACAACAAAGGTGTTACAAAATAACAGACAAAGGACACCTCGCGTATGAAATGGCGTATTTTATCATTATCATCAGGAGCAATTGTATGGTATTGAATGCTAGACTTAACTGAAATACTGGCTTCAATGCCTCATAGACAAGATTTTTTTCTTAATAGTTATAGCATGAAATGATAATAGATAAATCATCATCATCATCATCATTATAAGCCCAATCATATCCAGTCTTGGATGTAGGCCTCCTCCAATTTCAACCATGACTGGCGGTCTTGTGCCCGTCTCATCCAGTCATGCCCTGCGTGTCGTCGGATATCGTCAGACCATCGCTTTGGCGGTCGCCCTCTTCCTCTTGTGTTATTGCGTGGTCTCCATTCCAGGACTCTCTTTGGCCATCGTTCATTTGCCATTCGGGCTATATGTCCAGCCCAAGTCCATTTCTTCTTTGCGATCGTTGTGACTATATCTCTCAGCTTAGTTTTCTGGCGTATCCATTCGTTGCGCTTCCGGTGTCGAAGACTGATTCCGAGCATTACTCTCTCCATTCCTCTTTGCGCAACTCGAAACTTTTCTGCGGACTGTTTGGTGAGAGACATAGTTTCAGTGCCGTAGGTAAAGACTGGTGATATGCACTCTTCGAATACTCTGGACTTAAGCTGGAGTGGCATCTTGCTCTTGAAGACTTTTTTGTTGGCTCCGAAGGCTGACCAAGCCTGTGCGATTCTACGATCGATCTCTGCTGTTTGGTTCTCACTCCCCAGTGTAATTTTGTGGCCAAGGTAGATATATCCCTGGACTAGGTCAACGGGTAGATGGTAGTTATCGACATTTGGCAGGTTTGTCATTAGTTTTGTTTTCGAGATATTCATCCTCAGGCCTACTCTTGCAGAGTGATCTCTTAGGCTGTCGATCATTGTCATCATTTCGTCGATGTTATCTGATATGAGGACGATGTCGTCAGCAAACCTTAAATTTGAGAGTTTTTTCCCGTCGATCAGCAGACCCTTGTCATCCCACTCGAGTTTTTGAAAGACATTTTCCAGTGCAAGTGTGAACAATTTTGGAGATATTGTGTCACCCTGCCGCACTCCCCGTTTAAGTCTAAACTTTTCGGTTTTTTTATGGAGGCTAACACATGCTGTTGCGTGTTCATGCAGATGGTTTAGCAACTGGATATATCGCTCATCAACCCTACAATTAACTAGCGCTTGTTCTACTGCCCACCACTCAATTGAGTCGAACGCTTTCTCGTAATCGATAAACACTAATATAATCGGCTTCCTATATTCATGGCACTTCTCAATTACGATTTTTAAAGTTTGGAGGTGGTCATTAGTGCTGAATCCTGACCGGAAGCCAGCCTGCTCTTGCGATTGATAGAAGTCGAGTTTGTTCTTTAGTCTATTTACTTATTATTAGTATATTATAATTACTATTATATTATATTAATAGATAAATATCTTGTACAAATCTAATTTGTTATTGGAGCTAAATTTATATATAATACTAGCAGCTCGCCCCGGCTTTGCACTGGTAGATATAGGTATTTATTCTATAGTCTATTTTCATCAGGGATAATGTAGGAATATGTTGAAACTATTTTTCGAATCAGTCGAGAAGTTTCGGAGCTTATTTAATGCAAATAAACATTCAAATATTTCCTCTTTATACTAATATTAGTGTAGAAATATTATGGGAAGTAAGAGCAGATTTGGCGAATACACGCACGATCATTTGCGTGAGTCACGTCCTCTACAGTACAGAAAGAAGGACAGCCGGGGCAGTTCATTAGATGGGTCATCTTCTGAACTACATCGCACCTGCAAAGCTTCTTGTTAGAGAAACTCCGCTTAACCCGGTTTTCTCGGCATCTTCCAACATCAGCCAAAGTCTATTTAGCAACTTCCAGACTGGCTAGGGAAGTTCACTGCCCGGAGGTCATCATCATTTTGAGTAGCTGTCACGGTCAACCGACCATGCACACCCTGGTGTCATAGTTCTTCGGAACCGCCTCTCGGCCTCTGACGTGGTTCCTTTCACGATTACCAGATGGCAGCCGGGACCAACGGCTTAACGTGCCTTCCGAAGCACGGAATCATCTTTATTATCAGACAATCAGGTGATTCAAACCTGCAATGTCCTAACCAAACTGGAAACAACTTAACAAAGTATGCTTCCCGTGGGAACCAAACCCATGACCCCCGGATCTACAGGCAAACGCCTTAACCACTGGACCACGGAGGCAGTTATTAGAGATCGAATGATTGAATAATACCTGAAGTAAGTTTTAACATAATATTATATATATAACTAGCTGTTGCCCACGGCTCCGCCCGCGTTAGTGTCGATCCCTCGGGAACAGTAGAATTTCCCAGAATCAAACATACCCTATGTCCTTCCCCGGGCCTACAACTACTTCCATACCAAATTTCATTCAAATCAGTTCAATGGTTGAAGCGTAAAAAGACGACAGACAGAGTTACTTTTGCATTTGTTATATTAGTAGTATGGATATTATTTATACTTCTAAGTCCAGAAATAAGAAAATTTCCATAAAAACTTTACCCTCCCATTTTAGTTAGCCCTTTAAGGGTGGATTTTGTTCATTTGAGCCACATACATCTTTTTTAATTGTAATCGAGAACTTACATACCTATTTATTTTCATACTTCATAGTTCAGAGATGAGAAAATTTCCGTACAAAGTATATACCACCCACCCACCCCCATTTTACCCCTTAAGGGGGGAATTTTGCAAATTTTACCCACACATCTTATTTTAATTTTTATCGAGAACTTAAATACCTATTATTATTTATTTATTTTTTATTTTATACGTCTAAGTCCAGAAATGAGAAAATTCTATATAATTTTTACCCCTTTAGAAGTTACATTTCTAAAAATCCTTTCTTAGCGCTCACTCACGTCACGTCATTAAAAGACCCCCCGTACCAAATTTCAAATTTCTAGGCGCAGCAGTTTCGGTTGCGTTGATATAAACTCATGCCTTGAGTTCATTCAATTAACGATAACTTTTTTTTAATGAACTGATTTTGATGAAACAAACTTTAAATGTTTTGCTGAGTTAAAATAAAACAATCGGTGAAAGTTTGAAGTAAATCGGTTCGGTATTTTAGGAGATAATCGTGATCATATATACAGACAGACAGACAGACAAGAAATTCAAAAATTTTTTTTTGCTTTCTATTATTCTTTTTAAGTGTCCCTCTATCCATTTCAGTCGAAAATTCTAAATGTACAGACAAAATATTTTTACTGTTTTATTATATGTATAGAATAGATATAGATAAACCGAAGCTTTGAGCTACAATACTTTTTAATTGTAATAGTTGCTTTTAGATTAATAGTATTATTTTTTGTTTAGAAATTGCCCGGAGGTAGTATCTCTGTATTTAGTAGAAGAGTTGTTGTAGGGATCTAGAAAATTATATTTTTAATTTGGGGCTTCTATGGGTGTTGTATTGGGTTGTCGGAGAAAGCTGCTGCGACTCTTTTAACGTGGAGATGGTGGAATTTGACCGTATCGGGGATGTCTGCCGTCGTGCAATAAATCAAGTATGAAGATAAGAGAGAGCATGTTCCCAAGTACATTATCAGCTGTAGAAAGCCCAGGGTGCGGACCCTTTTATGATACTTTGTCAGTATATTCATGATGTAACCTTTGGCAAGGTTGTAACAGCCGGCCGTCTCTCTGACGCCAACCCTCTTCGGATAGGTTTTATCTCGTCATGTAAAATATACAGATATTTAACTAGCCATTACGTCCCACAGCTGGATTGTCTTGGTTTTGTGTTTCACTATCGCCTTTCAGAAATAGGGAAACAAAATGTTTGTCATCATGTTGACCAACAAGCTGATGATGATGAGTTTCTATGGAAATTTAAAAATGCTTCACTTATCATTCATCATTTCAGCCGTTAGAAGTGACCTGCTGGAGAAAAGCTACTCCCAAGAATTCTTTGTTCCATGGGAGGATATGCCATACTCACCACGATTGGCTTGAAGGATTGGCGAGCGCAGTTGCTTTGGCTTCTTGTGCTTCAGACACTGCTACCCATCAGAAATATATTTAAGCTGGACAATGATGGGATTTTTTTGGATTTGGGAAGGGACTGAAGGTATTGGATACTTACTCGGATGAATAGCAGCTAGGAAGGCCGTGCGCGCATACCACCAGCCAAGCAGTTGAGGATGTCACCCCTAACCAAATACCTATACTAATACTGACATAAAAAGTAAATAGTATAAAATAAAATAGATGCATATCTAATGCGGCTCCATAAGTCTAAAGCAACCTGTGGTTTCTCACGGTAAGTGTACAAACAGTATGGGCAGTAACAATTGAAGTAATGTATCTACTAGCGCTGTAACAAACACCTCTAGATGCTAAGAACTAAGCATGCCCATTAAATAAAACGGGTTACAACGTAAGACAATCAATCTAAACACGAGAGGCGCCTTATTATGTATTAAGTTCAGAACAAAAAAGAAGACAGAGCGCGTGGAATAGGTAGGTACTCAGGTGCTTGAAGGTTACATGCCGTAAGCTCGAAATGAGGACTTTTTAAAAGAGAAATAAAAAAATAAACTTATATGGCGTCTGAGTTGATAAAAACGCAAGTGTCAAAGTCCTGGTTGATAAATTTTTATCCTGTTAGTCCTTGTTCTGAGATCCTGATGTAACTTTTTTCATTAGGACTTTATTTGACACTTGAATTGTTCAACGCCATCTAGTTCGATCTTTTTCTTTAATGTCACTTTGAAAATCTCATTGATAAATAAAAATACGACCGAGCGCATGGAATACGCAAGTCCAGGGAGATTAAGTTATCCATGTCGAAATTGCCTATGTTACAGTTTTATACGAGTAAAGAATAAAATTTGTGCACTACATCACAATAACTTGGTAAGTAAGACTGCGAAGCAACAGAATACAAAAGTGAAGGTGGACTAAATAAGATCTTAACTTAGTGATTTACTACCAGTGTTGGGACAACATGAAACAGAAGGCGATCTTTGTATTGTTTTATTTATTTTCCTCCCACTGTTGGAGCTCTTAGGTAGCACCTAACTTTGCTGTATCGTAAATAATTTAAGTATTTACATCAAAAGCACATTACAATAGTGTCGTACTTTTTTCAGAAACAATAATGCTTATGCTTATTAATGCTTATTTTGTTTTTAATCAAAACTAAATTAAATATTTCATAGTAATTGGCGAGCTCCGTGGCGCAGTGGTTAACATGCCAGCCTGCGACACGAGGGCCCCGGGTTCGATCCCCGGTCAGGTCAAGATGGAAAATGATATTTTTCAGATTGGCCTGGGTCTTGGATGGTTATCTATATATGTATTTGTTATAAAATATAGTATCGTTGAGTTAGTATCCCATAACACAAGTCTCGAACTTACTTTGGGGCTAGCTGTGTGATTTGTCCGTATTTATTTATATTTTATTTATTTATTTATATTAAAACCGCCTATAAGCAAACTAATAAAACGATTTTGATGAAATTCAAATAGGACCTTCAAAAAGAAATTTTATCGGTTATAAAAAAATACAACAGAATTGAAATCCTCTTCTTTTTTGAAGTTAGTTAAAAATTAACCCGTCACGGAAAGATGTCAAGGTGCCACTGTACCGACAAGACTAAGATGCCTTTAGGCAGCTTGACAAATCCGACACTAGTGTTGGCCACTTACAAACACGAAAAACAAACAACAAAAAATAATTTCTGCATGGCGTCTTACTTTTTTCCAAGACTTTTGTATCACATCAAGGTGCATTATGCAGATGCGTTTAACTGCGCTTTCTTTCAAACAGTTTATTAAAACGCGCCGTTAATAAATGATAGGACGAGGCTCGCTGTCAGAGAAAGCGTGATGGATTGATGTTTTGTTTAGTGTATACGATTTTACGTAGCATGCATGTGGGATATGGATACTGTTGTAGGCGATAAAGAAGAGGAACCAATATGTTTTGGGAATTACGCCCGGCCCACACGCTGGGAATCGTCCTAATTTGCTTATCACCTCATCATCATCATCATCTGGCTTTTTTAGTCTCGACTTTAGGAGCACGACCCTCTCTGTACTACTAAAGCAGCCACAGGACTTGGCCTACACTCTCCACGATGGCCAGACGGGTTGGAGAGGTCTCAGCGATGTTTATAACCTTTGTTTAGCTTGTGTTTCCTAAGTCGCCTTCTACGACATCCACGGGAAGACTATCACCTCATATCAATTCATAAATCCGCAAGCCGGTAACTTTTATTCATCATCATTCATGTTGTAGATATTTTAAACGATAATCACAAATATGTTAATTAAAAACAAAAGTATAATAAATTAAAAAGGATGATGAAAAAAGCGATCGTTGTCATGAAAGTTGTAAAAATTATAAGAAATATACTAGATGCCGACCCCGGCTTCGCACGGGTAGATAAAGGTATTGCTATAGCGTATGTTCTTAAGGATAATCATCATCATCATTTCGAGTAGGTGTCACGGTTAATCGGCCATGCACACCCTGGTATCCAGAGTTCTTCGGAACCGCCTCTCGGCGTCTGACGTGGTTCCTTTAACGACTACCAGTTGGCAGCCGAAACCAACGGCTTAACGTGCCTTCTGAAGCACGAAAACGTCTTCGTTATCAGACAATCAGGTGTTTCAAGCCTGCAATGTCCTAATCAAACTGGAAACAATTTAACAAAGTATGCTTCCCGTGGGAATCGAACCCACGATAAAGAAGAATCTAATGGTAAAATAATTTTTCAAAGCAGTCAGTACTTTCGGAGATCATTCACTGCAAACAAACGATCAAATCTTTCTTCTTTATGATATTAGTGTAGATATAGACATACGAGTACATCTGTAGTAGAGTAAATCTTTTTTAAAAATATCTCTTACCTACTACGTTTCTGTGCATCGCTTATTTTTGAAGTAAAATCGTTCAATAGATTATCTATCAGGTCCACATGAGTCACTGATACTTCTATTTGATCTCTTTGATTGAAAGGAATTCCTAAGACGATGAATTCGACTCGTAAAACTGCTGATCTTTTCAGCCTAGTCTAAAGCTCAATTATTCATATTAAAAGCTCAGGTTGTAAGTTATCCTGATGCAATCGCTCGCACGATTAAGATTCTCGTGACATTTCGTGAATCGCGATGATGGTTTTTGAAGCTTTACCCACGATATTTGCCAATTCAATTGTGAAATGCAATGGAAGCTGGCAGGGTTAGGGCTCAGCTCTGCATTGAAATTGATGGTTAAAATATTTATGTACAGTCAGGGACAGAGATACCTGACCAGGCCCTCTACCTAAATCTCTATCCCTGACTGTACATCCTTACTCTAGTATTAAATACATGATATAAAACAATTTAATATGAAGAGTGAGGAACTTAATTGGTTTTATTATTATTTATATCTCTTTTACCTTGTCAAACTATTATAACTGTATGTTTCCTAATATAAATAAATAAATGAAAACATGGTATGAAAAGAAGTTTCCGCAGTCGACGCCGTCTAAGGAAACCTAATGTTGCAATAAAAAGTAGCCAGGACATAGTCTACGACAATTCGTTCAACGGATAACAGTTAATTCACAAATAAACAAATTCTACTTATTGCGGCGGGGCGTTCGTGGACGAACGTGAGGATGAGGGCCGAGGCGAAGCCCAGGCACACATCATACGTCGTCGTAAGTCCATCAATGCCTGCTTGCGATTTAGGTTTGTATATTGATTTTCATTAATGATGCAAATGCGAATATGACATTCCAACAAAGTATTAAAATAAAATAAATATTCAAATATTGTTAAATCAACAATAGTTTTACACACACCACGTGTGTTTTTGTTTTGTCAATAAATCTCTAAATCTTATTTTCATTTCAAAGCCAGTTCGAATTTTAAATAAAACCTACCTCTGTTGTTGCATTATATTGACGCAAATTGGTCGTTACATTTTTAAATTTCACGGGCAATATGAGTTTTCATAGAAATGATGGTTTTTTTAAATGCTTACGAAGCCGTTTGATAAGCCGCTATTATTTTTCTGAGATTGCAGTAAAGCAATGACAACTGACACATAACCCTGTTGGGCCAATAACAGCGTACCGAACTCGACGCATAAGTACTGCCGCTTCAGAAAATCCTATAAATGGATTCAAAGACCGCTAAAACACGATAAATGATAATTAACATACTTTGCTGGTGACTCTCGAGCCAGTACAACAATGATCCAATTTATAAGCATGATGCATTTTGTCTTAATAAATTAAGAAATAAAATGTGGTGAAAAAAATTCATGCGGGCGGGATTTGAACCGGCGACCTAGGTCTTACAACCTACGCTCTTCCATCTGAGCTACCGTACAATTCAATCTTGGCGCCGAAATTCTCCACCCGTTCCCATTCCCCTTATACGTATTAAGGCTTACGTCACCTAACACAACTACCCGACTTTTACATGTGAGGTATTTGATTCAACTCATTTTACAATGAAAGTCCCGCCCGCATGAAATTTTTTCACCATTATTTATTTCTTAATTTATTAAGAGTATATCTAAATAGCATTGTGAATGCAAAGTAGTTGATTTTCAAATTTATTGTAAAATAAGCTAAAAGAATATTTGAAATCGAAATGATTTGGTTACTTATATGGTTTGGGAAACTTAATTGCTGAGATGATTTAAGCGATAACTGCGTAGATCAAATGGAAATTTTAAAAAGAGTTCATTTTAATCATTAAATATACAAAACAAATTACCTAATTATTTTTATAATATATAAAGCCAATCTATGTTACAAAGCTGTAAAGTCTCTATCAACACATTGTTTTTAAAGTTCAGTCATAATATATACACTCATAAAATGGGAGACACCTATTCAAAAGCGTTTATGACGCATAATATCCATTTACTGGTTTTTAACTTTCTATTATACAATAATCAGTAAATGGAGTGATGGTATAAACTACTTTAAAACAATGGCAAAATCTTTTATCAATAAAGGTATTATCAAACGCGATGCTTGACTTTTACTTTAAAGAAAGAACTCTTTAGAGTAACTCACTTACGTGTAAAGTAAATTTATTGTCACTTGTGTCCAAAAAACTTCAAAAATTGGGTCTTTTGTACTATTGATTAAAAATATTTGTTTTTTTTTTTATGTCTGTAAAGTCGTTTTACGGATGATAATTTTACGTTATAACTATTGCTCCGGAACGCGACATTTTTTTCGTGTGTGCAGCCGGTGAACATCGATTTATTTTCGTTTTCACGTCAAAAATATCTTATTTGAATTTTTGGTCAAAAAAGGTAATTGGCTTGAAGCAATAGTAATAAGGTCTTTTTCCCATATGGGGTAAGCAGAACTTGGTCCATTAGGCCACGTTTAGTGTGGTGGTGGCCATCTAGATAAACAAGGGAATTAAAATAATTAAGGTTCGTTAACACATGCAACTACTACGAGTGGTTGTTGAGCATTCATATCATCGAAACAATTGCATTGTATCTATTTAGCGTCTAAAAGAGCCTGTCACAATCTTTAGTAATGCTTGAAATAAGTCGCATCGTTCCTTAGTGATCAAACGCGTCAATAACGTTGTCAATAACTAAAAAAATATCCAAATAATGTCACTGATAAAGTTAGTGTCAAAAGTAGCGCGTCTATCTAGTGCCCAACAAATTCTGTCACATTGCCCAACTTTAATCAAATGCGTTTAATTTTGTCAATAACAAGAAAGTCGTCCAATAGAGTCACTCATAAATCTAGCGATAAAGGTAGCTCGTCTGTCAAGTGCCTAGCCAACAAAGCCTGTCAGTATCTTCAGTAATGCTCGGAAAAAGTCACATTGCCCAACTGTAATCAAACGCGTTTAATTTTATTAATAACTAAAAAGTTGCCCAATAGAATCACTCAATAAATCTAGTGAAAAAAGTAGCGCGTCTGTCAAGTGCAACCAATCATTCAAGTGCAACAATAGTGTAAACAATTGTATACATTTATAGCTCAAATAAACTTCATTTCTTTCAATTCACATTGCCCAACTGTGATCAAACGAGTTCTATTTTTAATAACTAGAATTTGGACCAATAAAGTCATAAATCTAGAGACAAAGGTAGCGCGTCTGTCAAGTGCCTAACGAAGCCTGTCACGATCTTCAATAATGCTTGAAATAAGTCACATTGCTCAACTGTGATCAAACGCGTTTAATTGCTGCCATTAGGCACTCGTTGTCCTCACTGGACTTTAGATAGCAGACTAGTTTACTACTGATTCAGTTTGTAGATTTACGTGTTTATTATCTAAGTACTTTTAAATAAATCAATAAATATGTAGGAGCAAATCACACAGATTAAACAAGCCCCTTATTTAGTCGTGAACTTGCAACCAAGACCCAGGCTAGTCTGAAAAAGATAATTTTCCACCATAACCTGGTCGGGGATCGAACCAAGGATTACAATCCAACGGTACTTGCGGTACCACTGAGCCACAAAGATCGTGTAAAATATGAAATAATTCCATAATTTGCTTTTTGTAAAGGGCTAACAAACATCCATATATCCTAATAAACTTACACAGCCATACCTATTATCTATACTTCCATACTAATAATATGAATGCGAAAGCGGCCTGTTTCCTTTTGACGCTTAAACAACGGATACGATTGACATAAAAAGTATGGAGGTAATTTGAGGCCCGGGGAAGGACATAGGGTACCTTTTATCTCGTATTAAAGTAGATACCCGTGAGATAGATTAGCCGTGTGGTATCCGGCAGAGTAGAATAGGACCACTCCAAGTCTTCCCGTGGATGTCGTAGAAGGCGACTTAGAAAATACAAGCTAAATAAAGCTTATAAACATCTAAGAGACCTCTCCAACCCGTCTGGCCAGCGTGGAGAGTGTAGGCCAAGACCTCTGGCTGCTCTGGCCAAGTATGGCCCTAGTAGTACAGAGAGGGTCGTGCTCCTGTATTGGAGACTAAAAAGGACCTGATGATGATGAAAGTAGATACTGTTTCCGAGGGAGCGTCATTTAAGAAGCGAAGCTGCGTCATTTAAGAAGCGAAGCTGCGAGGGACCTAGTTTTTAATATTAGAAAAATAGTAATGTAAAAGGTGGGCAATATACTATCCGAAGAGCTTCCTCCGGCCATAAAACATAAAATGTTGAATTTGGAAACATATTATCTAAATAATTTTTTTTTTATATCTTATAGCCTGCCTATTTGCTTCAAAATATAGAATGTTTAAAAATTAAATAATAATAATATCTTCTTCTTCTTATCGAATCGATGGTCAAATTCCCTTTTCGGCCAATACTGTGCAAATTGTATTGAATTTTCTGTAGCCATGTACAGGTCCTCCAGTGTGCAGGTATCGGGGCACGCTGGGCATGACAGCAGATGTGTCATGGTCTGGGGAGACACACCACAAGTGCAGATATTATTTGCAGATTCTGTATAGCACCTGACCAAGTTATCCTTGCTGCAGTCGACTTGGGTTCTTAGTCGGTTCAAGCATTTCCATTCCGGCCAACTTAAATAAATATAGTCAGTCATACGAAAGTTGCAATGAATTTTAAAGTGACTATCAAAACGTTGAAAACTAAGTTAGCAATAGGCCAGCTGGTAGGTATGTGAGAAAAAAAGGTACACTTATTATTTTAAATAGATAGTAGAAGTCGATCGAAGGAACGGACGGACACCCATGTGTCAATAGGTGGTGATGATGATTTCTGAGATAATTGACTTACGAAGAGGAACAGTTACATTTTATATTTTTGAAGTGAAAGCTTCATTTGCAGCATTGTGCACTTTTTGGAATGGGTAAAAAATGTTCAGGACATGTGACCTGATCGAAAATTCGTAAGACTGACACGTGACCTGAGACAGACCGCAAAGGCGAGTTTTCACTTCTACCGGTACTCCCGTTGTATTTTATTTTCTTTTTCTCTCCGACCAGTATGTAAGATGGCATGCAATTTACTTCTCGTTATAGTAACCAGACAATCTGGTTATCCCCTGGTCTGTTTTGTTAATTAATTTACGAGTCATCACTATCATTTCTCAAGCATTAGAAGTCCGCTTTTGAGCCTGTCATTGTAGATATCCATAACGGCCGGTCGAAAGCTGCCTTGCCATGTATTTAATTTCACTAATTTTATGTGTTTGCTTAGTAGACTATACGTTAGGCTGTCATAATTAAATGTAACTACTACAATATAAACTCTACTAATAAAGCTAGTTAAGACAACGTTTCTAATAGCGTCGTCTTGAGTTTGCGCGGCAAGCGGCTGCGGTAGCGAAAAGCGTTTTGTACGTTCATTGTTCGCAATAAAAATTTCAATCAATCATCATCATTTCGAGTAGGTGTCACGGTCAATCGACCATTGACACCCTTGTGTCAGAGTCCTTCGTAACCGCCTCTCGGCCTCTGACGTGGTTCCTTTAACGACTACCAGATGGCAGCCGGGACCACCGGCTTAACGTGCCTTCCGAAGTACGGAATCATCTTTATTATCAGACAATCAGGTGATTCAACCCTGCAATATCCTAACCAAACTGGAAACAACTAAACAAAGTATGCTTCCGGTGGGAATCGAACCCACGACCTTCGGGACAACAGGCAAACGCCTTAACAACTGGACCACGGAGACTGTTATTTTTCAATTTCAATGAATAAAAGTAAGATAAGACCCTCCCCTCCCCCAAGCTTACGCAAACATTTGTATAGTTTTCCATTTTTACAACATTTTTGTTTATTTTGCAAAATGTTGCTGACGTCATGGCCGTGCTAACCCTTCTCCGCGCCTTAGTCAGCAAGAATAAATCCAGCCCAGACCCCTCTCGCTACCTACGTAATATGAACGCTAAATAATTATTTGGGTAGCAGATTTTACAATTGGGGCAGCAGAGAAAACATTTGGATAAGCTTTGGCTTTCCACCTGGAACGATTGAGGGCAGAAAAGAAGTTTTGCTGACCATAAGTTGCTGCCCAAATTCAGCTAACCGTTTAAGTAACACCCATATTTAATATCAGATAACAATCACCGAGCTCTTCTGCGAATAGGCGATAATATGCGAAGTAACCAAATTCAGATGTGATGATACTTTATATTTATATAATTTTCTTTTGGTGTTTCTCCTCTGCACTCGTATGTGCCGAAACGCTAGTAGCTTATAACTTTAAAGCAATCATTCATAACATAATCATACTTAATTTAAATTTTGCAACTGTAATTAGACGTGACATTTTAAATAAATATTTGAATTGAAGTTTTGAATCTGTAAAATACACGCATCCTAAAAAGTATTAAATTTAATTAAAATAAAATTTGTTTGTGACGTGATAACATCTTATACGCCTATATCTTAACGCCGACTGCACGCACGAAAAAGTGTCACGTTCCGTGTACAAGCGAGAGCGCGGAACAAGCGATAGAGGCACAATCGGCCTAAGTGCTCAGCTTGTGACGCATCTATCTCTCTTTCACCATTATCACGTAAAATTATCGTTTGTAAACCGACTTTACAGAGAGATATTTTTTTTATCAATTGTTAACCTCACAACTGTTTGAAGGAATCTCTATTATTAGTCATTGCACCTACAACGTTTGAGGTATGACTCTAATTTATATCCTTGAGTATCCGTATCTTAAATGTACATGAGTAAGTAATCGTTAGAGATTGCTGCAATATTAATGATGTTTCTGAAGTGCTGCGATCCTAACAGCTTTAATATCTGGTTACTGTTATTCATTTTCCGTGTTATCCTTTGACAAGCATGATGAATTATGAATGCTTTAATTTATTTTCATGTGATCTATTGCGGATTTGTCATTAATTTTCATTTAGTTGCGTTTGTACCTTTAGTTACTATCGTATTGCTATTCATATAGTTATTTCTACAATTACATCCGTGATGTATTCTTTGATATATCATCATCATATCAGCCGCAGGAAGTCCACTGCTGGACATAGGCCTCCCCCAAGGATTTTCAATACGACCGGTTGGAAACGGCTGCATCCTGCGGCTTCCTGCTACCTTAGTCAGGTGTCCGACGCTGCGCTTGCCGGTACGTGGTCGCCATTCGAGGACCTTTCTGCCCCATCGGCCATCGGTTCTGTGCGCTATGTGCCCCTGTGTCTTTGATATATAGCCCACTATAATTGTTTTGAAGTCCATATGTTTTTTTATTATAATTTCCCCACTGTGATGGGTGACCGCAAGTGGTCTCGAGGTCTTCCGTACTTCGGAAGGCATATCAAGCCATTGATTCCGGCTGTCATCATTGATGATAGTCGTTAAGCTACGTCAGATGCCTTGAGGCAGCTTGAAAATCTAAAACCAGTGATGGCCACTTACACACACAAAAACAAACGAAATAATAATTTTCTATTATTTTGTTTGTTATTTTATGCGAGTGCGCTTTAAATGTAGGTCATCATCATCATCATTTCAAGTAGGTGTCATATTCAATCGACCATGCACGCACACCCTGGTGTCAGAGTTCTTCGGAACCTCTCGGCCTCTGACGTGGTTCCTTTAACGACTACCAGATGGCAGCCGGGATCAACGGCTTAAAGTACCTTCCGAAGCACCGAATCATCTTTATTATCAGACAATCAGGTGATTCACCCCTGCAATGTTAAGCACATTGGAACAAACTGGAAACAACTAAACAAAGTATGCTTCCCGTGGGAATCGAACCTACGACCCCCAGGCAGGTCTACAGGCAAACGCCTTAATCACGGGACCACGGAGGTAGTACTAATGATGATGATGACCAACCATTATCAGTACTTACAATTTTAAAAGACGAAAAACATTCAAATTTCACCAATTAAGATACAAATAATGACCACATGAATTTACTTGAATTTCCATTCATCAGTTCATTTAAAGATCATGAGATATCACCAACGCAATTTACTATATAAAAGTGACAAACTAACTTTTAAAAAACTTGTTTATATATTCAACATGTCTTCGTGCCAAGAATAAGTAATATCTAATTTATGAATTTACTGTTCTTCATCATTTCTGCCACGTATTATCAATTTTTGATATTTTGTCACCAAATATCTGTGTTATTGATTCTTTAAAAGTCAGTGTTAATTAGAAATACTATTCTTCTTAAAGATTTATTTTTTCAAATAACAAATTACTACCTTGACCAATTATTGATAAGAATCACAGCACAATCTCATCCAATTAAGGCCATTATTGGCCATTTGATTCAATAGATTTCCACTGAAGATATTTTATAAGCGGAACTTAAGCTAGGACATAAAACCAATCATTGAGATCGCACTATAAAAAGAAAAGAATGTTCGAAATATCCAAACCACTAAACAAACAAAAGTAAATGACTGCCTTTATAGTCTTTTTGGAAATACTTACTTAATACAGAACAAGTTTTTTAAGAACTGTTGTATTTAACACATTTAAACAGCTTTTAAACCCGTAACAGAGGCAAGAAAGCGTGTTTCACCCACCGACTCAACAATTACCTAAGTGGCCACAAGAAAGTTGCGAAATTAGAAAATCGTCGCTTCCCACTAATTATCAAATGAAGATGGCTACATTAATTTCCCCGGCACTTATATAAATAAGCATTAGAAAGTTGAACAACTTCTTGTGCAATACCGCCCTTAGATTGGCACGAATCCTGCGCCCCATCATTAACGGACTTTCACCCAGGAAATGCAATTTTCTAGAAAACGGTAGCGGCAAGGGTTTCTCTTTTTATCCGACCGTGAGCCGCCGGGGGCTCTATTACAGCATAATGCTGGCCCTAACTAGGCCCGAGTTCGACCTACATTGCGCAGTATGCAAATAATTTTCTCAACTCCCACGCTGGAAACGTTGAAAGAATTTCGCTGTTATCTGTACCGAGTTATCTTGATGCATGCAACGAGATTGATTTGCATAATAAATGTAAATGTTTCGCAGATATCCCACATTCCGTTGCGGTGTCCTTCACCTTTCGCTAAAGGAAAGGAGCTGAGATGCTCCAAACAATGCACGAGTACTTGCGAAAACCTTCCGCGACTCGGGTTCACGTTATGACACTATGCTTTTTGTAATTCCTTATCTGGGATCCCTCATGTTCACGAACTAGTTTATTTCTATTTCGCCACTAGTTGCCGCCATGTCAAAGGTAGAAAGGTTATCATAACTTAAATGGGATGGCCTAATTTTTACTAGAGCTGGCAATACCATAACCATCTGACACTTGCACAGTAGGGGTCGGCAGTTCACGTCAAATCGATGCTACTAAAATTAAATTAAATGTTATCTAACATTGAAGCGGAACTGATGTTCAATCCTTTCTTTCTTTTACAGTTACGTTTTTTTTATATTTGTATGATAGATAGATATACAAGTTTGTGTTATTTGTTTTGTATTGTCCATAGGTAATTCTGTATTTATTTGAACTATGTCGTCGTCGTCGCCTTAACTTTATTCATATTTTAAACATCAAGGTTCATTACTGTTTAAATGTTATAAACCCATATTTAGTTGTAACTGTCCCGGAGTCTGTGGCATATGTAATTAATTCTTGCAAGTTGGATTAAAAACCACTTATCTATATTCGACCTTGCTGAAATTAGTAACAAATCAATAAGATTACAATGAATGATAGCAATGATGCTAATTGCTAATCAGTACGGTAATGTACCTAGTGCTTTATGATATGAGAATTTTTCTATGGAAATGTCGATATTTTCTTCTAGTCTTCACCATTAGCCTTGAATATAAGAAAAGTTAGCCGTGTGGTATCCGGCAGAGTAGAATAGGACCACTCCGAGTCTTCCCGTGGATGTCGTAGAAGGCGACTTAGGAAATACAAGCTAAACAAAGCTTATAAACATCTAAGAGACCTCTCCAACCCGTCTGGCCAGCGTGGAGAGTGTAGGCCAAGTCTTCTGGCTGCTCTGGCCAAGTATGGCCCTAGTAGGCCAAGTCTTCTGGCTGCTCTGGCTAAGTATGGCCCTAGTAGCTCGTGCTCCTGTAGTGGAGACTAAAAAGGACCTGATGATGATGATGATGATGATAAGAAAAGTTGTTAATTTTGACGGTACGCCCGTTTAAATTAACAAATGTTCTGAAATTTTTGATTACCGGTTTAAATTTAAAGTGCCTTTTAGTTTTAGTTATAATATAATCATTATCTCTATAGTATATTAATAAAATATTCTTTATCATAAATGTAACATTTAATTTTCTCAATATAGACAGGGATTCTAAGTATAATAAATTATTATTTAATCCTAACGTATTCGACGATGCATCCACAATGGAATCTAAACACAGCGCGGGCGGGATCAGTCTCGGCGTAAATCAGGCGTGATCCCGCGTGATCCGATCGTTACAAATGATCCTGGTCGACGCCTCTCTCAGCAATTAAAAATAAAAGGATCAACTTGATGCGCGGGCGTCTCCCGTCGCTTGCGTGTGGTTGATTCTTTATTCAAAATTATTATTTTTTATTTGATCGGATGATTCGGGTGGTCAGTAGTTCCGTTATAATCAAACAAACTGTTTTATAAAATTAAATGCTGTTGTCCTTATCAAATGTAGGACATTAAGGACTTTTTATTGTTTTACTTTGGAATATAATAATCCATTCTTATAGATTGCTTGCTACACATAAACTCTCATATTTCATAAGTTACCACACCTGCGTAATTATTTTGAGACCAAGAATTTTAGATTTTGCAAATTTTGGTGATCAACCTTATCATTAATGGTTAAGAAGTCCTGCATCATCAGACAAGCTTATCATTATTAAATAACTAATATATACGGACAAATCACACAGATTGAGCTAGCCCCAAGGTAAGTTCGAGACTTGTGTTATGGGATACTAACTCAACGATACTATATTTTATAACAAATACATATATAGATAAACATCCAAGACCCAGGCCAATCTGAAAAAGATCATTTTCCATCTTGACATGGCCGGGGATCGAACCCGGGCACTCCGTTTCGCAGGCTGGCGTATTAACCACTGCGCCACGGAGCTGTCAAATTAAATTGCGTCATTCTCCAATTCACATGTGTAACAATATTTCAGCTCAATCGATCGTTTTATAGGAGGATCAATTTTTACTTGCAAGATTTCGATACAGACACCGGGATTTCTACGATGACACACATAGTTCGTTTTGTTTTTCGTGTGTGTAAGTGGTCAACATGGGTGTCAAGTTTTTTAAGCTTCCTAAAAGCATGTGACATAGCTTAACGACTGCCATCACAGCCTGGACCAACCGCTTAACGTGCCTTCCGAAGTACGGAGGAGCTCGAGATATTTTAATCCACTAGCGGTCACCCATCCCAGTAGAGAACGCGCCCGGGGTTACTTAGCATACGCAAACGCTAATAATAATCACACTGGACCATCGGGCTCCTTATCACATACAGTGAAAAGCTTGTAAAAACATAATTAGAGACAGGAATAAAATAACTCTGACTTAAAAAGATTAAATACCTACTAGAAATTATTAAATAATATAACTCTCAAACTTTCAAACACAAAACGAATTAAATAATATCCTACGAATATTAAGCCACAAATCAAATTAATAGCTATAACTGGGTGTGCACAGTCCTCCATTAGAATTTTAACACTAGATAATTACAAACACACAAATATATCACCGGTATGCAAATAAATATTAATCCGGATTTTGTAACTATTAACGTCTTAATTATAGCGCTTTCATTTAACTTTCATCTGTTTAACATATCTAATCCTTATGCTAATGCCGAATGAAAAGATGTCTCTCTGTCTGATGATTTGTATTATTATAAAATACGTCGTAATTTATTCATAAATTTTATAATCCCTCGACATAAGAGACAATCGTATCTTCTTAATTATTTTTTTTTGTTTTAATATTTTATTATGAATGCGTAAAGAAGTTCGCTAATGTACAGTCAACAAAATAATTTAGTATACAAAATCGCTACTTTGACAAAAAGATATTTAGTATACACACATAATATCACGTCTTTATCCCTTACGAGCCTAAGGTCATAAGACCAAAAGGCCTCGTTTAGCGGGCCTAAAGGTTAAAAACGGGATCAAAATTGTGATGCTAGCTGCATCGCCTATTGTCATGATTCTTTAGATTTTCTCCCATTCTCTTTTTGACTACATTAGTTACATGTTACTATTGACTACATCGTAAATCAGTTAATCAAAAATTTAAAAGTTTTGATCAACTAATTTACGATAGTCTATTCAGTATAAAACATGTCTTAAATATCCACGATATAGTTATCTAGGATAATAATGAAAAACTTTTGTAAAAATGAGACACATTTTTTAATAATCTTAAAAAATATTTGAATTTGTGAGCGAGACAGACAACCAAGTGTCAAAGGCCTCTTACAACTAACGTGCGATATATCTCACATTAGTTTTAACCATTATTAAAATATGCAACAACGGGTTACTCACGTACGAAGTCAGCTACTGGCCGACATATTATGTTTCGACCTCATCCGGAGATCTACCTCAGGGCGAATGTCCCAAAAATTACGGTGAAGCGATTTGATTGAAATTGAACAAAAAGGGTTGAAACAAAATATGCCCGATCCGCACTCACGCGGATCAAGAAATCGGGCACGGCACGGGAGTAACCCGTTGTTACATATTTTAATAGTGTCAGGTATTGTTAAGTAATAAAGGGCAAACTTTTGAATTTGCAAGCTTTTTCTCATCAAGTTATTCATTCATTAACATTATTTCAGCCAAGGAGTTTCTCTAGTTATCAACTAGAAGAACTCCTTGGCACAGTTGGCATAAGCACTATTAGCGCTAACACATGTAAAGCAACTTAAGCAACCCAGGGGACGGTCTCTACTGGGATAGGCTCAAATGGCATAAAAATTCTCTAAATATAAAATCTCATGCTCCTCCTCCTGCCTTCATGGAACAGCCTCCGTGGTCCAGTGTTTAAGGCGTTTGCCTGTTGACCCGGGGGTCGTGGGTTCGATTCCCACCGGAAGCATACTTTGTTTAGTTGCTTCCAGTTTGGTTAGGACATTGCAGGCTTGAATCACCTAATTGTCTGATAATAAAGATGATTCCGTGCTTCGGAAGGCACGTTAAGCCGGTGGTCCCGGCTGCCATCTGGTAGTCGTTAAAGGAACCACGTTAGAGGCCGAGATGCGGTTCCGAAGAACTCTGACACCAGGGTGTGCATGGTCGATTGACCGTGACACCTACTCGAAATGATGATGATGCTCCTCCTTGCTTCAGAAGGCAGGTTAGGCCGTTTTGTCCCGGTTGTTTTGATGTCCTTAAATTCGATCGAGTCCATCTGAGGGCGCTCTTTACCAGGATCACTGCGTCGTTCTTCAAGCGATGTTAGCTTGTCTGTTATACTGCGGTTGTCTATCGTAGTTCTTTAGGCTCCCATATGTGTCATTGTTTCTTGTTTCTCTCACCTTGTTTATCAACTCTTTAATTTTTTTATGGAAATATGAGTAAATTTGAGTAAATAAATGACAACCTAAAAAATAAGGTTTAAGACTAGTTTTTACCCTCAGTTTCAGTAAATCGCCTTAAGTACAATCTTTTTTCTCGATTAGATACCTACTAGTATCTTTATCTTTTCCCTTAACAAAGATTATTAAAAAAATCATGACGAGCGACTAATAAAGTGTTACAATAAAATATAAAATAAGGTTATAAAATGACTTCTACATTTATACTAGTCAGGATAACAACTTCATTTCAGCAATCATACTTTCAATGGCTCTAAATACTTAGTCTAGACCACATATATTTATGTGTCTAGACCGAAATGTAGAGATATTGAAATCCCAAATTAACAGCGTATTGTCCGAAGTGCATAGTTTTCCAATAATAATGAGAAGGCATTATCAGACTTGCTTAGCTAAACCGCCGCTCAGCAGGGAGCCCAGAACAAAACTTAGTGAAATCAATACAGTGCGTAATGAGAAAATTACGCAACTTACAGTCACTCAAGACTCAGAGGCTGATCTGGGGACAATGCGAAAGGATTTAATGGAATGTGTTAAAATATACGAGGCTTCGCTCAATTTTAATCCTTTGCATAATTAATAAACTGATTCTCATCCCCTAGCAATATATAAATCTTGGAATTAGGTAAAATTGGCCTCCTGATTTATTAGAATTTACCGATCAGATGGTATCGGACCAGTTGCTAGGTGAATCTGTATAAAACCAATTCATAGAATGAAAACGATATTTTAAGCAAAAAAAAATCGCAATGAGCTCGATTACTGAGTGTATATTTACTAAGTTAGTTATATTTATTTCTAGATGTTTCCGTAACAACTATTGGCCAATTAAGTCTGTTTATTGGCCAATCATAATCATATCTTAGGGCATGGTCAGCAAGAAGCCTATGAATATCATAAATATCTAATTTTAAGTTCTTCAGCCAGTCTTCGGCTGCTGGAGAAAGGGGGTGGAGTTCGTTAAGGCCTCCAGGGGAACTATACAGTAGGTTCTCTTCCACAATATGCCACAAAGTTTGATCTCTGGCCCCACAGTCTATTTTTGGAGATTCTTTGTAGCCCTACTTATAGAGGTGGTGATTAGATCGTCCGTATCCTCTTCGGAATCGGTTTAGTGTTACCCACAACCCACTTTGTCTATTAAAGTCTGACTACTTTAATCACTCAATAAGAACATTCGTTAAATAGAGCGACGATGCAGTATTCTCAAAAGTCAAGTCATATGTTTAGAGAATCCTGAAATCCGAAACAAATGTTGCTTCTACAATTTTAGATTGTTTTCAACAAATTACTAAATTCTAAGGAGAGCTACTAAAACAATAACTGATGAAATAATTGGTCAATCCACCAGCTACATAGATGATAATTATATATAAACAAGACTTAGCTTATTGCCACTTAGCACAAAAAATAAAAAGACCCGTTTAAATACATAATTATGTGATAAAAATTAAAATTGAAAAAAAATACATGGATGATATTTTACTGGTAAAAAAACAGTCCTGAATTATCCTATCACTTCCAGCACGCCATCAATCTTCAACCATTAATAGTCGTTATAGAGGACAATACCAGCAATAGACTCAAGGTTAAAGCTAAAATAAGAGAAAACAAACGTTAGACAAATTGCATCGCTCATCACATACGAGTTGTTGCAACGATGAGTGAGCGTTTTTATTCACAGGTGTAATTTAGTCATAATGTCATGTCACACGTCACGGCTATTCACCTTGATGGTATCAGTTGCGTTATACGTGTATGAGACATGTTAGAATTGCATGGGAAGACCTTGAAGGGATGGAAGTTTCTAATTATACATGATTTGGTTCCTGAGCTTTGATGAAATCGATTATTGCAACAAGAAAGGCTTGCCTCTTAAATGAAAAATGTTGTTTGTTATGCGCAGGCAAAGCGTACAAAGGTCTTTAAATACCATAGAAAAATTAGCTGGTCTAGGCTATAAAATAATTTAAGTTACTGTCATTATTCAATTTAGTGTCTTATTCTAGTGGTTCTGTAAGATATAGACCTCGCGCGCGAGTCTCATTACAATGGTCATAAATAAGCAACGTGGATCTTAATGACGCTAAGGGCGTTTATCAAATTTCCAGCATTTTGAACATTTCCCAAATACTAAATTGACAAAAAATCCCTTGAATCCACCCACAAAATTTTAGGAGAATCAGTTGGGGAATTTTCTGCAGATGAGAACAGCCGGACAGACTCTTACTTCGCATTCGCTGGCTCCATAACAATTGTTTGGTTAAGATCGGGTTTTAATCTAAAATAAAAAGCATAAGATTAAAAACAGACTTTAACCAAACTTTTTAACCGAATTTGATGAAATTTAAATCAAGAAATTTAATTGTTTTTACAGATCGGTTTATACTGCCTGACTTTGAACCTCTGAGGTATTTTGTAATTCTGGAATCTGAAACCTTAGCGGGAGAAAAAAGGTAAAAACTTATATGACGGAATTATGAGTAACAAATAATATATTTATTATTGTCATACAATTTATTATTACGTGAACACACTGCCTTGGTTATTTCGCAAGGTGTGAATCCAAACCAAGACAAGAAAATCAAAAGAACCATAAACCCCCGTCCACACTCGCAGGAACCTCACCGATGCGTATCAAATGACCAGAGAATCGTTATCGTCGCCTACCCTGGTTTTACGAGCTCTCCCGGCTGGCTACCGTTATCGGTATATCGGGATGCTAAGCGTCCGCGCCGCGGGATGCAAACACCTGTTTTGTTTTTAGGATCCCGCACGATTTTTTACTTCAAGGCTGCTATGCCATAATTTTTAAATCTTATCATACCTTTACTATCTCTAATCTAGGCGTAGATAGGTGTGCTGGAAATATTATAAGTCTTATTTCACTTGGCGTTTGTTATCGATGTTTTTGTTTCTGGGTCAAATCTTTCCCATATTTATCATCTACGGACCCAGCTGTTTTGCCGAGTGTTTTGGATAACTTGGTATTATAATAAGGTACATGAGCTATAATAAAGTTGGAAGGTAGCTAAAAGTAGTGAAAGGTCTTATCACAATAATGTATTTTTCAAGAAAATTTAACTCCTTAATGGATACTACTGGATATACAGCATAACATAACCAACGACGTTATCGTGAAGGGGTGACTCAGCCCGTCGAAAAGAACATTTTGACGGGCTGAGTCACCCCTTTTCCTTTGGGACCAACGCTGGGACTAAAAAAATTACATTTTTATACAAAACTATTCGGCCGGCCGTTATAAAATAATTAAGTAATCACTATCAAAATTGTATATTTGACATGTTGAAAATGGATTGTAATATTTGAATAAAATATGTAATGCTTCATAACTATTGATATCTGTGAGGAGTGGCAATTTAAGGCGGAACTTTTTAATTTCGGTTGTTATGTTGCCGTTCTGATTTGCTTTTAATTTTTCACTTGTTTTTACTTACTAAGTATTGAAGTAGGTATTTGTCTCCCATTTCACCTCAGCTTCATCTCTTACAGTCTGTCTGAGCGTCATTGTTAAATAGTCTAAACATTTTCAATTCAATAAATGTGAAATAGTCCTTCCTAGAACTTGCCTTTTAATTTTACCACATGACACACTCAAATATAATAATAACTTCCTTTTAAGGTGTCAATAATAAAACTGACTTATTATTTGTTCTTGTTACGTATGGCAATCAAAGCCAAGAATCAATCATATTTTTATTTATCTAATGCTGTCGACCGAGGATGACCTTTACCGGACGACAAGTCGTTGCATAAACTGTCTATGAATTTGATAACAAAACAAAAGCATGGGTAAGAACAGTATACATAATTTCTTTTTACATTTTGAAAGCAATGATTGTCACTGAACTCATTAGGAGTCAATTGATTGACAATATTTCTATCTGATTTTGTTAGGCTGTGGTCCCCGAAACTGTCCTCCTTTCTGTTAATAAGTATAGTAGGTTCGAAGACCGATCTTTGCTCGATAAAGTTTCCCGGAGATGAGACGTAGCTAGATCGATTTTTCACCCCCAAATACCCTACATACTACATTTCATCAAAATTGTAGGAGGTGTTTTCAAGAACGTCGATATAAAGTAATAAGTATGCAAGATTTCTCGTATATACTGAACACAGTAAAAAGAGATCACATCCTGTCGAATTCTCTTCCTCCTTTACAAAACCTCTGCGATTTCCCCAAACTACTTACTAATTGGGCAAACATGTTTCAGTTATTGCAACTTGTTAAATATTATCCAACGACAGCGGCTCATTGAACCCTACTTTTTGCTGCCATCTGATGGAAAGCATTTCAGAAAGCCCTCACGGTATCACCTGATTTCAGTACAAACCGTCCCCCACCCAGGAGACAGGAAAATAAATCATATTGCCACTACGCACAGATATCAACAGTTATGTAGCATTACTATAATATTTAAATAAAATAAATTATTAATATTACATTGCATTTGATTGCATGTAAGTTTAATATTTTCAGTGAGATTAATCAATTGTCTGTTCCATCTTTCCTTTTGACGTGATAACATCTTATAAATCGATAAACACCGGCTGCATGCACGGAAACTGTCACGTTCCGTTATTATTATTATGATCATCATCTCCACCATCATTATCACAATCATCATCACCATTATCGTCATCTATCACCCATCTATCTCTCTCTCACCATAACCACGTAAAATTGTCGTCTGAAAACCGATTTTTTTTAAATACCTGTCTAAAACAGCTGAATTTAAAAAAAAGCCAGTCTGATGAGTGATTTATGGATTCCAACGATGTCATATACCCAAAACTTTTCATGTTATTTTGTATTTGCATTTCGTGTGTCTATGTGGCCTACGTTAGTGTCATGTCTTAAACTACATTAAAAAAAATCAAGAACCCTTTCCTAAGGAATCAAAAAGTTGGTTTCTCGCACTTGTATTTTTTCTTAATCGCGTTATTTTGGCTATAAAACAACTAATTGCATTATAAATTTAATTAGAGTACAACAAGTCAGTTTATGTTATGTTTTGGAAAAAAAGAATAAAATCACTACCAGACGGAACCCACACCAATTGAAGGATTCCAATAATAACGTGTGATCGATAATAGCTAGTCATTATATTTGTATTCAGTGAGGAAGCGGGGTATTTATTTACAATAGGGTATAATTATACGATTTCTCTCACTATGCGCTTTAATAAATAAAGGTGATGTCATATCATACTTTGTGTTATGTAGACAATTGATAGATTTTGTTTTGTGAATATTTTGCTAACCGTACTATCCAATGTACTCCGTTTGCGGAAGTGGATGTATATGTTTTTTAAGTTCCAGGCATCGGTTCCATGAGAAAAATTGTTCATATAAACGCGCCGAGTCACACTCTTTAAGACTATGGCGAGGATAAGTACACCATTATTAGGTAATCTAAACTACTTCTCTTTGTATAATCCACGAGATATGTTTTCCAATACCTCGCATATTAATATTATTTTTTAATACAAATGATATACTTACGACGGTAATACACGAAATTGTAGAAATTGACGTGTTTTCAAATCACTAGTACTATGTGCTGAATTAATTAAATACATCAAAAGTATTTGTATAATTACCTAGGTCGATCCTTGCACTTGTAAGATCGCCCCCTTGTGGAAATTTGAAGCAGATACATGTGAAATTTAAAAACAATATATGTTATGATATCTAAAAACATTTTTCTTCGAAAAGTTTGTAAGTTTTACGTCTAAAACAATAATTCCCACATGACAATATTTATATTTACATATCGGAGGTCACCCCCGTTCTTATTGTTTTAATAAAAATATGATATGAAAATATTAAGACTTTTCATGTTTTTACATAATCGCCTAAGGTTTTGCGCAGCCTAATGGCTGGCGAAGTCGCGACGTTTTTCGTTCGCGCGGCACCCCCTTAAGTAAGTACTAAGTGACTTAATAAATAAGTAACTAAGTAACCTTTGTTAGAAATGCGGGTCTGGGTACCAAATAATTTCATTAACTGTACATGAACTGTACGAACTAAATGAATTAACCAGATGAATTACTACTCGAATATTCGGCTAGTAGAATTGTCATAAAGACCTCTAGATTCTAGAGTCTTATAAAAATACTACCAGCAGAGTCTCAAGACTCTGTTGTAGACTTAAGTCTACACACACAAAATGTTCAGTACGGTCGAATTGAGTAACCTCCTCCTTTTTTTTTTGAAGTCGGTTAAAAAAACTTGTAATGATATGTTACAAGTTTTTTTAAACGACTTCAAAAAAAAAAGGAGGAGGTTTCTCAATTCGACCGTATATATATATTTTTTTATGTTTGTTCGTGGATATCTTCGTCGTTTATGAACCGATTTTGATAAATCTTTTTTTGTTAGAGACGACATATCCCGAGTGTGGTACCATGATAAGGAAACCACGACCTGATGATGGAATCCCAGAGAAATGGAGGGGAACCTTCAAAAATTGTACTGGCGACTAGTACGTTTGTTACTTTTTTCCTTAAGTATGTTAAAGCACTACTATTTAATTAAGGTCTGGGCTCGATCTGATGATGAAGCGAAAAGATATTCGAGGGAACTCCTTAACGATTTACAGCAATCACCTGGTGTTTCGGTTTGATTATAGAGATATTGATGAGAACTTTACACTTAGATGGGTTGCGAATGTCATTAGAAGTTTGATGATGATGTCGAAGGACAGTCCAAGGAACTCCTTAACGTTTTACAATAGCTACCTTGTGTTTGGACTTCATTAATTTCTATTGATGAGAACTTTGCACCTTACAGGTCTGATAATGGAGACCATAGACCGTCGAGGGAATCCCTCAACGATTTACAGCAGTTACCGTTTATATATAATATGGTTCAACATGCCAAAGTGTCACTTTTTAGAAAAATAATTCCTAATTAAGATTGAAGTTTTACATAGGAATACCACTACCTACTAAGCATGCTAATGCCTCAATTTGTTACTGAATTAAGGTTGCGTAAATATCTCCGAAACTGTTTGCCGCTGCTCGTGAGGATGCCTTTAAGCTCCTGGTATGGGAAGGACTTGGCATCAACTTCAACGGCGAGTATTTCACTCACCTTCGATTTGCTGGTGACAACGTTGTTATGGCGGAGTCGCTGGAGGACTTAAGTACCATGCTGAATGACCTCAATAGAGTTTCCCAACAAGCTTTGAAATGAACATGGACAAGACGAAAATAATGTCGAACGTCCATGTCGTGCCTTCACCGGTATCTGTTGGGAACTCCATCCTTGAAACTGTGGACCAGTATGTCTACTTGGGTCAATTGATCTAGGTTAGAAGTTCCAGCTTTCAGAAAGAGGAGTTTCGACAAATCCGTTTCGGCTGGACAGCGTTCGGGAAGCTCCGTTGTGACTTCTCATCCAAATCCCTGAGTGCCTCAAGACAAAAGTCTATAATAATTAATGTGTGTTGCCAGTGATGACTTACAGGTCCGAAACATGGTCCCTTACTATGGGCCTCATAAGAAAGCTCAAGGTCGCTCAAAGATCTATAGAGAGGGCTATGCTCTCTGTTACTCTGCGAGATCTAATCAGAAACGAGGAGGTTCGTAAGAGAACAAAGGTTACAGACATAGCTCAGCCGATTACCTCTTTGAAGTGGGCAGGGAACATAGCGCGTAGAACTGATGGCCGATGGTCGGTTACTCATCGACCAGATGGTCAGATGACCTGACTAAGGTCGCAGAAAGTCACAGGATGCAGGCCGCTCCCAACCGGTCGTATTGGAAATCTTTGGGGAAGGTCTATGTCCAGCAGTGGACTACCTACTTGCGGCTGATATGATGATAATGAATCGCGTCATCTCTAGTACCTAGGTAATGCTCTTTCGTCGAGTGGCCTACTCAATAATTTGTTTGAATCTAAGTCAGGCTAACTATACCCACCGTAGGAAAACCAAATGGACAGGATTTGTTAATGCGATTCTTATAACAAGTGCTAATGTGCTTATGAATTTGTACGTTCTCAACCAATGCTTTTAATGTAAGACTTGGGATTCAAGAAACAAGAAATCCTAATGGTTTCTAATGTTTTCGCGATTGTTACACATTTAAATAAAATCACTTTAATACGGTATTATCGCGTATATTAAATTATTTTTACACCTAACGTTTCGAAAACTTTACGGTACCAGAATTAAAGAACATATTGCTGACATAAAGAATAGACGCTCAACCAAGTCTGCAGTCTGTGAACATGCCTTAGACAAACCCAACCACTACATGCGTTTTGATAATCCTTAAGTCCTTGCAAAAGAAAACAGATACATTCCAATTTTCACATTCGTGAGGCTATTGAAATTAAAAAACATCCTAATTTCAATAGAGAGGATGGTTGGCAGTTACCACCAGCTTGGGATCCTGTCATCAATTTAATAAAATCACAAGCTCATCACAAGACTGCAAGACCTTCAGATACCGTGAGCCAATTATGCGTACATCCGGAACGTTATCAATAAATATTGTAGGCGGTAGTTTTCTATAGTTCTTATAACACAAAGACAAATGTCAACTTAGTCTATCTGCGACTATGAAAACTGTAAAGTTTTGGAAACATAAGGTGTAAATATAATGTAATATACTCGATAATACCGTGATTTTATTTAAACAAGAAATTACTATTAGGTCTATCCATCACTACAAATTGTAAAATAAAATAATTTTTAACAAAAAAGAAACCGACTTCAATCTGGAGACTAAAAAGTAAAAAATAAATTTACTAAGCACAAAGTCATTCGTATTTTGTAATTTAGTTAATCAGAAATGATTCAATAAGTATTTTATATAATTTTGAAGTCGGTGCCAAGTAAATACTACAACAACCTTACTACAATAAAAAATTACTAAGTACACACAATATTATGAGATTTGTCAAAATAGTAACCGACTAATTAATTAGAAAAAAATATAGGAATAGGTACCTACTAACTATTAAAGTATCTTTTTGGATATTATATACTGGCTTACAAACTTATAGTCAATGATAATGATAATAACAAACACCGCGCACTGCGTGCCGTAGTTGTATATATCCATCGTATTTGTGAACTTCACGTATGCCGTGCGCGGTGTCCGAATACTTAGAAGATAACTACCACAGGACAGATATTCCGTGACCTACTAATATCAGCTTGAGTTGTGATGAGAAAGGTTGATAATACCTATACCTAGTTACATATTGTTTTACTTGGCACCGACTCCAAAATTATATAAAATACTTATTGAATCATTTCTGATTAACTAAATTACAAAATACGAATGACTTTGTGCTTAGTAAATTTATTTTTTACTTTTTAGTCTCCAGATTGAAGTCGGTTTCTTTTTTGTTAAAAATTATTTTATTAAAGACTTGTGTAGCGGTGACATTGTATACCTAAGGCAAGATTTCTAACGATACCTCATAGATCCAAATTATTCAGGCATTTAAAAATTATGGTAGAACAAATAAAAGCATACATACAACTGGCGTAATAATATATTACGCCTGTTGTCTGCATGCCTCTGCATGTTTCTCGTGAGAAACACTAGACTGTGGAACTCCATTTGCTAAGATCCTGACAATTCTCTCTAGCTTCATCGAGCTTGAGCGCCCGTAATCTGCCAATGCGCGGCACTTACAGTGAAGATAATGGCGGGGGGTCGTGTTTGGACACTCGCATAAGAAGGTTATATACGCCAAAAAAGTATTGCCAAATAATAATGAACAATAAGCGATTAATAATAGAAAAGTTACATCAGTAGCGATTGTATCTGAAGTCTAGTTGTAACTGTGCCAGCTCCGCCCGGCGTAGTTTCAAAATGTTAATCTGACAAAGGACAACTTGCTGTTATCACTTTATAATTTAGCTCAGAAAATATGATAGCATTGTATCATCATCAGGTCTTTTAAGTCTCCACTGCAGGAGCATGACCCTCTCTGTACTACCGTAGCCATACTTGGCCAGAGCAGACAGAGGCAGAGGATTTGGCCTACACTCTCGTCGCTGGCCAGTCGGGTTGGCTAGGTCTTATTTTATGAGCTTTGTTTAGCTTGCATTTCCTAAGTCACCTCTTACGACCTCCATGGGAAGACTAGGAGTGGTCCTATTCTACTTTGCCGGAAACCACACGGCTATTTATATAGCACTAGCGGTTGCCCGCGACTTCGTCCGCGGAAATTTCTGTTATTATGAATAATTAGTATAGATGAATAATTTTTCCCCGTTTTCAAAACATTTTTTATTGATGCTTCGCTTCTATTGGTCGCAGCGTGATGTTTTATAGCCTAAAGCCCTCCTCAATAAATGGACTATCCAACACAAAAAGATTTTTCCAATTTGAACCAGTAGTTCCTGAGATTAGCGCGTTCAAACAAACAAACTCTTCAGCTTTATAATATTAGTATAGATTGTATCTAAAAACTAAAACAACAAACAAATGAAAATTGCTGCTTCCATAAATTGTAAGCAAAAAAATAACTTAAGAAAAATTTCGGTTTCTGAATGTCCAATCTCTGATAAGATAACAACATAAATAACTTAGCAAATGCGTGCTAAATATAAAACTATTTATCTAAAAAAATATTACAATTAAAAATGGTTGTAGAGTTGACGCTCAAAGCTCCGATTTATTCTATATATTATAAAATGAAAGTCAAAAATTTACTTCGGGTTTTATTCAATCATTCGATCACTCACTAATAACTGTCTCCGTGGTCCAGTGGTTAAGGCGTTTGCCTACAGACCCGGGGGTCGTGGGTTCGATTCCCATGGGAAGCACAGTATGTTTAGATGTTTCCAGTTTGTTTAGGACATTGGCACAGGCTTGAAACACCTGATTGTCTGATAATGAAGATGTTTCCATTCTTCGGAAGGCAAGCTAAGCCTTTGGTCCCAACTGCCATCTGGTAGTCGTTAAAGGTACCACGTCAGAGGCCAAGAGGCGGTTCCGAAGAACTTTGACATCAGGGTGTACATGGTGGATTGCCCGTGGCACCTACTCGAAATGATGATGATGATTCGAACTCTGATTAGGACACTAATTACTTTGCAAGTACTACTGTCAGCCAACCAGATACCTGACCCCGTCTTCTACCTATATCTTAAATTATCTCTTAAGCTAAAAGTAATATTAACATGAAATTATATATTCAGAAAGATTTTAATTAAGACTTTAATTGAGAAATCAATATACATTTTCATGTTAATATTACTTTTAGTAATTCAAGATATAGGTAGATGACGGAGTCAGGTGTCTCGTTGACTGACTGTACTACAGAGAAAAATTTTTCAATCTAAAAAACTATAACAATAAAAAGTAATATGCACATAATGACGGACAAATGAAGCTCTATCAGAATGTAGGCGCGTCTAGTCATTACTTAGTGCATTGAAAGACGCCCTGTATAGTGTTGACGCTCAAAGCTCCGATTTAATCGGCTGCTGCGGCGCCAACGCCTATTACATACATTAATAGTGAACACCCTTTATAGTTCAAGGGAATAAGTCACTAAACTTGTTAAAATTATCATCGCTCTCTCAGGGATGTATCTTCAAGTGCCTGTCCGGTGGTTGCGAATTCCTATTCTTCCCCAGATTTAAAATGCTTTTAAAGGGCAGAAACATCAAAAGCACAAGAAACCAAAGAAATAACGCTCGCTAACCCGCCTGCCAAGCGTGGTGAGTATAGCAATATCCTCCCAAAGAACGAAGAATCCTTGGCAGAGGCCTTTGTCCAGCAATGGACTTCTTACTACTAAAATGATGGTGATGACACAACTGCACAATAAGTTTTAAAATAAAATAATATTTAAAACAAACTTTCCGAGCAATTCACACTTTAACGTGCTTCTAAAGTCAAGTTAAATAAACCCAAACACAACCATCTTACATAAAACGAGGACTAACTTTAGTACCCGGATTAAACCATTATCCGAAAAAAAAAGTTGACACTTATCACTTTGACGTTTCGTCAATTATCATTGACAATTTGTTTTGCACGGATAATGGTTTAAACTAGGTACTTAAGTTAGTCCTCGTTTTATAATAAGACGGAATAAGTTTATATTCCTTAGTTTAGAAGATGTGCCTATAGCCACTTTCCGACTCCATCATCAAATCAAGTCTATGGCACCATGATATTGCTTTATCATCTGACTTACGTAAGTACACAACATTTGAGCTTAATTGGAGCTCTAAAACAGTGTTGCAAGATTTTACCTAAACAAACAAGAAACATACATACATACATTGCATAAATACACAAGTACATTGCAAGTTAAATAAAAGCTTCTAAGAACACGAAGTGTTACATTTTTATAGATCATTCATGTTCAGTTCATGTATGTATGTAACTATGTAAATTTATTTTTTCCACTATTACTTCTGAATTCCTGTCAATATTTGGACGAATGAAGTATTATGATAATCATTACAAGTTACAAAAGCTAAAAATTTTGTATGGAAGCTAGTAGATAGCTAAATCTAAAAAAATGCATTAATTTAAGTATTTTAGGACGTAAAAAATGTAATATATACAATTTATTTAATAAAAAATACCAATAAATATATCGTTTTAAAGATTCAATATGTCCTTCAAACGCTTAAAACGGAAACGCTTTAAACGTCGCCATGTTAACGTCAGCATAATAGTAAACATCATCTTTAAATTTTATAACTCTTATGAGTTATGACACAAACATAGAGTTCAATATATTTTGCTATAAACATTGACGTCACAGTAGTTACACCACGCAACGTTTCAGGCGCGAAGTTTAAATTGATCAGTTTAAAAAAATACAATCATAATTTTAGTATCTTGTTGACCCATATTATATTATATAAAAAATAAATGGAAAAAATTATGTAAAATTTAGTGCTGCATGATAGTAAAAAAGGTTCCTTTTTTTGCCATTTGGCTAGGGAACCCTAAAAATATTAGCTATGCATACATTTATTATTATTCTATATCATATTTTTCAAAAATATTTAGCTCTGCCTCTTGGACTATAACTTCATGTATAAAGCTCGCTTCTATTGCAAACTTTAAGGTTAGCTTGTACCTTACCTTGTAATAAAAATTCACAAACACATTTCAAATTGTACTCTAAACGTGTTACATCAAGATCCATTTTCCAATGTGTTGACTCTTAAATTATAAAATATGCTTACAATTTTGCTATCGATGCTCGACATCCGCTCATTACAAGGTGTCGGAATGTGCAGCACATTTTGTTGTAGGAATTGTTAGTTAATATATGGACGAGAAAATAGCTGCAATCTCTCGGTCTATAAAAAGATTTATAGCATGAAATTTTAATATCGTGCTTTACTGGACTGTTAGGTACTAATAATAAAATCAATTTAGCTGTTACTTCTAAAGGTCGTAGTTGACACGATACGATACGACAACATTATGAACGTTACTTAAGTCGTTCTATGTTTATAAGGAAGCAAAATTTTTCATAAGTCCACAATTTTTTGCCATTTATATTTATCTTTAATTAAGTAACTATATATTAGAACCTGGGTGACCGAGTTCCGCTCAGAGAAGTTCCCCAGTAAAGAAACCTAATTAGATCGTTTTTTTCATCAACAATCTTATTTATTTTATCGAAATCGTTGGTGCCATTTCTAAGATCTCAATTATATTATCCTTTTATATACAGAAATAGTTGGATTTAAATTAATATGTTAATAAAAATTAAAAAAAAAAAAACAAATAATTATAATAAGTAAATAGCAGACTATAAAATGTACTTAAAATACAATCCAAAACCAAAAATACAAATTAATTATTCGAACTTGAAGAACCAAATTCTGAACAAGAAACAACCATTGAAAATACTTTTTCTACGCAACTTTTGCAAACACAACATCGCCAGATTTAATCTTAACAGGTTTATTAATTTGAATGGAGCTGAAATTAATCCAGCTACACATTTAGCGCGAAAATTGAAATCGTGATGTTTGACTTGAGTACCAGCTATTAGAGCTAAATCGGTTAATATCAAAACACGGACTAAACCTTTTGGTGTTCGGTGCTTTAACACAAAACAGTAGTGTACATAAATAAACCTCATGTTATTTAGTATACTATTTTTATATTTTTTATTTATATTACCCACTATAAATCATCTAGTGCTCGTAGATTAAAAGTTTTGTTAACTAATAGGTATTACCTATTGTATTGAACTAGCTGTTGCCCGTGACTTCTTCCGCAGCAATGTCTGTTATCATGATTAATTAGTTTTTTTATTAGTATAGATGAATAATTTTCCCCCGTTTTCAAAACATGTTTTATTGATGCTTCGCTCCTATTGGTCGCAGCGTGATGTTTTATAGCCTAAAGCTTTCCTTAGTAAATGGACTATCCAACAAAAAATATTTTTTTCCAATTTGAATTGTAATTTCCTGAAATTAGCGCGTTCAAACAAACAAACTCTTCAGCTTTATAATATTAGTATATATTTCGGAAAGTCATTAGTAATCATAATCACAATGAACAGCATGCAATGAGTAGCTAACTTACCCTTTTCAACGTTTGGTATAGCGTTAATTAAATATCAAGGTAAGTACACGTTTCCTTACTGTTGTTTAATTATAATAAAGACCGTTCCAATTTCCACGAATTCCAATTTTAGCAATGGGCGCAACTTTTTTAGACATTAAGTACATATACATGAAAGGCAACGCTGCATTTCGAGAAAGTTTTGTAGTAACTATATTATTTCTTACTTATAAACATTACTTATATTACCTATACCTATATTACAATATGCTCCGTACAAATTCAAAATACTACATTTGAGCAACGACAGCCGTTCGAAATATTTTCTGTACACCAGATGTTTTGTTATTTTACGCCATTATGTTCAATATAGATGTAATAGAGATACAGGAGCTATGTAATTAGAGTTAGATTTATGAGCTTGCTGCTTAAATATGGAGAAATGTATTATTACCAGAATAGTTGGGTGTGAACAGAACACGATCATTCAAAATAAAGTACTAGTAATACAAGTACAACCCATTATATGAATCACCTAATGACCTGTTAAACTTATCCAGTGTCAATATAAAGCGAATAGTAAGTACTAGATTCAAACCATTGGCAAGCTATTACAAAATGACAGCAATAGTTGAGAAAAAATCAAAGTGACAATGTTGATTTCATTTGGTATATTCATTGCTTCAAGTTAATCCTATTTTTATAATAAGATGGTGAATGCTTATTATCCACGTGGTAGACACGGAAAATCTGTTGAAAAAAAATTTGAATTAAAATTAGCTTACAAATAGCTTGTTATCAAGATACTGAAAAGACATATGAACAATATGGGCCCAGTAAGAGTAAGCGATAGACTGCAGTGGTGAGAGATGACGTACTTATTTGTGTGGTACTCCCCAGCATGACCATAAACGCTTTTCTAATAACGGTAAGATGTAAAAGGTAGCTTGTATTATGTACGATTTTGTACACCTGTTTTAAAATTTTGTACCGTTTCGGTTTCGGAGATATTCAATGTCCTGCTGGAAAGCATACTGCCTAGCATGACCAAGCGTACCCGATTATGATTTTTAACTAACTAAAACGCATTAAGATAGCCATTAATTTGTACTATTATATACGCCTATTCTGCAATGTCAATCCATTACCGTTCCAGAGAATTAAGCATGTCGTGCCAGGAAGCTTTCTTCCCAGCATGACATCACACAACCGTTGATAATTTTGAGTAACTGCAACACTAACAATATAGCTTTGAATTTGTACTCTTTTGTACACCTATTTCGGAATTTCATTTACGTTTGGTTTTAGAGATACGTAGGTCATGCTAGAATGAACTCTCCCTGGCATGACCAAACAAAACCAATAATACTTTTTCCAAAATTTAAAGCTGTGTAATATAGCTTAGATTTTGTACTGTTTATCATCCCTATTTTGATATTTGTTACGCTTTCCCTTTAGGAGTTGTAATGCAGCTGAATATTTGCACCCCGACCATGCTAAAAATGCGCAAAACCAGGCTGGTGTGAATACCCAATGATAAATCTGTAATAAATTGGAATTTCGCTGACTATGCTAAACTTAACCCATTACTGCATTAAAATTAAAATTTTCAGCTAAATGACACTCAAAAGTACACTTCCTTTTTTGTCGCAGATAGTTATGAATACACGCCCTCGAATAAATACTTTTTATTTTGACCATATATGTGATATTTAAGTGATATAGAAATAAACTTATCAAGAATGATTAACATTGACGTTCGTTATTCTCTAGTTTAGTGCTCATGCTTTGCCCAGGTGATTTTTATTTAGGTGGTCACCCCTTTAAGGGAATAGCAAGGGTGAATTTACACGCTGCGTAATTTGTGGCCCGGTATATAAGGCAGGAACTATGTTTGAAGCGCTTTGAAAGAACTTGGTTTCTAATAAGATCTCACTTGTTAAAACCTTTACGAACCTGGAATACTTTCACGTTTATATATTGTTTATTATTCGAATGCGTTTTCAGAACAATGTAGAGCCTGGCCTACGCTGCCATTTATGGATATTCGACGATTTACGAAATTACGTAGCTGGACCTAAATTCCATTACGAATTTAATCATCAAAGTCTATCTGGTTTTTAGCTTCTTGGAGCAGTTAATAGAAAATATTATACAAATTTATATATTATGAAAATTTGATTTTAATGCAGTAATGGGTTAAGTTTAGCATAGTCAGCGAAGTTCTAATTTATTACAGATTTACCATGGGATATAAAAATACAGGAATATAATTAGATCTTGCTTCCACAAAGCCTGGATTTGCGCATTTTTAGCATGGTCGGGGTGCAAATATTCATCTGCAGTACAGCTCCTAAAGGGAAAGCGTAACAAATATCAAAATAGGGATGATAAACAGAACAAAATCTAAGCTATAATACACAGCTTTAAATTTTGGAAAAAGTATTATTGGTTTTGTTTGGTCATGCCAGGGAGAGTTCATTCCAGCATGACCTACGTATCTCTAAAACTAAACGTAAATGAAATTCCGAAATAGGTGTACAAAAGAGTACAAATTCAAAGCTATATTGTTAGTGTTGCAGTTACTCAAAATTATCAACGGTTGTGTGATGTCATGCTGGGAAGAAAGCTTCCTGGCACGACATGCTTAATTCTTTGGAACGGTAATGGATTGACATTGCAGAATAGGCGTATATAATAGTACAAATTAATGGCTATCTTAATGCGTTTTAGTTAGTTAAAAATCATAATCGGGTACGCTTGGTCATACTAGGCAGTATGCTTTCCAGCAGGACATTGAATATCTCCGAAACCGAAACGGTACAAAATTTTAAAACAGGTGTACAAAATCGTACATAATACAAGCTACCTTTTACATCTCACCGTTATTAGAAAAGCGTTTATGGTCATGCTGGGGAGTACCACACCTTATTTCACTGCTAAATCCACATGAAAAAGTGACACAATATAATTAAAAAGAAGTAGAAATCGCAATTAATCTGTTGGCACGTAACCCATATGCAGAATAGTAACTCCCAAACACAATTTCGGAATTCAAGTATTTTCTGTCGACTAAATTACCGGTAGTTAGACGCCATTCATTGCGATATTATAGTTTATAAGGCTTATTGTGGCTTTATTATGGCTACGCGAAACAATCCTTTTTATTAAAGCTTACATTGTCCGGCTGCAAGACTGTTACACAGTTTAAGATTGTTTAATGGGCCGTAATATGAATAATGGGCTCACACCTTGAATTAAGTCGTAAATCAGGAACCGCCTATTGGATCTTGTATTTTGAAATAATAGGTCAAGGATTGGGTACTTTACTTGGATTTAAAATATATATATGAACTCAAACGATAATATACATATTTAAAAATACATACATATTTAAAAATTCTTAACAAACCGTAAAATATTATTTTTAAAATTTTCCCAACTCGACTTCGTTATACTGCAAATATACATGAAATATCGTCAAAAATTGTACGTATTTACGTATCTACCGAGGCACAAAAAAGTTAGAGATACTCGTGATTAGCCATTAGGGCTTACACTCCTACTGGGCTTAAGCTCGACGACTCTCATATGACCTTTATCGTATTCCAAAACAATGAAACCATGGATTATGTAATTACATACAATGTTGCCGCCTTTCTTTTATTCAAACCACAAAACACAGCCCTTAGTAATAGGGCCAAGGTTCTCCGGCGCCTCTACCGCACACCATGGCGTGTTTGTATGTTTGCTGGCGCATTCAGTGTTGTCTCGCCGTATAAACAAAGAATTGATTGCTCATTCGCTCTACAAGGAACTTTACTCACGTCATAGAAATGAGAACAAATGATCAGAAGGTTAACATGTAATTTAGATCTGGTTTTTAAGATATATTTTTTTAAAGTATGTCAGTCTATAAGGTATTTATCTATAGGCTTATGCTAATTTTAACTTGTTGTCTGAAATAAATGACTTATTATTATAAATAGCCTTTCATTAAAAATGTACATATCTATACTTAATTTTTTTATTTAATAAAAGACTATTTAGAATAGCCGTGTCAAAACTGTATGGCTTTCTTTTCTTTCATAATGTCACAGTGATCGGCGATGAAGTGATTGGCGATATTGTGCCCTAGACCCGTCAAAAACAGCGAAATTGGAAAATATTAAATAACTATTAAACAGACAAGTGTTTAATAACAACTGATTACTATCAGCCCGCTCCGGTTTCTCACGGGTAGAAATAGGCATTTAATTCTTGTTATCAACAGGGATAATGTAGAATTCTAACGGTAAACGATTTTTTTTTATCAGTTTAGTAGTTACGTAGCATATTCAATGCAAACAAATAATCAAATCTTTCTTTTTCTAATAGTAGATACGCTTAAACTACAAAACTTTGGGTTATTTTATATACCTATAAGCGTATACAAGATATGTTTCAGTAAGGTAGTTTTCTTGTTAACTAGACGAGAGTGTGCTCATTGTATCCTTAACTAAGGTGAGTCAAAGCACGTAGTCCGCTATGATATTTATTAACAGAAAAAAAATATTTTACAATATCCGAAAAGCAATGTAGATTACCTTCTTATTCAATACTTTTGTGGTCATTTCTTTTTGCCTTGAGTCTGAAACACACTCTGTACAGCAATGTACACTCCTATGTGTGTAAATGTAACACGTATATGTATATGGGTAATGGTTCACGTCTTTGTTTATATTTCGATGAGAAGTGTGTTTGTTTCAACTTATTGTTGTGATTATTAATTCTTGTTTGCTTTTTAAATATGCAAATTGTTCAATAATTAATGGGTAAATATGTTTTTAAGCTGTACATATTCTTTAGCTGACAAATGATGACGTTATTCTTTAAAGAAGATTGTAAATAAGAAAATCCTTTTAAAATGAAGTGTAGTATAAAAACTGAAGGAATATAAAATTGTTTGCTTGGCCCCATATACATACACATGCAATGGACACAGAATTTATCAGGCAGTTATATAGGGAAAGGGAAAACTAAAGAAGAGGAATAGATTAGCCGCGTGGTTTCTGGCAGAGTAGAACAGGACCACTCCTAGTCTTCCCATGGAGGTCGTAAGAGGCGACTTAGGAAATACAAGCTAAACAAAGCTCATAAACATCAACGAGACCACTCAACCCGTCTGGCCAGCGAGGAGAGTGTAGGCCAAATCCTCTGTTTGCTCTAGCCAAGTTTGGCTCCGGTAGTACAGAGAGGGTTTTGCTCCTGCAGTGGAGAATAAAAAGACCTGATGATGATGATGACTAGATATGATATTATTATCTTCAGTTTAAGGGTAATTTTCGTCAGAACACGACTTTAAAATCACATGAATTGTTTATAGAATTCATCATCATCAGGTCCTTTTTATTCTCCACTACAGGAGCACGACCCTCTCTGTACTACTACGGCCATACTTGGCCAGAGCAGCCAGAGGACTTGGCCTACACTCTCCACGCTGGCCAGACGGGTTGGAGAGGTCTCTAAGATGTTTATAAGCTTTGTTTAGCTTGTATTTCCTAAGTCGCCTTCTACGACATCCACGGGAAGACTTGGAGTGGTCCTATTCTACTCTGCCGGATACCACACGGCTATATAATTCAGTGAATGCATTTTCAATTACTGATGTTTTGGCATCATTAAAAAATAAAAGTACCTTACAATTCCAGGAATGGGCATTCGCGTTAACAGCGTGCAAATTGCTGTAGGCTACGTTCATTATCATGAGGAAACTATAAATCTAGTGTAATCAGACAAAAGTATCAAACAATAACCGGACTTTGGAAATAATGACTTCAAGCAAGTGCCAACTAAGAGTACAGGCGCCGGCGGTGAAGCCCTTAAGACAAAAATAGTACACGGGTAAAGTAAGTGGTAGAGTACACTAGCCTGTTAAGGTAAAGTTTGCAGTGCGGTGACAGTGGCAAGGATCACGCATTTTGTTTGAAATAACAGGTCATCACCGTTCGCTGTCGTCAATCAATCAATATACTAATAATAAATCTGTAAAGGTTGGTCATGGAGTAAATTACTTTGTTTTCAGATATATCGTGTTTATAAGCTCTATGTATGATGCTGAAACTAAATTGGCAATTTTAAGATTCTTTTCTGTATGTATATTTCTCCATAACTCTCAGCACTTTTTGTTTTGTAAGTTTTAAAACAAAGTGTCATTCGTTCAGTTTAATATTATCTATTCGTTTAGTTTAATAGTAATTTTAATTAGAATGCTATGAATGGCACTCGTAGTCGTATGAGTGCTGTACGTGGCATTCTAACGTCTATGGGCCTAATTGGTAGAGTAGGGACTTTTCTAATATCTGATACGATAAGTAAGCCAATATTGTTTAGTAGAATGTCCAGTAAAGTAGGGTGAATGCCGTGGGAGATAGAAGTAGGTATTGTAACTTGCCCACGTTGTTTTACCAATTTCTTATATTCTACTATACCAATGCTGTTTACATTGCTATAGTCAGGCTTCTCTTTCCCACTACGCACTCCGGGCACGTGCCCAGGACCTAGCCATCGGTAAGGGCCCCTTAACTTGGGTGTGGAAAAGACATGTTTCGCGACACCTTGTGGCTCTTTTTAGCAAATCTTAGGCTACCTAAAAAAGCTTCAAAAAGCTTCTTATAATGTGCCTAGGGCCTCAAAAACCTAAAGACGGGCCTGGTTATAGTTAGTGACGTAGTCTATACTCTCCCGTTCGACTCTACCGTTTACTCTAACCGTGTACGGTACACGGACCGGAGTCATAAGTGGCAAATTACGATGGTAAGCAGAAATGCTCACGGATCATGGCGTAATATTATTTGTGATTACTCGTAATGGTTCCATTAATGGTGTTTAGTTACTTCAGGTAGTTCTATAAATAGCATTCGTATGTTAAGGTAGGGGAATTGTGCTATCGGCTCTATGTGTATGCAGTGTGTATATTATTAACCACTGACATTCCCGTGAAAGGGTAACTCAGCCCGTTATTAGAACAATTTTTTCTATGGTGCTAATGCTGGGAACTAAAAAAAGATCGACATTTTCTCTAAAATTGCTAGGCTGGCTAAATATTTTCGTTATTATTTAAATGTTTTTTTGAGTAAAACTCATGGAAATATTACAACCAGATGGCGCATCGTAGATTTTTCAATAAAACTTCAGGCAATGATTTTTCAAGGCACAAACATCCTCATTTAGATACTGAAACTATACTATTATAATTGTACAGGAATATTAGATATCCTTACCGTGTGGTACCCGGCAGAGTAGAATAGGACCACTCCAAATCTTGTCGTGGATGTCGTAGAAGGCGACTTAGGAAATACAAGCTAAACAAAGCTTATAAACATCTGAAAGACCTCTCCAACCCGTCTGGCCAGCGTGGAGAGTGTAGGCCAAGTCCTGGCTGCTCTGGCCAAGTATAGCTAGTACAGAGAGGGTCGTTCTCCTGTAGTGGAGACTAAAAAGACCTGATGATGATGATTAGATATCCGGCGGCAAAGGGACAAGCATTGTGGAAATTTCAAAGATGATTCCGTTATGCTAAAACCTTTGTAGTACGGTCATACTTTGTCTATCTATAATTTAAGAACTGTGTTCTTGTCGGTGGAGTACTCTCCATGTTGTTGTTGTGTTGTTGTGACAAGGAGAGGGAAAGGAAGACCAAGAAGAGCATATTTGGATGAGATAAAGGAAAAGGCTAGAGTTGTGTCATATGGAGAGGTGAAAAGAATGGCTGAGAACCGAGAGACATACTTTGTAGCAAATCTAAAACACTTTATCCGAGAACCGCTTAGACAAAATACCACGTACAAAATATACACATAGTAGATACGAAGCCCATTCATAAAGCAACAACAAGGGAATATTGAGACTGTTTTCCATTTTACAGTGAGGATATTTAAATTGCACTACAGTCCAAGGTTGTAGTGGCGTATTAACTTAAAAATATACAATTCCTTTGGAAAATAGCTTCCTCCGAGCTTGTTCTATTTGCATAATCGGTTTCTCAGGATACCTCCGCATACATAATAAAGTGGATTAGGGTTTGTGCACATCTGGCAAATAGACCGAGTGACTATGCGAAAAATAATTACTACCAACCTATCATTATTGTTAGGTTAGGTAGCGATTTATTTCGATTTTAGTCTGATATTTTATGGTCGCAGACTGACTGAAAAATTGCAGTGAATGTTTAGTTGTCAGAGGTCCATTATTGTATACAATATAGAGGACTTGTAACCATGGCCGCTGCAATTTTGAAGAAACTGAGAATTAATCGTGATACTTGTAAATCTCCTAGTGTATGGGATTACCACATACAAAGCTAAGATAGTTAAGTTAGTTGAGCTGAAAGGGATGCTAGCTAGGCGGGAGAAACTCCGGAGAGAATATAACCAGCTTTCTTTACACTAAATTTATTGATTTCACCTAAACGCTAAGACCATTTCATTGACGTTATGACAAATACATGTTGCTTATTGGTAAGGCTGCTCATTCAGTAGTTTAAATGTAGGTAATATGACTGCATATGTAGCTTGTTAGCTAACCTGTATGAGAGATGATAGCTCATACACCTAGTATCTGTAATAGTGATTATGACCTCGTGAGCTTAAAATCAAAGTTTTCTTTTATCATCAAGCGACTTTTCCTCAGAACACAAACGACTCTCGTTGTCTGAGAAGAATTTTCATCTAAATATCAAAATATAGTCAAGTTAGTGTAAAATGTTTTGAAAAAGGAGTGAAATTAAAAAGAATAAGTCCCGAAAGTGCGAAACGTCTTTCCACAAGAACATGTGTTTTGAGAGCACTAGAGGGCTTTTTGAACGTGATATTTACACAGAGCGCTTAATCGTCACAAAAGCGCATAGAGTGAGGCTGGTAGGAATATTACTGTTCTATTTTGAATGTCAGTGTATCTGAAAAAACGCATTAGTGTGATGTGTACACACCCTAAACCTAGTGTTTCTACTATGTCGCATTGCAATGGAAATGCTGGAATGCATTTTTTTTTACTTTGTAACTGAATAGGCTGAATATAATTTTGTGTTCAATGAATAGATAGATAGTCTTACCTATGCCAAATCTGAATATGGCAAGTGTACCAATCCATTTACCAAGATACACTGCAGTTTAATCAATTCCTAAATCGTGGAAAAAATTGGCAACTATAATCTAAATGGAATCGACACCGAGGAAATGTTTAGATACTACAGCGTATTTTTTCTTTTCGATTTCCGAATGATTTCCAATGTTGACGCCCTCCTGGATACGTCTGTCAGCAGCAAACCTCGTTTTGATTACATAAGTCGGGATGTTATGCGACTTAACCTTTAATATATTAAGCAATGATACTTATAGAGTAATTTTCATACCCATAGCTTCCATTTAAGAAGAAACCCTGGAGACTCCTGCAGAGACCTAAACTTTGACATATCAGTTCATATTTTAAAAAGTATGCTATCCAAAAATATCAATAGTGTAAAATATCTTACTCTGTGGAAAATATAGTTCATAGCAACAGATATCAAGAAACTGCTTAAAAGGTTTAGAAAAAGGACCGCTTAAGAGCCCGCCATATGCCAGGCGGCGTGGCGATACAAACGCGGATGGTCAAAACGCGTTGGCTACTTTGGATATCTTCGTTTTTTAGGAATATTCAAGGGTTATTCGAAAAAGAATAACATATGATGGCTGCCTTATCTGTAATGCAATAATAATCAAAAGTTTCAAGGTTAATTATAATGTATTTGGTGAATAATGCTATATACCGAGTAAATTAGACGTGATTTGGAGGCAACTTTGCAATTTTTTTCTATCGAGAAAATTTAACGCGTCGTGAGGTAGTACGCCCTTAAGGGCCCGTACTACCTCACACTGCTTTGCATGATTGACTGTTATATCAATAATCATTAAATACTCAAGTTGAAATAAAAATGCAGCAAAGTTCAGGACTAACTCTGGTAACTATATGACTCAAAAACACGATTGCGTTGAATTTTCTCGATAGAAAAAAATTGCAAAGTTGCCTCCAAATCACGTCTAATTTACTCGGTATATAGCATTATTCACCAAATACATTAAAATTAACCATGAAACTTTTGATTATTATTGCATTACAGATAAGGCAACCATCATATGTTTTTCTTTTTAGAATAACCCTTGAATATTCCTAAAAAACGAAAATATCCAAAGTAGCCAACGCGTTTAGACCATCCGCGTTTGTATCGCCACGCCGCCTGGCATATGTCAGGCTCTTAAGAAGTGGGCCCATTTCAGAAACCACAGCATCATGAGTTCATTTTCAACTATTTTCAGAGTAATTTATCCAACTGTATTTACTTTATTTAACCCATTAAGCTATGTCAGCTGCCTTAAGGCAGCTTAAATACCTGTATATAGTGAAGGCAAGTCATACACACGAAAAACAAACAAGCAATACACGAAATCAAATCTGTCTTGAAAACTTAATAAAATATCATATATCGTTAGAACAACACAATGTATGTATCCTTTATAATCTAACTTGAAAACTAGAGTATATATTTTGTTATTATTCTTAAATCAATGGTGTCTATTTTTTAATTAATTAGCTTTTAATGATTTTTAAAAGATCATATAACCATTGCTCGTGAGAAATTACGTAATTCAACGTTGAGACAATTTTTGTCTCTCTACGTCCAAACTAAGTTTTTGATATTAGATATACCTAGTTAAGTTGTTTTATTTAAAGTTATTATTATTAAGATAAACATCCCAAGAGATGAAATTCATAATATCATTATTTTCCTTTATAAAGAATGATCAGAAAAAGATGAAAATCACATATCTATTCATCTTTAATCATGTCGAGTCTCGAATGAGCCTCAAGATGGCGCATTCATATCATGAAATTGAAATGTATCGGTATGTTTGAATGACATTATCGCGCAGTGTCTAGTGCCTACTCATCGAAACTAGTGACAAAGATGACATGAGTCGGCGATTAAAGAAGTTACATGGTCATCAAGGGAATACAAGAGCTTTGTGATGCCGTAGGAACTTGTATGTATCTTTTCCACTGTTTTAATAATTATTTCTGTATTATAATCTCCCATTAGATGTACAACCACTTCTTCTTTTTCCTCTTTATCCTTTTCCTACTATTACGTGGGATCGGCAAAGTACGTCATTCTTTTCCATTTTGCTCTTTCGCTTGTACTATACAACTACAACCACTAAAGACTTCAATTTATAAGTGACTAGCTTTCGCCCGCGGCTCCGCCCGCGTCAATTTCGATCGCTCGGGAATAGTACTTTTTCTCGGGATAAAAGGTAGCCTATGTCCTTCTCCGTACTCCAGAGAACTTGTATGCAAAATTTCATGATGATCGTTTCAGTAGTTACGGCGTGAAAGCGTAACAAACAAACAAACTCACTTTGGCATTTATAATATTAGTAAGGAAAGTAATATAGTAATAGTAATTCTCAATTTATATTTTTTATAAAATGTTAATCATGATTGATAAGGTACTTATATAATTAACAAGGAGTAATTATTTTAAAAATTTAATCTAACGACAACTTAACCGAAATCCATCCAAACATTTGGAAGATACCTGCGAGGAGAAACATATAAAATATGAGCCAAACACATACTCTTCTCCCCAGCAGTCGGGTAAAAAGGAACAGTACAATAAAAAATTATAAAAAGCAAAAGTAAATCATGACTATGGCATAAAGCATTTACAATATTAGTAGGAATTACATTATACATTGTTAGAACAGATTAATATATTTTTTAAATGTCAGTAATAGTAAGAACTATGGATAAGAAATACAAAATACCCTATTACAAATGTCAAAGAGAAGTCGCAATAACTATTTTTATAAGATAAAACATCGTCCTTTATATGTGGCACAAAACATGTTTACGACAAATCGATTCACGAAACCGCACGGGAGGAAGTTACTTAAAGATGAAATTGATAACATTACATAAACAAACATACCAACATATCAATTTCACAAACCATTATGGCACTTTAATGAGACATCGTTGGCGCGACGCACGCAACGTCCAAATGTGACGCGCACTTTCTCGTCATTTTGACAGTTAAATGTCAAAGTGACAAGCGGCCAGTAGCAACAAACGTCATTAGCCGATGCGTGACTCGATTTACGCAACGTGGTCTACAAGTTACAAATACAAATTAAGCATTTAGTGTTATCTGTAAACTTGCCTCACAGGTGGACATCCAATATTTATTAGTTCGGAGATAGAGATTCTGGATATGTCTGTCTAGTCTTTTGAACATCCGGCGGGTTTTGCAATAGTTATATTGTATAACCAACTGCCAACTACACATAATAATATGTTCAAGAAGTTGATATATAAAGCATTGGGGTCATGTTTTGGAATATTGCACATTTATATTTATATGTATAGTCTTTTGCTGAGTGGTACAGCTAATGCCTCTAAATCGCAGGGTTTTGGGTTCGATCTCCGGTCAGGTGATGGAAAACGATGTTTTCGGATTGGGTTATGGATTTTTATCTAGATGACTATCTATGATGAATTATAGTATCGTTGAATTACTATCACACGACACAAGTTCACTACATAGAGGTACAGTGGGGCTAGCTCAATCTGTGTGATTTGTCCTAATTTCGACGAGCTCCGTGGCGCAGTGGTTAAACACGCCAGTCTGCGACACGAGGGTCCCCGAGTTCGATCCCTGGTCAGGTCAAGAAGGAAAATGATCTTTTTCAGATTGGCCCGGGTTTTGGATGTTTATCTATATAATATTATTTATATATGTATTTGTTATAAAATAAAGTATCGTTGAGTTAATATCCTATAACACAAATCTCGAACTTACTTTGGAGCTAGCTCAATCTGTATGATTTGTCCGTATATATTTATCCTTTTTAAATTAATTATACTGACCTATATAATAAGGCAGTATTTTTCAATCCTACTTCGAGTACACAAGTTCATTATTATGTCGACAAAATCCAATATTAGGATGATACTACGTGTGATACATGACAACATGACGACAACCCGTCAACTGAACAAATTTTCCTATGGGACCAATACTAAAAAACACATTCCTGTAGAAAAGTGTTTATTTTGTATGAAAATTAACATTTTTTTCGAGTTTCCAGCATTAGTCCCAAAGGAGAATCTGTACATATTGAAGGGCAGAGTCATCTCTTTAAGGGGACGTTGAGGGTAAATTCACACCTGGTATATGTAGGTCAATTTCAACTCTAAACTGTTTCGGGAACAAGTAATTATTCAGTCTTTGACTGAGACTCAAAAGTCCAGACTCAATGTATGCCATCGGGCGATGAAGCGCAGCATACTCGACGTTCGTTGAATAGACAGGGTGAGGAACACTGAGCTTTGCTCTAAGACCAGGGATGTCGATGTGGATGTCAAGTCCGCCAAACTTTAGATCGATGGGCTCTGAAGGTCACTCTGTGGTTACCTGATGGACGTAGGTGAAGGGGTAGACCGCGAATGAGATGACGGTATGACATCGAAAAGTTCTTGGTGAATTGGCATCAGGCTGCGTTGGATAGGGATCACTGGAAAAAGGAAGGGGAGGCCTTTGCCCTGCCGTGGGACACAATAACAAGCTAAAAATAGATACTTATAGTTCAGAAAGTAACTACACGAGCCACATCCATCCACTATAGCCGAAGGCCCGAAGCACTTTCTCTGAAGATCTGCGATACGTCCCCAGATCATCCGTCAGCCGACAGGTGCCCCGATACCATTAAGTGCTTAACTCGATACCCACCGGTTTTATTATACAATTCAATCATCAATGTTGCTAATATTTCGTGAGTTACGAAACTAATTAATTATTTAATGTGTGCTATCAGCTTAATTAATGTTACGTAAGGTGAACGATACTGACAACCGATTGGGAAAACATCATAAAGGGGTTACGAACATTCATATAGTCATATAGGAGCTGAATAATTGTCGTGACATGACATATAATAGATGATAAAGTCTTTCTGAAGATATGTGTGTGTTTGTTAAAAGATCGCACGAAAATATTGAATTAAGTAAAAATCCGATTGATGTCTTCTGTTCATTGCTGTTGAAAGTGTGAATTTGATTGTGACACCCATTCCAGTAGGGACCGTGTCGAGGGTTGTTGTACAAATGTAAGCGTTAACAATACTTACGCCTACTGAGCTTTTGAGCTCCTCAGACGAAGTTATGAGGTAACTATGAAAAATGTAAAATATAATAAAACTAGCTTACGCCCGCTTCAATGTCGATCCCTCGGGACTAGTCCTTTTCCCCGGGATAAATTACCATTTATCCCGGGGAAAAGGACTATTACTACTAAAGGGAAAAGGAGAACGACATAGGCTACCGCCTATGTCGTTCTCCGTACTTCAGAAAACTTGTATGTAAAATTTCATGATGATCGGGTCAGTAGTTACGACGTGAAAGCATAACAAACAAAAAACAAACAAACAAAGTCACTTTTGCATTTATAATATTAAGTAAGGATAAGGATATTCCGATGTATCGAGCCTCCTCTTTTTTAAGTTGGTTAATAAAAAATAACTCTCATCACCTCGCTAATGGAGCTATTACAGCATGAAATAGGAGACAAGTCATGTCAGTCGAGCATAACTTCGGACAAGGTGCGCACAAGGACATTCTGCGGTTACTGCGGCCGCCTGACATGATAGTCAGGTAGTACTATGTTGCTGGCTCAATACAGCACCACATACGATGTAGGTATTAATAATAGTTATGAAATACTTAGTCGCAAAAAGCACATACATATAAAAATGATTCATTTATAGTAAGCGCAAATATATTGAGGGCTGGCAACCATACGCTAAAATATATAGCAAATTTAAAACGCTAAAATAAATAAAGAAAATTTAAAAAATTCGACGCGCTTGTTTTTTTTTATCAGAAAACAGTGTTTTTTGTCTATGTGCACAAACAACTTATCAAATCTAAAGACATTAATCAGACTGTTACAGCACCATTACTAGAACAAACCACCTATTTGTGCATATCACGAACGCATGTCCGTAAACTGATCGTCAGTCTGGTTCACAATCATTCGTACATCAATCTCAATGATAAAAATGAGACTCACGTGACTAATCTTTTGCATGTTAATAAGAATCTCCAGATAAATAAAATTAGCAAGCCTTTCTAAATGATTTATCCTCTCCCATATTGTAGGCTTTATCGATGTCAGACTAGCATTCTGCATCAAAAATTTATAGCCTTGCCTTGATTCGCAATAATAACATATCTAATCTTTAGTAAATTTCCTTATCTTCACCAACAACTACTAAAATGTAAAGCCATTCATCAGTTTCTTATAGCACTATTACAAAAACACACCGCCTATTAGTGCATATTACGAACGCATGTCCGTACACTGATCGTCAGACTGGTTTGCGACCACTCATGCATAAATCTCAATGACCGATTCTATCGAACACGGGCAATTAGAAGTAATCGTTTAATCTCAGATGAAAGTAGCCGATAGTTTATCATCCAAATCGAGATATATGCGCAGACGACACGGGTATTTCTACATGTCTTTCGAACTTGAGCAATCACTTTTAGGCTTGATTTGGTTCTCAGACGATTCAATTTGATTATACAGGGAATGATTCTTGCTTTTTTTGGTGGACGAATAATATTTTAAATTTATGTTTAACTAGCTTTCGCCCGCGGCTCCGCCCGCGTCAATGTCGATCCCTCAGGAATAGTACTTTTTCCCGGGATAAAAGGTAGCCTATGTCCTTCTCCGTACTCCAGAGAACTTGTATACAAAATTTCATGATGATCGGTTCAGTAGTTACGGCGTGAAAGCGTAACAAACAAACAAACAAACTCACTTTCGCATTTATAATATTAGTAAGGAAGTAAGGATGTTATTCAAGTAGTTTTAGTTTTCAAATTGGTAATTTATCATTAACACTGCAATAAGTTTACTATACTTGGGAATTATAGTCAGCAAAATAACTAAGTATATTTTTCCTTATGTTTTTAACAAGTAGATACCTATTACTGATTGTTTGATTACATGTTAAGTGGATCCCTGTATAATGCATTCCAACAATTAGAAATACTGCTACGAGTATGTTTCTATGGTCTATGTTCGGTTTCGAATTGCTTAACACTCCATTACTCGCGCCCCTGTTTGTTACGTAGTTACTCGCGTGTTCTACATACGTAGAACATTTTCGATATTTTTTTTAAATAGCTTAGTAAGGGAAGTAAATGAAAATTGTCACTTTATTTTGAATCAAAAACAACAAAAATACATAGGATTTTACTTATGATTAATCAATAATATCAATATTAGGAAAACATGTCAAAAATCAATAGAAATATCACTCTCAACTTTTATATCCACTTTTTTTTTATTCACTAATCTCCTACTCCTGATTCTAATTGTTTCTGGAATATTCGATATACACTTATATTCGATGTTCAAGACAAATCCACGTCTTACATGTGTAACATTGTTTTCTGGTCGACTTATTACGCTGTCTGCCACAATCGTAACATTTTTCTACGCAACCACTACTTGATTGAGTTGATGGTGGCTATGGCTACATGTACTTGAGGTGGTTTATTTATGCCCAATCGTATGTTTCTCTTCACTTTTAATGATTTTGGAATATGTTCAATACAATTTACATCATCAGCTGAATCAGAATTTAATTGTGAAGGTTGGACCAAGCCGGATGTATTCTCTTTTGTAACTGATTCAAAATCTCTTGTCTCCTGTTCCCTATCGGTTTCATGTGTTGATTCCATTACAAAGTCTTCTTCCCTGAGCTCATTTTCCCCTCACTTGATATTTCATCGAACCATGAACTTCTTCCAACCATCTAGAAATTGCTAATTCTCTCTAAGAGGACATATTTCTGAAAGGAAAGCAATAAAGCAAGGGTTTTTAGCATATACTTTATGTATACAATATTATGAAATAGTTTAAAATATTATATATTAGAAAAAATACGAAAATTAAACACTCACCAAAAAAGTACTCTCAACAAAATTGTCACGTAATTGCTCACGCGTTCTACGATCGTAGAATTTTTTATTCCAAGCCATATAGTTTACGACTACGCATGCGTCTGTCAACGCATGAGCACTGATTGTGTTCGTCACTTGCCGGTGGAAGATTACAAGGCGAGTTTTTGACATCTACCCACAATTGACAATAAAAATCAAAAAAATGTACACCTGCACCCGTAGCATGGCGCCCGCGACGCCGTTTATATCGCGCGATAAACTATCCACATCCCGCTCTTTCATATTACGGAAAACAAGATGGCAATAGTCGATAAACTTTGTCGCGCGTGCCATGCTACGGGGGCTGTTCTACCATCGTAGAACGCGCGAGTAATGGAGTGTAAGAGGGTTCTTTAATTACAAAACGCGATAAACTTACCCATATGAATTATGTAGGAAACAAGATAAGTAGTTAAACGTTTTTATTTTAATTAAATATTTTAAATATATTCCTTTAAAAATAGGAAATATATATTTTTTATAATAGAAATCTATTAGGAAATGTAAACTATAATTACAGGAAAAAATAAACAAATAAAACCAATTTGCCCCTACTTCAAAGTATTTAACTAGTCTATTATTTTCGTCGATTATTTAATAATAAATATATAAAAATGAACAATAAATATATTACAAATAAAAAAAAAATTAACAGAAGACCATCTCTTTCAGCTAAAAAACAATCTTATGATGAAGATTTCTTGTCTTTTTGTCAGAATAAAAATAAAAATTAGACACAAATCACATAAATTGAGGTAGACCTGTGGGTCTAAAATGTGAACTTGTGTCGTAGTACATATCTTAACGATACTTTATTTTATGAAATAAACTTATGCTCGTCATTAATATCGAGGACCCAAGCCAATCTAAAAAAATAGTTTCTGATTAGGATCTGGCCAACTAGTAGCTTTTTTACAAGACTGCCAATATAGAAGTGTATTGTTTTTGAGTTGATATATGTACGAGTATGTACATAAATACGTATGTTGTATTCCACCATAATGTATTCCACCACTTCTGAACGCTTCGTCGAATTTGGTCGTATATCGTTAGAATCCATATAGCAACGCTGCTCAATCTTTTAACAGTCGGGCCAAACCACGGATTCAGACGTTCACGACAGGCCACAATTCCTATTTCAGGTACTCTCAGGACATACGCAATTAAAACCCAATATTAAAAAGTAAAATAAAATTATTGTTTATTAAGTAATATAAACAAACAGCATCTTATGCTAAATAAAGAAACAAAATTGAACTTATGAATGTATCTTCTCAAATCTAAACCTAGGGCATACTAGGGTAAATCGTTGTTACAATAGATGTAGTGTCAGCCAATAGATTTAAAAAAATTGCGTCTCTCTGTTTCTGCCATTGCTTGTCTTTTAATAATTTACTTATGTTAGGCGGCAAACTCTATGTTGACAGTAACTTACTTACGCGGGCCATTTAACATTCTTTCATGGGCCACAGTGTGGCCCCCGGACCTGGGTTTGGGCACCCTTGCCAAACAGTTCTCGAGTGACATAGAGTATATTATTTTGCAGCAGCTAGAACTCAAACATCTTGTAGAAGACGTATCCCAATACCTTTAATTCCCTTCCGAAATCCATTTCCTATCCTTCTCCACCTTAAAATTGTTTGCGATGGGCAGCACCGTTGGAAGCATACGAAGCCAAAGAAATTGCGGTCGCCAACCCGCCTGCCAAGCGCGGTGAGTATGGCAATATCTACTGATGGAACAAAGAATCTTTGGGAGAGGCCCTTGTCCAGCAGTGGACTTTTGGCGGATGTAATGATGATAATACGTATTTTCAATTTCAATTTCAATTTATTTATTGCTCTTTCACATTGTACAGGTAAAATACACTTTAAATTACTACAGTCGCTTTTTAAATTGTAGGTACAACATGAACCCTGTAGGGGAATCGCAAAATAGTTCTGGAACGGCATGCGGATTATTTATTATGTCTTGTATCAAACAAAAGTCTTAATGCAAAATGCTATAATAACATAATATCAAGATTGCGAATATTGTCATTAGGTATTTATATTTAGGTCTTAATTAGATGTTGAATTTAATCATAAATGAATTTAGCTTTTTAGTTCTTTAAAATACATAACTATATACGTAAAAAAATACATAACAATAATACCTCGAAATAATAATTATACAAATCTGAGTAACTCGTTGATATCATAATTAACCGTTGATTTAATTTTCAAAACTTTATCCATAGTTATCTTTTTACTAATTGGCAGAAATATGTGACTATATATTGTGTACAAATATTTTAGTCAATAAAAAAACGAACGAAATCTCCAAAACTTTTAAACATCAATCATTTTATTGCTTCATCAAACTTGTCTATCAAAACATTAGCATATAATTTTGCCAACGAGCAAAAAACATAGGTGTTTATTAGTGCCGACGCTATAAACACCTACTTAGTTTTTGCTTTGCATTTCTCAACTTTTTATTTAACCATTTAAGTTTAATTAAGAACACTTTCGCTATTATTTAGATCAAATAGAAATAACCAATCACAGCTTATAATTAAAACATATACAAGTATACTTTATTCGTAGTTATATCCTGTCTGATTCTTATCTAACTTTCTCTCGTTGATGATTCATAGAATTCTATAATTGACGCTAAATATTGCAATAAGCATGAAAGGTCACTCGTTCTTGACCTTTTTTCATTGAATTATAGTGACACAACTATTGTGTAGTGGACTTTCTATGGACTCTCGTATAACATCTGTAGGCAGGAATTTACTATGGACTTTTATTCGTCTTTTTGTTTAAGCGTCTCATTAGAGAAAATACGCACCATTGAATGTTACTCTCAAGTCGAGAGTCATTCTAACTTCATTCATAATAATGATCTTGACTCGCTATTGAACGCATATATTTTAATTGTAATGTGTGTTTTGAGACTTTCATCCAATGTTATACTTTCAATTTTACACTATCATAGCATAGACTAAACGTCCTCGTACTAGAGTCTGGTTCCTAAATAGATCAGCTTAAAAATCAAATTAGAAATTTTGTAGGCAAGAACTTAACCGTATTAAATAAGCTATGTAGTCATGTACTGAAATTTGTTTCTTTTTTGCATACCTTAGGAATTAAAACTTTATCTTTCCATCTCTATAATTTTTCACGAATAAGTAAATACTTTTTTTTTTCTTTCTTTATTTGTTTAATCCTCTTTTTGTTAGTAACAATTTCCACTTAAAAAATAATACTAACTTTTAACTTTTTTGAATAGGGTTAGTCAAAATGGGCGCAATGGCCCCGGCATTTCTTGAGCATTATTAACTGATATTATAAATGCATAAACAATTAAACTGCTGTATTGATTTCGATGATTTTATGGTTATAGGCGATGAGCAGAATGCAGGACACTTTTTAACTTTTTTAACAAGGTTATCAATACAAATTATGAATTTAAATCATCTATCTGTACAGGCTAAACTTGGAAACTACCTTATACGATTTTGATGAAGTTTTCACTAAAGTGAAGAGCATTTTTTCGGAAAGGTTTATAAGGTATAAATGCTAAACGTGGCTTAAGTCTTAAACACGTGGGCTCTGTCTATCCCGCAAGAGAAAAGACGTGATATTATATATGTATGCCCGGGTGCACTCGGGGAAGGCTGTTAGTTTTATTATTTTATATTATTAAAAAACTGGATGATGGTGGGCCCTTTGTATGGCGTAAAATATTTACTTCTTATTTCTATTTGTATAATACAAAAAAAAAATACATAAATTAGAATAATGTAACGAAAATATTCTAAAAAAAAATTCGAAAAGTTTGTGCGCCAATCTATTTATGGAAAATAAAAAAAATACGGGAATCAATGTAGGCCCTTATTTTATATGTGGTTAATTTTTATATACAATTATATATTATTATTTTTTTTTACTAAATATTGAAGTAGGCATTTGTCTCTTATCTTACCTGATGGTAAGTGACGCTATATTTCGTCTACTATATTTATAATAGACGAAATAAAGTCCTCTGAGCTTTCTACTACCCAAACTACTGAAGTTCGGAGAAGCAACTCATTAAACTGGTATTTAAAATTGAAGCTGATTTATTTCTCAAACAGCATAAAACATAAAAATGTCATCACGTCAAAGCTCAGCGCGTCCGACTTCCTGCCCAAGGAAATAAAAACTAAATTGTATTTCAAACCAATTTAATATTTCGCCAGCTTCACTTATCGATCCAATCTAAAACTTGAATAGGTTCAACCCGGATCCGTATTCATTCCTATCGATTATAAAAAGATCGTCTTGAAAGATACATTACTGAAAAAACGCAACTAATTGCACATCTTTAGTAAGAGGCAACGTTTAATCTAGCGTAGCTAAATATAACTGAACCGGATTTTTGACATGGTTATTAAACATGACTTGCTGCGGCCGGAGGGGCAGATACCCTGCATCCTAGATACGATCCCTTCGGTGTTCGGTACGAGTCATCTATCTGGATGGCTGATAGCGATCAGCTCGCCCCGCTCCCCGCACCGCGCCACAGCGGAACGTTGGCGCCAGTAATGCGATCAAGGGATCCGATTTATTGGCCATATCTCCGTATCGGTACACCTGTACCCGATTTAATATAAGCGCGGAACAGTCAAGGGAACATTTATTGCGTATTGCGTAACCGCCGCTTACAGATTACTTATTGCCTCGCACAATCGTTCATTTCTAAACTGTCTACCGAGTATTGTCAAGAATTTATTTATGAGTCTGCTCTTGAACTTGCTCGACATAGTTATCGGTAACATCTTTACGATTGTTTCTGCTCCGTCGCTCGTCAGCACGACCACATCCATTATGCGAATTTCACTAGGACCTTGAATTTGCACTTGTCTGTTGGCTTTCACGTGTGGCGATCTTTTAACGTCGCATTCGCTTCCTATCTCGACATCGGGCGGACGTTATCAGCTGATCGGTCGGTAGTCTACAGACATGCAAGAGCAGGCGGAACTCTCTCTAGTACTCCGATCAATATTACTGCGACACCTGGGCTCAGCCTGGGCCGTGACACCCGCCAGTGAAAACAGACTCATTAGAGCTTTTAGCGACGTGTATACGAGGTGCAGCGCGCCAAGATCGATGTGACACTATCGCGCCGATGATCTAAGAAAGTACACCGGATTCAACCTTTCCAGTTGAGGGATATATCAAGACAATTGAGTTAGAGTTTACGACATGCCCGCTTATGGTGTTCCGGCAACGGCTCGCCGCGTAAACGTCTACATTGCACCTTGTTACTGTCCGTCTACGAAGACGTATCGTGCAATATTTGAAAAATGATGTCATTACGCTAACAATATAACAGTAATTGAGCAGAGATGAGCCGAGTCGGTTTCCTCACCCATGTATAGTATGGGTACTTACGAGCCGGCTGCATTTTATGGTTGTGCCGTAAAAGGTACTTGTCACATGTTTTCACGAACTTTCATTGCTATGGCGGCTTTCAAATGTATCTATGTTCATAAATAGCATAGGAGCCGGCAATGATTACATATTTGAAGAAATAAAACCAACAACTTAATTATTTACGTTTATATTTAAGATTCTCTTACATAATCCTTAACTACCTACTTAAGGCTCTACCTTTCATATTTAAATTAATATTTACAACTTGTCTGCGATAACTCTAATGCGAGGTGTAAATTATACAACATTTATTAATTACTATATACAGGAAATACTGAGTTTATTTACACTTACGATATAGCTTTAATTATATGGCTGCAATTTTTAATTTCTTAATACGACGTTGGTATAACTTAACTATATGATACAGAGAAGGCGCATTCGTGAACGAAATAATTCTTAGGTTTGTATTTTGATATCAGGTTTGTTGAAGCATTACATAAAGTTGTAGAGATCAAAGCATCGACAATACAAAACCCGAAACATATGCCTTTACATCGTAACGAAAGCACCGAGTAAAATATTTTATGAAAGGTATGTAAAATAAGATATAAGTACAGGGTGGTCAATAAAGGGTACAAAAATATTTCTTACATTGTGTATGGAACTTATAGTTTTTTAAGCTTATAGAAGTTTAATTAGCTAGTAATAATTTGGCCCACATTAAAGGCTACGTGCGTCGATCATTACGAGGGCCAAATTAATAGTAATTGAACTTTAAATCATAGTTTTGTTAGCCCATTGAGTTGAAAATTTCCTTATCAAATTAAAATATTGCATCTCATTTAATATCAAATTAAATGAGATGCAATATATAAGTACTTTAGAGGGACCTATCAAGAATTTTAATTTAACAAAATTAAGGCAAAATACGGCGGTTATTATCATTAAATTGCAAATAATGAATTTATAGAATATACTAACGAAAATAAGCAAAAATCTTTGAGAGATTTATTACTTTAATATTATCTGCTACATTTAAGAGCACAAGTCAGAATACTTCTTGAGAAATGCTTTATTTTATTCTTAAAAAAATTATCACGAGTCATAAAATTTTGGTTTCTACTTTCTCCTCTAGGGCACTTACATGTTTAATCTCTTTAATCGAATTACAGTACAATGTTATATGAAGTAGTGTTTTAATAGAAAACTATTTAAATCTGCATAAGTTACAAAATTTTGATTCCATTACAATAAAATGTACCAAAACCGAAGTTTTCAAAACACCTTGTACATTTAAATGGACATTTATCCACCCTATCTAAAAACAAAACAGTCTGTGGTACTAAAAATAAATAAATAACAGTTTAAATGCTGAGCGATGGCCGTTTCTTCCTCACACTCTTGTTGTTTTTGCCGAATATCGTGCCGATTACCTGAGAAATGAAATAAAAGATTAAGAAATTGTTACAGATAGTAAAAGAGAGTTGGCATAAAGCAGCCACGGTTTTTATCCTACCCTGATGGATATTTTTAACCATATGTCCCTTAGATGATGAATGACAGTGGTATTGCATACAAGGCAGATATAATTATAAAAAGTAAAAAGCGTGAAATTTTCAGTGTGAAATGCCATTAGTTATAAATATTATCGGATGTTTATAATGACAAAACTAAAATACGTAAAATAGGGAAAACAGAGGGACATTTTTTTTAAAATATACTTTAATAATTCGCAGAAAAAAGATTGATAAGAAAAATAGAAGTACCTTGGAAACGGAGTATGCTGCAAGTTTGCGTCTTGGCGCTGGCAGCAACAGCGCTAACGCCCTCGCCTCTCTCAACAGAGCGTGAAAGGCCAACGCTGCTCCAGCGCACGACTCGGCAGCCGACACCTCGTAGAACTGGCACCCGAACCTCAGCGACAGCTCCTGACCCTCTTCTGCGTGGACCTCCCTACATAAGATTTCGTAGTTAGGTTATTGAAACTTTAAAAATATATCTACGCTATTAGCTGGAGAGCTGGCGAAAAATCAGAGTTTTCTGGTCTAGACATTACCCTTGTGTGATACCCTTTTCTGCTTCCGTAAATGACCATTACTTTTTAGCCTGATCTAGGCTGCAAGATTTAGGTGTTCATCAAGTATAACTACTTTTACATGTTTTCACATTGCCTGAAGAACCTAGTTACTCGAGATTTTTGCCAGCTCTCGGAGTATATGGGGAAGAAAGTTGCTTACGTCGAAAAAAGTATACAAAATCATTTCAACTTTAATTGATATAACTTTTGAAATAAAAATCCGTGTCAAACCACTATACTGAATCTATTTTTCGAGTCATCGGGGAACAAAGTCGTACATATACAAAGGGTTTCAACGAATTGAGAACGTCCTCCTATTTTAAAGTTGGTTAAAAATCATTTTCCCATCTCGTGCTGTCGCGGTCCAGGCAATTATCTAGCGTGGCAGAGATCACAAAACTTATGTTTATCATTACTTAAAATGTCTCTAGGTATTCGAACTAATAATATTTCATCAAGACTATTTCTGATCATTTAAAGAAAACAGCAGCGATGCAGGTGGTGAAGCCATAAATATGACGAAAACCGATCCTAGGTATCCAAGGACTGAAATTCTACTAATCAAGAAGCTTTACCTTGCAAGGCTAAGCAAGTACCTGGCGTGTTCGAGGTCACGTTTGTTTCCTAAGAGGGTGATGGCTGCGCAACCCGGTAACCGGGTGCGTTCCAACAAAGACAGGAGCTCTGCTGCGGCGAGGAATGAACGGCGTTCACATACGGAGTACACCACGGCGAAGGCATCTCCCCATCGGACGTGCTCAGCCAGACAGCCGCGAATCTGCGTGGGAAAGATTTGATAAGCTCGTTTGTGCGGATATAGCATATCAGCGGTACGATGGATCTGGCCTGAGATAGCCCTAAAATTTTACTAAAATCCTAGAATCTGGAATTATGAGAATACTTGAAGCAAATTGTTATTTATATCTATTGCTTGAGAGCAAAACATGTTAATAACAAATAGTAAAGTTATCAATAATGCCCTTTAGGATCCGAAATAAGTAGGTAAATTAAAAAATGGGTTAGTGTAATTAGTTTCAGACAAATCTTTACGATGTCAAAAGATATATATCATGCTACCAATAACGCAAAATTTCACACAGAAATTTCTCGATCGATCAACATTTAATTTTATTGACCTATGATATCCACAAGAAAGTTCAAGAACTCCGACAGACTCCATAAAAACATTCACATCCATTACTTAATTGCTATGCACTTCGTAGATTGAACTCATAAAAAAACCTCCATATTCACTAATTTTATTGGCACAATAAAGAAAAAACAAGTAAAGCTCGGCATCCCACAGGGCCGGTTATCGCTTCGAACGAAATTTATGATCTTACGCAATACAAAACATCGAGTTCATTTTATTCTTAAGTTCCGTTATGCATCTTATTAAACATTGCTGTTTAGGCTAAAACACGTTATTGTTTTACATAACGCTTGGTTTGTATAAGGCTTAGGCCTAATACCCACGAGACGTAGCTTCTTTCACGACTAACCAAATAATATAGACGATGGAGCAACGCAACAGCCTATTGGGCAGTAACAACCTACTGCTAGTAATATTATTGATGTGAAAATTTGTGACGATATCTAATTACATGAAGGGATGTTTGGTTCTACCACTTCACGAAGCAACTATTGGATAAATTTTAGTGAAACTTTACAATGACATTTTTTTACATCAGAATAAGACACAAGATTAAATACGCAAACAAAATTCGCAGAAAAAGTTGTCTCGCTACAAAACAGTGGTAGCCAAGTGGGTGGAAATACTTCCATAAAAGTTATTAGATGATCATGTAAATGAAGGGTGAGTGACACGTCGAAAATTTAATTTGTATTAAATTGCGAGCATTATGGACTTATGCATTATAACCCTTCTATGTTACAAGTGATTTACAAAATCTGTCTGGGTAGTAATACTGAATGTTATTGGGAGAGACTTTATTAATGCCTAGCAGTTAATACACTCACTCATCTCAATTTTTAGTTTAAGACCAATCCTCAAAATTGCATAAAAATACAGTCTACTAGCTTTCGGCCGTGGACTCGCTAGCGTACATCCCTCAGAAGCTGTCCATTTTTTCGGGATAAAAGATCTATGTCCTTACTGGGCTTCAAACTGTCTCAATTATAAGTTTCAACTAAATCCGTTCTATGGTTGAATCGTGAAGAGGTGCCTAACAGACAGATACAGTTACCTTCGCATTTATAATATTAGTACGGAAGTAAGCAAAATACCTTAATTGACTAACGTTATCTTAGTTAATATTATAGTATGAATTTATCACAAAAACTTGCATATCAATGAAAACGTTTCTCTACTAAACGCCTATGTGGACATCAAACCTAAGCCTTAGTATAGGCCAGAGGCTGTTGCGATCTCATCAGATAAGGAGTACAAGCGCCATAAACTTCGTCTAATTAAATTGTACGGAGCATCAGCCTACTAGCCGCGGGCAAGCCGACACAGATTACATCTCCATTGTTTACTGGTAAATTAAGTTTGGCTCCATCTATAACTTCATTTTGCCATTGGTGCAGTAAGAGTTCAATGATATCGAACGTTTTTCTTTAATTTGAAATTATTATTTTTTTTTAATATAAGTGATTCATCCAGCCAGTATATAGCTTTAAAAGAATGTTTCCAACTCATTTTTCATTCAATTTAAACACTTTGAATGCATTTCTATAAACTGTTTTTTTTTTTATTTTAGTTATAAGAATTTAAACGTATTAATTGAAATGGTTATATGATAAAAGTAAATGCATTCCTGTATTCTGTATTTATCTTAATTCTTGTGTTTAAAGACGTAATAATATCAAATAAACCTCCTAGATACTTAAATAAAATCACAGATTACTTAAATATAGGTACTAAACGAACGCCATCAAGAAGATACTTACTTAGGTTTAAAGTGAAATATTAGACGAATCGAAAATTAATATCCTTTCGGAAAGATAATAATTCTATTGAATAAATTAACGTACTACTTTTTGTAGACTCATCAACAAGGTACCTTAGGTTTAGGTTAGGTTAACAAGGTCTTACCCAGAAAAAAAAGTATGCTTAGTGAAGAACCACGAGCGAAAGCTAGTACCTATACATTTACTAACAGTCCTCGGTATAAGGCCATATTTAGATGAATTTGATAACCAGTCTGCATCGTACCTTAACGTCTTTCGTTCCTAATGAGTAATCGCCGTATTTGAACAATGGTATCGGAGCGGCTTTGTTGATGTCTTACCGCGCAATTAGAAGTGTCCAGTATCTCCACTTCGGACACGGCGCCGTCGAAAGCCACTCGATGTTGATAAAGGAAATCTGAAACAATTTGTGAGATTAGTGATACGCCAAATTGGTATTATTTGACACAATACTATAGTAGATATACATTGACCGACAACTGATGACTCAGAAACTAAATTCTTAAAAGGTATAAATATATAGCTGCTGCATATATATATATATATATATATATATATATATATATATATATATATATATGCAGCAGGCAGAAATTTTAATCCCCTGGCGCGTATATCTGCCAGTCTATCTGTGTACGTTAATCACGGAAATCAATGCAATTAAATAAACATATCATCAAATGTATTTTTGAAAGCCGAATAGTGTGACTCAACTGTAGATTAAAAGCATTGTTAATTAGAAATACCACAAGTTAAACAACAATAACTTGTCTACACAATACACAATAGAATTTGACTACTCTAATATATATAAGATGAACATGTGTAAGTTCATCTTATGTATTTGTTACTTAAATTTATAGAGGAAGTATTGAAAATAATAAATATACAATATGACTGCAAATATTATTTATTTATTTATTATCATATTTATAATAACGAATACAGTCAATACCTGCATTAATCTGAATCCAAATCTCGATATTTCTTTTGTTTATATTTATTGGTACAGCATCGTATTTACTAACACCTAAAGCGATTCGTAAGTCAATATTTATCTGGCGAACAAATAATTTCATAGGCACATTTCAAGTTCCATGTAATAGATAGATAACAATAGGATCACAATTACTTATCCGATTATTATAAGAGTGTATTGCTTTTGTGATAATGTTTCACACATTAATCTCTATCTACCTTATCAAGGTGTTAAATTTCACTTAAGATATCACCGTGTTGCTAAACAGCTCTAGCTACTAAAACGAATTAATACACAAGCAGTTTAAAGCGGGTATGTTATTCTCTAAGCTTCTCGTATCTATCAGAGAATACTAAAAGTAAGGATAAGAATCAGTAAGTTCTTAAGAGGATTCTACCAGATGACTATATAAGGAGATGTCAATACATACACTACTAGGACAATGCTCGAAACTCGAAAAGAAATGATTGTTTTTTATACAACTTAGTAGGCAAACAGGCATACGGCCCACCTGTTGAAAAGCGGTTACCGTAGCCTATGGACGTTTGCAACACCAGAGGTCTCCTGATGCAAATTTTTTTTTGAAGATCGTCGTCATCAAAATTTAAGAGCTCATTGCCGGTGAAGCTCCTTGCAATGCACCGTTAGCTTTTGACTTCTTGGTACAAAACTATTCCGTTTTCCGCGTACAAATTGTCCAATTGTTCAAGATAACAGACAGAAAATAAGGACAAGGAAAGTCCAGTCATAGTTACACAAAAAAAATAACCTTATTATGTTTTTTTTATTTCACTAATTTGTAAGTGAATGTTGAAAAAAAATCATAGACATTTATAAAAGATACTTGTATTAAGAATCTGATTTATTGCTGTTGCTCCATTTACCATGAAATAAAAAAAAAATCGTTTGTGTTCTCTCAAATATTCATAATATTTTTCTGTTTTTTTTTTGACGTTTCATAAATCGATAAACACCGCCTGTACCCACGAAAAATGTCACGTTCAGGAGCAGTAGTAATATCTATCTCTCACCATTACCACGTAAAACTATCGTCCTTAAACCGACTTTACAGACAACCATTTTTTTTAATGATACATCGAGCATAGCTACCGAGTACAATAAATCTAATATTCTTTACAAGAAGCTCTGAAAATAATCTATTTTAGGGTTAACTCGTCGGGTAAAGTATAATAAACCAACGTATCAGTAATCTGAAAGCGTAGAAACAAGCCCTTAAATAAAGTTATCAGATCTCGTTCAGAGTTTATGTTCTTAGAGCTAAATACAAGTATATCAATTTAAATGAAAGCTCAGCTATCATATCTGGGATCCGGTAAATTATTTTCGCCTGAGGGTAAAAGACGGGTATACGATTTTTTGCAAAAATTAAATTTTTCTGACAAGCTTCTATTATAAACGAATCCACAAAGGGTTTCCTATGACAAGTCAAATGAGCACACGTTTAGTCTACCTTATTTAGTTTAGAGTTCCTATGGCCACCTTTCGACGCCATCATCAGACCAGCGCAACGATTTCATAATATTGTATTGTCATCCAATTTACACATGCATGCAAAATTTCAGCTCAATCGGTAGGTAACCGGGAAGAGAATCAGATTTGCAAGATTTGATTACAGACAAACAGCGGGACAGGTGAAACTAAATAAAAGCTTGTAAAATTGATTCCTTTTACCACTCACACTCCTATCATTCTAAATTATGTGACGGTCTTAGGCATTGTCTATCCCGTTAGAAATAAAACGCGTTTAATTTGTACTTATAAAATCAAGCTTTCTGCGCCGTCTAAAGTAAAAGTTTTGCTACATTTAATTCTCAATTTAACAAAACCAATTGCAGAAATAAGTTCGGCTTTTAGCCATGTGGCACCCGGCAGAGTAGAATAGGACCACTTCAAGTCTTCCCGTGGATGTCGTAGAAGGACAAAGACTTAGGAAATACAAGCTAAACAAAGCTGATAAACATCTGAGAGACCTCTCCAACCCGTCTGGCCAGCAAAGAGGGTGTAGGTTAAGTCCTCTGGCTACTCTGCCCAAGTATGGCTCTAGTAGTACAGAGAGGGTCGTGCTCCTGTAGTGGAGACTAAAAACACCTGATATAGATAGTTCGGCTTTTACAGCAACCAGTTTGATTGTTAAATAGAAAGATAGGTTACTAGACGAGGACATCACGATAATCAGGACCGTTTTAAATAAACATGGTCTTATTTGAAGCTTACGATGCTTAGTCTCTCACAAACTTTTATTGCTTTCAATAAGGTAAAGTTTTCTTTTAATTAAGATTATGGAGAAATAATAATGATTTTCGAATTTCAATTTTTGCATACTTAAAAAAAGGCAAATTACTAAAACCGGTCATGAAAAACTAATTCAATTTTTAATTTATTTACAACAATTTATTTAAAACACTAAGAATAATATAAAATACACTCAATTATATTATTCATAAATAACATTCTTCGACTATCTTAAGTTTCAATTCCTGGGTCAACTTACGCAAAACCCTTTTCCATAGCGTGACTTTGCAAGTCTCACACGTCGGCATTATTGGCACTTGTCTCAATACCAGCGTCATGCTCGTTAAAAATGTTATTTACTATGAGTCCAGTTTCCTCGATATTATAATCGTCCTGACGTAAACCGAGGTCGGAAGGAAACACGCGTTTTCGCTTAATAAAAACCGCACTTGACTCTGTTAAGGGTCTTTATTTTAATTAATTTCTTGTTTCACGTCAGTTTAATCGACGTCATTTATTTGCTGGTAATAAAGACATTTCTTGAATGTGCTTTTAATATAACGTTTATGGTAACGGTAGTATTATACAGGCTTTTATAAATTACTTAATATTTTTTTTAAATATTTCCTTCAGTAAATTTTCAAATGTAGACTTATTTATATAATGAACTCATTAGTACTGAACCCGAATACTCAAAAAATATCTTAACTTATGACATTCTAAAGTCCCGTTCTGTATTTGTCTTGCTAGGTTTTGATTCAGGCGTTAGACTCGTCTACCTGAAACTTATTAAAAAACAATACTTCTGGCGACCATAGCTTTTCAATTAGTAAAGACTCTTGCAGTGCGATGATGTAATAAAGTATTCTGTCTAGACTTTTAAGTATTTTTTTCTATTGTCATTTGCTATATTTTATTCATAACATATTATTTGACCAGGCGAACTTCGTACCGACAATTTTTGGGTCGGTTATAATGTATCCAGCGTGCCAGCTACCTCCATACTACATTTCATCAAAAATCTAATATTTTTTCGTCGTAAGATATTTTAATATCATCTATGTGTCTAGCTGTTCTTGAGTTATAAATGGTATAACTAACCCAAAATTTAAAATTTGTTTTAAAAAAAGACTAGCTGTCCCGGCGAATTATTTCGCTATAAATTTTTGCCATAAATATTTCTTATGTTTAAATAATAGTTATACTGTTATTACGTTATTAGGGGTGATAACAAAACCAACAAATCAAAGATTATAAATATCTGTTTCCTGTTTTTAAGTTATAAGCGTTCGAACAAAGCGGACTTAGTTTTATTTATTAAGGAATAAGATTACACGAAATATTTAACTTTGCATTATACAATTACATGTCGGCCACCAATCATACCTTCACCGTTCCTAAGACTCTCGATTGCATCTCATGTTGTAATATTATCACTTTCATTTCAGTGCAATCTAAGTTATTTGTATCTCTATATTACTCTACTAGAGATACCAATGAAATGATCTCAATATATGGATAAGTTGATCATCAATCGTTTTTTGGCCTACAGCAATGCATGTTTTTATACAGTGGATGATTAACAGTTAGAAACAATGGTCTTAGTACGTTGTAAATAAAGTTGGTTTAAGACATGTAGAACAAAGCTCGATATTTTAAGCCCACTGTACTTTCTTTACTCTTGACAGCTTAACGATGTTTTAATTATAAAGAGAGGGAAAAAATTAAGTACTTATTTGATTGAGTTAAGATAACTAATAAGCGATGCAGTTCAAGGAGGAGTTGTAGACTATGCGTTGCATAAGTGCAACGAGATTAGTTATTTTAAGTTGTTAATTAGTATGTTAGTTAGTTTGTTTTTTTAATCTGGATGGTCCAGCGATTGACCACGATCTCACCTGATGTTGAGTTAAGATGTGGTCTATAGTGGAGCTCGCTGGCACATTAAAAACCTATTCACTCTAACCTTAAGGAGACCCAAAATATATGTGTCAGGGAAAACCTCCGGTATGGTTAACTTGTATGCTATATTACCTGTAGAATTAATTTCTGACGTTCAGTTGAGCTGAAATTTTGTATATGTACTAGCAATATTTACATTTAAATTTATATATTATGTTTATTGGATGATAACAAACCCTGGAGCTGATTTGATGATAGATTTGAAAGGTTGTCTCCTGAACAACAAACAAGATAAATCTATCATCTTTAAACTCATTTGTCTTGGCAAATACTTTAGAGTACGAATTTACGCATCATACATTAATGTCACATGAATAAAATATATGAAAAACTAAATTTTGGACCCACTACACTGTATTTGTATTATTGTTTGTAAAATTGAATTTAGGACATTTTTTATACCCTGATATAAGTTAAAAGCATATCGAGACTAAAAAAATGTCCTAAAGAAGTTCCAAGATTTGACCCCACAAATCATGTCCGTAAGGATTGAGCTACCACCACTTTTTGTATCTTTATGAAATTAATATACTTATTTAGATTATTTATATAGCTTACTACTAAATGATGACGAAATTGTGCATTAACTGAACAACTACTTTGAAAATGACGTATAGTCTGAGGAGCCATACATTTAACGTATGTTACTTTTTAATTTTTATACTACCGAGCTCAAATTCCATTTTGTAACTACTCCCAAATGCTACAGAATCATACCAAATTGTGAAAAATAGGTAATCATCCATGATGTTTCCAGATATGACGTGGGTTCTTAATCCAAACATTTAGATGGACGTGCCTCCTTTATTTTCATGTAACTTTTGAAGTATTATACTACAAAATCGAGGACAGAGCTTACAATATTAAAAATTTACTACTAAATAAGTTTCATTAAGATACGAAAAGTGGCTCCTCAATCCTTACGGATATAACAAATCAGTAAATTAAATAAAGAATACATAATTATTTTTTGTTGGGGGAAAAGGCGTAAACTTGCCTAGTTCTTGTACATCTGAGTTCTGGGGTAGGCCCCAGAACTCAGATGTACAAGAACTAGCCAAGTTTAGCATATTGGTGAGCGTGTAGCTAGAAAACGAAATCAAAATGTATTTTGTATGCTGAAATATTTTGCGGCATGCAAAATACAATTTCATTAAATATATGAGTATCACATGTTTTCTGAAACATGTGATACTCAAATATTTTAAATTATTTTACTTTACTAGCACCTAAATGTGTTTTACCATGTTTAAGCGAAACAAGATTATATATTAATAAAGATAAAAGTAATGGGCTGCTAGCCGCATCGCCTACTGACGCGATTCCTCGCCCATTCCGTCGATCATCTTTTACGATCTGCGCAGGAAGAAAAGCAGATGGCACATTGTAAGGCTTTTCTTTTCTCCCAGAAGATAAAAAAAGTTTGTTACAATAGGAAAATGAACTTACCTCCAGTTGAACTGTACTCTCCGATGTACCGCTTTGTCAAGTAACGCACGACTACCGCTGAAACAAGCAGAGATTATCAATGAATAGATCATCATCATCGTTACAGCCACAAAAAGTCCACTGCTGGACATGGGCCTCTCCCAAAAAATTAATAGATACATTTTAACAAATACGGGTTAAATTGTACCCTTTCAAAATCAACAGACTGGAGTCGGAGTGACGTCCGACTGAGTATCTTATGCGTATTACATTTTCTTAAACATAGACGAGGATATAATTGCATCAGTATTTTTAAAATATTGACCAATCAAAATCGCTCACCCATAAAGCACAACAGATTTGACGTCTACAGTAGCCATGGAAGAATGCATCATTCCACAACAGACGAAAGAGTCTTTCAAAACAAAACAGAAATAAAACTAAACACCATCATTCCACGCCGAGCAAAAATAAAGGTCTGCGCGCATTGCAATCTAAATATAAAATAATGACGAACTAGCTATTGAAGTATGGAATAAGAGGGATTCAGTCGTAATCTATTTTCCTTCGTAAATTCCGTTGATTTCAATATGCTATCCACAATCATTACTGATCAAAGCATGCAGGCACGTAACACAGGCGGAGTAAAAAATAAAGACGCTATGTCGCGAGTTTTGAAATAGATAGATAGATATAAATAATAGTCTATTTATTGTTGTTAGTAATGAGTTGATCATTTAAAAAACTGAACTGTTAGAGACAAAGACCTATGTATAAACAGTTGGCATATTTTTTTTCATTTAGCCGAAAGTGAATATTAGGCCTTTTGTTAAAATATAAGAGAAATCAAGAGCAAATATGATCAGATTTATTTAGTAATTTTTTAGGAAAGAAAATATTTCCCTTTTTTTGTCACACTTTGTAGACCTGGTTCTGTGTTGATGTGTGATTCTTAGTTTAATTTCTAGCATAATTCATTTATATACTAAATAATAAACCTTATTAAATCTTCTAAATTATGAAATATTATAAAAAATTTGGCAATGGATGCGTACTTTTTCTCTTTCCAACTTATACCCTCCATACGACGCTAGCACCACATTTTAAACGCCTTCAACTGCTCTCGTATCTTTTGTTACCATCGTTTACGCTTCACTGTCTTAAAATGCAATACTCTAGACATAGGTTTGTGTGACACGACCATGTCATAAAAACCATTATAGAAAGAAAATCGAGACAAGGCGAGGAAATGGAAGGCCTAGAAGAACCAGATTAAGAAAAAGGCAAAGGTCATATCGAACAAGCATGTCAAACGGATGACTGAGGCAGGCATGGAAATTACTCCACCGAAAAGAACAAAATTCTTAAATAACATCTAGAATGAAGCTGTGATTGGTTTTCAGCAGTTACGTGCTGAAGAAAACAAAAACGAAACGTATTAACAACCTTTGACTTGCTCAATTACATAACAAGATGCACACCGTCTCACACATAATAAACATGGATTGGCCCAGCATGCGACGCGACGCGTTTTTGCTTTGAGCGTCGCCGCATACCGCCTCGACTTTTTTACTAGTCCAAGGGCCAGCGGCGGTCAATCACGATTTCAATAGACTTGTACCACGCAGGATTCTCCACACTACGGTAGCCGGTACCATCTATTGAAGCAACTTGCCACGTCATTGTTGGTAACTGTTTGTATTACCAGTGATGGGATTCCAGAAGGTACAGTGAAAAGACTAATCAAAAATAGAAAGTCAGGTTGCTGACCCTTCAATTGACAGCTCATTTATTGAGTCCTGTAATTTAACTTTTTAGAAGGGTGTTTGTATCGTCTGTGATATTTATATGGTAATAACTAACGACGCCATTGCTCTGTGCAGGTGGCCAACCGAATCAAAGTTCACAAAGAATTTTAATCATACTAAAACAACATCTTACATCTATAATTTATTAAAGAGTGAAATAAAGGAAGGAAAATCATTTTTTTATATTATATGACGACAAACGAGCAAGCGGATGGTAAGTCATCGCTGTCCATGGATAATAGCAACACAAAGGTGTGTCAGGAGCGTTGCCGGCCTTTCAAGGCGTTGGGAGAAGGATTTGGGGGGGGAGGAGGAAGGATGCACCATAACATTACACTTTCATATATTAATATAGACGGTTTTATCCTTTTAATGAGCGTAAAATCTAACATGAATGTGTTATAAAACGATAAATAAATTATAGCCTTGTAAGTATGTATTCTCGCCGTCTCAGATCGCCTAAGAAAAGTTTATAACCATTTTTTATCGTCTACAGGTACATCACACATAACATTAGAACTAGATGTGTCCATACTTAATATTATAAATGCGACAGAAACTGTATGTCTACTGTTATCACTTCACGTTTCAACTATTGAATCAATTGCAATGAAATTACTTTGATATGGAGGTAGTTTCAGGCCCGGAGATAAACGCGGGCGGAGCCGCGGGCAAATGCTAGTATTGAATATATTTCTCTGAAATTGGCATTAAAGAATAAAAAAGTACTTCAAACAGGCTTCAGGCTACAGGGTCAGAAACTCAAAAATTTCTTAATATATCATTACACATTGTTTAGCTTATCAACGTGTAAACTTCATATCATTGAAATCGGTTTACAAAAAAAAGGTACCGTCATTGAAAGATTCTTTTAAATGCACTATGAAATCGAAAGCCGCGCGGATGAAGTCGCACACAAAAGCTGGTATCACAATAAAAGGGTTGAGAAAACTTAATGACTGATTTGAATAAGTCATCAACGCAACACGGTATTACCACATCCCTTGCAACGTGCTTTATGAAATGCAAAATTCCACACTCTTATTTTCCTTTCAACTTTTACGAGTTCATACTTTCTCCGCTTTTAAATGATAAAATTTCACACGCATCATATAAAAAAAACTAGCCAAGTGTGAGTCGGCTCCACACGTACTAATGTTTCACCTATATAACAATACTAGCTGTTGCCCGCGACTTCGTCTGCGGCAATTTCTGTTATTATGATTAATTCGTTTTTTTTATTAGTATAGATGAATAGTTTCTCCCCGTTTTTCAAAACATTTTTATTGATGCTTTCGCTTCTATTGGTCGCAGCGTTATGTTTTATAGCCTAAATAAATAAATGGACTATCCAACACAAAAATAATTTTTCAATTTGAACCGTAGTTCCTGAGATTAGCGCGTTCAAACAAACAAACAATCAAACAAACAAACAACAAACTCTTCAGCTTTATAATATTAGTATAGATTATTATAGAATACACTATTTAAAACACGTTTCTTGTATGCACTCTGAAACATAATACGCATAAAACCTTTTTTCATGCGAACTCTCTTTTAAAGTTAACCAAACTCTTTCTTGCCCGAACACATTCTTAATTATCTGTGGTCTGACGTCTCAGTAATGAATTCGAAATTCGAAGCGCCTTTGACAGAATCGAGACAAAAACACGTTCCTTAGGAACTTCCTTTAATTTTGTTTTCGACTCGTGGATATGACACATTCAAGTGTTTACCTAAGTACCTACTTTATAACGGTTTAATAGACTCAGCCCAGTTCCAGTCGGACATCAAACACTTCGTAATAGGTTCCCGTTAGCATTTTATAGGTACGGAACCCTAAAAAGAGATAAATTAAGCCTTTTCTGTACGATATCAATCTTGTGTGAGAAACGATGCTGGAAAAAGGTTGGTTTTATAATCGCCGATGCATATAAGACAAATTACGATGATCAAACGAGCTGGCGTCACGTGGGTTGATAGATGGATGTTATCGGGAACAATGGATGCTATCGAGGAATCTATGGTAATTAATAGATTACACATCTCATCTATCATGTATTGACTGTTGTTTGAATTCTTTCTCGAAAATTCTAATTATTGTAGGTCCCGAATACCTGGTTATCGTTATCTTAATTTTAAGGTCATCGTTAAATCTACTCTGGTTTTTATTTTAGGCCAACTTAATACCTACCATCATTCTCTACTCTACAGATAATAAATGGGGATTCCAACCGAAACTCCACAGCGGCATAAAGTCTTTCTACCGACTACGCTAGGAGAGTTACAAAAAGTTATTACAAGTTATCTTCCATGCTGGTCTGGGAGAAAAGAGAAAACGTAGAATGTACCAGCTACTTCTCTTCCCGCTCAGATCGTAAAAGCCGATCGAGGGAATGGGTGAAAATCTGACTAATCAACAATCCATCACTATGGTGCCTTTTAAATCTTAAAGACATGGGCTCTGTCTATCCCGCAAGGAAAAAAGACGTAATATCATGTATTTTAAAAAATATTATACTAGTTTACAGTTTTTTTCCTAGACTGCTATATGACCTTGCTTCGTTACAAATTTCATAATTCTAGGTTAACGGAAAGCACTTACTCTATAGGTTTTAATGTCTTCGCGAGTATAAGCATATCTTATAATTGCATTGACTTAAAAGTCAAGTTTCAATAGATCTTAATAAAGTATATTGATTTCAACTTAAAACGTCCACGCGTTCCTGAGAAAAAGAGTCTTAACTTGACAGACAGACGGACGAACAAGAAACCCTTATAAAGGTTCCTTTTTAACTTTTGTGGTATTAAAGCCTAACAACGAAAATCACCCAAAAGAAGAAAAACTCTTCACAGTCACGAGCATTCGATATATATAAAATTGTATTCCATTCTCGTGACAGTACGTACAAGGTGTAGTATTAGAAAAATGCATGCATTTCATACTTAAAAAGTACATGTATCTAACTAGCGCTTTCTACATGCATGCAACAGTTTTTAACAACAACGCAGCTCTATCCTCTTACGCAACAATTTATTTATAATCAATGCAATCGGTTTCTATATCGGCCTACGGACCAGTATGCAGATGGAATACGTTCCAAGTCCATTGTCATTCGAGACTGCATTAGTTGCATAAAACTATTGACTATTGTCGTTATGCAAGATCACTGACCGAAATGGTGCGGTCAGATAACTCCTTGGGGAAGGTGGGTTCTTGCTACGACTAGTAATTTGACTTTGAAATACTTTTTAATGGATATTTATATCATACGAGTTTTACTACTGATAGGGAGGAATGGCGTACAAGAGGGGAGATCTTTGGCCAGCAGTGGGAAACAGTAAGCTAGAAAAAAATTGGTTGTCTGTAAAGTGTTTTTATGGACGATTATTTTACGTGATAACGGTGGATAGATGCGTCGCAAGTCGAACGCTTCAGCCGATTGTGCCTCTCTAACGCAATTTTCGCGCTCTCGCTTGGACACGGAACGTGACACTATTACTTACGTGCAGCCGACGTTCATCCAATTAGAAGACGTTATCACGTCAAAAAAACATGAATGTGTTAAGGTGATAAAGATCTCCTCAATGTTAAACAGCCCCGTCACAATATTTGTATTGTAAGACTTATTGCGTAATAAAAGGTTATCATAATTTAAATTTATTATTTTATTTCGAGCCAAAATGTGTGGGCAAAGGCCTCCCTCCACTTCTCAATTCAGCCCGGTCCTGCGTTATTTCCTTCCAATCATTCTTAAATTTATCAAGCAAAAATTAGATTTCCCTTACACATATAAATTTTATTCATATTTTGAATACTAATCACACTTCATACTAATATTATAAATGCGTAATTAACTCTGTGCGTCTGTTACTTTTTCACCCTTTAACAATTGAACCGGTCGTTATGAAATTTAGCATACACGTTGTCAGGTACGGAGGAGGATACAAGGTACCTTTCATCCCAGAAAAAAGTACTGTCTACTTCTAAGATGAAAGCTGCAAATAAAAGAGAGTTTTGTTTCCTAAGCTTTGACGCCTTAACAAGTCATTATTTATCACCATACAAGTATACATACACGTTGCAAGACAAATACCAGTCATATAGATAACCACATGCAAAATTTATTTACAATAATATGCTAAAACAGCGAAATTAACTAATCTTCGAATACATGAGTAAAATCTCATCCCATTTTTTCGTATGACATCCAACCAACACGACAAAAACTCGTTCCTGAAATCACATACGGGCTTCTCAGATGTTAACATCACTATACCATTACCTCGCAATTTCGGGACAAAAAACGCCTTCAAACTCGCTTTAACGCAGCTGGCACAAAACACGTCACTTTTGAAATTGCGAAAGTTCAACGTCCTAAAATACGAAGGTAATCCGTTTACGAAAACTTACGACTGTCGACTCTTAATTGAAATACTTTATTGACTTACGATAATTAATATTTTAACTGCTCCGTTTAAACTTCGTCGAATAACCACAGGGTGGTATCATATTTTGAGATCGATGTGACCTGGTTTGCCTTAAATATCTTCCATACCATGTGCCATAACTGTTTTAATGAGTGCAACGGGATCCATTATCTGACAACGGCTTGCATGAACTGCCTTTGCTTTTTAGTGTGGTTGTTTGTTTAAATCATAGGTTTGAATTGAGACCAGAAAGACAGATGAAAAGGCTCAAATCAGAGGACACAACCGGGAAAAGGCTCAGATGAGTGGGAAGAGGATAGAGAATTTTTGTGTGCACTAATTTATTTGTAAATCCAGCAAGATGATTTTTGCAAATGTCTGGAAGTTCGGCCCAAAACAATCCATATATGTCATAAAATGTTTAGCGGCCAACAAAATTACTATGAATACTGATATCCTTCGTGTTCGGTTTGTTCAAAAATTATGACAGGGAGGTAACTTTGAAAGGTTTTATTTAAAATTCGAACTGGCTTGATTATAAAGAAACAAATACAAATAAACATGGCGCTTGATGAATGTGTTTGGTTGGTAAGTAAATTTTATACTATTACTTTGTTTCAATTTCCGCGCCTTATTTGAGAAAAGTGCTATACAAGCCTTGGACGTAATGAGGCATTCGACGGACTCAAGTGAAGGTGCCTTGGCTTTGACTCGGCCTACATTGTTACTTACGTCGGTCAATGCTTCTTTTGCCGGTCGTTGCAGTAATGTTCTATTTCTGGACAGATTTAGGAAGTCCTTCCTTGCCTAGCGGTAGGACATAACGACAACTGCATTATTAAGAGTTTTGTTAATTAATTTAATCTTATGAAACAAGAGAGAAGAGGATCTAAAGAGAGCTCGACGATCACTCATCTGATTACTTCTCGAAAATTGTTCTTTTATGTATGTTTAGGCCGTAACACAATTTGACCATTACTCGTTAGGTCGATTGCACATTTTGGCATTGTCGTATTCTGCCGCAGGAACATTTTGACCATAGCATATTGTACATTTTGACGATTGAGTGTATTAACCCAAGTACAGTTAGACTCCTACTCATTGATGTTGTCAACAATTGTTGAGAAGTGAAATATGACAATTAATAAGTGTTTAAAGAAACCTATATTGAATAAACGTTTTGAATTTGAATTTGATGTTCCTGGGCGGTTAAAAGATATTTATCGCGACTGGGTTGCCTAAAAGTCCTGTCAGGGCTATGGTTTATTAAAATTCAAATTTTCCTTACTTTTCATTTTTATAATTTTAATTTGTTTAAAAGAAATTCGCTGGCTACCTTATATCAATTAAGTTATAAAATCATTACGTAAACAGATGAACGAAAATGACTAGTAACCGCAGATGTGTAACTAAAATTTTGACAAGAAAAAGAAGTTAACCTTATATTTGCTTATTCTAATGACTTCATACTTCATTAATTGGTTTAAAGTTTCTTCGGTAAACAAAAAAGAGAATCTGAGAAATTATGCCAAAAGGCTAATTCGTCACTTTGAATCACTTTTACATCTTCACGCCATCATGCTAAGCTTGACCATTGGGTCTTATGTCCCTAAGCCCCTAAGCACTGTCTATTTCATAAGTGATAGAGATGAGTTTGTATGTAAGTATCTTTTAATAATCTCAGAACAAGAAAAAAATCCTGTTGATAAACATTTAAAACCCAGTTGAATAATGAGCTCACCCAATTACCTTCAAGACCTGTTAGCTCAAAACAAACAAAAGTAACGAGAATTTAAACCGGGCGTGAATAATTTAGCCGAGAAAAGCTGCGTCTGGAGCGACGCAAATAGGCAGATAAATTATGGCATAGGTTTACGGCTAAATGATGTTAGTCGGACGTGGATCCGTGACGGAGCCACTCCCACCTGGACGAGACAGGACCACAAATTGGATAGGAACAGATGCGACCCTTTATCTGCTCGCGTCGTCAAACCTACAATAAAAAGCTGAGCGCATCAGTGCAATCGATAATGATAGCGACGTTTTATGAAAAGGGAATGCAGTTTTAACACAATATTCCATTAATTTTACTAAGCATTATTTTTGTAGAGTCGTATTATTTAGAACCTTGCTATTATTTAGGTGAACTATGTATAAGACAAATCCTTTCATATCAAACAAGTAAATTAGATCAGTCGTTTTTGCGTGATACTGTAACATACAGACAGACAAAACAGGTGTACAAAAATTTCACAAATAGGTAATTTGCCGTCTATATCATAGCTACACCTAGCCCAGTAACAATAAAAAAATAAACAATGTACAAATTCCGTTCCTCTACTGATTATTATTATGTATCGTTAATAGACAAAGACGTGGTCTTTCATTCACCGGCATTCTAATAAAAAAAGCGGGTTCTCAATAGAATTTAGCTCATGCTAACATTGGATTTTATTTTGGCTCTTGCATGCCCTGCATTAAAAATAAATATCTTAGAAACCAAATTTTCAATAACTTATATATAACAAGTTATTCTTCTGTAAGCCTCTATAACTACGAGACAGGACCTGCTTTTAAAACAATTTCGCATGTCTGCTCTGCCTAGTCCCCGTAATGAATTGCTAATGTTAAGAGCTGGTTACGGATTGGATTCTTTTATAATGGGTTCTTTAGTTCTAGTTAGGATTAACATAGTAAGCTCATCAGACGAACACCTAGTGATATGCCTTACTATGTACTTTGAAAAGACACTAATTGTTATTATCTACCTTAAGTACAAGATTTCAGTGGAGATATAATTTACATGCATGCTAATTTATATTATCCGTATCTCCGTTCGTCTGTATCCCTTAATTGGCGGACTAAGCCAATAAGATCTAAAGACACGTTAAACTATTGCTTAGAGAAAGATAACGAAAAAAGCGGTCAAGTGCGAGTCGGACTCGCCCATGAAGGTTTCCGTAGCAGCAAATAACAATATAAAAGTTCTTGTTATGAGTTGATAAAATGAAAGGTAAATTGCGGTTTACGATTTATGACGTTTTTAAAAAAACTACGCACTAGATCTCGTTCAAACCAATTTTTGGTGAATGTTTGCATGCTAATGGACAACACATATATTTTTTCAGTTTTATCATTTTCTTATTTTAGAAGTTACAGGGGACACACATTTTACCACTTTGGAAGTGTCTCTCGCGCAAACTATTCAGTTTATAAAAAAATTTATAAAAAACCTCAATATCATTTTTAAAGACCTATCCGAATGGGACAGAAGTAAAAAAATTCGAGTTTTAGTTCTAAGTATGGGGAACCCCCAAAATGTATTGTTATTTTTTTTCTATTTTTGTGTGAAAATCTGAATGCAGTTCACAGAATACATCTACTTACCAAGTTTCAACAGTATCGTTCTTATATTATTATTATATATTGATAAACTAGCAGCACTAGGTGCTGATGCGTGTATATCACTGCACTTTTTTTAAATGTTTGTCTAGTCTGTTTTTGAAAGCATTCACTGAGGGGGCACTAATCACTGTCTCTGGGAGTTTGTTCCAAGCGTCTACTACACGGTTAGCTAGGAAGTGATAACGAGGATAAATTTTATAGTTTTGGAAAAAAGTGGCTGTGACATACGGGTGTATAGACAGACATGACGAATCCATAAGGTTTCCGTATTTGCCATTTGGCTACGGAATCCTAAAAATAGAGATTGGTTGGTTTTTACTCACATCGCCTATTGACATGATTCCCCAGATTTTCACCCATTCAGTTGGTCTTTTACGATTTGCGCGGGAAGAGATGCTGCTGTTGCTGGTACATTGAACATTTTTTTTTCCTTTTTACAGACCAACATGGCAGGACTCTATGATTCTCGTGCAAATTTTAATCGTTCTGGATCCTTAAAGGGGTGATTCAGCCCGTCGATATGAACAACTTTTCCTATGGGACCAAAGCTGGGAATTAAAAAAAAAATGAGCAGTTCCATACAAAAAAAATCGCCCGCCCGGTCAATATGTATGGGAACATCAAAAAAATTTTGAGTTCCCAGCATTGGTCCCATAGGAAAAGTTGTTTATATTAACGGGCTGAATCATCCTTTAAAGGGTGCAGAACGATCAAAATTTCACCGTGTAAACCTTGGAAATACATTATTAAAAATAACAATTAATAAAAATAACTAAAATGCACTCGCAATGCTATCAATAAAATAAAAATAAATTAAAAAAGGTCAGAGGTGTCTAAACTACTTGGCCGGTAGTTGGAGGTATGACATCGGCTACGCGCTCAGCCTCCCAAACTGCTACCTACTATCCGTTATATATTCCCTATTAATCCGAGTGAGTAGAATCCCAATACCTTAATTCCCATCCCAAATCCAATAATTTCCTATCATTACCCAGCTTTAAAATGCATCCGATGAGCAGCAACATCGGATGCACAAACATTTTGATGAAATGATGATGATAATATTTGATCTCTTTGGATATTGTACAAAGGCAAAAAAAATGCATCAGTGGTCACTGCTGACACACTATCCTGCAATATTTTTCTATACAAAAGTCCTTTCATAAACTTGATCCGCTAATGCCCACAGCATAGATTCTGTAATATTATGTGGCAAAGTTTTTGCAACCGGCTGCCTGCCAGACCCCGCGACCCTTTGTATAGCTCGAGTACAACAGACAAACGAACCCAGGGCCCAGGGTAACAGACTGGCATTTAAACTAAAGAAAAAAAAGAAAGAAAAACATTATTAGGCACAAAAACAAGAGCAACAATAAGATATGCAACAATAAGGTGCAGAACGATCAAAATTTCACCGTGTAAACCTTGGAAATACATTATTAAAAATAACAATTAATAAAAATAACTAAAATGCACTCGCAATGCTATCAATAAAATAAAAATAAATTAAAAAAGGTCAGAGGTGTCTAAACTACTTGGCCGGTAGTTGGAGGTATGACATCGGCTACGCGCTCAGCCTCCCAAACTGCTACCTACTATCCGTTATATATTCCCTATTAATCCGAGTGAGTAGAATCCCAATACCTTAATTCCCATCCCAAATCCAATAATTTCCTATCATTACCCAGCTTTAAAATGCATCCGATGAGCAGCAACATCGGATGCACAAACATTTTGATGAAATGATGATGATAATATTTGATCTCTTTGGATATTGTACAAAGGCAAAAAAAATGCATCAGTGGTCACTGCTGACACACTATCCTGCAATATTTTTCTATACAAAAGTCCTTTCATAAACTTGATCCGCTAATGCCCACAGCATAGATTCTGTAATATTATGTGGCAAAGTTTTTGCAACCGGCTGCCTGCCAGACCCCGCGACCCTTTGTATAGCTCGAGTACAACAGACAAACGAACCCAGGGCCCAGGGTAACAGACTGGCATTTAAACTAAAGAAAAAAAAGAAAGAAAAACATTATTAGGCACAAAAACAAGAGCAACAATAAGATAATGAGAAATACTTAAGAACTATACCTACAAAAGGTAATTGCCGAAAAGGAAGCCAGCTCAGCTTTATGCTTATGGCGGTGAACCACAGCGCTGATTTTCAGCTGGTACCAGGGAGGACGTAGATTAGATGGCTTAACTACTTCGCCACTAGGTTATATTGTCTGTGTTTACCACTAAGTCCGTTGTGTCATCTTCTATAATGCTTATAAATAGGCGTATTTACATAACCTACGCAGCAAAAGTTGGCATTACTGGAATGGAGACTCGAACAACGGTTACGTTGCCATTACCTTCACATTCGGCGAATCCGGAATCGCGCGGCGGGTATTTCAGGCACGTTAATAGCTTTACGATTTGCAACATAACGTACGTGGAGCATCGACCTCGTCGGCTATGGCGTTAATGCTCGGACTTTAAGGCAGATGACACATTTGCTGATTTAGTCATGTCTTTCTATCAAACTGACGATCGCTTGTCATAAAGGGAATAATGGAGTTTTCCTTTTCCATTACACCCACTAGGTAAAAAATCGAATGCTTAGGTTTCTTTGCGATGTCTTGTCATCGAATGCATCTAGTGGTCAATGAAAATTACCGTATTCTAAAGGCCGAGTGGATTATATTCAAACCGAGGACCCTATACTTATGAAAATACCAAACCAATCGACAGCGTGGTGTGCATTGAGTTTCCCATGTAAATCTGCATTTCCATCAAGGTTGCGCGTGGATGCCGAGCGGAGGGAAGAAGTAATTCACCAACAGGTTCTCTTCATTTTCTAAGCCTCGCTGAGCAAAGCTGTAGTGGAAATATGTGTAAAGTTGCAAAGCCAAATAGGCCGTCCGTTAAGGCAACTGAACAGGCTTTTTGAAACAGCCTTATGAATTCTAATCATAGACACATAACGGCGAACTTCATCATCATATCGTATAGCATAAGTTTGCAAGCGCGGTCCAAGGAATAAAAGACGAGGTGCAAGGGCATTTCCAAAAGCTTCAATACTAATCCTCATAGCAGAGTAGACAGAGGTTTTTATAATTTACCTGTTTTCAGCGATATTCTTTCAATACTTTTCCTTCGCTTCGCGTCTGCGCGAGAAGACCAGATCCACTTCTTTCGAATTGACAGATAGTTTGTAAATAAATAGAGAAGCTTATTATCTTTAGAACGAAAAATCCATTAGAAAGGCCTTTATCCAGCACTTGTCTTCTTACGGCTGAGATGATTATCGCACCTAAATTCGCCACCACCCCCTCTCTCCTCTCTGGAAGTGCCTCGCGTACGCCGTAAAATTATACCTGCAAATGAATTTGGTATAAAGTCTTGCAACTGCGGAAAAAATCCGCCGTGTGCTATCTGTCTAATAACTACACTGGTTGTTACCGTAACGTACGTCGAACTGACCTCCTCCCACTATATATACGCCAATGCAAATTACTTTAGTACAAAGTCTACTCTGGGAAAAATCGGTGGTGTGCCACCAGCTTAAGAATTACACCACGTAATTCTTTTAGTAAAGTATACTTTTAGTAGCACCAGGCGTTCAACGGAAAATCGCTCTGTACCAGTGGCCAAGTCGCGCGGACTCTCCCATATTTTTATAAATATCAGGCAAGATAGGGATCAAAATCACTCATACCCTCAAAAAAAAAGCCCACTTAAATGACTTTGGTATAAAATCTAATGCTGAAAAATCGACCGTGTGTCACCAGCCTAAGAATTACACAACGTAGTATAGTGGCGCCAGGCGTACGTCGGGAAATCGCGCTGACCCAGCGGCCGAGTCGCGCGACTGGTTATAATTGCACCGCCCTGATTGTCGCCGTCTGACCAAGTCTGACGGTTGACGGACCGGCTGCCGAGACGTCGCTGATGGGCCATTTGAGGGGTTAAGCGATATCGATTCTCAGTAGAATCGATATTAAGACTTTATACCAACTGTTATTATTTTTAACCCACGATCAGACAAAGGGTATTAAAATTTAAATACTTGAAAAAAAATACTGGTCATAGAAAGTCGATCAGCTAATTGCTCATTATGTATGGAAACTGGTCTTTTTTCGGATTTTGATGTGTGACCCATAGGGAAGGAGATTAAATCTCATTCCCTATGGGTGACCGTAGCCGCAGATATTGAAAAAAATGTTGTTCAATATCTGTGGCTACAGCTGATCATGTCCCTTAAGTCTAACGAGACTAACGGAAAGGAGGTAACGACCTTCTTTCCGTTACACGTTGTATTGTATCTAGCCACTATGACTTTTTTATCTATTCGAATTATCAAATCAAATTATTCAAACTGGATGAGTTAATCTTCCCTAAAGAGTTCTTCCGAGTCCATTATCAGACCACCTCTATGGTACCATAATATTACTTTGCCATCCAACTTACTCATATACAAAATTTTGAATAACCCAAGTAACTAACAAGTCACATACAAGATGCCTGTACAATCATTCAGTTATAAATTAGCCTGTTAATAATGAATATAATTTTATAGCTAATCACCATCACGCAAAATATTATAGTATTCTAACGGTCGCCTTACATCTTCATCCTGATGGTGATACGAAATATTCAAAGTTCTAATGTTCTTCATATTATTTTTGGAACAAAATTTTATTTCATGAAGCTGGTCAAATCCGAGTCGATCGAAGCACACTAAATAATAATAATAATAAATAATAAGTTCCGTACCAATCACGTTCCTTGCATGGGGACCCCGATATACAAGTACGCATACAAAATGCACATATACATGATTTGGCTGTCTGTATGGGCTAGCTAGATCCCTTTGCCTTTACTTTATGGGGAAAATTCCAAAAAATGGTGTCAGAATCTGTGACTTGACGTCTCAAAATCTAAATTATGTAATCTTTAAATTAACCGCACATTTGTCGGAATTCAGAAAGACGCTAAAAACGCTTTTCTTGTATCTATAACCTTTTGTTTTATTTTTATTATTATATAATTTTATTTTTAATATTTGTACGTTAGATTGGCAATTAACACATTTCACGGAATGTGTTAATTGCCTGTCTAACTACAAATAATAAAAATAAAATTATATAATAATAAATAATAAAAATAAAATAAGAGGATTTCAAGTGTCAACATATTTCGGTTCCAAAGAAACAGCCCCGTGACAGACGGACAGACGAACGGACATCGGAGGTTCAGTAATAGGGTACCGTTTTAACTCTTTAGGTACGAAACCCTAAAAATGGAAATGTTGATTAACTCCAACCTCTCATTTAATGCGTATTAACAAGTTTAACTGAATACGCACTAATCGTTTCACGTCATGCACTCAATGGATAGCTAACCCACTAACATACCAGCATGATAACCTTGCATCTAATTAAACTGATAACCTATACTGGTACTTTGTAACATGTAGGATGAACCTATAACAGCAGGGCGGCACGATATATTTGCAAGTAACCGGTGACTTCGCGTAGAGTCCTGTTTTAATAAATTATTCATACACTGGTAATTATTTAGAAAGGAATTAGAAGGCAGAAAGGAGAGTGCCTAACACCTGGCGAAGAGAATGACTGATTTAGAAGTAGACGGACGTAGGGGACGAGGGAAGCCAAGAAAGTCGTGGATTGAATCTGTCAGAGAGAAGGAAAAAGGAATTAGAAGGTAGAAAGTAAAGATGACGAACATCTGGCAAAGAAAATGACCCATTTAGAAGTAGACGGACGTAGGGGACGAGGGAAGATAAGAAAGTCGTGGATTGAATCTATCAGAGGGAAGGAGAAGGGAATGAGAAGGTAGAAGTAGAGATGCCGAACATCTGGCAAAGAGAATGACCCATTTAGAAGTAGACAGACGTAGAGGACGAGGGAAGCCAAGAAAGGCGCGGATTAAATGAGTATATGAGGGAATGGAGGCTAAATATTAATATGGTTAAGGAAAAAAATGGTGAGAGTCGACATACAGAGCCGACCCCAAAGAGGGTAAAGCTAGGAAGGAAGAAGAACACTGGTAATTATTTGTCCAATTAAATACGCATATTTATACGTACTGATCACGTCTTTATCCTGAGCCCAAGACCATAAGATCTAGCATGCTGGTGAGCCGTGAAAGAGGAAAACGAATCAAATAAATAATGATGGTTAGTTATGCGCATCGCTTTATGTCACAATTCCACAGATTTTTGCCCACGGCTTCAATCAGCTTCTACGATCTGCGCGGGAAGAAAAGCAGCTGGCACATTCAACGTTTTTTTTTTCTCCTAGATCAGAGAGTTCTTGAACTTTACTCTATGATTAACTGCCTCCGTGGTCCAGTGGTTAAGGCGTTTGCCTGTAGACCCGGAGGTCGTGGGTTCGATTCCCACGGGGAGCATACTTTGTTTAGTTGCTTCCATTGACATTGCAGGCTTGAATCACCTGATTGTCTGATAATACCTAAAGATGATTTCGTGCTTCGGAAGGCACGTTAAGCCGTTGGTCCCGGGTGCCATCTGGTAGTCTTTAAAGGAACCCGTCAGAGGCCGAGAGGCGGTTCTGAAGAAATCTGACACCAGGGTGTGCATGGTCGATTGACCGTGACACCTACACGAAATGATGATGATGACTCTATGATTGACATTGGAGTATACGACTAACAAGACCCAATATAAGTTTTATAGTTATAACAATAAAACGTCTATTGTATCTCGTTTACTGTCCATCAAAGTGTTAAACAAAAATACTCCTCTAAACGTACTGTTCGCTAACATTTACTACAAAGTGACGCATGCAAACGTAAGTACTATACTTACACCATTTACTGCGGTTAGAAACATTTAATCAGGCGTTAGCACTGATCATTATTCAATCTACTTACAGACAAGCCTGTTTAATGTTTAATCCTACAAGACAAATGACGTGAGCCGCCAGGCCTGCCCGTCTAGAACAAATTGTATGTAATTTCAATCGGCTTACAACCTTGACCTGTGGGGAATTCGACATGATGTCGTGACGTCACGCCAACCGGTCACCAGGACCCGAAAAGATGATGGATGATTCTTTGGTGACCCTAAAGGCTAAGACCGTGTCCTTTAATATTGACAGTGATCTTACTGATACGAAGTGAAGGAATATTTCTCACTGATGCATAAGACAATGAAAATCGTTTGGTGAAATTCTGGGTATTATGCATGAATCAATATATATATATTTTTTAATTTGCATACTTTAATCATAAGTAAACTATAAAAATAAAAATAAAACTAATAAGCTAACCTACCATAAAATTACATACCTACTAAAATAAACATTAAAAATAAAAAATTCTTGCCCATAATAATATGGCATATTGATAAGAATGCTGGCTGCATTCCCAAACTGGATATACAATAAGTTAACCTCCATGCCATGATATTTTTCAACACATGGTGTTCAACATAAGTGATTCCTGTTATATACGGATTTGATTTTGTAACTTAAGAAACAGCGTATTATAGCTTAATATAATACAGCGTAATATAGCTTGTGGTCAAAAATGTGGTAATTTTTTTTCATCAAAACGTACTTGCATAGTTTCAAAAACTGTCATCTAGTACACATGGTCGTTACTTAACATTTATACTTTTTGGGAACAAATTATGTATATTTATTTATTTTTAGAAGCTCGAAATGAGGCTGTATGTTACGATTTATCTGTGCCGTTCGGAAATGGGAACTAAAAACGTCGGTAAAGTATAAAAGTTCATCCATCCTACGCAAATAAATTCGCGGGCGAAGGCGAGAAATCTATGAAATAAATCAGACGTTCCATACCTCTACACACGAAAAAATGCAATAGATCCTACCCGAAGGCTCTGTCTATCCCGTTAGAGATTAAAACGTCACCCACACTTCCATACTAATATTATAAAAGCGTAACTGTTTGTCTGTCTTATTTTCATGCTTCAACCATTGAAACAATTTGGATGAAATTTGGTATGAAGGTAGTTTGAAAACTGGGACATAAGGTACCTTTTATCCCGGGAAATTCTACTGTTCCCGACGGATCGACTGACACTAAGGCGGGCGAAGCCGCAGGCAAAAAATAGTAGGTATATGTTACATACGCAATTCAACCCACTGCGACGAAATGTATGTAGCCGCAGATTCGATTTCTGCTTAAACTGGTTTTGTTGTTATTATAGTAAAAATATCTAAATTTATCCATAGATTTATCCTTCAGGCTAGATATTCCTATTTGGACTTGTGTTGTAAAATAACTTACATTTAATAAGTAGTTATATTAGTATAAGTTTAGTCACCCCACTGATCCACCGATAAATCTATTTGCCCGATTATCTTATCAGTAACAAAGTGATTGAAAGACTTGTCTATTGTTTTGTAACTCTACTTTGTTAGTGAGTGCAGCTATGTTTTATCTATCCCACTTATAGACAGTCGATCGATCGAGGCACCAAAAATAAACATGACATTTAAGTAAGAAACAATACTCTATTGCAACTAGATGGCACCATAATAAGACATTTGAACTAAAATAATTATAATTTATATTATTTTTATTTATTATATATTTTTTTTATATATTTATATTATTATATATTTTTTTTGTATAAAAAAACCGACTTTAATCAAGCTTTTGAATCAATAAATTTAAATGGCACCAATTTTAAATCGTATCCTTTAAAACAAAAAACCGGCCAAGTGCGAGTCGGACTCGCGCACGAAGGTAAACGGCAAAAAATTATGTTGTATTATGTTGTAAGGGGGGCTCCCTTTAATATTAATTTTATTTTTATTCAATGATTCATTTTTAAAGTGAATGTATAACTAAATATACTTCAAGCTTACTGACCTGTTGTCGTTATCAATATCGAGCAAAATAATTAAGGTTGTTGTATGGGAGCCCCCTTAAATATTTATTTTATTCTATTTTTTCGTATTTGTTGTTATAGCGTCAACAGAAATACATCATCTGTGAAAATTTAAATTGTCTAACTATAACGCTTCATGAGATACAGGCTGGTGACAGACGGACAGAGACAGACAAACGGAAAGCGGAGCGAAATTAATAGGGTCCCGTTTTTACCCTTTGGGTACGGAACCCTAAAAATGTACACGGACAAAATCATTGTATGGCATGTATCGATAGTCTAAGCGATATTTGATAATATCAAATTATCTTTTTTACGCGATAACGTCTTATAAATCGATGAACGCCGGCTGCACGCACGTAAAAGTGTCACGTTCCGTGTGCAAGCGAGAGCGCAGAACAAGCGCTAGAGAGGCAGGATCGGCCTAAACGTTCGGCTTGTGACGTATCTATCCCTCTTCCACCGTTATCACGTTAAATTATCATCCGTAAACCGACTTGACAGACAACCAATTTTTTTTGTTATTATGTTAACCAGGCTAGCACTCACAAACTTATTTAAGCAATTCCTAAATGAATGGATGTGTCATACTGAGAGATATTTTTGGTGTTTTACTAATAAAAATCACTCTGATTTATATATTTACTGAGTGAGGAAGCCACTCCGTAACTTAACAAACGCCCACATATTTTGGTCATTTACATTTTTAACGCGAGATAAATCAGCTTCTTTTTCGTTTAGACAGAGCCATAATATAAAATTAATATTTCCTGTCTATCGCGTTACATACATGTCGTGGTGAAAAGAAAAAGTTTATAATGTTAGAGACCACCTGTGACTTTGTCGGTATTGGTACGTTTCCTTTTGAGATAACATTATTTTAATAGCCAAATACTGTCCCATTGCTGGGAACAGGCCTTTTCTCTTATACGCCCTATTGGTCTCTAGTAGGCGCCATAGATCACTAGTCCTATTATAAGCCGTCATATCATCAAGCCACCTTATCAGATTGTTATTAAAGTAACAAAATTGTAATTTACATATATATTTTAAAATTTATCAATATTTCTCATCGTTTACTTCAAAGAGCTCATACTAAATAATAATTTGCAGCGCTGGATGCAGGCCGCTTCCAACCGGTCGTATTGGAAATCCTTGGTGGAAGCCTATGTCCAGCAGTGGACTTCTTGCGGCTGATATGATGATGATAATCATCAAAAACTAATACGGGCAAAACACATAAAGCTAGCCCTACAAGACTTGTGCTATGGGACAATAACACAATGATACATTATTTCATAATAAATCCTTATCCTTACTATCCATAACCTTACTAATATTATAAATGCGAAAGTGAGTTTGTTTGTTTATTTATTTTTTTGTTTGTTACGCTTTCACGTCGGAACTACTGAACCGATCAACATGAAATTTTGCATACAAGTTCTCTGGAATACGGAGAAGGACATAGGCTGCCTTTTATCCCGGGTAAAAGTAAAAGACGCGGGCGGAGCCGCGGGCGAAAGCTAGTACATATATAGATAAACATCCAAGACCAAGGTCAATCTGAAAAAGATCATTTTCCATCTTGACCCGACTGTAAAATTAGTAAATTTTAGAAAAGGAAAATAAACAAAAGGGATTTAAAATCAAAAAATATTTTAAAAAAGAATGCTTTAAATAATATATAAAGTTTCGTTGGCAATATTATCTATTTTGAAAAATAAAACATTTTTAACTATTGATACTTTTTATTGCATATTTATTTAAAAAAAAAGAATTTAAATTATATAGCTGTGCCTGTGACTTCGTTCACATACATAACGATTTAAAATGTAACAAAAACGAAAAAAAAGCCTCTCCTGAGTCCTGTACGTCTAAATGTTTATGTACCAGATTTCAAAATTCAGTTAATTCGTATATGAGTATGGAGAACATACATACCTATATACAGAAAAAAAATCTTCAATTTAGTTTCAATATCATGTATAGAGCTTATAATATAAACTAGATATCTCCCAAAACAAAGTAACTTACTCCATGACCAACCCTTACAGATTTATTATTAGTATTGATTAAAAAATATAAAGGACCTGTTTATATAAATCATTTTGTAATGCTACGTACTGGTAAATAAGTATAGTGAGAGAAATGTAACTGCCTTGAAAGCGAGAGTGAATACTGTTGTTTACTATTTAACAGACTTAATTTTTGACTAAAGCTATATTAATTTTGGATCTTTTATAAGTACATTTTAAAGTTTTAAGACTTAGTAAAAGTAAATATCCTCTGTGAATATTTTTCGGGAACTAACATAATGATATTTTTTTCATATTGCATGTGAATAATAATAAACTTTGTTGCTCACCATAATCAATTACAGTTTGGTTAATAACAACAATATAAAAACTTAATTCGAAGGTAATAGGTACATTAATATTTAATATTGGCATATAAATTCGAATGGTTTGTTAAATGTGTTTACTGCTGTTAATCTTCCAAAAATAAATATCTAGAAATCATACCAAACTAAACTCAGAATCTGTCAGGAAACATTTTATTTCTTTTACTCCTAACACAGATGAAATAAAAAATCTGAATCTCCTCTTCTTATTTGCCTATTCAAACCTTATGAGTATTAGATTAAGTGAATTGTTGGTTATCACCAACAATTAATTAATAAATGAAAATAATTTAAAGTAATACCAAACAGTACTACCTACAAGTAATTTTACAAATGAAGTTAAACTTTAGATGTTTTTTATTTGTTCTAATTTATGATTAAAGAAATAACAAATGATGGGTGGCGCTAGCAGGCCCTGTATTAAAATCGCAAGAAATAATTATAATAATGTAGGAAAATTAATATTGTACTTACCAGATTTCCCACTCCGCGGGCTCCCGAGCACCACCACCCTTATGCGGTTTACTGTCATCTTCATTTGGAAAATATTAATTTTCAAGACCAACTCGAAAAGTCTAACTTGACATGATGTCCTATAATCACAAAAGTTCACTATTCACGATTCACAAGGCAAAATATCGGAGAAAATTTTCGTTATTGTTATCGTAAATATTTTCGAGTTAGCGTGTGGGCTGCGGAGCCTGTGTCGTGGAGACGACCATACGCCGCTACGGTTCCCGCGCGACTGACCGTTCGAATTCGAAATTCGAACAGTTTGGATCGAGAAACGCGTGCGCAGCTTCCAATTCCTCTCTCTATAGGTATAATAGCATTGATTGATTAACTAATCGCATATTTAAGATAATTTGTTCGCTACAAGACATCAAACATGTGTGGCACGCATTCATGTAAATGCGATCATGAGACTCGAATTAAGTTGTAAGAAGTTTTAATTTATTTTGTTGAGAAGTTGGGATATACTATACAATAATTAAATTAAAGGTTATAAGTTTGATAAATAATAAATAAAACAATATTGAAATTCTTATATTGAGACCAAGACTTCTAAGTAATGTAATGTTTAAATTTAAACTAGTTATATAGTTAGGTTAGGTTAGGTAAGTAGTTCTTTTAGTTATTTTTGTATTATTCGTAAATGTTAGATTTATTCAAATTCCTGTATGTATTAACCGTACTAAATTGTATGTAAATAAAATATAAACTTACTTATAGGTTAGTTGTCATGTGTGTAAATGACCATAAAAAACGTCAATTTGATTTTCTATTTTTATTTATGAAGTTTATAGATAGGTTACTCTATAATATGAAAAAAAATATCGTAATCTTAATACACTATACCAACAAATTGTTTGTCGCCCTCGAAGTCAATTTCACAATTGTGTAATTAAAATTATAATATCAGACGCTAAAGTCGTAGCAAATAAATAAATATATACGGACAAATTGCTGGAAAAAGATGGATGAGAAAAGCGCAAGACCGAAGAGAATGGCGTGCATTATTAGAGACCTACACTCAGCATTGGGTGACAATGGGCTGAAGAAGAAGAAGAAGAAGATACGGACAAATCACACAGATTGAGCTAGCCCCAAATTAAGTTCGAGACTTATGTCATGGGATACTTACTTAACGATACTATATTCTATAACAAATCCTTACTAATATTATAAATGCGAAAGTAAGTTTGTTTATTTGTTTGTTTGTTTGTTTGTTACGCTTTCACGCCGTAACTACTGAACCGATCATCATGAAATTTTGCATACAAGTTCTCTGGAGTACGGAGAAGGACATGGGCCAGTCAAGGAAGGACCTTTTATCCCGGGATAAAGTACTATTCCCGAGGGATCGACATTGACGCGGGCGGAGCCGCGGGCGAAAGCTAGTACATATATAAATAAACATCTAAGACCCAGGCCAATCTGAAAAAGTACATTTTCCATCTTGACAAATAAAATACCTGTGCATTAAAATGTTGAAGTTTATCCCTTCCGTGATTCTGTCACTTTTCCAATTTGGGATCTGCCACTCAAAATCTTTATGCCTCCGCAAACGAGAGTATTAAGAAAGTGTTATAATTAAATCTCCTCTGAAAGACATAAATGCGTCAAGGTGAACGGCACTTGCGAATTAGATAGATATTACAATGTATTGCCAACATCAATATGTTTCACCAAGTATTTGTACTATATTATTAGTATAATTTAGGAAATACAAGCTAAACATCTAAGACACCTCTCCAACCCGTCTGGCCAGCGTGGAGAGTGTAGGCCAAGTCCTCTGGCTGCTCTGGCCAAGTATGGCCCTAGTAGTACAGAGAGGGTCGTGCTCCTGTAGTGGAGACTAAAAAGGACCTGATGATGATGATGATGATAAGTATAAGTAGTATTTGTTGTAGTATAGTATTTGTACTTTAGCAGAGTGTATATCCAGTAACGGTAAGTTACTGTAAACGGTAAGTTTAAGACTGCTGTTAAAAAACATTTACTTAAAAATGCCTACTATTGTATTAAATGTCTATCTAACAGATAAAACTCTATGGAAGTAATACATTCAATAAATTGTTAATCAATATACATCAGTAATTACCTAATGTAAAATAAATCAATTTGTTATAAATATGTGAAAGCGTAGTCCTTCAGGCACGTAGGGACCAAAACTGGACTGAGTTTCTTTCGGCGTATTCTTCTCAGCAGTGGTCGTTTCAAAACGCTAGTAGCTTATCGATTTTGCAAATATTAAACATAATAAAATGAAATTCAGAAAGAGATACATGATATCCAAATTTGAATAAAATTCTATTTCATTTCATTTCATTTCACGGTAGTAGGAAGAAGACTAGTTAACTTAGTGCGCTTTTACCACACTTTTTACTACACTTCCGCTTTCTGATAACACAATGATAAATGCATTGTTTTTATTCTAATATTTGTTGATCTGTAAATGTATTGATTTGTGCCGTCGTGTGGTATCCGGCAGAGTAGAATAGAACCACTCCAAGTCTTCCCGTGGATGTCGTAGAAGGCGACTTAGGAAATAAAAGCTTAACGAAGCTTATAAACATCTGTGAGATCTCTCCAACCCGTCTGGCCAGCCTGGAGACTGTAGGCCAAGTCCATTGACTGCTCTGGCCAGGTATGGCTCTAGTAGTACAGAAAGGGTCGTGCTCCTGTAGTGGAGACTAAAAAGACCTGATGATGATGAAATGTATTGATTTATTTAAAAACTAAATTAAAATTTAGAATTTCTATAAAAAAATATAAGACCTACTTTTTGAACTCGGTTATTTAATTATGAACTGCTAAATATTAACTGTTTTTTCATAATTTAGATGTGTATTAAGTCATATTCTGCCACAACAACTCCACTAACTTTATTATCATGGTAATGTCGTTGCATTTGCCCGTGAACACTGAACGCCGCAATCTAGTCAGCAGTCAGCTATTCGTACTTACTTTGACAAATAGCCTTTTATACGGGGCCACAACTATTTAAATCAAATCACGGCGCGCCATTACCTTTCCAGGTTAAAGGACCTATAAGGTGTTATGATTTGGCTTTGATATTTATTGAGCTGTTTATATAAACGTCCAGTGTATGAATTGCCCTGTAGTCCAAATTGAGCATTTATCTCCCACCACCTCTACATTGCACACTACCTAAAATTTAACGCATCTCTGTGACTCAGTGCTACCGCAATTGCCTTTTGGTAGTCCCGGCTTCGATCCCCAGTCAGGATCGTATTGATCTTTTTTAGGGTTCCGTACTTCAAAAGGAAAAAACGGAACCGTCCGTTTGTCTAAACAGACCGACAGACGTATGTCAAGACCCTTTTTCTCAGGAACGCGTGGAGGTGTCAGGCTGAAATTCATATTAAATACTCAAGTCTACTGTCCCTTAGAGTTGTGAAAAAATCAAACTTCTAACCCAACGCAATCAAATCATACAGCCGTTTATGCCGCAAATTTTCGACATTCATCAGGTCTCCTAACAGGTACGCTTTCAAGGAGGCTGTACTTAAATTATTTCTGAAGAAGTATCTTTCTTCTTCTTCCATTTTCCGTTGATCAGTAATCATCCTATATTTATTTATTTAAATATTTACTGTATTTATGTATGTAATATATTTTTTTTATTTATGTATATATTCTATTTGACAATTATGTCGTTTATACATTTTATATTTGTATTGATGTTTTACTTCACATTTATTTATATTTGGCACTTTATCGCACCACCCACTTTAACTTTCTTTTTGGTCCAAAGGTTCGGCTGGGAGAGAATGGCATATGGCATTAAGTCCACCTTTTGTACATTTTTTTAAACTGTGCAATAAATTTTAAATTTCAATCCACTTTTATCTTCAAAAAACAAAACGATATCAGCGACTATATGATGGATAATGTAAACAAAATTTTACAAAATGATTACTAATATTTAATCATATCAGTTATTAAGCCGTGCATTTTCTGTTTATATCATCAAACTCTAATTATTCATTAATCCGGCTAGACCATATCATGATGGTGCCGCATGTATTTTCAATTTCATGAAAAACAACCATTTCATAAAATGACAGGTCACATCATTAAGGGATGGCCGCCAAAAATACATCAATCATAGAAGCAAGGTGGGCTGCTACTCTCGTTCTAAAATAACACAAATTTTAATGATCCACATACAATGTAAATATTGGTTTCAAACGTTTAGAAACTGATAGCAGTCGTTACCTTCATTGCAGCTATTTAAGTTCGTAGATGATCGTATTACGACTACAATCTTATACTATCGTTCATAAAATTAAATATAGGTTTTTATGTTTACCTTCCTTGATAATTTTAATTCCGGTGATATCCTTGGACTTATTGGAAAAAACTAAAACAATTTAGCTTTAATTCCTCTTTTACGCTGTCGGAGCCCAATTCGCTATTATAACAGCCTATTACTTTATTCTATATATTCAGTACCTAATTTTCGCGAGCTCCGTGGTGTAGTGGTTAACATGCCAGCCTGCGACACGAGGGTGCCCGGGTTCCATCCCCGATCAGGTCATGATGGAAAACGATCTTTTTCAGATTTACCTGGGTCTTGGATGTTTATCTATATATGGATCTAAAATAAAATATAGTATCGTTGAGTTAGTATCCTACGACACAAGTTCACAACTGACTAGTGCGCAGGCTTAATTTGTGTGATATGTCCCTATATATTTATTTCATATGATTTGGCAAAGATTTTCGGACGGTCGCTTGCCTGACACTAACCCTCCCAATTTTAGCAATCGACCAGGCCCTTCGTGTTGTAGGCTGGGCTATAAAACATTGCGTGAAATAGTAGTTCAATGCGTGCTTTTTTCATTCCTTTTTTAATTGAAAAGTAGGAACTAATTTATTCTTTTGTTGCTCTATTTTTTATTTATAACAATAATTATGGATCTGCACACTTTCAGGACAAGGTTAAAAAAAAAACATCACAAGGAATAAGGCAATAGGCTAGTTTCCTAAAAAAATATAAGTAGTCCGTCAGTTAGTAGGTAATTCAAAAAATATTGGAGAGGTATTTTTTCTTTTGTCGATTGAATAAAAAATGATAAAGATAGCCCTTTGAAATTCCGTGTGACATCTTAGTTTGTTACACTTCTTAGCAAACTTTGACGTCACAAGCCCCCACTCATGAACTTTGACGCGCTTTATCTTTTCCATTTATTGTTTAATTGACAAAAGATAAAATACGTGTCCAATATTTTTTGATTATCTAAGTGACGGACTAATTGTAATATTATTATTTTGACCCAGGATACTAGCCTATTCTACAAACGTATCAGGTAATCATGACCCGTTCGTGACGTAGGCGAAGCCAGGAAGCGGTCGTAGGCGTCATGAATCCAATTACATGTTAACACGAACGAATTTATTAGCAAGCCTTCCCTTGACATGCAGACGTGCCCAATCTGGGCCGAACTCCAACCCTGGGGCATAAGTCTTTCACAGAAGACATTTAATTTAACAGTTTATTTCTCTATTAAACTGTTGAATGTTGAGCCTAAATTGGAATAGTGTTGAAGTTAACGACTCTTCCTACTATCCTTATCAGGAATTTATGAGAATTTTCTGACGCCTAAAAAGTACAGAAGCTTTTATCGTAGCTAAACTTGACAAAACATTTATTATCCTAACTAATATTATAAATGCGAAAGTGAGTTTGTTTGTTTGCTACGCTTTCAGGTTGTAACTACTGAACCGACCATCATGAAATTTTGCATACACGTTATCTGGGGTATGGAGAAGAACATAGGGTTAGGTTAGGAACATTTTATGGAAAAGGTACTGTTCCCGAGGGATCGACATTGACGCAGGCGGCACTGCAGGCGACAGCTAGTCAGAAATAAAGGCAAGTTAAGCCGTTGGTCTCGGCTATCATCATTGATAGGAGGCGTTCGATGTCTGTTGCTATGTCAGATGTCTTTAGGCAGCTTGCATAACCTGACTCCAGTGTTGGCCACTTACACGCACGAATAAAACACATAAATAAATCTAAAAACTGGAAGAAACACATCCCCTAAATAGACCATAAGGAGTAATAAGAACATTACCGAGAAAAGATTTTATCAGAGACTATATAAGAAATTAATGAATGAATAATAAACTTTAGCATCGACACTTAAAAGTAACTACAAACTATAAATAAAGGAATTGGTTATGACATAGAAGGTACAAAGTAGGGCTTATCTCAAAACGCAATCTCATTTAGTCAACCTTTGCGTAAAATACAGTGAAATAGTTGTGGTAGAGACCACACTCTCACAGAAAATCGACGTTTAATTAGAAGCTTTACCGCTTCTATGCTTCATTCAGTGAGTGAGAGAGTGGAGCCGCCAATGCTCCTGTCACACCCTGGTATTGCAGTTGTCCATGGGCAGCGATGATCGCTTACCATCAAGTGATTTGATTGCTCGTTTGCCATCCTATAGCATAAAAAAGACTGGATAAGCGCAGTGCACATAAAAAGCAAAAGGAGATAACAGAAAAGTATAGAGCTAACAATAACTAAACTTAGGATTATACCAAGGGTAAGACTGACTGAAGTAAGCTCGTCTCTGTATGGGAAAAAGCTGTGTACCGAGCGAACCCTTATAACCAAGCTACGGTTTTATAAATGTTACAGTAGCAGCATTTTTAATATTATTTATACATACTCCATCAATATAATATCCTTCTTGGGTCCCTCTAATTTTTCAATCACATTATTTATATATAGGCTCAAGAGTTTAGCTTTAGAGTTACGGGAGGTTATCCCTTCCTGTCTCACCCCACACTCAAGACGTAACATTACACCAGCCCACATTCCACAGTTTTTTTTTTATAATATCAATATTTAATGATAGAAATAATTCCAGCTATTTCAGTCTGATAATCACACTATCTCATTTTACAAATTATAAGCCACTAAATCATACGAGTTTGCATAAAACATTCAGAAAACATCCGTAAATTTGTGTGTTTTTGTAGATCTAAAGTACTTTGCATTGTCTTTCTTTTTTGAGTAATGTGTGGGCGGTTATTTATGATATATCAATAATTATTAATCGGTCTGTCAACAAAGAAGGAGTTACTTAACACTAGCAATAGCCTTATACATTCTTAGCGATTTCACAAAAAAAACACTTTCGTACAACTAAGAAAATTCATTTGCATAGAAGATTACGTTTCCCCGCTCTTTACGGAAGGTTGTAGCGGAAAAAAGCCATCCCGAGGCAAATCGGTAATAAAACAAGCTTCCTAGAGTGACTTAATTAATGCAATCCTTGTCATAGCCCCCGGACTTGAGCTGATAAGTCTTGCATTTCTTGTTTCCAAATATAACTACAGACATATGCGTGACAAGATAGGCGCCAGGCGACCAAATATTGCTGCCGTTAAACCAAATTTGGATTTTATCTGATCGATAATGAGAAATCGAAACCGTTTCCAATCATAAACGGTTGACTGAGAATTTCACAAATATTCTGAAAGGCAATTTATTAATGTTATTGATAGTGCAACGATAAATTATTCGCAAGTTGTTAACGTTAATTAGTGCTGCGTAAATTGACATAATAACAGGTAAAATCATCTGCCTAGTTAATGGAAGGTAGTGTTTGACAATATCAGGTATATAATATACTAGCGGCCTGCCCCAGCTTCGCACGGTTGCAATATAGATACTAATATAGGACAGAAAATTATATACCAACCTTCCCCTTTAATCACTGATCACAGAACAGACACCGGAAGCGACTTCATTTTATACTATGTATATTCGCCCAAATATAATGAGCGTGGTTGCATCCTCAGGTAAGATGCTAAGGAAGTAGACACACTCCTCCTTATGGTATTTTAGATTAAGATGGCTCGTATTTCTCTAAAATTTCCAGAAACAAAACTACCTAGGAGAGTAAAGCCTCTTATTTCGAAGATCCATTTGTTCTTTGCATCGTGAATGTACTCGTAAAACCAGGACTCATTGTCTGAAATAGGGAAATGAGGCTTTCTTCAATACCTCGGACACCGCCGATTAGTAGGTAGTCTGTGTGTCTACAGGCTGCGTTTTTGGTGAGTGCGCACAGAAACTGCACGATCTAATTCCCTTTGCACCATTCCATCTTCGGACGACACCACGGCGTGGGCAGGGATTCCATCTATATGTGGTCGATATTCCTGTTCATCGCACGTCTAGATTCACCTCCTCCTTCAATAAGCGAACCGCGAAGGAATAGAATTCCCTCCCCGCATCGCTGTTTCCCGACTCGTACAATTTTGGGATTTTCAAGGCAAGTTTTTTTTTTTTTAAATGTATGTATGTATGTATGTATGTATATACGAAAATGACTATGTAGCTAACTCCAAGTGAGCTTTCGCTACTTCACCGGGCGTTTGAGGCGAGGGCAGAGTGCCCTCAACCTTTATAGACAACATCACCAAAGGGCCCCCAGGAGGGACGGACCTCGGCTTTGGGCGTTGCCTGTGTGCGCAAGGCTTGGAGAGACAGCAAACTCTCATATTGCCTGATGGGCCGCGTATGCGTGCATGCAAGCCTGAAGGGCCAATCTGAGAAACAATGACAAAAGCCTTTAGAGAGCAGCAACTCTCATCTTTTGCCTTATGGGCCGAAAGCTACGTTGCCAGAAGGGCCTATCCTGGGTGCAAGTCACCCGGGACCGCCGGGCGGTCACCAGTAATCGGAGCTAATCCTACTCTACGCACTCTATTCCGGTGGCGAGTGCGACGGGGTCGGATAGTGGGATTCCTCTGGCTATTCGGAGCCGAAGAGGGGTCGGGGCGGTCTTGTGCGATGTCAATAGGATCATCGGGATCGTCAAGTACGTTCCTAGGACGTCTACGACGTAAGGTCGTATCGTGTAGGTTGGGGGAGTAGTTAGCAGCTTGCACTACTAACGGGTTGGGGTGGCGTGCGGCTTTCTCAAAGTAACGCTTGGAGGCGTTTTTGAGATAGCCGCGAATGGATGGGAGATCTAGGTCACGGTGTAGGTCTGTCATGCGCAAGTACCGATGGTGACTCGTATTTGTGGCACGGGTGACGAAGCGGTTCTGCAAGCGTTGCAGCCGATCGATGTGGGAGGGCGCGATATGGGAGAAGACTACGCCGGCGTAGATCATGATAGGGCGGACGCAAAGCTTATAGAGTGTCAACTTATTTCTAAGTGACATCTTAGCATTGCCTATCATGGGGTGGAGACGGCCTAATACGAAGGCGGCATGGTTGCGTTTCAAGGCAAGAGTGAGTAGGTATTATTTGAGTTTGCTCATCGTTGCTTCCCACCAGACAAGATAGAGGTCAAACGCACTCAAATTACTAATACAAAATAACATAAGACAGTAATTGTATGTGATTCATTTGACACTATGTTCAAGACTTATTACCGAGGGCTAGAAATAAATACCTTTATTTTATAGAAAAGTCATATGTTGGTATACATAGGTAACAAAGCGCATATGCACTAGTGAAAATGTCGCAACCCTGTTCACATTGCAACATTGTAAGCTACATTGTAAGTCACAACAAAACTATGTATACTAGTTAAAAGGAATCGGAGAACTAGCAAGAAATGATCAGTATCGGTATAAGTTTTCAAAGCGCGGGAAATATTTGTGTCAGTCAGAATGTATTCTTTGCGGCACGGACACTGTCATTTCTGTTTATTCCACTGCAGGAAAAATGTAAAAGTACCTAAAAGTTATTTCAAAAATCAAAACTTCACTTTTGTTTAAACGTCTAAGAACACTTGTTTTCAAAACAAGCCTATTGATACCTTTACTGTCCTAATCCATCCAGATGTTTGAGAGATACGGATAACAAAGATTTTCAACTTAAGAGCCCGCCATATGCCAGGCGGCGTGGCGATACAAACGCGTTGGCTACTTTGGATATTTTCGTGTTTTTGAGTCATATAGTTACCAGAGTTAGTCCTGAACTTTGCTGCATTTTTATTTCAACTTGAGTATTTAATTATTATTGATATAACAGTCAATCATGCAAAGCAGTGTGAGGTAGTACGGGCCCTTAACATATAACGCGCAAAAGACATAACCAACCGTTTTTGGCATTTCGGTAAACAATACTTAAAATTTATTGTGATAATGTCATATTATCTCATATTTAAAGAAAACTGCAAATTATTTTGCAGATAGAAAATCATACAAATTATTGCATATTAATGTAGTAGTTTGCTATTATGTCTTCATTTCAAATGCTAAAAAGTTTTCCTTTGCAGGAAAGTAAGGAAAACCAGTCATTAAGGGTAAAAGAAGCCATGTTATTACACTAGTTCTATTTTACTACAAACCTTTTTATCTTCATTCTCTCCTCATCCCACTTTATGTGAGGTCGGGATAGCATGTAAGTCTTTTGAACTTTCCATACTGTAAAAGTTTCAGCTTATTTTTACGACTGACCGCCTGCTTAACGTTAACCCTCCTTGGGTATTTTTTTCGTTGCACTGGATGTATGTGCTTGCCCTTTTAGTCGCCCTCTTATTACATCAATGGAACTGAATGGAGTGATCCTATATTCTAGACAGGAAACCACACGGCGTGTACTCCCCACTCATTACGAGTCTCAAAGAATTATCATCATCATTCGAGTAGGTGTCACGGTCAATCGACCATGCACACCCAGGTGTTAGAGTTCTTCGGAACCGCCTCTCGGCCTATGACGTGGTTCCTTTAACGACTACCAGATGGCAGCCGGGACCACCGGCTTAACGTGCCTTCCGAAGCACGGAATCATCTTTATTATCAGACAATCAGGTGATTCACGCCTGCAATGTCCTAACCAAAGTATGCTTCCGGTGGGAATCGAACCCACCACCCCCGGGTCAACAGGCAAACGCCTTAACCACTGGACCACGGAGGCTGTCAAAGAATTATAACCTAACGCTTTTGGGTTAAAAGCCGTGCTCTTTGACCCTTTAACGACCACTGCTTCTTTTAATTATAAGGGTCTACAAAGACCGCTAGATTACAAAATAATATATGCAAAACAAAAACGAACTTTGCTACTCCATTCCACAGCAAACGATCAGGAACACGCCTTTACCTCGTTATTATTTCCAATATTCAATTAAAGGTGTTCTAATTAAATAACTTATCAGCATCTTGGGTAACCACGTAAATAAGTATTTATTTATTTAGTCGTGCGCAGCGTTTCGCAAGTACAGTCGCGTGTCAAAACACGTTTGTTAATAGCACCGACAATGGCTGTTCACACTTGCCCGAACGATATATCTCTTCATCTTTTAACCTCTTGTATCAGGTTACTAAACATCTCATAATAGTTTCTTGTTCGGTCGAATGAAAAATGTTCTATCGACGGTGCCGAAAGGATTGCCAAACAATGAAAAATGAATTTATAAGGTTATACAACTAAAAAGTTACACGTAACTTGATATTTACCTGTGAATAGCAATATTTATGATTAATCACAGACTTATAAAAAATGTACGCAAAATTAAATATACAGGGTGGTTCTTATTAAAACTTATTATAAATAACGGTACGGAACCTTTCGTGCGCGAGTCCGACTCGGACTTGGCCGGCTTTTTCTTTTTATCTTGCGGATGTATATTGTATTATTTTTCTGATTCCGTCATAAACATATTGCCAGAAAACTTTCTGGCAATATGTTTATGACTTATATCTGGCCATAAAACAAACAACTGTTTGTTTTATGGCCAGATATAAGTCATTACATGATCCATGATCCGAAATTATAATTGTCTAAGAGAACGATGAATAGGCTAGTTTCCTAAAAAAATATAATTAGTCCGTCAGTTAGATAATCAATAACTATTGGACACGTATTTTTTTTTTGTCGAATATACAAAAAATTATAAAGATATAGCCCTTTGAAGTTTCGTGTGACGTCATAGTTTGCTACAATATTTAGCAAACTTTGACGTCACCAGCCCCCACTCCTGAACTTTGACGCGCTTTACTTTATTATTTATTTGACTAAAGAAAAAATACGTGTCAATATTTTTTTATTATCTAACTGACGGACTAATTGTTATGTTATTATTACGACCCAGGAAACTAGCCTATTGTTTCGCTTACAAATTGCAGGTTGCTTTGTTAATCTATTCAAAAACTACATTGACTGTTATTTGGCTTGATAACACGAGTATCATAAGAAGTTCACTGCTGGACAACGTCTCTCCCAAGGATTCTCCTTTCTATGGGACGATATTGCCATACTCACCACGCATTGCAGGCGGGTTGGTTAGCGCAATTTCTTTGGCTACTTGTGCTTGCCGGGCGGCAATCAGAGGCATTTTTTTGCTGGGAAAGGATAGGAATTTGTTGGATTTGGGAAAGGAATTAAGGTATTGGGATACTACTCGCTCGGGTGAATAGGAAACAAGCAAGCAGCAGCCCTGGAGGCCGGACGCGCGTAGCGTTCCTGATGCCAATTGAATTAGATAGTTTTATGGAAGCAGCATTGCGCTCAAAAACTGACACCACGGAAAGTAGCTCAAAGCAGGCGGGGCTTAAAAATTATATCTTTTGGCGAACTAGTCTGCCACGCGCTCCGTGGCGGAAGGACGCGTCGATAAAAGCATTTAACGACGTATTTTTTGTAAACATCGGCGAAATCTTAACGTATTAAGATAATAAAGTGACTTCTTGTGGAGTAAAGTGGTGCAGGAAACGCAAGGAAAGACGGAAAAGTGACACTGAAGTAACTTATCATAGCGAGCGAGGCGAGCTGCTGTCGTGATGTCTACCTACCTCCGCTATGTTGACACCATAGAGTTGTTTTTCGTTGTGATTTGAGTTAAGTTTGTTTGTGTAAATGGGACTGATATTGAATCGTTAGTTGTATGAGAGTTACGCTTCCATAGTTTTTCTAATTCAATGCTGATGCCATATCTGCAGCTACTAGCAGTTGAGGATGTAACCATTGACCTAATAATAATAATACAAGTATACTACTCTTTTAACCAACGTCGTTGTATGGATTGGAAACAATACGGCCACGGATACACCCGTGGTCCAATAGTTAATTAATCAATCATTTTCGACCCACGCGAATAGAAATCATCCTTGCTGCGTCCTTATTGACCTATCTTGGATCACATGTTTTTTTCTAACATCGTTAACTGAGTATTGATGGGTAAATAATCACTCCAATTTGTGATGGAGATGCTTCAAGCTAGTTAGTTCAATTTTAGTCGTTAAACTTTTTTTATACCTCCAAGCTGGATTGAAAGAAAAAATAGAAGGTACCAGCTGCTTCTCTTAACGCGCAAACCGTAATGGGCGATACGGCTAGCGACCCAACACTATTTTGTTTCCGTTTTCTACCTTTACCACCGCTAAAGGTGCCGTTTCGGTCTTATGGCCCTAGGTTCTGTCTACCCCGTAAAGGATAAAGACATCATGTCTTTTTGTTTTTTTTTATCCATACTTTTAATATATATGTATGTATATGTTAAACTTTATATCCGACTGCTAAAAAGGGTAATGTTTCGCGTGTATCATATACGTTTGTTAATTTCTTAATTACCTCGTACAATCTTCCAAATGTCTGGATGAATGTGGATAGAAGATTTGCACAGTTTAGGTAACGTTAAAAACGTTCGTCTCAAAAACCCATGTGTCCTTAAATAGGTGTTAAAAAAAGAGCAGTAGATTTTTAATATAATATTTACTTTACTGTCTGGTCTGGCCAAGTATGACTCCGGTACTACCAAAGAATATATACGCTACACGAAGTACTACTGAGTCATACTCCTACAGTGGAGACTAAAGAGACCTGATGATGATGATGATAGTTTACTTTTTATATTTTTTTCATACATATTTTTACATATTTAAATATCTTACCTGCTATTAAAATAATAAAAAAATATGCCACTTATGTTTTACTACGACTAATAATTTCTTTAAACTGACAACTTTTTGCTGAGTCGAAATTATAAGTTAGTTTATCGCACTAGTGCTTTTTACTTTACATTGCTACATTTTTTGTGTATTAAGCACTCGTGGTTAAAACGCTGCTCTATGAGTCAAAGCTCGGTATATCAGGAGACATTTTATGATTATGATGTATGGTGATTTGAAAATAATATTATCAAACAATATCATATTATCTTGCCTCGTCGAGAAAGCAAGCAGAGACCTCCTCCTGTAGCTGTTAAGGCTGCGTTTCCACTGACGCGGAGTGGAGCGGAGAGGAGCTTAACGGTGCATGAATTAACCAATCACAAGATTCGAAATCTGATTTCGAGTCAATTCATACACCACTAAGCTCCTCTCCGCTTCACTCCCCGTCAATGGAAACGCACCCTAATCCTGATGGGATGCATTATAGGTAGGTATTTAACCGGTTAATACTTTTACTTATTTTTTCTTCTATTCTAATCAAATTTTAAAGGTGTGAATCTTCGAGGACTACAAAGCTGGCTGCAATTCGAATGCCCATGTAAGGATTTGATGTAGATCTGACCTTTGCAGCTGAACTACGAGTATAGTCGTATTTCAGAGGTATTTCGGCGTAATCGCCGCTGAGTAATGGCTACACATGCGTAGTGGCTATACCTTTCAATTCTATTACCATTTTAAAGTGCTGTACCTTAAAAGGAACCCTTATAGGATCACTTGGTTGTCTGTCTGTCTGTCAAGCCTTTCTTACAGGAATGCGTAGAGGTATCGAGCTGTTCAAATACTCAGGTCTACTTGTCCTACTGTCCCTTGGAGCTGTGAAAAAATCAAACTTCTAAGCCAACGCAATCAAAAGATACAGCTGGTTATACCGCAAATTTTCATGTTTTTTCGACATTCGAATCAAAATCTACAGGGTACTTCCCATGAACTCAGAATCCTGAAATTTGTTACAAGGCAACGTCTTATAGTCTATAGCACTTACAGAGAAAAGAATGTAAAAAGCATTAATTTTTATTTATTTATTTCTTATTTATTTTATTTATATATTTTAGTTACATCATATAATAAAAATATTTTTAATTATTAAAAACTTATTTTATACTAGCTTTCGCCCGCAGCTCCGCCCGCGTCAATGTCGATCGCTCGGGGATAGTCCTTTTTCCCGGGATAAAAGGTAGCCTATGTGCTATGTCCTTCTCCGTACTCCAGCGCACTTGAATGCAATATTTCATGATGATTGGTACAGAAGTTACGGCGTGAAAGCGTAACAAACAAACAAACAAACTCACTTTCGCATTTATAATATTAGTTAGGGTAGGATTAGAACATAATGTACGGAACCCTCGTGCGTGAGTCCGACTCGCACTTGGCTGGTTTTTTTTTTGTTATGGGACTTCAATGACCCAATGCTGGGCAGAGATAACTGGTGATAGCTGTCTGTAGTTTGTGTTCCCCATTCTTTGTTGTAACAGCTCAACTGTTACGGTCAGGTACGGTGTCAGGTGGTACGATAAGCTTATCGTATCACCTAACCTTATCTTGCCATTGGGCTTCTAGTCAGTTACTTATTTTTTTATCTATTCTTCACAAACTCATCATCACCATTTCGTGTAGGTGACACGGTCAATCGACCATGCACACCCTGGTGTCAGAGTTCTTCGGAGCCGCCGTTCGGCCTCTGACGTGGTTCCTTTAAGGACTACCAGATGTCAGCCGGGATCAACGGCTTAACGTGCCTTCCGAAGTACGGAATACTGTAACTACTTTAACGATGTGATTATTTCAGGGCCATGGAACTGGCTGTAATGGAAAAAAATTAACGATAGATCAAGATCTACTCGTTCGACCTTGAGAATTTTGCGGTTTAATCTTTGGTCGTATTTCACAGGTTTTATGCTTATTTAGAACCTCTTATTTCATCCTTATCTACTAATATTATAAATGCGAAAGTGAGTTTGTTTGTTTGTTTCTTTGTTATGCTTTCACGCCCTAACTACTGAATCGCTCATCATGAAATTTAGCATACAAGTTTTTTGGAGTACGGAGAAGGACAAAGGCTACCTTTTATTCCGGGAAAAAGTACTATTCCCGAGGGATCGACATTGACGCGGGCAGAGCCGCGGGCAAAAGCTAGTTTATTTTATATTCTAAGTTAAAACATCCAAAAAAACTATAGGCAAGGTTCAGATCTGGCTTCAATTAAGATACCCTTGAAATATATATCCGCCATGATCTAAAAGTAGAAATCCCTGCAGCTGGACCTATGGTCATATTTCAGAGGTATTTTGGCGTAATGACTGCTGAGTAATGGTGCGCAGGCGTTGACAGTAATGCTAGTGTAGTTATCCTGCCACACATCACATACCACATGAGAGGTGAAAAATACATAATTACTTGATGAATCGATCGTAAATATCGCGGCTTGTTTCAACTTTTGGTTTTTCATGATTCAATATATTCACCAAAATACTGATCAAATTATAAATCGCACTGTCGAATTCCCCAAAGTATAGATAGAGTATATGATTTCTTACATTAGTGACTGTCTGTCTTGATATGTTTCTTAAATAGGTAGGAGAAGCCGATGGGCCAGTGGAGCTAAGCGTTATTAGCGCTTCAGAGCTAAGCATTAACCTTGATAACGTATGTCAAGCAACCCTGGACGCGGTCCCCACTGGGATAGACCGCAAGTGGCATCAACACATCTCCAGCTCGTCCGTTCTTCGAAAGGCACGTTAAGCCGTTGGTCCTGGCTGCCATCATCGATGGCAGTCGTTAAGCTGTGTCAGATACCTTGAAGCATCTTGAAAAATCTAACACCAGTGTTGGCCACTTACACACACGAAAACAAACAATTCCAAATCGCATCCACCAAACTAATTGGTACACAAAGGTTGCATAAGATTGATTAAATTAGTGACTTTCTTGTTATTTCTTGAGTAGATTTCTTGTTAAACAATAAAATAAAATATAAAGCAAATTTACTACCTGATATAGGTAGTAAATTTGCATTATATTTTTATTTTATTTTTTTATTAAAAATTTTTTAGACACTATAGACGACCTCTCTGGCCTAGTGGTCTATACTAGGCTGACGTACTGGACGATCTGGGTTCGATCCCCGGTCAGGTCAAGGTAGAAAATATTTTTTTTTTCAGATTGACCTAGATAGTGGATGTATATCCATACTCGTATATGAATTTATTATAAAATATAGTATCGTTAAGTTATTATCCCATAACACGAGACTAAATCTTACTTTGGGGCTAGCTCAAACTGTGTGATTTATCCGTTTGTACAGAATATGAACAACTTTTCCTATTGGAACAATGATGGAAACTAAAAAAAATTTCGTAATTTCCATACAAACGGCAGGGCGGCAAAACTCTTTTGTATGGAAATGACAAAATTATATCTACAGTTATTGAAGGAATCCAGTTCTGGTCAACACAAATTTAATTCGCCCGAGTCGACACGATAAGAAGAAGAAGCAGTTTTTCATTAATTATCAAATTTGCATTAACCAATTATGATTTATATGTCCATAAATGATCTTTAACTTTATATTGTCATCTATTGTACTTTATGGTTTGCAATAAAATATTGAATTGAATTGAATTGAATTGAATTTTATCTAAATATTGCTATGAACATTGATATATTGTTGAAAAGAATTGAAACATTCTTGAAATTTAATTAAGTGTTCGCGACCGATGTTAGGCAAACTACGACAATCACATGACCCCATCTCGGCGCAGTCGGTTTATTAACAACCATTCGTTCCCGCCCTAAGACCGTTTGAACTTTGCTTTTGTGACATTACACTGTAATACTCGTAAATGCTAGATAGGTTCATCTGAAAGAAATAGTCACTGGGACTCTTGGCATTATTTGTCATTAAAAATAACGCTGTAAGTCTATTATCAGTAGTAATATACTATACTAGCTGTTGCCCGCGACTTCGTCCGCGGCAACTTCTGTTATTATGATTAATTAGTATAGATGAATAATTTTTACCGTTTTCAAAACATTTTTTATTGATGCTTCGCTCCTATTGGTCGCAGCGTGGTGTTTTATAGCTTAAAGCCTTCCTCAATAAATGGACTATCCAACACAAAAAGACTTTTCCAATTTGAACCAGTAGTTCCTGAGATTAGCGCGTTCAAACAAACAAACAAAAAACTCTTCAGCTTTATAATATTAGTATAGATATACATAAGTAGTACATATAAGTTTATTTAAAAATAGTTTAGTGAAGCAGGTGTCTCCCAATGACATAATAGCGCAATCTAGGGTTCAAATTTCACCCTTTTAATTTTGATATTACTTAAATTATGCTTTTTTAGTACACTCAACCCTTGGACGAATAAATTCCTATGGGACCAATGCTGGGAACTCAATTTTTTTTTGACATGTTTATGCTACTTGCCAGCCGCACACATTTGTATGAAAATGTTTTGTTTTTTTTTTGTTTCCAGCATAGGTCCCATATGAAAAGTTGCTTATTTGGACGGGCTAAGCCACCTCTTCAGGGGAACGATATGCTGTATATTGTAATACTCTACGTCATCATTTCGAGTAGGTGTCACGGTCAATCGACCATGCACACCCTGGTGTCAGAGTTCTTCGAAACCGCCTCTCGGCCTCTGACGTGGTTCCTTTAACGACTACCAGATGGCAGCTGGGACCACCGACTTAACGTGCCTTCCGAAGCACGGAATCATCTTTATTATCAGACAATCAGGTGATTCAAGCCTGCAATGTCCTAACCAAACTGGAAACAACTAAACAAAGTATGCTTCCAGTGGGAATCGAACCCACGACCCGGAGGTCAACAGGCAAACGCCTTAACCACTGGACCACGGAGGCTGTTATACTCTACGTGATTCGGCAGTATTAACATAAAAAGGGCCCAACACAAAAAAGCGACCTTCTTTCTTCCGAACCTGCATTTTATGACCTGTATTTCCCCAAAACCTCATTACGAACCCTATAAATAATCCAGCTTATTGACACTTAGTTTTGAAACGAACTTAATGGGCGAGATCGGCCGAATTCTCCAAAATTTCGATATCGCGTTACATAAAGAAGGCGTAATATCTTCGCCTTTATCATGCTTTGTCCTGTGATAAAGACATTTATAAAGTCGGACACTCGGACGTTCGAACACTTGTACTGTGCTTGTAGCGTTCCTTATGAGTAGGGTTACCATATGCCGCAATATTCTTGGCATTTCGGGGTTCAGTCGGATCTACTAAATTATCTTTCTGGTGACTTGTGTTACAGGTTTTTCACGAAACCTACTTCAGGCACCAGTCCTTCAAAAATATAGGTTTTACAAGGAACTATTTGAACCAATAGGTATCTTCTAATGTCAACATTATGAATTTACAAACATGTTCACTATAAATACGGTGACCACTTTCCATCAGGTGGCTCGTCTGCTCGAATGCCGTCGGATATACATAAAAAAAAAATACCTTTGTGAAGGAAAATAAAGATTTATTTTATTATTATTACTAAATGCTTGCTTGCTTTGCGTATGTGTTACTGGTGACACATTTTCGAAGCCAACTTAGTGCAACGACTGCCTTGTAGTGATGACAGCCAGAACCATGGTCTAAGGTGCCCTTCAAACCACGGAGAAGCTCGAGATATTTTTATACCACTCCGCTCATACCAATGGAACCACACTTTAGGATTTTTTTGGATTACGTAACATACGAAAGCGAAGTAGGATTTATTAGAGACCTGATGATGATGATGATCATCATCATCAGGTTGACATTTTTTTTTTATTTTTTTTTAATATTTTTTTTCTTTTTTTTTTTATTTTTTTTTTATTTTATTTGGAAAACAAACAGTCTTTATCATCTATATAAACTAACAAACTTAGAAGCTATTGACCATTTATATGTTCTCACATTGGCTCAAAGAGAGAGAGAAAGAGAATTCTTACGCCTACTAGGCCATATAAATCCTCAAATTTGTTAAATATTAATACTTAGCAGAGAGAAACGCCCCTGAAAATGCATGTAATCGCCATCTTAGTACATAGATATCAGCAATTGGAAACTCAATTTAAGCAATGCACAATATGCTAGTTTCCTAAAAATCAAACGGGTTGCACTCCGGGAGTGCCGGCAGAAGTGCGGTAGAAAGAGAGGGGATATTACTTCCTTTCCTACGCCACGCCGGCGGTCTCAGGTCACATGTCCGTCTTACGAAATTTCGATCAGGTTATTTACCCATCCCAAAAAGTGCACAATGCGGATAAAGAAGTTTTAACTTTAATTAGTCCGTAAGTTAAATTAGCAAAAAATATTGGCCAATTTTTTTTTTTTGTTAATGAAATAAAATATGATAAAGATATAGCTCGGTGAAGTTCCCTGTGACGTCACAGTTTGCTACATTTTTATTAAACTTTGACGTCGCAATCCCAAGTTATGAACTTTGGCGCGCTTTATCTTTATACTAAAAAAAAAAACTTCGACCGCGGCAATTTCTGTTATTATAGACATATACTGTCGCGGATTTTTTTTAGTTCGTTTAAAGAGGAATAATTCTTTAATACACATTTTTGGGTAACTTGAACCATTTACGCATCGCACGCGCCGGATGTTCTCAGCTATGAATAATTTTCCCCCGTTTTCAAAACAATTTTTATTGATGCTTAGCTCCTATTGATTGCAGCGTGATATTATATAGCCTAAAGCCTTCGTCAACAAATGGACTATCCAACACAAAAATAATTTTCTAATTTGAACTAGTAGTTCCTGAGATTCTAATTTTAATATTATTATTTTGATCCAGGAAACTAGCCTATTGCACACTAGAGTGAGATACTTTGCCACCATATCCAGTAGTTAACATTTTAAAAGCTTATAAAACTTATAGTTTTATGGGCTATCTAGGTAGGTATAAATCATCATCAGGTCCTTTTTAGTCTCCACTACAGGAGCACGACCCTCTCTGTACTACTAGGGCCATACTTGGCCAGAGCAGCCAGAGGACTTGGCCTACACTCTCCACGCTGGCCAGACGGGTTGGAGAGGTGTCTTAGATGTTTATAAGCTTTGTTTAGCTTGTATTTCCTAAGTCGCCTTCTACGACATCCACGGGAAGACTTGGAGTGGTCCTATTCTACTCTGCCGGATACCACACGGCTAAGGCTAGGTATAAATATTAAGACTGTTTAGTACAAAGTATAATTTAGGTCCGTATTAAGCAACTTTTTAGAAATTGTAATAGAGCCACTAAAAAAACAAAAATAAAAAGAAAATCTTCGGGAAAAAACTAAAGACGGTCGGAAATAAATTATAGATAGATCAATCGGAATCATATGTTATAAACATTAAATAAAACGGCAGAATACTCAAAACTATCGAGATCAACTTAACTATTAAATCTATACTTTCTATACTAATATTATAAAGCTAAGAGTTTTTTGTTTGTTTGGTCGTGCTAATCTCAGGAACTACAGGTTCAAATTGAATAATTATTACTTAACTATTTTAGTTAAGTTCTCAAATCTCGTTGTGTCACTGTCTAGACAATTTACCTAGTAAGACAAAAATAGCGCGAGAATTTTAATTTTTATCATTAGTTATGACTTTTTGAGTAAATGTTAGAGTTAATTATATACCCTAAAAGTACTTATCGGAAAAGATATAAAATCAGGAATCATGTTAGTAGGCGATGCGGCTAGCAACGCATCACTATTTTGATTCTGTTTGCCACCTACACGCCAACCAACATGCTAAACGTGGCTTTTAGGTCTTATAAACCTAGGCTCTGTCTACCCCCCAAGGGAAATAGACGTGATAGTAGGTATGTTTATTTAGGTATTGAAAAGACATGAAAGGGAGAACAAGATTTTAGGCAATAATTTTTTTTTGACAAGCTTTTATTCTAAATGTATCCATACTGTAAAGTGCTTTCCATGACAAATGAGCCCAAACACGATTGGGGTAGAGTTCCTATGACCGACTTCTAACTGCATCATCAGACCAACGCAACGATTCCATAATATTGTATTGTCATCCGATTTACACTAGCATGCAAAATTTCAGCTCAATCGGTAACCAGAAAGTGGATCAAAAACTTGCAAGATTTGATTACTGACAAATATCGGGACAGGTGAAACAAGGGTTTAACTAAATAAAAGTTTGTAAAAATAAATGAATGTCAGAAAATTTGTGGAATCTTTTATTTTTCCCATCCTGGCAACCTTGCGTGCGCGTCCTCGTGCTGTTACATAACTTACACCGGTGTACCTATAAATCGCCCCGTGCGTTGTAACACTTATAACATCGGTTACTTCACACGTGCGGGACAAATAGATGGGAGGTTGGAGAAAAAAACCTCGGAACATGCGAATCCTTTGGCGAATTATAAATAAATATATACGGACAAATCACACAGATTTAGCTAGCCCCAAAGTAAGTTCGAGACTTGTGTTATGGGATACTAACTCAACGATACTATATTTTATAACAAATACATATATAGATAAACATCCAAGACCCAGGCTAATCTGAAAAAGATCATTCTCCATCTTGACCTGGCCGGGGATTGAACCCGGGCACTCTCGTGTCGCACGCTGCGCTACGGAGCTAGCCAATTATATTAATTTCGTGTTACATAGCTGTAGCTTACGTGCATTGTATCCCTGGTATTTTTCGGGATAAATATTGGTTTGCCATGCTGGTCTGGAAGAAAAGAAAAATCTTAGAATGTGCCAGCTGCTCCTCTTCCCGCGCAGACCATAGAAGCCGGTCAAGGGAATAGGCGAAAATCTAAAGAATCATGAATATAGACGATGCGGCTAACAACCCATCACTATTTTGATTTCGTTTTCCACCTAATGCCCATCAACATGATAAAAGAGGCCTTCAGTTCTTATAGACCTAGGCTCTGTCTACCCTGCAAGGGAAACAGACGTGATGTATCGTATAAATTCTCTAATACTATTTGTTTCAGCAAAAATATGATCGTAACATGAATCTGTACTAAAACTAATCTATACTAATATTATAAAGCTGAAGAGTTTGTTTTATTTGAACGCGCTAATCTCAGGAACTACTGGTTCAAATTGGAAAATTATTTTTGTGTTGGATAGTCCATTTATTGAGGAAGGCTTTAGGCTATAAAACATCACGCTGCGATCAATAGGGGGGAAATTATTCATAGTTGAGGACATAAACAGTTCAATTTACCCAAAAAATATGTATTAAAGAATTATAGTTAATAGACTCAGGTGTTACTTTGCGGAAGTCAAAGCTACATTTACTTTGAGACAATTTACTTTGCGTGCTTCCGCCACCAGTTAGTTCATGCAAACTATTGCTGGCCAGCGCCCACCCACTACTGTTAGTCCCTTCATACCCGCCACCAATAGTTGATGCATGCAACCCTGGTCGATATTGCTGCATCCGATGAGGCTGCAGCAATATCGGCCGTCGTGCTCGCGACACGTGTTTCGCCTCTACACGAGGCATCTTCAGGCAGTGAACCCTAGATGTTGATCGTTCGAATGACAAGCAACGAATGACAAAAATTACATTTTTTTTTTTTTTTTTGAAATGACTGTGTAGCTAGCTCCAAGTGAGCTTTCGCTACTTCACCGGGCGTTTGAGGCGAGGGCAGAGTGCCCTCAACCTTTATAGACAACATCACCAAAGGGCCCCCAGGAGGGACGGACCTCGGCTTTGGGCGTTGCCTGTGTGCGCAAGGCTTGGAGAGACAGCAAACTCTCGTATTGCCTGATGGGCCGCGTATGCGTGCATGCAAGCCTGAAGGGCCAATCTGAGAAACAATGGCAAAAGCCTTTAGAGAGCAGCAACTCTCATCTTTTGCCTTATGGGCCGAAAGCTACGTTGCCAGAAGGGCCTATCCTGGGTGCAAGTCACCCGGGACCGCCGGGCGGTCACCAGTAATCGGAGCTAATCCTACTCTACGCACTCTATTCCGGTGGCGAGTGCGACGGGGTCGGATAGTGGGATTCCTCTGGCTATTCGGAGCCGAAGAGGGGTCGGGGCGGGCTTGTGCGATGTCAATAGGATCATCGGGATCGTCTAGTACGTTCCTAGGACGTCTACGACGTAAGGTCGTATCGTGTAAGTTGGGGGAGTAGTTAGCAGCTTGCACTACTAACGGGTTGGGGTGGCGTGCGGCTTTCTCAAAGTAACGCTTGGAGGCGTTTTTGAGATAGCCGCGAATGGATGGGAGATCTAGGTCACGGTGTAAGTCTGTCATGCGCAAGTACCGGTGGTGACTCGTATTCGTGGCACGGGTGACGAAACGGTTCTGCAATCGTTGCAGCCGATCGATGTGGGAGGGCGCGATATGGGAGAAGACTACGCCGGCGTAGGTCATGATAGGGCGGACGCAAAGCTTATAGAGTGTCAACTTATTTCTAAGTGACATCTTAGCATTGCCTATCATGGGGTGGAGACGGCCTAATACGAAGGCGGCATGGTTGCGGACTTTGGTGATGTGGGGGCCGAAGGTCATCGCGCTATCGAGTACGACTCCAAGGTATTTAGCCTTGCCTGCCCACTGAATGGGCTTTCCGTACAACGATACTGATCCTAACGAGGGGAGTTCTGCTCCGGACATGGTGATTTTTCGACGTGTCACAGCTTGGTTATCCTTTGAGAAAAACACAGCTGTGCTTTTCTCCGGATTAACTTCGATGCGCCACCTCTTGAACCACCCGCCGAGAGCGTCCACGGCGGACTGAAGACGATTCACGATGACCGTTTTAAGGTGATGGGACGTGTAGAGGGCCGTATCGTCGGCGAATAGTGCCACTTCTACATCTGGGGTCTTTGGGATATCGCTTGTGTACAGCGAATAAAGGAGGGGCGAGAGAACAGCGCCTTGCGGGACGCCGGCTCTAATGGGACGGGGCCTCGAGAGGCATCCCTCTACTCTGTACCGAAAAGACCGATTCGACAAAAAGTCCCGTATGATGTGCACGAGACTATCCGGCAGGCCCAAGTTGGTCAACTTGGATATCAAGCCCGAATGCCAGACTTTGTCGAAGGCTTTCGCTACATCGAAGAATAGTGCTCCCGTAGGACGTCCCCAATTTCTCAACTTGAGAATATGCTCCGTGAGGCGGTGCAGTTGGTGGTGACACGCGTGTTTGGCCCGGAATCCAAACTGTTCGTCGGGGATGAGACTTTTGGACTCTACGTAGTCCTTGAGTCTTTTGAGGATGATCCGTTCGTAGATCTTGCCTATACAGTTCAAAAGACTGATAGGCCGGTAGGAGGAGGGGTTCTTCAGGTCTTTGCCTGGTTTAGGGATCCCGATCACGATTGCTTCTTTCCAGGCGGCTGGAAAAGTGCAATTTGCAAGACAAGCATTGAAGATGCTTACGAGCAGGAGGAGGAGGGTCTGTGGGAGGCATTTGAGCACTCCGTTCGAGAGTCCGTCAGCGCCGGGCGCTTTTCGGGGTTTGAGATCGCGGATGATTAACTTCACTTCGTCAAGTGTCGTCGGGGCAAGGGGGGTATTCGGTGGGATCGTCTTAAAAGCCACGAAGCGTTCTACGTGCGATTCCACCTCGCGAAGGTGATCGGGGTCTACTGGCTCACGACTAGGGGAGCATTGGCTCTCCAGGCTGTCTGCTAGGCATTCAGCTTTTTCATCATCATCGAAGGCGATGGAGCCGTCTGGACGCGTGAGGGGGGGAGTGGCCGCAACCGTGTCGGTCTTGAGGCTTCTGGCTAGTCGCCAGTATGCCTGGTGGGAGGGCGTCATCTCGGCAAGGAGATCGCCCCAGCGTTCGTTCCTAATTTCCGCGATGCGTTCCTTGACTCGCCGTTGCAAGAAACGAAGGTGGGCACGGGCCTCTTCGGTGGGATAATTGTCATGTAAGCGTGAAGCGCGATTCTTCTCTGTCAACAGCTGCCGCATATCCTCGGGGAGCTCCATTCTGTGGGTGGGATCCACAGAAGGGACTTCCCGAGAGCATTCCTTGTAGGAAGCTTGCAGGTGGCTGGTGAGAGAGGAGATTGCGCTGTCAGTGTCGTCAACAAAAATTACGCCGTATTGCCGCCTTTTATATTCTCTGGGAGGGGGGAGGGGATTGATCGTTATTTTGGTTTTGTATTGAAAATATATTTAATAATGGGGAATTATTCAAATCTATTTGTTTATTTATCAAAGTAATGTTTGACCTTTTATGTTTATTTATTTCTAATTGCTCCCATATACTCATTTTTAATCCCTTCTCCGCTGTATGTAATATTTTGTATGTGTGATTATTTAATAATGTGTGATTATTTTCCAATAGATGTTCTGCAAAATGTGATCGATCGGGGTGATTATTTTTAAACGCGTTGATATGTTCGTTGTAACGAATTTTAAAATTACGTCCTGTTTGTCCAATATAAACTTGTTGACAATCATCGCAAGTTAATTTATATATACCGGATTTTTTATCTGATTGAATTTTGTCTTTAGTATTACAAAGTGATTTTAATGTTTTGTTTGTTTTGAGAGCAATATGAATATTGTTTTTTCTAAATATCTTAGCTATATTATCTGTAATTTTACCGTAATAAGATAAACTCGCTGCATATCTTTGCGTTTTATCTTGTGGGACTGCATATAAAAGGTCTTTAACGGTGTTCTGTTTCCTTTTCAATATTATTTTATCAACGATTTTCTTACTATATCCATTCGATATAGCAATTTGATAAATAATTTGGAGTTCTTTTTTGTAATTTTCCTCATTTAAAGGAACGGTCATAAGTCTATGTATCATCGATCTATATGCAGCGAGTTTATGATGCCATGGGTGGTTAGATGACGCGGGGATCGTTGTATCGGTGTGTGTTGGTTTTCGGTGTGTGGTGGTCTATATGCAACGAGTTTGCTAATAATATATTTTATTACTATAGATATGTCGACGACATTCTTATTTGTTGGACAGGTACAAATCGCCAATTAGATTTATTTGTTTCTAATTTAAATAAAATTCATCCTAAAATAAAATTCACCACAGAAATAGAACAAAATAATAGTATAATCTTTCTGGATTTAACGATTGCGAGAAACAAAACAAAACATGAATTTTCAATATATCGTAAACCAACACACACCGATACAACGATCCCCGCGTCATCTAACCACCCATGGCAACATAAACTCGCTGCATATAGATCGATGATACATAGACTTATGACCGTTCCTTTAAATGAGGAAAATTACAAAAAAGAACTCCAAATTATTTATCAAATTGCTATATCGAATGGATATAGTAAGAAAATCGTTGATAAAATAATATTGAAAAGGAAACAGAACACCGTTAAAGACCTTTTATATGCGGTCCCACAAGATAAAACGCAAAGATATGCAGCGAGTTTATCTTATTACGGTAAAATTACAGATAATATAGCTAAGATATTTAGAAAAAACAATATTCATATTGCTCTCAAAACAAACAAAACATTAAAATCACTTTGTAATACTAAAGACAAAATTCAATCAGATAAAAAATCCGGTATATATAAATTAACTTGCGATGATTGTCAACAAGTTTATATTGGACAAACAGGACGTAATTTTAAAATTCGTTACAACGAACATATCAACGCGTTTAAAAATAATCACCCCGATCGATCACATTTTGCAGAACATCTATTGGAAAATAATCACACATTATTAAATAATCACACATACAAAATATTACATACAGCGGAGAAGGGATTAAAAATGAGTATATGGGAGCAATTAGAAATAAATAAACATAAAAGGTCAAACATTACTTTGATAAATAAACAAATAGATTTGAATAATTCCCCATTATTAAATATATTTTCAATACAAAACCAAAATAACGATCAATCCCCTCCCCCCTCCCAGATAATATAAAAGGCGGCAATACGGCGTAATTTTTGTCATTCGTTGCTTGTCATTCGAACGATCAACATCTAGGGTTCACTGCCTGAAGATGCCTCGTGTAGAGGCGAAACACGTGTCGCGAGCACGACGGCCGATATTGCTGCAGCCTCATTCGGATGCAGCAGTATCGACCAGGGTTGCATGCATCAACTATTGGTGGCGGGTATGAAGGGACTAACAGTAGTGGGTGGGCGCTGGCCAGCAATAGTTTGCATGAACTAACTGGTGGCGGAAGCACGCAAAGTAAATTGTCTCAAAGTAAAATTAAAGAATTATTCCTCTTTACACGAACTAAAAATATTCCGCGACAGTATATGTCTAAAAATTGCCGCGGACGAAGTCGCGGGCACCAGCTAGTGAAACAATACAGCGCCTATAAAGGAGCGTCTTAACAACGTTGTAAACTGATACTGCCTACTTTCGACTAGTTTCGACCCAGTACATCCCTTGTGATGGCCAGACAACAGAGAAAGCATGATTCTCTCTAATAAATGAGGGTATTAAAGCGTCGATCTAAATAAATACGACGTCGAACAAAGCAGACAACGTTGCTCTATTTTCTATAAAATAAACCACTAGTGTTTTCTATTCTAGTTTTAACTATAAATAGAAATCCACGTTATAAATACCGTGTGATTTTGAACATCTGAACTAATCTGAAATTGAATTTATTAGAAAACGTTTAAGGAGCGACTTAGACCACGAATCTGAACAACTTTCATTAAGGGACCAACACCGAAATTGCAAAAAAAAAACAGCTGTTCCATAGATTCTGGCCAAGTAGAAATTCCACTTTTGTATGAAAGAGAATTTTTTTCACGATGTCGAAGTTGGTCCCATAGTGAAAGTTGTTCAGATTCGTGGTCTGAATCACTCATGAATTCAATTTCACACTGTATTGAAATCCTGGAATCAGAAGTGTAAATGAATATAAGTATATATATATGTTCCTTTCATATTTATTAAGACCACTATACATATATTACTTGACCAACATGCTAAACGTGATTCTGGCAAAGACCTGGGCTCTGTCTTCCGCGCAAGGCAAAAAGACGTGAAAATATGACTTGTAGTTACTTGACAACGAGAAATTTTATATCTTCTCGTTAATATTGTGTCTTTTAGCAGACATAGTAGTCCAAGTATTATGTCTTTTGTCCTTGCGGGATAGACAGAGCCTAGGTCTATAAGACCTTATAGCCACATTTAGCATGTTGGACTGGAGAGCGTGTAGATGGAAAACGGAATCAAATAGTGATGGATTGCTAGCCGCATCGCCTATTGACATCTGGGCTAAAATCTGCGGAAATAGTAGTCCAAGTACTTATTTTAATAACATTTGTCAATAACAACTATTTAATATTCAGTTTCCCTCGTAAAATTCAATTAAACTGCTCGATCATAAAATGATTGCACAGTAGCAAAGTATAAATAGATTTAAAATTATTTGTTCAATCAATCTCAAAGTAATCACCAAGAAAATTGAACAAAAATTACGATCCATGATGACGGCCATCCAGTTTTCTATATAAAAAGCACAAGTTAGTGTTGCCAGGGTTTACTCCCTAGGAAAGTTACAAAATCATAGCAATTTATTACAATTGACTTCAAGATTTCATGGACTTTTGTTGTTGACTAGCTCCGTGGCGCAGCGGTCAACACGCCAGCCTGCGACACGGAGTGACCGGGTTCGATCCCCGGCCAGGTCAAGATGGAAAATGATCTTTTTCAGATTGGCCTGGGTCTTGGATGTGTATCTATATATGTATTTGTTATAAATATATAGTATCCTTGAGTTAGTATCCCATTACACAAGTCTCGAACTTACTTTGGGGCTAGCTAAATATGAGATTTAAAAAAAATAAAAAAAAGATTAAGAGTAGATTTATTTTCTAAATATCTCTGTTTAATAAAAATCAGAGAGGTAATGTTCGCGCATTGTTAGGGGTGTCATCCTCAACTACTTGGCCAATGGTTGCAAGTATGGAATCGGGTACGTACGCCCGGCCTCCCGAGCCGCTACTCGCTTTTCCCCTATTCATCCGAGTGTGTAGTACCCCAATACCTTTATTCCCTTCCACAATCCATCAAATTCTTACCCTTCGCGGCTTAAAAATTCTTCCGATGGGCACCAGCATCCGAAGCACAAGGAACCAAAGAAGCAGCACTCACTAACCCGCCTCAGTTACTACGAATATTTACCGCCACTGAGAATAAATGAATTTGTTTAGTCCACGGCGAGGAGGCGCTGGTGACCTGTAATAGATGTTTTTGAAACTTACCATAGGTATAATCATGTCTGGATGTTTCATCTATCACAAAATTACGAACCCTCATACAGCGGCGCTTTCTGCTAGTTTATAGCCATGTGATATGTACTATTCTGATGTATCAGCAGTGACATTTTCAGTTTCGTCAGAATTCATCATTTGGTTTTTGCGTGAAGGGTACCAAGTAGTGATGTGCCGCTGGGAATATTGGAAATTTACAGAAATTTACACATTGTAAATTTACGGGAATATTCCCAATGTTTCCATTCTCTTTAATAACATAATTTAATCGTTTATACTGCATATGCATATATTTATTTAGACTAAATATTCTTGTTCGTTCTGTAAAACCGTTTCATCATCATCAAAACCGTTTACAAATATAAAATGCAACGAGATTTGCTCTGCATATAGAAAAAAATCTTTAACTTTGATACAGCAATATTCCCCAAAATTCCCAACTTCGGGAAAATTTCCGGAAACTTACACGGAAATATTCGCAAAGTTTCCAATATTCCCGGGAACGGTACATCACTAGTACCAAGGTTCTTTGTTTTTATAATGTTAATAGTTTACACAAAATGTACCCTAATGGCAATGGCAACACTGCCACACGTCTATCATCCAGATGATTACGCCGTTTAATCTCAGCCGAGGCGACTATTACAAATAATTTGCTTAGGACATGTTTAATACGATTAATTGATTGATCAACCTCTCGATCTCTGACGCTGACAGACGTGAGCGGATCATGCAATTTTCTTGGAATATTTTTATAGTTCTGCTTGTCATTTATTTAAAGACTATTTTATTAAAGTTTAAAATAGTCGAGCTGGAACGTCGAGTATGAGGACAAGTATTTAGGTAATCAATAATAGTTTTGTCATACTGAGACAATTTTCATCATCTTTTCAGTCATAAGAAGTCCATTGCTGGACAAACGCCTCTCGCTAGGATTATTTGTTACATCAGACGATATTGCTATACTCACAATTCTTTGTAGTTTGTAGTTGTGGTAGTTATGGGTTTATATTGCCTGAAAATATTTTTTTTTTTCTCAACATTTTATTTCTAATTTTTTTTATATATTTTATTTAGCAGGTGGGTTGGCGAGCGTACTTTATTTCGATTGGTGTACCTCCGACGATGCTTCCCATGGGAAGCATTTTTAAGTTGGAGAATAATAGGAATTTGGTGAATTTGTGAAGGGAAAGAAGGTATTTGGATATTGCTCGCTCGGATTAATGATGAGGGAAAAGCAAGTAGCAACTCACCGCAAAGTTGACATGTGGAGGTCAAAGTTTTATATAAAACGTTAGAAATGGAAATATGCACAAACTAGCTTTCGCCCGCGGCTCTGCCCGCGTCAATGTCGATCCCTCGGGAATAATACTTTTTCCCGGGAGAAAAAGTAGCCTATGTCCTTCTCGGTTTTCCAGAGAACTTATATGCAAATTTTCATGATGATCGGTTAAGTAGTTACGGCGTGCAAGCGTAACAAACAAACAAACAAACTCACTTTTGCATTTATAATATTAGTAAGGATATGTTTATAAACACAATGTGTAGTTTTAGGGTTCCGTAGGTACGTCCGAGTGACAAAACGGAACCCTTATATATATCTACACTCCGTTGTTTTAAATTTAATGGTTCCCAATTGTCATAATTTAGAAGATGAAATCTATGAGCCACATTTTTTTAACCATGATAAGCTAGAAATAAATAATAATTTATGCGACCAATGTCTAAAAATTGTCCTATTCATCAACTGTCCTGTTAACTAGATCAATGTGAACCTGTCAACTCGTGTGATCGTGGTATTGGCAATGACCGCTAAGGATTAATTTGAGAAAGTGTTCAAATGATCATTTTCTTTGAATAACAAGATACTTGTCAGCTAAACTGGCATTGAACTATAAAATATTGATTGACATACACCATCTGTTGATTGGCAATAAAACTGAACTATCACTTTCGCACGTTGTAGTATTGTTAAAATTTTAAGCAGTATTACATTTTAGCATATTTTGCTTGTAGTCAAATATGTAGAGTCAAGTCTTACTAAATTTGCCCATATTTTATAAGACTTTCTCAATTGGTTTGTTGATTCAATGCACTGCGCATCTCTAGATTGTAAATAAAAGTATCTACCTTTAGTAGCCAGACCAGTCATTTGAGATGAAAAAATCGATCTCACACGCTTAATTTCACTGAAATCGTTCGAATTGTTTTTGAGATCCTGATTATTATTTTTATTAACAGTGTATAGATATTATTTGGTGTTACAGTGTACGCTGCTTAGTCTTTCCAATTTTCTTATATAGAGCTGAAACATGAACATTACGACTGAATGAGCGGAGGAAAATCGATGCCTTAGAAATGTGGTGCTGGCGACTTATCAGAATAAGTTGGACTGCCCACCGCATTAACACCTCCATATTAAAGGAATTAAGGATCAAGAAAAGGCTCTAGTCGATTGTGCAGTTACGAATCCTTAAATTCTTTGGCTATGTCACCCGCAAAGAAAACTTTATAGAGCGTTTGGTGGTTCAGGGCCGCATGGAAGGCAAGCGTTCACGCGGTCGGTCTCCAACGAGGTGGCTAGATCTTGTCAAAGCTGTTAAAACAGTGCCCAGCAACAGAATGCTCCAAAAAAGCCGCATACAGAGAGAGAGAGCCACAATAAATATAGTCTACTAGCTTTCGCCTGCGGCTCCGCCCGCGTCAATGTCTATCCCTCGGGAATAGTACTTTTTCCCGGGATAAAAGGTAGCCTATGTTTTTCTCCGCACTCCAGAGAACTTATATGCAAAATTTCATGATGATCGGTTCAGTAGTTACGGCGTGAAAGCGTAAAAACAAACAAACAAACAAATAAACAAACAAGCAAACTCACTTTCGCATTTATAATATTACTAGCTTTCGCCCGCGGCTCCGCCCGCGTCAATGTCGATCCCTCGGGAACAGTACTTTTTCCCGGGATAAAAGGTAGCCTATGTCCTTCTCCGCACTCCAGAGAACTTATATGCAAAATTTCATGATGATCGGTTCAGTAGTTACGGCGTGAAAGCGTAAAAACAAACAAACAAACAAATAAACAAACAAGCAAACTCACTTTCGCATTTATAATATTACTAGCTTTCGCCCGCGGCTCCGCCCGCGTCAATGTCGATCCCTCGGGAACAGTACTTTTTCCCGGGATAAAAGGTAGCCTATGTCCTTCTCCGTACTCCAGAGAACTTGTATGCAAAATTTCATGACGATCGGTTCAGTAGTTACGGCGTGAAAGCGTAACAAACAAACAAACTCACTTACGCATTTATAATATTAGTAAGATAAGATAAGATTAGTAAGGATCTCAATCGGAAGGGTGTATCCTTCCATCGACGCAAAATAAATGGGATTTATTTTATTCCATTTTTTTGTATTTGTTGTTATAGCGGGAACAGAAATACATCAACTGTAAAAATGTCAACTGTCTTATATCACGGTTCATGAGATACAGCCTAGTGACAGACTAGGACAGCGGAGCGATATTAATAGGGTCCCGTTTTTACCCTTTGGGTATGGAACCCTAAAACGATATGTTATGTTATAACATCTTAAAAACATTTTCCTCCAAAAATTTTGTAAATTTTACGTCTAAAACAATAATTCTAATATGAAAATATTTATATTTACATCTCGCAGATATCCCCCTTTCTTAATTTTTTTATACTAGTAGTTCGCTGCGAACGTGGACCTCGCGATTATTTAATTTTCCTGATATTTGCGTGAGCTAGCCACTATTATACTGATTTTGATAAGCATGTTGTCATAGTGCTATTGTTTAGATGACTTCAAAAGCACTCTTTTTATTTAACTCACCACGACTTATTTCAAATTAACATACAATGAACACGATGTCCTTACTTTCTTGTACTAATAGTTAACATTAATTTCTATCCAAACAAATAAACTAAAATACAATGTTAGACCCCTTTTTTATTACTGTTGCACGAATAGTTGAAATAGTGTTTCCCTTGCAATCCCTAAATGTACGAAATTCATCTAATTAATATGACAAAATCAAAACCGCGTTTCAATACAACATCTGTGAGGCGTTTAGCTCTCGATAGTGCAACGTGTAGCTGAAGAGCTGCGTTGCACTATCGAGCAAAATTTTACTACGCCTCACAGAAAAATAAATATAATTTCACTAAGGGACAAATAAATGTAACAGTTTCGTCATATCTGAACGACTATGGTTATTAACGGAATCACAACATTAGAAATTTTAGAAAAATAATTTTCGTACCAAATATTCCATAGGCGTTTTTGAGTGTTTGAAAATGTTAATAGGCCTGCGACTTAAAATTCAGGGAACAGAAATATAAAATGCCAGGTCATTTATTAGTTTCGTATCCGGGTAATTGAGCTTCGGTCGGCATGATAATGATGATTAAGGTTCTAAAAACGAGACATTATAATATAAACCTATGTGGTTTTGATGTGTACCCGTCAATGTTTAATTTTTTTAAGCCCCGATAGACATATTACCCCCGTTTACTTCGCTTGAGCTTTATACTTTGAAACTTTTTTGCGCAGCCTATAGGCTTGCGCAGAACTCACATTCTTCGTTCGCGCGGCACACTTAAAGATAGTGCTTAATATTGAGTAGCAAGTTTTAATCCTCACAAACAAACTTACAGGGTAAGTTAAATAAACGTATCACATAATTATCAGCAGACACTGCCGCTATTATCGTCCTTCCTTCTCGTTCCTTATCAAAGTTGGCGCCGATTCAATCAATGTCAAGTTATGACTGACAAAGCCTGGCGACGAATTTATTCCGAGTGTCATTCAGTACTAAAAAGACTCTAAATTGGTTTACATTCTGAGATTATTATTAAGTTACATGTTTAATACATATTAGCCATCGCCCGAAATAAAGTATAAAATCTGCAAAGTTAAAAAGATAAAGAAATATATTGTGTTTAATATCAAATGAAAGGTAAGGAAGTTTAATGCAGATTACAAAAATATATTATTAAAGTAAGATATATTATACCATTCTTTCGTGAAAATATGTCCGGAAATGTAGTATTTTTTTTTGTTATATACACCTATACCTTGTTTTGGATCTTTTGAAATAGTGCTTTCCTTGGATGAAACGTTTTTAGTTACCTCTGATAACGTGTAATAGAAAATTCACGCAATAATCACTTCGGCCGTTAAAACGTGAAAGCATCACAAACAAACACAAATATATAAAATCAGTTTCACATTTATAACATTTGAATAAATTTTTTGGTGATGGGCAAGCCACAAGAACACGCAAACATCAAAACACGTTAAAGAACCTAAACGTTAAAGATTTAAAAAACCTAAATATATGGAAATAGCAAACATTTTGACATTTAAAAATAAAATTAAGAACATTATATGAAGGCATTCTATACTATCAATGAATATTTAAATAATAGATAATGATTTTGACATGACAAGATAGTATTAAGTGACGTTAAGTAATAAATTAATTTTGTAATAAAGTTTATTGGTTGTGATCTATAAGTTTGTTATGATTTATTTGCTTGTGTTTATAGTTTAAATGACATACATATATGTAATATTTGCATGACGAAAGATTGTATATGATACGTTCTAATATGATATAATAACACATCTTTGTACTCATATACGGAAATATGATTGATTGATTGATTGGTGATTGATTCAAAAAAATGTTAAGAGAAAATACAATTTCGAGCATGCAATTGAATTCAATTTATAGAAGGTTCTTTTATGAAGTCGTTTGCCTCGACAGTCGATGCCATAATTTAAAAAAATAAGTTTCATTACAAAAACAAATAAAATATTTAAGGTTCTATTATCCATAAAAAAAAAATATTATCAATTACAAAATCTCGTGGAATCACCAAACGAGCAGTGCCGCCGACAACAGCTAGTATTTTATATTATTCTTACAGTATAAACGGTTAAGAAATAAATATATTCGTGACAATGACTTGTTGTGTCGTAATAATTTAAAGCCCATGAAAATACAATGATACCAATAATTCAAAAATACTGCATCATCATTTTTGTAACGACAATAAAATAAGACGCTTCAGTTTTCTCCACATTATAGCCGACAGCAATCAATAACGATAACATATTAACGTATAACGAATAACTGTTAACGTAACACCTTTTGTGTTATTGTAAAAATGAAACGTTTTCAATAAAGTTTTATTTACAGCTTAATAAATCGTGAGGCATTCGGTTCGAAGGACTGGAACTGAAATTGAGTTAAAGGGCTGACACCAATATTTTTAGATACCAGGTGTATAATTGTCGATATTGCTATATAAATTTAGGAGCTTGTTGCTATATTGCTCCGAGACGTACATATAAATATTGTCATGTAAGAATTATTGTTTTAGACGTAAAAATTACAAAGTTTTCGAAGAAAAAAGCTTTTAGATATCATACCATATATATATAATTTTTAAATTTCATGTGTATGTGTTTCAAATTCCAACAAGAGGGCGATCTTGTTATAGGATTGATCTAAATTATACAAATACTTTTGATGTATTTAATTAATTCAACGCATAGGACTAGTGATTTAAAAACACGTAAATTTTCACAATTTCGTGCAGTAACGTCTTAAATAAATATAAGTGAGCGATGTAAAGTCGATCATCGTGTAGAATTGGATCAATGTCAATACCATTCTAAATGCTAAGACGAGATAATTTTAATTATTCTGTATAATGTTCAAGAATGTGACATGCCGGACGCTTAGGCCGATCGTGCCTCTCTATCGCTCGTTTGCATGCGGAACGTGACGCTTTTACGTGCGTGCAGCATCGATTTTATAAATCGATGAACGCCGGATGATCATCAAAAATATCTTTAATAAACCGTCGTAACACTACAGGGTAGTGACTTGACATATTTACATTTTGTACGCATGATGTGAGCGGCAGCTATGTTAAATATTGCATTTATGGAAATGGCTTCAAAAGTTGTTAACAGTTTTAAGTCTATGTTTATTTGTTAAGTCTTTAATTTTGCATTCACAATGCCATTTTGATATACTCTTATTAAATTATGAAAAAAATATGGTAAAATCATTCCCGCCCGCATGGTATTCACCCTTTTTTTAAATTTTCCATGCTTTTGATCGGACGACCTCTGTGATGCAGTGACAAACACGCGACGCTTTGACACGAGACTCTTTTCGACACGAGGCGCTTTGGGTTCGATTCCCAGCGCGGGCTATATACTTATATATGTACATACACCTTGTAAATTTATCCTCGACATTTCCTTGATACTAGACGAATAACGAGGCCATGGCCGACCCTCAACTACATGGCAGACGTCAACACAGAGACAGCACAAAATCGTATCTTGTGGCGGAAACGTACGAGGAGAGCTGACCCCAAATGAAATGGGATAAACAGTCATGGAAGAAGAAGGAGCTTTCCTAGAAGGGGGGGGTGGATCAGCCTGTCCAAATGAACAGCTTTTCCTGGGACCAATTGTGAAAACAAAAAAAAAAGGTTTTTGACATTTTTATACGAGTGTCTGGCCGGCCTGGCAATGTGTATAAAAATGTACCTATGTTTTTTAGTACTTGTTTTGGTCTCATAGGAAAAGTTGTTCATATTGATGAGCTGAGTCACTCCTTTTAGGGAAATTAAGGGTTAATTTACGTACTGTATACTTGTACCTACTTAACTTTCAATTATTTTCTGTTTCTGTGTCTAAGACAATAAAAGTTCACAGATTTTACTACTCGTAATCTTTTGACAAAAAGCGCATGTTTATCCAGACATTTGTGGGTGGCAATCCATTGCGAAAAATACACTATCTCGTTGTATCTGTTAGCTAAATAAATACCTTTGACCCAAAACCGTCAGCTCGGGCACGAAACCGGGCAGGCGCGGAGATAATGTTCACTCACTTGCAGTAGCGTAGCTTGCTCAGTACCGGATTTAACCATTTGGGGGCCCTAAGCACTCAAAGCTCAGGGGCACCCTTACTGATAGTCATGGCATATATAGATGACCTTCTTCTGCTTCTTATTCTTCGTATTTTAGAGCCAGGCTCTTACAGGTGGAGTGGTTTCCAATATTCTCTAACTTCTTAGGCTACTGACTTGTAAATGAATAACGTTACAATGGTGGTACCTCCTCGCGATGATGCGTAATGAGCGAGGGGGAAATCCGACACTGCTGATACCCCTAAAGACGTTATGCTCTGCAACTGCTTAATTCGCTTATGAACTAAGCCTGCACTGATTATGCAGTTAAGCGCAGTCGAGGAGCTCCCTTAAACAATGGCCCAACCAAATGACCCCAAATTGTACACTTTCATTTCAAAAAATTTGTAACAACATTACGTAATTTCAAAAGACTGCCCCTAGCCGCGAATCCGCCATGCATTTTATTTTTTGCTGACATCAACAATGCTTTCACGAACTACCGAAACCATGTCCATAAAAATCTTTATGCGATATTTAGTTAGGCAAAAAGTTTTTGATTAGTGACCTCCTCCATGAAATTTCAGGCTGTTATCACGGCTGACCCTAGTGGGGCTCTATATCTGCATTGTCAGGCACTCTCCAATCTGACTAAAGCAGTTTTACTCAAAAAGTCTATTTAATCCTCATTAACTGTTGATAATTTAGTCAGATCGTGGTCTGTTGCAGAAATCATGGAAGATCTAAAGTAAAACGATAGATCAATGCGTTAAAGTAACGATAAACGTCTAATTCATCCCTTTTTTAAATTCAATAAATTTAAAAGGGATAGGGGGAAAGACCTAACAGTATGGCAGAGTAAGTAAAGATAAGTCCGGAGCCCCTGCAGCTCGGAGGCCCCGTGTCATTGATATGGCTGATACGGCGCTAACTACGCCCCTGCTCACTCGGCTCACTGTACAGCCAATTTAACTGGTAAATGATCCATTGAAATATCACAGGCACCTTGTAGACCTCACAGCGGCATAACTGTATACGGATGCATTTATCCTTAATGATTTCTAAGAACGTACTTCCACATTGCTTGAGGAGAAAAATGTGATGTATTTTCCAAATAGAAGTGCACACGAAATGAAACGCTCTTCACGTTTGTCTATCGAGATAATACTCTACATCTCGACAAGATCTCATCTGCATAAATTGAATTAATATAGAGCTTAGGGTTGGGTAAGCATTTTGTATTTTGCCACCCTTTAGCCTCTGTCTTTCATACAAATTGCATAGCTCTAAACTTTGATTAAAGATATCTATAACTGTGAATATAATTTAGGCCAATGAAGGCGAAGGATAATAGATTCAGTAAAGGTGCTTTTACATGTCAGCTTTCGGAATTTGACCGTCGCAATTTGTTATGGATAAACAATGAATCGTGAGCCAGCCAACCCCCGATAGCGGGACTCACGAAGACCTAAGACTAAAAAAGAAGTAAAGACGCCGCACTAGGATATAGGTTAATAGCCTTCATTCTACCAACAAGTATTTTTTATGGCACGTTACGAGTTTCGACTTAACGCGGCGGAAACGCTTTTGCTTGTTCATTGCTTGTCACTCTCCAAAGTCCTTTGAGATATCATCATCATCATTTCAGCCGTAAGAATTTCACTGCCGGACAAAGGCCTCTACCAACGATTTTTTCGTTCCACCGGAGGATATTGCCACGCTTGGCAGGCGGGTGGGCGAGAGAGGTTTTTGAATTTGTTGGATTTTAGAACATAATCCCGGTATTGGGATACTAGTCACTAGGATGAATGAGTTCAAAGCAAATATCAGCTCAGAAGGCTTGGCGCGCATTTTCGACTCCACCACTGGCCAAGCCATTCAGAATGATACCCCTGACCATATAATGATATATATCAGTAATTTATACAATGGCTTATGAAATGATCTAATACACCTTCACTTTTGGCAATATATACGTAGTCTTATCTTGAATGATAGGTATGCATGCGGTACGCACGGACTAAACATGCCAAATGCTAGTAGCATGCTTGGGTAAAAAATGTATGTCCATTTTCAGCTCTGTTGAAGTATACCTACTAACGCAATTAGTCTTATTTTAAAAGCCACACCTCTTTAACAACAAACTAGCAACCGACGATGGTACTGCTAACCGTCTGGAGTCAAGACAAGTCCAAGCAAAGTCCGGCCCTAAATGCGCCTTTACTTTTTTTGTTACTTGAACGAAGAGCATCCAATTTACGACCTAACTGTTGTGTTTATACAACAATATTCGTATTGCCTAGCGGAACAAAAGCATCAAATATCGTTTCATAAATATAACCTTCGGAGATACCGTAAGGAACCCGGAGGAAGGATTGGGTATCGCGCCCTGCCCGACCTCGAATTTCTTATACGACATTGTCGTTACTATGACCATCATCATAGCCCGGCTCATTTAGGAACAGGGACTTTACCGGTATCTAAATACCTAGAGTGTTTTGAACACTTCTTTTACTTCTGTTTTAAAAGTTAAACAGAAAATGTAACACTTTCAATATGTTTTACAAAATACAGGTTCACAAGTGTTATGTTAAAACTGTTACAGCCAATAAGTTAACACTGGCCTATGCGACAGCTCACGCACGCTTGCCTAAGAAATACCTAAGTATGTGGATACGAACTAGGTAGATACATAGAAAAATGTAAAAAACAGTTTTGTAACAGGTTAGTTACAGAAAACATTATATCTGTTACACTTTTATAAGTGCTAAGAGCAAAGTAGGTTAAATACACCCCAATAAGTGTTACAGGAATAATTATTATGTAACAGATTTAGTGTGTAACCCTTATAAATAAATATAAATATAAGGTTATGAAGGTGTATCCTTTATGATGGTGTTTTGATTTAGATTTAGTTTTTTTCTGTTTAGAAATGAGCTGGGACATTGTATTAGTTATAGTGCAAACCTGATGGCCTCCGTGGCGCAATGTTAAGGTCTAGTCCACCTTCTTTGGACTTGACTTCACAGGTGTCTACAATTTTGGGCGTAAAGTTTCTTTTTATGTTTTTTTTTCTTACATTCTAGGATTATTAATATTTAGGATGCCTTATCGTACAGAGGTACGTGCGTACTTGCGATTTTTTTTTTTGCAGATGAGACGGAGAGAAAGATTTGAGAACTAGCGACCCGCGCAGGCTTCGCACTGGTGCAATACTGATTCTAAATATACTACAGAATGTACCCCTTTATCTCGTAGGGTTCAGCTAGCGTTTGCAATATAAGCGCAAAAAATGTATTTATTTACGGCATCACATTAGAAACCTCTTAAATTATCAGTGTATCTCTACTATATTATGCATGTATTATACATATAAACTTTCCTCTTGAATCCCTCTATGTAATAAAAAAAACCGCATCAAAATCCGTCGATCTAAGCATACATAGTTACAGAAAGACAGCGGGAAAGGACTTTGTTTCAACTACGTATGTAATACTAGCTGTTGCCCGCGACTTCTCCGCGGCAATTTCTGTTATAATGATTAATTAGGATTTTTCTTAGTAAGAAGGAATAATTTTCCCCCGTTTTCAGCACATTTTTTATTGATGCTTCGCTCATATTGGTCGCAGCGTGATGTTTTATAGCCTAAAGCCTTCCTCAATAAATGGACTATCCAACACAAAAATAATTTTCCAATTTGGACCAGTAGTTCCTGAGATTAGCGCGTTCAAACAAACAAACAAACAAACAAACAAACAAACTCTTCAGCTTTATAATATTAGTATAGATGTAGTGATTTATCAGTTTAACATATGTATGTACCTACATTTTTAAAAATCTACCTGCCGCCGTAGCATGGCATACGCGACAACGTTTATCGATTATCGCCATTTTGTTTTCTGTAATATGTAGATAGTTTATCGCGCGATATACACGGCGTCGCGGGTGCCATGCTACGCGTGCAGCCCCCGTAGCATGGCTCACTGTCTCCGTTGATAAAAAGACAAAATATCGCGTTTTGCGTCTTTTAACCCCGCGAGCATGGCACACGCGTTAAATAATGTCAAATTTCATTCATAAATACGTTACAAGTCGCGGGGTGCGCGTCTTGCGAGCATGGGTTTGACAGCTCGTGATAGACAAATACAGGCAAAATCGAGGTTGGTACCTTGAAATCGCATAAATTTATCGGGGTTTAGCAAAGCCTAGATAAAATATGTTTCATACGCATTTCGAACATTAAAGTGATAAAACAATCAAAATATTTTATTTTGCGTAGTTACAAGCTGTCAGACACCTATAATGAGTATAATATTTTAATGTACAGGACAAAAACGATAGATTTTTACGAAAATAAAAGCCCGATACTAGTACGACATCTTGCGTGAGAAACGAAAACTCAAACGGAAAGAACCATTTTACCGACAGATTAATGACAGATGTGAACTGTCAGTATAAAGTGGTTGTTTGCGTTTGGTTGGTACACGATTTACATTCCGATATTTCCATATTGAATAAAAAGAAACCCAAATATATTTAGTTTTTAAGTAAATATCACTAGGTATTTTATAAATTATGTCTAATACGTTCGTTTTCTTTAATCATACGAGGTTTTAATTTTTTATTTGTTGTTTCGTGTTTGAAATATGAATAATGTTTCTAGACTGCATGCGTGCTACGAATCGTATGAGATAAATACTACGTTTTCATTGGGTTTCGATAAATTTTAAGTAGGCTGCTTTTTTATCTATCTTTGGCGTGAGCTGTAGATAGTAGCCATGCTACGGGGGCTGGACCAGAGTTTTAAAACGACCCCACCTGATAAGATTACGAAGAAAGAAACTCCAATATTTATGTCCTTACTTCCTCGTAATGATAAACCTAAATGAATGGGTTTTGGTTACAATAAGTATAACTCACAATAAAGCATGAAAAGGCTTGCTCACCAAGAGCCCGCATAATTTTCAAGATCGCATAGAAGACCATATCGTAAACATTCAGGAAGACTCCTTTTGTCTATTTATATCACAAAACGGGCCTTATTCCAGCAAAATCACGTGTAAAGTGCGCAGTGGATCTGCGACCCCACCTGCTATGATTTATGGGCTAGACCCGCCATTGTGCTGTCATGGCGGCCGGCCCCGCAAACTTATGAACTAGCATAGCCTCAAATGTCTGTATTTGAGATAAACAAATCATTGCCGAGATTCCAGTAACACAACGGGATTGCTGGCTGCAAAAATGTTAGGTTATTAAAGACAGCTGACCCGGTAAACTTCGTATCGTCTTTTGGATGGTCAGTTAAAAGTAGGGTAAGTATTATGTGTTAATCCAATCACCTACCTCCATACTAAAATTTCATCAAAATCTGTCCAGCCGTTATAAGTGGATTAACTTACCCGACTTGGTTTTTGTATATAAGTAGTTATGAGATGGCGTTCTGGAGATAGGAAGGTTGATAGGATGATAAAGGTAGTGATCTAGTGGATATTGTAACACCTTAGGCCATAGCGTACCGGCTGTATTTCTGCGGGGTTGCTATTGCTAATGTGAAATAAAAAATATTTTCATTGACATTTCTAAACATTTCTCCTATTTCTCCTTTATTAATGTCAAATCATGTTAACAATAATGTTGATGCCATTTGATGCATAATGTTCTGCTCTCTTTTGTTTTATAAAAAATCATTTACGTGACAATCTTTTATTATTAGGGGTTCATACTGTAAAGGTCTTTCCAAGACAAATAAAATGAGCCCAAATACGCACGTGCACGCAAACAAGCACGTATGAGCATGATATTTTGTATGCCACTTGCGGTCACCCATCACAGTGGAAACCGCGCCTGGGTTTGCTTAACGAATGGACTCCCATGGTCCCTCCCGAGGTTTTCCCTGTGTGCTATGACTTGGGGTCCTTCAAAAGGCGTGTTTACAGGTATCTTAAGAGTCGGCAACGCATCACCTCCTCTGGTGTTACAGATGTCCATGGGCGGCGGTAACCACTTTCCATCAGGTGGCTCGTCTGCTTGTTTGCTGTCAAATATTTATGCAAATTCTAAGATCATCATCATTTCGAGTAGGTGTCACGGTCAATCGACCATGCACACCCGGTGTCAAAGTTCTTCGGAACCGCCTCTCAGCCTCTGACCTCTCAGCCTTTAACGACTACCAGATGGCAGCCGGGACCACCGGCTTAACGTGCCTTCCGAAGCACGGAATCATCTTTATCAGATACAGTAAGTATACATAAAAAAAGCGCTAAAAATTCTCACACCCACAGGGCCATCGGGCTGCGGGCTCCTCAAAATAGTATTTACATGGAGTAAAAGTATTTCTAGACGCAATTACCTGTAATACAACTCATGGTTGGTCACTTGTTAACGCAAAACTCAGGCGAATTCCACGTCGATAGCGATAGCAATGATATCTCAGAATTTGCATAAAAATTGTATTGACACAAGGAGAAATGCATATTATTTTTAATTGCCTTCCGGTAGAAAGTGGGTGAACTGAAACACGGAACGGGCCGGGCGATTCGGTTTGATTCTTGTCGAAATAATGACAAAGCGGCGACGGTCGTTGACGTCGGTTTGATGTGAATTGATGCGGACACCCATGCTACATGCTACCTTCATTCATGATAATTTCTGGTAAAAATAAATGCCCAAGTTTTTGATTCTTACCAAAAAAGAGGGCTGACCTTATTATACTTACTCTTTATTACTAACTAGCTTCTGTCCGCAGCTTCGCTCGCGTTAAGAAGTATAGAAGTTTCGTACAAACTTTCATCCCTTATTTCCCCTTGGGGGTAGAATTTATCAAAATCCTTTCTTAGCGGATGCCTTCATTTCCCTGCATGCCAAATGTCAACCCGATCCGTCCAGTGGTTTGGGCTGTGCGTTGATAGCATCATCATCATCAACAGGTCTTTTTAGTCTCCACTGCAGGAGCATGACTCTCTCTGTAGAACCGGAGCCATAATCGGCCAGAGCAGACAGAGGATTTGGCCTATACTCTCCTCGCTGGCCAGACGAGTTGGAGAGGTCTCATTGATGTTTATGAGCTTCGTTTAGCTTGTATTTCCTAATTCGCCTCTTACGACATCCATGGTAGGACTTGGAGTGATCCTATTCTACTCTGCCGGAAACCACACGGCTAATCACTATGTCAGTAAGTCACTTTTGAGTTATATATATTTAGATATTAAAAATACGAAAGTTTGTTTGTTACGCTTTCATGCCGTAACACTGAAATTATCATCATGAAATTTTGTATACAAGTTCTCTGGAATATGGAGAAAGACATATGATACCTTTCATCCCGGAAAAAAGTAATGTCCCTGAGGGAACGACGATGACGTGAGCGAAGCTGCGGGAGAAAGCTAGTTTAGATATAAGTATTATCACGTCTTTTTCCCTTACACGGGTAGACAGAGCTTAGATTTATGCGACCTAAAAGCCACATTTAGCATGAAGGTGGAAAACGGAATGAAAATAATGAATGGTTGCAGATTTTCACCCATTCCCTCGATCGGCTTTTACAATTTGCGCGAGAAGAGAAGCAGCCGGTACATTCAACGTTTTTACTATTCTCTCAGACCGGCATGCAAGAGTTTATTAATTTATTTATTTATGGAAACCAACAACTTTTACACGAAAAATTATATAATAACTAGCTGTTGCCCGCGACTTCGTCCGCGGCAATTTCTGTTATTATGATTAATTAGTATATATGAATATTTTTTCCCCGTTTATAAAACATTTTTTATTGATGCTTCGCTCCTATTGATCGCAGCGTGATGTTTTATAGCCTAAAGCCTTCCTCAATAAATGGACTATCCAACACAAAAATAATTTTCCAATTTGAATCAGTAGTTCCTGAGATTAGCGCGTTCAAACAATCAAACAAACAAACAAACTCTTCAGCTTTATAATATTAGTATAGATTATATTTTTACAGAGTAGAATAGGACCACTACAAGTCTTTCCATGGATGTCGTAGAAGCCAACTTAGAATAAACAAGCTAAACAAAGCTATTAAACATCAAATATGACCTATCCAACCCGTCTGGCCAGCGTGGAGAGTGTAGGCCAAATCCTCTGTCTGTTTTGGCCAAATATGCTCTAAATGTCTCTTGTCTCTGTACTAACAGAGAGGGTCGACTCCTGTAGTTGAGACTAAAAAGCCATGATGATGATGATGATGATAGTCAGTTATTCAGGTAATAACGAGGTTTTTACGGTTATACCACAGACTACTAAATAGTTACAAGATACTGAAAGTTAAGTAACATCAAAACAGCAGATTGACTAAGTATTGTTAAAGAGAAAAATACGTTGGTATTGATATAAATACACCGTGATTTTGAACCCCCTAGCTATATTGAAATCTGGGAATCAGAATCCCTAATGGAACACAGAATTGCAAGAAAAAAAGGCGAAAAACGAAAAAGAAAATTAGGTTTCCCATACAACGTCGTCGATCAGCTGGACGAATTTCTATGAAAGGTTAAATTTATTTTTTCGTTTTTTACCTTTTTTTCTTACAATTCTGTATTCCATTAGGGATTCTGATTCCCAGATTTAAATATAGCTAGGGGGTTCAAAATCACGTTGTATAATGGGTGTACTTACATTAACAATCAGTACCTTCCTGAACTGTAAAAAAACTATTTGTGCAAAGCAAAAGTGAATCAATTTCAACATACAAAGTAAATTCTATTTAACGTATTCAAGTCCGTACAGATATCAATTAAAATTTGTATTGCTGTAAATTTAACATACCTATATAGAAGTAGTACTACTAGGGCCATACTTGGCTAGAGCAGCCAGAGGACTTGGCCTACACTCTCCACGCAAAATTACGAATTTTCGATCGGGTCAAGTATGGCCCTAGTAGTACAGAGAGGGTCATGCTCCTGTAGTGGAGACTAAAAAGGACCTGATGATGATGATGATGATGATATAGAAGTAGATTTTGCGGAGTAGGCAACAATACATAAAAGGCTACAACATGTACAAAAAAAAAATAACGGATTGCACTCCGGGAGCAACTGGAAACTCAATTTAAGCAATGCTAGTTTCCTAAAAAAAACCACGGGTTGCACTCCGGGAGCAACTGGAAACTCAATATAAGCAATGCTAGTTTCCTAAAAAAAAACAACGGGTTGCACTCCGGGAGCAACTGGAAACTCAATATAAGCAATACTAGTTTCCTAAAAAAAAAACCACGGGTTGCACTCCGGGAGCAACTGGAAACTCAATATAAGCAATGCTAGTTTCCTAAAAAAACCACGGGTTGCACTCCGGGAGTGCCGGCAGACGTGAAAACACCGAGCGGTAGAAAGAGAGGGGATATTACTTCCTCTCGTACGCCGCGCCGGGGGTTTTGGGTCACGTGTCCGACTTACGAATTTTCGATCGGGTCACGTATCCTGACGTTATTACTAAAGAAGTTTTCACTTCAGAAATATCTAAGGAACAACTTCAGTATCTCAATATTACATAATCACGTAACCATAACAGCCAACTCACCAAAGCACCTGAGCTTGTGTGGCATTACAGGGGCACCAAATAACCCATAATCAATAACTAATAAGCACTTAATCTTCCGCATTGTCCGTGGGTGTTGTTTGACGTGCACCCATTTGTTTTACTTAACCCTTAATGCGCTTAGAACTCGCATCGTACGTCAGATCGCAGTGCGCTGGCGGTCCTTTCCGGTGTCTGATAAAGGACTATCAATTATATTTAAATTAGGAACCTACTTGAAGTTAGAAGATTTTTGACCGACTAAAAAATCCGGCCAAGTGCGAGGTAACTCGCGAGGAGAGTGTTCCGTCCGTATCAATATAATTTTGTACAAAAAACCAATATTTTTTTCAATTTTTTAGAAAAACATTAGTTGTTTCGGAAATAAGGTAAATGACATGGTATTTTTTGTACTAGGTACTTTTTATTTTAGAATCATGATAAAAATATATTTGAGCGCCTCTCAACCTTGTCCTTACGCCTTGTCTGTATGTTTCACGCCAATTTCTAAAATACGTTGACAAACAATGTTAAGAATAAGTTTTACTCGACTACGGCGAAGCAAAAGGAGGATTATGATTTTGAACGATATGTATATGTTTTGTTAGGGTAAGTTGCATACGACAACCACGGCATTCCTCTAACAAACAATAAAGAACTATGAATTTAAAATACATTAAAATGTACCGTATGAGTTGTTTATATAATAAGTAATCCTTACTTAATATTATAAATGCGAAAGTGAGTTTGTTTGTTTGTTGGTTTGTTTGTTTGTTTGTTTGTTTGTTACGCTTTCACGTTGTAACTACTGAACCGATCATCATGAAATTTTGCATACACGTTATCTAGGGTACGGAGAAGGACATAGGGTACATTTTATCCCGGGAAAAAGTACTGTTCCCGAGGGATCGACATTGACGCGGGCGGAGCCGCGGGCGAAAGCTAGTAGACGATAAAAATAAAATATTATTAGTTCGTAAGAACATAACAATTTCAGGTGCGAATATTTTCGTGTTTCATACTTTTTAGGGCGTGTTTTTAGCAGTCGGGTTTTTGTTTTTGAACTTTTTATATTGTTTATATTTATACAGTGCTGTAAGATCTAATTAACGTCTAAATGATACGTAAGTTACGGTATTATTGTAACTTAAATATCTATTTAATTTCAAAATAACCGCCCTAAGCTTTGAAAATTTCAGAAAACGGAGCCCGCCATATGCCAGGCGGCGTGGCGATACAAACGCGGATGGTCTAAACGCGTTGGCTACTTTGGATATTTTCGTTTTTTAGGAATATTCAAGAGTTATTCGAAAAAGAAAAAGATATGATGGCTGCCTTATCTTTAATGCAATAATAATCAAAAGTTTCACGGTTAATTTTAATGTATTTGGTGAATAATGCTATATACCGAGTAAATTAGACGTGATTTGGAGGCAACTTTGCAATTTTTTTCTATCGAGAAAATTTAACGCAATCGTGTTTTTGAGTCATATAGTTACCAGAGTTAGTCCTGAACTTTGCTGCATTTTTATTTCAACTTGATCATTTAATTATTATTGATATAACAGTCAATCATGCAAAGCAGTGTGAGGTAGTACGGGCCGTTAAGACTGTATCACAGCCTTAAACGTTTTCTGAAACTCTCAACGATTTTCCGTACTTACCTCTTTATATTTTATCCCACTCATCATCATCATCATTTCGAGTACGTGACACGGTCAATCGACACGAAATAGGTAATCATCACCATGTCTTCTTAGTCTCCACGAGGAGCGCGACACTCTCCGTACTACCGGAGCCATACTTGGCCACAGCAGACAGAGGGTTTGGTCTACACTCTCCACGCTGGCCAGACGGGTTGGAGAGGTCTAATTGAGATTTATGAGCTTTGTTTAGCTTGTATTTCCTAAGTCGCCTCTTACGACCTCCATGGGTAGACTAGGAGTGGTCCTATTCTACTGTACCGGAAACCACACGGCTATAAATACACGGATATAAACAGAAATAGGTATAAACAGAAGCAATAAAATAATTTCATTTTTATAGACACAAAATCTGCAGGCGCAACAGCTTGTATGCTTGGGCCTTAAAATGCAATGTCACTTATATGAGAACAAGAAAACAATCAACATGTAGGTAAATATTGATAAACAATTTAATAAATTTTATGACAACCTTACATAATAACATTGCTCATGTAACATTCACGCAAAAATTCCAAATATCAGGTTTAATGGTCCATGTTTTAAAAAAATTGATTTTTATAGTCTGCCAATTCTCTTCGTACGTTGTAGCTTTTGCTTTCATTTTATTGTATGGGATATCAGTGTTATTGCCAATCGTTTCTTTTAGTTCCTCGTACTTACATAATAGGGTTTGGAATTTTCTGTACAGGTTGTACTTACTGATACATAGTGAACTACTTAATGATTTTGCTTTTTTCTTTGTCATGCCTTGTTTTCGGCCTTGCACTGCAACTTCGACTAATCTGAAACAAACAAACTCTCAGTTGACCAGGTCATTGACATAATTTATTTGCATTATTTTCCAAATTACATGTGTTGCAAAATGTCAGCTCAATTTAAATTGCAAGATTTGTTAACAGTCACACGCAGGTGAAAGTAAATCAAACTATAAAGCGTGTAACTTAACCAACGCCGTTTCCGTGAAGGGGTGACTTAGCCCGTCAAAATGAACAACTTTTCCTATGGGACCAATGCCGGGAACACAAAAAAAATTGTCATTTTCATACAAAAGCTGGCCGGTCCGGCAATTAGTACTCGTATGAAAATAACAAAAAAAAAACCGGCCAAGTGCGAGTCGGACTCGCGCACGAAGGGTTCCGTACCGTCATCGATAAAAACGGCAATAAATCATGTCTGTTGTATGGGAGCCCCCCCTTTAATATTATATTTATTTTTATTTAATTATTTATTTTTAAAGTGAATATATAACTAAATATTATGTGAATATTTCAAGCGTATACCTGTTGCCTTAAATATTCATTTTATTCTATTTTTTAGTATTTGTTGTTATAGCGGCAACAGAAATACATCATCTGTGAATATTTCAGCTGTCTAACTATCACGGTTCATGAGATACAGCCTGGCGACAGACGGACAGACAGACAGACAGCTGAGCGACATTAATAGGGTCCCGTTTTTACCCTTTGGGTACGGACCCCCAATAAAGGAGTTCCTAGCATTGGTCCCATAGTAAAAGTTGTTCATTTTGACGGGCTGAGTTAACCCTTCATGGTAACTTTGTTGATATATGTGTGAAAAGAACCCGTTTTTAAAGCAACCAACTCAATAGTTTTAATTTATAATAGGGATGTCTCAGCTATGTTTGTGAATCACCTGATCTTAAGGACATGTTAAAATGATTTGTCCCTGGAGTGATTATCAAGAAATCTCTAGATTATTTGATACGGAAGACTGACAGGCTTTGACTAATAATTGTAGTACTGGTACAAGATTTCAAATGTATGCACCTAAGTATCTTGAGATAAAAAAATATGATTGTTACTACACTTGACAATCAAGCACCATAATTCGAATTTTGTTGCTTGAATATCAAGTGTGTAGTGTTTTGACAAGCTCTGTGGCTTAGTGCTCATCATGGCAGGCTGCCTACACTGGGTTCAAACCTCGGTCAGGTCAAGATGGAAAATGATCTTATTCAGATTGGCCTGGGTCTTGGATGTTTATCTGTATAAAATATGGTATTACTAAATTAGTATCCAATAACACAAGTCTTAAACTTACATTGGGGCTAGCTCAATCTGTCAGATTTGTCCATATATCTTTATATATTGTACCATTTAAATCGAAAAACTGGCCTAGTGCGTGTCAGAATACCCCAAAGGGTCCATAAAACAATATTTAACTTCAAAAATGCGTATAAAACAGGTATTTTGTCTCCGATTAAAATTAAAAACTGAACAACCCTTAATTTTATTCGGTTTTATTATGGTACTGTTATAGTGGAAATAGATATAAACAATTTGTAAAAATTTCAAGTTTCTACCCATTACGATTCAGTAAATACATCCCTGGAGTCATACTATCATAATCCATACATAGAGGGATTGGGAGAGCGCAGTCTCTCCAAAGCTGAAGACCAGAAGATAGAATGTCTTCTGCTCACACACAATGGGTCCAAACAAGTGGCCTTGTTGTGGAAAATTGCATACAGAACCAGTTGAACATAGAGGGATTAGTAACAGGTCCATTTTTACCCTTATGGAAGCCAAAAGCTTTATTTGATTAATTTTTACTGCACTTAATGTAAAATTAAATAATATCATTAACAAACATACCCGCCATTAGCTTTTGTCCAAACAATGCTTCCTGCAGCAGGCCTGATTTTAGTCTCCGATTTTACGTGACAAAAAACAACAGAGGTTTGATGAAATTCTGGCACCACTTTAGGTTTTACTAAACTCTCTACATCTCGTTTCAAAAATGCTCTTGTCAGGGATTCTTCTGAATATGGAACTCCACCACCAAATACAAACTTAGTAATATGTATTGGTTCAATCAAAAGCATATCCAATAACCTTCCTTGAATTCCCATATGGATCCATTTAGCCATTTTATCACTACAAGAGACGGACAACGTTCGATCCCCTCTACCAGGCTTTGTGCGTACTTGGCCGAGTAAATGATATTGGGCACCAGCTTCCTTTAGATCTTGATCATTATGTAGAAGACATTTAGCGCCTGTTCTATGTATATCACTCACGGGTTTCTTTGCATCAGTATTACAAACATCATCTTGCGCTTTCCGCTTACTTGATTGCAGAATATCACCATAATGTTCTTCCTCACTTTTGGAAAATATTGAGGCGTCTCCGCAAGGCAACTGTGACGAATAAAATATAAACTTTATGTTGTCCTTCAACTTAAATCTATTATTCTCCTTAACAAATATTGAATTATTATTTTCTAAGGTTCTGTCAATATTTTCATACAAATAAAGTATAAAGCCTCGCCTAGCGATGACTTCAGCATGACTGTCATTTAGTACATCACCTGATGGGGACATTTTTGTAGCTCCAATACATTTGGATCCAGTCCCCAGGGATATCACTTCAAGTTTATCACTAGCATTGTCATACTGAAGGATACAGGACATGACGGTCCATTCATTCTCAATGGGCTTTCCAGTTTTCGGTAGTTTTTCGAATAAATTCAAACAACATCGTCCTATTTCATCGACATCATAATTTTTTAGGTTAGACATATGGTTATGCTCTTTTTAACTCCAACTTGATCCAATGTTTATGCAGCGTAAGAAAATTATTTGAAATAATTTATATTTATGTACAAAATCATGCGAAGAATATAACTATTAATTGATTCCTTTAAATGTATCCATAATAAATATAAGAATGATCCGTATCGTTATCGTCGTTTATTTGTTTACACTTTTATTTTAACGTCAATGACGTTTGGTCGTATAAAATCAAAAATGTCACATTGACATTTATTTTTCCAAGGACTTAAGACGCGCGCTAGGCACAGAAGTAAATAGGCAGGCAGGCTTATCTACATTATATTTTTTCATACAAATCTCAGAGATAATTATCCAGTTCCAGTTAGTATCTAGGTAATCAAATATTGACCGCAAAAATATCCTAATATGCATAAACTTAGGTAAGAAAATAAGCCAGTCAGACAATAAAATTATGTAACTAAAATAATTTACCTTCGCCAAAACTAGTTTTTATTTGCCATTCGTAATTACGATTTAACACCTGTTATTCAGTCCAATAAACATGTTTAATTGGTGAAACTGCAATTAATATCGATCAGAAAGCCTCAATATTATTATAAAAGTTGCTTGAGACAGATTTATTGCTTCACATCCAAAGTTTGCATGATTTGGTGAAAGTAATAATCTCAAAGCTACAAATCATAAACGTATCGATTTATTGATCGATTATGTCTGTCTAATGATCTCATTCACACATTATTGCTTTATTACTTCGATAAGATGTAATAAGTAGTTACAGTAGGTATTATGCTTTTATAGTATTCTTAGGTGCCTAATTATAAAAAATGACGAAGTAGACATGAGTAGTGTTCCTAACACTAAGTATTGTTTCATACTCTTGAGCGTAATAAAGCCTTGTCGTCCTCAAAGTCTAAGGTAAAATTATATAAATTTAATAGTAAGTAGGTAACTAAGTGCGTAATGTCTTGTTTTTTTCCTGTGGGAAGCAAGCAACTAAATTGATCATCCAATTTAAAAGCGCAACACAACACTGAAGTCTTCATCTCTTCATCAATCACGGGACCGTTGAAGCGGGCTATAACGGCACACAGATTATCAGAGACCGCCAGATCAGCGTGTGGACGTAAATATTGACGAATTATTCTTAATTATGCCACCGCGTTGTTTGGCCGGTTATGAAAATTGACACAAAGTAGGTAGGAATGTCATTATCTGTTGGATCACCTGTTAAGTTCTAACAATGATGTACAAATGGACCATCAGCCGACTTTTTAATTGACTGCCAAGAAGGCTTATGTGTTTCGCACATAGGTACAAGATATGATGTATGGGATGTTTGTAAATTTATTTATTACCTCGTTTCTTCCAAACAGCTGGATTGATTTCAACAGTATTGTTGTGTCTCAAAACGGGTATTGTCCTTAGATTGGAATCTGGTTGGTTTTTAATTCTTGAAATAATACTTCTTTTCTGATATTCATTAACTACCTAGTACTAGTATCTCAATAGTGCATGCCACAGCACCACTACTTACTAGACTAGAATAAAATATTTTAAGCCTTTATAGTACCTTTTAGTATATCCCAGTCCATTACATATCTATACTCTGTAGGAATTATACCGATTAGGTACTTATACGGATTACTTAATCCTTCTTATATGTATTCCCAGGATTTCATATGGTGTCTGGTAAAACCTCTGTTGGATAAAATCGAAAATTGCTATGCAGACGCTCGACGGATTAAAATCTACACCATCCGTCGCATAGTTTTTTATCAACCTAGGTATATTGTCTCACTGCTGGGCAAAGGTCTCCCCGATCTTCTTTCACTTGTCCCTGTCAGATGTTTCTGGACCAACTTCTCAGAAAAGCGTCTAGGTCGTTTTTCCAGTGCTTTCTCGGCCTACCGCGGCGATGATGACCATCTACAAGCGACCACTCTGTTGCTATCCTAGCTCATCTATCGTTATGCATTCTGCTGACATTCCCCGCCCAATCTCATTTTAGTACTGCGGCTTTGGTGTCCACATCAGTGATTCCCGTTTTTTAACGGATTGTAGCTTTTGGGATTCTATCTATCCTTTTTACTCCTAGCACTAGCATACTTCGCTCCATTGCTCTCTGGCAAATCTTGAGCTTGGACTTAAACTCTTCGATCAGTGACCATGTCTGAGCACCGTAGGTTAGGACGAGCAAAATACACATGTATGTCGATAAGTATGCGCTTCAGTGACAAGGGAAGGTCACCCTTCATGTAATCTTTCCAGGACCAGTAGCTCCTCCATGAGTTCTCGCATAGTTTAAATCAATTATTTGTCTCAACGATTTCGTGGTAGCTAATATTATAAAAATACACAGGTTGTAGAAAGAGGCTACGTTGCACTGCCTACCAGGACTAAGATGCACTGTAAAGATAGCGTACGTAACAATTACTTACTTGAACCAACTAACCCGGTCAAGACCATAGTTATCAAATCTAACTAGCTTGGTATATATATGGTACATAGGCCTAGTTAACCATTCATCACAAGTTGCCGGACACGGGTGTTATGGTCTCCCATTATGCCGACCATATAGACCTCTTAACTACATAGACGACACATAGGCTAAATCGTTTACCTACTGATGTTATGTCTCTTATAAAAGTTCACCATATTACACATTAGGTACTGCAGCTTGCTTGCCACTTAGTGCTAAAGAGGAGCTATTTTCTTATAACGATAAATGGCGAACTTATTAGGAAGCCAAGACCTTTTATTTCTAGTGTACCTACATAAAATAGGAATAGTTCAATTTACTGTACGATAAGTGGATTTTACAAAGGGAAACCCCTATGCAATTTGTCTATACACCGTGTAAATTTACCACCGATATTCCCTTCAACGATATAACTATATCGTTGAACTTTCCTTCCAAAAGTGTTGGTCCCTCCCATCGGAAATGTTGTTCATTTTAACGAGCCAAGTCACCTCTCTATGAGTATGTCGATGGTTAGTTTACATGCTGCGTAGCGTAGGTATCCGTCAACTACATTCTGAATCTACTGGACTTATTTTATATTAATGTTATAGCTACTTATGCAGGGCAGGTATATTTATATGAAGGTAATTTTTTTCTTCAATGGATACATATAAATATGTGATATCTGTATTATTGTATTGTCTATTCTTAACTAGTCAGTGGGCGGCCATCAGTGGGCGTTGATGAAAGAGGGTTGTTTGTCATTCCACGCCTCATTATAGTACGAGATGACAGCCCCGATCCAAACAATTTGAAAATCAAAGCATAGTCCACAACGCAGATTGTGCTATCTTTTTGATACGGGAAATTGGGCTTTCGAATTTGAATCACGATATGCATCTTCAATCCATTGTAGGTCACAAGGTATTTAGCATATAACTAGGTGATCTTTAATGCATCTTATTTCTTTTTTATGCCGACTTTAGTAAGTACCTACACATCTATCTGATTTTGATAAGCTCCGTGGCGCTGTGGTTAACACGCCAGCCTGCGACACGAGGGTGCCCGGGTTCGATCCCCGGTCAGGTCAAGATGGGAAATGATCTTTTTCAGATTGGTCTGGGTCTTGGATGTTTATCTATATAAGTATTTGTTATAAAATATGATATCGTTGAGTTAGTATCAAATAACACAAGTCTCGACCTTACCTTGCTCAATCTGTGTGATTTGTCCGTATATATTTATTATTTATTACCTATCTGACTTTTTTATCTTGCACTTAGCACTCACTTTAGTGTCTTCTGTCAATCGCCTTACCTTCAAAGGTTTTATGAACAATCTTACTGAAGTGAACTGAAGAACTAAGTATGGCCTGGACCTTACTTTGTTCAGTAAGATTTTCAGGGTCAAGGGTTATTTAGGGCCTATCAATACAGTTTTTTAATTATATTTCCGTTTTCCAACAAATAATTTGTTCCAAACTAGGTAGCTGACCCGACAGACGTTATGCCTTTTTTTAAAATTTCCGCGCAACTTATTAATATTTTGTTTCCTGCTACAGAGAAAAAAAAACACGACAAAAAAGAATTAGCCAAATCGGTCCAGTCGTTCACACGTGATGCCGTGACCAAGGGTAACAGGAATTAATTTTTATATATCTACTAGCTGTTGCCCGCGACTTCGTCCGCGGCAATTTCTGTACTTACTTACTTACTGCAGTGGCGCAGCGACCCAAAGTGGATCTTGGCCTCCGACACTAGAAGCGAACTAGAAGGCAATTTCTGTTATTATGATTAATTTGTATAGATGAATAATTTTTTCCCGTTTTAAAACATTTTTGATTGATGCTTCGCTCCTATTGGTCGCAGCGTAATGTTTTATAGCCTAAGTCTTCCTCAATAAATGGACTACCCAACACAAAAAGAATTTTCCAATTTGAACTAGTAGTTCCTGAGATTAGCGCGTTCAAACAAACAAACTCTTCAGCTTTATAATATTAGTATAGATTTGCAATAGACTCATGCATTAACATCTTAAAAGTGTTACTTTGGAAATTTTATTACAGTTGACAGTAGCAATGCTTTTCGAACTAGGCTGATGTGGACTGAGAGTGATGATGATGATAATGGCGGTCATGCATAACCGACATGGAAATGAGAAGTTAATCTATTTAAGTACTTACGTCCTTCCCCAATGCACGGTATGCACAGGCGGCATGGGACACCATTCCAAAAGGCTTAAAAAGGATAAGAAAACAGAGCCCTTCATCAGGTAGGTATCCTTTATGCCAGTCATCTTAAACTAGATCTCAAGACGCATCCACACATGTTTTACAGCAAACTGTAGTAGGCGCCCCCATAATAATCTTATCTTTAGCGACAAACCTTACCAATCAAATTACAACTGGAATAATAATAACATGCTTGTAATGCGTATATATATATGCCATAAAATGCCAGTATGTGAGGGCTCAACTATCCCGACGCTCTAGCCGAGTTCCCACATAAATAGGAAGTAGGAAATAGTGGAGAACAGAGACTCGACACAAAACACATACCTACAGAGAATAACTTTATTGGTTACAGCTTATGTATAACAAGACCGTACCGTACGTGTACCGTATAAATAGAACTGAACGGTCCGAGAGATGATGGTAGACTCATTCTTGAGTGATGAGAGAGAATTACTTCTAAAAAATAGATTACTCTAAAAATGGAATGGAATGGAATGAAATTTGAATTAAAATGAGGAATGAAAAATGGACAGGATGAGAAAGAAATGAGGTTGGACATGATGCAGTATGCAGGTGGCATGCTGCAACGTTACAAGTATATAGACGTCAGTTTAGTAATTCGATAATCCTATATCATGATTGCGTAACAAACACACAAACTTTCGCATATCACTGCTATGATGTCAAATGAGTGAAAGGAGAATCATTTAAGGGAAATTCCAAAATGATCAGAACATTTGATGTCAATGTTCAATTCTAATCAAATGTGTTAGGTACAATTAAATATTACAATGAAACATTTTAATACTTACTTATATTAATAAAATAAATATAAATATATACGGACACAAATCACACAGATTGAGCTAGCCCCAAAGTAAGTTCAAGACTTGTGTTAAGGGATACTAACTCAACGATACTATATTTTATAACAAATACATATATAGATACACATCCAATAATAATATCTATGGCCAGAACGATCATAATTTCACCGTGTATACCTACTTATGTTTAATAGTTTTGCAGTTGTTTTATTTTTTTTATCGTTATCAAAATCTTTCTTATGTTTATTTATTTCGTCGATTTATGCCGCCATGATACTAATCTAAATGTAAAACGCGTTTGGTATTTTTCATTGAACTTTACTCCGACCTGACATGAGAACAAGTTAGGTCACGTATGGTATGCGTATGACAGTAATGCGACTTGATATTTTTTATCTGTTGCATACTAGCCCTATCTTAGATCTTAGACCTTGGTATTCAACAAGAGTAATCTATCAAAAATATCAAAATAGGTACTTACTGTATCTGGGATCATTTTTACATTCAGGGTAATTCAAATCCTCACTAATATAATAAATGCGAAAGTGAATTTGTTTGTTACGCTTTAACGACGTAATTACGCCGACGTAATTAAACTGATCATCATAAAATCTTGTCGAGGGTACACGGCAGTGGGCTACCTTACATTCCGAAAAAGTAAACTGTTCCCAAGTGACTGACATAAATTTCGACTATCTGACTATCACGGTTCATGATATACTACTAATTATTACAATATTAACGGTCAACCAGGTTTCGAAGCAATTTGAAGCGATGCTGTCTCTTATAGTTTAGATGAATAGTAATAATTAATGATGAACAATCACACTGTCGTGTGACCTCTGATTTTAAAGGCGGTTAGGTGATTTTTTATGCACCCATGGACCTAGGCTTAGATCCATGCATGCACCTGACTTTTTAATTTTGTTACTGTTCTGGCGCCTTTACCGTATTCGCCTCCTTTGGCGCCCTCCCCTTGACCAGGTACCCCTGGACTGTCACCCACTTCGCACACCCCTAACGCCGCTACTGCAGATTCTGAGTATTTTAAAGTTCAAGACAAGTAAAATGGCCGAAGTTTCATATATTTCAAGGTGTAAGCTGAAATCACAGTAAATTAAAAGAGTTGGCGAGGCAAGCATATTAGGGCTAATTTACTCATAAAACCTGCTTCAAAATTGTATGACATGCAGGCTTCCTGCTTTGAGCATCAGCCTCACCTCAACGAGCATAGCATAGCGTTATTATTTATTCTTTGGTACCTACCAAAAAAAGCGCTATCGACTATCCAAACCAAATTGTCAATGGTTGCATGAGTAGACAATTGTCTTTTTGGTACATTTGTCTAATTAGTTAACACATGTACTTTTTTCCAAAATACTTAAGTATTTTGGAAACGCTCAAATATCTGGCCTTGCTTCTATTGCCGTTTTGAGACTTCAGCTTTGAGTTAAGGGTCGAGCTTCTAGCGTTCGACCCTTACGTTAAGCCACTCTTAGACTATTTGCCTCCTCTACCCCAGACTGGAGGCAAATATCTTTTGGTACATTTGGCTAAGTAGTTAACACGTGAACTTTTTTTAAAAGGGCTCAAGTATTTTGGAAAGGACTCAAATATCTGTTCTTGCTCCTATTGCCGTTATTAGACGCTCCTAGCGTAGGACCCTTACTTCAAGCCTCTCTAAGATTAGCCACTGGAAGCAAATATCTGGTAGATACACTCTGATGCTTAGAGCGCTACAGTCTCTCACTATAACCAGCCTTTAGTATGGACTACATGCAAGTGTAATATCATTAAATGATCTGTGCTACAAGCAAATTTCTGCCGCGATCGACGAGGCCGCTGCCTTATGCAACTGAATTATCGCACACCAGTGGTTTAGAAGTGTTGTTTAAGTCATTACTTACAGCTAAGGAGGTAATTGAATCTTTCTGTTAGTGATGAAAGTAGTATATTAGTTCATAAGATTTTATAGCAGCTAAGGTGTAGGTAAGTCAATAATTTATATTGTTTGAATTGTGTATACTACAATCTTAATAGAAAACTGTGGCAAGCTTAGATATTGGTACCGCGTTTACTTATTACGAGATTACTATCAAAATAATATCGATATGCGTGCGTATCGAATGGCGGCAATAGTGTAATACTTTCTCAGTCCTCACTAACAGAGTAAATATATTTTTTGTTTAAATTACTTGGGATTCGGCAATTCCGTTATAATAGTGTTCTAAGTTCCTTCATAACAATATTGTTCGCTATTAAATAAAAAGATAAGCAAGTATTGAAATCATACAGCCGAGGGCGAGTAGTGAAAGGAAAGGAAACAAAGCTGGGTGGTGATCATTTCCTAGTGATTTCTACACTGTAGCCGTTTATTTGTTTTATAACCCGCTTGTTTCTTCCGCATTAAACTTTTTAGATTGATTAATGGTTATTAAAATAGTGTGAACCTAGAAGTTCCTAGGTTAACTATTTAAACCTGAAAACGATTAAAAGTGTGTACCTACATTTTCTCCATTTGCTTAAATTGGGTAAATAAAGTTTGCAGCTTGTTTGACATTTAAAATCTACTGCCTTTGACAACCGTTTGGTTCAGTGGTACCGTTTTGAATTGCAGGGTCCCGGGTTCGATCCCCGGCCAGGTCATGATGGAAAACGATCTTTTTCAGATTGGCTTGAGTCTTGGATGTTTATCTATATCTTGGATGTTTGCCTATTATAAAATATAGTATCGTTAAATTAGTTTCCTACGACACAAGTTCACAACAGCGGGACTCAATTTGTGTCATTTTCTTCATACGGACGAAGTCGCGGGCAACAGCTACTCTTTACTATAAAGGTACTTAGTATAAGAAATAATTGTATTTGGTTGTTATTAAGAGTGGAATGGGTTCAATACATGCGAAAATATATTCGATTGGCATCATTATTGCTTCGGCTCTTTTGTGGATCTCTCACAAAAGAGCCGTTGCAATGATATACTTCTAAGATGAAATTGTTCAGTCAAACAGATGGGAATAATCGGGAGATCTGCGAAATAAAAACATAATGAATTAAAATGTCAATAATAATGATAAAACACGTCAAAATCTATGACAACTAATATTATTCTAATGAAAAAACTGTCAGCAATATCAAACCTCAGCACGAAATAATAAATGTCGACACAACGTATAAAGTTGTAGATGATCTTTTGAGATAAACAATAAGAAAGCACTGTCTTCACGATTTCAAGCGGGCAAGGTCGACTTGAAACACGTTACGCAATGTTTGGGAAGTCTTTATCTCCAATCAAATGGTCGTCATTCAAAGTTTCCTAAATTATGCAACCCTAATTGAAAACGTTGGCGCTAACACAGACCCCTGCGGCGCACCACTTTACAATGCAACAAAAGAATAAAATCAATTTGCATCTCTTTCTAATCGATTAGTAACAGATTCAAAGAATATTAGACTATGGATTTGATTTATATGGTGACCAGAGTGATAATTTATTGTTGTGAGATAATTAATAATATTAACGGGATTTAGTAACTGTGTCTGTTTTTTAGGGTTCCGTACCCAAAGGGTAAAAACGGGACTTTATTAATTTGGCTCCGCTGTCCATCTCTCTGTCTGTCTGTCTGTCACCAGGCTGTATCTCATGAAGCGTGATAGTTACACAGTTGAAATATTCACAGATGATGAATTTCTGTTGCCGCTATAACAACAAATAATAAAATAAATATAAATTTTATAAAAATAAAATTAGTTAAAGGGGACTCCCATACAACAGACATGACTTTTTTGCCGTTTTTATAGAAAACAATTCGGAACCCTTCGTGTGCGAGTCCGACTCGTATTTCGCTGGATTTTTTTTGTTTGTTTTTTTTTTCAGAATCTTCCTACGACCACCAACTTAGAACAAAACCATTTTTTCTTACATGGAGAAGAACAAGGAATATATTTTTATTTTCAAATGTCGGATCTAATTAGTTGTAAAGTGAGTGAGGTTTCCGGACATTTCTAATCGTCATCTTGGAAGTTGGAATGTTGTATCTGTCGCTAATCGTCGTTTAATATCTCTGGGTCATCTTCTTGATCTGGGACTTGGAATTAACCAATTGGGCGCCATTGACTACTTTAAAAACGGTATCGTGACTAAGACGCCATTGACAACTAAAGGTATTACAATTTGTACTAGCCTGGCGCTGGCGTCGGGCGTGAAGTAATGTAAACAAGCGCTGGCGCGCCATGGATTCATCCCGGTTGCCGTAGAAACAGCTGGATCGTGGAGTTTAAAAGCGAAGTTGTTAGTGGGATAGGACGGCGATTAAAGACACGTGGATATGTTCCCCGCTCTGAATGGTACCCGGTTCAAAGGCTGTCCAAAGTAATCCAAAGAGGAAATTCGGCAAGCATAATGGGCACCTTTGAATCGGGTACGATTCGGGGTGGTATTTTTGGCTGATTTAAATGTATCTGTAATATTGACGGAACTGTTGTAAATTCTGTATTCGTTTTTGAACAAATAATCTCTTAGTTAAAAATCTAGAGAAGGCAGGGCAGTGGTCGTAGCACTCGTAGCCGCATGATGAGGAAAATTACTTTAGTCAAAAGACATTACAATTTACACTCGGAAAGAAGAAGAACCATTTAATTTGAGAACTTTTATCTACGTAGGCAGGTAATAGACAAAGCTCTAATCTATATGCACAGAAGACTTTTTCTTCCTTTTTCTAAGTCTTTTTCTTTTCAGTTTGAAAACATTGGTTAACGAGCACAGAGGAAATAAAAATAGTAGAGATAAGCATGTAGACAGAAAAGGAAGGTCATAAAACTTTAGATCAAGGCAAGTCGATAGGATTTAATCCTATTGTTCTTGTTAGAAATTTGTACCATAGTAACCAAATATGCTTTATCAAAGCTGATAAATCTATTCAGCATCCAACCACAAGGATTGATAGCATCACCGTGACTTTGGCCGCGACCTTGACCACAATGATGATAAACGTCGTGATCCAGGCTCCGGAGGCAAGTGAGGTCAAATGGACCAATCAAACTGCAATGAACGATAAGCGGTTTTGTCTCGTATGCATTTATAAGAATCATTTACACGTCAATGAGAGATTATAAGTCAGAGAGCTTTGATTTCGAATCAGTTAAAAATATAGGTATGATTTTAGGATCTATGTAGCGCTAAAACCCAGTGTTGAGCTGATATAGAGCTGTGAACATCGCACACCCAGAACAACAGTGCACTAAGTCAAAATATCTCATTTTTCAGAATCAACCAAAAACGGGTATCTCGTGTTGCATGAAACTATTTGGCATAGTCTCATACATAATAATTTGCAAAAAATAGTACGTATCATCATTGTTTAAGTTCAGCCAGTTAAAAGTGTAAATAGAGCAAATAATACGCATTTTAGACTTAATTCGCTGTTGAGGAATGATTGTAATTAATAAAAAATAATTATTTTGAGTTATGCCTATTTTACTGATTAAAGTTGAAATAATACACTTTTATACTACTGATAATTTACGTCAATTGAATTTACAATAACGACCCATTTTCTTTGTTTTATTACGACATACCACTTTTTTTGGAAAATAATACACCCGATTAAACTAAAATGAATGTATTTCTTACACGTAACATATCATTACACGTAACAATCACTAAACTTATTTTAAACAGTAATTGACCAGCTTTCTCTTTCATAGATGCGAAAATTAATCAAAAATAATACGGTTATCAATATAAACATATTTTAGTTGAAAATTCTACAAAAATGTGGAAAACTTTATATTCAGATCTAACAAACAAAACAGTAAAAATATCCAGTCTTCTAGACCACGGATGTTGCGAATATTCGCATCCGCATCCGCAAATGCGGAGCCTCCGCATAAATTTGGACGTCCGCATCTGCATTCGCATCCGCAATAGATCAACGCAGATTTTCATGCGGATGCGAATGTCATACGAATTGCGACAAGAAATAAAAGTGGCGGGGCCTGCGAATGGCGCGTGCCACATTATATTGTAATATTAAGTACAACGCTCCTATTTTTAACTTCACGATCTATGAAATAAAAAAAATGTGTGTGAAGTAAAAATATAGGAGTTTTAGACTTGATGCATATTTCATTAATAAGAGTGTTAATTATTTCTTTATCATACTGACTGAACTGAATACAAATTTTCATTAATAAAAATAATATTACTGTTTTGCATTACAACAAAACAGGTATTACGTGGCTGAGAACACAAGGCGTTCGGTTGAAGAAGCTGTCTGCAATTTTCCCCATAATAATGCTTTAACTTACTTTATCCGGCGGTATATATCCAGTTTCATCATTCCACTCACCAGAGGGCGCGACATCAGTTATCAATTGTCTGATGTTGGCAGTGCTTTTTTCTCATAGAAGTCTTCATCCAGCTAGAGCCTCGCTCCAACGCCTTGTGTTCTCAGCCACATAATACCTGTTTTGTTGTAATGCAAAACAGTAATATTATGTGCCATATCGAACACAAGGCGTTCGGTTGAAGATCTGTTTGTTATCTGCTGGTGATAAGGAATGATTAAGAAACACAAACGCTATGTGAACATTAAGAATTATACAGTAGGAGTTGAAATAAACAAGTTTGTAAAGTAATTTACTTTAATTTGAATCACTAGAAAAATAAAAATGAACAATATTATGATATAATATCTGATCCATAAACATAAATCTGTTACTTCTAAACAATCTTATTAAAAATTAAAATTTTCTTCTCAAAACAATGATTAAGCTTATTAAAGCTTCAAACAAGATTCTTTTTTTTTTTTTATTATTAAACAATTGAGAAATTATTATGTAATAAATCACTTAAATTAATATGAGATCTTTGAACTGGACGGCAGTAATGATTTGTAAAGGTTTTAATGCTTCTCCAGTTTCCTCTTTCCAAAATTTCCTGCACTGGTCTATTTTCTATCCAGCCCTTTGAGGCTACCGCTGATCTAATACTTCCTGGAGATGCATCAATGTTGGCCTCTTTAAAAACGGTTTTCACCCACCCTGCAATCATAGCTCTTGAAGCTGGCTTTATTGGTCCCGTGATGGAAATAAAAAGAGAGTTTAAATTACCGCCCTCCACTCTACGGTGAATCGACATATCTATAAGTTTAGTTATATGATAAACTGGGCAAACCCTGCTTTCAGCATGACGAATCAATTTCCATCCAGATTGTTGGTACGTTCCTGTGTCTGTTTTAGATCCAAATTTGGGCCACATAATTATCTCTTCTTCATTTATTGCTATGTTCTCTTCAGAAATATCCAGTAAAGTTAAATCACGAATCCGCCTACCTGAGGCTAATAATAACACTATAGCAGTTCTTCTTATATTTATTTATATTTATTATTATTAATTCTTGAAATATGGAATAGTGAATCTATAAATGGAGTCTTAATTAACCACTCGAAGAGTATTTTTGTGTCCCATACGGGGGTTTTAGGAGATGGTTTTTTAGTGAGAGAAATCGCTTTTAGAATCTGGCTAATGTAAAAATTTTTTGAATATTTATCATTAGGTTCGCAATATGTCAGTATTGCCGATTTATGTAAACATATGGTATTGTAGGCAAGCTGTAGGCAAGCAATTTTCCATGCTGGTCTGGGAGAAAAAAAAACGTAGAATGTGCCAGCTGCTTCTCTTCCCGCGCAGATCGTAAAAGCCGATCGAGGGATTGGGCTAAAATCTGCGGAATCATGTCAGTAGGCGATGCGGCTAGCAACCCATCACTATTTTATTCCGTTTTCCATCTAAACGCCCTCCAACATGCTAAATGTGGCCATAAGGTCTTATAGACCTTGGCTCTGTCTACCCCGCAAGGGAGGAAGACGTGATACTATGTATGTATGTATGTATGTATGTAGGCAAGCTGTTCTTATAAAAATAAATTTGCTAAAAAATGGGCAATATCATTAGGATTTGGGGATTTGTCATTAATGCCCTTGGTTCTGCACCACGAGATCCATCTCCTAATTGGTGCCTTATAGGTTGATAAGGTAGAGTTACGCCAACTATTTTTAAATAAGTCCTGTTCTTTTACGGTCCAATGAGAGATATTTTTGAACCAGCCCCAATTTTTCATGCTTGGAGAGATAATTTTTCCACCATCGGTGGACATGCTCCTGCTGTCTGATCTATCAAGACCTTCCGCAGGTCTGTGATTGGGATCGGATCGGACAGTGCTCTGACCTGAAGGTCCGGCAGCCAAAAGCATTGGGTCCACAGAGGTGCTATTAGAATGTAAGTGCCCTTCGCACTGTTTAGATGTGCTAGTACTCTCGGCATAAGGTTGGGCGGTGGAAATATCCACCCCAGATTGTATTCCCATTTTTGACTGAAGGCGTCGTAGAAAGCCGCTGACCCATCTGTCGAGTCCAGCGTAACATACCGAGCGACCACCGCGGTGTTTTTCGACGCGAACAAGTCTATGTCGGGTATGCCCCATCTTTTGAATACGGCCTCCGTGGCCTGTGGTAGTAAGTGCCACTCCGGAAGTGGTCGACCTCTTGACTGACAGTCTGCAATTCCGTTTAACCTCCCCGGGAGGTAACATGCCGACAGTGTTATGTTTAACTGCTCGGTTAGCTTTAGTAACTTGGTCGTCAATGTTAATAAAGCCACTGAATGAGTGCCGCCTTGATTTCTTATGTATGCCACCAGAGTACGGTTGTCGGACTGTATTAGAATGTGTGCATTCTACAAGTCCTCTTGATGATCTTTGATTGCGGCATAAACTGCATAAAGCTCCTTTACATTTGAGTGCCAAGCCTTCTGAGATAGAGTCCATCTTCCAGACAAGAAGAGGCCATTTAAATGAGCACCCCAGCCCGCGTCCGCTGCGTCTGAGGTCAGGAAGTGAGTGACTTCTTTTTCGCTCAATGGTACCGAACTCTGATCTATTGCATTTTGCCACCATCTTAGATCAGGATCTAAGATGGTGGCAAAATGCAATAGATCAAAGTTCGGTACCATTGAGCACGAAAACTGCTGACTGCAACGGCAATTCAGGAATTGCCGTTGCAGTCAGCAGTTTTCGTTCTCTCTGTCTGCCTGATCTGAACGTCCTTAGGAGCATTTGTAGACTCCGGCAATGTAAGCGGCCCTTCGCAGTTGTGTAATTTGCGAAGTTTAATAGCCCGAATAATTTTTGAACTTCTCTGAGCGAGCAAGTTCCTCTCAGCAAGGTTTGCTTTAGAACAAGTTTTATTTTTGTGACTTTTTCTGGTGGTAGGGCTGATGGGTGTCCCAGGTCAGACCTAGATAGTCTAATTTTTTGATAGGTGTCAGAATAGACTTTTTGTAATTTATGTGCCAACCTAATTTCTCCAACAATTTTATGGTTTTTGATATTTGGGAGACTAATACTGCTTTGTTCTGATTGGCTAGGAGGAAGTCGTCCAAGTAGACCAATATTCTTATGCCCTGTGCCCTTAGGATTTCCGCAATCCAATTTGACACCGCTGCAAAAGTTCGGGGAGCTGATGCTAGACCAAAGGGAAGTGCAGTTAGCTGCAGTATTTGTCCTTGATATATGACGCGAAGAAAGCGTCGGTGCTCCTCTGCAATAGGCAGGTGGAAGTATGCTTGTTGTAGGTCGATTTTTGCAAGCCAATCTTCTCTTTGTAGGAACCCAATTACATTCATTTGTGATATTAGCTTGAAATGTTTGGTCGAGACCGACTGATTGAGACCTCTCAAGTCGAAAATTGGCCTTGTGCCCCCATCGGGCTTCTGTACCAAGAACATCTTGGAATAATGGCCTGTGTTCATAATTGTAGGATGTTCTAAAATGTTTTTGGACTTTAAATCTTCTATCATCAGTGACATTTGATGAGATCGTTTCGTTGTGAAACATTTTACAGTGTTCTTTGAAGGGTAACATAGGAGGGGCTTTTATTGAAAGGAATGCGGCCCTCTGTTATTGTTTTTAATATGAAAGGGCTCGCTCCTAATTGTTTCCATGCCTCTGCATGGGCTCTCAAACAACCCCCCCCTGAAGAGAGAGTCATTTTTTGGTAGAATTTGAGTTATTCGCCGCTTCGGCAGTATATTTACGACGAAAGGGCTGAGACTTTTTATTGGAAGAGGACTTATGGTCTTTCTGTGAGTTGTTAAACTTATTTGAATAACTTTTCCATCTATTATCTTTCTTAATATTGTGATGAGACTGATTGGAAGACTTTGGATTTGAAACAGAAGCTTTAGATTCTTTTAAATAAGTAGGTGTATTTAACCACATTTGTGTGCCTCCCAAGGATTGAATTACAGGAAGCAATTCCTGACGGTCAAATAAGTATTCTGAGCTAGGTGGGATATTTTGAAGAGTGGATTTGAGATTATCATTATTTATTTGTTTAAGAATCAAATTACGCCTTATGTCAATGCATTCTGACCTTTTGCCACAAATTATCTGCATAATTGTGTCCCACCTTTTGTTAGTTTCCGAGCCAGAGCCAAAATTTAAATTTATTTGTTCAAATAAGTTGTTTGGGTTTAAGTTATTGGTGTTGGCCGCAGCCCAATTAACAAGGCTCTGGAGACTCGTTTGGTATAAATGTCTTTGCTCTAATAAAATATTAGATAGGCCCGCTACCAAATTTTCAGTTGACAATAAGTAATCTTTGAGTTTGTTAAAGTGACAAAGTTCTTCGTTGATTTTAAGTGCCATAAACCCTGGGTTGGCCAAACAAGTTCTTAAATTTTTTTTATAACGGATGGCCTTCCAAGCCTGAGAGCTAAAATGTTGTAACTTAATTAATTCATCAAGGCGTTTCTTATCCGCTAAGGGAATTACTTGATTATGGTCATAATCCACACCTAACTCCCCCAAAGTTAAAACCTTTTCGTTTGTTTGCAAAGGGTTCAACAGAAAATCACCTGCCCCGGAGCTAGGTGATGTAGTCATAGGGGGTGCCACAGAGTTAGCGATGAAGTTAGAGATACAAGCTACTTGTCTCATTAAAGTATCTACTCTAGGATCGTGGTAAACTTGTTTACTAGAATTGTACTTACGCCTTTTGTTAGGTGGTGGGCTTGCAAATCCTTCTTCGTCTTCCGAAGACGAAGAGGATGAGCTCGAAGTTGGACTAGCTGGGGTCCCGTTCTGCTCCCCGTCCGGGGCAGCGGAACATGGGTCCTCATTCTCGCCTTCCGCACGCATATTTTCACAAAAACAACACACACTTGCTTTTTACTAATGAGAAATAAATAAATAAATAAATAATATATAAATAAATAAATATATACAGACAAATCACACAGATTGAGCTAGCCCCAAAGTAAGTTCGAGACTTGTGTTATGGGATACTAGCTCAACGATACTATATTTTATAACAAATACATATATAGATACACATCCAAGACCCAGGCCAATCTGAAAAAGATCATTTTCCATCTTGACCTGGCCGGGGATCGAACCCGGTCACTCCGTGTCGCAGGCAGGCGTGTTGACCGCTGCGCCACGGAGCTAGTCATATATATATAATATAATAATGCTAAAATATGCACTTTTAAACTGGTTTTAAAAGGTTTAAAAAAGATTTTTCACGCCGGTTATCCGTTTAGCGGGAAATCACAAACGCTATGAGAAAAAAGCACTGCCAACATCAGACAATTGATAACTGATGTCGCGCCCTCTGGTGAGTGGAATGATGAAACTGGATAAGTAAGTTAAAGCATTATTATGGGGAAAATTGCAGACAGCTTCTTCAACCGAACGCCTTGTGTTCGATATGGCACATAATGATTATTACTTTTTCATTGTTTTAATTCTTCATTTATATAGGATCTTAAACATGTGCATACGCGCATGCGAGCCTTAAAAAACCTGCGTCTGCATTCACATTCGCGGATGTGAAAAAATCGGCATCCGCATCATCCCTGTTCTAGACTATCAAGTGATAAGATCTCTTAGTTTAAAATCACAGATTTTAATGTACTATTATTATAATATGGTGGACAATTAAAACTTATAAAATTAAATTTAAAAAATCTTTGAAACATTGAAAGAAATACTGAACTACTCATTGAATATTCTGCTAAAAGTTAATGCTGATGCATAATTTAAATTATTCTGCTCTCGGAGGTTTTTTGTAATCTCGATATAAGTCTGCCAAAAATTCATCACCTGAGATAGACTCTCTTGTAGTTTGTGCCCTGAGATAGTGCGATTCAATTCTAAGAATAGCATTCATAAAATCAATTACACTTTTCTTAATTTCATAGTCTATTTAGCGCTGATTGCCATGCTTTCCGCGTGTTTCAGATCCCATAAAACCATCATCTGATTTATATTGATATATTATTACGCAATGTTTGGACAATCTTAGACTTCCAGCCAGATGGGTATCGCGTTCTTTTTTTACTTGTTTTGGATTTTCTACTTCTGAAACAGTGTCAGTTGCAAAAGATGTGAAGGGTGCGAGTGTAGAAGTGAAATCAGAATCCTCTGCTGTATGTATAATTGCTGTAGAGGGACCTGGTCTATTGGATTCGCCATCAGATGGGCTACGTGAACTGCTGGGGTTGGAGCTTGATGAAGATGAGCTGGAATTGTATGAAGATGAGCTGGAACTTGACGACGATCTCGACGAGGAAGATATTCTTCTAGGAATTTCAGGACATCGAAATATGTGTTTTTTTTGGAATAGTAAAAGTAGGATCAGTTTCTGAATCATCTATAAAATCATCACTGCTGTGATCCGATAAAGCAGGTTAGGGCACCTCCCTTTCTGATGCTTCATCAGCTGATAAAATGGAAACGGGCATCTCCTTCTCTTATACTTCACCGGCACATAAGGTAGATACTTTACCTTCTAATGTTTCATGAGTTGATTCTTCTCCAATTACCTCCATCGCCTTTTCCAGCAACAAAAGACCACGCCCTTTCATCATCTGTCAAATTAACATAAAGATATAAACTAAATTGATCAACACTGCATTATCTCAAAAATTAATTATTATCTTAATAGGTAACAAAAATCATATAAATCACTTATCATTTTCTATTAATTTATAGAAGGTAAGAAATATTCAAAACATAAGAATATAGTTTATAATGCATTTTTATGAAAATAGGACATTATTTTTATCTACCATCAATAGTGCATCATTTCACTAAAATTCACTTTTTAAAAATAACATAGAATTAATTAGGTATAATACAAAAAAATACACATACCTTCGTCAACAATAGTGTAGTATTTCGAAAAAGTATCAAAACCATGGTACAATCTACATCACCAATATTGAATTAAAGTGAAATAATTCTCAATAATATTCGGATTCCATCCACCAACACTGTATTATTATAAAATAATTCTCTATTGCGTAAACGCTCTACACTCCGTTCATGTCGACTGACAAGTTGCAACAAGAAATAGTTCAGTGTCCGCGGAATGGCTCGGACGGCCCATCTTCACAAAAATTCAATAGACAAAAATTTCACGTGTTTACCACGAAGACAGACATATTTCTATGTCTGTCTTCGTGGTAAACACGTGAAATTTTTGTCTATTGAAATATGTGATTAAGTCAATTTTTCAATTTAACGACATGAATGATGAAAACAACGATGTTATAACGAGCTGCAAAAATAGGAATCAAACACAGATAATAAATGTGTTTTAGTAAGCCTATACTATCCCATTTTTGGGAAAAGGCCGTCTCTTTATTCCGACACTTGTCTCTTCGCCTGGATTGTTGTCAGAAGCCTTGGACAGCCCTTGGCAAACTCATACAATGGTGCACATGAGACTAAGTTCAGTGCCTACCCCTGCTCTTCTACTCCTGGCCAGAGCCCACTAGGGCCGGGGGCCCCTGGCCTTAAATATAAGTAAAATCCTAATCACACTTACTGCAGCGTCCCTCTCTGCAGTAACTGAATACAGTAAAGTGTGATTGGTCTTGAAATCTGAAACTCTTTGGGTTCAAGGTCCCGCTAAATTAGTGCCTAAATTATATTTGCTAGATTACTTTCATTAGTTGACTAATGTAGTATAATACTAGATCGTAGATAATATTGATTGTTGATGAAATCTATCTAACGACTATAAATCTATCTAACCACAACTTTAGTAGCAGACATAAGTCAATGTCGTCACTGTAAAAGGCACTCGAAACTACAGAAATAAGAATACAATTTACAAAATTGGCTCAAAAATTGCCACCATGCTCATTCCCGTCGATTATAGAACTGCGACGTTGGCGTCATCTCAACGGTCGGCGGCCGGGCAAATTGCATCGCTATTACAGGAATTTACGCCGTATAATGGCTGCCATTATCCATTCCCGTCTTATTTTGATGCAGCCCTGGAGTGCTGGACACACGGCACGGACACAACATCGCAACAATGAATCAAAAAAGAACTATTGATATTTTAGAGTGGACCAAAAATAGACCCTTGCGGGATACCTTTAGAGCTAATCAGTCCCCGTAACATGGCCCGCGTGACAATGTTTATCAACTATCACCATCTTATTTTCCATAATATTAAAGGGCGAGACGGCGAAATTTTATCGCGAGATATAAACGGCGTCGCGGGCGTCATGCTTTGGGCGCAAATGTAGTTAACAGATCCAATCAATAAAAATAAGCTTTATGAAGCATCGGGAGTCTAGATTGGTCTTTGTGGTATCTTGCTGATAGTTATTTCTGCCACAAACCAGCTAAGTATGTTTGGCGACACCCAAACTTAACTGTTTGGAAATAAAGGCCAGCCAAGAGCGAATCGGATTCATATAATTATGAAGTGTTCCGTAGGTATTACCGTACAATAGAGGTTTCTCACCGTACGGCACAGGCTTACTAGTAGTATTATAATCGGGCAAAAGGTCCACGTTTATTTTATAATGTTTAATTTAATTTAATTTTTACGATTTTTTGTTACAGTGGCAGTTATTATTGCTATTTAAAAAATATTTTATTTATAGACGAACGGGTAGTAATAGGGTTCTGCACCATTTGGGTACGGAACCCTATTAAGATACATAGACCACAGATATAAAGAGACATGAAAAACATCGGTCTGTCTTATCTTATATCTCGTACAAATTTATATTTCAAAAACTTTACGAAAACTAAAGAGAAGCTGAGTGCTGACATATTTTGTTATTTATTTCTGCCCGTACAATCCCGTGGATGGACCACCCCGGGTTTATTATACTGGTTAATGGAGGCAATCGCGGTTGCTTGCCTGAGCACGCTGTAAACCATTGCTGCAAATTGAAATATCCTTCGATGTATTAGATACGAGATCATAATCCAAGTAATTTCTTAGAAACCTTCGCTGTAACCATCTTGTTTTTGCTTCTTCAGCGAATTGGATTCAAGGATCTTGACATCTCGAATTACACAAAATTAACGCTTCGCAGTCCCCTGATTCCTTCTCCAAAACGTAACCGAATAAAAAAAGCTATGTAATATAATAATAAGCTATGGCTTTATTTCTATGTTTTATTTTTCTAATAAAATCGCGACGAATTTGTTTCCTTTATGTTTGAACACAACGGAAATTCTTAAGAATTTTTCAGGGTTTGAAGGTTCATATCTCTTTAAATAATTCAATTATGAAAAATTTTAAACATACGGACATGCTAATATATCCATAGATTTTTTTGATAAAAAATCATTGCTCTACTGGTAATATCCGGCGAGGAATCAGGGGACTACGCTTGTTTGGAAATACGGCCCTAGGATTTTCTCATAACTATATGCCACGGATCAGATCCGAACAACCTTGGACACCGATTTACACAGTGCTGCATTCGGCCAAAGAGAGGAACAAGTGGCGAACAATTGTCCGGAAGAAGATCACCCCACAACTAGGGAATCACGACCCTCAGTATTGAGGATAACGACGCGAGGAGGAGGATATGCCACGGAGGGCATTATTTCACAAGATGATGGAAACGTACGAATCAATGAGGACTACCGTTCTTTTTTGCTCACTAGTTGGCGCCACTGTTGATTAGAGTTTAGAAAAAGCGTTTTATTACACGCGTGGAAACAAAGTTTACATTTCAATTATATTTAATGCCTTTGTCTAAGTACATAAACTGTATTCTATGGCGTGAGTTTAGTAAGCAACTAAGAAGTTTATTATGAAACGCGTTAAGCTCTACACCGTTAATCTGTACGGACAAGTAGTTGATTCTAATACTTATTACAGGGACCGTTAACACCAGACACATAAAGATGTTCTCAAGGTGTAGAATTAATTAATCATCGGCTGGAACCACTCGTGTCTGTGCGGAGGGTATGTTCCCCTTTGTTACATACGAATCATGCCTTTAACAGTTACGGGGTAGACAGAGCTTGGGACCGTAAGTCTACCGTCGCCGTCACCGGACCGCCAACGAGAACAAGATTATTAGGGCGCATCGGCTATTGACATGGTATCCTCGACCGGTTTTTACGATCTGCACGGGAAGATAATTACCAAACTGGTGTCTTCCTTCACATCCAAAAGTCCCGGTTGCGTCCTCTTTGTTACATAATTATTTATATTTTCACATGCATTACGTTAAAACAGTGTCAAATATAGCATTTTGCCAAATATTGCTTTAGTATATTTTTTTAAATACAAAATAAAGTTACGGAGTCTTAACACCGCGCGATCACGATCGTTATATCGGCATATCGTTAAGTACCTACAACATTATGTAAGTATTTTATTTTTCAGAAACGATCTTAGGAGAAACGATGGCTGAATCTGAGGGCTAAAGGAACCACTAAGAAATCCAGAGTAGGTATAAGTACCTAGGTAAATCTAGAATTAGCAGCTCTTCGTAGCCGCAGTAAAATCAAGGCAGTAGGTAGCTAGAAATTCCTATGCGCGAGAGACTTCTATAGCCCACCCTGTCCGTCCAAAACTACATTTTCGACGAAAGAAGATAAAGAAAATACGAATTATAAAAAGCCGCGTATACTCTTATTTGTTTTAATGCCATACATATTTAAATTTAGAATTGAATTTTGTTACTGTAAATCATAGAAGTATGAAGACGCAATTTGTTTTTAAATATATGCTGTAAATTATCCGGTTATCCATTTACAGCATAGACCAGCATTTACAACATAACCGGATAACCATACTTGTATGTAAAAAACCTTAAAAATATGAAAACGTATTTTTTATTTTAATGTGATTCTTTTTTTTTTACTAAATTTTGACATAGGCATTTGTCTCCCATCTCACCTGATGGTAAATGACGATGAAGACGAGAATGTTACATGGCTATCCAAGATCTATCTTTGACAGGTCCAAATCCACGAAACGTTTCATCAAAAATGTTACATAAAAGCATGTTAATGATATATTTTTATTTAAATCTAAACTAAACTGAGATATAAGTAGGACATTTCCCTCAGGGGCAAGAAATTATCCAACTCCCCCATACATAACGTCCTGACTCAATTATAGCGGAAAACTAAGAAAGCGGACTTAATATTTACCTAATGCCTGTGGCCACAACAAGAACATACCGTCGTAAATTGTCATATTAAGTGGCGCTCAATTTATATACAAATCGGCTTACAGCTGTTGGTTTTGCATTAAGACATTACGGCTATGAAATTGAGTTGTGCCTGGAGCCAATATTACTTCATGGTATAGTTATTAAGTTATGTTTCCGTGAATTACCACATGGTTCTTAAAACAACAATAGGTAGGGATAGTACCTAATACCATACCAGCCTACGATACATTACATGCTATCAATCAAGAATATGACAATGGCGAGGTAAAGAGCACCGTCTGAATGAATGATAAATAAATATAAATAAAAATATACGGACAAATCACACAGATTGAGCTAGCCCCAAAGTAAGTTCGAGACTTGTGTTATGGGATACTAACTCAACGATACTATATTTTGTTACAAATACAGATATATATAGATACACATCAAGACCCAGGCCAATCTGAAAACGATCATTTTCCATTTTGACCTGGCCGGGGATCGAACCCGGGCACTCTCGTGTCGCAGGCTGGCATGTTGACCGCTGCGCCACGGAGCTAATCAATACATATAATAAAAGAATTAAAAAAATATGTCTGTACATATAATATATTTACAAAAAAAATTATATAGGTAGGGCACTGAAGACATACTAATAGAGTAAGAATTTTAAAAAATACTATCTGTTTGTTTGTCTGTTTATAAACGGAATCTTCGGAAATACGTCAGAATCCGTCCAGGATTCGAATGAAACTTTTTTATTGTTTAGCCATCTAGCCTGAGCAACATAGGCTATAATTTATATTGAAATCTGGAACACCTGATGCAGAACTATAACGGTCCGCTAAACTATAAGAAATATAAAAATGTGTTTAGACTGATGAGCATTTTCTGCGGAGTCATAAAGTCCACGCGATCGAAGTAGCGGGCATCAGCTAGTATTTCGTAAATATAAAAAAATTGGTGTCAGTGGAAGATGGTTGCATCACAAGCCGAACGCTTCCGATAGATGCGTTACAAGCCGAACGCTTAGGCCGATCGTGCATCTCTAACGCTTGTACCGCACTGTCACTTCGCACACGGAACGAGACACTTTTTCGTGCGTGCAGCCGGGGCGTTCATCAATTTATATGACATTATCACGTCAAAAACTGACTTCAATCAAATTACTGAACCGATTTTGATGAATTTTTAATGGGGCCAGTTGGAAAGCATACCTACCCTTTAAAAAAGATATTTTTTTTAAATCGGTTTATAAATAATGGAGTTATGCAATAACAAACAATAAAAAAACGGCTAAGTGCGCGTAGGACTCGCACATGAAGGGTTTCGTACCGTTATCTATAAAACGGCAAAGTGTCATGTATTGTCAAAGTGGAGCTGCTGTGGCACAGTAATTTTTAAAGATGCCAGAAGTTATTAGAGTGAAATGAAACAGAGAAAATCATCATCATCATCAGATCTTTTTCGTCTCCACTGCAGGAACATGTCCCTCTCAGTACTACCAGAGCCATACTTGGCCAAAGAAGACAGAGGATTTCGCCTACACTCTCCTCGCTGGCCAGACGGAGAGGTCTCATTAATGTTTGTGAGCTTTGTTTAGCTTGTATTTCCTTAGTCGCCTCTTACGACATCCATTGGAAGACTCGGAGCGGTCCTATTCTACTCTGCCGGTAACCACACGGCAAACAGAGAAAATATAAGGACAGAAATACTCGTATTCCTCTTTGTTGAGCTCTTCATCGCACGTACAGTGCGCGTTGAAGAGCTCTCACATTAACTTGATTTCTTAGATTTTGCCCATTCCCTTGATCTGCTTTTACGATCTGCGCTGTAAGAGAAGCAGCTGATAAAATTTAGGTTTTTAGAGTCCGTACACGAAGGCTAAAAACGGGACCCTAATACTATTGGCTCCACTGTCCGTCTGTCTGTCTGTCACCAGACTGAATCTCATGAACCATGAGAGCTAGACAGTAAGATTTTCACGGATGATGAATTTTGTTGCAGCTACAGCAAATACTAAAAACGGAATAAAATAAATAACGTGATTTTTTGCCATGTTTTGCTTGATACCGATAACGGCAACGGTAGACCCTTGAAATATTTACAAAATATTTTGTTAAACAGGTACATATTTGCGGCGGGTTTGCTGTTATTAACAACACCGGCTGCGAGCTGCTGCTTGCTTTTTTGCCGTCATCCGAGAGACGTATCCCTGTACCTTCATTCCCTTCCCAAAACCACATCCTTACTAATATTATAAATGCGAAAGTGAGTTTGTTTGTTACGCTTTCACGCCGTAACTACTGAACCGATCATCATGAAATTTTGCATACAAGTTCTCTGGAGTACGGAGAAGGACATAGGCTACCTTTTATTCTGGGAAAAAGTACTATTCTCGAGGGATCGACATTGACGCGGGCGGGGCCGCGTGCGAAAGCTAGTATTACTATAATTTCCCAGCTTCAAAATGCTTCCGATGGGCAGCGTCGGATCCCATCTTTTTCCCTTGCGGGGTAGAAAAAGTGACAGACCCCGGGTCAATAAGACCTAAAAGCCACTTTTAGCATGTTCGTGTACGTGTTGCTGCTGGGCTGCAACACGTACACCAAGCTGGGCAGCGGAATCAAAATAGCGATGGTTTGCTAGCCACAACGCTTATCGACTTGAATATCTTCGATTTTCCTACCAGCATGTTAGGTCTCTGATTCCTAAAGACATTGCATCTGAGTGCTGTGAGTTTCGATTAACTAAGCTTGTTTGTATGTACCTAATATTAAACGTGGCCACAAAGTCTTATAAACCTGGGCTGTGTCTACCCCCCAAGGGAAAAATACGTGATACTATGTTATGTATGTATGTAAGTCTGTTTGAATGGGCGTGATAACGAATCGGAATCGTGCCGGGCCGCAATAGCCGCACGGTCCGGCAGTTCCGGCACGGCATTAGATACCGGCAGCGCTGCTATTTCATGTTAATACGGCCGCCGCGTGTTTCTGGCAGAGAGATACGTGCAGAAACTTTCTGCACGTATCTCTACATCAGCTGCCCAAATGATGCGAAGTCTAATACAGACTATCTCGTCTTTTTCCGTTGCGGGGTAGACTGACCAGCCGGCCTATTTGCTAACTCAGTGTACGTTTTGATAGTCACTTTAAAATACATTGCGGCTTTCGTATGATTGATTATTTGTATTTAAGATATATAAAACGCAATGTATTTTGAAGTGACTATCAAAACGTTGTACACCGAGTTAGCAAATAGGCTGGTAGATCTATGTGGCGAAATGAATTAAACGGAGACCGGAAAAATTATGAAATAGAATAGCATCTTTATTTATTATACCACTAGCTTATATACTAAGGTAGGTGTAGGGTAGTTTGCTGATTTAGAAATACGTGTTCTGTTCTGGTGTATGTGCAATAATTAACAATACAATATTATCTACTTCTTACAGGAACGTCACGTTCGTATTCCTAAAGCCGCAATAGTCTAAGTATAAGACCTATGTAACGGCCACTTTTAGGTAGGTACAGCGACAGAGATACCTTGCCAGGCCCTGTATCTATATCTTGAATTTTCTCTTAAACTATAAAAAATATAAACGTGAAAATTTATATTAAGAAAGGCTTTATTAAAATCTTTGTTATATTTTTTTTATGTTATTATTATTTATAGTTTAAGAGAAAATTCAAGATATAGATACAGCGCCTGGCAAGGTATCTCTGTCGCTGACTGTACCATGTAGGTGGGCGTGTACTTAGGTGGAAAACGGAATCAAAATTGTAATGGTTTACTAGCCGCAACGCCTATGGACTTCGTTTCTTAGACGAGCAGCTCTTTGCAATCGACCAGTCAGTCGACCCACATGTAAGGCGCCTTAGTTTCCCTTGATCGGTTATTATGGTCTGCAGGGTAAGAACAGCAACTGGTATACATTCTACGTTTTTTCTTTTTTCCCTGCCAACCAGTATGTAAGGTCTTTGATTCCTTAAGATTAAGACATTGCATGTGAATGCTGTGAGTTTCGATTTACTAAGTAAGTATTTGAATGGGTGCGATAACGAATCGGAATCGTGCCGGGCCGCATTTGCCGCACGGTCCGGCACGGCATCAGATACCGTCAGCGCTATTTCATGTTATTACGGCCGCCGCGTGTTTCTGCACGTCATATCTTTACATCAGCTGCCGCAGCTGATGCAGGCTCTGATTCCTGTTCGTGTTGTTTGTTTTCGTATGTGTAAGTAGCTAACGTTGGTGTCAGATTTTTCAAACTGCCAAAGGGCTCCCGAGTCAATCGACTGTCAATATTTTTAGTTACTATTGATGAAGGTTCAATGGTTCAATGTCGAAACTTTTTTTCAGCCGAGAGAATGTAAAAAAAAGAGAAGAAACTGATCAAGGCGATCAAGGTATCCCGTGACCAAAGAGCTGGCAATTACCTGGCTCAGAGGATAAGCATTGCCATCCAACGTGGCAATGCTGCCAGCCTTTTGGGCACGTTGCCGCGGGACGACGGTTTGCAGGGACTATAAGTATAATGTAAATATTTATATTTATAAGTAGATTTAATTATTTTTAGTGTTTAGAGACATGGAAACTTATGGGGGAGACCTTTGCCCAGCAGTGGGACAGTATAGGTTAACAAACAAAAAATATTGTTTCATTTGAGTATATAGGTACAATATAAACAAGAAATAAAATAAAATAGAAATGTCATATATTGCCAAATTTGAAATTTGCTTACAATAGATAAAAAAATAACAATCTTCTAAAATAAAATAAAAACAAACCCATAAGTAGAGAGAGATGGAACCAAAAGATTACTGAAAATGTTGGAAAATTTTCGATATTGCCGGCAATTATTTTTTGTTTGAAAGGGTACCTATGCTTTCAAATAAGTCCCATTTAAATTTTATCAAAATCGGTTCAGTAGTTTGTTTGAAGTCAGTTTTATATATGACGGAGCTTGTGTTATATTTTGGCAGTTTTCTCTTAGGTACCTTAACTCGCTGTGAAACTTCTGGGTAGGTACTGGTTGACCTATGCTTTTTAGGGTTCCGAACAAGGAACCCTTATAGTTTCGCCATGTCTGTCCGTCTGTCCGTCCGCGGTTTACGCAGAGACTATAAGTACTATAAAGCTGTAATTTAGTATTTTTTTTTCCTAGCCTATAGATGTTATGTCCCCCTTGTTTTTCCATTCGTGTCTGTCCATCGCAACTTCCGCCCATCCATTCATAAACTTGTCGAGATCATCTCTCCACCTCCTTCTCGGTCTACCTCTACCTCGGCGACACTCCGGCATCCAAAAAGTAGCCAACCTAGCCCACCTTTCTGACTGCATACGACAAACATGGCCCGCCCAGTTCCACTTAAGTCTGGCAGTTTTTTACACCTACATCTTCGACCTGAGTTAAGGAGCGAAGTTCGGTGTTTCTCACCTTATCTATAAGACGTAAGCCTAGCATGCTACGCTCCATCGCTCTTTGGCAAACCTTGAGTCTGGACTTTTGAGCCTCGGTGAAAAACCATGTCTGTGCGCCATATGTAAGAATGGGCAGGCTGTAATTTGGTATGGATATGTATATTAGTTATGCTGAAAACAGTAAAATATTCTCTGGATTTTTTTTTTCTTTATCCCAACCTGTGGGGTGTTGTTGAATAGGTCTTTATAAATATTGTGAGCTTGTGAACATCATTTTTCGATTTACTTATCCGTTTCGGAAATATTTGGTTTTATAGTACAAATTGTTAGTGCTCTATCTACTAAATGTATGAACACTGGAAAATACGTGGAAAAATTCACGGTAGTAGTATATATAACGAAGTTTAAAGGAAAACTATCAAAGCTAAGTAGAGTTTATAATCGACCAACTTAATAGTACCTCGTGCGTTTGGGAATCAAAGTAGATAATATACCTACGAAATCTTGTTACCAGCGCTTGCCTCTACACGTGGTGGTACTCAAATGGATAATATTTTTTCTAATTTCCCTTGTGAAGTAGGACTTTATAAATCTTTCTTCCGTTACGACCGTCTTATGTGGGCTCATTTTTAGACGTTAGATAATGGTACGGAACCCTTCGTGCGCGAGTCCAACTCTTACTGTGGATTGTTTTAAAAGTGATTTTCAACAAAGCTTTGGGACATTCAACTTAACAGTAAATTTAAAGGCCTACTTGGGATTACAATGCATAATGAACAATTAATACAACAATCTTCCAAAAATGGGTATAGCCTATGTCACTCAGGATAAGACAAGTATTATAATACTTCACACATCCCATATCTATGGCATTTTGAAGTATTGATGGAATAAACTCGGTATACCTATATGAACACATGGACATGGACTTTCAATCACCACCACCCCTTAATTACCCAACTATGGCGAAGCCAAAAGGACAGTTATGATTTTGGCCTCATGTATGTACAGTCACCTGCAAAAGTCCATAAATACCCTTAAGGTGAAAATCAATTGCACTGATTAGGGAGGCATATATATTTAGCAATATCATGAACCTTACACCACATGTTTAAGGTTGAAATTTATTTATTTATTTAAACTTTATTGCACAAAATACGTACAAATAGGTGGACACAAAATCGTGGTGAAATTGCGCTTTTTCAAATAGTATCTGTAGTTACACATGACTTTTTATGCATCTTCTATATGCACTTTTGCAAGCGACCGTACATTGTTCCTAGTATCGGGATAGATGCATCTTAACTATCCGCTAGTTATACGTATGAGTTCACATCAAATCCAAAATGGTATCCTCTAGAGTACAAAAAGTCACAAAGTTAAAATAAGTTTTGTAATATACTTATTTTTTTTTTATCATATGAGAGGTATTTTAATGTAGAGGGCAAAAATATATTATTTATATATGAAATATGAACCATAAAATACCATACCATATAAAAAACCATTATCCTGTAAAAACAGGAAATCTAGTACCTATGCCAGGAAATCTAGTAGTCTGGTTTTAGTTTTATAATTTATCTTGTTGGTTGTGAGTTTGTGAGACAAGAAAAAAATGGCTTTGTTGATGATGAAATGCATGTTAGTGCCTTACTTAATGATGCTGTTTGAAATAGAAAAACGCCAACAGACCACAAGGATTGCAGTTGTGTGCAACCGGGTACAGGCTCAGCTTAGTAAAAGAGGACAAGAATAAGACAATCTTGTAATATAACTTGTAATATAATTAAAACTATGTATTATATTTCACGAGGTATTTACAATGCAAAACTAAATAACTGATATTGTACATACTTAAATTAACAAAAATTTCACTCTCCTTCCATGCTCTGCATTTGCTTTTTCCTCATTTCCTTGATCAGTTGCTGGATATCTTCTCTATCTTTGACGTTATCAGGTGGAATAATGTTGCGTTTGGTATTGGTCACCCATTCCTCAAAATATGTAGGTTGGTTGAAATAATGGAAAAGTACCACAGGGAATGACATGTACATTGCCATCCTACCAACTTCTAGTTTCCAGTTACCCATTTTGAACAGCGTTTGTAGGGCAGTAAAAGGTATTTTCAGGAAATAAATGGGCAGAAAAACAAATGCTGTAAATGAAAATTTTCTGCCGCACAGTTTGTCAATGTCAGCGTCAGTCTCATTTTCTTTAAAAAAAAATAGTATTGGAATGGATGTACAGTACAGTACAGCCACAGCTTTGAAGACAAAAAGATTTCTGCCGGATATAAAACAACAAAACTAGCACATACACACATCCATATATAGCAAAAATTAATTCAAAATCGCCTATAATACGCTCCCTGCTTTGCACTCTGCAGCAATGCAATGTGCAATGCATCACTCTTTGCTCGTAGTATGCATTAATTAGGCAATAGGTATGCAATAATAATGCCAAAAGTACAAAGTTTTGTCTAACTTAACCATGAACGTACGTAACTGGTCTAAAGCTAAACCTAAGTAGCAACACCATCTCTTATCTGTGAGCAACACTGACTTCTTTGTTTACATTTGGTTGGTTTACATGGTTTACATCTTTTTGATAATGTCAAAATCAGCTGTATGTATGTATCTTACTTACCTACAATAGAAATAATATTAACCCATAACCACTGTTTAGATGTATAAAAATAAAAATGTCTAACGAAGAGAATGATGGTCCTAAAGTACACGTTGAATACTGGTACATACAAAATCTTGCAGAAGTGAGGTTAATTAAAAAGACGTAAAGTTGTGTAACTTCTTATGAACTTTTTTCCAGCGGAGCCTGCGATTATAGTGGTCACTGCCTAGCCTTAGCAAAAACTATTCGAGAAAGTACTCCTGGTGCACTCGTGCATTGTAAGAGAGGCCGACAAGGTACTAACTACTACTTCTACAGGTACCGGGTACCCTTACAGGCCAGATAGAGCCAAAGTCCCATAGGCCAGTAGCAGGTGGGAAAACAGGCAACAAACAACTGGCTAGCTGCCCACCAACTATTTGTAATACCTTCCTAGATAATTATTAATTCCATCAGAAATGATAATTAAAAAGTAACACCGATAATCTAATTGACACCAGCATTGTCATTATAGGTACATATGATGGTAAAAAGAACACTCCGTATTCAAGGTGCTATTGATTGGTGTGCTGACTACTACTTGGGCTATTTTCCACACTTAAGCTGTTTATCCCGGCCCTGTGTGCTATTGATTGGTACATACATACATCACCATCATCTATTTGATAGCTCCGTGGCGCAGTGGTTAACATGCCAGCCTGCGACACGGAGTGCCCGGGTTCGATCCCCAGCCAGGTCAAGATGGAAAATGATCTTTTTCAGATTGGCCTGGGTCTTGGATGTTTATCGATATATGTATTTGTTATAAAATATAGTATCGTTGAGTTAGTATCCTATAACACAAGTCTCGAACTTACTTTGGGGCTAGCTCAATCTGTGTGATTTGTCTGTATATATTTATAAAAACAAAAAAAAAATATCTGGTCTTTTTAGTCTCCACTGCAGGAGCATGACCCTCTCTGTACTACCGGAGCCATACTTGGCCAGAGCAGACAGAGGATACATGCATACATACATATCACATCTTTATCCCTTGTAGATGTTGCCTAAGTCCATAAAACCCAAAGCTTTGTAGTTTTGGAAACCCCTGGAATAGGGTCCTGTCTCCCATTATCAAACTCTTGTGGTTGAAATTTGAACTTGATATTGTGGTGGTCATGCTAGAAATTGTGCAATCTACATGTTCACTGATAAAATGTAACTAACTCGAAGAACAGCTTGACCAATTCTGGGATTTGGCAACTGGTTTCGACAAATTCTCTACACCGAGAGAAGATCTGTTCACTAGGTGTTATAGTGTCAGAGATGCGGAGGTTCGGAGAAAGCGTGCTTCCTGGCTTTGCCACTAAAACATGCTTGTAGTTTAATTTTTATATTTGGTGACCAATTTTGACTAAATATTGGCATGGTCAGAATTTAAGTCGGTGATGTTATATACGGATCGGCTAAACCAGAAAGTGTCACACATGAAATTTTCATGGTGCCGTATTGTTTTCTAGGTTCCTTCGAGGTTACAGTAAATGACAAATTAATATATTCTAAAATCCAAACAATGGCACTACCAGATTATGAGGAGGTTGCAGAAGTAGTAAATGCAGTATCAAATGGAAGCGAACCGAGGGAAATCAAAGGACAACAGCCAATAAACTGTGCAATATCATAATTTATTTATATTAGAAAACAATCTTAACTAAGTGATAACTAGCTTACAAACATTTCTAGAACATGTATACCTATTTTGTAAATAAAATTATGTATATTTAGCAATTTGTTAACTCTCATTCCTAATTCCTTTAACTATCTACCCCCAAAAATTATTTAATAGGTATGCCACCTGTTAAATTATCACTTTTATATAATCACAGCAATGTTTATCTACACCATAAAAGATTATTTGTCTGTTTCGTTTTGAAAGAAGCGCAAGGCACATCACAAGGATAACAATTATTGGACATAAAGTTCAAGTAAAGCCAGTCTTCGAATCTGTAAACAAAAATAAATATTTATAGTAAATAAATTCAAGAATTTACCAATATGCCTCAGGATATCTACTAATATACAATACAATATTTTTGGCAAGATACATTTGCTTATACAAAAAGATTATACAGAAAAAATGCATTGCTACTTTCTAAATATTAAACTAGTTTGGTGAAATATGACAAGAATAATTTATTGCAATAAGCTACAATATAAAAAGCAACAAAATTCAATTGATGATGACTACTTCGCACTACATTAGTAAAATAATACATATCAATTCACAAGATCGTACTTTATAATATACATTTGCAAATTTTCCAATCCTTGGAAATATTGTACAATCTTGATTAGCATAATAATTTTATTCCTAAAATCATAAAATTAGTGGGTATCTATTTATAAATAAAAAAATCTAATATCAAGTGTGTGCCGACGACATTTTACAGTGCAAGCCAGCCATTTAAATAAGAATAAAATTAATTGTTTATGGCTTCAAACATACATTGTATTGATGACGGAAATCAAATTCAATAATATTAAACAAAAAAATTAATTTCACATTGATGACAATCAACATAGTAATATTGCTGTTTACATACTACTTATACTTAATAAGGTAACATGAAAATTGTGCTACAAACTATACCAGTAATACATTGGTTTTATTTACAATGAATCACTAAAAATGGCTCGGTCGGCATGCCAATTTAAAGCAATTCAGAATGTCCAATCCGCAGTATGTCTAGTGAATAAAAACATCCCAGTATCAGTCCTACTATATACTTACAACTAATAGTAAATTTCACTACCGAATATGACTTAGCATGTATGAGAGATTTGGGGTTAACCCGTGAGTGTCACACCAAGAGAACATTAGTCTAATATAATTTTAAAATTATATAAAATTATATTTTGACGACACGAAGTACGGCAGGGTCTATTGACGCGCAAAGTAAAGTAGACTTAGAACTAGCTAGCTTACTACGTGGATCCCAGAAATATGTATTTTTATCAATTAAAAGGCTTGGAAATAAAGATTTTTTAATTTTTCACTTAGAACTAGTGTTCGAAGCCGAGCTTACACATATACAAGTGTGGATTTTTTTTTAAATGACTATGTAGCTAGCTCCAAGTGAGCTTTCGCTACTTCACCTGACGTTTAGTGTGGATGGAGTGAGCTGCCAGCATATGACTACGGACCGAATAAGATATTTTTGCGTAAATACTGATTTTATTTTTTCATAATATCACTACATAGTATAAAACAAAGTCGCTTCCCGCTGTTTGTCTGTCCCCAAACTACGCAACGGATTTTAATGCGGTTTTTTTTTCAAAATAGTGGTTCAAGATATTATTGCATTTTACTTGAATTTCATGAAATTACTTTTACTCTCACATTGAATTGGTAAAGTGTAAAGCTTTTGATTAAAAAAGTATACATTTTAATAAAAAGAAGTATCAAGATTGTTTACATGTTTTTAAATACCTAAACAAACAAGAGAAAATCCGTTGCGTAGTTTCAAAAATCTATAATTTTTGAAACTACGCAACGGATTTTAATGCGGTTTTTTTTAAAAATAGATAGTGATTCAAGAGAAAGGTGTTTTAAGTACATAGCATCTGTGCGGAGCCGGGGTCCGGGTCGCTGTTAGTGGGAAAATTGTTATGAATAAACCTACGGCGCCATCTATGTGATGAGAATTAAAACCAATTATACGCGGCAGGATTTGAGACCACGTGGTATTACCAACACAACCTGCAGACCTAATATTTTGTACGGTGTACATTTTGATCATCACTTCAAAATACATTGCGGCTTCCGTATAATTCTTAATTATTGACGTGATAACGTCTTATTAATCGATTAACACCGGCATGCACGAAAAAAGTTACGTTCCAGAGCAACAGCAGCAGTAGTAGTAGTAGTATCTATTATCTATCACGCATCTATCTCTCACTGTTATCACGTGAACTTGTCGTCCGTAAAACGACTTTACAATCAACCAAATTTTTATCTGAGATACATAAACCTTCATGGATATTTCGCACATAGTAGGGACATGTAGAAAGGAGAGATGCCGAACATCTGGCAAAAAGAATGACCCACAGTGAGATAGACAGACGTAGGGGACCAGGGAAGCCAAGAAAGACGTGGATTGAATGTTTTAGATGGGATATGACAGAATGGGGGTAAATATTGATATGGTTTTTTTAGCTTTTGTGTCCCACTACTGAGCAAAGGCCTTCCCTTGATATAAGTATATATAAATATATCCGAACATGAGTCGACATACAGAGCCCAAATTGGGAAAAGGCGAGGAAGAAGAAGAAAAACCAAACCGCATGAAGTTACTATCAAAACGTTGTACACCAGCCGGCTTATTTGCTAACTTACTGTACAACGTTTTTAATAGTCACTTCAAAATACATTACGTTATAAATATGATAAATTAAAATAGTCAGTCATACGAAAGCCGCAATGTATATAGAAGTGACTATCAAAACGTTGTACACTAAGTTAGATAGGCCGGTTAAGCGTGTCGCGCCGAAATCCGGTCGTGTTCTGCTGGTGTGACGCTATTTTACAAAACAGCTGCATATTATCTATCACTCTATCAAAAGGAACTACTGGCGAAGGTTTACAGTTTCACCTGCTTATATCATCTTCGTTGCTAAGAGCCTTAACGTGTGACTTCGTTTTCAACATATTATCTCTTGAACCATCAACTGTGCCAATGTAGGTGAGGTAGATGCCGAAACGCATTTTGCCGCCGAATTGTTCTGATATCGTCCTTAGCGGCTCTACCGTCTTCTGCCCCGTCTGTTGGTCGATACAGACCATTTGACAGCGCGGGCATAGTCCTTCCACCTGAAATAAATAATAAAATCGGTTCAGTACTTACAGGGTGAAAGTATAACAAACAAATAAACAATTCAACTCCCATTCGCATTTATCAATATATTACAGGAATAGATATATCTCAACCGGCGGCACCCACTCTGGCAGACTCTATCAGCTTATTTTTATAAGTGTTTTATTTTGCATTCACAGTGCTGTTTTGATATACTCCCCGTGTATACTCCTATTAAATTAAGAAATAAAATATGGTGAAAATATTCCATGCAGGCGTGGCTTGAACCAAAGACCTAGGTCTATGTACGACCTACGCTCTACCAACTGAGCTACCGCGTGATTCGACGCCGAAATTCTCCACCATATCCCATTGGACGGCGCGTCAAACGCTTGATTCAGAGTCACAGTCAGCGTAAGTTTTTTTGTTACGATACTGAACCGATTATAACTTCCATCCTAAAAAATCTAATGCTCCTGAGGGATCGACATTAACGCTAGAGGAAAGCGGAAGGCCCCGGATAGCTAGCTTGTTTTCAATGCATGTAAGTGGGCAACACTGGCGTTGTCTAGATGAGAGAGGACCCCATCACCCCTCCCCCCCCCTCGCCCTAAGATATTAACAAAATTGGCTGTTGGATAAATTAAGGTATTTTTATTATAATTTCAATAAAAGAAACAAACAAACACAAGTAAGAAATATCTTTTTATTATTAATATACTTATTTTTGTCGCAAATTGCTATCGAAGAAATATTCGAAAGTAATTTTTAAATTACGTTAATTAAATGATGTTAGATCAGACGCCGCGCGCTCCTAATTGCGTGCTTTCTTGCAGCCACCGTTACCACGTAAATCTTGTCGCGAACCATAGATTAGCGAACCCTTATGGGTTCGCGTGCCAAACTTTGAAAAACCCTGCTATAGGAGACTCGATCCCAGCCAACGTTCTTATCCCGACAAACACAGGTGAACCAGTAATAGATCACGAAATTGTGAAAATTTACGTGTTTTCAAATCACTAGTACTATGCGCTGAAATCATTAAATACATCAAAAGTATTTGTATAATTAGGTCGATCCTTGAACAAGATCGCCTCCTTGTTGGAATTTGTAACAGATATTATATGAAATTTAAAAATGATATATATATGTTATGATATCTAAACACATTTTTCTTCAAAAACTTTGTAATATTTACATATAACACAATAATTCTCACATGACAATATTTATATTTACATCTCGGAGGTCGCCCCCTTTCTTATTTTTTTTATAAAAATATACATACGAAAATATTAAGACTTTTCATCTTTTTTCCTAATCGCCTAATAGTTCTGCGCAGCCTAATGGCTTGCGCAGTAGCGACGTTTTTCGTTTGCGCGGCACCCGCTTTAATCACTCACCTTAAATTCGTGTTTCCCAATCACAACCCGCTGCCAATCTCTCTCAGCCAGCTCTTCATCCATGTCAATAATCAAATTGCCTCTAAAACGGTCCGTAAGTTGCTCAATACTATCATTGAACGCCGGATCCTGAATCTTATTACTTAACCATCGCACAGTAGCTTTATTTATTAGCAAAAACTGCGCCTGATTGCTTAGAGATAGCAATTTTTCATTTTTTTCTCCCTTTTTCTTCACCGATCTCTTGTCTGTTGTCGATTGTCTAATAAGTCTCAGGAACGATACTTCTAACGCGTTAGAAATCCAGTCCGCGACTTCGTCCCCGCAGTCGTAGCCTTGTACTATGTCAGTACATACTTTGCTTTGGCAGAATGCGTATGGTTCTTTTTGCTTACTCCTTGAAGGATTTAATGGTATTGAAATTGATTGTTGTCCTGGAATTGAGAAAACCAATCGTTAGAGGAAAAACGTATATAATTCTAATAAGTACTAACATACGAGTAGAGGGTCCGTACTACCTCACACTTGCATGATTGTCTGTAATATCAATAATAATGAAATATTTATTTATAATTAGTTGAAATAAAAATGCAGCTAAGTTCAGGACTAACTCTGATAACTTTCTGACTCAAAAACACGATTGCGATAAATTTTCTCGATAGAAAAAATTTTAAAAGTTGCCTCCAAATCACGTCTAATTTACTCGGTATACACCATTATTCACCAAATACATTAAAATTAACCTTGAAACTTTTGATTATAATAGCATTTTTTTATGATATCTGCGATTTTTTTGAAGTGTATACTTCTTTAGCAGCTATGTGCACTTTTTGGGATGGGTAAATAATGTGAAACTCTCGCCAGGACACTAGCCTGAGACCGCCCGCCGGCGCGGCGTAGGAGAGGAAGTAATAGGCTCTTTCTACCGCGCGGAGTTTCCACTTCTGCCGGCACTTCCGGAGTGCAAGCCGTTGTTTTTTTTATCAATTTATTTGGGGGCACTGAACCCCGAAAATTTATGTATAACCAAAGTCTTTATAGCCTATATTTTATTGCCATCAACAAGGAGAAACAAAATACACTCGTTGGCCAAGGCTTTTGATTCACAATAATAAAATAACACACATATACATTAACGGACAATATCAAAACACATGAGTCGTTTCGTGGTATAGGCACGGTACCGGTAAAATTCATTCTTGCTAGTAGCATGAATGGGTCGGCTCGTCCGGGTAAGTTGTAAGTACCACAGTCTCACAGAAAATCAACGTTTGAGTAGAAGCTTTACCGCTTCTATGCTTTGTTTGGTGAGTGAGGTAGCCAGAGGCCCATCCTTCCAACCCCCCCTCCCCCTCAATTTTTCTCCCTCTCATTACTTTCCCCCAACTCCTTGAAAGGCCGGCAACGCTCCTGTCACACCCTGGTATTGCAGTTGTCTATGGGCAGCGCTGATCTGACCGTCTTATTTCATAAAAAATACATACCTTTGCAATTCAAAATTAACAGCTTATGTTTCAAGTCTATAATCGGTTTTATCATACACATTCTAGCATTCTGCTTCTGCGTCAAACATGTCCCATTATCCTTGACGATCATCCATTCCCTGTCGTATTTAAAACCTTTAGGGCCAATCGGCCAACTGGATCTGACTTTTAAAGCGCCGCAAGACTTTATAGGAAAAATTACAATTTCTTGCAAAACTATATCCGATTTGATAAAAGGAGCAGCAATATTATCGAAGTATTCGTCTTCAATTAGTTTTGACTTGTCTCCGTTTATTATTTTGATTGTTTCAGGTTGTTTTATTGGTTTTATAGAGTTCATAACTCGCTTGGGTTTCTTGAATTTGGACTTGAGGAAGCATTGATGTATCATTATCATGAGTTTGTCGACGTCAGCGAATGTGTTGTGGTATCCGAAAGAGACTCTAACTGCCCCTGTGGGCTTTCCTTGCACCAGATCGATCTCGTCGCCGCATTTGTGCCCGGCTTTGTACATATCCTTCATTTCCTTGTTGGTGGCGCCTAGGTGACGCTGGCAGGACCCGGAGTTGCAGAAACAACCTGTTCTAACGCTGATATTGAATAAATCCGCCATGTGTTGAAACTGGAATGATATGAGTAATAATTAAGAAATAAAACCGGTCTAGTGCTCAAGTGGACGGAAAGAGTGATGCGATTCCATACACGAAAGGACCCGTATCATCATAAAATATTTAAATACAAATAACCCACCCTAAATTGAAAATTATTTTATTCTTATTGTTTGTTTTTATAGCGACAAGAGCACAGAAATAGATCAAGTGTGCAATTAGGGGCGCGGCATATGCAAAAACTGACACGCGCGTTCCCTTAGCAATACACCGCGTCGCCGTTCTATATTGATCTATTTCAGTGGGCAAGAGATATACACATTCTGTGAAGATTTTAAGTCGCTATTTATGAGGGTTCAAGAGATACAGCTTTGTGACGGACGGACATCTAAGGGTAGGTGATAGGGTCCCATTTTTAACCTTACGGTGCTGAACCCTAAAAAATATCATCGATGATACTATCCGTTGCAACTTTGCTGTTGACATTTAAATTAATTATTGATTAATTAATTTTAAATGTTAATGAATGTTAGAAAGGACAAATAATTGTATAATTAAATTCGATAGAAATTATTTTTGAATAACTGTATCTCTGGCATCGACATAACTTATTTTGAGACAATTTACTTTGCGTGCTTCCGCCACCAGTAAGTTCATGCAAACTATTGCTGGCCAGCGTTGCTTGTCATTCGAACGATCAACATCTAGGGTTCACTGCCTGAAGATGCCTCGTGTAGAGGCGAAACACGTGTCGCGAGCACGACGGCCGACATTGCTGCAGCCTCAACGGATGCAGCAGTATCGACCAGGGTTGCATGCATCAACTATTGGTGGCGGGTATGAAGGGACTAACAGTAGTGGGTGGGCGCTGGCCAGCAATAGTTTGCATGAACTTACTGGTGGCGGAAGCACGCAAAGTAAATTGTCTCAAAATAAATGTAGCTTTGACTTCCGCAAAGTAACACCTGAGTCTATTAACTATCGACATAACTGTTTGTGGCGAGAGGCTGGAGGTGGTCTACTAATACACTTATCTTGGACATTGTTTATCTTTTGACAAAGAACTTTGAACCAAGGAGATTGATCGGCGTATACTTTATTAGGTTGGGTGGACTCTTACAAAAAGTAACCATGTATAAAATTGCGGTTAAGCAGAGAGCCATAGAGTGAGTCAATGCTCGGCATCTAATTGCAAGACCGAGTTCACAACACTGACAGTTCACGACGTGCTACCCGGTACCCTAGGAAAGGAAGTCGTGAACGGGCAGGACACTTGGCTAGAAGGAATGATGGTAGTTGGAATAAGGCTATCACCGAGTGGTATACCAGTAATAGGAAACGTAGTTTTGGACGTCCAGTAGCTTGGTGGGTTGAGGACATAAGATTAATTGCAGGAAAGAACTGAATTGCAGTGGCTGGAGATAGAGAGGAATGGCGTAGACAAAAGGGCCTCCTTTCAATAAGCCTTTATACCCAGTAGTGGGTCATAGAAAGCTGATGATGACATATCTCATCTGGTGGCACACGTTACGCCAAAGACTCTGGCAAGCTTAGTTCCAAAAGTCATTGTTAGATGGCAGTGGGTCCGCTAATTAACTAGAATATTTAGAATGTATTTAAGCGTAAAAAAACCATATAATTACACATATGTTTAAAAATTTTAATGTAATCTGTATAAATGTAAGAATAGAAAATGCTTTTTATTGTTAATTGTAGTATGTAAGAATATCTGTTAAATTTAACATGTAACGCCCTCTGTATAGTGGAAGCGCAGTTTGTATGTAACATTGTGAAAACTTCAAAGATCATTCCACTATTGTATCGCTGTAGTAACTGTTCATTAAACCTGACATCAGCTACCTACTGGTAAATTTTTGCCCATTGCCTCATCTATCTTTTACCAAGAACCATGGTATGGTGGATCCGCAGTGCACCAAACAAGAACTTAACAACTATCAAAATGAATACTAATCTGCCATGCTGGGCTGGGAGAAAAGGAAAAGCGTAGAATGTACCAGTTGCCTCATAGAAGCTGGGAAAATGGGCGAAAATCTAAGGGATCTTGACAATGTGCGATGTGTCAGACTATCATTATTTTGATTCCGTCTTCCATCTGAACGCCCAATAACACTCTTAAGCTCTTATGGCCCTGAGCTCTGTTAATGATACCAGACCTTTTACCCATGATAAAGACGTGATAATATGGTATGTATTTATTTACTAGCTATTGCCAGCGGGTCCGCTCGCCCTAATGTTCCCTCGGGAACAGTTGAATTTCCCAGACAGAAAGGTACCTTATGTCCTTCCCCGTGTCTCAAACTACCTCCATACCAAACTTCATCCAAATTGGTTCAATGGTTGAAGGGTGAAAAGGTGACAGACAGAGTTACTTCGCATTTATAATATTAGTAGAAGTATGGGTATGGATACAGATATAGTATGGATTTACCTCTGCATATCCAATATAGGATCCATCTTCTCTAGTAATATTAAATGTGACTGTAGCACCCTGTGCAACAATATCCGTAAAATCAGAATCCATATACAAAACAGCTGCCTTTATCCCATTCCTGTGTTTAAGGTGCTGCAGTTGATCGTACAGGTCTTTTGCCAAGTAAAATGTGTGATGTGAAATGGTTTCCATAACATCGTTGTTCACGATTGGTGGTATCAAATTGTTGAGTACATCAAAACAATGTTTCAAGCCAATGATTGATAAGAAAGGCACGGTTCCATCTTCAAATCTGAAAAAAAAATGTTTTAAATCATTTATACCTTTTATAAAATAATCTTTTTAGTCGTGGTAGAGCCACGCTACTGGCAAAATTCATTTTTGTTAGTAGCATGAATGGTCCAGCTCGTCCGGAGCAATACCACACTCTCACAGAAAATCAACGTTTGAGTAGAAACTTTACCATTTCCATGCTTCGTTCGGTGAGTTAGAGAGCCGTTGGGCCGTTGGCTCATCTTCCGAAATTTCAAAAGAAATAGTCTGATGTAGCGCAAAATAGAGAAATATGGAAAGCAATGGGGAAAACCTTTGCCCAGCAGTAGGACAAAAAATGTTAGAAGATATCTCTTCCACGCTGGTCTGGGAGAAAAGAAAAAATGTAAAATGTTAGAATGTACCAGGCGCTTGTCTTCCTGCGCAGATCCTAAAATCAAATGAAGGCAAAGAACGTAAATATGAGGTTTCATATTAGTAGGTAATATGGCTTATATGTTTCATAGGCCAGGGTTCTGTCTACCCCGCAAGGGTAAATAAAATTTATGACGATAGGTTCAGTAGAAAGGGCGTGAAGTCGTCATAAACAAACAAACTCACTTTCGCATTTATAACATTAGAATGTCAAAATTTGTGAGGACCGATGGCTGATTACTCCTTTCTACAAAAGTACTGGACAGATTTTGATGAATCAACATATAAAACACAGAGGCCAATATGTAGTGGTTGAAGTGGCAGGAATGTTAATGTCATCAGTTTATTTTTGATGTCACAATCCTAACTAATATTATAAATGCGAAAGTGAGTTTGTTACGCTTTCACGTTGTAACTACTGAACTGATCATCATGAAATTTTGCATACACGTTATCTGGGGTACGGAGAAGGACATAGGGTACATTTTATCCCGGGAAAAGTACTGTTCCCGAGGGATCTACATTGCCGCGGGCGGTGCCGCGGGCGACATCTAGTATATATAAATTACTTCACATGCAAATAATAGTAATGATAAGATAAGAGATCTGCTCTTGCCACTGTTAGAACCTTGACTCATTCAAGAGAGATACCAAAACAATTTTGTATAATCAAGTAGTTGAGATTCCATTGTTTCTGTTTCCATTGACTACACTAAATAAATGGTCATTACCGCAGATGAATTCTCATAATGGCTGGTATTATAACATAATTCATAATTCGTTTATTTTTGTCAGACATAGGTTACAAATAGGTGTTAGTATTGATTACATAGTGCGCTATGCTGCGCCGTCAGGCATACAAAATTTGATTTTTATTCTAGTAAATCTTACATTTACAATAACGGTACCGTTACGTCACAAATTTACAATTATTAGTGCTTAGGGCATATAATTTTTTCCTCTGACGAGGCTAAGTGTCAGTTTAAGAATAATTTAATTGATGGTAATTATTTATGTCATTGATTTTGCAATTAAAATTAAATGTGATTAAAATTGTCAGAAAGGTATTCATCCACACTATAATAAGTTCTTTCAATGAGAAATTGAGACAGTAGTCGTTTGAAGGTATGTATTTCTTTGCAAACTCTGATGTGTGTGGGTAATTTGTTAAAGATTTTAGGTGCCATTGCGTATACACTTTTATGCAGGAAGGTACTTTTACAAGATGTAAGGTGAAGTTTGTCCGAGCGACGTTGACTTTCAACTTTTTTAAATAAATTCAAGTTTTTTTAAACAAAATAAGATACTTCGTAAATATATAAGCACGGAAAAGTGAGAATTTTTAGTTCTTTAAAATGTGGTTTGCTTGATTCCTTTGGTTTGAGGTGGCATAACGCTCTGATGCATTTTTTTTGTGCAATAAATACGTCCTTGTTGTCCGTGGGGTTTCCCCAGAAAATAATCCCGTATCTCAACGTGGAGGCAACGTATCCATGATATGCGGTAAAGCATTTTGATTGGCATATGAAAATTTATGCAATTTTGAACATACGAGTACATGGTCTATTTGTGTTTTCCAAGACATATCATTATTAATAAATAATCCTAAAAATTTCGTACATTTTGTTTCATCAACTTTTGTTCTTTATATGTTATGTTTAATTTTGGATTTGGATTTTGTCGGATTTTGAATGTCATAACCTTCGTTTTAGTCAAATTTATTTTTAAATGGTTCGCATTTAGCCAGTCAATTATTGTTGTCAAATCATTTTTTATTTTCATGTCAATATTTTTGTACTCGCCTTTGTCAAATATGATTGCGCTATAACAGGTAAGTATGTCACTAATAGCATGCAAATTTAGTTCGTCTAGAAGAACATAAACAATGAACTAATATTTAATATCGGGTCACTCACGTGTTATTTTAACTGGATTGCCGAATATGGTTTCGTACATTGAATCAGAAAAAATATGGAAGCATTGTGATCAAAAAATGACACTACACAACGCATTATATGGTGGGGCTTAAAAAGTAGGTTTATTCGCGAACTGTTGCGCGCTCAGTGACGGAAGGACGCGTCGTTCAAAGCATTTGACGATAAAAATGTGTTAAGGTACAAACACACATATATAAAACTAGCATTAATAATTATATTTAATATTTGCTAATCTATACTAATATTAAAAAGAGGAAAGGTATTTATTTTTGTATTTTTGTAATATATGAGCTCAAAAATGACGGGACCGATTTAAAAAATGTGTCATCATACAAAGATGCATTATCCCGAATATAGGCTATACTTGTTACCCATGCGAAGGCGGGACGGGATGCTAGTCTGTAAAAAGTATCTTAATAAAACACCCATATAATTAGTAGACCTTACTTGTTAACGAAAATATTGTGAATTACTTCTCTGTATGAATTACTCTTTTTATATTCTGAGTTACTCTTCCGTAGCTTTTCTATTTAGATGCATTTACGTCATTCAAGAAACACATACATAAGCTTATGTAATTTAGCTTATACCTGCCTGCATAATAATATGCGCTGTCTCCGCTATGTTGACACTATAAAGTACATTGTATATGTTGACACCGCCCCATGACCTTGATGCGCCCAATGGCATACTAGCTCCGTCTATGAGTGTGTAAGACATACGTTGTGATTTGAGTAATTTTGTTTCCGTAAATGGAACTGAAATCGCATCGTTACTTGAGAGTTACGCTTCCATATTGTTTTCTAATTTAATGGTTTCGGCAAAGACAAAGACAATGTTGTACCAACCTTACAGAAATATTGGCCCAACTTAAGGCCGAACAAGGTATAGTTAGTTCCACTATCTACCACGGCCTGATTGTCTGATAATTAAGATGATTCCGTGTTTCGAAAGGCACGTTAAGCCGTTGGTCCCTTCTGCCATCTGGTAGTCGTTTAAAGGAACCACGTCAGAGGTAGAGAGGCGGTTCCGAAGAACTCTGACACCTGGGTCGATTGACCGTGACACCTACACGAAATGATGATGACTACCACGGCTGCTACTGTGAGCGGAAGCCACGGCACTGCAGTGCATGGTGGTAGTCTTCACTACCCACCACTACATGGCATTAGTCTAGAGTTGGTAAAAATTGTTTTTTTTTCAATAAGCCGAAAATGTATATTTTCAAAAATCTCATTTAAAAAAAGTTCGTGAAAATTGCTTTTGTTTTCTTATAATATGGTGGCTCTTACTGAGTGACCCGTTTTTAAATATAATGTACTAGCGACCCGGACCCTGGCTTCGCATGGGTGCAATGTACATATAAACCCCTAACTTAAATCACTCTAGTAAAAAAAAACAACGGGTTGCACTCCGGGAGCGCTGGCAGAAGTGAAAATTCCGTGCGATTGAAAGAGAGGGGGATATTACTTCCTCTCCTACGCCGCGCTGGCGGTCTCCGGTCACATGTCGGTCTTACGAATTTTCGTCACTATATATTACATAGATAGGAATAGGTTGTGTTTGAAAAAAAATTTGGTATTTTAGTCTTGAGGTTAGCAACAGAAAAAGTTAAATAAACCAATTTACCTTTCATGCAGTGTTTGCCTCTTCACATGAAAATCCTCACTGCTCAAAACAATATCCACAGTTCCACCCCCAAAATACTTCTTCCCTCTTAATACACCTGCACTATCGTTCTTTATCAGTAACGCTCCCAATCCCGTTGGAAAACCAAAGATTTTGTAGAAAGACAAACAAACAAAATCAGGCTGGTTCCTCGATAAGTCCAACTTACTTGTAGCAACATAGGAAGCGGCATCCAAGAGGACATACCAATTACAATTTACTTTACATAATTGCTTCTTTATGTAGCTGTTAAGACATCCATCTTTTATATTATTCATACGGTTTATAGGGTACTTGAATCCATTAAAATTATTCTGAGCTGGATATACAAGAAGAGTATTCCCCTCATTTTTATACTTTTCTTTCCAATTAGATTTTTCATTTACATGTAAGGTTTTTAGAAACTCATCATGGGATATGTGGATAACATCAGCATTTTTTTCAACAGCTATTTCTCTTAAACCAAGTACCGATGTGTGGTTATCTCTTGTATAAACAAATGAACCACAGTTTAAAACTTCATTCTCATCTACTGCAAATTGAAAAGACTCTACGAGTAATTTCAAAGACTGTGTTGTACCAGATGTGAATACAATTGAATACGTTGAGAGATCTGTGTTAAAATGTCTTAGAATTAAGCATCTGATTTGGTCTATGCAATCTTTTGTGTACTTGTCGGTGTGTGGGTTAGTATAAACATTTTCCATGAGATCTTGATTTATGCTTTTAAGTAGGCTATTTGGGTATAATGCTGAGCCTGCATTTTCTAAGTAGCATCTATCTGAAAATATGTAAGAATATAATTAAAACTTACTACTATTACTGGAGTTCATCATGTTATTATACATAAAAGTATAGAATTTGTAAATACTTATTTTGATTTGACTTAAAATAAAATAATAATCATTTAATTACTATTATTTCATATTACTAATTGACTTTAATATTATGACATGACAATCTAAGCTCAAGTCCACACAATTAGTTTTAAGTATGTCGCAGATTGTAAGTTGCCATCATTTGGAGAAAATGCGCTGTGCAGTTTGTTGCCGCTTCTTCTGCACTTCGCTTTGGAAGCTGCACTTAACTTAGCTGTAAGTAAGTTATTGACGTCAACAATAATGTTGTAAATAATGCGCAATAATAATAAATATTCACTGAACAATATTTAAAATACCTAGATGAAAAAAGTATTGACTTTGGATTTGATTATAATATAACATTGTTTAGCACAACTGTTCAAATATAATAACAGCTGAATACTCTACGCATTATAAACAGGTGATGAAGTATTATTATTTTGCAATTGAAATGAAGGACAAAGAAACTTCACTAAGTACTACTTAAACCTCAATTACACTCGACTGAATCCAGGACACCACAATATGATAAACACATATAGAGATATATCTGTCTCAGTCGAACGTATGGCTGCATCTCTCATTGAAGCAAGTGTAATTGCACTTTATATTACTTACATTTTTGATTTGACAGTACTGGAAGTTAAATGGGTATTTCCTAACCAATTACCAGCTTTTACACAATATGTTTATAAATATAGGAATATAAAATGCATAAAGATCTATTTTATTTTTAATTGATATAAATTAAAGTAATTAAGTTAAATTTCATGTTTTTGGAAAGTAAGTAATTGCATAATATTATGTGTACAAGTTTTCTTACTGAGATTGAGAATGTTGTCTTACAACTTTCTTATCTACATAAATCTATACAATGTATATAACTACTATAATTTTAATTCATTGAATTATTGCAAAGTTTCGCTCAAACTAAATAAATGTTTCATAAACTACTAACCTTTAAGTCTTGAAAATTCCGAGGTAATCCTGGACATATCATTTTCTTCGATAACTTTACTTAAAGTACTCATTGCTTATATCAGTAACTCGATAAATCTAAAATAAAACACAAATATACAGCCACAATAAAATAATTAAACAAGTAGGTATCGTCAGACAATAATTGGCTGCTGTGATGAAATGAAAACTAATATTACATGTGTTAACCTTGTGACGAAGTAAATAATGTAGCGACGGTCTGTAATTTGTAACTGCCCGTCGCAATGTAGATCGTACAGCAGAATAACATGTTTGTTTTGATTGTATATCATCGCACTTCACTGCTATGCTCCCAACTCGATAAAAAACATGTGTCAAGCGAGCTGTCCAGCTGACACTGACAGTGTTGTTTATTTAATAATGTTACTATTATAACATTTGGTATTTTTCCCTGAATCGGTTTTTACCAACTAAGTAAAAGAAAGTTTTCTTTTACATTTATACTAAGCGAGACGCAATAACGCCATTTTTTCATTCCACCCTCTCAAGATTTATAATATCAGAATTACATTGGTTATCTCCTCCATTGACCACGATCGTTGTACCCCACCATTCCCACCACAAAAGTCTGGAGAAAAAACGATATGTAAGCAATAATCTCCGATTTATATTTTACAATATGTACTTAACTTTCAGGTCTATGAACTTTACGGAGAAAGTGTTATAAAACATAAAGTAGTTTCGTGTTCATGTCTCGGTCTCGGTGTATCTCTCTATCTGTAATCAAACCTAGCAAGTTTGATTTATTTGGTCAAATTTCCAGTGTCTGTGTACAAACCCATGTAAATAAATGACCCTGAATGGCTCATTCACCAAATTCAGCAGTATTTATTACCTCCTTATATATGTCACAATAAAAATTTGTCCCGAAAGTAATGGTACACACACAAGATTTCTTTTTTTTTAATTGAGTTTCCATTTTATTTTAGAAGAAAGAAAGAAAATTATTTATTTGGTCCGAAAATAACTAAAATATTACAATTAAAATAAAAGGTAAATATAACTGATAACATACTTCATGATCATAAATTTAAACATATTTGCAACCAAAAAGGAGCTGATATCGCCCGATTTAAGGTGGCATGTTCTCTGAAGCCTGTCTTTTGTGCGATCTCTTGGTTTGTTTATGTGGAGCCAGGGTTTCCAATGATCTAAGCTGCAGAAAATCATCTGGGCGACTTCATCAGCATGATATGCTAAATAAGGTGATCTGGCGAACCTTAATTTTCGTAGAAGCGCCGTGTAGCTTCCATCGAGTAGGTTGGATGGCAAGAGGCCCGACGGACTAACTTTCATTCCATGGAGAGAAGACACTGTTTGGTGTGGGACGCGACTTACGTCAACACTTTTGCGACTACTCATTTAACAAGGACAACTCGCGTGATAAGGGCGGCCGCTGATTTCAGTAGTCACCCAGAAACACACTAAATATGTGCCCCATAATACTTTCGCTGACACTGAACCAGACACAAAAGAAATAACAATAAAATTACGTGTTCAGGCGGGCAGTGTCAGCGAAAGTGTTAAGTCTTAATTTAACCCCTTTGAGGAGGAAGTTAGCGGAGCATGGTATACGGAGACAAAAGCTAAAGCTTAAGCTTTGGTTTTAAAGTAAAAAAAGCTAAAGCTTTGGTCAACTTCTACCTAACTCTCGCAGTAAAGTGAGAGTTAGGTAGAAGTTCACAGAATTATCCCACTATTATAGTGGTACTGACCACCATGACGAGTAACTTACCCGAAGCAATTCATGCAACGCATATTCTCGTGATAAAGTGGGGGAATGCTGCAAGTGTTATGGGCACCTTTGCAACAGGTACTATACGATTCGAGATCTGATTAAACTGGGACAGGTGCCCAGTTAAAGTCTAATATGTCAATACATATACCTATGTTCTTAGTATTCATTGACCTGTAAAGTTACGATGGAATAAAGTAATTAAAATATGAACCAGCACATTTTCCTTTACATCCAGGCAAAAATTATAATGGGGCAACATTTACATTCACATTGATGTATTTATTTTTAAATTCAACAAAGAAAAAAACATACTTAATCTATGGTAACACCGATCCTAGAGAGCCAGATTAAAACAGGTACGCACGATTTTTGAAAGTGTGACACTCGTCCTCGAGCGATTTTTTTATGGAAAAATCGCTCGTATAAACAAACATTCCAAAAATAGCAATCCCGGGGTACTATTTTTGAAAGTTTGACACTTGAAAAATCGCTCGTTTACGATCGGCATCATTTCAAAAATAGCACTCTCGGTCGTCTTGACAAGTCACAGACTAAAAAATAGTACCAGGATGTACTATTTTTGAAACTGTGACACTCGTCTTCAAGCGATTTTTGTATGAAAAAATTGCTCGTTTACGAATGGCATCATTTCAAAAATAGCACTCCAGATTCTTGATGCCGGTTGCAGTTTACGATCACTTCTACAAGGTCTCTGTATGTAGTATGGTGAATCTTCATCTTCTTTACACCTAAGTAGGCATGGTGCAGCATTATTCCATTGCATTCCATTGCAGCGGAGAGTACAGCATGGCACAGCAAAGTATTTGAATGAAATAGGCATATTCATGGGCGTACCCAGAGAGGGTATGGCAGCTTCACAGAAACTTATTTATCAGTGTAGAGTATAAGCCATTTGGGGTGTTAATTATTTTTACCAATTAATTTAATTGTAATACAGATATAATATAATTTGGCAAAGTGTTTTTTATGATTATTTTGTATTTAGAGGCTCTCATGAGGTAACTAGCGCCACCCAGAATTTTATTTCTTTTACTCCTAAATCAGATCACAGTAAAAAACGTTATCTTTACTACGTTTTTAAATTACTAAACATGTAGTATTTTTTGTATTTAATACTTTTCATTTTGAGACAGCTTTCTTAACATTTTTCAGCTTTCTCAATTTTCCAAATGCGCATTAATAAAGAATTATTACAAAAAAGATTACAAGTTAAGCGTCGTTTGTTAAATGAAGTGTTTTCCGTTTAGATTATGGCTTTCGCCAAAGACAATATATTACTAACGTATAGACTGCGAACTCCATCTATTTAGTAAGCGGTTCCTTGCGAACTCATACAAAAATATTGGCCCAGCGTAAAAGGTAGCAGGCCTGTTGACGGGCCGGGCTTTGGTAGTTGGTTCCACTAACTGCCACTATGGGCGACGAAGAGGGCGCTGCAGTGCAATAGTTACAGATTTTTCCAGCCGTCACTAGATGGCGTTAGCTAAACTTGGTAAAACTGAAAGATATTGTTTTAATACAGCGTGATTTTGAATCTCTGAACTTTATGAAATCCTGGAATCAGAATCCCTAATGGAATACAGAATTGCAAGAAAAATAGTTAAGAAACGATATTAAAAAAAATTCATTCTATAGATATTCGTCCAACTGATCGGCGACAACTAATGGGAAGCCTAATTTTTTTTTATTTTCAGCTTCTTTCTTGCAATTCTATAGGGATTCTGATTCCAGGATTTCAATATACCTAGTTCAGAGGTTCAAAATCACGCGATATAAGACAAAAATATATTTTTCACCTGAAAAGATATTTCTCGTGAATACTGATTTTATTTTCCTATAATATATGGAGGATGCATAGTTGTATGGCGCCATTTATGTGATGGGCCTGACAAAAATCGTATGCAATAATAGGCGTTGGGACATCGACGTCGCGTGCACTGCGGCATTCAATAATGCGTTGTGTGTGAGTCAATCAAATCACGCAATCAAATGTCATATATCACAAGCTAACGCACGAAAAACTTCTCTCCGTAAACCGCTCCATACTTCGCGATATAACAGAGGGCCATGTTTGAGATTTTGAAAGCAGCACATCTCACGCGCCGCGCTACGCAGCGCCTCTCCTAAATAGTCCAATCGACAAGTCGCAAAAAGTGGAGTTTAGTGGTAAAAGGTCGGAATTTAATGAAACTTGTAGATGTTATTGAGGGATGGTTAATTAACATTTTGTTAAGTTTTGGACCTCGACAACCCTGTGCAAATAGAGGGGGGAAGAACTGCAAAAATCTCGACCTTTCGTCAGTTTTTCGTCAATAACTTTTTTCCTTACATCTTAAGCAAAAAAGCTTCTACAAACGTTTTGTAGTACGTTAAATTACCTACAATTTTGACTATTCAAATATATCTGTATGTCAACTCCTCACTGGGATATGGCGCTCCAAAGTTTCTTTCAAACATCTCCAAGTTTCATTAAATTCCGACCTTTTTCTATCTGAAACCACCTGTCGACTGCCTGAAAAAGTTTGTAGATGTTTCTGAACGCATGCCGCTGAATTTACAAGAATTTTAATACAGTATGTACGCCCCTATAATATTTTCACTCAGGTAACTATACAAGGTTTTCAAAGGTGCTGCATCCGGCTTTTATCAGTGCATCCGCTTTCTATGTTCGCTTCCTTAGTATTTTGTAATTGAATATTAGAAACCTTTTACATCTTTCATAATGAAAGCTTTATAAAAATATCAGCAATACCTGGGTAAACTCCGACCAGGAAGAGGAATAGACCAATCCTTCAAAATTTCACTTTACAATACTTTCCAAATAGGTACTTTGTTGTAATATAAATGACTTTTAATTACGTTAAAATAATATACAATATCCAAGAAATATCTACCTTGATTAGGCACCATCCACATATCGCTGACAGCAATCGATTTAAAACGTTGCTCGTTGTAAAAATTACATCCAATGGTTTTGCGCAATATTGCGAGGTTCTTTTTATATGTTTGTTCGGACTTATTCCTAAAAACGATGTAGGGGATAATTGGTCAAGCGAGAAAGTTTTGTCAACTGGTCAAGCGTTTTTTAACCGCTCTTAAAATGGTTAATTCGTCAAGCGGAGCAAAATTAATCACCTGCACTCGCACTAATCAAAGTAAATACAGGCCTTATATTTGAAGGCCACAAATTTGAAGAAAATTTCAGATACCTAACTTCTAGGTAGGAGAGAAGAGGCAAATATTGAAAACTATAGAAATAGAAGACGAACAATGCTGGGTCACTTATTTAGACATGATGCCCTATTAATTTGCCTCTATCTCCAGCCATTGCAATCCAGTTCTTTCCAGCAATTTACCCTATGTCTCTTCTGGGATACCACTTGGTGACAGCCTTATTCCACCCATTTTAATTTTAATAATCTTTATTGTTCCAAGATAAAAATTTGATTACAATAGGCGTACTTAATGCTATGAGCATTCTCTCCCCCAGTCAACCATAGCGTAAACAGAAAAAAAAAAAATGTCCCATCATCCATCATCATTCCTTCAAGCCAAGTGTCTTGTCGAGCTCCATTCAGTTTAGGTAGAGTCGCAATTCTAGAGTTAGAACAATAGTAGAAGGAATAAAAAATAAGTTCAAAATCTAAAACCCGACTACTAAAAACACGGCCTGTGAATAAAATACATATCTTGTTTCATACTTTTAAGGGCGTGTTTTTAGTAGTCTTTTTTTCAAGTTTCAACTTTTTAGTAGTTTTTTTTAATGTTTTTGGGTTATTAACCCCTCCACTCGTATTCCTCATTGCTGAGGGTCGTGACACCCCCGCAGCATAACCTTCACTCTAATCTTTTCCTTCCACCTGTTATGGTCTTTTGTGATGTGGTGGGCCGTATGAAGGTTGGTGTCTAGAGAAAGTCTGTGTTTCCCGTAAACGTTAAAGGGGGATAGGTGATGGGATACACCCTTGTCTAACGCCTTTAGAAAAACTAAATGGCTCCGATTTGCAATCTACAATTTATACAATACCTTGGTTATTTAGGTACAACGCGCGGATGAGCGCCACAAGGTGTTGAGGTACTCCCAGTTCTTACAATACATTCCAGAGATCCGACCTCACGACACAGTGGAAGGCTTTGCTGTAGTCGATGAAGAACAAGATGATGGGTTGTTGAATTCGTAGACTGTTTCGATCGGCTGGCTTATGTTGAGGATTTGCTCGCGAGTTCTCTTGCCTTTAACAAATCCAGCTTGCTCCTGCGATCAGAAAGTGTCTAATTCTGCTGTTGATAATGTGAAGCATCACTTTACTGGCATGCGATATCAGTGCTAGTGAGGTGGAGCCTTTTTTGTGAAGGGGTAGTTTAATAGAGTTAGCCCAGTCAGAGGGCCATTCCCCAGTCCGCCAGATGTTTTCGCATATTTTGTGTAGAGCGTCTACACCTACAAGGTCCATGGCTCTCAGTATCTCCACTGTGATTTGATCTGGTCCAGAGGTTTTTTGAACTAGATCGCGTTTATAGTTGCTGTAATCTCTGATCGAATAATAGGAGGTTCCAAAGTCATTTCATTCCATGCCACTGCACAGTATCATTACAAAACATTAATTTTTTAGTTCATGACTTAATGTTCTCTAGAGGGCGCCACATTCACATTTTTCATGAATTTACATAGCCTATAACCAGAGGACAATTAAGACGCTTCTAATGACACCTCTATTGTCAAATTCTGATAAGTAGTTTAGCCGTTATGAGCGTAAAGATGAACATAGAACGTACAGTCGGGTAAAAATAGAAGAAAACGAGGGCGGGTAAAACCAAGGAGAAAGAGTTTTCAGCAAATTAAAAATAAATTTAACGTAAATACTTTTGAGGAAATAAAACAAGGATTAGCGGAGGATAGGAAAAATTTAAAGTCACTCAACCGTCAAGAGCCAGGTTCTAAGAAGAAGAGAATTCGCAACAGCTCAGAATTTTTAAAATAAATCTTGGTACATTAAGTACCTATTAAAAGTATAAACCATATTTCTTTCATACCTTCCGCTCCCATGAGAAAGGTACGAATAGGAACTAATACACACAAAGGGGCATATTACACTCAAGTACCTTTGACAGCATCGCCTTACTAAATTGCGTTACGCCAATTTAATTATTGCTTTTATGGAGGGCTTTTAGTAGCTTTTAGTAGCAAGCGGCGGCATGATCGACTCTCCTTAAGTGAATTGACGTCCACGGCTGTGGCGGGACACATTTCTACTACATGTACTTTTAGATGAGAATGCTGAAGTTACAGCGAATGTAATAAAGTAGGTTTTTTCAGTCATATTAGTTTTGAGACAGCTTTTTTTATGCTGTTTATTATCGGTTATTGATCAATCTCGTTTTTTTGGTGACCAACATGAATAAACCGAATTAATATAAATTACGATAAAGAGCTTTCAAAAAACGTGAAATAAATTCTCGTTGTCTCATACAGTGTGGCCGTGTATGAATGAAATTAGAAAATCCAGAAAACGTCATATAAAAAAAATTAAAAACACTTAATTTAAAATTATTTTTGTAACAGTTAATTAGAAATAATATTTACATTTTATAGCATCCTATATAAGTATACATGTAAAATAAGATATACGCTAACGAATAAGCGCGCCCTGAAGAAATCTTTTCTCTGAAACCCACACTGAAGTCACGTTGGAAAGCTATGGCAGCTCATTCAAGAACAACAACGTAGGCAATTGAATACTTGTCAATTATAATTGTTGCCATCATAGGTATGCTTATGCGTATTTAATAAAAACAGCACTTGAACAGGAATACATTAAGATATTTGCAGATTTGGAAGCACTAGCAAATATTTTCTGCATCATCATTAATTCTTTTTAGTCTTTAGTACAGGAGCATGTCCCTTTCTATACTACTAGAGCCATACTTGGCCAGAAAGTAAACCTAAATTCTGATACACTATTTTCTGACTTATATTTTTGCTCAAAACCTGAAACTGGTCACAGTTCATATTCCTAATCTTAGTAAGAGATTATGTAATTTTGTTGTACCTTTATTTGCTGTAAAGTAATAGCAAACACATTATAACAAAATGCGATGCAAGTCTAATACATAGAAAAAATTAAGATAAGTTTATACACTACACTTATACACTTACACGATTAAGTATAAAAGCTTTGTATAATATATATAATAAATAAAAAAAAAATCCTAAGTGAAGCCTTGAAAACTTGATTTACCACAATCACCACGGTACGAAAAGAAAAAGAGAAAAACTACTTACCCAAGCCAAAGCAAACCAGATAAAGATCGAGGCTAGAGAAAAAAAAACTTTTGCACCTTGCAGTCCTTCAACGATTTCTGCGACCACTGACACTTGACAAATGAGTTCAAAGATTATAGTAACCTATATTTATAGGCAGGCTGAATTATTGTTTTTCTATAGGCATCCCACAACAATGCTCTCTAGTCTTTCAATGGAGATCTGCTTGTGTCCATGAGATCATTACCTTATTGGTGACATACACGTAATGTTTACCAATATTACAAAATTATTCGTCAATGTTATGACAACAAGCAAGAGAAGTAAATAAACACTATGGCTGGATATTTTTCTGTTATAATTGGCCAAACAAAACAGTATCAAGTTCTTTTAATCAATATCTTAATCTTATCTTGATAAAATCAGTAACTTTACAATAGTTAAATAAATAAGGTCCATTAAGCGAAAATATTTTAAGAGCTGGTATCCATAGGTCAATTAAATGTTTTAGTAGCAAAATACAAGAAATCGATTATATATTTTGAACATGGATTAATCAGCTGTTTTGTAATATCTATAGTAGACAACAGTAAAGAGTTGTTCGCCAAGAAACACAGAGTGTTTTTTTTGTCAGTTTTTCTAAATGTTTAGGTCCAGATATCTCAAAACTAGCGTGTCTTTTTTTTTGCCTCAAAAGCATTTATCTAGCTTATGGGTGCAAAATATTAACGCTTAATTGAAATGGACCTTATATAGGGACAAATCACACAGATTGAGCTAGCCCTACAACAAGTTGTGAACTTGTGTCGTAGGATACTAAATAAACCATATTATTTAATAGAGATATTTAAAAAGATAAACATCGAAGGATCGAGACCAATTTGAAAATCTGACAAATACACAAAAAAAATGTTGGCATCCATACTGTCATATTTTTAGGGTTCCGTACCCAAAGGGTAAAAACGGGACCCTAGTAATACCGCTCCGCTGTATGTCTGTCACCAGGCTTTCTCATGATATACAAATACAAAAAAATAGAATAAAATAAATATTTAAGGGCTTCCATACAACATACGTGATATTTTTGCTTGTTTTTACTCGATATTGATAACAGCAACAGGTAGACGCTTGAAATATTCACAGAATATTAAGTTATATATTCACTGTAGAAATAAATGATAAAATAAAAATAAAATTAATATTAAAGGAGGGCTCCCATTCAACAGACATGATTTTTATGCCATTTTTATAGATAACGGTACGGAACTTGACGTGCGCGAGTCCAACTCGTTTTTTTTAATTTGGTTCACGGTATTTGGCTTTGGCTTGTATATGCCTTTTAGCCCTTCATATTTTTCAACGTGCGTGTGATAACAATGTAATGATTGTGTTTCATTTTGTTGATTCGACGAAGCCCCCGGCGACAACTCCTATGAATCCACATGTTAGATCATAGACAAGGCAGCAAGGTAGGCAACCACTAGACCGCTAAGTAAATCTCAGTACAGCCGCACCATGACAGTTTATTTTAGTTATTCCAAACATTATTCATAAACATGGGCGTATACACCAAATAACACCGATTTCACATTAGCTTTATAATGCAAACATTTTTGCAAAACAGTCCAGAAACTAAAACCGTGCAGTCCGCCGAAATTCTGGCCAAGAACTCCTGTCATATTTCACGTCACCCACAAATGTCACGTAGTTTATGAAGAACAATAATAAAATAATATATAATATGAACGTCAGAACAATAACTAGTTATTGTTCTTAGGTTTATGTCTTATGTCCATCTTGATATATCGAGTGTCTATCAAAAGATTTCAACTGAGACCAATCAGTGGCCGAGACTAACGTTACCGTGCCTCCAGAATAACGAAAAATTTTTAGATTTTTTTGCCACTTTTGGGATATTTTTGGGTATATATCAGAGTTTACAAAATTTTAACGCCTACCTGACCCCGATTTTTACTATTATCTCTCTCATATTTAATTTTAAGAGGTGAGATCTGTGACTATGAGTCTAGCAATAAAAAAAAAAACATCCGGGAGTGCCGACAGAAGTGACTATTTAAACATTAAGGATACAGTAGGAGCAGTCTACATTTTCGCCGCGCGGCAGAAATAGAGGGGGATACTACTTCCTCTCCAACGCCTGTGGCCTCAGGTCACGTGTCCGTCTTACGAATTTTCGATCAGGTCACGTGTCCTGACGCGAGTTTAACATTTTTTACCCAAAAAGTGAACAACACCGCTAGAGAAGTCAAAACTTTAAAAATGCTAAATAGCCAAGTGATGACTCGCAACCGCCCAGGGGTACGCGACCCTACTGGACAAATCCTGGTACTTATACCTACACCAATCCAAGTTTGGCCCTTGTTGTTTTACCATTCAATGCAAGCCTGCTGGGCTGTCGACCTCCTCGTTCACCGCGTTCAATATATGTAGGTAATTTATGCATACTTGCATTCTCTCAGTTATTGTTTATTTATACTGATAATGAGTTAAGGTTATTTCCAAAAAGTTACCAGAAATAATTACTTGTGCATTAAAAATGAGTAGTAAATTTTTTTTTTTAGTTTTATAGCGCGGACGCACGTAAACCTACTTGTGTATATACTTCTTTTTAGAGCGTTTAAATAAAAGCTTTTTTTAAGTTTTTTTGCTTTTAATTTATTTTTTATTTTTTTAGTTATCGGTGGCTAGGTTTCTCAGTCTGCTCATCTCATTCAACGCATAATTGTTACAAGGTCGTATGCTTGTTATTTTTTCGAACAGTCCAGCTCTTCAATAAGGATACCTTCTAATGTTTTTACCCTACTGGAGCTCACTTTTCAATTTACTGTCAATGAGCCCTTTCATTTGATACACATACTGCAGAAGCACTACACTTAAAATTTTATTCTACTTATTATGTTGCAAATTTGACTGAACATTAGGTACGGATTTGACTTGTAAAAATTGATTTTTTTTTTCAATTTTATTTTTGTAGTCATCAATGTGAGCGAAATGTGAATTTTGAGCAATGAAAACTACAATATCCGGATTTGAAAAATATTCTTGTAATTCTTATGGAATATTAGATATTTTACATTGCCCCATAATATATAGTTGACAGCTAAACACAAGTATCTTTTGGGATACTTGCATTACTTGCTTTTCACATAGAAATAATGTTTTCTTTAACGTTTATGGGGACGATTAAAGTTATGGTACATTTTTGCCTGAAAATTGATAGGCTGAATTAGATAGTACAATAAAAGATTTAGAAGAATATTTAAAATTTTAGAATTGAATACTGGAATAGGCGGATAAATACAAAAAATATGTAGAAATGTGATACTAGTTTTTAGCGTATAATGGTATCAATATACTGATAAATAATTCTACACTGAATACTGTTTTTGCTAGTATAAATAAAAATAGCCAGTGAAAGTTTATATTTTTTCCATAAATATGATGAATTAATAATGTATTGTGGTTATTATTTTACATTTCAATGATAAAAATATACGAATTTACGTTTGTTTTACTCTCTTGGAAAAAATAAGATACTTGGATTTGGCTAAGTGCAGCCGAAGTTCTTTGATTATAAATGATCCGTTTGAAACTTTATCGAGGTGAAATTCCCTTTAATGCAACTTTGCCACCTGTTGACAGGGTTTGGATCTGTTAGTAAATCACAATGTTAATTACAGTTACAATCTAACTTCTTTATGATTTCAGATGTTTTAGGTCATTCTTGAATTGTTAAATTTTGTTAGGATTCATTCATTTCTCTCTTATTACTACTTAATGCAGTGTTAGCCTTGTTAGCAATAGAAATTTTATATTTTTTTAACCATAGAAAAATGAACGAATATGCAAAGGAAACATCCATCAAAAAATTACAAAATGCACCTGGACTTAATGGCTTCCAATCGTATGGGTGTAAATATTGGTTATGTAGATTTTTTGTAGTGTGTCGATCAGTGAGGTCGTTGTGCTCTGAACTTAAAGGTCATGCGGCTACTAAGCCAGTTCTTCTCTACTCATTGACATTGGCTACACTTACCTGCATGGCCGCGTAAATATTGGTTCCAACTGTGAATTTACTTTATTTGTTACCGGTGTTTCGTCATGTCGCGACGTATTTCGCAACGAATGTCTATTTCCAAAAGGCGAATATGATTCGTTGTAGTGGCATTGCAATCGTGTTCGCTATTCTAATAAATTGCAAGTTATGTTATGTTAACTCTAGTGTTTCTGACATTAATTTGGATTCTTATCAGTTGATTGCTAAATATGGATACCGATCGGAGAAACATCGAGTGGAAACGGAAGATGGTTACATAGTGAGTTTGTTCAGATTAGTCAATAATGGCCCCCCAGTGCTCATGGCCCATGGAGTCGCCGACAGTTCGGATTCCTGGCTGGTGTTAGGACCAAAAATGTCTCTAGCTTACCAGCTAGCAGACGCTGGATTCGACGTGTGGCTGTACAACTCGAGAGGAAACAAATATAGTAAGGGCAATACCAAAGACTTCACTAACAGGGAATATTGGAACTTTAGCTTCGAAGAAATGGCTACTCAAGATATGCCAGCCTGCATAGATCATATTTTAAAAGAGACATCTAGAGAGAAAATAAATTATGTTGGATTTTCTCAAGGAACAACTATATTTTTCATATTGTGCAGTTCTAGACCTGAATATAATGAGAAAATTAATCATGCAGTGCTGTTAGCACCAGTAGCGTACGTTAACAGTATAGAATATCCATTTATAAATCTGTTGAGCAGATATTTGAAGTTTCTAATCCAGTTGTTTGATAAACTCGGGATACATGAAATATTTGCTGAAAATGTGCGGCGACAACGACAAGGAATCGAATGCAGGGATTCAATGTTATTGTGCGACTTTGAATACTATGTGAATTTCGGAGTCACAAATTTTGAAAACTTAGCGTTGAATAAAATTGATATTATCGACAGTCACATTCCGGCTGGAGCATCTACTAAGACTTTTGCCCATTTTATACAGGGATATAGGAACAAACAGTTTCAAAGGTTTGATTACGGGTTAGGGACAAACTTAGTGAAATATGGATCTATTCAGCCTCCTGGATATGATTTATCCAGAGTGACAGTACCATTAAGTTTATTTGTGAGTGAATCGGACAGATTGAGTGATCCAGAAGATGTGAAAATTCTTGTGCGTAACCTAAATACTATCAAACGAATTGTACATTTAAATAAAACTATAGACTTTACTCATATAGAATATACTTATGGTAAGAGAGTGAATGAATTTGTAAATAATCCATTAATAAATATTTTGTTAGAAGAAACCAAAAAGACTAATGAAGTATGAGACATAGACAGAGGTATATTTTACTTTCTATTTTGTACAGAAAACTATGAGGGATTTCAATACAAGTGCTTATCACAGAGTTGATTGATTTGTATCACACATGTGGACCTTGAAAGCTAGTAGTGTGCCATCTATGTATATTGAACTTTGTGTGCAATAAATACAAGAGGTACAGTCAGCCAATGAGATATCTGACCCCCTACAACAGCGCCATTTTTCGCAAACTAAAGAAACATCCGTGGTTTAAACCCAAAGATAAAAATATACAAGTGTAATATCCTTTGCGACTAGTGCCATCTATTGAATTGTGAATGAACAAATAAGGTTAATAAGCAGAAATCTGATACCCTTGACGACTAATGCCATCTATTCGATTTTTGATAAATAAAACAAGCCCTAGCATACGATACGCTTATTTCAAAGATACTTCAATAGTTAGATGTGGCGCAAGTGGTAGGCACTACGGTTTAATAGTTAGTGTGAATATGAATGAACAGGTTCAAATCCTCCAAAGCTTTTTATTTTTTACAAATATCTCCAACTACGTATTGTGATGTTGGTGTAATTTTGGTAGTTTTAACATAATGTTACCGAGCTAATTACTGTGAATAAAAAGCATTTTAAATTTTTAATTACTTTATTATATCAAAAAAATTTAACAGTGAAATAAATACCTGCCTACTTAATTCAAACTATGATTAATCTTCTGTAGAGAGAACCAACATGTTACTTAATAAGTAACAATTTACATCTCTCAATTTCTTTTTAATCATAGTATTATATTTTTTTAAATGTGTAGGGTCAAATAGTGCTATGTGAATAACTTTGCTTCGATAATAGTATAAGAATGAATATAAACCTATGGCATTAAATGAATTTTAATATGGGAGAGGGTGACCCCCATTTTGAAGCTTTTGTTTAAGTCTATTTGTCATTTCACTTACCACGTTAGATCAGATCACATATCACTTATGCGCATATTTATTAATTTAGTATAACCTTTTTGTCTAAATTGATTTAAATCAAACTTTACTTGTGTCTCGTGTCCCAGTTAAGCACTATTTGACCCTACAATCTGGGATTTTAATTGGTCACTCAATAACAGTTAGATCACAGAACAATTGTCTTAAATAAAATATATTCTACATTGCAAACTGTTGGAATCACCACATCTCATAAATTTTCCAAGTATTTTTCTTTATTCATCCGGCCGCCGAATTCTACCAGCTCCCCTGGGCCCATTGAAGACATCTGTCCCCAATAATCTGCAAAACAATAATACGATCAGTTACCTAATATTATCTACACTGCGTAATACACTAGGTATTAAATATTATTATTATTTTACTTCACTATTTAATGAATATTTTTACCTAATGTTATCCTGCCACTGTTCTCAAAGGCAAATTATTTTGATGGCTATACGCTGGCCATGTCTTCTCCGCAATATTTTTCTGCCATCATCAACAGACTTAAAACTTTTTTCATCAGAATAAAATACGATCTCGTTCTTGTTGAATGTTTCCTCACTGTTTCAATTGAAATATTGTAGTGTATATGTTACGCCAGTTGACTCCGAATCCACAAACGGACGGTGTTTCTCTGTAAGAAATATATTTATCTTAGACATTTATCACAAACCCTATGTTTTACGGAACAAAAAATAGTGTGACAATTAAGTAAGTATATTAAATACTTATAATTTCTACTTACCGCGATACCTAACTCTCTAGATATAGATACTTTAAATACTGTGGTTGTATTCACAATACACTATTAGCTTTCACAAAATCTGCTATATAAGATGAAACGGGATGCCTAATAACTGGTGGGGTTTTAGATCACTACACAGTAATCGCAGTATCTTAATTGTGACGCGAGTGAACAATATTTTTGATTAGTTGGTATCAGGTATAAATAAATCTGATAGATTACCCTCAATTTATTTGTTAAAGCAATGCGTTGCAGTTGGTGACAATGATGTCATAGCAGTAGAAATAGATAGCCAATTTCGCCCGAGACGTCATATCGTCGGTTGGCGTATTGAGATGAGCGCTAGCTTCTCAAGCCGTAGGTCCATGGTTCGAATCGAACTTCACGTAGGATTGTTTTTGATTCTTTCTTGTTCATACCATTGATGATTACTTGAATTGTTAGCTGAGATTATTAGAAATACAAAATTTGCAACTGAGCAGGTTATCAAAAACAAGTTTATACCAGCAGTTGTCTGTCTACTTGCCAAAAATCACGGTAGGTGGCGCTTCACAGCAAAGTGTGAATTTACGTTTTAAAAGTCAGGGGGTCAGGTATCTGCTTGGCCGACTGTACGAACATTCACATAATTGTGAGTGACGTCGGGTTTGAGTGAACGTGTTTTGTAAATTTATTACTCAATTTAAAAATAGTCCCTCACTGTTTTAAGATTTTACTTAGCATTAGCATGATTAGACACTGGAAATTTCCGGTATCCCCATAGAAATAAGAATGGGTATTATATACCTGAATTTTTTGAGATCCAATGCTGCCTTTATTTGAAATAAACTATTTTTAAAACGACTTCAAAAAAGTAGGTTCTCAATTCGGTTGTATATTTCTTAAATGTTTGTTGTCTCATATCATAACTCCCTTATTTTTTATTTGAGAGGAAATGGTTTTAGATTGGTTTCATCTCTCATTTAAATTTCATCAAAATGGGTTTAGTACTTTGTTTGAAGTCGGGTTTTTTTATATGAAAGATTATTCTGATAAAACATTATTTTCATGTTAAATCCATTGAAGTAAGTATTCTATTATTTTCTTGTAATTGTGTTGTTTATTCAAAAATATGTCGAATAATTGTTAATATTTGAGATGAAACACCAACTTCAACCAAACTTCTAAACCGATCTTAATGGGACCAATTGGGACCCTTTCAATGAAAAATGTCCGCTTTTCCGAACTGCGCAGACTTGAGTAAGCGGAGACAAAATTTTAATTAATACATATTGTATTTACAAAATGTATTAATTAAAATTTTGAAGACTTGAGAATTATGCAGTTCTATGAGACATATGTACAGCAGCGCCCCCGGATTCTATTAACTGTTTGCATAGAGAATAAAAGAGAGACGCATTTTTTTCATGTATGGCACAGTCAACAATATTTCATCTACATATCTTCATATTATCAAAATATTATAAATGACAACCAAATAAACTACCCCTTATTATGTAATGTAAGTACTTATAAAAAATATGTAAATTAACGATTAGTTCATTAAATTAAAAATATTTCATTTCGAGATAAGCTACTTTTCAAATAGGTGGCAGACTTACTTACTCAAAATAAATATTTTTTATTGAAATAATTGTTTCCCTTTGTTTTCTCAAGATATTTTTATTTCTACTTTGAGATGATGAATTTCTGTTGCTGCTATAATAACAAATACTAAAAAATAGAATAAAATAAATATTTAAGGGGGCTCCCATACAACAAACGTGATTTTTATTGCTTGTTTTTGCTCGATATTGATAACGGTAACAGGTAGACGCTTGAAATATTCACAGAATATTTAGGTATATTTTTAATTTAAAAATAAATCATTAAATAAAAATAAAATCAATATTAAAGGGGGGCTCCCATACAAGGGACATGATTTATTTGCCGTTTTTATAGATTTTGTATACGGTATTTGGCTTTCTATGCCTTTTCGCTCTTCATATTTTTCAACGTGTGGTAACGATGTGATGATTGTGTTTCATTTCGTTCATTCGACGGAGCTCCCGGCGACAACTCCCATGAATCCATATTGATCAATAGGCATGTAACATCCTCGTCTTCATCGTTACTAACCATCAGGTGAGATGGGAGACAAATGCCTAATTCAATAATTAATAAAAAAAAAATTGATCATAGACGAGGCAGCAAGGTAGGCAACTACTAGACCGCTAAGTAAATCTCTCTCAGTACAGCCGCACCATGACAGTTTATTTTAGTTATTCCAAATATTTTTCATAAACATGGACATTATGCATTCAATGCAAGCCTGCTGAGCTGTCGACCCCCTCGTTCACCGCGTTCAATATATGTAGGTAATGAATGCATATTTGCATTATCTCAGTTATTGTTTATTTATACTCGGAATGAGTTAAGGTTATTTTCAAAAAGTAACCGGAAATAATTACTTGTGCATTAAAATGACTAGGTAATGGATTTTTTTATTGTATAGCGCGGCCGCACGTATACCTACTGTACTTACCTATATCTATTCATATTGGCTTGACACCGATTTCAAATAGATCGTATAATAGAAAATAAGAAGTTTAGCAAAGTAAAATTTTGATTAAATTAATTGTATTTTTGTTTATCTTTCGCTTATACCTACGTGTTCAAAAGGTTTTTATTTGGAAAGGCTATCCTGTTTTTTCATGCTTTTGTGTTCATATCATAACCGTACTAATTTAAATTACCGCTTCTAGCCCCGTAGGTATGTAATACTTGAGATGTAAAATATACAATAATATTGAAGATATTTAACAAGATATGAACAACAGAGCAAAATAAGTATTATGCAAATACAAGCCATATTTTACATAGAATCTATACTAATACTAATAAGTAATAATATTATAAAGCTGAAGAGTTTGTTTGTTTGTTTGAACGCGCTAATCTCAGGAAATACTGGTTCAAATTGGAATTTTTTTTTGTGTTGGATAGTCCATTTATTGAGGTAGGCTTTAGGCTATAAAACATCACGCTGCAACCAATAAGAGCGAAGCATCAATAAAAAATGTTTTGAAAACGGGGAAAAATTATTCATCTATACTAAGAAAAAATATTATTAATCATAATAACAGAAATTGCCGCGGACGAAGTCACGGGCAACAGCTAGTTACGAATAAAACCTAAAACGTTCTCGTACCTGAACATTTCAATCTTCGACTTAGAAACAGACACAAAGGTACTTAGTTTTGAATACATAGATTTAAGATGTCGGCTGTAGCAGGAGCAAGACAACGATGTCTGGACAGCCGGTGCAACAAATCAAGTTTTGGCGAAGATATTATTCCTTTTCTTCGCTATTTCAAGGATTACGATCGGATGCAGAGTAACGGGCCACGCCACGATTCGTTTTGCTACGTACCTATTAAATATTTAAGTGCTCTAAATTAATTCACACACGGTATAAATGACGTGTAACAAAATGGTAGCAGGTTATTATATTGAACAACTTGCACAGGGGACAAATATATGGAAAAAAAAACCTGCCAAGTGCGAATCGAACTCGCACACGAAAGGTTCCCTTCTGTACCATTATCTATAACTAGCATTCGCCCGCAGCTTCGCTCGCGTCAACGTCGTTCCCTCGGGAACAATTTTTTCCGGGATGAAAGGTAGCCTATGTCCTTCTCTGTACTCCAGAGAACTTGTATGCAAAATTTCATGATGATCGGTTCAGTAGTTACGGCGTGAAAGCGTAACAAACGAACAAACAAACAAATAAATAAATAAACAAACTCACTTTCGCATTTATAATATTATATAAGGATAAGGATAAGTTTAAAATTATTAAAAATATATAAATAAATGATGTAACAAAAAATGTATGCTTTTTGCAATTTTTCCTTTATCTGTGCTATAAGACGTGCTTTGCTTTATTTGTGCTTCGTACCAGATTTCAAGTTTCTGAGTTCACAGGTTTGATTCCCTTGCGAATGTCAAAAATTTGCGGCATAAACGGTAAGGGACATTACAATTATTATTCTTAGATCCATAGTTTTAATTTAGGTTGTTAAGTATTTTTATAAGTGTTTATTTCGCATTCACAATGCTATGTTCATATACTTACTCTAATGAAATGAATAAATAAAATATGGAGAAAAAAATCCACGCCGTCGGAATTTGAACCAGCGATCTTAAGTCTACGACCTACGCTCTGCCAATTGAGCTACCGCATGTTCAAATCTCGTTGTCGAAAATCTCCACCATATCATGTACGAGTATATATTCTTTGACCATATCCCATTCCCCTACGCACACCTAACACAACTACCCCACTTTTACAAGTGAGGTGTTTAACTATGAAGTCCACCTAAATATATCTATGTTTCTAAATGGCGGGCGCCATTTACAAACAGAGATTTAATATCCATGATAAAGGTACAGTCATTGGCACTGACCCCTATAGAAATAGATTTTAAATTGTAGGTTATGTAATGTAGGTACTCGTATTCATACCGATAGGATTTTTACACGTTTTTTATTACCTTCACTTGTATGTTTGCTTGTTTGTAACCGACTTCTTTGATTGTACTCGATTTTGACGCACTATAAACGGTCAGATTTAATTAAAATTCTGTAGTCTTATCAAGGACCGATGACAATACAATAATTTGATATAAGGGTGTTATATATATGATATTTTTATTTTAAAACACAACAGGCTTCGTGAAAGTATTTGATAAATTAAATAGAGAACTACCTAGGTCAGTCACCTGAATGGCCTTCAGAAAATGGATGTAACGTTAGTAACCTTCCTTCGTAAGTATGCGTTAAAATATTCACAACCACTGTCCTTGCAGCGGCATAAATTATAATCTGGTTTTGATCGAGAGACTTCCCGTACTGCTGCAATGCCATCACATTGCTGCCAAGGTAAAAGTAAGGTACTTGATATAAATAAGGCCTATGCTCAATTAAGGCCTATAGTGCCGAAAAGTCGATTAAAATATATTTATATCAAAAATACTTCACATTCCACGACAACTCCACGGATCGGCTAACAGTGCGCGGGCGCCGCTTGCGTTCACAGCGAAGACGACGGTGGCAGCCGGTTGTTTGTAAAGATGGTCGTTTTCTCAGCGCGTTATTGATTTGTCGTAATTTTTGTTTTCGACTGTAAAACGCGATGGAATAGTCTAGCTACAGTGTTGGAATGTTTCTTAAAACTAAATCCAAGTGTACAAAAGGCTTTAATCGATATTAAATCGAATATATAGTTCTCAGATATTAAAATTATGTGTCTACAGAATCTACTAATTGTTTAGACATGATTAAGACTACAGTAGAAGTACTTTGCCGCAGTGACGCCACTATTCTAACAGGCTGCGGCTATGGATAATGCCTCGGTATCGTCACCAAACAATAGTTCGGAAAGCGTGTGTGAATCTGACCTTAACCTGCCGCCATTTAGCTTTAAGGATCATCTTGGTCGCCAACTTTCTGTTGTCAAAACTAGCATACTCCACACCAGCAGCCGTCGACTTCACACAGTAGGGCTGATTTACCTGAATTAATAGATGTGGCAATGGCACTTTTTTATAAATAGTGAGGGATGTGGAGATATGTTAAAATAATTGTTGTAAATGTTAATTTAATGAAGATTTTAAAGACGTTGCTGCCATTCCGCCGACTAGTGTGGAATCAGAAAGAGCGTTTTCCACGGCTGGAATATTCTGCTATGAATTAAGATTTTTTTATGTATTTAAGATACCGCTTCATAAATTTTTTTAATTAGGGTTTTACGCGTGTTACCTTATTGTTAAAATATTTTTTGTACTTAATCTTTTTTCATTGTATATGTAAATAATATTTAAAATACAACATTTTCCTTTCATAATATCTAGTCACTACACTTAAAATTGTATTCTACTTATTATGTTGCGAATTTGACTGAACATTACGGATTTGACTTATAAAAAGTGATTTTTGTTTCAATAGATGACTACATAGATCCTATTTGAAACTTTCATATTTTAAGTACACGGGCAATTACAACGGTACAACGGTTATTTTAAGGCTTGTAATTTGTCTGATTATTCATGTGATAACTAATAATAGGTGGCAAAAAGTAATATATGATATATAACTAAATGTTTTACTTTGTTTTGGGATCTATTATTTTTTTTGTAAAAAAATTATCTTAAATTATAGCGAATTGTGATTTTGAAATAAAGTTAACTAGAAATGATACAAAATAAAATTAAAGCTTCGAAAAATCCGTATTTTCCGAATTTTTCAACGATAAAAACATTATTTTCTGGATTTGAAAAATATCCGGATTTTGCAATCCTGTAGGGACTTGATAAAAGTCTGTCAAATACATATTTTTCTATAATGAATATTCTATTAACAATATTCAATCATTTAAGTATGTAGACTTTGTTAAATCATTTAATATTTTTTCAATACTTCTTTACAATAATTCTTTCAATACTTTGTTTAAAAAAGGCCCAAGGTTTCAGTATTACCTTTCTTATAGTGGTTTTTCATAAAAGATTTGAATAATTTAATACAGTTTTCATAATTACTTACTTAAAATATAGAAATCAACTAATAATACTCTGGCTTTAATTTTTGCCTTCTTTGAATACCTATTTATGATATGAGTGTCTGAAATTACGTATCTGTGTCATTTACCTTAGTTGTAATTATTCAATTAAATAAGTACTTTTGTACTCGTAAATACTTATACAGGTACTCGTAAATACATTGCAATTCAATACTTACGCAAATTTATCTTATAATCATAGTTCTTTATGATTTAAAGTGAAATTATTGTATTTTATTGTAAGAAATCGTTAAACACTGAAAGCAATTTTTAAAACTATGCCAATGTTTTTATTTTATTATTATCCTTATCTATACATATAATAAAACAGTAAAATTATTTTGTCTGTACATTTCGAATTTTTGACTGAAATGGATAGAGGGACACTTAAAAAGAATAATAGAAAGCAAAACAATTTTTTTGGAATTTCTTGTCTGTCTGTCTGTCTGTCTGTCTGTCTGTCTGTCTGTCTGTCTGTCTGTATGTATGATCACGATTATCTCCGAAAATACTGAACCGATTTACTTCAAACTTTCACCAATTGCTTTGTTTTAACTCAGTTTAACATTTAAAGTTTGTTTCATCAATATCGGTTCATTAAAAAAAAAGTTATCGTCATTTTAATGAACTCAAGGCATGAGTTTGCCTGCAAACATATAGCAAAAATAAAATAAAATAATAAGTGACATAAGAAAATTAAAATCCAAAGTCAATTCATCATCATTATACGACAGCATTATACCTATCCATACTAATCCATACTAAAAAAAAAGGAGAAGCTGACTGACTGACTGACATATCAACGCAGGGCCTAAACTATAAGGGTTAGGAACTTGAAATTTTGCACAGGGGTTCCTTTTATAACGTCCCCTGTGCAGCACTAAGAAAGGATTTTTGAAAATTCATCTCCTTAGGGAAAAACGGGTTGCGAAGTTAGTATGAAACTTTGTTGTTTTTGAAGTTATTCGAATGAAATTCAGCATGAAGGTTCTTTACTGAAAGGTATGAAACACGAGTAAAATATTTTACTCAAAAATCATCCCTTAAGGGGGTAAAATAGGGGTGCAAAGTAAGCATGAAACTTTGCCATTTTTGAAGTTAGTCGAATGAAATTCAGCATGAAGGTTCTTTACTAAAAGGCATGAAACACGAGTAAAATATTTTTCTCAAAAATCATCCCTTAAGGGGATATAACGGGGATGCAAAGTTAGTATGAAACTTTCCGTTTTTGAAGTTATTCAATTGAAATTCAATATTAAGGTGTTTCATTGAAAGTCATGAACTAATGTATTCCGGGTTCAACTAATAATTCTACTGTTCCTGAGAAATCGACACTTATGCGGGCGGAGCTGCGGGCCAAAGGCAAACCTTATATATCAACGCACAGCCGATACTACTGTGCGCAGAAACTTGAAATTTGGCACAGGGATTCTTTTTATGAAGTAAATGAGCACTAAGAAAGGATTTTTAGAAAATCAAAGAGGTTGAAGTTTTATGGAATTTTCTCATTTCTGGACTTAGAAGTTTGAAAGTAGGTACGCAAGTTCTCAATTAAAATTAAAAAAGATCTGTTTAGGTGAACCAGACAACATTCTCCCTTGAAGGGGTAAATAGGGGGTAAAGTTTGTATGGAAATTTTCCATTTCTAGACTTAGAGGTATGAAAATAAGTATATACGTTCTAGGTTACAATTAAAAAAGATCTGTGTAGGTGAAATGTACAAAATTTCCCCCTTCAGGGATAAAGGGGGGGATTGTATGGAAATTTTCTCATTTCTGGACATAGAAGTATAAAAATAAGTATATATGTTTACGTTAAAATTAAAAAGATCTGTGTCATTAAAATGGTCGAAATTTCCCTTGAAGGGGTAGAATAGGTAGGGTAAAGTTTGTATGGATTTTTTTTATTTACTTAGAAATATGACAATAAAAAGTTCTCTATTACAATAAAAAAATATCTGTGTAGGTGAAATGGGCAAAATCCCCTCCTTAAGGGCTAAAGATCTATGCAGGTGAAATGTATTAAATTCCCCCTTACGGGGAAAAAGCAAAGGGGCAGCGGTTTGTATGAAATTTTTATCATTTCTACTGTTCCCAAGGGAACAACATTAACGCGGGCGGAGCCGCGGGCAACAGCTAGTCCTTACTAATATTATAAATGAGAAAGTGAGTTTGTTACGCTTTAACGCCTTAACTACTGAACCGATCATCATGAAATTTTGCATACAAGTTCTCTGGAGTACGGAGAAGGACATAGGCTACTATTCCCGAGGGATCGACAATAACGCGTGCGGAGCCGCGGGCGAAAGCTAGTTTAGTATATTTTGGAAATAAAAGCCAATTATTTGTTGTATGTATCTTTTACTGCGAGGATCCACGCTAAAACAAAGTATGTTTACCGTTTCTACGTTAAAAACATGTAAGTCTTAACAAGATACTTGTAATTCATATGGAATACTAGATATTTTACATTGCCCCATAAAATATAGTTGAAAGCTAAACACAAGTATCTTTTGGGATACCTGCATTACTTGTTTTCCACATATAAATAATGTTTTCGTTAACGTTTATGGGGACGATTAAAGTTATGGTACAATTTTCAGGGTTTTGCCTGAAAATTTGATAGGCTGAATTAGATAGTACAATGACAGATTTAGAAGAATATTTAAAATTTGCGAATTTAAAACTGGAACAGGGGGATAAATACAGAAATAATGTAGAAATGTGATACTTGTTTTTAGCGTATAATTTTTATTTATTTATTTATTTAAAAAACTTATCGAGCCTATAGAGCTACAGTAGGTGGACTTAATGCTAAAAGCATTCTCTCCCAGTCAACCTCGAGAAGGGTAAACAGAAAAAGAAATAGGTAGTAAAGTGGGAAAAAAATAATAATATGAGAGATAGAAATAATGAAAGGAAGGAATAATAGATAGATAGTAAAATACTTAAATATATATTTAGTTACATAAATATTTATAGATACAAAAAATAACATCCATAAATACATATACAAAACAGTGAGAAATGATGAAGTTATCTGCTGACTAGAGTTCAGAAAGAAAAGTATGCAGCTTTTTCTTGAAAATAAATCTATTAGATACCTGTCGGATGTCTTCGGGTAAGGCGTTCCAGAGTCGTATAGAATGCAAAGTAAAGGAGTTGGACATAAATCCAGAATGAAATAGAGGAGTAAAAAGCATAAGAGAATTGCTGGAGCGAAGTTGCCGATCGTGAGTATCCGCAAGATACTGAAACTTACATTTCAAGTACCCGAGAGAATGTGAATTTTTAAGAATAGAAAAAAGAGCACAGAGAAGTCTCTGCTGCCTGCGTAAACGGATAGGAAGCCAAGACAATTTGGATCGGAACTGAGAAACGTGGTCAAATTTACGCAGGCAGAAAATGAACCGAATGCAATTATTAAGGAGACGATCGAGTTTATTGAGAAGATCTACATTTAATGGTACATATAATGGTACATATAATGGTATCAATATACTGATAAATAATTCTACACTGAATGCTGTTTTTGCTAGTATAAATAAAAATAGCCAGTGAAAGTTTATATTTTTTCCATAAATATGATGAATTAATAATGTATTGTGGTTATTATTTTACATTTCAATGATAAAAATATACGAACTTACGTTATTTTACTCTCTTGGGAAAAACATGATACATACTTGGATTTGGCTTAGGGCAGCCGAGATTCTGTGATTATAAATGATCCTTTGAAACTTTATCGATATGAAATTCCCTTGAAATGCAAATCGGACCTGTTAGTAAAAAACAATTTTAATTACAGTTACAATCTAACTTCTTTATGATTTCATTTGATTTAGGTCATTCTTATTTTTATTTTGGTAGGATTCATTCATTTCTCACATATTTCTACTTATTGCAGTGGTAGCCATATTAGCAATAGAAGTTATATTTTTTTAGGCATAGAAAAATGTGCCTATATGAAAACGAATATGCAAATGTATCATCCTTCAAAAAATTACAATTGCAACTGGACACAATGGCTTCCAGTCTTATGGGTGTAAATATTGGTTATGTAGATTTTTTTTGTGAGGTCATTGTGCTCTAAAATTAAAGGTCATGCGGCTACTAAGCCAGTTCTTCTTTATTCATTGACATTGGCTACACTTACCTGCATAGCCACGTAAATATTGGTTCCAACTGTGAATTCACTTTATTTGCTACCGGTGTTTCGTCATGTCGCGACGTATTTCGCAACGAATATCTATTTCCAAAAAGCGAATATGATTCGTTGTAGTGGCATTGCAATCGTGTTCGCTATTCTAATAAATTGCAAGTTATGTTATGTTAACTCTAGTGGTTCTGACATTGATTTGGATTCTTATCAGTTGATTGCAAAATATGGATACCGACCGGAGAAACATCGAGTGGAAACGGGAGACGGTTACTTAGTGACTTTGTTCAGATTAGTCAACAATGGCCCCCCAGTGCTTATGGCTCATGGTGCTGCCGACAGTTCAGATTCCTGGCTGGTGTTAGGACCAGAAATGTCTCTAGCTTACCAGCTAGCAGACGCTGGATTCGACGTGTGGCTGTACAACTCGAGAGGAAACAAATATAGTAAGGGCAATACCAAAGACTTCACTAACAGGGAATATTGGAACTTTAGCTTCGAAGAAATGGGCACTCAAGATATGCCAGCCTGCATAGATCATATTTTAAAAGAGACATCTAGAGGCAAAATAAATTATGTTGGATTTTCTCAAGGATCAACTATATTTTTCATATTGTGCAGTTCTAGACCTGAATATAATGAGAAAATTAATCATGCAGTGCTGTTAGCACCAGTAGCATACGTTAACAGTATAGAATATCCATTCATAAATCTGTTGAGCAGATATTTGAAGTTCCTAATCCAGTTGTTTGATAAACTCGGGATACATGAAATATTTGCAGAAAATATGCGGCGACAACGACGAGGAATCGAATGCACGAATTCACTGTTATTGTGCGACTTTGAATACTATGTGAATTTCGGAGTTACAAATTTTGAAAACTTAGCGTTAGATAAAATTGATATTATCGACAATCACATTCCGGCTGGTACATCTACTAAGACTCTTGCCCATTTTATACAGGGATATAGGAACAAACAGTTTCAAAGGTTTGATTACGGGTTAGGGAAAAACTTAGTGAAATATGGATCTATTCAGCCTCCTGGATATGATTTATCCAGAGTGACAGTACCATTAAGTTTATTTGTGAGTGAATCGGATAGATTGAGTGATCCAGAAGATGTGAAAATTCTTGTGCGTAACCTAAATACTATCAAACGTATTGTACCTTTAAATAAAACTATAGACTTTACTCATATAGAATATACTTATGGTAAAAGAGTGAATGAATTTGTAAATAATCCATTAATAAATATTTTGTTAGAAGTAACCAAAAAGACTAATGAAGTATGAGACATAGACAGAGGCATATTTTACTTTCTCTTTTGTACAAAAAACTTTTAGGGATTTCAATACAAGTGCTTACCAAAGAGTTGATTGATTTGTATCACACATGTGGACCTTGAAAGCTAGTAGGTAGTGTTCCATCTATGTATATTGAACTTTGTGTGCAATAAATGCAAGAGGTACGAACTCACATAATTGTGAGTGTTTTCGGGTTTGAGTGAACATGTTTTGTAAATTTATTACTCAATTTAAAAATAGTCCCTTACTGTTTTAAGATTTTACTTAGCATTAGCATGATTAGACACTGGAAATTTCCGGTATCCCCGTAGACATAAGAATGGGTATTATATACCTGAATTTTTTGAGATCCAATGCTGCCTTTATTTAAAATAAACTATTTTTAAAACGACTTCAAAAAAGGAGGTTCTAATGCGGTTGTATATTTCTTAAATGTTTGTTGTCTCATGTCATAACTCCTAATTAATTATAAATTAATTTAAATATTTTTATTTTTATTTTAATGAGAGGTAATGCTTTCAGATTGGTCTCATCTCTCATTTAAATCTCATAAAATCGGTTACGTAGTTTGTTTGAAGTTGGGATTTTTATACGAAAGATTATTCTGATAATATATAATTTTCATCTTGAATCCATTGAAGTATTTTATAGCTTTCTTGTAACTTTTATTTAAAAATATGCCGAATATTTGAGATGAAAAACTTCAACCAAACTTTTAAACCGATTTTAATGAAATCTTAATGGGCCAATTGGGAAGTATACCCTTTTAATGAAAAATGTCTTTTCCGAACTGCGCAGACTTGAGTAATCAGAGAAAGTACAAAATGTATTAATTAAAATTATGAAGATTTGAGAACCTTCTCCTTTTTTAAGGTCGAAGTAGAAGGTTAAAAAAAATATGCAGTTCTATGAGACATAATATGTATAGCAGCGCCCCCGAATCCTGTTCACTGTTTGCATAGAGAATAAAAGAGAGATGCATTTTTTTTATCTATGGCACAGTCGCATGAAACATCCTCGTCTTCATCGTCACTTACCGTCAGGTGAGATGGGAGACAAATGCCTAATCCAACATTTAGTAAAAAAAAAATTATCTCCATATGTTTAAATCATAAAATATAATAATTGACAACCAATTAAACTACCTCTTATTATTATTAAACATATTTCATTTCGAGGTAAGCCACTTTTCAAGTAGGTGGCAGACATACTTACTCAAAATAAATATTTTTTTATTGAAATAAGTGTTTCTCTTTCTTTTATCAAGAGATTTTTAATTTCTTCAATATAAAGTATGTAGCTATCTCGTACATATTATCATACCAACTGTTCGTCTTAAAGTGTATCATTGTTTTATAAAAGGTGTAACTTTGTATCCTTTACTGAGGTAACTATATGATGATTACAAATACAAATCGTTAAAAAAAATTTGCTTTTTAATTTTGAATAATTTATTTTAAAGGTTTATCTACCGGTTGATCCTCTCTAGCAATATTTAAATCTTAGAATCAAGATCGCATATATAACACAAAATCGTAACAAAAAAAAAAACGAAAAAGAAATATTGCACCTCGTATACAAATTCACGTATGTACACGTACCTTTCTCACTTTTGTCAAGTATTTCTAATTATTCAACCGTATTGTAAATATACAATACGGTTGAGGAATACCTCACAAACATTATGCTTAACCTTGAATAGCAATAATATAGTAAGTAAACTCTTTGTATACGCGATAGATGCGTTCCGAAAAGGAACCGCAAATACGGAATGGCATTATCCGCACTGAATACACCAAAAATGCCCCAACACCGAGAGCCCTGAGACTGCTCAGTGACATGCTCGTCAATAATAGTGACATAAATATATTTTACGATTCGTTTAATGTATTTCTAAACAAGACAGTTGATTATTTAAATTATATTTGTTGTATTACTTGACATTGCTTTACTTATTGACATAAAATAGCTAACATCATCATCATTATCAGGTCCTTTTTAGTCTCCACTACAGGAGCACGACCCTCTCTGTACTACTAGGGCCATACTTGGCCAGAGCAGCCAGAGGACTTGGCCTACACTCTCCACGCTGGCCAGACGGGTTGGAGAGGTGTCTTAGATGTTTATAAGCTTTGTTTAGCTTGTATTTCCTAAGTCGCCTTCTACGACATCCACGGGAAGACTTGGAGTGGTCCTATTCTACTCTGCCGGATACCACACGGCTATAAATAGCTAACATAGGTTATAGGTATCATTTTGACATTTGCAAAGAATTGTAATTTTTGTTTTTATTTTCCTTTTGATTTGTAATGTATCTATTAATTATGAAGAAACCTTACATTATGACTGTCTAGCATGCAGATGATTTGGTGTAAAACTGTTAATCTGTATTGTGAGTTCTATAATAATAAACAACAATATCTAATTATATTGGGGTAATCTGTTTTGTGATATCAGATTTGCCAAAATAAAAATCCTTATCCTTACTAATATTATAAATGCGAAAGTGAGTTTGTTTGTTTGTTTATTTGTTTATTTGTTTATTTGTTTGTTTGTTTGTTTGTTTGTTTGTTTGTTTGTTTGTTTGTTACGCTTTCACGCCGTTACTACTGAACTGATCATAGGTTCTCTGGAGTACGGAGAAGGACATAGGCTACCTTTTATCCCGGGAAAAAGTACTATTCCCGAGGGATCGACTTTGACGCGGGTGGAGCTGCGGGCGAAAGCTAGTAAAAAATACATGTGAAGAAATGGCTCTCTGTAAAAATTTGTATTAAATTTAGTTTGTATCAGCAATTCTTCGTATGGATATCATGAAATTCGCCGTTTTTCCCTTTAATACAGCATTTTAAGAATTCAACAATATAAACGAAAATTTACTGTTTCGTCTTTCATTCATCGTACGGATCTTTTACTTTCACCACCGTGATTCTAGAATTAGGGCTTCTTATAAACAAATGGAGCGTGGAGAGTGTAGGCCAAGTCCTCTGGCTGCTATAGCCAAGTATGGCTCTAGTAGTACAGAGAGGGTCGTACTCCTGTAGTGGAGACTAAAAAGGACCTTATGATGATGATGATGATGATGATAAACAAATAACTTAATTTATTTTTGAATCCGCGAATACGGTGTGTGTGTCATAACCGCGAATAGCGCATCCGCAAATACGGGAACCTCGAATCAGGAGCTTTTATATTCAATTTCAATACAAATATATCCAATATACTAAGTCTAGTCATAGTCAACAAGTGCTTTTTTTCAAAACTTTATATTAATAAGGATAGAACATTATGAATAAGGTGTCATTCGATTCAGAATGGCATGTAGATATTTTATAAGAAAATTCAAGGGCCTTTCACAAAAATTGCAACAGTTACAAACAATTAATTCAAGTAATGGGGACCTGATTTTTCGCTGTAATTTATAATTTTTCAAATTTGAAAATAGATCAACAAGTGGAGGTAATTTCCCAAAGAAAAATTTTACACCCGGAACTTTAGAATCAATATTCATAATTTTCCCAGAGGGTTGATAATACGCCCGAAAACGGGTATTCCAGCTTTTGCAAGCCACACCCACTTCGGTCCTTTTTTGAATAATTATTATTTAAACTTATGAAATATGAAAATCAAGAATTGAAAAAAATCAGGAGCCTACTGGATAGATCAATAAACAATAATCCGCAAACAAAAATATTTTGTCGCGTTTTTTCAATTAGTTGTCCATTGGTTAATTAGCAATTTTTTGTAGCATGAACTAATTCAACATTGCAAGTGCGATAATTGTTAAACTATTAATCTAAGATTTTTTCCTATCGTCAAAGACAATATAATATATTGTCTTTGCTTTCGTAGAGTTATTTTTCAAAGGTCTTGGGAATATTAAAAAAATGTTTTTGCTTTATCAATTTACTTAGGTTAAAAATTATAAAGCTTAATTAACATGGAAAAAATATATTTTTTATACATAATATTACTAATAAAATAGGAGATAAAAATAATCAAAAAATATTTAGAAGTAGCTTCTGATTATGAAAAAATTGATAAAAAATATCTACATGCTATTCCGAATCGAATGACACTTCAATCATAATTTTCGGAGAATAAAAAAGTATTGACCTTAAAAGCACTTGTTGACTAGACTAGACCAATAGACAGGAAACAAAAGAAAAGCCTCTGGTCAGTTAGCGGGCGCGCGTAAAATCGAAAATATTTTTTGGTTCACGTGTGTGGGACTCATCACAATCTTGAATGGAAATCAATTTACTGCTGGATATTAAAAACGGTGTATCGGACAGTTTCAATATTCCTGTAGTATTTTTTAGAGTTACGAGTACGTTCGTAACCAGAAAATTTTTAACTCTAATAATTGCCACTACAATGAATATCTTCTATGAATATTCTTCTGATCTGGGAGAAAAGAAAAACATAGAATGTACCTAGCTATTTACCCTCCCGCGCACATCGTAAAAGCTGATCATAAGAATGGGTGAAAACCTGAAGAATCATGATAGACGATGCGGCGGATATTTTGATACCATTTTTCACTTAAGGGCCCGCCAACACACTAAACGTACTCGTAGATCTTATGATCTTTTTTGGAGCATATTCAATAGAACTATTTATTATGATCTGGTTCTAGATCTTCTGGGTTTAGATAACATAGAAAAGCGCATTCTAATCGGTCGTGTGGCAGGAGTAAGACCTAGAGGCAAGCCACCTACCCGCTGGACTGATCCACTTCTGAATTCCTTGAAGTGCAACACACAGGCTGCCATTCACTTGGCCCAGAACAGATCAGCCTGGAAACATCTTGTGGCTGGGGCAAATTATGGTGCGACCCTCAGTCATGAGGAAAACGACCAAGAAGAAGAATATGATACTCGTGTTATCGAGCCAAATGATACTCGTGTTATTAAATGCAAAGCTGCAAACAAACAAAACAATCAAATCTTCCCTCTTTATAATATTAGTGTAGAAGTTTAGACTACATACCATCACGTCTTTTTCCCTTGCGGAGTAGACAGAGCCCAGGTCTTTAAGACCTAAAATCCACGTTTAGTATGTTGACGGGCGTTAGGTTTAAAAACGGAGTACAGATAACGATAGGTTGCCGTGCGGCATTGCCTACTACTAACACGATTCCTCATCGCCCATTCTCACGATCGGCTTTTACGTTTTGTCTGGGAGGAAAATTAGGCTGATACATTCTACGTTTTTTAGGGTTCCGTACCCAAAGGATAAAAACGGGACCCTATTAAAATCGCTCCGCTGTCCGTCTGTCTGTCTGTCTGTCACCAGGCTGTATCTCATGAACCGTGATAGTTAGACAGTTGAAATTTTCACAGATGATGTATTTCTGTTGCCGCTTTAACAATAAATACTTAAAATAGAATAAAATAAACATTTAAGGGGGCTCCCATAGAACGAACGTGCTTTTTAGGGTTCCGTACCCAAAGGGTAAAAACGAGACCCGTCTGACTGTCTGACTGTCTGTCTGTCTGTCCTTCTGTATGTGTATGAACTGTAATAGGTAGACAATTTGAATTTTCACAGATGAAATATTTATATTGCCGCTATAACAACAAATACTAAAAAAAATGATAAATTTGATAATTTAAATTAATCCTTAGATTTTAGCCCTTTTCTTCTACGGTTGGCAAAGGAAGAAAAACAGCTGGTTCATTCTACTGTTTTTTTTCCGACTAGTATGGAAGGTAAATAAGTAAAAAAATGTATAGATATCATGTAAACGTATTTCAAAACTCATGGCCGCACCGATGCTTGGACACGTTTCACAAACTCAGGAACCGTGTTTCTATTTCGATTACTGAATATTGGAAATAAAATATAACCACCGCTATCGCTTTTCGACGCGACAGGCGGAAATAAAGCCCGCTTGCAAAGTATCAAGAGTACAGAAAGGCAAACCTTACACTTTCAAATCTGCCGGCCTTTTCGCTAACTTAGTCTACAACGTTTTGATAGTCACTTTAAAATACACGTCGTTTTTTATATATCAAATCATCATCATTTCGAGTAGGTGTCACGGTCAATCGACCATGCACACCCTGGTGTCAGAGTTCTTCGGAACCGCCTTTCGGCCTCCGACGTGGTTCCTTTAACGACTACCAGATGCCAGCCGGGACCAACGGCTTAACGTGCCTTCCGAAGCACGGAATCATCTTTATTATCAGACAATCAGGTGATTCAAGCCTGCAATGTCCTAACCAAACTGGAAACAACTCAACAAAGTATGCTTCCGGTGGGAATCAAACCCACGACCCCCGGGTCAACAGGCAAACGCCTTAACCACTGGACCATGGAGGCTGTTAGCCATATATCAAATAAAAATTGACAGTCATACGAAAGCCGTAATCTAAATATATATAACTCAAAGCTGACTGACTGACATAGTGATCTATCAACGCACAGCCCAAACCACTAGACGGATCGGGCTGAAATTTGGCATGCAGGTAGATGTTATGACGTAGGCATCCGCTAAGAAAGGATTTTGATCAATTCTACCCCCAAGGGGATAAAATAGGGGGTGGAAGTTTTTATAAAACTTAACGCAAAAGCTAGTGTATTATGAAGTGACTATCAAAACGTTGTACATTAAGTTAGCAAGTAGGCCCGCTGGTCAGGTATTTAGAAGTTACGATGGGGTGGATTGTGAAATAAATAAACCCTTATACATACAACTTACAACTAGCAAGAACTCTAAAAACTAACACTTATCGGGAGTCGTATAACAAACCACAGGAGATTTTCATGAAAAGCAAACCAGGATAGAAAACTCTGGTGCCTACTTGCCATATATATAGTATGTAAAGAAAACCCTGTCCAATTTCTTGAAGGGCTGATTTAGCCCGTCGATAAGAACATCTTTTCCTTTGGAATCAAAGCTCCCAGCTTTCATAAAAAATGGACATTTTTAGACTAAAATGTTTGGCCACACGGCCAATTTGTACGAGAACGTCAAAAAAAATCTGAGTTCCCAGCATTCCTAATATGCCACACATCCCATAGGAAAAGTTGTTCATATCGACGTGCTGAATCACCTTTTCAAGGATAGGACAGGCCTTTCTTTGCCGTGTAAAGAAAGGCCTGTCCTATTCCTGTCCTAAAAAATTGGCGCCGCGACTCGTGGCGACCCGGAGGACCTGAGGCGTCCTGTAGGCGCCTCTACATGGGAGTCATGCGGTCTATGGCCCTATATGGTGCCCCTGTCTGGGCCGAAGCCTTAAACCTGCAGAATATCACCCTCCTGCGAAGACCGCAGAGGGTGATGGCGATAAGAGCCGCTAGGAGATACCGCACGATGTCCTACGAGGCAGCTTGCGTGCTGGTCGGTTCTATACCCTGTGACATTGAAGCGAGTGCCCTCGCGTCACTGTTTTATTGGCCTGAGGAGGCGCTGGCCCGGGGTCTCCGACCGGCACCTTGTGAAATAGCGCCGCAGTGAGCTGCGTCAGTACTCAATTAAGGAGTGGGCCTTAAGGCTGGACTGGACTAACGTCACGAAATCCTGCAAAATTGTACTACCTATACCGACCACTTGGGATGACATAAACTAGTGGCTCTGTGAGTTGTAATCCACGCGAATTCACAGCGGACTAATAAACTCCTGAGCGCCATACTTTATCATTTATGTCCTTTATGCCAAAATCACCCATTTTGAAAAACTTAAAAAAAAACAGAATCGACAAGAAATATATGTAGCTTTTGAATCACAAAGTTTGACGGTAATTGGGTGAGAAATACGATCTGTAGATGAGAATAGCCGAACACCGGGACAGACGTACATACGAAAGAATTTTGCCCAAACTGAAAGGGAGAAGCTTTGTGCTCAATTAATTTATAATAGTTGTGAAATTAATGTTAACTTTTACCAAATGATCTTAAAAGTATCTTTCAATGGAAATAATATTTGATTTTGTCTTACCCATAACAGATTTAAAAAAACAACGGTCCACACCGGGAGTGCCAACAGAAGTAAAAATTCGCCTTTGCGGCGGTCTCAGGACACATGTCCGTCTTACAAATATTCGATCAGGTCACGTGTCCTGACGAAGCACAACGAAGTTTTCACTTCAAAAGTCTGACACTAGTGTTAGTCACTAACAACCGTTACGATAAATGTTGCCAAATAAACTATTTTTCTTTCTTTCTTTTAACATATACAAATAAAGAAAAGAACAGTGTCACTTCTATAACTCTGTATGTTGTGGCCCGTCGACAAATCGACAATGATTCTGTGCGCAGATCGTACACGTCAACAAACCGCACGGCAACGTACGCAAATAAACTGAAAATATAAAAATAATTTATCTTTCAGTAAGCTTTCTAGTTTGCATTTTAGCCGTGACATTTATTAAACACTAGCTTTTGCCCGCAGCTTCGCTCGCGTCAACGTCGTTCCCTCGGATACAGTTTTTCCGGGATGAACGTAGCCTATGTCCTTTTCCGTACTCCAGAGGACTTGTATGCAAAATTTCATGATGATCGGTGCAGTAGTAACGGCGTGAAAGCGTAACAAACAAACTCACTTTCGCATTTACCCTATTAGTAAGGATAAGGATTATATAGGTAGTAGTTGATCTAGTATACAAAATACAGTTCAGTCGTCAATTAGAATTGACTTTCTTTGCATTTTCAGCTGCTGTGCGTTACATATTGCATTATATTAGTTTTACTATACCATGTTACTTTTACTATAATTGCGTAAAAATTTTAATTAAATCACTAAATACGGTTTTATTGCGTTTATTACATTATTTTTACACCTAACGTTTCAAAAACTTTGCAGTTTTCATGGTCGTACGTAACAGAATGTAATAACGCGATAAAACCTTATTAAATGATTTAATTTATACGTGTAACCAATAATACCTTTAAAATCGCGTCTGAGACTCCATACTTCTATGTATGTAACAATCACGAAAACATTATAAAACACTAAGGCTCATTGACTCACTCTCGCGCAGAGTCGAAGCGAAGCCAGCGACTTTTATATGCCAAATTCAGTTTTTGAGTTAAAAGTGAGTTTCGATCGTAATGCTCATTTTCTTCTGAGATTCAGACGCCACAACGCGCGAACTTTTTAGGCGAAGTTAAAGGTGAGTTTGGCATATAAAATTCGCTCGCTTCACTTTTACTCTGCGGCAGTGTGAGTTGCGCCTAAGCATGTTATTTTACAGGCGCCGGTCTAGCGGATGCCTTACTTCATTAATAAGCTCTAGAACTGTGTTAGGAATCGATTCCAAAGGCTCTCAAAAGGATGACCTTTGACCACACACTACTCTGTCAACTTTTGGATGACAAAAGGTTAACAGAGTACTCGTAGTGTGTGAACTACTGTGCCAATTGTGTTAAACCAGCAGAATTCCCTCAAACTTTTAACCGCATAAAGATTTCCTTTAAGTAACATTGCAAAATATCGACAGAAATTCAAAATCTACACTAATATTATAAAGCTGAAGAGTTTGTTTGTTTGAACGCGCTAATCTCAGGAACTACTGGTTCAAATTGGAATATTATGTTTGTGTTAGATAGTCCATTTATAGAGGAAGGCTTTAGGCTATAAAACATCACGCTGCGACCAATAGAAGCGAAGCAACAATAAAAAATGTTTTGAAAACGGGGAAAAATTATTCATCTACTAGCTGTTGCCCGCGACTTCGTCCGCGGAAATTTCTGTTATAAGGTATAGATGAATAATTTTCCCCCGTTTTCAAAACATTTTTTATTGATGCCTCGCTCCTATTGGTCACACCGTGATGTTTTATAGCCTTAAGCCTTCCTCAATAAATCGACTATCCAACACAAAAAGAATTTTTCAATTTGAACCAGTAGTTCCTGAGATTAGCGTGTTCAAACAAACAAACAAACAAACTCTTTAGCTTTATAATATTAGTATAGATACTATGAAAAAACCTAATTAATCATAATAACAGAAAAAGCCGCGGACGAAGTCGCGGGCAACAGCTAGTACGAAATATTTTGTACTAAAAATTGACGTAAACACTATCTTCGTAAAACGGACTTTTTTCCAAAGGAAACAACGCAATGCTATGGTATGGTAACAACATGCATATGGGCAAAAATTTTTAGATTTCTAAGTTTTATTTTAGTATGTTATTTTATGGTAGGTTAGTTTTTATTTTTAGTTTGTATCGTTTACTTATAATTAAATATGTTTTTATACTTGGGTAACAATTTGCATATTATGCAACGAATATACAACAGAAGTAACAGCGAAATTCATACTTTGAAATGTCAAGATCATCACTAAGCAAATTTAAGTGCACGAATTATAAATATAACCTCCACTATGAACCTTGAGTGCAAGTTATACCAATTAATTACGCAACTTTTTTGCTGCAGAGTTAGTTTCTTTGTTTGAACGCGCTAATCTCAGGAACTACTGGTTCAAATCTTTACTAATATTATAAAGCTGAAGAGTTTGTTTGAACAAACAAATAAACAATCATACAAAGAAACGCTTTATAATATAGATGTGTGCAAATATAACTATTACACACGTTTGATAGTAAAATTTGCCCTCAGCATGCAGTCAAATGTTCAACGGCCTATTGATGTCGAGAGGTGTAAATATTTCATGAGAAATGCACGGCCGCGGTCTTTCGGTCGAGCGATTTCATTTAGCAGCGATCGACTATGCAGGCGGATACTCTAACGGCTCATTGCTTACAACAATTATTGATTAGCTTTCAAGCAAATAATTCATAAACTTTCAGATAAAAAAAAAACTGGCTTTTTTTGAAGGCGGATATATTTATTTATAAGAAAAAAAGAAAAAGAAATTCATACTATATCCATACCAAATTACAGCTCTCTAGTAATTATAGTCTCTGAGTAAAACCGCGGACAGACATGGCGAGACTATAGGGTGGGTTCCTTGTTTACTACGGAACCCTAAAAATATAATAAATTAAAAAGTGACTTTTTTGCTCGTTTTTCCTCGATATTACTACAGCAATAACTTACAGCTAAGTTTACGCCGCTTCCAAAGCGCAGTGCAGACGAAGCGGCAACAAACAGCGCTGTTTCTCTCAATGACGTTTACAACTTACAATATACGACATACTTAGAACTAAATCTGGACTTGAGCTTATATTGTCAGTCACAATTAAAAATGCAAAATACTTATAAGAGTTTTTGTGAACGCAATTTAGCTCATCTAGGTCACATCTATTAAAAAAAACGTTTTACCAAGCTTAGAGGTCCATTCAGTATTTATGTATCTAGTATTCATCCAAAGATAATTAAAATTAAAGATATGTTTGTCCATGACCTCTAAATCCGCATAATTTTGCCAGCAAACGCCTTCCGATGAAGAGGCGGGACAGGTAGCGTTCATTACTTGGACAAAGCAGAGTGTTTTCCACGTTAAATTGAGTGTAGAGAGGCAATTTGGTCCCGGCGTCTGTTCCCGACGTGGGGTCAGACAGGCCGAGTTTTTTAATTTTTGGCCCTCGCTCCGATGTGCGTTGTTTGTTTTACTCCCAGTTATTGCCAGCGTTTGACTGCCTGTATTTTGAATGACCTGTCGCAATGACTACTACCGCACCTGAATAATAAGTTCCTTTTTAGGTTGAGGGTTAGTTAAATATCAATAGACATACATCCTTCATCATATTCACGTCTTTGTCTCTTACGGGGTAGACAGAGCCGAGATCATAAGAACGAAAGGCCACGTTTAGCGTGTTGGTGGGTGTTAAGGTGGAAAAGACAGTCAAAATAGTGATGAGTTGCTAGCCGCATCGCCTATTGTCATGTCATGATTCTTTAGATTTTTGCCCATAGATAAGTTTATAGGGTTTTAAAACTAAATAGTGAGTAGTAATGGAGATTACGCATGCTTCGTTTCGAATGCGTGTACCTATAATATGTGATGAACAAATTCGCCGCGGTGATTTGAAGCTACGGCAGCTCAGTGGGTGAGAGCATCGACGGGCTAGATGTCGAAGGTTTGTGGGTTCAAATCCTACCTGTGGGAAATTTTTTCATCGCATATTTTGGATTTTAATATTAAACCGAACATTGTAATGCTATTAATATAATTAGTTTTAAAACTGATGGCGCTGCTGCTAGTCACTTTTTAACCCAAATAGAAGGGTCAGTTAGTTTCATTTACCCGTCGTAGTCTGTCTGTGTATGTTTCTGTCTGTCTGTGGCATCGTAGCCGCTGAATTATAATTGATAACATTTCAGATAAAAAACTGACCATATTCAAACGACTAATCCGAAGTTGATGAAATTTAAATGGAACGAATACTTTATGTACTAAAATCGGATCACTAACGTGCTATTTTGTTGGGATCGCCGTTAGTTGGCAATCCCGACTGTAGTTTGGGACTTGTCAGGGCCCATTTTCAATAGAAGTTTTGCTTACTTAGAAAGTTAACCTAAAATACAATTTTTAGGTTTCAAAGCAGAAATTTTGAAATTAATGAAAACGGCAAAATTCACTAAAAAGGTTTTTTTTTACTAATGCCTAGTCTCACAGAAGCAAAACAAAAATACAATTTATATAATAAAGCACCTAGAAATTATTTTGATCTAAAATTAGATAGAAATTATTATGATCTAAAATTAGATCAAAATAATTTCTGTAAAACAGTCCCACGAAAGTCGTATTGCAAAAATACCAGTATCCAGGGCCCTTTATTCTATTTGGTTAGGTTTATAAAGGTTTTATTATTCTGCTTATCAAATATTGGTGTATGTCATTTTATTATAGCAATTGTGTATTTCAGGGACACGTGTAGGGGTGGGGTTGTCGGGTCCTATTGTGTGTTTGTATTGATTGTGAGATGTTCTCAAAAAGTCATTCGCTTAGAAACGTATCGGGTAAAATGTGTGGCGAAAAAGATTACTTTTTTACTGAATTGGTTATGTATCGTGAACAACGCATGATTGGGTTTCGGCGAAAAAAACCTACAAATACAAATAGTTTTCAGGGTAAAAATATTTGAAAATAGTGCCCTAGAAGATAAATTAATTAGTACATCTTTTAACACTGGCCCCACAGGTAATTCAACGTTTCTTTTGTTCAAAGTCTACTTTTCAGTCAGTAACAATTTCCAAACTATAATGGGTTTTCAATAAACACAACGTGATTTTGAACCTCTGAATCTCGGAATCGGAATCCCTAATGGAATACAGAATTGCAAGAAAACAAAAAAGATTGTTTTCCTATACAAAGTCGTCGATCAGCTGGACGAATTTCTATAAAAGGTTAAATGTTTTCTTTTTCATCATCAGGTCTTTTTAGTCTCCACTACAGGAGCACGACCCTCTCTGTACTACTAGAGCCATACTTGGCCAGAGCAGCCAGAGGACTTGGCCTAGGTCGGTCCACGCTGGCGATACGGGTTGGAGAGGTCTCATAGATGTTTGTAAGTGTATAAGCTTTGTTTAGCTTGTATTTCCTAAGTCGCCTTCTATGACATCCACGGGAAGACTTGGAGCGGTCCTATTCTACTCTGCCGGATACCACACGGGTTTTCTTTTTCGTTTTTTACCTTTTTGTCTTGTAATTCTGTATTCCATTAGTATTACCATGTCTGCCTCCGTGGTTCAGTAGTTAAGGCGTTTGCTTGTAGACCCGGGGGTCGTGGGTTCGATTCCCATGGAAAGCATACTTTGTTAAGTTGTTTCCAGTTTGGTTAGGATATTGCAGGCTTGAATCACCTGATTGTCTGATAATAAAGATGATTCCATGCTTCGGAAGGCACGTAAAGCCGTTGGTCCCGGCTGCCATCTGGTAGTTGTTAAAGGAACGTCACGTCAGAGGCCGAGAGGCGGTTCCGAAGAACTCTGACACCAGGGTGTGCATGGTCGATTGACCGTGACATCTACTCGAAATGATGATGATGATGACCATGTGGCATAAGGGATTCTGATTTAAATTCCTCGGAAAAAAAAAATTCAAAGTCACACTGTATATAATTTAAAAAAAATTTTGAGTTCCCAGCATTGGTCCCATAGGAAAGGTTATTTATATCAACGGGCTGATTCAGCCCTTTAAGGGTCCAGAACGATCAAAATTTCACCGTGTATGTATTTGTTATAAAATATAGTATCGTTGAGTTAGTATCCCATAACACAAGTCTCGAACTTACTTTGGGGCTAGCTGAATCTGTGTGATTTGTCCGTATACCTATTATTATTTTTTTATTTATAACATTATAATATTACATGTTACTGTTAAACATTCAAAATGCTAAATATTTTCATAAAGGTTGACCTCTCAACCACCAAGCGGTCCAATGAGGACGCATAACAATAGAAAATCAATTGTGTCTGCGTTTCTCGTGCTTGAAGGGGCAATTGTAGCATTTTGAATATGCTGCGACAAAGCTGATACAAATTTCATCATCATCATCTCAACCCGTCTTCTGCCCACTGCTAAGCATAGGCCTCTCATCGCTTCTGCTATCCGTTTCGGTTCTGTGCTGATCTCATCTAGTAGCGACCCGCGGTTTTGACTATATCGTCAACAAGTCAACCAACTCATCAGAGGACGTCCGATACTAGATTACTCATATTTTTTTTTTGTTGGTTAACTCCCAATGTTAAAATGGACATTTTATTTAGTGAAAATGTATTTTAAATCAACTTAATTTTAAATCTTTAACTTAAAAATAAAAACGATTAAATAAATACCTACCTAAATAACACCAAAACTATAAATAAAAAATGCTCCGCAGGTCGTTATCACACGGAAGGGTACCCAAAAGGCTGGCGGCATTGCCACGTTGGATGGCAATGCTTATTCTCTGTCCAAGGTAATGGCCAGCCCTCTGGTCACTCGATACTAGCTTTTGGCTCAATACCTTAAAAAGTTTATGCGCAGACGGGCCCCACGGACCCAGTGTCTCCACCCCAAACGGTTTAAATATGAAGTCGTTACCGATACAAGCATATTTTTGCCGTTTGAGGAACTCAGCTTGAATGAATTAAATATACTTTATTGCACCAAAAGGCTTGTTTTAAGTATTTTTAAATGTAGATTGATATTTAATTGGATTTGATTGAATTTAGCTTGAATTTATTTTATTTAACTTAATTTGATTTAATTTAATTTTATAAATGACATGTGTTACTCTATGGATCTTAATTATCTGAATTAAATAAGTTTATTTTATTTTCATTTATTATTATAAATATATGAAATATTTATACCAGTAGTGAATTCATCAAACTCGACCTAGTAACTAGAGTTGGGCAGAAATTTAGCCGCAGTAGAACTTTTGGGCCCTTCCTCGGCTGACAGCAGCGCGTTACCTTTTGTTAACAGGGTCAGCACCGATTGACTTAGGGAACAAAGTTGTGCAAAAGTGGCGTATTATACTAAAGTGAAGGTAGGGCCAAGAAACCCCTCGGCTTGACCAATGAAAAATCAAATGCTTAAAAAAGTTTTTTGTGGAAAAATTACATTTTTGTGACTAGCGTTTATTATTTTACTACCGACCCGGACGCCGGCTTCGTACGGGTGCAATGTACATATAAACCTTCCTCTTGAATCACTTTTATCTATAAAAAAACCGCATCAAAATCCGTTGCGTAGTTTTAAAGATCTAAGCATACTTAGGGACGGACAGACAGCGGGAAGCGACTTTGTTTTATACTATGTAATGATAAATTAAATTACACTGTAAAGTACTTTTCGAGACACATCAAATGACCTCAAACACGATTGGTAGATATACCTTGTTTAGTTCAGGAGTTCCTTTGGCCATCTTCCGACCGCTCCGTCGGTATACGGCAGAATCTGGTTTTGTCAGAATCTGGATTGGGTAGATTCGGCGTTGGGCAGAATCGTCTTATGGCAGAACACTCAAACGAAAACTGATATGTCAAGAATCAATTTTATAAGGTATAATATCGACTCCATAATCAGTCCAACGCAACGATTCCATAATATTGTATAGTCATCTGATTTATAACTTGATGCAAAAATTCAGCTCAATTGGTAACCGGGAAGTCGATCAAAGTTAAATTGCAAGATTTGATTACAGACAAACATTGGGACAGGTAAATAATAAATAAATATATACGGACAAATCACACAGATTGAGCTAGCCCCAAAGTAAATTCGAGACTTGTGTGTGGGATACTAACTCAACGATACTATATTTTATAACAAATATATAGATACACATCCAAGACCCAGGCCAATCTGAAAAAGATCATTTTCCATCTTTTACCTGACCGGGGATCGAACCCGGGGCCCTCGTGTCGCAGGCTGGCGTGTTAACTACTGCGCCACGGAGCTCGCCAAAAAAGGTGAGACTAAATAATCCTTCCTTATTCAGAGAGACGCATTTTTTTTTAAAATCTATGCTTATCCTTATCCTTACTTCCATAACCTTACTAATATTATAAATGCGAAAGTGAGTTTGTTTGTTTGTTTGTTTGTTACGCTTTCACGCCGAAAAGACTGAACCAATCATCATGAAATTTTGCATACAAGTTCTCTGGAGTATGGAGGCTACCTTTTATCCCAGGAACTATACTATTCCCGAGGGATCGACATTGACGCGGGCGGAGCAGCGGGTGAAAGCTAGATTGTAATAAAGAGGTTAAATTTTCAACTTATGGTGTCATAAACAATACTCAGACTCATCAAACCATATGAATTCATTGGCTACCTCATAATTCCGAAGATTGCATGTTTTTCGGCTTTAGGAACTCCACTAAAATGGTTCTTGACCCGTGTCTATTCTACTTAAATCCGGAAACAGTTTATGTACTTAAATAAATTACGAGTTATTATCTTAGGATCTTCAATGTTGAGCTATAACTGATATCAAGGGTAGGGTTTCAGGACCCTCCCAGAGGGTTTGTTTAACAACTGTTATAAAGATAATCTTTGCGATTTAATATATTTGGAGAGTTAATTCAATAACAACTTTTGAATATGAATGGCGTAATAAAGTCAATTTATCACTTAGAGGGCGTCTATTAAATATGTGAGGCGACTTTAACAAGTTTTCAAAAATCCATGTTTTTGGAGATTTGAGATATAGCTGATTTAACATAAATCTTTTAATCTCGACCCCCTAAATCTCACGTGAGATTTTTCTGTGATAAACTACGATGGACGAAATGGATACCTAAGGATGGTTGACGTCGAAGGGGAAGGCCTAGAAAGCGATGGCGCGACTACCTCGACTTTTTCAATGTTGTTGGTCTAAAACTGCATTGGACAGAGACAAGTGGAAGGAAATGGGGGAGACCTTTGAACAGCAGTGGGACAATATAGGTTAGTTAAAAAAACTTCGATGGAAAGGCATCACTACATAGTCTAAAACAAAGTCGCTTCTCGCTGTCTATCACTATGTATGCTTAGATCTTTAAAACTATCCAACGAAATTTAATGCGGTTTTTTTCATAGATAGAGTTATTCAAGAGGAAAATTTACCTGTATAATTTATCGTACTATTGCGGGCGGGCCGTTCTTCTTCTTCTTTCTCAGCCTCTTCATGGCGGGCTGTTAGTTCTTTTTAATTTATTAATAGGATCCATGTAGCTACTAGGGGTAGAAATAAGTGCGAAAAGAAAAAAAATAGGTGATATTTGCCAAGACTACATTCCCTGCGCCTACATCATCCTACCCTACATCATCTGCGCAGGAAGAGCAGATGGTACATTCTACGTTTTTTCTTTTCTTCTAGAGCAGCATGGAAGAGTATATTTCTGTCTTTAATTTAAAAAAGTGTAAATAGTTTTAAAAAATGGCGTCGATTCATACTTCTATTATATTATAAAAGGCAAATAAGTAGTCACAAATTGCTCACCCATTGCATATTTCTTATACAAATACAAAAAGAATATTCTAGCCCTATTATATGAAATCATACTATTATTGACTACATATTTCGTATGAGCATATTGAAGTGTCGGTCGATATCTAGATTGAGTCGTGTGAACTGAGGCTACCCTATTTGCCTTCATCATAAGGCGCACCTGTCCGTGAGTGGCGCATCGTATATTTATTTGGCTTTTGTTACCATTTGAAATCGCTTCGTCGCAGAATGTCCCTTTCGCAAAATGTCCCCTAGTTGTAAAATGTCCCTTTTGCAAATATAGCTGATTTAACATAAATTAAAAAAAATGCGTCCGTACTTCTATGTTATTAAGTAAGCATGTTGTATTTGCAGTTTGTTATTTTTGTAGTGATTTATGAGTGACCCGTTAGAGACGAATGAAAGAAAATTGATTAATCTATCTACTTTGAATCGCCATCTTTTGTTTAAGATTTTCAAGTTATCAAGAAAAAGTTCCAAGAATACTAACATCTAACCATATCCGTAACCACTGTTTCGAATCTTCTGAAGTACAGTCCCTCAGACAAGTACTGTATTTCTCTGAGGATCCCTGAACAAGTTGTCACTTCTATAAATCTAGGCAGATTTATTATTCATAACCAAAAAATCTGATAACTTGAAGTTGACCTTTGTACCTCTTCCTCCTTTGTACTAACTTACTACAAATAGAGGATTTGCGGTAAGTGAGTTCCACCTTCATTAATTTTTGCTGTGTTGTTTACTTCCCAAACTCATAATGTGGTGTGGTTATGTTATGATGATACGACGTTTTTAATAGTGTCCAGGTAATAAAACAAAAATATTATTTCGGTGTACAAAATTATCTTACCCTCAAGTTGAAAAAACAACTCGTTTGTAGTTAAGGGCCTTAACTACAAACGAGTTGTTTTTTTAAATATAGTAGCTTCTTATTAATATAATGGTCAGATTTTTACAGCAATAAAAGATTTATCAGATTTTAGTGACAAGTTTTCTTATTATAATCTGTTCTGTTCTGACCTGTCCTGGAAAGCGCTTAATGAATCATTTCTTCAATGCATCATTAAGCGCTTTCCAAAATAGGTTAGGAAACAACAGATCTTATTAACACCTTCAGACTCTATCATTAGAACAGATCATTGACTTCCTTTTTGTCATCCGAGTTACAATGGTATGCTAAATTGCAGATCGACAATTGCTTTTAAATTCAGTAGCAAGATTTGACGAACATAAATATACCTACATTGGAAATAATTTATAAGGAAAATAAACTACGTTCAGTGACCGAGCGCCCTATAGAGCAGATTACCCCGGCGGCCGACAGATTGCGTTGTACAGCGAGGTCGGGTCTTAACCACTTAGTTTACTGATTTTGCTGTTACCTGCAGACGTTAGGGTACCTATCTTTTAACAAAAAGAGCTTCAGGTTAAAAGTAGGATGGGCTGTTTTTTACCCCGAAATAAAAAGTACTGTCTGTTCGTCTGTTTGTGTCACCGTAGCTTTAACGGTTGAACAGATTGGGATGAGGTTTTTTTATTTGAATGGTCCTTGAGCTATGGTTATTAGATATGTTTTATCAAAATCGGTCCAGTCGTTTACAAGATAGAAGGGTTTACGTGACGGGAGTGGCATCATTATTGTATCTACTGTTTTTACAAGCTTCTATTTAACTTGCAATGTGTGTATGTCATGCAATTCAATTATAACGCAGATATCTTCCACCGATAGAGCTGAAATGTTGTACACTCGTTTTGTTTGGATGACAATGCATGGTTAGCTGTGTGACGTCGTTTTAAATTCAACAAGGCGGAACACCCAAGATGGCGGACTAGCTATTTTTCATGTACATATCAAATTGTATTGTGTATATATAAAAAAATGTGGATATCAAATTAAAGGGCTCTCTGAAAATACTTCAAAACATAAAGTGGTGTTCTTTTATTTTTCGATAACTACAAAAAAGTTTTTTTACTTTTAATTTATTTAATATAAAAGTTACTTTATTAAATATCGTTTTTGATCGGAATTGAATTATCGGTTCAAACAAACAAATATACAGTCACGTTTATTGTAATATAAAATATATACCTAAGTAAGATATTTGTAGTTTAGTCATCTAATATAGAAAGTTTAGCAAATTCTATGCTCTGGTATATACCTAATACTGAAATATCTCTTGCACTGTCATAATTGAGCTATAAGTACATATATAATATATAATACATTCGAGCTCTTGCGGTGTAAGCTCTATGCTAGCCAATGCATAACGTCGTTTGCCAATGGAAGCAATATGCTGATATTAATCATGTTACCCAGGCAATATTGCCATATGTTTGCATGAAAATTCGTTATTGAGCTTGAAAATAATTTTGAAAGGCTAATATGATCAGGTCTTCTTTTGAGAAAGTTATTGGTTGCACTGGAGCTTATAATTATTATTATGTCGAGCTCCGTGGTGCAGTGGTTAGCACGCCAGCCTGCGACACGAGGGTGCCCGGGTTCGATCCCTGGCCAGGTCAGGATGGAGAATGCTCTTTTTCAGATTGGCCTGGGTCTTGGATGTTTATCTATATATGTATCTGTTATAACATATAGTATCGTTGAGTTAGTATCCCATAACACAAGCCTTGAACTTACTTTGGGGCTAGCTCAATCTATGTAATTGGTCCGTACATATTTATCTTTATTTATTTATTGGCAATGTTAAATTATATTTACTAGCGCCCGCTACGGCTTTGCACGTATAGATATAATATTTTACAATAGCTAAAGTAAATACCTAAATACGACTCCAATTCCGAAAGCCGGAGCAATAAAAAATAAAATAATAAATATACACGGTGAACTTTTGATCGACCTTGACCCCCTTAAAGGGGTGATTAAGATCATCAATATGAAAAAGTTTTCTTATGGGACCAAAACATTTTTGAGTTCCCAGCATTGGTCCCATAGGAAAAGTTGTTTATATCGACGGGCTGAATTATCCCTTCAAGGGTCCAGAACGTTTAAAATTTCACCATGTATAGGATATTATCACACAAATCGAGTTAGCCCCATACTAAGTTGTGAACTTGTGTCGTAGTACTACCTCAACTATATTATATAATAGATACTTATATAGATAAACATCCAAAACTCATGTCAATCTGAAAAAGGCCGACGGTCATCACGCATTGAGTTGTCGTCGATGTACAGGGTAGGTTTCCACGCCACCATGCGCTCAACGACATAGTCCGCAGGGCTTTTGTTTCCGCCAATGGCCCTTGCGTGCTGGAGCCACCGGGTCTTTGTAGGTCTGATGGTAAAAGACCAGATGGCTTAACGTTAGTACCCTGGAAGCACGGAAAATGCATCGTCTGGGATGCTACCTGTGTGAGCACCGTTGCAGCCAGCCATTTAACCCGTACCATGGGTATGGCAGCAGCCGCGGCCGAGGACGCTGCGGATAGGAAGCGGCTAAAGTACGCGGCTATGGAGCCACATTATTGTTTTGTTCCCATAGCTGTTGAGACCATGGGCTGCTGGGGAACGGACGCAAAGGGTCTAATCAATGAAATCGGGCATATCAGAAAACGGCGGAGACTCCCGATCTACCTCGTTTCTTGTGCAACGGATGTCCATTGCAATTCAGCGCGGTAATGCCGCTAGCGTTTTGGGCACTTTTACACCAGAAACGCTGCGAGGCGGGTTTAATTTTTAAATAGAATTATGTATATATATTTGGCTTAAGGAATGACGTGTTTTTGTGACAAAATTGTGATTTGACATATTGATTTGTATTATGTAAATTAAATAAATACCTAAAAATCTGAAAAATATTGTTTTCCATCATGACCTGACCGGGGATCGAACCCAGGCACCCTTGTGTCGCAGGCTGGCATGTTGACCACTGCGCCACGGAGCTCGCCTACTAATTTGCAAACTCTTAATTGTTATATCTACTTTACTCATCTTACAAAAACCTGGGTCTTCTCGGTAGAGCAAGGCGATATTTTACATCAGCGCATGGCCACTAACTGTATAAGGCACAGATTAGGCTGCTAAGGCGTTGGCTTAGAGGTTTTATTTTTTTTACAGTTTTAAACAACAGTAGACCTGAGTATTTAATGTGAATTTCAGCTTGATACCTCCACGCGTTCCTGAGAAAAAGCATCTTGACAGACAGACGGGCAACAAAGTGATTCTATAAGGGTTCCGTTTTTCCTTTTGAGGTACGGAATCTAAAAAAGACATTTTGACCGGCTGAGTCACTCCTTCACGGAAACGTCTCGTATGTCTATGTATATGTCATCATCATCATCATCAGGTCTTTTTAGTCTCCACTGCAGGAGCATGACCCTCTCTGTACTACTAAAGCCATACTTGGCCAGATCAGACAGAGGATTTGGCCTACACTCTCCTCGCAGACCAGACGGGTTGGAGAGGTCTCATTGATGTTTATGAGCTTTATTTAGCTTGTATTTCCTTAGTCACCTCTTACGACATCCATGGGAAGACTTGGAGTGGTCCTATTCTACTCTGCCGGAAACCAGACGGTTATCTGTAATGTACGGCTGTATATGTAATGTCAACAGCCTCCGTGGTCCAGTGGTTAAGGCATTTGCCTGTTGACCCGGGGGTCGTGGGTTCGATTCCTACCGGAAGCATACTTTGTTTAGTTGTCTCCAGTTTGGTTAGGACATTGCAGGCTTGAATCACCTGATTGTCTGTTAATAAAGATGATTCCGTGCTTTGGAAGGCACGTTAAGCCGGTTGTCCCGACTACCACACGTCAGACGCCGAGAGGCGGTTCCGAAGAACTCTGACACCAGGGTGTGCATGGTCGATTGACCGTGACATCTACTCGAAATGATGATGATGATGACGAGTATGTATGACTTGTTTACTATCCTGGCTCAGCGACCCAAAGTTAGTCTTGGGCAGCCAGCACAAGAGAACGCTACCGCAGGTCCGCCCTCACTACGTCAAATATTCTTATGCTAGTTTAGTAACAATTTGTTTTTTCGTGGATGAGTTGTTAACCCTTTGCTAAGGATGACACCCTTGACCATGGTGAAATTAAGAACTTAATACATATTTACATACCTACCTGAACTCTTTTTTTTTTATTTATTTGGCAAATGGAAGGCAGCATTTTTTTTGAATTATGGGGCAAATGGAAGGCAGACGGGGCCAAGGCAGAGCACCTACAAGATGGTGCGACACTGTGAAGAAGGCGGTGAACGGTGGAATGCATCGTGCGGTCCACGCAGCTTATGACCGCACTCAATGGAAATACATTTCATGTGGTCGCGATCCTCAGTATTGAGGGACCGACGAAGAAGAAGAAGAAGACCTGAACTCTAAACAAACTACTCGTTATTGGCAGTCTTGTTAAAAAATTATATTTTATTGGCACATAATATGAAACTGGTTGTTTCATGGTAACGATACACAAACCGTATCAGCTATACTTAACAAATAACGGATCACAGGGGTGTCTCGAATCAGTGGTTCGTCCATATAACCTATATGATTTACTCCACTAAACATTATCCGATGAGCACGCTATGGCGTATTTTATTTACGAACCTTTGATGTGGGGCAGTCCTTTGAAAGGGTTAATTAGGCGAAAGACTCCAAAGCCTGTGAACTGAATGATCGTGTTAGACAAATTATTACGTATTATTGAGCAAAGAACGTATTTATAAGCTGACATACATGTTTCAGTTTTCTATTTGTAGCTTTGTGTTTCATAATAAAGGATTTTGGGTAATTCGTGTAAATAACGATTTATGAACTTGTAATTATGGTAAGAAGTATTAATACCTTCATTTTCTTCTCAAATCCAGCAAATTCCTATCCTTACCAGCTTAAAAATGCTTCCGATGGGCAGCAGCGTCGGAAGCACAAGAAGCCAAAGAAACTGCGCTCGCCAACCCGCCTGCCAAGCGTGGTGAGTGTGGCAATATCGTCATATGGAACGAATAATCCTTGGGTGGGACCTTTGTCCAGCAGTGGACTTCTAACGGCTGAAATGATGATGAATTATGGCATTTTACACATAAGTACATTTTCCTTACAACTTCGTCCTTATGTTCGAGTTAAGAACCGGTATTAACGGGTTATCAAATTTAGATAAGTAAAGGAAGGAAGTACCAAGCTATTCCGTTTACTGCACTGATCGTAAAAGTCGATTAAGGGAATGGTTTAATTCATCAGGGACCTTAAGATCATATTGCACTAAGCACTATCTACCCCGTAATATAAAATACCTATGGATATGGTGGAGAATTTCGGCGCCAAGATTGAATCGTGCGGTGGCTCAGATGGCAGAGCGTAGGTCGTACATAGACCTAGGTCGCCAGTTCAAGTCCCGCCCGCTTGGAATTTTTTCACCATATTTACTAATACCTGTCTAGTATTAATCTTAGAATGGAAAAATAATTAAAAAACAATAAAAAAGAACAAGCATTATGGTAACATGTGTAACGTTACCTTTTCAGATCAATGAAAACTACAGCCAAACGGAATTAATTACTTAAAAATGTTACTGTCCTGTCGGCAATCGCACTGATATTGATAGTTAAAACAATTTAAGTGGTACGAGTGTATTGGACAACAAAACTAATTGTTTAAAAAGCTTTCCCTCATGTCGGATTAATGCTTTTTACGATAAAATTTATGAGAGAAAATGCTGTGTCAAATATTTTCATTGGGCAGATCTATACATATAATAAAACAGTCAAAATATTTTGTCTGTACATTTAGAATTTTGGACTGAAATGGATAGAGGGACACTTAAAAAGAATAATAGAAAGCAAAAAAAATTCTTCCGAATTTCTTGTCTGTCTGTCTGTATGTATGATCACGATTATCTCCGAAAATACTGAACCGATTTACTTCAAACTTTCACCAATTGCTTTGTTTTAACCCAGCAAAACATTTAAAGTTTGTTTCATCAATATCGGTTCATTAAAAAAAAGTTATCGTCATTTGAATGAACTCAAGGAGTTAGTTTGCCTGCAAATATACACGGTGAATTTTTTATCGTTTTGGACCCTTAAAGGGGTGACTCAGACCATCAAAATGAACAACTTTTCCTATGGGAACAATGGTGGGAACTCAAAATAAAATTCGACATTCCCATACAAACTGGCCGGGCGGCGGGACTCTTTTGTTAGGAAATGACGAAATTTTTTTTGAGTTTTGCAGGCATTGGTCTCATAGAAAAAGTTGTTCATATTGATGACCTGAGTCACCCCTTTAAGGGTCCAAACTGTTTCTGAGGGATGGACACTAAGGGCGGCGGCGTAGCCGCGGGCAAACGGCAAACCAACCTAAACTGCTGCGCCTAGAAACTTGAAATTTGGTACAGGGGTTCTTTTAATGATGTGAGTGAGCGCTAAGAATGTATTTTTAAGAAATTTTACTTCTAAAGGGGTAAAATATATATATATAATTTTCTCATTTCTGGACTAGAAGTATGAAAGTAGGTATATAAGTTCTAGATTAAAATTAAAAAAGATGTGTGTAGGTAGATGAAATTGGATGGGTGGTATAAACTTTGTATGGAAATTTTCTCATTTCTGGACTTAGACGTATGAAAATAAGTATATAAGTTCTAGGTTACAATTAAAAATATCTGTGTAGGTAAAATGGACGATATTTTCCCCTGTAGGGGTAAAATAGCGGGGTAAAGATTGTATAGGAATTTACTCATTTCTAGACTTAGAAGTATGAAAATAGGTAAATAAATTCACGATTACAATTGAAAAAGATCTGTGTAGGTTAACTGAAAAAAAACCCCCAGAAGGGGGGTAAAGTTTGTTTGGAATTTTTTTCATTTCTAGACTATGAAGTATTTAAATAAATAGGTATGTAAGTTCTCGATTACAATTAAAAAAGATATATGTGGGTGAAATGGACTGAATTCACTCCTAAAGATGTAAAATGGGAGGGTAAAGGTTTTATGGAAATTTTCTCATTTCTGGACTTAGAAGTATAAATAATATCCATACTTCCTTACTAATACTAATATTATAAATGCGAAAGTAATTCTATCTGTCGTTTTTTACGCTAAATTTGGTATGGAGGTGTGAGGCCCGGGGAAGGACATAGGGTATGTTTGATTCCGGGAAATTCTACTGTTCCCGAGGGATCGAAACTAACGCGGGCGGAGCTGCGGGCAACAGCTAGTATTCAATATAACAATTTCTCCCGTTTCAACATTCAGCGTATGTTCACAGGGGTGGATCCAGTATTAGTAGGCATGGGCATGCCTCATTCAGGGTATGAGTATTTTTTTACTAATTAATTTTACCATATTATTATAAATTGTTATATTTTTGAATACGACAATAATAAAAACTTATAATAATAAATACTTAAAAACATAAATATTTACAAATTATACAGCGTGTAACATAACCAATGACATTCCCGTGAAGGGGTGATTCAACCCGTCAAAAATGAACAACTTTTCGAAACCAATGTTGGGAACTTAAAAAAAGAAATCATTTTCATACAAAAGTGTTCGGCCAGCCAGGCAATTAGTTTGAAAATGTCAAAAAAAAAAGAGTTTTAGCATTGGTCCCATATGAAAAGTTGTTCATTTTAAGCGGCTGAGTCATCGCTTTATGGGACGTCGTTGGTTATGTTACAACACTGTATGGTCTCTGCAATCCGTTACCTCGCGGCAATGTGCCCAAGGTTGTCAGCGTTCCCACGTTGGATGGCAATGCTTATCCTTTAAGCTAGGTTATTGCCAGTCCTTTGGTCACGTGATACCTTAATCAGTCACTTTAACAGAAAGTTAAATGACGATGGGCTCATTGACCCCATGATCCTATGGTTTACCCCTTTAAATATGTAGCTATCTCCGATACCTAGATAATTACATGAGGCTTACATTTTCATTGTCTTTCAAATATTACTTAATTCTCATCTACGTCTTCTGGCCTTCTGATTGCGAGTAGAAAAATTGACGTAGACCAAACTGAAATAAAACGGAATCAAAATGGTGATGGGTTGCTATCCGCATCCCTACTAATATGATTCCTCAGATTTTCGACCATTCCCTCGGTTGGCATTTACGATCTGCGCGGAAAGAAAAGCAGACCAGCATGGAATAGTGCGTGAAGTGTGAGTAGAGAGTTATTTTTTTTCGGTTGTGATAAATACATTTCAAACAGTAGCTGTGTTAACTAAACGCATATTTTAGATTGGCCATACAAGGTCAACACAAATATTTGGGTGTTTCGAATACATAATTATGACCTTTACCTTGTTCGCATAAATAAGGTCACAGATTTGATAACATGCAGTTTTTACGCGCATGGCATGCGTAACTAAGTAGTAATCATTTTTAGGGTTCCGTACCCAAAGCGTAAAAACGGGACCCTATTAATGTCGCTCCGCTGTCCATCTGTCTGTCTGTCTGTCTGTCTGTCCGTCTGTCCGTCTGTCACCAGGCTGTATCTCATGAACCGTGATAGTCAGACAGCTGAAATTTTCACTCATGATGTATTTCTGTTGCCGCTATAACAACAAATACAAAAAAATAGAATAAAATAAATATTTAAGGGGCTCGCATACAACAATCGTGAATTTTTTGCTTGTTTTTGCTCGATATTGATAACAGCCCTTGAAATATTAACAGAATATTTAGTTAAATATTCCCTTTAAAAATAAATAGTTAAATAATAATTAAATATTAAAGGGGGGCTTCCATACAACAGACATGATTTTAGTAGTTTTTATAGATAACGGTACGGAACCCTTCGTGCGCGAGTCCGACTCGCACTTGGCCGGTTTTTACAAATCAAATGGTGACAATATTTGTACGCATTTTATTCGTTCACCTTTACTTTTATTTAGGCTTTATTGTTGAAATTTGTTGGAGAACTGCCTCCGTGGTCCAGTGGTTAAGGCGTTTGCCTGTTGTCGTGGGTAAGATTCCCACGGGAAGCATACTTTGTTTAGTTGTTTTCAGTTTGATTAGGACATTACAGGCTTGAATCACCTGATTGTCTTATGATAAAGATGATTCCGTGCTTCGGAAGGCACGTTCAGCCGTTGGTCCCGGCTGCCATCTGGTAGTCGTTAAAGGAACCACGTCAGAGGCCGAAAGGCGGTTCCGAACAACTCTGACACTTAGGTGTGCATGGTCGATTGACCGTCACACCTACTCGAAATGATGATGATGAAATTGTTAAATATTTTTATAAGTGTTTTATTTTGCATTCACAATGCTATTTTGATATACTCTTAATAAATTAAGAAATAAAATATGGTGTAAAAAAATTCAGGCGGACGAGACTTAGGCGACCTAGGTCTATGTACGGCCTAGGTCGCTCTACCATCTGAGCTACCGCACAGTTCAATCTCGGCGCCGAAATATGTCACCTAAACAACTACCCGATTTTAACAAGTGAGGTATTTGATTCAACTCATTTTACAATGAATTTGAAAATTAACTACTATGTAGGAAGCCATGCAATATGTGTTTTATTTTGCATTCACAATGCTATTTTGATATACTCTTAATAAATTAAGAAATAAAATATGGTGAAAAAAATTTTATTGCCTGCATTTCTAATCAATATATTTATATTGATTAGAAAATATATTGATAAGAAAGCTGCTAAATATTATTATCATTATCAACATTTCAGCCGAAATAAGTACACTGCTGGACAACAGCTAGGATTCTTGTTCCATTGGGAGCGCAGTTTCTTTAGCTTCTTGTGTTTTCGACACTGCTGCCCTTTGGAAGCATTTTTAAGGGGTGTTATTTAAACAATTAGCAGAACATTCGTATTTTTGTTAGCAAAAAAATGTAATCGGTCAGCTATAATAGCTAGTTGGGCAGCAACTTATGGTCAGCATAACTTATTTTCTGCCCTCAGTCGTTCCAGGTGTAAAGCCAAAGCTTATCCAAATTTTTTTTCAGCTGCCCCGATTGATGATTGCTGCCCAAATAATTATTTAGCTGCCCGACTAATTACTTTCCATTTTTAAGCTGTGTAAGGATAGGAATTTGTTAGATTTGAGAAGGAAATTAAGGTATTGGAACATTACTCATTTGAATATATGGGGGTAGTGTTGTGCAGTGCTCGAAATTTTCGAGAACGGTGAGAACGGATTGGAATTTTTTTGGAGAATTTCTTCTTCATTCTCTCAAGTGCGGGAATTATTCAGAAATTCTCGTGAATTACTGGAAATTTCTCGCAGATTCCCGTGAGAAGGAATTCATGAAAACAGAGAATTTCTCACCGGCACATCACTATATGGGGGTATACAAGTAAACGCCTGGAAGGACGGGCGCACGTACCTGATGGCATACCTGACCTTGCAATAAAAAGTCATTAACTTATAATTTTATAACACGCGCATGGGAAAATCCTTCATCAAGTTTGGGTAAGACGACCTCACCTTGACTCGTTTGTGTGTCTAATTTGCATTTTTCTGATTGATAAGATACATATTTAAAGAATACATCTTAAATTCCTAGTGAACTTCACACAATAAAGATTTAAGTATACAGAAATATTAAAGAAACAAAGTTTTACTCACTTTTATTCAGACGGAATCGCCGACATGTTTTGGTCTGTAACGAAAACCATCTTTGAAAACGAAAGCTTTGAGAAAATTATTTTATTATATTATTAATATGCCTTAATATACTTAATATGCTATGAGGAAGACAAAGCAGCCGCCGTTTCAAAATTACTTATGGTTACGGATGAGTAAGTACCTAATAGCTTTCATTTTTGCGCTTTGTCAATAATATAATAATAAATAAATATATACGGACAAATCACACAGATTGAGCTAGACCCAAAGTAAGTTCAAGACTTGTGTTATGGGATACTAACTCAACGATACTATATTTTATAACAAATACATATATAGATACACATCCAAGACCCAGGCCAATCTGAAAAAGATCTTTTTCCATCTTGACCTGGCCGGGAATCGAACCCGGTCACTCCGTGTCGCAGGCTGGCGTGTTGACCGCTGCGCCACGGAGCTAGTCAAAGTCAAGTACCAATCTAGTCAAGTCCAAGTTAGTCAAGTACCAATCGACAATACATTCGAGCACTGTATTCTATTACAATCTCAAGTATCATCACAGCCGCTAAGAGTCCTACTAGACAAAGTTCTCACCCAAGAATTCTTCATTCCATGGAAGGATATCCATACTCACCACGCTTGGCAGGCGGGTTGGCGAGCGCAGTTTCTTTGGCTTCCTTTGCATCCAATGCTACTGGCCATCGGAAGCTTTTTTAAGCTGGGGAAGTATAAGAATTTGTTGGATTTGGGAAGGAATGAAAATAATGGGATACGACTCACTCGGATGAAAGGGGAAAGTAAGTGGCAAATCGGGAGGCCGGGCGCGCGTACCGATGCCGTACTGAAACTACCGGTCAGGCAATTAAGGATGACATCCCTGGCCTGACAATGTTAATAAAAATACTCTCGTGAATGTGGATCACTCAGGAACAGTACCTTTTTTGGGATAAAAGGTAACCTATGTTCTTCCCTGAAGTCTCAAAATACTATCTTCATTCTCCAAACCAAATTTCATCTTATAAATTTATACTTATACTAGCTACCTGCCCCGGCTTTGCACGGGTCAATGTAGATACTAATTTGGGGCACTAAATTATACATATAAATCTTTCTTTTCTTTTTGACATAATTTGAACTATATTTATTTTTATTTAATAAATGTAATATTCTTTAAAATCACTCTATCTATTGTTGAAAATTGCATTAAAATCCGTTGAGTAGTTTAAAAGATCTAAGCGAACAAATAGCGGAAGCGACTTCATTTTATAGTATGTAAAGATTAGTAAGGATATCTACTAAAGTAGAGCAAAGTTGCAAAGCTTCATGTAAGTAGGGCAAGGGCGTATTAAAATACAGATTTTACTGTAGGGGACTAGGGGAACACCCCTCACTAAACCAAATAATCTCTTTGTGAATTTGAGGGTTCGACCAAGCGATGACGAGTAGGCCGATGATCACAGCTTCAAAGTAGTTTATTTGCGATATGTTATTTTGTTCACCTTTGAATGTGAAACAAGATGTCCTCAAAGTACCATAAATGTTCTAGGCCTTCTTATATACGTTATACACGGTGAAATTTTGATCGTTTAGGACTCTTTAGGGGTGATTCAGCCCGTCGATATGAACAACTTTTCCTATGGGACCAATACTGGGAACTCACTACTTACCGATGAAATGTTTTGTGGTCTCGGCTGCCATCAATGATGACGCCGAGGCCAACGACTTAACGTGCCCTTCGATTCGAAGTACACAGGAATTCGAGATATTTTATGCCACTTGCGGTCACACATCCCAGTGGGGACCGTGCCTGGGATTGCTTAACTTCTCTGGAAATCCTATTAAATTATTTTCCTATATACCGTGACTAACTAACATAACCAACGTCATTCCCGTAAAGGGGTGACTTGGCCCCTCAAAATGAACAACTTTTCCTATGAGACCAACACTGGGTACTAAAAAAAATAGATTTTCATACAAAAGTGTTCGTGCGATCCGACAATTGGTATGAAAATGTCTAAAAAACAATTGAGTTCCCAGCATTGGTCCCATAGGAAAAGTTGTTCATTTAGACGGGCTGAGTCATTGTTCATGTTACATGCTGTATTATTCTATTACACAACACACTATGTGGCTATAGAGCAATGAAAGTTAATTAGCAAAGGACACCGCGCTGAGTAAAATAATGATATTTTATGATTATTGCTCTCTCAAGAGGACCCGCGCTACAGGGAAAAGAAACCATTTCCTTGTCCGTGATAATATTGTGTTAAGTGCAACACATACTAAATCTACACATTGTTTTTAGTCTGCGCGGCGGTGCGGTAATATCAAATAGACGTAGGAACAATGTGTTAAGGGCCCGTACTACCTCACACTGCTTTGCATGATTGACTGTTATATCAATAATAATTAAATACTCAAGTTGAAATAAAAATGCAGCAAAGTTCAGGACTAACTCTGGTAACTATATGACTCAAAAACACGATTGCGTTAAATTTTCTCGATAGAAAAAAATTGCAAAGTTGCCTCCAAATCACGTCTAATTTACTCGGTATATAGCATTATTCACCAAATACATTAAAATTAACCTTGAAACTTTTGATTATTATTGCATTACAGATAAGGCAGCCATCATATGTTTTTCTTTTTCGAATAACCCTTGAATATTCCTAAAAAACGAAAATATCCAAAGTAGCCAACGCGTTTAGACCATCCGCGTTTGTATCGCCACGCCGCCTGGCATATGGCGGGCTCTTAATATTAATGAATTTGACTAGCTCCGTGGCGCAGCGGTCAACACGCCAGCCTGCGACACGGAGTGACCGGGTTCGATCCCCGGCCAGGTCAAGATGGAAAAATGATCTTTTTCAGATTGGCCTGGGTCTTGGATGGGTATCTATATATGTATTTGTTACAAAATATAGTATCGTTGAGTTAGTATCCCATAACACAAGTCTCGAACTTACTTTGGGGTTAGCTCAATCTGTGTGATTTGTCCGTATAAATTTATTTATTTATTATTATTTATTATACAGTACGAACTTTCTAAAAATGTTATATGTTAAATTATTTTTAACTAAAAAAAAATTTTAACCATTAAATGTATATGTTGGATTTAGAAGGAATGAAGGTGGCATCCCAATAAACTACTCGCTTGGATAAATGGGGGAAATTAAGTAGTAGCTCAAAATCAAAATCAAATCAAATCGTTTATTCAGAAAATAGGCCTTTGCAGGTCAAATCACATTTTAAAGGGACTAATTTAGTAATATTTCAAGATTAACTACGTTTGTTCTATGACTTTTAGTAATTCGATGATTAATTTTTTCATACAAAAAAAAAATGCAATTTTGCAATTCTACTCATCTCAACTCTATGGCAATCAGCGCTACGAGGTAATAATAGTAGGTACCTACGCTCACGTGGCTGCTGGCTTTACGCATACTTACAGCTACAGTAGAATTAAACATAGACTTAACGTTTGATAGAAATCCACATAAAAGCTAATGTGTTTAAAATCTTACTATGTATTGCGTTTAGGTAAAACTCATAGAACAAACGTTGTTAGACATGATGTACCTAAGTCGTCTTTAGCAGGTTTTGCCTTAGTTCACTATAACCCTGTACTTCTAATTTCTAATCTAGTACAAATATTATCTGGTCAAATCATAACCACATACATTGAACAAAAGCTCATTACAATTTATGACATCCTTTTAATACTTAAACCTTTACAGAGATAACAATTCCGCATTCACTTGTCGACCGCACTCTGTGGTCATAGTGAACCTTATTCCCATCCGATACTATCAGGGCTGAAAATTTTCTACAATCTCGTCGCTTTGTGTCCACTACTGGCCATGACATGTCAATTACGATATCCTGCAAGCCCGCTGATATATGCGGTCACATCATGTTGCCTCTAAAGCTTTTGAATCTGTGGGGTGAGCGTGTCACTCAATTTTAGTAGGACTTTAGTTGAGAGTTGTGCAGGAGAGGTAGAATTTGTAAAATAAAAACCGGCTAAGTGCGTTTCGGGCCACGCGCTTTGTAGGGTGCCGTAGTTGCACGTATTTGACTAAGCAAGCGAAACGTCTCAGTTTCGGCTGGCCGAAATATTTTTTGACCGTCTGTCTGTCTGTTTTCGCCTACAGGTCGCATTTCTTGAACGATTCTCATGAAATTTTGTGAGCAGGTTCGGTAATTATATAATTTTTTTGTCGAGTTTCTTTTTTTACAGTTTAAACTGAATTTTAGGCTAGAGTATATAATCTAGCCGGGTCCCCTATTCATCAGTGCAATAACCCCTTTATAACACTAATTCAAACAGGTATGATATACATGTACTCGTTGACGTTAATAGAATATGAAACCCTTGACAATGCCGGGTATAGAACCGACACGTGACGCGCTACGCCACTTCCGCTAGTCACCGCAGCCGGTCTGAGCGACATCTTATTTCCGGCGCGACACAAGCGACATCAGAGTTACAAGAGAATCATCAAACTATAAAGTTCGTTACTTTATGTAAATATCACAGTATTAGGTAGGTTATTATATTATAATGTTTTACTTTATTAATCGATTTCTAAAAGACATGTTAAAAGTTATGTTAATAGAAAATGTTACACTTTACAATGCCTTTCCATATAAAGATCACGCTACATCCGCTCGTCAGCGCAGCCGGTTTGAGCGACATCTTATTTCCGGCACGACACAAGCGACACCAAAGTTACAAGACCATCATTAAATATTTACGTTGTTACTTAATGTAAATCTCACAGTATTATCAGGTGTTTCTATATCAGAATGTTTTACTCTATTAAGCAATTTCCAAAAGACATGTTAAAAAGTTATGTTAATAGAATATGTTACACTCGACAATGCCGTGAATGAAAAGGATACGTGACGCGCCACGCGTCGTCTGTTTGTCACTGCAGCCGGCTTGAGCGACATCTTATTTCCGGTGCGACACAAGCGACGTCAAAGTTACAAAAGAACCATAAACCATTTAGTTAATTACCTACTTAATGTAAATATCACAGTATAGGTTCTTATATCAGAATGTATTACTTTAATAATCGATTTCTGAAAGACATGTTATATGTTACGTTCATAGAATCTGTTACACTATACAATTCCGTATATAGAAAGAACACGTGGCGCTCCACGCCACATCCGCTAGTCAACGCAGCCGGCTTGAGCGACATCTTATTTCCGGTACGGCACAAGCGACACCAAAGTTACAAGACCATCATTAAATATTTAGTTCGTTACTTAATGTAAATATCACAGTATTATTAGATGTTTCTATATCATTTTTATTTTATTTGTTTTTATTAATTAATGAATTAGGCATTGGTCTCCCATCTTACCTGATGTTAAGTAACGATGAAGAAGAGGATGTTACATGCCTATTCAGAATGTTTTACTCAATTAAGCAATTTCCAATATACACGTTAAAAAGAGAGAGAATATGACGCACTTGACAATGTCGTGTATAGAAAGGACACGTGACAAGACATGTTAAAAAGAGAGAGAATATGAAGCACTTGACAATGTCGTGTATAGAAAGGACAGGTGACACGCTACGACACGTCCGCAGCCGGTTTCAGCGACACCTTATTTCCGGTGTACGACTAAAACGACGTCGATGTCACAAGAGAATTAACGAACTAGTTCATTACTTTATTTATATACTAGCGGCTCGCCCCGGCTTCGCACTGGTAGATAAAGATATTTAATTATATAGCATATGTTCATCTGGGATAATGTAGGATACTAATGGTGAAAGAATTTTTTAACGCTCCAGTAGTTTCGTGGCCTATTTAATGCAAACAATCAAATTTTTCCTCTTTATAATAGTACTGTAGTAGCATGTAAACAACCTTTTTGGGGATGCACTTTCTTTCCATTTTTAAAATACCGATTATAAAACCCTTGGTTTGAGCTTTGAACAACTTTTTCTAAGCGTCCAACCGTGCGTCCAACGCTCGGGATCGGGACTGAGAAAATTTTCAACATTCTTATATTTTCCGCCCGTCCCCGTTTTCTTAGGAAAAGTTGTTCGTTTGACTGGCTGAACACCCCTATAAGCCTTTTGTCTGGGGTAAGTTTACATGCCAGATAGAGAAGATTTTTAATTAGGGGTTGGTTATATTATTTTTTAAGTATTTTAAGAAGATATTTTTAATTTTATTTTTGATTATTATATACCTACCCATTTGAAAAATGTATTTAATGTTGCGAATTAGGTAAATTATATGACATTAACCAAATTTAGAAATATAAACCTCGCCGCCATCAACCATGGAGTATTTGTAAATTCTTATTCACATAAAAAAATATATATATTCATAAATAAATAACTATTCTATTCTATTCTATAAGCTCATATTGAACAATTAAATCAAGCATATTGAAGATTTTTTTACTAGATTTTTGAATACTTTGGTACTCATAGAAACTATGATTTCAAAGTTCTGAACGCTTTTTTAAGTAGGTATATTTTTTACCATTGAATCGTAAACTTAAGAAAATTTAATATTATAGCAGCTTTAATAATAATAATACCTAAATTAAAAGAAATGTGTTTACATTCTAGCGCGCGAGGCGCTTGGTCGAACGATACGAGGCCGTTTGGTGCTAAGCCTACCGCGCTCGGTAGTCAAAGTAATATACGAAATCTGGTAATAAGTCGCGGCGGTACTCAAATAGATAATATTTTTTCAAATTTTCCTTGTAAAGTAGGATTTTAAAACTTTTTCTTCAGTTACCACCGTCCTATGTTTTTAAGACGTTTTGAGTCGTTTAACCGTGAGGCGTGAACTCAATTCTGGCATTCGCAGCTACTGTTTTTGTAATGACAACGGAAACAAAAATTAAAACATTTGTGTTCAATCCCGTTTATATAAAGTTCTTTTAAATTCAGCGCAAATATTTTAAGCTTTAGTAGCAAATTTTAAGAAATCGACGTTTTCGTTAGTTTTTTTTTATTTTCATATTTTTTTTTTATTAAAATCGATAATTCAGCTGTTTTGATTGTCGACATTAGTGACTTACTATTAATAGTAGATAATAGTAAAAGGTTGTTGGCCAAGAAAAAGTTTATTTGTATTCAGGGTGTCTTCTTCGTCTGTTTTTCTAAAGTTCAGGTCTAAATATCTCAAAAACTAGCGAGCAGATTTTTTTTTATTTTGCTTCTAAAGTATTTTACTAGCTTATGAGTGTCAGCCTATAAAATATTTGCGCTTAATTTAAATTGAACTTATGTACATAATTATGAGTTTGAAGCGAGAAAGTTTTAAAAATAATATTCTATCATTTGTACCCAATTTCCCTAACGCTTTGACAAAAACATTCTGGCTCTTGAGGCTCAAAGCGATCTCAATAATAAAGGTGCAGGCAGACTCATCGACAGTAACCCGTAAATAATTCATGAACATGCTTAGCGCCTCTCATCATGCCACACTTTTGTGCGACGCGATCGCTTACACGCTCTTTATGTCGGTGATATAAAACTCTTTTAATTTCTGATGGGCGATCTGCAGTTAGTTATTAGCATTTTACAAAATCTAGGCGTCAGCTTTGTATACTTTGTCATATTAACTCCGTTTATTTTGTACAATGCTTATGCCAGTTGAACCACCACTTTTTGAAGTGATTACTAAATAACGTACGGTTTTATAACCATAGCTACTCGGCCTCAGTTAGCATAAACACAACTTATCCTAACTAATATTATAAATGCGAAAGTGAGTTTGTTTGTTGGTTTGTTTGTTTGTTTGTTACGCTTTCACGCCGTAACTACTGAACCGATCATCATGAAATTTTGTATACCAGTTCTCTGGAGTACGGAGAAGGACATAGGCTACCTTTTATCCCGGGAAAAGTACTATTCCCGAGGGATCGACATTGACGCGGGCGGAGCCGCGGGCGAAAGCTAGTAGTAATATAAACGGCAAAAGTGAGCATGGAGCCATGAAAATACGTCAATTAGCAAAGTACTTACGTTGAGTAAAAAGTGATATTTTACGAATATTGCATTCACGAAAGAACACAAGCTACAGGGAAAAGAAACGAACGCATGACCTCACCAAATTATTTTTATCTAGGCTCTATAACGCTGAAAAAATAAGTATATGAAAATTTCAATATCATAAACGTAATAAATAAAAAAAATTAAACCACGTCAGCCCTCCCAAACAATACCATTGCCAGTACCATTTGGGATAATAAATAAATAAATATATACGGACAAATCACACAGATTGAGCTAGCCCCAAAGTAAGTTCGAGACTTGTGTTATGGGATACTAACTCAACGATACTATATTTTATAACAAATACGTATATAGATAAACATCCAAGACCCAGGCCAATCTGAAAATGATCATTTTCCATCTTGACCTGACCGGGGTGTTGACCACTGCGCCACGGAGCTCGCCAAAACGGGATGATATAGTTAAGGATTCCTAAGATACTTTATAAATCACAATCTATTAAGGTAATGCCTTAATTGTAATTTAGGCTTAATTATGAAGTAATTGTAAAATAAAAATAGTCTTATAATACTTACATTGATATAATTACACTTACATTTTCTCTCTGTCTTTTAATGGTGCTCCCCTCGTGCTCCCTAATGGCTTTCTATTTTCGTAATTTGGCAAAGATTTTAAATTTGACAGCCTAGGAAAGTTAGTGTATTTGTCATTTAGTCGTATCGTGCGCCATCCGTGGGAAAACTCGGGAAAAGTGGGTTATTCTAGTCGAGACTTGAAAAACACGCATAAAAATATTTAAAAGGTCATTTCAAAGCATAGGTATCTAATATTACTGGCAGTATGTCACTAAGTAGACGAGGGACGTCCAGATTACGAAAATGCATGCAACTAAAAGTGATCGATAGGATTGTATTGTCCAATTATATTTAATGATTGAAAGAGCTTGATGTACGCGTAACAAAAAAGGCGTGCGATCGTATCACAAAGTACAGTACGGCATGATGCTTAGCATGCTCATGAATTATTATCCGTCTGCTTAACCGTGTGGTTCCCGTCAGAGTAGAATAGGACCACTCCTAGTCTTCCCATGGAGGTCGTAAGAGGCGACTTAGGAAATACAAGCTAAACAAAGCTCATAAACATCAATGAGACCTCTCCAAACCGTCTGGCGAGCGAGAAGAGTGTAGGCCAACTCTTCTGTCTGCTCTGGGCAAGTATGGCTCCAGTAGGGTCATGCTCCTGCAGTAGAGACTAAAAAGACCTCATGATGAATTATTAACGCTGTCATTGCCGATGAGTTTACCTGAACCTTTATTATTAAGATCGCTTTGAGCTTCAAGAGCCTGAATCTTTTTTTACAGCGTTGAGGAAATTGGATACAAATGATCGAATGATAAAAATATCCATCACTTTTGTATTCTGTTGGTTAACGTTAACGCTTCAGTTGCCGCTCCTTGTTATTTGATTTATTTTGATGTTTGTGAGTTGTAACGATTCGTTTTACAAAAAATGTGTTTTCTTATTTCCGAACCTTTGACTATTTATGAATCGCAGCTGCTCATATTTTATGAATAAATATTCTAAAAAATAATTAAGTATATTTATTTTTATGCGTTTTTGGAATTTGCAATGCTATTCTGATGAACTATAATTTAATTACGATATAAAATACGGTGAAAAAAAATTCCATGCAGGCGAGGTTTGATCTGCGACCTTAGGTCTTTCTTGAAAAGCGAAGGACTTGGACATGAATTCAGAACGGAACGAAGGAATATAAAGTTGAAGTGAATTACTAGATCGTAGGACACGGTCGTGAGATTCGAGAAATACTGAAATTTACTTTTCAAGTACGCAATTATATGAGATTTTAATAATTATTTATAGAAGTTACTTTTATTTTAATTCAGATTGCGTGCCGACTGATAACTGACAAATAAGTTTCATATTTTAGACCAGAAACATTACAATAGTAAACCTAGGAAGCTCTCATCCATTGAATTTAATAATCCTGCTCAGATTAGGTCATATACCGCGAGCGGTGCCCAACGGCCTGTGACGTCATTCGCCACACCCGTTAACCTGTTTCGTAATAACACTTCCTTATTCCTAATGAGCCTTCTTCAAGTTATGGCTTGTAGCGAGAGTATTCTTTGCATTTTATTTTAAATTTTACCAATTTGACGCTACATTAAACATCATTAACAAAATTAAAAAATAGGAAGTGATGAGCGATACATTGTGACTTCGCAGTGGACAAAATAAATGGAAACTGTTTCTTTGCACAGCCTCCATCTGCCGATTTTGTGGGTTTCTGACTTGGTCAATAACATCAACAAAATCTTGTCAATAGTCAAATTAGAATTCTGAAAGATTTTTGAACAATATGTTGCCATTGCAAAACTTCATTTTCATCATAACCTTGAATTAAAGCCCAACTAACATTTAGTCGTGTGGTATCCGGCAGAGTAGAATAGGACCACTCCAAGTCTTCCCGTGGATGTCGTAGAAGGCGACTTAGGAAATACAAGCTAAACAAAGCTTATAAACATCTAAGACACCTCTCCAACCCGTCTGGCCAGCGTGGAGAGTGTAGGCCAAGTCCTCTGGCTGCTCTGGCCAAGTATGGCCCCAGTAGTACAGAGAGGGTCGTGCTCCTGTAGTGGAGACTAAAAAGGACCTGATGATGATGATGATGATAACATTTAGTCACATTTCTCCCAACAGATTTATATTATAACACTTGTAGAGGAAACATGATGACACCGCATGTATCAGCGTGCTTCCAGGATATCTATGGAAATTTACGTGTCATGCTCAGTAGCGGTCACAAAGGAATAAGATTGTAGAAAATTTCGACCTGATAGTATCAGCTACTGAGTGCGGTCGACAAGGGAATGTAAAATGATATTTCTGAAAGGTTAAAATATCAGAAGGTTTTAATCCCTTGTAATGAGTTTTTGTCATATGAATCTGAGGAATCTGCCAGCGACACACAACTCACGTCCGAATAAGTAGATACCAATAAAAATAACTAATAAATTGTTAAGCAGAAATATTTTTTAGCATTTGATTTAACAAGTTTTTATGTCAAAAAGCAAGTCACCCCATTATTTGGGCTACCAATAATAGGATTTTGTTAATCCAATTTAGAATAAAGTTTCACTAATATAAATTTAATTTTTCATCCTCATCATCATCTCTTTACATTGAGTGACATATACTCTCGACAGATTCGTTAGAGCTTTATAGGCAACATTATGTGATCGCATGTATAAGTGGGCTTACAGGACGTCGTAATAGACATGTGATGCCCAGTAGCGGACACAAAGAACTGAGATTGTAGAACATTTTCAGCTGATAGTATCGGCTGGGAATAAGTAATACTGTGACCGCTGAGTCCGGTCGACAAGTGAATGCAGGATCATATCTCTGTAAAGGTTGAAACATCAAAAGGTTTCAATGCTTTCGTCAAAAAGATCTGGGTTAGTCACGGTCTCTTTTTTAATTCAGAGTTTTAAGAACAAATATATTATAAAGCAGATTTTTGATGGTTCATTTTAAAAGGGCTTCACAACTGTATTTTCGGTCCAAAAGTAACAATTTACGTAAAAATGATAATCTAAATTTGATAAAACCTGACTAATATCATTGATATTTGTATTATTTTACCACATTAACTACACCTATTAAACCCCAACCAAAATTGAGCGACATATTTCCCGATGGATTCATTAAAGCTTAAGAGGCAACATCATGTGACCGCATGTAGTAGCGGCAGCTTGTGGGATATCGTAATTGACATGTCATGCCCAGTAGCGGACATAGAGGGTTGAGATTGTAGACAATTTCTAGCTGATAGTATCGGCTGGGCAAAAGTTTCACTGTAACCGCTAAGTGCGGTCGATAAGTGATGTAGAATGCTATTTCTGCGATAGATTTTAGTATCATAAGGTCCGAATCAGTTGTTCCATGGTTGTGAGTATGACACTTGCTTGCTTGTAGACTTAGGATACAATGGAATAACAAAGACCTTGTGTATAAGTTAACTTTTGGTTTTGTTTGTATGTTTTATATCAAGAGTACCTAAAATTTTACATTGCAATATCAAAATAGATCTAGGTTCACAAAAATTTTAATTTGCTAGATTTTTTCCATATTAATTCAAAAGTAACATAAGACTTACAGACCAATTTCGTTTTTATTTAACAAATTTAACCACACCATCATAACACTCAACTAAAGCCCTACTAAAATTGAGTGACACATTCTCCCGATAGCTTTATAAAAGCTTTTTGTAGCTTTAGGCAACATGATGTGACCGCACGTATCAGCGCTTGCAGGATATCGTAATTGACATGTCATGCCCAGTAGCGGACGTAAAGGGAAGGAAGATTGAAGAAAATTTCAAACTGATAGTATCTTCGAATAAGTTGACCGATGACCACCGAGTGCGGTCGATCTTCGTAAAGGTTTAAGTATCAAAATCTTTAAATCAATTGTAATGAGCTTTTGTTCAATGGACCTGGTTCTGATGCAATCGCGCCTTATACTAGATAACAATTTAAAAGATTTGAATGTAAACTAAATATATATAACTCAAAGGCGACTGACTGACATAGTGATCTTCCAACGCACAGCCCAAACCACTGGACGGATTGAGCTGAAATTTGGCATGCAGGTAGATGTTATGACGTAAGCGTCCGTTAAGAAAGGATTTTGATCAATTCTACCCCCAAGGGGATAAAATAGGGGATGAAAGTTTGTATGAAACTATACTTCTTAACGCGAGCGTAGCCGCGGGCAAAAGCAAGTTTCATATAAATCGGCTGATTATAATTGTCATCAACTACAGAACGTAGTTCACCGACCCCCTCACTGTCCCACAAACTGTATTTTTTTATTATTAAAGATGAACCGATCTTGAAACAAAGAAAGAAAAAAAAAATACTTGGAATGTCTACAAAAATCAATGTTTTCCCCCAAACGTAAGCTTTCCACTAAACTACAGATCGTTGGATACTAGTGGTATGCGTGGTTGAGTGGATTCGTGCGGAGTCGTGCGTGTTCATCCAATTTTCGTCACTCTCTGCTTTGAGTCGGTATTGTATGCCCCGAGGCCGATGGAGACCGATCGTACTGTAACAGATTTACCTGGATCATATATGTTAGCATTTTCGGGTTGTGATTCGGGATTAACATGGATATGTCCAGTGGAAGAACCTGATGCTGTTCCAACCCCGCATAATAGTGAAGGAAAGAAGAAAAAAAATCTAAAATTATTGCATAATACAGATACATTAATATATGTATCTTACGTAGCAAATTTAGAATCTAAATAATAAAAGGATGCCAGTGACTTCCCTAAATCTACAAATAGCGTAATTTATTACACGCTGATAATTTAGCCTTCTATAGTAAAAGAGTTGTTTTAATTTTGGAGTTTATTCCTTGCAAACACACTAGCCCAGCATATGCTATCTCTTAAAGCGAACACGAAGTGCATTAAAGCTTCCCACAATAATGCGTTTTCACAGTCTCAAATGGCACTCCAAATAACACTTTTGGAAATGACTTGGACCTTCTAAAAAGTGAACTAGAAAATATTGGACTCATGCTAAATTTTGGTAAGTGTGAACTTTTTATTGACGAGAACATGCCCTTATTAGAAAAAATTCAAACTATTGCTCGTTTTAATAGCCTAGCTCCCAATATTCAAATAGTTGATAAAACCTCACTTCGTCTCCTAGGTTCCCCAATTTTCGAGGAATCATTTCCAAATGTTATCGATGAAAAAATTTATAATTTCCAATCCGCTTCCGACCGTCTTTCTAACCTTCATACCCATTTTGCTTTCACTATTCTAAAACATTGCCTTTTTGTCCCAAATTTCACGTATAATTTACGGTGTAGTCCTTTCTGGAAATACCCGGACCTCCTGTATAACTTAGACAATGTCGTAAAAGACTCATTATCATCTATTTTAAATATTGATTTTAATCATCATCATATTTGGAAACAGGCCTCCTTGCTTATTAGGTTGGGAGGCCTAGGAATTCGCAAAATTTCTAGTATTGCCTTACCTGCCTTCTTGTCCTCCGCTCATAGCGTTCAAAACTTATTCAAAAAATATTAAATACATCTCAAAATTAAATCACTGGCTTGATGGAGGCCAAAATCGCATGGTCAGAGTCATCTCAAAATTCAAAATTTCCAGACCATCCTGCTTCACAGAGGCAATGGGATGAGCCGCTTTGCCGACTTGTTCAGAGTAGCATAATTGAATCTTCTGCTAGCAACTCTGTAGAGCGAGCTCGTCTCCTTGCTTCTGCTGAATGGGAGTCAGGTTTATGGCTACGGGCACTACCGTCTTTTAACTTGGGCACTTTTCTGGATGACGGCACCTTCCGTATAGCGACCAGCCTACGTTTAGGCGCTGTTACTAATGTCCCGCATCGTTGCCCTTGCGGTAATACCGTCGACCGCCTGGGCCATCACGGTCTCTCCTGCTCCAGGAGCGCAGGCCGTATTGCACGCCATGCCAACCTTAACAACATCATTCACCGTGCTCTTGTCGCGATTCAGGTGCCATCCATTCTGGAACCTAATGGTCTGGCCCGGAATGACGGCAAGAGACCGGATGGAATGACACTTGTGCCCTGGAGGCTGGGACGACCGTTAGTGTGGGACGCAACTTGCGTCGACACTGTCGCATCTTCTCACCTTCACGGCACGAGTTCCAAGGCTGGTGAGGCTGCAGCGGCCGCCGAGTCCCTCAAGCGGCGCAAATATGCATGCCTAGGCGATGGCTACATATTTGAGCCGTTTGGTGTGGAAACTTTGGGGCCGTGGGGGCCTTCAGCTCACAAAATGTTTAAATTTGTGAGCAAAAGACTGGTAGAGGTGTCCAATGACCAAAGGGCTGGCAATTTCTTTGCACAAAGAATAAGCATTGCCATACAACGTGGCAATGCTGCCAGCCTTTTGGGCACACTTCCTCAGGGCAATGATTTGCGAGACATTTTTTATCTTTAAATTTTTACTTTTAGATTTGCTTTCTCTTTATAGTTTTCTCTTTTTTGTATAGTTAGGGTTAGTTTTAGTTTTTAATTTTTTAACATTAGCATAATGTAAGATGTAAGAAATGTTATCTTTTGGAAACAGTGCAGTCTAGTAACTGAAAATAATAATATAAGTTCCGAAAGAAGCAAAAGGATTTAAATTTCCAACAATTGTTATTTCTTCTTACATTACACTGTTAGACAGTGTCTCTCCAACTAGTGAAGGTTGGCAGTCAGCTCCGCATATTTCGGGTTGTCTCTAGCGAGGCGTAAGTTTGGCTGCACTCGTGTTACTCTCTACTCCCTGATGTTACGCAAACAAGACTTCTTTCTCCGACCCACTTTTCTTTTCCCTGCATTTGTTATTTATGCTTGCTCAAATGCTTTAAGTTAAAGCATCTGCCCGGGAAGGCAAATTCTTCTCTATAAAACTCTCCTAAACCTGTTCTTATGTATGTTTCGGAGTCCTAGATAGGTACTATTGGTGTTTTAAAGTTTTCAGTTTCGGTGCAGTTTTGGATGGTGACACCTAGCGTTCGAGATACAATCAGGACTTTTATGAAATCTTCAAAGAGCCAAACATTGTGAGCTCCATCAAGGAGCCTTCGATGGCCTGGTCAGATAAAGCGAATGGAAGACGAAATAGTTCCTGAATGGTAAACTTAGAGAAGAAGACCCCCGGAAGACCTAAACTTTGATGGCTAGATGGAGTACAACAAGACCTGCAAGTACTGGGAATCAGAAGATGGAAGGTAAAAGCATGAAACAGAAACGGCTGGAGTGATTTACTTGACCAGGCCAAGAACACATGCGACTGTAGTGCCTAAAACACAGACAATATTATATTGTCTGTGGCCTAAAATGATGATGATATGCTGTCTCTGTTATGTGCATAGATTGCCTGTACTACCTTATATACTATCAAGATATTAGACTTACCTTGTTTTTGGGCGGCCTCGCTTATATCGCCAGATTGCAGGGACCTATTCTGCGGTAATTGTTTTCTACCTGCATACTAATATGCTGTAAATATGATCCACTTAGTCCAATTTTAGTTAGGCTTCCTTTCTCCCAACTTTTTGATTGTCGGACCTAATAATTTAACGGCCGGTATCATAGATACTCATATTTAAGTTTATGGCTAGTATTTTTTGTTTTATAGACTGCTGGCATACCTTGAATTTCTAGTTAAATAGATGAACTATTTTTCTGTCTATCGCTCGTTTAAACTCCAGGTCTGTGAAACGTCTAGTAACTAAAATATTTAAAAAAAAGGATTGTCTGTAATGTCGGTTTATGGACGATAAATTTTCGTGACAACGGTGGAAGAGAGATAAATGCGTCACAAGCCGAACGATTAGGCCGACCGTGCCTCTCTATCGTTTGTTCCGCGCACTCACTTGCACCCGGAACGTGACACTTTTTCTTGCGTGCAGCCAGCGTTCATCGATTTTGAACTTTTTAGGCTCCACTGCAGGAGATGACCCTCTCTGTACTATAGGAGCCACACTCAATCATAATGTTCACTCTTATTTCAAAATCAAAATACCTACTTAACAATGCAAATGTAGTGGATATTACCTGATAAACACGAGTAGATAATATGAGATTATGTAATAAATCCTCAGTCAGTGAAATCTCTAATTAAACATGTAGCAGTTCAATCAATTTTAAGCTGAAATGCGTTATATGACTGTGCGTTAATTTGCTTTATTAATCCGTTGTTTTGTTACTATAATTTTCTATTAACGTGATACTAGTATTTTAAGTAGAAGCACAGATTACTAAATAGTTACGTAGTAGGGATTAACCTGGATATTCTGATACTTAATAATCACATAAATAATGTCTAAGCTTAAATAGTGTCTTCCACGCTGGTCTGGGAGAAAAGAAAAAACGTAGAATGTGTCAGCTGCTTCTCTTCCCGTGCAAATCGTAAAAACCGATCGAGGCATTGGGCTAATATCTGCGGAATCCTGTTAATAGGCGATACGGCAAGCAACCCATCACTATTTTGATGCCCTTTTCCATCTACACGCCAACATGCTAAATGTGGCCATAAGGTCTTATATAACTTCAAAGTGATGATTCCTAAATAAAATAAAAGATATTACAAAATAGATAATTAAGAAAGTTACAATCTAATACTATGTCGTAACATAAACGTCCTTAATAATACAGAGGCAGTGTATAGTAGATTTAGCAGAGACTAAATAGATGTAATTTTTAATCAGACATGTACAGTTTAATTTAAGGAGCTCCGTGGTGCAGTGGTTAACACGCCAGCTTGCAACACGAGGGAGCAGAGAGCCCGAGTTCGATCCCCGGTCGGGTCAAGATGGAAAATTATCTTTTTCAGATTGGCCTGGGTTTTAGATTTTCATCTTTATATGTATTTGTTATAAAATATAGACTCGTTGAGTTAGTATTCCATAACAAAAGTCTTGAACTTACTTTGGGGCTTACTTACTTTTCATTTCATTTCACCTATTGTAAAAATAAAGAAAGAATTCTTCCATGCTGGTCTGAGAGAAAGGAAAAAAACGTAGAATATGCCAGTTGCTTCTCTTCCCGAGCAGATCGTAAAAGCCGATCGAGGGATTGTGCTAAAATCTGCGGAATCATATCATTAGGCGATGCGGCTAGTAACTATATTGATCCCGTCTTCCATCTATACGCCCTCCAACATGCTAAATGTGGCCATAACGTCTTATAGACCTAGGCTCTGCCTACCCCGTAAGGGAAAAATACGGGATATGTATATATGTATGTAAAAATTAAGGTATTTACGTCCAAGTCCAGGTACCTTATAACGTATTATATGAACAAAAAATATGTGCAAAATTTAACCTCTCTCCATTTAGGCGTATTTGTTTTATTAAAGAACAAATACCTATGGGATTTCCTGTGTGTTTGAAATTAATTCAAACATACATAAAATCTCGCAGGCCTCTTACATTTTATGGAATAAAAAGTAGCTTTTATGTGCGGTAATAACCTTACCCTTACGGTAACCAAAATGACGTAAAGCGTACAGGATATTGGGGTAATCTGTTACCGTACAGGATGTTGCGGTAAAGCATTGTTTGTTGTTCTGCAGTAATCACCATAGGTCTTCAAACCATCAAATCAGATGAAAGAGACAACTGGCACAATTTATGTGTTTCATATTCTCACAACCCAGCTTGGAAGAGAAGATAAGAAATAATATTTTATTTTCTCTTCTATGCTGTTTGTTAGACTTCTAACTGCTAACGATAACTATATCAAACAAAAGAGAATCGAAAGCCGCAAAAATTGCGATCTTTATCTAAGAGCTGAGAGGTACTCAAAAACACACTAAAGAACAACAAAGCATTGTTTGTTGTTCTGTAGCGATCACCATAGGTCTTCAAACCATCAAATCAGATAAGAGAGACAACTGGCACAATCTATGTATTTCATATTCTCACAACCCAGCTTGGGGGGTGGTGTTACTCGCGTCCGCAGGAACTACCTTTCACAACCCTGCACGTATCCCCTGGGTGGTGCTAAACGAGTAACAACGCCGAGTCTCAGGCGGCGGATATGATAACCTGACAACCCGTTCTCGGGGCGGCTGCAGTAGCCGTGAGGATTAAATACCCTCTAAAAGACTGGGGCGGAAAGCAACGGGAAACTACCGCACCTAATATCCCAAGTAAACCACCATGATTACAACAAATAGTATGGAATGTGTCTCGTTATGTGATCCGACTGACCATCGGCGCCAGTGCGAGTCCGGGTCCGCTGGTGTGAAATTGGTGACCGGCTGCATGCGAGCGCACCCGCAGGCTCCTTGCAGAAAATGGACTACTGCCGGAATAACACCACCTCAGAAAAGATTGTTGGCGAAGGCGCGACCTCTTAATTTCGGCACCTGGAACGTCAGAGGAATGTTGCGGACGGGAAAGCAGGAAGTGATCATGGCAGAGATGGAAAGATGTGGTCTGGAACTACTGGGTCTCAGTGAAACACACATCAAAGACAGTGGACACTACATCACAGCGAACGGATGCACTCACATTAACGCTGGCAGTCCTGAAAACAGTTTTAGTGGTGTGGGGTTTCTGGTTGCCCGTCGTCTGCGCGACATGATACTGGGATATGAAGTCATCAGTGATAGAGTAGTGACTCTTAAGATGGCAGCACAGCCACACCCCATTCACTTCATACAAGTTTACGCACCTACCTCTCGATCATCAGTTGAAGCAATTACGCAGTTTTACAGTGATCTAGGGTCTGCTCATCAAAAAATCCCCAGCAAGGAACCCACTGTAATACTGGGCGACTTTAATGCGAAGATTGGCGAGACGGTACTAGATGATCATCTGCGAGAAGTGGTAGGAAAGTTTGGTCTAGGTTTACGAAACGACCGTGGAAACATGTTGCTAGAGTATTGTGCAGGAAATGGTTTGAGCATCATGAATACCTACTTTGCCCAGCATCCACGCAGGCTTTGGACGTGGCTTTCCCCTCAAGGACATAAAAACCAGATCGACTTTATCATGATCAACAAGAGATGGCACTCGTCTATACTAATGACCAAAACTAGACCAGGCGCAGACTGCGGAAGTGACCACCAACTTCTAGTAGCCAGACTCAAGATTAAAATGAAAGTCGTAAAGAACACAAGGCCCAACAAAATGGCAATATTACCGGAGAGAGCAGAAAAAGCATTTGAGGATCTCGTACAGTCTAGGCTGGAAAATATACAGTTAGACCCCTTTGACTCAGCAAATACTACCTGGGAACAATTAAAGGCCGTAGTCAAAGATTGCGCCTCTATCACTAAGAAAAACTGTCAATCAAGTAGACCTAAAGCTGATTGGATGAGTGAGGCAACATGGGAAGCTGTGTCAGAGAGAAGAGCGCTCAAAGAACAAGGCCTATCCACAGAAAGAGATCGGAAACGGTACTATGAACTTAATACCTTAGTTCAAGGCCTCTGCAGGAAAGACAGAAATACATACATAGATGATATCTGCAAAGACGTTGAGAATAACGAGAAGACGGCCCACACCAAAGATATGTTTCTGAAAGTCAAACTCCTCTCAAAGGAATACAAGCCAAAATCATGGTCAATAAATGACGAGAAGGGGAATGTCATAGTAGACAAACAACATGTGTTGGAAAGGTGGAAAACATACTGTCAACAACTATACAGCGTTAACGAGAACACCAATGCTGAAGAAAGGCTGGACTATACTGAGAAGGAGCCGGACATCCTTATCCAAGAGGTTGAAGCAGCGGTTGCCAGACTTAAAGTAAAGGCTGCAGGAGGTGACGGAATCACGGCGCAGCTCATCAAGTGTCTGGGATCAGAAGGCACTAAAATTTTACATGCCATATGCGTCAAAACCTGGAGGACGGGACAGTGGCCAGAAGACTGGACAGAGTCTATTGTAGTTCCCTTACACAAGAAGGGGTCAAAACGTAAATGTGAGAACTACAGGACCATCTCTCTCATATCTCACGCGAGCAAAATTCTTCTTCATATTCTCAACAAGAGACTAGAAACCTTCATTGTTCACCAACTGGCGAAAGAACAGGCCGGGTTTATGAAGGGAAGAGGCACTCGCGAGCAGATTTTAAATGTGAGACAGTTGATACAGAAAGCAAGAGAATTCAACATCTCATTAGCCATATGTTTCATTGATTACACCAAGGCATTTGACTGTATCAGCTGGAACAAAATGTTTCAGGTAATGAGAGAGATGGGCATACCGGATCACCTGGTTTTTCTTGTACAAAACTTGTACATGGATGGCCAGTCTAAAGTCAGAATGGAAGACTCCTTATCACGGCCTTTCAAAGCAGAGCGTGGCGTCAGGCAGGGATGCATACTGTCCCCACAGCTCTTCAACCTTGTAGGGGAACACATCATGCGTAGGGTGTTGGAGGATTGGGACGGTGGAATCCGTATAGGAGGTCACCTGATCAATAATCTTCGATTTGCTGATGATACCACTATAATCGGTACAAGTGAAGCGGAAATAGCAGGACTACTAAACAGGTTGGAGGTTGTGAGTCTTGAGTATGGACTCAGGATCAATCGGAACAAGACCAAACTAATGATCGTGGACAGAACCGAGAATATGAGGAGAACTTATGAGCTACGTGATCTGGACACCGTGGACAAGTTTGTGTACTTAGGGTCCCTAATAAGTAGTGACGGTGACTGCAAAGAAGAGGTTATTCGGCGGGCTCAGATGGCCAAAGCAGCGGTGAAACGTCTGGAGAAAATTTGGAGAAACAAAAACATATATCGCAACACCAAAGTGAGACTTATGCGCACCCTCATTTTCTCCATTTTCTTGTACGCTTCAGAGACATGGACCCTAACAGCCAAGACAAGAGACAGGATTGATGCATTCGAAATGTGGTGCTGGCGAAAAATGTTAGGAATAGCGTGGACAGAACGCCGCACTAATGTATCAATTCTACAGCAGCTCAAGATCCGGACCCGTCTTTCAGTAGTATGCCTTCAAAGAGCACTTTCATTCTTCGGTCACGTGGCAAGACGCGAACCAGATAACCTAGAAAAGCGAATTCTAATCGGTCGCATGGCAGGAGTAAGACCTAGAGGCAAGCCACCAACCCGCTGGACGGATCCACTTCTGAATTCCTTGAAGTGCAACACACAGGCTGCCATTCACTTAGCCCAGAACAGATCAGCCTGGAAACATCTTGTGGCTGGGGCAAATTATGGTGGTCACGACCCTCAGTCATGAGGAAAACGACCAAGAAGAAGAAGACAACCCAGCTTGGAAGAGAAAATAACAAACAATATTTTATCTTCTCTTCTATGTTGTTTGTTAGGCTTCTAACTGCTTTAACGATAACTATATCAAAAAAAAGAGAAACGATAGCCGCAAGAATTGCGATCTTTATCTAAGAGCTGAGAGATACTCAAAAACAAACTTCTTCTTCTTATCGTGTCGGTGGCTCAAAACATCTTAAAAATATATTAAATTTTGTCCCTCCAGTAGGTTGCGACAGCCACGCCACTCGCTGATTCAGAATTGAGGTCGTACCTTGTGGAGGTAGTGGGGCATAATGGACATGTCAAAAGGTGTGACATGGTCTGATCTCCATGACCACATTCACACTGTACGTTTTCCTGGTCGACATATCCCCACTTGCATCGGCCTACTCCGTAGTTCGTATATCGTAGTATCGTATACTCAAGTTCGTAGGCGGTTGAGGCTTTTCCATGTAGCCCATGGGAGTTGAGATCCCGGAGCCAATTTTTCAGATGGGGGGATACAATCGGTAGGAGGTGGAAATTTATCACGCCAAAGTTGCAGACAGGTGGATCTTGGGACGCCTTCGAGACGTTTTGTAGTTTTTATGAAACTAAAAACAAACTAAAGAACAACAAAGCATTGTTTGTTGTTCGATAGTAATCACCATTGGTCTTCAAACTATCATACAACCTATCAAAATGAACGACTTTACCTATGGGACCCATGCTGAGAACTAAAAATAAATTCGACATTTTCATACAAATGCAGGATTTGTCGAACGCTCTTGTATGAATATGTTGATTTTATTTTAATTTTATAGATTTTGTCTCTTGGAAAAGTTGTTCATTTTGACATGCTGATTAGATGGTTTGAAAGACATCGGTGTTTACCCTGACATTATAAATTTTATAAGTATAAATATTTTTAAGTGTTTTATTATGCATCGCAGCATTCACAATGCTATTTTGATATTCACTTATTAAATTAAATGGTTCAAACCCCGTCCGCATGAATTTTTTCACCATATTTCTACAAAACCATTCAGCTGTTTAAGTGAATGAATGAATTGTTAATTTTAAAGTAACAATGACTCATACATATGTGTTAGTGATACTTAAGTCTAGGATATTTATAATACTAAATTTTAATTAATTTCATAAAGGCCATTTTTGCACCACCCCTCCGGCTATGGCACAACAATGGTTAACGTGGAGGCTGTCCAGTCTTCGCGCGATCATGTTCAGGATGCTGTTGCCGCTCGCCCGCACCCTGTGCACCAGGGACGCGCATCTCTTCCGCATAGTTGCGTAAAAGCAATTTACTCGAGCTTCCGCGAACATCCCTGATGCGCTACAGAAGCGCGGCAGCGCTTCTGTATCTCATCATCTTAAGACGAGGACTCAAATGTTTGGTACCTTCGCTCGGCAAAGGACTGATCAAGTGCGCGCAAGGGATAGCGCTTGGCGGTTTAGCCCGTGAATGATGAGATAGGAGATAGTCTCGAGTCGCTCAAAGAAAAAAACGTAAGCGCCTAATTCGTTATTTCTATTTTATATAAAATCAGACCGGTTAATTGTATTTTCATATTTACATTTTGATGAATTACTAATAACCTATCTTTTAGTCTAAAAATCATTATTTCATTCGTCGCATTTGAGCTACAATAACAAAAACTCTGCGAACGAAGACCATTTTTCAAAAAATATTTGTATCGAGAAAATTTTATCAAAACGTGTTTTCATCTTACACTTTTGGAGATGAAATAGTTAAAAATCATATTACTTAGATTTGAAACTCCTAATTTAAGTATTCTGCGAGATAAATAAGGTTCAGAACGACCTTATTTACAGTGGTATCGCCTTAAGAGCCCGCCATATGCCAGGCGGCGTGGCGGTACAAACGCGGTGGCTACTTTGAATATTTTCGATTTTTAGGAATATTCAAGGGTTATTCGAAAAAGAAAAACATATGATGGCTGCCTTATCTGTAATGCAATAATAATCGAAAGTTTCAAGGTTAATTTTAATGTATTTGGTGAATAATGCTATATACCGAGTAAATTAGTGATTTGGAGGCAACTTTGCAATTTTTTTCTATCGAGAAAATTTAACACAATCGTATTTTTGAGTCATATAGTTACCAGAGTTAGTCCTGAACTTTGCTGCATTTTTATTTCAACTTGAGTATTTAATTATTATTGATATAACAGTCAATCATGCAAAGCAGTGTGAGGTAGTACGGGCCCTTAAGTGTGGTGTAGGGCGACGGTTTTCTTCATTCGGGGCCCACGGTTCGATTCCGCGTTTATTTGTATTATATATACCTATATTTGGATGCAGAGGAGTATTGAATTAAATTTATTGTTGGGTTCCAAAAACAACATAAAAAAAAACCGGCCAAGTGCAAGTCGGACTTGCCTCGCGCACGATGGTTTCCGGCCGTACCCTCCATCCATACTATCCATCAATCCATATTAATATTATAAACGCGAAAGTAACTCTGTCTGCCTGTCTGTCTATTGTTCACGCTTCAACCATTGTACCAATTTGCATGGGTAATGGAGGTAGTTTGAGGCCCGGGGAAAGACATGTGGTACCTTTCATTCCGGCAAATTCTACTGTTTCTAAGGGATCGAAATTATCGCGGGCAAAGCCGCGGGCAATAGCTAGTTATCTATAAAAACGGCAATAAAGCATGACAGTTGTATGTTATGTTAGCACAAAGTTGATTTCATTTTATATTTTATTTTTGAAGTGAATAATATAACTCAATATTTGAGAATATTTCACCTTCTAACGAGCAAAAAATCACGTTTGTTGTATGGGAGCCCCCCTTAAATAATGGTTTTATTTTAATTTATTTTTAAAGTGAATATTTACATATTCTGTGAATATTTCAAGCGTCTACCTGTTGTCGTTATCAATATCGAACAAAAACGGGTAAAAAAATAACATTTGTTGTATGGGTGGGAGATTAAATATTTATATTTATATTTTTAGTATTTGTTGTTATAGCGGCAACAGTAATAAATAAAATAAATACATTATCTGTAAAAATGTAAACTGTCTTACTATTATGATTTATCAGACAGACGAATGGACAGACAGACAGACGGACAGCGGAGTCATATTAATAAAAATAAAAATAAATTTATTCCTTTTAACAATGTTTACAGTTACATGATACATTTTAAACTGAAAACAAAAAACCGGTACGGAACTTTAAATATACTTATTATAATTTGTTAGTACAAATTATAATAAGTATATAGATACTCGAATGAGATATTAAAGGACATCCCTTTTAATCCATAAACCAACATACATACATATGTATATCTCAACATAGCAGTTCAAATTAATTATGAATTGAAATATGCTATTATATACAACTGCGCATTCATTTGCTTTATTAATCCGACGCAAGCCTGATAATTATTATTTTACTAACCAGTCACCTATTCATTATTTTTAGTTTTTTTTAAGGGTAAATATTTATTTATTTTATTTTTAGTTAAGTAAGTACGTAAATTCTATAAGTTTTTTTTTGCATTCACAATGCTATTCTGATAAATAAAATATGTAGGCCGATACGACCATGGCAATCCTCTAAAAAACACTGCGAAGCCTGTGAATAAAATACATTTCTTGTTTTATACTTTTAAGACGTGTTTTTAGTAGTCAGGTTTTAGTTTTTGAACTTATTTTTTATTGCTAGTAGCATGAAAGGGCCGGCTCGTCCAGGTTGTACTATACTCTCACAGAAAGTCGACGTTTGGGTAGAAGCTTTACCGCTTCTATGCTTCGTTCAGTGAGTGAGAGAGCAAGATTAGATTACAGACAAACCGCAGGGCACGTAAAACCCAATAAAAGCTTGTAATAAGATTATATAGAAACATAAAAGGCAATCTAATTGACTCTTTTAAATCTTTAGAAAGAAAAATGTCATAAAAATGTCCACCAGATATTTAGGTTGTTGGAAAAAAGTGTACGCATGGCGCAGACGGTAAGAGCCCAGACATGTTTGCTGCTAATACAATTGCCGCGCGCTGTGTGCTGCAATCTGAAGCCAATTCAATTAACATCGGCTTTTAAGTCCTTTTTTTGTCATGTGACTAAAGGTATTCTAACTCATGAGAATGCAACAAAAATGATGATATAGAATCTCGATTCTTATTCACCTCAAAACCTTTTTTATTCTAAAATAAAAATCATGGCTATCACCTGCGTACTTTGTATAGTTACCCACTTTTAAAAAATATGTTGTGACAATATCCACTATCTAAAAAATGCACATGGCGCAGTCGGTAAGAGCCCGGACATGTTTGCTGCTAATACAATTACCGCGCGCTGTGTGCTGCAATCTGAAGCCGATTCAATTAACATCGGCTTTTAAGTCCCTCTATTGTCATGAGACCAGCAGTGTTGTAACTTACTACGAAGAATACCAGCCTATTGAAAGTGTATTTTCTAAATGAAACTGTGATTTAAAACTTAAATATGACAAGTATTTTTATATATTTAAGTTTAAAATACACACAAATTGTGACACAATAATTTGAGCATATTGACATTATGAAGAAAAAGAAAAAATAACCACAGGCTATTTAGGTTGTTGGCAAAAAGTAGACGTGTGGCGCAGTCGGTAAGAGTTAGGATATATTTGTTGCTAACAGAATTATAAATGAGATTACATAGCAAGGTAACTAGCAACATAATTATTGTCACTTTTAAATATAAAGAAAAGTCATAAAAATGTTCGCCGACTATGTAGGTTGTTGGAAAAAAGTGGACGCGTGGGGCAGTCGGTAAGAGCCCGGACATGTTTGCTGCTAACACAATTAGCGCGCGCTTTGTGCTACAATCGGAAGCCGATTCAATTAACATTGGCTCTTAAGTCCCTCTTTTGTCATATGACTGGTGTTGTAACTCACGATGAATACTAGCCTTTTGTAAATCTATCTTCTAAGTTTGAAGTGAGCCGACCTAAGGGTCGTCATACACACTTAACACGTTATTATAGGGATAAAAAGGCTTTGTCACCTGTAGGTGACTACATGTACACGAGCTACAGGTCCACGACCTGTGGGCCGTGTACGTTTAGGTGGAAAAGGGGATCAAAGATTGCTAGTCGCATAGCCCTTTGAAATTTTCGACTGTTCTCTGAGAAAGACAACTGACACAATCTATGTTTTTTTTATATTCTCACAACCCAGCTTGCAAGAGATGATAACTAACAATATCTTATCTTCTGTCCTTGCTGTATATTAGACCTTCTAACAGCTTTAACGATAACTATATCAAACAAAAGAGAAACGATAGCCGCAAAAATTGCGATCTTTATCTAAGAGCTGAGAGGTACTCAAAAAGACATTCAGTTGAATGGCGAGAACCAATTATAACTTGTAAGTAATCCCCTTATCTGAAACTCTGCGAGTCGACGCTGCCCGCCACTCTGAATATAATTCACTTTATCCATATTCAATATCAGATCGTACGACGGCGGGCAAATAGAGCGCTTCAAGTGAGAATTATTATTGGATAAAGCCCGCCTCTTTCTTCCTAGTCTATTTTCAGTGTCCGCTGGAGCGCAATAATTTACGTGTTGTATTCGATATTGCGCTGTGAAAGTGTCTATTTATCATTTGTCGTTGTGATAACTCAATTCTGTTAGACAATAAATATCAATACGCGTTTGAATAATAAGGTTTTTGTTCCAATTGTAATAATTTTTAGGGTCCGTACCCAATCGCTCCGTTGTATGTCTATATGTCTGTCTGTCGGTCTGTCTGTCCGTCTGTCACCAGGCTGTATCTCATGAACCGTGATAGTTAGACAGTTGAATTTTTTACAGATTATGTATTTCTGTTGCCGCTATAACAACAAATACTAAAAAAAAGAATAAAATAAATGTTTAAGGGGCTCCCATACAACAAACGTGATTCCGATACGAAACCTTTCGTGCGAGAGTCCGACTCGCACTTGGCCGGTTTTTTTATTTGTTTTGGTCGGTCATTTATTTCGTAGTTTTAATGAAACTGAATTTTTAGAGTAGTTAGGTTTAGAATTTTGTATAGTAAAAATACTATAAGCATTTATGTAACTGGCCGCTCATAAATGATTAAATTTCAAATGTTATATTTTTTGGATTCCGCACTCGTGGGGTAGACACTGTTAAAAAGCCTCTGATGTTCATCTGTTTGTCACAGCACTATTTCATTCGTTCGAACCGTAATAAATAGGCATTTGAAATTTTCAGAGAGGCGGGTTTCGAAGAACTCTGACACCAGGGTGTGCATGGTCGATTGACCGTTTTTTTTTTTTTTTTTTTTTTTTTTATGTATATCCGACGGCAAACGAACAGACGAGCCACCTGATGGAAAGTGGTCACCGTCGCCCATGGACATCTGCAACACCAGAGGAGCTGCTGATGCGTTGCCGACTCTTAAGATACCTGTAAACACGCCTTTTGAAGGACCTCAAGTCATAGCACACAGGGAAAACCTCGGGAGGGAGTCCATTCCACAATCTTGCTGTACGAGGAAAAAAACCACGTGACGCTCTGACATTTTTGGAGACCCAAGTGTCAAGGATGTGGGGATGGACTTTACTCCTGTGGCGAGCGGTGCGGTGGTAGAAAGGTGACGGTGGCACCAATTCAAAAAGTTCTTCAGAACACTCCCCATAGTATAGACGGTAAAATACACACAGAGAGCCAACGTCTCTCCGTAGACCGAGGGTGTCTAAATCGTCTGTGAGTGTGGGATCGTCGATAATACGAATTTCCCGGCGTTGGATGGAATCAAGAGGAAGGAGTTGGTATTGAGGTGCACCAGACCAGATATGAGAGCAGTACTCCATGTGGGGCCGGACTTGAGCTTTATATAATAAAAGTCTATGACCCGGAGTGAAGTACTGCCTCGCTCTATTGAGCACCCCAAGTTTTTTAGAAGCCATTTTGGCTTTACCTTCCAGATGACTCCGGAATTGGACCTCCTTCGTAATATCGACGCCAAGGATCCCAATACTCTTAGAAATGGTAAGAGAGGTGTCCCGAAACTTCGGTGCTATGTTAAATGGGGTCTTCTTAGCGGAAAACACGCAGACTTGTGTCTTAGTAGGGTTGAATTGAACTAGGTTTAGTTTACCCCATTCAGAGACCTGCTCCAGAGAGGTCTCAATGTCAGACACAAGTCTCTTTCTGTTCTCCTCCACCTGTGTTTGAGGGATATTTGCACGACCTGCATAATATGCATCACCCGTACTGTCGTCTGCATAGCAATGGATGCTACTAGTGTTAAGCATGTCGTTGATGTGCAGAAGAAACAGCGTAGGTGATAAAACAGATCCTTGGGGGACGCCAGCATTGATGGGCATGATATCGGAGCATAATCCGTCTACAACGACCTGAATGCTTCGCCCAGATGAGAAACTAGCGACCCACAAGCATAGTCCCTCAGGAAGCCCGAAAGATGGTAACTTCGCGAGAAGAGCCTTATGCCAGACCCGGTCAAAAGCCTTTGTGACATCTAGACTAAATGCCAGTGCTTCTCCCTTGCTCTCGATGGCGGCTGCCCATCGGTGCGTTAAGTACACAAGAAGATCACCAGCACTACGCCCGTGGCGGAACCCGTATTGACGGTCACTAATTAGCTGATGATCTTCAAGGTAACCAAGGAGCTGGATGTTTATCACACGCTCCATCACCTTAGAGAGCAGGGAGGTTATCGCAATAGGCCGATAGTTAGACGGGTCTGTGCGGTCACCCTTTTTAGGAATAGGGTGAACGTAGGCTACTTTCCACGAAGACGGGACTTTTCTTGAGGCGTAAGACAGCGAGAATAGGCGTGCTAACACCGGAGCCAACTCAGGGGCGCATGTTTTGAGCACAATTGCTGGAATGCCATCAGGCCCGCTGGACTTCCTGACGTCGAGGGAAAACAGAGCACGTCGCACTGCACTTTGAGTGAACCGAATTTCCCGCATTGAGTGCTCGCATCGCGGTAAAAAGGGCGGCGATGCTCCTCCGTCGTCAAGGGTAGAATTTGACGCGAAGAGAGTAGCCAAGAGATCGGCCTTCTCTTTTGCGGAGTGAGCCAGCGAGTCCTGACGATTGTGCAGAGATGGAAGTGAAGGGTGACAGAAATTCCCCTGCGCTGCCTTAGCAAGAGACCAGAATGCTCTACTCCCGGAGGGATAGCCAACCAGTCTCCTACCAATGCGCGCAGTGTGCGCAAACTTTGCTGCAGTGATCTGCTTCTTGTAGGCTCTTGAAGCTGCGTTGAACCGCTTCTTCAAATCAGAAGTATTACGATCCTTGACATTTCGCGCAGCAACCCAGGCTTCGTAGGCTTCGCGCTTGAGATGGGCGGCATGCAAAGACGAGCAACGAAACCAAGGTTGAGACCGCCCTCCGATACGAACCGCCGAGCTGGGAATGTAGCACTCCATGCCCAGCAGTATCACTTCGGCGACAGCTTTCGCACAAATGTCAGGATTTTCTGATGAGAAGCACAACCGTCTCCAATGGTAGGATGCATAAAACTCTCGCAATCCATCCCAATCTGCTGACCTATAATGCCACACACGACGCATACCAGGTGGTCTGGATTGCGTGGTCTGACCGGATGGAACCACAGCACGTACCAGGCAATGATCCGAGGTTCCTAGAGGGGCATCACGGAATACCTGGTAATCGTTTGGATGTGAGGTCAGCAGAAGATCCAACAAAGCAGGATTGTGTCCTTCAATATCAGGTATTCTGGTAGGACCATCAACTAACTGGTTGAGGTCATTTGTTACAGCAAAGTTGTATGCAGCCTTCCCAGCGTAGTCGGTCTTCAGTGATCCTAGCCACTCAAAGTGGTGAGCGTTGAAGTCCCCTAGGATCACTACCTCCGCCGATGGGTGCTGCTGGAGAATTTCGTCTATGCCCTTCTGTACATGCCCGAGAAGTCGGTCTGTTTCGGCATCACCGCTATGGGACCTGTAAAGGCACGCATAGAACCGGATGCGGTCACCGTGATCTACGCGCGCCCATAACAATGACAGGTTTCTGTCTTTTAGGCTGCTGAGACGTCGACAACATACATCCTCCCGTACGTACATACACACCCCAGCATTGGGCATAAACTTGTGCTCCAAGCTGAAACCGGGATACAAGAGATATGTGACGTCGGTAGGAGAGGATATTTGTGTCTCAGTCAGGAAAAATAGAGCCGGCTTAGTCGTCTCCAAGTGATGATGGACGACATTGAGGTTGGAATGCATTCCTCTGACGTTGAAGAAGTCCACATTGAATGTGGAAGGGGGTGCCGCTGTAGAAACATGTTTTCTATTTTTCGATCTTGCCATAAAAAAGGTGGTTAACAGGGAAAAAATTGAGGATTGCCGTAGTTACGACAGTTACATAGGCAAAGTTAAGGTATGATGGCCCGCAATGAATGACCAGTGAGGTGCGCTGCTGGCACGGGGGACGGAAGGGCCCCCGATCCAACACAATGATCAGCCGCCGTGTTCCACTCCGGTCTCCCAGGCCGGCACGACGACCAATCACGAGCTTTTGACACTGGCGGCAGGACAGCCTCCCTAGCCGGGACAGGCAGGGTTCGGGTCCTCTACGTACCAGCGGGCGGCCAGCGGACAACCGTTTCATTGGGTCTCCCTGGCCCCCGCGCCAACGTCGCACCCCCAATCAGACAGTGCAAGACTCCAGCCCCTAAGGGACCATAAACTGTCGAAACTACGGGAATCGGGAATGGGGCCGTGTCACCTACTCGAAATGAATGAAGTTGAAATTTTCACAGAATGAGTTTTTGCCGCTTTATCAATAAATACTTACACAAGACAAGTCAATCATACACATGAATCGTGATTTTAGCGTTATTAAAATAAAATAAAAATAAAAAAATTCAGGTATCAAAGATCCATATATCGCAATTGACAGAAATGTCACAAAATAGTAAATATAATATTGAATTAAATAACACAAACAAAATAAAATAAAATTAAAAAGAAATTAAATTAAAATCATATTAAAATTAAATTAAAATTAAATCAAAATTGAATTAAAATCTATAATTACAATGTCACAAATTATTAGCCGTGTGGTATCCGGCAGAGTAAAATAGGACCACTCCAAGTGTTCCCGTGGATGTCGTAGAAGGCGACTTAGGAAATACAAGCTAAACAAAGCTTATAAACATCTAAGAGACCTCTCCAACCCGTCTGGCCAGCGTGGAGAGTGTAGGCCAAGTTCTCTGGCTGCTCTGGCCAAGTATGGCCCTAATAGTACAGAAAGGGTCGTGCTCCTGTAGTGGAGACTAAAAAGGAACTGATGATGATGATGATGAAATTATTAGCAATTTAAATACGTACTCCTTAAAACAATCGTTGCGGCTTAGGTACTGAGACATGTTTATCGCAGCAGTGCTGAAGATAGGTACAGTACAGTCGGTCAGCAATCATCTTCAGAATAATATTGGAGCTAGCTCGCACTCTACGCACCAGAGATGCGCAGAGTCCCTGGTGGTTATTACCTGTTATTACTCAATTTTATCAAAAGTGCTGCCATTTTGTAACGGAGATGCCAACCACAGATAATTAAGAGATACGAACAAACAATAGTGTCATCTGATCAAGCTGAAATTCTGCATGTATATCTAAAGATAATACAAGATTTTGAGGGCAATGAGCTTTCTGATTCTGGTTTCGGAAAGTGGCCTTAGGGACTTCTACCTTAGTTAAACAAGGTAAACTTATTTTAAACGTAATCAACCAGTATAATAAGCCTTAAAATCTTATACACCTAAGTAAGCGGAAGTATTCATTAATCAATATTTTGAATTATATGATTGAAATTAAGACAAGGAAAGTAAAAGGAAGACCAAGAAGAGCATATTTGAATGAAAAAAAAGGAAAAATCTGAAGTTGTGTCATATGGAGAGATGAAGAGAATGGCTGAGAACCGAGAGACATGGACAGTACTCCACCGACAAGAACACAGTCCTTAAATTATAGATAGATAGATTAAAATTAACGTGAGATAAAGCCATTATGACTAAAAACTAACCCTCCTGATAATCCTGACGAGTCCGAAACTATAGCCGGTAATCCCGACGAAATAGCACGTGAGTGACCCGTTTTTTGACAATATTTTCAACTAACAGGGCCTTAAAGTGTCTTATAAACCTAAAGGCTCTAAGGATCTATCTCCTAAATATCTAACAGGAGGAGATTGAGCCTAAATATCTATCAGGGTGCCTAAATATCTAGTCGTGTGGTATCCGGCAGAGTAGAATAGGGCCACTCCAAGTCTTCCCGTGGATGTCGTAGAAGGCGACTTAGGAAATACAAGCTAAACAAAGCTTATAAACATCTAAGACACCTCTCCAACCCGTCTGGCCAGCGTGGAGAGTGTAGGCCAAGTCCTCTGGCTGCTCTGGCCAAGTATGGCCCTAGTAGTACAGAGAGGGTCGTGCTCCTGTAGTGGAGACTAAGAAGGACCTGATGATGATGATCTATCAGGGCAAACTGGCTGTGACGATCCAAGTTTGATTTATTGGATAGTTATTCGATTGGAATTCAATGAAAGTAGTAGGATTTCTCTCTGTTCAGTAAACCGAAATTATTGAATTCACTTTTCATATAATTTTCTTGAATTGAATATTATCATAAAAGAAAAAGTACTTAGAAAGATTTTTCAGTGCAATGCCCCTGGTACGGTAGTAGGCCCCGCCAAGACGAGACGTCGGAAGTACCCAACCTACTTCAGTAGTTCCATTGAAATTATCAAGTCAAGGGCTACTGAGAAAAAAAAAAGGAACTAGTGAGAATGATCCCGCAGGGCAATACTTACCTTTTCTCGAAGATTCTCTTTGTCATCTTATTTTTGAACCCTAATAGATTTGGTTTGGCGAGTGCTTTAAAGTCCAAATTCTCAGGATAAGATCTGTAAGCCAGATTTTACATCTACCCACCCACAATCCCATTCAAACTATTGTTAAAGTATCTAGTGAAAACAACAGCTGAAATAAGATTGAGTGTTTATTTCGTTAATGCTTACATATTCACTTCACATTCTACGAAACATACGGCTTGCGATACTTATGTGACGTTAGCATTCAATTTTGTTTGTCGGGATTACTCAAAACATTTTATATATAAGCCGCTGTCATTGGATAATATTTGACAAACAGTGATAACATATTCTTGGCCACTAACGCCTCAGTGCTGCCGCCGTTATTTCAGAAAACCCTCCTCGTTGTATATGATTACTTTATGCTGTAAGCCAGATTTTACACCTACCCTCAACCCACTCAAACTATTGTTAAAGTGTCTAGTAAAAACAAGACTGCAGGAATAAGTTTGAGTGTTTGTTTCGACGCGATTCGTCTGCGTGACATGGATGTTGATAATGCTTACAGATTCACTTCACATTCTACGAAACAAACGGTTTGAGATACTCATGTGACATTGGCAGTTTTGTTTGTAGGTTCACTCGACATGTTTTGTAGATTTATGTTACCATCTCAAACAAAATATCATGACAGTATTGTACAGTGATAACAAAAGCGCATCATACCTAATAATTTATAACCTAATACTCATAGAGCAAATAAAAGGTCAATTGTTTGTCTCGCCGACGCGACACGTCTGCGTGACATGAATATCGGTAATGGCAAGAGAATCACTTCTTCCGTTTAGGAAAATCGGTGATAGATAGATAGATAATAAATTTATTTTGTTCATTTGATGTCGATTTTCACATCAGATAAACAGTTTAGTACAACTTATTTAGTTCATAGTATTTACATTCATGTAGCTAGAATGACGATAGTAAAAAATAAAATCAAAACATAGTTGTAATAAAGCATTTATTGGGACAAGCGTGAGAAGATAAGTGAGCAGAATCGAACATAAGTTACTACATTTAAACATAGGTTTTCGTGTATGCGTGTAGTTTTATGGAAATAGCATTTTGGATCTTATTGAACATATATCTTTAAAATTCGAAGTCAGATTTTTTTCAGGACCTCAAGTCATAGCACACAGGGAAAACCTCGGGAGGGAGTCCATTCCACAATCTTGCTGTACGGGGAAAAAAACCACGTGACGCTCTGACATTTTTGGAGACCCAAGTGTCAAGGATGTGGGGATGGACTTTACTCCTGTGGCGAGCGGTGCGGTGGTAGAAAGGTGACGGTGGCACCAATTCAAAAAGTTCTTCAGAACACTCCTCATAGTATAGACGGTAAAATACACACAGAGAGCCAACGTCTCTCCGTAGACCGAGGGTGTCTAAATCGTCTGTGAGTGTGGGATCGTCGATAATACGAATTGCCCGGCGTTGGATGGAATCAAGAGGAAGGAGTTCGTATTGAGGTGCACCAGACCAGATATGAGAGCAGTACTCCATGTGGGGCCGGACTTGAGCTTTATATAACAAAAGTCTATGACCCGGAGTGAAGTACTGCCTCGCTCTATTGAGCACCCCAAGTTTTTTAGAAGCCATTTTGGCTTTACCTTCCAGATGACTCCGGAATTGGACCTCCTTCGTAATATCGACGCCAAGGATCCCAATACTCTTAGAAATGGTAAGAGAGGTGCTATGTTAAATGGGGTCTTCTTAGCGGAAAACACGCAGACTTGTGTCTTAGTAGGGTTGAATTGAACTAGGTTTAGTTTACCCCATTCAGAGACCTGTTCCAGAGAGGTCTCAATGTCAGACACAAGTCTCTTTCTGTTCTCCTCCACCTGTGTTTGAGGGATATTTGCACGACCTGCATAATATGCATCACCCGTACTGTCGTCTGCATAGCAATGGATGCTACTAGTGTTAAGCATGTCGTTGATGTGCAAAAGAAACAGCGTAGGTGATAAAACAGATCCTTGGGGGACGCCAGCATTGATGGGCATGATATCGGAGCATAATCCGTCTACAACGACCTGAATGCTTCGCCCAGATAAGAAACTAGCGACCCACAAGCATAGTCCCTCAGGAAGCCCGAAAGATGGTAACTTCGCGAGAAGAGCCTTATGCCAGACCCGGTCAAAAGCCTTAACATGGTGAATAAAGAGTATGCAGAAGTCATTTTCTGAAAAAGAAAATGTATATCACGTTAATATATTTTTTATCGATTTCGAAACTATGAAATGAATTCTTTGCTTAAGTTTTTTTTAAACTTCAGCGATTTTGCTCTTGGACCCTTCATCCTTATCCTTATCCTTATCCTTATCCTTACTAATATTATAAATGCAAAAGTGAGTTTGTTTGTTTGTTTATTTGTTTGTTTGTTTGTTTGTTACGCTTTCACGCCGTAACTACTGAACCGATCATCATGAAATTTTGCATACAAGTTCTCTGGAGTACAGAGAAGGACATAGGCTACCTTTTATCCCGGGAAAAAGTACTATTCCCGAGGGATCGAAATTAGAACATTTCAGGCTTGAATCACCTGATTGTCTGATAATTAAGATGATTCCGTGATTTGGAAGGCACGTTAAGCCGTTGGTCACGGCTGCCATCTGGTAATCGTTAAAGGAACCACGTCAGACGCCGAGAGGCGGTTCTGAAGAACTCTGACACCAGGGTGTGCATGGTCAATTGACCGTGACACCTACTCGAAATGATGATAATGATGATGAACAGTTTAGATGGATCAGATTAATGGTTAAGTTATTTATTTACATTCATGCAGCTAGAATTACTATAGTAAAAAATTAAATCATAACATAGTTGTAATATAGCATTTATTGGGAAATTCAGGCTTTCATAATTCTTAAGTATACTACAAGCGTGAGAAGATAAGTGAGCAGAATCGAACATAAGTTACTACAATTAAACATGGGTTTTCGTGTATGCGTGTAGTTTTATGGAAATAACATTTGGGATCTTATTGAAAATATATCTTTAAAATTCGAAGTCAGATTGTCTTAACATGGTGAATAAAGAGTATGCAGAAGTCATTTTCTGAAAAAGAAAATGTATATCACGTTAATATATTTTTTATCGATTTCGAAACTAAGAAATAAATTCTTTGCTTAAGTTTTTTTTAAACTTCAGCGATTTTGCTCTTGGACCCTTTATCCTTTCTAATATTATAAATGCGAAAGTGAGTTTGTTTGTTTGTTTATTTATTTGTTTGTTTGTTTGTTACGCTTTCACGCCGTAACTACTAAACCGATCATCATGAAATTTTGCATACAAGTTCTCTGGAGTGCGGAGAAGGACATAGGCCAGGGAAAAAGTACTATTCCCGAGGGATCGACATTGACGCGGGCGGAGCCGCGGGCGAAAGCTAGTAGTTTTATAAGTTGGTCCCTTACACTCGTGAAACGAATCGGATAAGTAGGTATTCATTTATACCGTTTTTAATTTTTGTGTATTAAGAAGTCATGAGTAAACATTATTAACGAAGCCGGTTCTGATTTTTATAGAAGAGTTAGTAAATTAACTTACACTTGAAAAAGTTTTGATTGAAACTTCTTCAAAGCCAGGAGCTTGTAATGGCAGTGGTCGGAGACACCTTTGCATAATGAGAACTAGGTATGGCCGTATGGTGACACCAGTGGCTTCCCAGAATGGAATTTCCCAGCAAGCATCGCTCACTGCACTAATCTGCATTAGAAATATAAAATAAGGGAAGACAAACCCTGAGTCAAATACCTTAACCTTAGACATTATCAAAATTTAAGTAATATAAAATTTAAAATTTTGCCAACCCTCGTAATGAAAACCGTTCTATCTTGTAAAGGGGTGGACTGAATTTGATAAAACATATATAGGAACCATTCATACATTTAATAATTCGACAAAATAGTGGAAAGCTCTTGCAAATTAAGTTCCAAAATTTATTATTAGACGGCAGTTGGTCCACTGACAGTTTTTACTAAAAAAGCGGAAACATAACATTAATTTAAAATATAAAATAGTAATCTTAAAATAAAGATTACTATATTTAAATTTTATACTCATAATCTTAATGGTTTTATCTGTGTAAATGAAGTACGTCACGCCCTCTGTGTATACAGTTACAGTGAAACTCTAGTTTTGTATCAAAATGTCGTAGAAACGTTAAAACCATGCCGCGACTGTACAACAACCGTATTTTGGATTAATGTTTACCTTACTGCGGAGGAAAGTGCAGAGATAACAAGGTATGTACAAAGTAATTGATGCACCCACACACAGCAGCATCATGATCGCCTGGATCTCGCCTTGGTCTAGTTTCTGCAAGCATATCATATTTTTATTAAACTCGCCATATGTATGAGATGATGATAAAAAATAATCTACTCCGGGAGTTGCGACAGAAATAAAAACATTTACTTTAAGACAATTTACGTTTCGTGCTTCCGCCACCAGTTAGTTCATGCAAACTATTGCTGGCCAGCGCCCACCCATGAACTTACTGGTGGCGGAAGCACGCAAAGTAAATTGTCTCAAAGTAAATTTAGCTTTGACTTCCGCAAAGTAACATCTAAATCTATTAACTAGAAGTAAAAACTTGAACATTCGGTTATTTATGTACAGAGATGTCGGTTACAATAACGGTAACAGTGAATAAACGAATTAATTATACTTTATTGCACCAACTAGAAAGGATACAAAACATTTTAAATGATATAACAAAGTTTTGACACGAGGCGGTTTTATCGCTTAGAGCAATCTCTTCCAGATAACCTTTTATGAGATGGAGAAAGTATTAAGGAACATACGGGTAAGTAAGAGGCGTATAATGATAGGAGATACACTATAAGAGCAAATTTATGAATTACAATAAATAATAGTGTCGCGATTTCTCCGTGTGGGGAAGGAGTAGAATACTATTCGCCACTGCCAGTCAGGTTGGCATCTCGTAAGAGGCGAGAAAAATACCCGACGTGCTCGGTGGTAGGACCTCGTGGGGTCCGACTGGCTGGCGACGACTACCCTCACGCCGAAATCTGTCGTGAAGCACCGTTGGGTGTGTTTCGACTGTTGCGTGTGAGAGCCATTCCCCATTCCCGATTCCCGTAGTTCCGACAGTTTATGGTCCCTTATGGACTGGAGTCTTGCACTGATTGATTGGGGGTGCGAAGTTGGCGCGGGGGGCAGGGAGACCCGATGAAACGGTTGTCCGCTGGCCGCCCGCTGGTACGTAGAGGACCCGAACCCTAGCTGTCCCGGCTAGGGAGGCTGTCCTGCCACCAGTGTTAAAAGCTCGTGATTGGTCGTCGTGTCGGACTGGGAGACAGAACTGGAACACGGCGCCGATCATTGTGTTGGATCGGGAGCCCTTCCGTCCCCCGTGCCAGCAGTCGATATAGATTGTCTATAAAATCGGTTTACAGACTTACGTGATAACGGTGACAGATAGATGCGTGATAGATATTACAGCTGTGCCGTGTGGTTTCCGGCAGAGTAGAATAGGACCACTCCAAGTCTTCCCATGGATGTCGTAAGAGGCGACTTAGGAAATACAAGTTAAACAAAGCTTATAAACATCAACGAGACCTCTCCAACCCGTCTGGCCAGCGAGGAGAGTGTAGGCTAAATCCTCTGTCCGCTCTGGCCAAGCATGGCTCTGGTAATACAGAGAGGGTCATGCTTCTGCAGTGGAGACTAAAAAGACCTGATGATGTTCATCGATTTATAAGACGTTACTACGTCAAACAATTTTAACGCTAATAAATTATTTGGGGATGAATTAAAATATATAATACACATTACATGGTGAAATTTTGATCGTTTTGGACCCTTAAACGGGTGAATCAGACCATCAAAATGAACAACTTTTCCTATGGGAACAATGCTGAGTTCCCAGCATTAGTTCCCATAGAAAAAGTTGTTCATATTAATGTCGAAAAAGTTGTTCAAATTTTTTATGAAAAAATAAATTAAATCGGTTAAGTTTTGGAAAAGAAATCAAAGGACTTTCGAAGTCCTCTGATTTCTTCTCCAAAACTTAAAAAAAATTAAAGTAAGTTATGGCTGTGTTTCTGTGTTTTCCCTTTAAGAGCCCGCCATATGCCAGGCGGCGTGGCGGTACAAACGCGGATGGTCTAAACGCGTTGGCTACTTTGGATATTTTCGTTTTTTAGGAATATTCAAGGGTTATTCGAAAAAGCAAAACATATGATGGCTGCCTTATCTGTAATGCAATAATAATCAAAAGTTTCAAGGTTAATTTTAATGTATTTGGTGAATAATGCTATATACCGAGTAAATTAGACGTGATTTGGAGGCAACTTTGCAATTTTTTTCTATCGAGAAAATTTAACGCAATCGTGTTTTTGAGTCATATAGTTACCAGAGTTAGTCCTGAACTTTGCTGCATTTTTATTTCAACTTGAGTATTTAATTATTTTTGATATAACAGTCAATCATGCAAAGCAGTGTGAGGTAGTACGGGCCCTTAAGGGTCCAAACGATAACAATTTCACCATATATACATTAGCATAATATTCGCTCTTTTACCTCGGCTGCGCAGAACGCGAGCATGCAAATCGTGGGGCTTGCAAAAAATTGTTCGTACATCAACATTTTCTTGTAAACAGCAGCATAATGGTCAATCAACCTGTAAATAAATTATTTCATATTTAATATTGACCTTAGGCCCTGTGGGGTAGACGGCACTCAAGGCCATAAAAGCTAAAGTTCACATTTAGCGTGTTGACGGTAAGTATGTGAAAAACGGAATCAACATAGTGATGGGTTGAAAGCCGCGCATATTGACATGATTCATACAATTTTGGGGGAATTTTCATTACAATTACGCGGGAAAAAAACAGCTAATACGTCGTGCATACATCAGGCAGGGGTCCCATCATCAACTGCTTGTCCGGTGGGTGCAGAACTTGCATGTATGGCCTCCTGACCTGCTATTTGCATTTTTCTCATTCATCTGTGTAAATAGTATCCCAATACCTTAATACCCTTCCCAAAAAAAAAAACAAATTCCTATCCTTCCCCAGCTTTAAAATGCTTCCGATGCACAACAGCGTCTAAAGTACAAGAAGCCAAAGAAGCTGCGCTCGTCAACCTCCTGTCAAACGTGGTATGTATGACAATATCCTTCCGTGGCACGAGGAAACCTTGGGAGAAAGACGCATATTGACATGATTCATTCAATTTTGGGGGAATTTGCATTACAATTACGCGGGAATAAAACAGCTAATACGTCATGCATACATAAGGCAGGGGTCCCATCATCAACTGCTTGTCCGGTGGGTGCAGAACTTGCATGTATGGCCTCTTGACCTGCTATTTGCATTTCTCTCATTCATCTATGTGAATAGTAACAAATTCCTATCCTTCCCCAGCTTTAAAATGCTTCCGATGGACAACAGCGTCTAAAATCAAGAAGCCAAAGAAGCTGCGCTCGTCAACCTCCCATCAAGCGTGGTGAGTATGACAATATCCTTCCGTAGCACGAAGAAACCTTGGGAGAGGCCTTTGTTTATCAGTGGACTTCTTACGGTAAAAATTATGAATGAATAAATCATACGTTTTTCTCTGTTTTCCCAGAACAGCAGGGAAGAAAAACTGGGAAAAACAAGTTTTTACTGAGAAAAATAAAAACACGACTAGGTATCGTTCCTTACTATCCGCAATGAACTTTTTTATAAACTATTGTATCAAAATAGTCAAAACTGTAAATAATAGAAATAAATATATAGAAAATAAAGCATGGAATAAAAAAAAATGTAAAGAATAGTTTTATATAAATTTATGTGAACACTGTAGAATAAAACGTAGAATAAGGTAAGTTATTATTACAAATAAAACTAAAAACTGTTTGTTTCATTAAATAAAATTAAAACCCTGTCCCCTAATACCCTAAAATAAATAAAGAATAAAGAAACAAAGATACATTAGTGTAGATATGTAGGAAACTATAACCGATAAAAGTTGCCGATAAAAGATGATGAATTATGGAAAGAAAAAGGTATGTGAATTAAATGTCACCCACATATTCTCTGCATAACCCAAAGGTTGACTGACAGATAATGCTTTTAGCATTAAGTCCACCTATTGTGCGTTTACATTGTATTTGTACAATAAAGATTAAATAACTAAATAAAAGTATGAGAGCGAGAACTGGAATCAAAGAGGTTTAGCTAGCATTGACTTCGTTGATGGCGGAGGTGTAAGATCAGTAAAAAAAGTCCTAATACAAACGAATATATTATTATGTTTTTTATTATCCTATTTGAGTGTCTCACTGCTAAGAAAAGCCCTCCCCTTTTTAAAACTCGACATACCTAATATTATAAATACGAAAGTGTGTTTATTTATTTGTTTGTTACGCCTTCACGCCCTATTTACTGAACTGATCGTTGTGAAATTTTGCATACCCGTTGTCTGGGGTACGGAAAAGGGCAAAGTGTAAATTTTACTCCGGGAAAAATAACTTTTCCCGAAGGGATAGCCGAGTGAGAATAAAAGCAAGCAAAATTATAGCTTTTGGTCCCCATGACAAAGTATGATGTATAACAATCTCCCCACATCCGAATGTGACTGTGATGTGACATCCATACTGGTCTGGGAGAAAAGACAAAAGTTGAATGTGCCAACTGCTTCTCTTCCCGGGCAGACCGAAGCCGGTCAAGGGAATGGACGAAAATCTAAATAATTATGACAATAGGCGATGCTACTAGAACCCATCACTATTTTGGTTCCGTATTCCACTTTTACGCCGACCAACACGCTAAACGTGGCCTTTCGGTCTTATGGCATTAGGATCTGTCGACGTGATAATATGTATGTATGTGTGTACAAATGTGACAACTTACGTGTACATCGACTGTGTGTGTGAAATTATTTCTCTCATTCGAAAGCGAATCATTGCGTCATATCGATGCTGCTCTTCCATAGTCTTGGCCGGCTTTATACCATCTAGAAGGGCTTTAATATTTTGTATTATCAAATCCGCCTTTGAAGCGATTTGCCTGATCCAGACGACGTCCGTTTGGAGAATAACTGCAAATACAACGGTATCTGAATTTGTCTTCTCCTTAATAAATAAACTAGCTTTCGCCGGCGGCTCCGCCCGCGTCAATGTTGATCCCTTGGGAACAGTACTTTTTCCCGGGATAAAATGTACCCTATGTCCTTCTCCTATCTAGGGAGATAACGTGTATGCAAAATTTTATGATGATCGGTTCAGTAGATACAACGTGAAAGCGTAACAAACAAACAAACTCACTTTCGCATTTATAATATTAGTTAGGATTAGGATAAATAAGACGTGGTGGAAGAAATTCACGCAAGAAGCATTGAACCTGCGACTTTCGGTGTATGTATTACTACTAGAACGACGACTTTCTAGTGTCCTCCGTCCACGGCTGTAATGATGATTTTTATATCTGTTAGTTTAGCCAAGGAGGCCATAAAAAACAGATACAACAAAATATTTCACGGTAAAGCAAACTTAATCAAAAACAGCGGAGCTTAGATAAGCGAAACTAGAGCCACCCGTTGTGATAAATAAAAAGAAAAACTAAATCTGTACTTCAGTAGTAAATCACTTGAAGTATTTTTGATATAACTTTTCATTATGTTGCTTTTAACTGTCTCCGTGGTCCAGTGGTTAAGGCGTTTCCCTGTGTAGACCCTGGGGTCTTTGTTAAGTTGTTTCCAGTTTGGCTAAGACTTTGCAGGCTTAAATCACCTGATTGTCTGATAATAAAGATGATTCCGTGCTTTGGAAGGCACGTAAAGCCGTTGGTCCCGGCTGCCATCTGGTAGAAGATAAGGAACCACATCAGAGGCCGAGAGGCGGTTCTGAAGAACTCTGAAACCAGGGTGTGCATGGTCGACTGACCGTGACACCTACACGAAATGATGATGATTATGTTGCATTTGATAAATTAAGAGAATTGTTGATTACCGCCAAAAGCTGCTAATTTTGGCGTGGTATTACACATTTTATATTATTTTTGTAGGTATATAATCTTTCATGTAAAATAACTGACTCCAACCAAACTACTGAACTAATTTTGATGAAATTCAAATGGGACCAATTTAAAAACATACCCTTTTAAACAAATATATATAAAAATATATTTCTTTTTAAATCGGTCCATAAATTACGGAGATATGCGGTATTAAACATTATGAGCGCCCAACCCATCTTACTTTTCATACAAACGATGTGGTAGTGATAATGGCGTTGTAACGGACGTTTTTGTTTTTTATCTTTTCAATTTACTTAGGTATCTTGTGCGCTATTTCTAAGTTTGTATTGAAATAATCTAATAATAATATTGAAAGAATCAAATTCAGCATAAGCCTTCAAAAATCTGGTTCTTGCACAAATTTTACCTGAACTTCGGTCGTTCATAAAGTACTCATAAATATAAAAGTACAGAAAATGTTTTTATATAAACCTCGAAAACGCAATGAAGATTCTAAATGTAGAACATTTATTTCACTAACTTGTAAGGTTTACTGAAAAACTTACCTGGAACAAGTTTTTCGTTTAATGTTATCGCGTTCTCACTTCCTTGTTAGTCAAATTTCAAGAGGCCAGTGCACTACTCTTCAAACAAAAATACAACCGAAATGATAACCTATTCCATTATTTGAAGTCGATTAAAAAGAATAAAATTACGGGAGGCCAGTTTCGCTTATGTAAGCCCCTTCGATCATATATAATGGTAGATACACGATTCGCGCCCGAAAAGTGGCACCGGCAAAACAGCGCCCCAATCGAGTTTTGGAGCTGCTTTGTCCACACTTTCAATAAACCGCGCTAGCACTCACACGTCTCGCGATTTCGAAGGTCAGTGAAAAGTTGCAAAAACTACGCGACAAGAGTGAAAAAGAAAGAGGAGTGTCTTACTTTCAGCATGTACTGTTTTTGTTGTTGTTTGTAAGTATGCATGATGTTTTGGCTCGGGGGCATTATTTAGGCTTCATTTTGTATGAGACTATGTATCTACCATTATATTTGATCGAAGGTAAACCCCTTAAAATTAATACTTACACAAGTAGTGAAACCCATAAGCCGCAACACCTAGGTTGGCAAATGTCCAGGCGATTTCAAAGGCAGGGGTTTCAGTGAAGTCTACCCCCGGGGCCCAAAAGGGGAACACCAACTCCCTTACTCTACCGTCCCCAGGGGTATGTACTATGTAGTACCAGGCAAGCATAAGAATTGCAAACAATATCTGCCCAAAGGTCAATACAAACAGGAAGAAACAAGTACACAGGCACGCTTTCCATGTGTTCAGGTGACACTTGAAAAATATTTTTCTGAAATCAGATAATTTTAATTAATTTTTATGTTTATTAAGATGTCGATTGTGCGTTATATTTTTTCCTTCTGTTATCGATAACATGATTCAAATGTACATAAATGTATACGATAAACTAGACCAAACCCAAAAATGCTTACCCAGGGCATGGTATACATGACTACACAAAATAGTTGATGCTAAAAATAAGTAAGAGTCTGGTGAGAATTTGACAATGTTACCGATGCAGAATTCTTAATAAGCAAAGAATTAGCAACTGGAGCTCATTTTTTTAACTGTTAGAATCATTGCCGCCACTCGTTGTGCTGTTTAGCACTGGGTTTATATTCACATGTGAATTAAATCTACGAATGGGTCCTGTTTTAACGTATTTTGTGCGAACAGTTCTAATGCTTCTAATGTGTTATTGACAAATCGGTGGGACCCATGTGACTAATGGGATCCAAAGGGACCCAACTGGAATCTGATGATGGATATAATAAAATAAAGACGCATGTCTTTGAACCCGAGTGGCCTTGCGCGATCACTCGGAAAACACATTCGAATCCATTCAGCTGGATCCATTTGACTCAGTCCAAAGACGAGCTGTCAGAATTGTCGACGATCCCAATATTACAAACGGTATCGAGCCACTGAGTCTAAGGAGAGATTTTGCTTCTCTCTGTGTGTTTTATCGTTTGTATAATGGGCTGTGCTCCGAAGAATTGTTTGAGTTGATGCCTACGGCCACTTTCCATCATCGCACCTCACGCCATCGGCAGGGAATTCATCCCCACACCTTGTATCCTAAATGGTTGCGTACAGTACGCTTTGAAAGGAACTTTATTCCACGTACGCTTAAATTGTGGAACGAACTCCCGGCCATGGTTTTCCCGAGTGACTACAACATGGGGTTCTTTAAAAAGGGCGTAAAAAGATTTCTTCAGGGTCGGCAAAGCGCGCGAGTGGCACCCCTGGTGTTGCAGGCGTCCATAGGCTACGGTAACCGCTTTCCATCAGGTGGGCCGTATGCCTGTTTGCCTACTAAGTAGTATAAAAAAAAAATGGTTCAAAAATAGAGCCAAATTATGATTCACTATGCGAAAGCTTGGCAACGTGGAGGATTTTACCAGTTCAAATATTGAGCTCCTGCTTTAGAAATATAGGCAATTAATTAATCTTACAAAATACTTTCTACCAACTGATATAAAACTACTTTAATTTAACTATGTTCATAATCTGTTTATTTTAATTAAAGTACCGTAGTTTTATGATATCATATGAAGAGCTCAGTGGACCAGTGGTCGTGAGGATTACTAGTGCTTACGCATGTTAAGTAACCCGGCCACAGTCCCCACTAGGATCGGTGACCGCAAGTGAAATAAAAACATATCGAGCTCCTCCGTGTTTGGGAAGGCACTTTAAACCGTTGGTCCCGGCTGTCATCAATGACCGGCAGTCATTAAGCTGTGCCAGATGCCTATAGGCAGCTTGAAAAATCTGCAACAGTGTTTGCTTCTTAATCACACGGAAAACAAAACAATAACTTCATAGACGACCGACATAAAAAATCTTTTTTTTAATTACAGCAGTTTTGTTCCAAGAAAAAAATAGACCTATCCCTACTTAACAATTTGTTGAAGAATTGTTAACAAAAGTAAAATACTGTGAAAGTTAACATATTACTTGTATTGTATATCCTTGGTGTTGATATATGCAAAATCCTCCCTCATGGCGTATAAAAGATGGTGGTAATTCTTCTTATTTAGCCAAGTAGATGCCATAATTATCGCTTTGTAAGACAGGAGTATAGCGTAGGTACCTGCTTCCGTTATTAAGAACAGATCCATCTCAATAATCCCGTGGTATAGAGATAGATAGGCATCAGCGAAGATTCCTATACCACAAAGCATGATGTAGGTTTTGGTGAAGTAGCTGAAAACGACAAGAATCAAGCCACATGGCAGGTATCCAAAATGTGTGACAAATTTTGGGGAACGGCAACGCTCTTGTCACACCCCAAATGTTGCAGGTGAGCATTTACCATAGCTTGCTCGTTTGCGGTCCTATGTCATAAAAAAAAATATGTAATAATATTTTCGCGATTGCTTGCATTTTCGTGAAATTAATGTTTTTCATTTAGAATCTTCGTTGCATTTGCGAGGTTACTATAAAAATATACTTTACAAATTTCAGGTAAAATTTGTAAAAAAAAAACACATTTTTGGAGGCTAATACTGAATTATCCTTATCCTTACTAATATTATAAATGCGAAAGTGAGTTTGTTTGTTACGCTTTCACGCCGTAACTACTGAACCGATCATCATGAAATTTTGCATACAAGTTCTCTGGAGTGCGGAGAAGGACATAGGCTACCTTTTATCCCGGGAAAAAGTACTATTTCCGAGGGATCGACATTGACGCGGGCGAAGCCACGGGCGAAAGCTAGTTTCTTATAATTTTCATTTTTTACGAGCATTTGTATGAAAAGAAAGACGGGTCGGGCGCTCTTAAAGATCTTTTCTTGATGCGTCGATATAAGCAACTTTTCCTATGGGACCAATGCTGGGAATTCAGGCGGCTGAACATTTTGGTATGGACTTTTTAAAATCCACCACTCTAAAGGTCCAAAACGATCAAAATTTCACCATGTATAGTTACAAAGATTTTGTAACTGAATATTAAAGTAATTCTCACCTATATTTTGGATATGGTTCATCTATAACTTGAAAACACCTCATGATAAAATAAAAGGTAGTATGAAAATCTTGAGGATTTCCGAAACTTTTTGAATAATCAAAACCATATTTTTCATAAATAGCTTTGATTTTTTTCCACATCTTTACTTAGGTCTTTCTGGTAGAAATGCCTAGACTCAATTAAACATTGATTTTAACTTAGTAACTCTGTGAGCTGCCTTATTCCGTAAAGTAATAGGCACGAATAACATATATCATATTCATTCATTCATTTAAATTTAAGAGCTGGGCTCTTGTCGGCGGAGATTATCTTATAGGAATGAATAATCTATTCAAGCAAAAATTTTTGACGTCAATTCACATTTTAAATTAGTAATACTTATTAAATTATATTCAAATTATTAATTGTTGTTCAAAAGCTACAAACTACCAGCGTTTCGGAACCGACCACTGGAGAAAAGAAGCCGAAAGAAACTCTTTTCAACAGTATTGGTCGCCTACTTGCCTGAAGGGCTTTGTATGATATTTTATATTTTTATCTTTTCTTTTTTTTGTGATGTCATATTGTATACAATTTCAATTTACATAATTTTGTGGAACACGTTATGTCAGCGATCGAGCGTGCAACAACAGATATGATAAAAGTCTCAAAGATAGATATAAGTCTCAAAAAGGTCGAGCAGACCTGTCCCCCCCGGCAGCACCCGTTCACGAGTTGACGCACAGATCAGCCATCGCTGACGCTATTGGGTATTACATTGACTAGCTTCGTGGCGCAGCGGTCAACAAGCCAGCCTGCGACACGGAGTGACCGGGTTCGAATCCCGGCCAGGTCAAGATGGAAAATGATCTTTTTCAGATTGGCCTGGGTCTTGGATGTGTATCTATATATGTATTTGTTATAAAATATTGTATCGTTGAGTTAGTATCCCATAACACAAGTCTCGAACTTACTCTGGGGCTAGCTCAATCTGTGTGATTTGTCCGTATATATTTATTTATTATTGTAATAGGTATTAAACTAAACAATTAGGTATAATAGTTTCCGTAAATTCGTTTCCTGCGGCAGACAAGGACTTTCAATAAAAATAATAACACAATTGCTTTGCGGAAAATTATAGTCTGTCTCATTTGAGACTTTTACAGTCTCAGAATTTTAATAAAATATATCTAATACCTCGAAACCCATTAAATTTATAAAAGCTCTCATTGAATTTACATCGCTCACATTTTGGTTAGTTGCAAAAATACATTTATTTTAAAGATCCTTCTATTTTAATTTTACTAATCACAAACTCCGCGAAAATTAACTGCCTCCATGGTTCAGTTGCCTGTAGACCCGGGGGTCGTGGTTCGATTCCCACGGAAAGCATACTTTGTATAATTGTTTCCAGTTTGGTCAGGACATTGCAGGCTTGAATCACCTGATAGTCTGATAATTAAGATGATTCCGTGCTTCAGAAAGCACGATAAGCCGTTGGTCCCGGCTGTCATCTGGTAGTCGTAAAAGGAACCACAACAGAGGCCGAGAGGCGATCCCGAAGAACTCTGACACCAGGGTGTGAATGGTCGATTAACCGTGACACCTACTCGAAATGATGATGATGGTGATCCACGAAAATTTCGACGTTGGAAATCTTTTTTACTTCTCTTACAACTTTGACAGACCGTCTAACGCAAGAAGGGAAAAATGGACAAATTCTCTTTTAGACCGTCGAACCTTTTTCATACGGTTTCAGTTTTCCACATGCGTAACTCTAAAATGTTCGCGTTACAGCTAATCTCTAGGGCACAGTACCTTTTTCCAGTAACTAGATAAATAGTACCCTACGACCTTTTTTTCCCTGAAAATATGCAGGCAATATTTTGAAGTCCAGTAGCTAAGACGTGTAAGTGTGATAAACACAAATATGTAAATAATGTCTGAGTTAATTAAATTGATAAATATTAATTTCACAAGTCTATAGTGCAAAGAAACTAATATAATAATATAGGTAAATTGCTATTAATATTCTCGGTAGAAACAACAAAATATTTTTTTAACAGTGTAGTTATGTAAAAACAATTGTACATACATTTCGTTTGTTTCAGAATAATTTTTTCCTGTTAATAATTGTTTGAATGGATGTTATATATCCATGACATTTGTAGGGATTTGGATTAGTATGCTTATAAGTCGACTATATCCTGCCTGACTATACAAAAAATTGAGTTCCCAGCATTGGTCCCACACGAAAAGTTGTTCATATCGACGGGCTGAATCACCCCTTTATGGGTCTAAATGGAATAGGATGGATAGCTTTATCCCAAACTCTAGTAGAATGTATTTAAAGTATGTTCCTAGCGGGGTCAGTTTTATCTGCCCCCGGCTGTACCAGGTGCTTCTCTTTCCGCGCAGATCGTAAAAGTCGATGGAGGGCTTTGCGATCTACGCGGAGGATAGTTGATTGGGCCAAAATCAGGAATCATGTTAATAGTCGATGGGGCTAGCAACTCTATTCTAATTCCGCTTCCAATCAGCACGCCCACCAACATGCTAAACGTGGCCCAGGTCTTAAAAAGACCTGGGCTCTGTCTATCCCGTAACGCAAAAAGAAGTGATAATATATATTTATCCAGAATACTTTTTTCGGGGAATGATTATGGACTGAGACTCGGAAAAATAAATTATAATCTTATATACCGCGCCTAAGGATATATTCGTACTTACACAATATTTCACTATATTAGCTATTACATAAGAAATCCTGGATTAATTAGATATTTATAAAAAAAATACTATAAAGATATGTAATACGTCACATATAATCACAATAAGTACAAGTGTTTCTGACGCCTTCTCTTTCATTAAAGACGTGATTTTTATAGATTATATATTTGAGAAGCAAGCTGATATTAATTTAATACAGGGCAAAGTCAGTTCTATAGAAATTAGAAATGAATATTCAAGACTGTAATCTTATTAACTGTCCTGTAATTTGATTTCTAAGGCCATATATGAATAACGAAAGTCATTAATTTTGTAGGTATATAGAAACTTCGTTATCTTATACCTTTAAACGAGCCATTCTTGAATATTTATTTATACGTTTATATTTTTATAAATTTATTTCTATGATCTCGGAAACGGCTTAAACAATTTTTCTGAAATTTGGTATATAGGGGTTTTCGGGGGTAAACAATCGATCTAGATTAGTCTTATGTTTGGGATAACGCGTGTTTTCGAGTTTTCATGCGTTTTTCTTTTTACGTAGAATATGGTCGCTAATTTCGTGAAGCCCACGGCAAAAAACGAGTTACGGGTTCGAATCCCACTCGGTGACTTACTTTTTTATATGTTCAATTTTATATATTCTTTAATTTTTATTGTTTTAAGACAAGTTTAAAAAAAACGTAGTATAAGTTTGAGATAACAATATATATTTCTCATAAATATAGATTATCACTTAAACACCACCATATTACAACAAATAGTAATAACCGAGCGAAGCTCGGTCGCCCAGGTACTATGCTGTGATTCGAACAATGGTGTGGAAAGACGCGAGTGGTTTGCCTCAAGGTTGATCCTTTGTATATTAACATCATCATCATTACAGCCGCAAAAAGTTCACTACTGGACAAGGGCATCTCCTAGGGATTCTCCGTTCCACAGCCATACTCACCACGCTTAGCAGGCGGGTTGGCGAGCGCAGTTTCTTTGGCTTCTTTTGCTTTCAACGCTGATGCCCATTGGAAGTATTTTTTTTTTAGAATACATTAGATATATATGACAAATTTATATTCAGAATAAATGAAATAGAGTGTTACTACACTTATAATTTAAATTTATATTAAAATTATAGTTGTAATAAAAATAAAATGCAATCAGTAAATGGGATACATAGGTACATTTCGTGGGTCCAGTGCTGTGAACGTGAAACTTTTTAAAGCTTTCTTTTCCAAAATGCTATATGAAAAGTGTCACGTCGTCACTTTAGGCTGTAAAACGCAGTTGATAAAAAGTCTGCGCACGCACTGCAAATCACACAAGTCAAAATTTGCCGGTAACATGGAATTAAGGGAATTAAGGGCCCGCATACTCTAGTGTTCAAAATCTCCCCACTGACCCAGTTCGATGACCCTGTATAGAATCAACGGTCACTTGAAGCTTGTGTTGTCCGCCCAGCTGACCGTGTGTTTGTATGTCAACAAACGTGCATAAGTGGATATTCTTTAATGATTAAGTAACTATCTCTATTACATAACATATAAAATTAAATAGTTCAAAATATCTAGTGCCTTGCATTGCAATACATAATTTTTAACTATACCTTCGTTTTCTTTAAAATAATTTAATCAAATGGGCATCGAATTTTCATATATGGCCTCAATAGAGAATGTAGCTATAACGAATAGATTTTATGACATTTAAATTTTCAGTACCTTGCTATTCAAGATCCACATAGAGAAAGTCATGAGACCTAATTACATCGACTTCTTGCTTTCGGAGCCTTCTTTAAGCTACATTTCATTGAAATAAAGACCTTTCTAAGATCATCATTAAATGTACAAAAGGGATGTTCATTCAGTAGTATATGCAAAGACAATATTATCTCACATAGTATAGGCTACTCTTCTAAGGATAAAAAGCTATAAAATTGTATTGTTTCTTGTTCAGTTCGAAATTAACTTACCTAGTTAACTTAGTTTAATTATTACCTTAATCTGTAAAAATGGACATTATATTCACATTGTTACATTGGGTAAATATTTTTTAATTGTTTGCTGGTGTGTTTAGCTCGCACCGCGTTGGGCGCCAATTCTACGTGACTTGAATCCGTACTGTTTGCAATCTCTTTGCAAGTTTCGAATAATGCATATTTTATAGACAATCTTATACTCTCCATTGGAATGAATTCCAATACATGGAATATAAAGATAGCTTATTGCACTAAGCTTAAGAATTTTTGCTATGAATTTAGATTTAGCAGAAATATCAAAGACAATAATTAGTCTTATGTTTATTGCCTATTGTTTATTGTTACTCGTAAAACTATAATAAATTTATACCTCAATATATGTTTATCGTAAATGTAAACATTGTATTAACATTGTAGTTATATTGGGTAAATAATTGTTTCATCGGTGAACCGATATGTTTCGCTCGCACCACGGTGGGCGCCAATTCTACGTGACTTGAATACGTAGCGTCGCGTTTGCAATCTTCTTGCAAGTAACGAATAATGAATATTATATAGACAATACTTACTATTACTTTCGGAATGAATTTCAGCGAATAAAAGACAATATGGCGTAGTGTTAAGCTTAAAGGGTTATATAAGACAAATTAAAAAAAAGCTTGTTGTTTTCACTTTACGATAGGAAGTTGATGATATTATAATATATAAGTTATTTGCAGGAGTACCTAGCCCTTGCTTTAGTTCATCTACTTTTATTACGGTTTAAATGTAGAAAACACCCATTAATACAAGCAATGCTGACAGTTTATTCGTATCACCTGATCCTGGATTATGACGACGATTACTATTCGGTGCTATGTATGCATATAATTTGAGTCTTATTACGCATTAATATAACTCAAATTGCATTTATCGAAGTCAAAGCACACACATCACATATGCCTCGCATACGCCACGCACCCGTCTCGTGCTAGTCTTGCGCTCACCCCGCATAAGCCTTGCGCCCGCTTTTCGTCTAGTGTCGTTGTTTCTACTCATAGTATGCAATTAAAACTTTTTTTAACTTAATCGTATCCATTTTGGAAACCACTCGGACCAGTGAACTAAATAGAGCAGTCACTATGCCTGGTTTCTACCATTGCGGTGCCGCACTATGAGCAGAATAGACCTACATGCGTAAAAGAGAAAAATATAAGGGTTTCTCTTTTACGTTTATAGGATTTTCTTGCTCGGAGTTTGGCACCGCAATGGTAGAAACCAAGGCATAATAAGCGGGCGCCGTGTCACTCCGACCGTGCGCAATGCATGCTCTGATTTTGCACGTGGCGAACGCGGGCAAAGGCGAGCATAACGCGTGTGTGTAAATGTGCCCCGTGTGTTTATAATTTAATGTTCTATGAAACATTCATGTTACTCATGACTTATTGAAATAGACTGAATTATTATATTATTATAATACAATATATAATAATTATTATATATTGTATTTGACAGCATTTTATTAACGGTAGAAGCGATAAAATACATATATAACTTTATATTCAGTTTTTGTATAGAATCGATGTGTCAAACATGTTATTTATATTTTAACAAGCTTGCAAATGTAAATGAAATCCATTTATTTGATGACAATTAGTTTACCTACCTATTCTATTTTGATATAAGTATAAAGTATTATGATTCCTAGCCGTGTGGTATCCGGCAGAGTAGAATAGGACCACTCCAAGTCTTCCCGTGGATGTCGTAGAAGGCGACTAAGGAAATACAAGTTAAACAAAGCTTATAAACATCTAAGAGACCTCTCCAACCCGTTTGGCTAGCGTGGAGAGTATAGGCCAAGTCCTCTGGCTGCTCTGGCCAAGTATGGCCCTAGTAGTACAGAGAGGGTCGTGCTCCTGTAGTGGAGACTAAAAAGGACCTGATGATGATGATGATTATGATTCCGCTGTCCCAAAGTAATAAACTAGTTTTCGCTCGTACTCGCTCTCGTTTTTTAAACTCTCGTATGTCCCATTTCAGTACTCCTATGGTAAGTTCCATTTCACTATGGTTTATCCGAATTCACTACCCCTGAAAATGTGTTTGTAAAATTTCACAATGTTTAGTTTAGTAGTTAATACGGGAAAATAACATACAGGCAAATATAAATTAAATATACGAATAAATTTATACGGACAAATCATAAAAAGTTGGAGACTTGTGTTATGGGATACTAACTCAACGATACAATCTTTAGAACAAATACATATGAAAATGATCTTTTTGGGTTCTGTACCCAAAGGGTAAAAACGGGACCCTATTAATTTCATTCCGCTGTTCGTCTGTCTGTCTGTCCGTCTGTCACCAGACTGTATCTCATGAACCGTGATAGCTAGTCAGTTGAAATTTTCACAGATGGTGTATTTCTGTTGCCGTTTTAATAAAAAATACTAAAAAATTTAAAAAAATAAATTTTTAAGGGGGATTTATACAACAAATGTGATTTTTTTGCTTGTTTTTGATCGATATTGATAACGGCAACAGGTAGATGCTTGAAATATTCACAGAATATTGAGTTATATATTCACTTTAAAATAAATAATAAAATAAAATTAATATCAAAGGGGGGCCCATACAACAGACATGATTTTTTTTGCCATTTTTCTAGATAATGGTACGGAACCCTTCGTGCGCGAGTCCGACTCGCACTTGGCTGATTTTAAGATTGACCTGGCTCCTGGATGTTTAACTATAAATATGGGGTAAAGACCCCCCTATAACATTGGCGTATTTTTCCGCTTGTTATTTTGTTCCTAATGACTATGATTTTCAGTAAAACACACTTTTTTTATTTAATCTTGACAGTGGACTATATTATTATCATTCTGCATGCAAATTTTTTTTTTTTTTCTGAATTTTGAAATTATCAAAGATAGCATCATTTTTACTTTTTCTTAATTTTAATGCGTAGAACAAGCTTACTGTTGTCCGTAAATACATGCAAATATGAGTTCGAAATTCTCTACGAAAAATACCAATTTCATAGGTAAAGATCCAATACATAGATCCAGGACCCAGGTCAATCTGAATAAGATCATTTTCGAACTTAACCTGACCGGGAATCGCATTCAGTACCTACACTGTGACAACCCGGCATGCTAACCACGATAAGCCCCAGAGGTCGTCAACAAACTCACTATCGTAATTATAGTATTAGTTAGGATTAAGATTTGGATAATTCATTAATTACCTACTTGATTTTTTAACTCGTACTTTATTTTATCAATGAATTTTACTTTATCAGGAGATTACACAGAAAGGAAGTAGGTACTTAAATCGTTAAACAGCTATTATTTAATCCATGAATTATCTACTATATCACCTACTCGAACAATATACAGATTACGCTTTTTTTAATGCATTTTAAGCGTAATACATGAATTTAGTAAAACCCAGCCTCCTTAATGTTTAAATTATTTTCTTCTGCGTGTGGCTCTATTTTTTTTTTCCTTTGCTTCGGACGATTTTTAATCCTACCCAAAGAGGACTGGCTTCAGGCAGGCAGCCGGCCGTAAAAACTTTGCCAAACAATATTACAGCATGAATGCTGTTACAACAATGGACGCACAACTAAGGATGCAATCGGGAAAACGCTCTGATAATAATGATGATTGACTTAGACGATTTTTATAGAATAGTTGGCTTTAACTTTAACATAACATGGAAAAAACAACTTGTCTGTGCTTGTAATAATAATTTACTTACCTATGACCCTCTGGTATCCGGCAGAGTAGAATAGGACCACTCCAAGTCTTTCCATGGATGTCGTAGAAGGCGACTTAGGAAATACAAGCTAAACAAAGCTTGTAAACATCTCTGAGACCTCTCCAACCCGTTTGGCGCGGAGCGTGTAGGCCAATTCCTGTGGCAGCTTTGGCCAAGTATGGCTCTAGTAGTACAGAGAGCGTCGTGCTCCTGTAGTGGAGACTATAAAAACCTGATGATGATGATGATCGTCTAAGAGGTACAAGCGCACTGCAAAGCTGTTTACAATTACATCGATATAGTTAGTTCTCTACATAACTCGAAGAGGGGGGTACTTACGTACAGTGGAGTCGCACTCAGCAAAGGTATTTAATGTAATATCTCAATAAATAAATAATAAATAAATAAATATATACGGACAAATCACACAGATTGAGCTAGCCCCAAGGTAAGTTCGAGACTTGTGTTATGGGATACTAACTCAACGATACTATATTTTATAACAAATCTTAATATATATAAATCTCGTGTCACAATGTTTCTCCTCAATGGACTCCTAAACCACTTAACCGATTATAATAAAATTCGCACACCATGTGCAGTTCGATCCAACTTGAGAGATAGGATAGTTTTTAACTTATGGCGAAACGAAGTTCGCCGGGGCAGCTAGTACATATATAGATTTGACTAGCTCCGTGGCGCAGCGGTCAACACGCCTGTCTGCGACTCGGAGTGACCGTGTTCGATCCCCGGCCAGGTCAAGATGGAAAATGATCTTTTTCAGATTGGCCTGGGTCTTGGATGTTTATCTATATATGTATTTGTTATAAAATATAGTATCGTTGAGTTAGTATCCCATAACACAAGTCTTGAACTTACTTTGGGGCTAGCTCAATCTGTGTGATTTGTCCGTATATATTTATTTATAGATAAACATCCAAGACCCAGGCCAATCTGAAAAAGATCATTTTCCATCTTGACCTGGCCGGGGATCGAACTCGGGCACTCCGTGTCGCAGGCTGGCATGTTAACCACTGCGCCACGGAGCTGTCGATGTTGCTATCGATACGGTGTTACGGGTAATTTAGCTCGCATCAGAACGCAGCACCTTTTAATTTAGATACCTACAGCAAGCCAATTCTATAGTTATAGCTCTGAACATACCATTCATAATTCGTTGAAGTCGGTGAATACATATGTGAGTAAGCTTTCCGGACTACTCAGATACATACAATACATACATATTCATCCAGTATTAGCCTATAAATTTGATGATTTTGAAATATATTGTTTTGATGTGTCAGCTATAAAACTGATACATCAAATTAATTTATAGGCTAACTAGCTTTCGCCCGCGGCTCCGTCCGCGTCAATGTCGATCCCTCGGGATTGGTACTTTTTCCCGGGATGAAGAGTAGCCTATGTCCTTTTCCGTACTCCAGAGAACTTGTATGTAAAATTTCATGATGATCAGTTCAGCAGTTCCGGCGTGAAAGCGTAAAAAACAAACAAACAAACTCACTTTTGCATTTATAATATTAGTTAGGTCATGGGCAAAAGTAAATAGGTATACTTATACGTCCATGCTGTACTCTTCCATGCTGGTCTGGAAAATAATAAAAACCTATAGTGTGCCTCTGCTTCTCTTCCCACTCAGATCGTAAAAGCCAATCAAGGGAATGGGTGAAAATCTGAGGAATCATGCGATGCCGTTAGCAACACATCACTATTTTGATTCTGTGTAGGTGGAAAATGGAATCAAAATCAAAACCAACAACATCCTAAACGTGGCTTTTAGGTCTAATAGACCTAGATTCTGTCTACCCCGTAAGGGATAAAGACGTGATAGTATGTATGTATGTATACTTATACGTAAACAATACGCATTTACAATACATTGCACTTTCAGATTGATTTGTAAGCTAAGGTCGATATTCATGTACTATAGTCGTTATCTTATCTCAGTTCCGTTACGCTATTTAAGATTTTTGACCGATATCTTACAATCAGTATTAATCCGACACGAATATTAGACGTAATTATTTATTTTCTTTTCAACATTAATTTTTCACAAAATTTGTGTCAATCAATTATAAAGTTTTTTAAATAAACAATAATAATGTATAATATGAATTTTATAGGATCAGTTTTATTGTTATTATCAACATACACATATAGTGCTAATATAAGAATACGGAATTACCACGAAGAAGTTGGAATACCATTGGCAAATAAGCTAAAGCAATTTGAAAAGGAAGTAAAAAATGGCGAATATTATGACAGAATCGCTGGAGGATCAATAACTGACATTTCGGAAATTCCACATCAGGTATGTGAAGTGAAGTTTGATTGAAAGTGAGATAAAAACAATATATTTTAAACTATTTTGCTTCCGCGAGTGGCTCTATTTTTTTTCCTTTGTCTCGGACGATTTTTAATCCTACCCAAAGAGCACTGGCTTCAGGCAGGCAGCCGGCCGTAAAAACTTTGCCAAAACAACAGTGGTTAAATTCCTATAGGGAGTAACATATTTTTCGTACATCGAAGAATGTGACCTGGGGAAGTTGTTCTATATCACGATATAGAACAACTTCCCCAGGTGATCCGTGGTTCGATCATGTCCCTTAAATATTATTTTGCCATTTGTTACTCACTGTATAATTATCTAGCTATCGATTAAAAAGTTTGTTATAATAGTATCTAAGCGAAATAATTACATTACAATATGTGAAGTTTAGCTGTGTGGTATCCGGCAGAGTAGAATAGGACCACACCAAGTCTTCCCGTGGATGTCGTAAAAGACGACTTAGAAAATACAAGCTAAACAAAGCTTATGATCTAAGAGACCTCTCCAACCCGTCTGGCCAGCGTGGAGAGTGTAGGCAAAGTCCTCTGGCTGCTCTGGCCAAGTATGGCCCTAGTAGTACAGAGAGGGTCGTGCTCCTGTAGTGGAGACTAAAAAGGACCTGATGATGATGATGTGAAGAAAACCCTGTTCGATCCTTGAAAGAGTGATTCAGCCCGTCCATATGAACTACTTTTCACATGGCATCAAAGCTGGGAACTCAAAAAAACAAAAGAACCGTACTTCAAAAGGAAAACCTTATAGGATCACTTTGTGGTCCGTCTTTCTGTCTGTCTGTCAAGACATTTTTCTCAGGAACGCGTGAAAGTATCAATGTGTGTTGTATTGTGTAACTAAAGGGTACTACCCGTGAACTCAGAATTTTAAAATTTGGTCCTCAGCAACGTCTTATAACACAGATAAAGGAAAAATTGCGAAGAGCATACATTTTTGATTACATCATATAATGAAAATATTGTTAATAATTTTAAACTTATTTTACATTACGGAACCATTCGTGCGCGAGTCCGGCTCGCACGTTTTCTTTTTTTTTCAAATCGTTTATGTATAAACAGATACTGAAAGGTTTATTGCAAAAAAATAAAGCCGAATCCAACTGTGGCTCCAGGCTTCGCTGCGTAATTATTTAGCCGCATCCCTTTTATGGAGGATTTCAGAAATCCTTTGTTACCTGATCCTATTTGTTTGCTGAATATTCCGCTCACATTTTGGTTACAATCTATGCTGCAAACTGCACTGTGATAACGGTTCAGATATTTTTGACGAGCTCAATTTTCCTTTCGTTTCATTAAACGAAAGGAAAATTGAGTCAAGTCCATTGACTTGATGTTTCAATTTCAGTAAGTTATTATGTTACAAGCACGACCCTCAGTTTTGTACAAATACAAAATATAAAAATATTTATTGATAAGTACACTATATACATGTTACTTATGATTATGAACTAAAACTTAGGATTTGTATATGCTGCATTTCGGTTGTAAATTAAATATCTTTTAGAAGCTTATTTTAGCCAGTGCCTAGTTAATCTCCGAGTTACGAAATGATGCTGCTTATTTAATACTGAGACGTCAAACTACAGAGAGGTCGCTTGTAAGAGGTTTTAAGCGTACTTACATGCTGCATGCACAATGCTGCACAGCATGCTTAGTGCATCAGAGTTAACATATAAAACTCGTTTGCCGTTCCATTTCTTTTGTTTTGCGATACCCGATAGGGTTCATAGTGTACCTATTTATATGTAAGACAGTGACTTTTAATAGTTAGAACTGATGTACATAATGAAATGCAAATAAAAAAAAAAAAACATACAAGATACGTAGATTAGCTGAGTCGGTACGTAATATACGGTGGAACGTAACCTTTGGTGTGTGTTCTAATGCAACTCACGCTTGGCCACTTTTTATTTTAATACACCGAATATTTTTTTTTTGTGAACAGCTACCCAAATATTGTGATTTTGGTAAGGTTTCTTGCTAAAAGCAGTGTTTAGATCTTAGGTCCCGTTGCCTTTCATTTTGTAACATGGAACAGTCATGGATACTCTTTTATTAATTTTAGGCTGGAATCGTCATAGAAATTCCCTCAACCCTGCTATCATTTTGCGGAGGATCCATCATCTCCTCAACAAGAGTGCTGACTGCCGCCCATTGCCACCTTGATGATGCCACGTACACTGTCGCCTTAGGTACAAATTTCGTGTTCTCTGGAGGAATTCGAGTGAACGTGACGAACTTTGTTGTTCATCCCGGCTACTCTCCTTCCGATGACAGCTATATCCATGATATTGCTATGCTACATATACCTGCAGTTACTTTAACTGGTAAGTATAGTTATTTCAATTTGAAATTATTCAATTTCTATAGCTCAGATTAAATCTCAGATTCGGTGCCCAAATAGATTAAGATATAATATTATCTTTAATGACATACAAGAGAGCGGTTTTGCAGAGGGTCATGAAGCGAGCCATGCTTAGCATCAAATTGCAAGACTGAGTCGCAACTCTGAGATCCGCCGCCGAACGAAAGTTGCTCTCTAGGGTTGCAACTCTTAAATGGAACTGGGCAGGACACCTGGCTAGAAGCAACGATAGTAGGTGGAGTAAGGCTGTCAACGAGTGGTATCCTAGAAATAGGAAACCTTGTATTGGGCGTCCGGCAGCTAGGTGGGTTGACGATATAAAGCAGATTGCTAAAAACTGGATTGCAAAGGCTAGGGATAGACAAAAATGGCGCGGATAAAAGAAGGCTTATATGCAGAAGTGGGTCGTGGAAAGCTAATGACGATGAATTGCTCTTGGTGTATTATTTAGGAGACAAAACATAAAACAGCGGAATTAAACATGTTGAAAATATAATTTGTCGATCGTATCCATGAACTGTAATGCAATTTTAATTCACGCTAAATAGTAATATAACATATTATACATAATAATAATCCTAAGCTGATAATTTATATTAGTTAATAAATATAAGTTTCTTTAGATTCTAAGACAATTACAGATTGATAAAATTCTCTTTACTTTATAACAGACCACAAAAATATTGTATTTTCAGATTTGATTCAGCCTATATCACTTCCAAACATTGAAGAGGTTTCGAATAATTTTGCTGGTCAAATGGCTACAGTCTCTGGCTACGGTGTTACACCTGATAGTAAGTTTTGATCTTCATTGTGCAAGTGCCTTTGAATCGCAGGGCCTGAGTTCGATTCCCGGTCAGGTCAAAATGGAAAACGATCTTTTTCATAATCCTATCTGTTATCCTAATCCTATCCTAACTAATATTATAAATGCGAAAGTAAGTTTGTTTGTTTGTTTGTTACGCTTTCACGCCGTAACTACTGAACCGATCATCATGAAATTTTGAATACAAGTTCTCTGGAGTACGGAGAAGGACATAGGCTACCTTTATCTAGGGAAAAAGTACTGTTCCCGAGGGATCGACATTCACGCGCGCGGAGCCGCGGGCGAAATATAGTTTTGTTAAGTATCCTATGACACAAGTTACTGTGGGGCTAGCTTAATTTGTGAGATTTGTCCTTATATAATTATTTATTTAAGCTGCGGTGCGAGTACGCTTTGCAAGTCCGTGTAATTGTGTCCACCAGAGAACTGCAATTATTGTCTTTTTCCCCTCACATGCTGCATTATTACACAGCCCATCTTTGGTGGCAAGTAGCCTTATTAACGTCTCACCTAGATATTTTTTACAGCATGACATATTGGCTGTTATTATTACGTTTTCCAGTGCGGCATAGGTACTTTTAATATAGCACTGCAATCGTGGTAAATGCATCAAAATGTCACGCATTACGGTGGACACGTTTTCGTGTGGTCTTTCATGTAGTATATTAAAACAGTCTTACAAAAAAGTACTCATAATACTAAAAAGTCATATCTTTATACACAATGTTACGGTAAACACCGTTGACCTACAAACCATCTGTGACCTGTTGGTTTTGTTATCATCCCGAATAGTAGAATAACTATTAAAATATAAGAAATATTTACGACAAAAAAACAATAGCGAAACGAAGTTCGCCGGGATAGCTAGTATTATCATATGATAATACATATTACAGATAATATATATTACAGCGATTGTCCGAAAACTATGTTATCGAGGTAGTAGTAGCACTAGTCAAGAAGACTTACAGATATTTTAGTTTTCTTCAGTAAAAATTATAGCCAAGATTATATATAAATAGATATAAGATTTTTTTTATTGCATTACAATGCTCAGTATAGAGCCAGAGGCCCATCCTCCCCTCTCCCCTCCCCATTTCCTTCCTCCAACTCCTTGAAAGGCCGACAACGCACCTGTGTAACACCCTGGTGTTGCAGTTGTCCATGGGCGGCGGTGATCACTTACCATAGGGTGACCCGCATGCTCGTTTGCAGCCCCATATCGTAAAAAAAAAAATATTACTATTGAAAATATGTGATGAAGAAGAACTCGGCCACAGGCAAGATTCGAATCCACGTCCCTTGGGTTTACGCCCTAAGTGTGATACCAACTACATCACCGTTCAAACACCACACCACCACACTTCGAATCGCCGCGTCGAATTCTCTCAGCACATATTACCCCTTAGGCATACGTATTCCAAGCATGCGTATTTCTTCAATACTACCTAGTCTTTATGAGTGGTAGTATTTATGTGGTTTTCTATTTCATTCATATCCGATGAATAGAAAGTTGATTAAAAAAGAACTATTTAGAAACACATTTATAAATAGTTTAGCTTTTTGTACAAATAGTGCTTATCTTGGTTTTCAGCACCAGTTGTAGGCATAGGCCAAGTCCTGAGATCTGTTGCCGTGCAAGTAATCTCACCGGCTGACTGCGGCATGTGGTATGGAACAACGGGCTCCCGAGATGAGAGCGTTTGTACCAGTGGGACTGCTGGAGTTGGAATTTGTGCGAGCGACTCTGGTGGGCCTTTGACGACGCTTAGTAACAACCGAAGGATACTGGTGGGTATATTACTACCGTATACTTTTCTCTTTTTCCACTCCTCATCCCAATTTATGTAGGGTCGAGACAACTTGGAGGTCTATCATACTTTTCTTACTGTGAAAAGTTTCGGCTTATTTTTACGACTGGCCACCTTCCTAACGTCAACCCTCCTTGGGAATGCTTTCGTTACACGGGATATATGTGCTTGTCCTTTTTGTTGCTTCTTACGACAGCTATAGGTCTGAATGGAGTGGTTCTGTATTCTATGCCGGAAACCACATGGCACCCGGAAACCACACGGCACGAATACCGTATACGAGTAATATTCTTCTTTTTGCAGTATTATACCGGGTGTTACAAAACTACGAAATAATATTTAAGGGGCATGACCAGTCCATAATATTAAACAACTTTCCCCATGGGACAAACTTTGAGACATGAAAAGAAAAATTCGATCTCCGATAAAAAATAAGCAGTCAGCTGATCTATTTTCTATGGAAGGTCAAAACTTTTTTTTTATCTTTCGATGTGTGTTCCCTGGGGATAGTTGTTAAAATCATGGACTGATCATGCCCCTTGAATATTATTTCGTAGTTTTGTAACACCCAGTATACAATGTCAGACTAAATTATCGCAATATATACAGCATTAACAAAAGTCTATGGTACTCGGAGGAGGTAGAGTATTTTATCTATATTTAAGTCTTTTATGCCATATTAGGCTCATGCTTACGAAGCGTTTCGAACGCATGTAGCGTGCGTGAGCAATCCAAGCACACAAAATAAATAAATGTAAGGGAAAAACGACACAGATGGAACTAGCCACACAGTAAGTTGTGAACTTGTGTCGTTGGATACTAACTCAACGATACTATAATAATTTATTAGTACATAAGAACATCAAGCATAAGACCATTTTCCATCATGCGCGGCCAAGTCCGCGACTCTGCAATACAAAAGCAGTATTTTATAGAAAGAGACTGACTGTCTGAAGACAGTATAATATTTTTTTAATGTTCGTGTTGTTTTTTTCAGATTGGATTGGTATCTTTTGGCGCCGGATGCGGCTTGAGTTTGCCCAGTGGCTATGTGAGGATAACACAGTACCTCTCCTGGATATTAAGTACTTAAATTACCTTTGAAATAATGTGATTTAGTCGTAATAATACAATGTTTTAATAAATATTTATAAGGCCACTTAACTTAATTTATGTTAAATACACTATATTTTGTACTTTTTATTTCAACTAGCTATTTTATGGTAAATACACTATATTTTGTACTTTTTATTTATATTTAAACTAGTTTTTTTTTAGAAAAAAATTAGAACACAAAAATATTAATAACTAGCTTTCGCCCGCGGCTCCGCCCGCGTCAATGTCGATCCCTCGGGAATATTACTTTTTCCCGGAATAAAAGGTAGCCTATGTCCTTCTTCGTACTCCAGAGAACTTGTGTGCAAAATTTCATGATGATCTGTTCAGTAGTTACGGCGTGAAAGCGTAACAAACAAACAAACAAACAAACAAACAAACAAACAAACAAACAAACAAACAAACAAACAAATAAACAAACAAACTCACTTTCGCATTTATAATATTAGTAAGGATTAGTAAGGATAAGGATTAAATATATAGGGACATATCCCACAAATTGAGCTAGCTCCACAATAAGCTGTGAACTTGTGTCGAAAAAAAATTGTATCGCTGAGTTAGTAGTATCCTATACTACTCAGCGATACAATTTTTTTTAATAGATACTTATGTAGATAAACATCCAAGACCCCATCAATCTGAAAAATCTGATATACTTCCGTGAACTCTAAAACATACTCTTGTTTGCAGTCGTCACATGTTAGTAAGTAACCACACATACAGAAATTACTAATTCGGAGGTACAGTAATAATAATGTCTACTAGAAGTGCCGGTAACGTAAAGCTGCGGTTTAACTGCCGCCAGCTGTGTCTCCGAGCCAGGTTTATCGTTCTACTGCAAAGACAATTTGTTCTAATTACTTCAACTTTGTAATAGATTGAGTGCTAGAATGTGTGGTAGTCTTTGTTCAGAAATACCTATTATTATATATTAATATTTACATACAATAAAATATTGTTATATATTTTTTTGTTAGTTTATTTTTGTAATCCTGTGAGGTTAATTAATTCTTATACATACAAAATGCGCGCGCATTTTGTATGTATCACATTTTATACTTTGTCCTAATATTTACATACAATAAAATATTGTTATATTTTTTTTTTGTTAGTTATAGTCTTTTTTTGTAATCCTGTGAGGTTAATTAATTCTTGGTTTACTGTCCGTTTGCTTTACTAATAAAATCGATTACCTACATCTAAGTTTGAATGATGCACGTTTTGCTGGCTACTCCGCATTATTTTCAAGAAAATGAAGATATGAGCTTGCGCGAATTATTTTGTAAGTATTACTGAAATTATTCAAATTCGCAAAATAGACATGGGTCTATACTAATTAGCTGGTATATTTTCTGTTTTATATTTTTAATACGTATACATTTTGATTTCTATCGATTTTGATTGATATTTATTTTAAATAGTATACTTTTTGAATGGTATACATTTTGGCATGTATACTACACAAGTTGTATAACAGGTGATATTTAGTGTTCATAAACGTTATAAATAATGGGTTTATGCTTTTTAAATTGAAAACTTTATGTACATTATAGCTTTTAAGAATATAATCGGTAATGATTATGTCAAGTAAACATTATATCTTTTGAACTTTATTGAAATGAAAATATAGAATTTGTTATTATATCAAACAATACGCACCCGTACTAAACAGGGTCTTGACGAGTTAATCCGAATGAGTAGTATCCCAATACCTTCAATATCTTCCCAGATTCAACAAATTTCTATCCTTAAGCGTCGGAAACACAAGAAGCGAATGAAACTACGCTCGCTAACCACCTGTAAAGCTACTCACCACGAGTATGGCGATGTCCTCCTGTGGGTCGAAGAATCCTGGGAAGACCTTTGTCCAGCAGTGGACTTCCTATGGCTGAAATGATAATATGTTATATGTTTTATTATGCGCACCGCCAAAGAGTGGAATTTATTGCCCGCGTCAGTTTTTCCGAGTACATATAACCCGACAGCCTTTAAGGCTAGAGTGAACACAGGCATCTTCTAGGCAAGCTCGCTCCATCGTAGATCTTGTCTTTACCCCCTGGGTTAGTCTAAGGTCAAAAGTAAGCCTATTAAAAAAAAAATAAAAAAAAAATAAGTAAAATGTACTTCTGTTTTTTTATTGATAAATACATGGATTTTTAGTTATGATGTATTTTACCTAGTCAGTTCTGAAAATCTACACTTCTACATCTACATCTACACTAATATTATAAAGAGGAGAGATTTGATTGTTTGTTTCTATTGAATAGGCTCCAAAAGTACTGGGCTGATTTACCTAAATAATTATTTTACCATTAGACTCCTAAATTATCCCTGATAAACATAGGCTACAGAATATTTAAAAAAAATTATGTCGCGAAATCTTCCCGATCTAAGACGGGGCGGGCCGCTAGTAATACGTATGTATTACATGCAATAGTATACTACTAGCTATACATATTATCACGTCTTTGCTCTTGCGGGGTATACAGACCTAGGTCTATAAGACCTTATGGCCACATTTAGCATTTTGGTGGGCGTGTAGATGGAAAACGTAAAAATCTCTGTTGTAAAAATGTCTGAAAATAAATCATTAATTAACAAAATAAAGAATGTTATCGAATCCATCAAAGAAATTCACAGACGAGGGAGATTGTGACAGTAATATTATGCGCTCAATTTGCAGAAAATATGTCATCAAAAATCGAGAACAATTATTATTAACCACTGGCTAAAACAAGAAGTAGTAATCTGGCACTAGTGCCAGATTTTGGGCATGCAGTAGCCACCTAACCCAATATGACATTCCAAAGAACAGGTTATATGACATGTAATCTTTACTTCCTTACTAATATTATAAACATGACGCGACACGTCAAAACGGCTGAACGGATTTTAACGAAACAGAACAGTACTTTTTCCGGGATAAAAGGTAGCCTTTGCTAATGCAAAGGTTACCTTTAATCCCGTTTTCGTGATTAAAGGTTAATACCTTTTATCACGAAAACGTACTGTTGCCGCGGGATCGATATTAACGTGAGCGGAGCCGTGGGCGACAACTTGTAAATAATAAGTCTTCAGGTTAATTTGTGAAGTTATATTTATGGTGTACAGCTGACAAAAGGTAACTTTATAGGCAGTGATTGCTTGCTAATCTGAAACCATAATCCAGGTGTGGTTCCTTTGATCCTTTGGGGGTTGCGAATCCCCAGCCGTTCAATGATGCCCAGCCGCTGTTCGTATGATCGGTGTGAGTCCCGCGTAGGAAAATTAAACTTTGTGCGTGTAAAAGTGGAAAACAGAAGCAAAATAGTGATGGGTCGCTCTGGATTCCTCTGATTTGCCCATTATCTAGATTCGGCTAAGATGACACACATTAATCGCCGGAGTTACGCGGTAGAAAATCGTGCTGCTCTCCATGTTCACAAAGTATACCCGTTGAATGAATTGAATTGTGGACAAAGTGATCACTCGTTTCTCGGGAAGACAAAAGAGAAAAATGTATTATGTTCTTTTATTATTAACCTGTACTGTCCCACTGCTGGGTAGAGGTAATGTTATTATCCTTATGCTTACTAATATTATAAATGCGAAAGTGAGTTTGTTTGTTTATTTGTTTGTTTGTTTGTTTGTTACGCTTTCACGCCGTAACTACTGAACCGATCATCATGAAATTTTGCATACAAGTTCTCTGGAGTGCGGAGAAGGACATAGGCTACCTTTTATCCCGGGAAAAATAACTATTCCCGAGGGATCGACATTGACGCGGGCGGAGCCGCGGGCGAAACCTAGTGTTATATAATTAAAATTATTTTGTCGTACCTATGTATAGCATAAAATACTCTCTCTCTGATTCTAGTGTTGTTCCGGTTTTGTCTTCGGCTGTGACACGTTGGAGCCGCTATTATGACAGAATTCAAGCTGTGATATAAGTTGGCAATAAAATACTATCTCCTTCTAATAAGATTTACTATTATAATTGTATTAGAGCCTGTCCTGACTAGACTTTAACTGTATATACATGTTATATACGTATGACTGTCTTCCCTGATTTGAAAGTGGGATCCACCCTTGGGTTCATCCCCGTCAATCGAACCGAATTTCTGCCTGTCTGTGTGTTGCTATCGCCGCCGAATCGCCACTGAACTTACGCCCAGCCGAAGATCTGCTGTACTGTACGCGATAACGCGGCGTAGTTTCGGCATAATTATGTCGTCTCTAATACAAATACGAGTAGGCAGCTGTTATCATATACAATATACAAATATTGCAGGCGTTATCACGCCGGACTTCAGCAGCCTTAAACTTTCGGCATAGTGTGTTTACAACTTTAGTTTTTTATTTTCTCCCAGATCAGCATGGAAGATTATATTTTGATAGATAAAATGCGTGATAAATTACCATATATGTTTACATCGACCAAACATATATTATTTTAGATATTTCTTAAGTTCATCACCACACACAATATTATTCAACGCGTTGTTTGTTTCGTGAAATTGTAGTGGGTCAGTAGTTCAAAATGTGCCCTGATTGCAAATGATTTGAACTCCGCCCGGCCATTCTGTATCACTAAGTTTGTAGACCAATCTGATTCAAGTCCGGTGAAGTAGCGAGAGCTCACTTGGAGCTAGCTACATAGTCCATTCGCTCAAAAAAAAAAAAAACTGACTCAAGTACGTTCAATTCGCCGACTTACTAACTACATCTGGTAAAAAAATTGGTTGTATGTAAAGTCGGTTTACAGACTATGATTATACGTGATAACGGCGGAAGAGAGGTAGATGCCACACTACCGCTTGCTCCGCGCTCTCGCTTGCACATAGAACGTGACACTTTTTCGTGCATGCAGCAGGCGTTCATCGATTTATAAGACGTTATCACGTAAAAAAAACTGTATAATTGATTATGTGAGTGAAGCAAGATTGAGTTCCAGTTACACTTTTCATTACTGGAAATAGATACTGTAACTTATGTATTAAACGGCAAAGTGGAGTCAGATAAGCATGTGAAAGTGTCTGCCCCACTATACAATATTTTATACTAAAAACGCCAGAAATATTCCCCTCTTATGATGTATACATGGTGAAATTTTGATCGTTTTGGACCCTTAAAGGGGTGACTCAGACCATCAATATGAACAACTTTTTCTATAGGACCAATGCTGGGAACTCATAAAAATTTCATCATTTCCATACAAAAGAGTCCCGCTGCCAGTTTGTATGGGAATGTCGATGTATTTTTGAGTTCCCAGCTTTGTTCCCATAGGAAAAGTTGTTCATTTTGATGGTCTGAGTCAATAAAAATATCGCCGTGTATATACATTGTTTTTATTATTTATTGTCATAGTGATAATAGAAATACGCATTCTGTAAAAAATCTAGCCTCTACTTATAACGGATCCAAAGATACAGCTCTGTGATAGATGGATGGACGGACGTACGGATAGCGGAGGCTTAGTAATACAGTGACATATTTTGGTTACAGAACCCTTAAAAGAAACTTTGGAAGGTTGTCTGTACATCGATGGTTACAAGTGGGGCTCACTACACAGGATCAAGAGGAATAAACAGAAATTCTTGCTTCGTCTCGTTAAGCCCCAGTAATATTTTCTCAATGGGGATTTTTCGAGGAAAAAGCTAATAATACAGTCCATTATACTCCGTTACAACGTATCCTTAATAATAAAAGACATTCAATGGTTTGTTATTGTCGCCGAGATCATGTTATGGTAGATTAACTAAAAGAGGTGTATTTATTAAGGAGAAGTAAACGATTTTCATTTCAAAATTGTTTTGTGGTTCGCAAATGTGATAGCAAAGGAAGAACATGTAGCTATAATTGGTAAATGCATTGAATATATGACTGTTTCATTTTATTGTTTGTAAACGTGTTATACCTTTCTATCCTTACTTAATATTATAAATGCGAAAGTGAGTTTGTTTGTTTGTTACGCTTTCACGCCGTAACTACTGAACCGATCATCATGAAATTTCGCATACAAGTTCTCTGGAGTATCCCGGGAAAAAGGACTATTCCCGAGGGATCGACAATGACGCAAGCGGAGTCACGGACGAAAGCTAGTTTATAATATTTTCTCTTTTCGGTTCACTATACCCACATAACATAACACATACTCAAAAGAAAATATCCACAGATTATCTAACGTAGCGTGGGGATTTCTTAGCGGGGATATTAGCGGACGACATAGTTTTTGTTTTGGATTGTTTTGTAGTGGACTTATTAATGTGAAATCGGTGTAATTTGGTGTTATAAATGCCCATGTATGAAAAATGCGTGGAATAACAAAAACTATCATTCAAATATATGCACTGCTTCATAATTTCGTTAAAAGATTTACAAAATATAAGGGAAGAACGTGTGATGAGAGTAAGCAAGCAATCGGGATCAGGTGCATATGTCCAAAACTACACGTTCAAAACCAAGGTAATTTTCAGCTCGTTCTGCACCCGATGTTCCTTGTACGAAGGACTTGCGCTAATAATCTCCACGCGTTTTTAGGGTTCCGTAGCCAAAGGGCAAAAAAAGGAACCTATATGGATTCGTCATGTCTGACTGTCTGTCCGTATGTCACAGTCACTTTTTTCCGAAACTATAAGAGCTATAGGGAACCCTTCATGGGGGAGCCCGATTCACACTTGGCCGCTTTTTTTTAACTGTACCAAATTTATATACTATAGGTAAATGGGCGTCTTAGATTGCAAATAATTTACTTTGTGCTTAAAACATTTTCAATTTTATAAACAGTAATATAGGTTGTGGGTAATAAAAAAAAAAGAAAAAACATTTATTTTAGACTAAAGTCCATATCGGCACATTACACTACAGAATAGGATAATTACACATTTTTCAAATTATTTTCATCCTTACCAATTATTATTTATTATAATTATTATTTAATAACATATACATAAATATGATGTTAACAATTGTCCTACGAAACTATTTTATAGTTTATCTGTAGAATCGAAAGATGTACAAACATTTACAATGGAGTGCTAATAATACTTCTTAACTTAAGAATGTAAATATAACAGTTAAATGACAAAAAAAAGGGACAATGTTAAAATTTTAACATAGAATCTATCTGATGTGGATGGTTATGTTACAACAATCTAAATTTTGAATTTAAAAGAAAAAGTTTAAGTTAGCAAATTATGTGGAGGTCTGTCTGAGTAATGTAATTGAGTCAAGTAGCAAGTGTTTATCATTAGGTATAAAGTACAAGTCATAAAAATCAAAAAGGTTAGTTGATCAACTGGTTAGCTGGCACTGGATGATTGACTCTGAATTCCTAAATGTCTGATTTTGTAATAAAGTAAGTGCAGTGCGAATCAAACCTGAATTTTTTTTTAATCGGCAATATACCTAAAGTTGATGGCCAGTGTGGTTAAAAGTGATTTGAGTACAATTACCAAAAAATAAGTTAGGTTTAATAAATGATGATTTTGAAGTTAGATTTAATAAAAAAAAAAACATATAGATAAGAATTAAATAAATACACAACTGAAATGCTAGGACAACTGTAAAAAAAATAACATATGAAAAACACAATAATGACATAAATCAGCTTATTAATGTCAAAACTATATTTAATATTACTCGTAAGTGGCGCCAAGGTGAAAAAGCTCAATTCCGTGTCGGTGGCGGACGTGAAAAATTAATACGCGCCATAATGGCGGCTGTCGGAGACTGATCGCCGACCGGGCATAACGGGACCTGTTAGCAGTTACATCAGATGACCGTTACCGAGAATTTTAACTCCTTTGAGTTGATTTTCCCAAACATGAGAAATAGGCAGATTATTTATCAGCCTAGTAGTCCAATGACTTCAATAACTAAATTGATTATGAAAATCACCAAAATCGTTTTTTGTCATAATCAAAATAAATCTTAATGAAAATAATGGTTGTACAATCTTCGAAGTAAACAAAATCATAACGAATTTTTCTTGTCTCTAAATTTAAGAACCTAAGTTTTCAGCTGCATTTGTGAACGTTAATGTCATTTGAATTGGTGTTAAGTGAATTTTTTGGAGAGTCTTTGCTTATATTAGCGAGTAGCCAAGGATAGATCGCAATGGCAAATTACTGTGGAAGCCCTCTGCCCCACCCTCTGACCTCTCAAGTAAGTCTTCTCTTATACCAAAATGTGAAAAATTAATGAAAAAATGACCAATCGCCAGCATTGCGGCATGCTGGGGCCTGTTAGCAATTATACCAAACGACACACACATTGCCGGGCTATTCGAGACCATACATTTTCAGTTGTGGTTTCCAACGATAACATACTCGTAGTTTGAGCTGGGTTAAGTTATTTTTTGCCGAGAAGCGTCACTTACATTAGATTGATATATATATACTGAAAAAACCTCTTAAACAATCAGAAATTTAACTTGTACAAGTATTAAAATGCAGTGAATGCGTTTCATTATTAAACGCATTCACTGCATTTTAAAACTTGCACTGCACTTTAATAGCTTCAAGCGCAGTGGCGCAAAGGTGGACCGACTCAATAACGTGTCCGCAGCTGGATATAAAAAATTAATATGTGTCACAGACCAATCGTCGGTCAGGCATGCGGGGCTGTTAATAATTATACCAAACGACATACGTATTTATGTGGGGTGGTTAAATGAGAAGAAATGTTACTTGTATAAGAATTTCAAATATATGGAATGTATTTAATAACGAGCTTCAACCGCAGTTGCGCAAAGGTGGCTCAATTACGTGTCAGTAGCGGGATGTGAAACATTAATGTGTGTCAAAGACCGATCGCCGGCTAGGCAGGCTGGGGCCTGTTAGCAATTATACCAAACGACACACGTGTTACCCGGGCTTTTTCGATTATATATGCAGCTGTGGTTTCAAACGATAACGTAGTTTGGGCTTGGTTAAGTTCGTTTTTGTCGAAAACGTTCGCTTTTAATTAGATTGATTTATTTATATTTATATATTAACAAATATATATACGAATATACCAAAACATCTAAAATGAGAAGAAATTTAACTTCTACAAGCATTATAAATGCAGTGAATGTGTTTAATAATGAGCTTCAAGCGCAGTGGCGCAAAGGTGGAAAGGCTCAATTAAGTGTCGGCAGCCGGACGTGAAAAATTAATGTGTGTGTCAGAGACTGATCGCCGGCCGGGCATGCCGGGGCCTGGTAGCAATTATACCAAACGACACACATGTCACCCGGACTTTTTCTAGCCCCTAAATTTAAGTGATTAAATTTTCAGCATCAACCTAATTTGAGTTGGTGTAAAGTTGGATTTTTTGCGAGTTTTTCACGTATTATAACGTAACGCAACATACGACCAAATATCAAATGATATGATACTACCATATAGTAGAAAATTAACTGCTAGAGCTTATAGCTAAGAATCAGTTGTTATAACGAATTTTACTTAGAACAAATACAATATTTTTACGAATACGGATGTTCAGAGGCGGATCTATACAGAGTGAAATTGAATTCATTAGCAAACTTTTTAGAAGTGACTCAGACCACGAACGTTCACTATGGGACCAAATCCGAAATTGCAAAAATAAATTCAGCTGTTCCATAGATTTTGACCGAGTAGATATTTCACTTTTGTATGAAAAGCAGATAATATTTTCTCGATGTCGAAGTTAATCCCATAATGATAGTTGTTCTGATTCGTGGTCTGAGTCACTCCTTAAACGTATGCTAATGAATTCAATTTCACCCTGTATAGATCCGCCTCTGAACATCCGTATTCGTAAAAATATTGTATTTGTTCTAAGTAAAATTCGTTATAACAACTGATTCTTAGCTACGCTACTAAGCTATTAAATTTTTGCTGTCTCCTATCAACCATACGAAGTGCAACGACAGGGGGAAGGATATTCGGCCATAGGCATTGTATTGCCGCCTTCCATCAACCTTTTAGCCTTGACGTGCAGAGACGGTGTGCGTCGTGCACTATTTGGTGCATTAAAATCCGCGAGCAAGCCACATTTTGTAGCCCCTTCCTAAGCTCTTAGGCACGTTAGGGATAATCCGCCACTTACGGATGTTACAGTCATAGTGTTGTCGTATCTCTAATCATAAAAATGTTTGACGGGCAAGCTCGTTTCAACTGATAATCTGCTACATTATAAGATAACCAAAAGCTCACTTATTATATCATGATATAGCATCATGGTGTAAAAGAAAAATAAAGCTAATGAAGAAGTATCTTAAATTTTAAACAAATTAATGTCAAAGTTAAACATTTTGACGTCGCAAAATTAAACACGCCATCCTGGGGCCATGGGGTATCAGATTCAATTCTCGGCACGGGAATATGTTTGTTTGTATGTGTTTGTGCTATGAAACGAATATCTAACTCACAATACAAGATATTCTAAAATATAGAGAGTGCAGCATGTTACCATGAATACCTTGATTAACGTTGTGATACTAAGGGCTATCAACATAAAACCACCAAAGGGCCCATAAAGCTCACACGAGGCCAGGTTCATTCAAAGTTAGTGTAATGAATACGTGACTTATCGCCAAGTATACTAAAATGACGTCATATGCAGGCGACACTTGCCACTTCTAGCTTCGAGTGATCACAGAGGAGTACTACGGAACGAATGTCTAAGAAAAAAAAATTATTTGCACTCCGGGAGTCGCTTTTGCCGCCGCAAGTCTCAGGTCACGTGTCCGTCTTACGAATTTTTACGTGTTCTGACGCGAGTTTAACATTTTTTGCCCACCCCAAAAAGTGCATAACACCGCGAAAGAAGTTTTCACTAAAAAAACTGAAATCTGAAAGTGTGCATCATGTTACTATGAATATATTGATTACCATTGTGATACGCATTATATCGCCATAGAATCACCAAAGGTGGACCTTTTGGTGACAAAATACAGAGGGTATATCATGTCACCTCAACTAGTCATTTTATATAGAAGGAATTAAATTAATACCTTGATGAACTTTACTTTCTTCATCATACGCATTACATTGGGTACGTATTAGAACATGTAAAATCGATACTAATATAAAAAAGCTGAAGAGTTTGTTTGTTTGAACGCGCTAATCTTAAGAACTATGGGTTTAAACTGGAAAGTTCTTTTTCTGTTGGATAGTCCACTTATTGAGGAAGGCTTTAGGCTATAAAACATCACGCTGCGACCAATAGGAGTGAAGCATCAATAAAAATGTTTTAAAAAAGGGGGAAAATTATTTATTTATACAAATAAAAAAAAACTAATGAATCATAATAACAGAAATTGCCACGGGAAAAGCTAGTAAAAATATATACAGTTATAATGACGATGTACAAAACCCCTAAAATGACACCAAATAACACCGACCTATAAAGCACCAAAGTTTGCAGTTCTTAATATCCAGATTACCTTATGATTCAAAATATCTCTAACTAGCTGTTGCCCGCGACTTCGTCCGCGGCAATTTCTGTTATTATGATTAATTAGTATAGATGAATAATTTTCCCCCGTTTTCAAAACATTTTTTATTGATGCTGCGCTCCTATTGGTCGCAGCGAGATGTTTCATAGCCTCAAGCCTTCCTCAATAAATGGACTATCCAACACAAAAAGAATTTTGCAATTTGAACTAGTAGTTCCTGAGATTAGCGCGTTCAAACAAACAAACATACAAACAAACAAACAAACTCTTCAGCTTTATAATATTAGTATAGATTATAATAAAAAAAGGAAACAATGTCATAGTCTAAAATACCTAGAGCCGCAGTTCTAACCTACTATTCTTGTAGCAACTCCTTTCTGACGGCAATTCGTTTTCTGGTGGGTCGCAGTTCCAACCCAAATTAACCTAATATTCTGGAAGCAGCTCGATTCTGACAGTGACTTGTTTCCTGGTGGGTCGCAGTTCTAACTCAACCTAACCTACTATTCTGGTAGCAGCTCGTTTCTAACGTCCACACATCCATGGGACTGAATGGAGCGGCCCCATATGCTAGGCTGGAAACCACACGGCAAAAACAACACAAAAATCCTATTTGATGTAAACGGCTCGACTGATTTGAATAAAACTTATGTACGAACCATCGCTAGACAACCTGCTTTCAATAAAATTAACTGCATCTTAATAGGTTCACCTGTTTAAGAGCTACGGTGCCACAGACAGACAACACACATAGCGGTCAAACTATTAACAGCCATCTTTTTGCTTTTGTTGTTAAAAATTTAAATTTAGCAACACGAATCATCAACGTGTAATAAATTACGTATGAAACTTATTTTGATCGTTCTGGGGTTCTGGGGTTTCACTTAAAGGGGTGATTCAGCCCATCGATATGAACAACTTTTCCTATGAACAATGCTGGGAACTCAAAAAAAATGGGCAGTTCCATATAATAAATTGCGGCCGCACGGTCTATTTGTTTGGGAACGTCAAAAATGTTTTTGAGTTCTTAAAATTGGTCTCAAAGGAAAAGTTATTTATATCAACGGGCTGAATCATCCCTATAAGGGTACAGAAATTCACTGCTTAGGCTAAAGGGCAATGTTATGAATAATCTTTCATATAAAAATAAACCGATTCTAATCAAACTACTGAACCGATTGTGATGTTTTATTGGGATCAATTTAAAAGTATACCCTTTTTATATAAATGACGGAGTACTGAAATAACAAATTTTTAAAAATACAACCGACTTGATAACCTCCTCCTTTTTTTAGAAGTCGGTTAAATGTAGAACGCAAGAAAACGTACTTAAATAAACGAATCGTATTCCGTCGTTCCTTGAACTATTCCATCAATGTCCTTTAGATGTTTTGACGGAATTGAAGCGAAATAAATTTAGTTTTACTCTTGTTTTATTACTTTTCTGTACGGAGAAAACACTCTGCTTATTGCGTTTTAAAGATTTTCTGATAAAGGTATTTGTATTATCAATTGTAGTATCTTATAGTATCTAGAGAATATATCTTTTTGTAACCGACTTCAAAACACAGGGAGGTTCAGAATCATTCGGTTGTATTTTTTTTATGTTGAATTCTCTCAATCTCCATGCTTCGCGATTCTGGAATGCTTTGCCCGTTGACATAAAAGAAATTTCTACTAAATTTGCCTTCATAAAATAATATTATCCATTTTAGTACCATCACGAGTAGAGGCAAGCGCTGGTAATAATATTTTGTAGGTATATTACCTATTTTGATTCCCAAGAGCAATAGGTACCAAGCGGCCTCCTATCGTTCCGCTAAGCGCCGCGCGCTGTCGAACGTAAACACATTACTATTAATTTAGGTTAGGTGCTGCTATGATTTTATATTTACTTGACTTTACGTGGTTCGAAAATTTATATTCAGTAGTTGTCTACGTTACTAACAACTGTCTTAACTAATTTTTAATTCAATTTGTATGAAATTTTACTTTACCGAGTACGTTTATAAGTTGGTCGATTATAACTCTTTAATTTATAAACTCTACTTAGCTCTGATAGTTTTAATTTAAAGTTTGTTAAATATACTACTGCTGTGATTTTTTTCACGTGTTCATATACAACCATTTAGTAGATAGAGGGGGGGGGGGAACCATAATTCCGAAACGGATAAGTAAATCTCGAAAAATGATGTTCAAAGCTCACAATATTTTTAAAATACCTATACAACAACAGCTTACACGACTCCGCTTTTTACTTGTATGGGAGCTACCCTAAAAAATTTCTTTACAAGATTTTATTTTACAGTTTTTTTGGCATGATTAGTATGCATATCTATTCCAAATTACAGCTCTCTAGTACTACACCACAGCTTAAAATAAAACCGGACCTTTTTCTGTTAGCGTTCAAGCCACCAAAGCCACCATACATAATAAAGAAATTATATAAAAAAAGTGCTATAAAACAATTCTAACAAGTCTTATTCTTCCTTTACTCTCTATTATTCTCGTAAAAACATGTTCCGAATGATACTGCGTAAAACGATTAATAAATCCCTTTCTTGCATGTCCGAGTATCCTTACAATAATACCCTCAGTAAAATAAGACGGTATCATTTGCTCCAGCGGCCTCCAATCCTCCCGGGGAGGGTAATCGCCTAATTAATACCTGCTGTCGGATAGTTTTACGGCTTTGCTAACTTACTGTGAATAGGGAGAGAAAGCGATGGTATTCCATAATTAGTATAACTATTTCTGGGCGTCAATTTATATTCCTAGATTACATTAGTTATTATGTACCTTCCTTCACCTTCTTATATTTATATAGAGGTAGGTCAACAAATTAGGCTGGTTTTATAGTGACGCGTTCGCCAGTGCAGTAGATAAGCGTCTCGGGCCACGAGCTATGAGCGTCAAGGGATCGTTACATAGTAAAATAAACCGCGCGGATGGCCCGCGCTGACGGCATTTCGGCCGTTCTTATAAACCGCGCGCGAGCGAGGAGTCACAGCGTCCAGTGTGCGTTACACAGTCACGCCTATCGGACACGCGTATGCACACCGCCTTAACACCTGTACTAGGCCGCAAACTGCATGGCACTAAATCATTTTATAGTTTCGATCGGGTCATACGCGTACTTATGGGCCGCGCTTGCCATCCGCGCGGGCGGTAAGCGCGACTGTAAAACTAGCCCTCAGATCATTGTAGTGCTTGGACGAGTTAATTCGTCCAAGTTGTAGTGGCAGAGGGCGGAATACTACACATTACCTACATGTTAATTTTGGCTACTTGTTTTATGATTATTATAACAATAAAACTAATATTTTAAATAAAGTAGTGGCAAACAATTACTAAATCCCTTTCTTGCATGTCCAAGTGTCCTAACAATAATACCCTCAGTAAAATAAGACGGTATCATTTGCTCCAGCGGCCTCCAATCCTCCCGGGGAGGGTAATCGCCTAATTAATACCTGCTGTCGGATAGTTTTACGGCTTTGCTAACTTACTGTGAATAGGGAGAGAACGGTATGGTATTCCATAATAAATGTAACGTCTGTTACTGGGCACTAATTTTTATTCTTGGTTTTATAATGAATAACTAGTTTCGCCCTTTGATTCATCTGTGAGGCTCTAATTTTTTTGTAAAACATGTAATGCAACATTTTTTCAATTGAAGTGTTAAAGTATGTATGTCAAAGTAGCTATTGAAGTGATAACGGGCAGGTTAAATCCGATTTTCAATGTGACAGAAAGGTTCTCAGGGCAAGTTCAGCGTTAAACACTATTTGCTTACTTTAGTGTACATCATTTTGATAGTCACTTCAAAATACATTACGTTATTTATATCTTAAATAAAAACAGTCAATCATACTAAAGCCGCAATGTACCTATTTTGAAGTGACTATCAGCGTTGTACACTAAGTTAGTAAATAGGCCGGCAGGTCGCAAGAAAAACGCTGCATGCAAGCTGCTTTCAGTCGGTGATTTTGAAAATCTTAAGGGAAGGCATATGTTTTGATCAGCAGTGAACTTCTGCAAAAGTCTTTTTTAGGGTTCCATACCCAAAGGGTTAAAACGGGACCCTATTAATATCGCTCCGCTGTCCGTCTGTGTACGAGCGAGCTCCTACATTGCATTTATTTATTGACCGAGCGAGCGAAGCGAGCGAAGTGTCTCAGTTTCCACTGGCACAAAATTCTTTTGTCCGTCTGTCTGTCTGTCTGTCTGTCTGTCTGTCTGTCTGTTCTCGCCTACAGGGCGCATTTCTCAACCGATTCTCATGAAATTTTGTGAGCAGGTTCGGTAATTATATAGAATTTTTTTGTCGTGCCAGTTTTTCGAAATTTAAAAAAATGGCGGATATATGGGGGTCTAAAACTTAAAAAAACTCATAGCACAGCTATTTGGAAAAAAAATCAAAAATGTTATTAGACTTTTTTGTTATTCTCATTAAGACACAACGTTTTTGTCTGAACAACTTTTTTATACGATAAACTTGAACGTGTTTATAGTCGGCAATTTGCCCAAAAGTTGTCTGAAATCGATTTTCTGTATATTTATGAAAGAAGTTGAAGTACGTGAAGTGGAGAGGGAGTGAAGTTGAACAACTTTCCCTAAGGAACAAAAATCAAAATATGAAAAATATTATTTGGCTTAAAGCATGATATTACTTTTATAATTGAAAACACTGAATAAACTTTGAATCCTGAAATAAAAAATAAAAATAAATAAAAAAGGATTCACATGCTATCCTGTGACTTGAACCCGGGGCTTATAGATGCCGGCCACTTCTCAACGTAAAGTTCGCATGTTTGTCTGCCATAATAGTTGAAAATTAGCGTCCTATTAAAATTTTGATATTAAAATTTTGACCAATTGGTAACATAACAACTATGAAACCGGGTACTTAAACTTTGCCTCCTATTCACCCATGCCAAGTTCGCTATTCCGATATTTCCGATCTTGAAAAGGATCATTCCAACTTAGTTAACGTGTAAAAAAAATCATACTAAACATGGTGCTCAAGGGCCGTGTTTCCATACAAGAGTAGTCCCCTGATTTCTCGCCGGATAGTACCAATAGAGTAATGATTTTTTACTAAAAAAATCCGTATGTTAAAATTTTGTGCGTGTTGCGAATTTCTGTTGTGTTCAAACATCAAGAAAACAAATTTAGGCAATTATATAAGAAAAAGAAACGCAGAAACACAGCCATAGCTTATTTTAAATTTTTAATGTAAAAAGAAATTAAATCGGTTAAGTTTTGGAGAAGAAATCAGACTACGAAGCGTTAATTTTGTGTAATTTTTATAAGTATTTTCCGGCCGAGCTGCAGTTATCTCTATCGCACTCTGCGGGGTTTGTTTGGTTTGGGCACGCGGCGCGACAGCAATAGATATTATAAATATCTATTTTTCAATTCTCTCGAGCTTAGTGTTTCCTCTCAAAAAAGGGTCTGGTCGGGTCTTCTGGTAAAGGGAATGTAGGTTTAAATTTCCGTTTCCTCTGATACCTAATTAAGAGCAGAAGGAAATCATCCTTTAGTCAATTAGCATATCAGTAACAGATATATTTTAGAGCACTAGAGGGCAAATGTGGATGTTGGTTGTAAGGGCTCGCGAGGTCTACTGTTCTCGCAGAACCACTAGTAGTTATGCTGGCTACAGCTAATTGTTTACTTGAACAGTGACAATAAACCAGTCTTACGACATACACGCGTCGCTCATTTGCTCTAACATTCTTTAAACATTTTTAACATCCTAAACGTAGCTTCAAACTCGAACATCAAATGTGAGGTCTCTGACCCCATAGTCTGTACTGTCGGTCTGTCTGTCTGTCTGTCCGTCTGTCACCTGGCTGTATCTCATGAACCGTGATAGTAGAAATTTTCACAGATGACGTAGACAGTTGAAATTTTCACAGATGACGTATTTCTGTTGCCACTATAACAACAAATACTAAAAAGTAGAATAAAATTAATGTTTGAGTGGGCTCCTATACAACAGACATGATTTTTTTGCCGTTTTTATAGAACGGTACGGTATCCTTCGTGTGCGAGTCCGCCTCGCACTTGTCCGGTTTTAAATCGTTAATGGGGAGAGAAGGAAACATAAAAATGTATGGGCATAGCTATTTTTGAGAAAGCTTTACTTAAACCTATAGCCTAATTGACTTAAACAAAGAGTTACCATACAAAGTGGAATTGACATAGGCTATGAGTATATAATGTGGCTTACTATATCAAACGACAAATTAAAAAACTGTACTTTCAAATGGGGAGTCGTCGAAGGGACTTTATGTGTTCCGGATGAGATTGAAAAAAGTTGAGCTATAGCATGCCTATAGCTGACCTCCTACGTGAGTATCGGTGTTCGCATATTTGACGAGCTCTACTTGTGGTCATCAACGCAGGGTACCACATCGAAGTTCTCGGGTTCGATCCCGGTCAGGTCAAGGCGGAAATGATCTTTTTCAATTTGGCAAACAAAAAAACAAAATCAAATATTTCTTTCAAAAACAAATAAATAAAGTCACGCAAAAAAGGTACTATAAGAAGAAATAGTTTGTTTTAAAGTCCCAGAGGTAACCGCGTAAGCCGCTAAGTTGTCACGTCGAACTTGTTTCTTCAGTATCTGTTCAAAGTAGTTTGTTATTGAGATCACGCGCCGTGACCTAACCGCTTGGATGTTACCCAGCAAATTGATATTTCTCTGATGCTGTATACAAATAAAGTGGATGACGATAATATACAGGCTGATTCCGAAACCTTACGAATATGTTACATTTTGGGAATATCGATTAACTTAATATTAATGAAAATGAGACACAGGTCTCAATTTTATAAAATAAAATATTTCTTTCAAAAACACATAAATAAAGTTACGCAGAAAAGCTGATATAAGAAGAAATAGTTTATTTTAAAGTCCCGGAGGTATCTGTGTAAGCCGCAAAGTTGTGACGTCGAACTTGTTTCTTCAGTATCTGTTTAAAGTCGCTTGTTATTGAGATCACGCGCCGTGACCTAACCGGGTGGATGTTACCCAGCAACTTGATATTTCTCAGTTGCTGTATACAAATAAAGTGGAAGAAGAAAATATACAGGCTGATTGTAAAACCTTCCGAATATGTTAGATTTTGGGAATATCGATTAACTTAATGTTTATGAAAATGAGACACAGATCTCAATTATAATATACTAGTTCTAATGCTGGCGCAGCTGCGGCCACCGCCGAGTCCCTCAAACGTCACAAATATGCATGCCTTGGCAATGGCTACATATTTGAGCCGTTTGGGGTGGAGACTCCATAGTCTCCACCCCAAATTAAATTTTTCTTAAAGCCAATTTATGAGCTGAAGGGCCCCACGGACCCATGTCCGTGGGGCCCTTCAGCTCATAAATTATTTAAAACCATAAATAAGCGACTGGTCGAGGTATCTGGTGACCAAAGGGCTGGCAATTTTTTTGCACAACGCATTAGCATTGCCATCCAACGTGGCAATGCGGCCAGCCTTTTAGGCACCCTACCGGAAGGCAATGATCTGCGTGACATTTTTTATTTATAGATAACTTTTATTTAGTGTACATATTATACAGTTATACTAGTTCTAGTTGTTAGTAAGTATTATTTTTTAAGTTGATTTAGATATAAATAAATTTCCTTACTAATATTATATTTCAAATGAAGAAAGTGGCAATGTACATTCGGTATTGTCCAGAAATCTTAATATATAAAACAAAGACGTGTTTGTTCGAACACCTATAACTTAAGCACGTGTGAACTGATTTTTATAATCTTTGATATGCTGGATATGAAAGAAATGTTTTTAACTAAAAATAATAACAAAGTGACGTGTGCCGAGATAGGTAGCTAGTCTAAGTAATATTTGCACATACCATACTATACAGAAACCAATGCAATCAAGAAAGCGTACCAATTTGATCGAGAGACCGGTTGATCATTTGTAATCATTGAAAACGTTTGGCGCGCAATAATCTTTTTTCAAACACACATACTAATTAGGTCTTTATCTCTCACGGGGTAGACAGGCCTTTAGGCCATTAGACATAAAGGCCTCGTTTAAGCATGATAGTGGGCGTAGGGTGTAATAAATGGAATGAAAATAGTGCGAGTTACTAGCCGTGTCATCTATGAGATGTTACTTCGCTTCACTTTTGTGTTTTCTGCAGGTAAAGTTTATAGTTATTCTACTTTCTCTGTTTCTCCCAGTTCAGCACGAAACAGTAGGTACTTTTTTCATAGCAATACGAACTCCAAAATATTTTAATCCATATCCATAAATATTAAAAATGCGAAAGGAACTCTGTTTGTCTGTCTGTCTATCTTCTTTTCACGCTTCAACCATTGAACCAATTTGAATGAAATTTGGAGGTAGTTTGAGGCTCGGGAAAGGACATAGGGTACCTTTAATTCCGGGAAATTCTACTTTTCCCGAGGAATCGACACTAACGCGTGCGGAGCCGCGGGCACTAGCTAGTTTACAATATATGGGCAAAACTATTTGATATTTTACTTTCATCCACTTTCTATTTGTTCTCAACGTAATATTGTGAAACAATCAAGTCCTGAGGTTGATGAACTGCAATTATTTCAATATTAGTTCGGGACTTTGCCGGAGCGCGATGAATTTGGGACTCTCGGTTAGTGAAACGTGAACGTAATCCTTTCTGTGAGAATATAGAGTTAATTTTACAGTACATACCTAATAAACTATCTCAACTTCTTATAGACCAGGGCAGGGCTGTGTCACTCCCCGTGAAGGTATCGAAAACATACCTGCACCGCGACACCTTCGAAGGTGAAAACCGAACAAATTCGGTAGGTAGGAACGACGCGCGTTTGGTCTTATGTGTTCACCGACTTCAACGAATTATGAATCGTATATTCAGAGTTATAAGTATAAAATTGGCTTGCTGTAGGTATCTAAATGAAAAGGTGCTGCATTCTGGCGCGAGCTAAATTACACCGTATCGGAACTACATTAAGTTGATATTTCTGTGAATAATCACAGAGTGCTACTTCTATACTTTAGTCTAGTACTTATTCTGTGGCCGTGTGACGCTGGGTTGCACCCTTTTGCTAGGATTAGGAGGCGTTGAGCTGAGAAGGCGCTCATCGCAGTTACATGCTCAGCTGAGGAGATTTCGAGCCTGAACCACTTTTTAAACAGTGTAATGCTTTAGCTACGAATGCGACGTAGATTTAATTTGGTATGAAGATACGTTGGAAACACAAGGATTCTAAGAAATTGCGCTTGCCAACCCGCCTGCCAAGCGTGGTGAGTATGATAATATCCTCCCAAGGTACGTACTTCGTTGCCTTTTTCGGAGAGGCCTTTATTCGGCGGTGGGCTCGGCTGTAATGATGATGACGATAAAGATGATTTGTGACGTTAGGAAGATATCTTTTATATAGGTTTTATCACTAATGTTTCCGGTGTCTCGTTTTAACAGAGGCCCCCCTCTAAAGGCATCGCCCTTGAAAGGGGTGAAATGAGGGGACGCTGACTTAGGAAATACAAGCTAAACAAAGCTCGTAAACATCAATAAGACCTCTCCAACCCGTCTGGCCAAATCCTCTGTCTGCTCTGGCCAAGTATGGCTCCGGTAGTACAGAGAGGGTCAAACTCCTGCAGTGGAGACTAAAAAGACCTAATGATAATGACGATGAGGAGAGGCTGACGATGTCATGGGTAACTTCTAGTATTCAGTAAATTATTTTTAACAACTCGTTTCTGACGTCATATTGCAAAATCAAGTCGATAGGTTGATGCACTGCAAAAATTTCAATATTACATTGTTTGGGATGTATCCGCTGCGCGCTGAACTCGGGCCCGGTTAGTGACACGCGAACGTGATCCGTTCTGTGAGAACACAAAGAACGCTTTACGTGTAGAGATACGTGTAACTGTAATCCTTCATATAGACCGGGACCATTTGTAATAAATATATAAGGACAAATCACACAGATTGAGCAAGCCCCACAGTACGGTGTGAACTTGTGTCGTAGGATACTAACTCAAATCCTATTCTTCAGCTCTCCGAATAGCAGAATAACTATTAAAATCTGAATGCTGGCATATCAAAAAAATGCCACGTGCAAACCCTGCATGTAAACGAAATGAAGATGCTACGCTGGGCTGGCGGTGTCACGAGACCAGACCGGATAAGAAACGAATACATTCGTGACAGCTATAAAGTTGCCCCAATCCAAGATACACTTCTCGAAAACAGATTGAGATGGTATGGCCACACGCAGAGAAAAGGAATGAACCACGTGGTCAACATCTCCCTAAATCTCCCCGAAAATCCAAGAGGGAGAGGCAGACCAAAATCCACGTATTGGTCTACAATCCAAAAGGACCTACAAACCCTGAACACCGCGGCTGAGACAACCCAGAAACAAGAGATCCGGCGCAAATTGACAAGGAGATCCGACCCCACATAGGTGAGAAAAGGAAGAAAGCAGAATAACTATTCAAATATAAGGTATATTTACGCCAAAAAATAAAAGCAAAACAAAGTTCGCCGGGACTGCTAGTTTTAATACACTTAAATAGATAAACATTCAAGACCCAAGCCAATCTGAATAAGATCATTTTCCGTCATTACCTGGCTTGGGGTCGAACCCGGGTCCCTGCGATTTAAAAACTGCCTTTAAATTGCAGGGTACCGGCCAAGCAGTTAAAGATGACACCTCTGATCTGAAATCAATTTAATTACTTATTAAAATTAAATATGACAAATAAAAGCTAACTCAATAATAAATTTTACTCCATCGAAAAAAAAAATTAAATAAAATAACTTAGAACTTCTGTACTAATTCAACTGGTTGATACTTAAGAGGTCTAAACGCGTTGGCTACTTTGGATATTTTTGTTTTTTGGGAATATTCAAGGGTTATTCGAAAAAGAAAAACATATGATGGCTGCCTTATCTGTAATGCAATAATAATCAAAAGTTTCAAGGTTAATTTTAATGTATTTGGTGAATAATGCTATATACCGAGTAAATTAGACGTGATTTGGAGAACTTTGCAATTTTTTTCTATCGAGAAAATTTAACGCAATCGTGTTTTTGAGTCATATAGTTACCAGAGTTAGTCCTGAACTTTGCTGCATTTTTATTTCAACTTGAGTATTTAATTATTATTGATATAACAGTCAATCATGCAAAGCAGTGTGAGGTAGTACGGGCCCTTAAGAGCTAAGGTCTTGTATGTGTCACTGTGGGGAAAGAAAGGCACAAAACGATTTTTTTTAAAGGAAATTAGTTAGCTTGGTGGAATTCAATAGTTTGTTCATGTTGATATGTTAAGCTTGTGTACAAAATAAAAAAAAATGGTTGTCTGTAAAGTCAGTTTACGTACGATAATTTAACGTAATAATGGCGGAAGGCAGAAGAAGACAGATAGATAGACTAGATGTCACAAACCGAACCTCAGGCTGATCGTGCCTTTCTATCGCTTTTTCCGCGCTCTCGCTTGCACACGGAACTTGACACTTTTTCGTGCATGCAGCCAGTGTTCATCGTTTATTAAGACGATAAAACGTCAAAAGAAATATATATACACGAGACGTCTACGGAAATATTTGCTATAAGTAATAAATTTGCCTATAACATGTAGGTAATGGAATTTCCGCAGTACTTCTCCGGTAACTTTATTAAAAGTTCGCGACGTGATATCTTCCCGCACGAGACGGGCCAATTTCGGCGAATTTTTTATATGTCACATTTTAAAACAGTCATCGTATTACCGAACTGTAAGCAGCTGTTTTATATTGATTGACAATATTTTAATAATTTATATCACGCAGTAAACGACACATACATATACAGCTGATTTTGAACCCCCTAGCTATATTGAAATCTGGGAATCAGAATCCCTAATGGAACACAGAATTGCAAGAAAAAAAGGTAATAAGCGAAAAAAAAAAATTGGACCTTCCATAGAAACTCGCCCAGCTGAACGGCGACTTTGTATGGAAAACACTAATATTTTTTTTCGATTTTCAGCTTTTTTTCTTTCAATTCTATAATTCATTGGGGCTTCTGATTCTGAGATTCCAATAAAGCTAGAAGGTTCAAAATCACGTTGTATTATATGTGCATATTATCACATCTTCACCTTTTTGGGGTAGACAGTGCCTGTGATTATTCATCATTTCGAGTAGGTGTCACGATCAATCGACCTTGCGCACCCGGGACCAACGACTTAACGTGCCTTCCGAAGCACGGAATTATCTTGATTATCAGACACAGGTGATTCAAGCTGAACTATGGAGGCAGTTATTTTAATACTGTGATTATTTATGTGTATACAGGCCACATAATGGTATGTTTATACAAGAATAGCTCAATATATATGCTATTTTAATGTTTAATCTAATTGTACAGTTTTATCACTCTTTACGCGGAATCCTAGAATCGACTGCCTAACAATTTTTATCATAGGAAGTAGGTACTTAAGCAAACAGGTGGAAGGACCATCCGTTCTAAAACGTTGACTTATGTCTTTGATGTTGACTGAGACCGGCCTTGGGTACTCCACGCGAAGCCCGATGCGCCACGCAACGTAAATCCCGACGCACCGCGCAAAGATCCGCGTAAACAAATCTTTAAAATCACATAGAAAACCTTAGACAAGAATAAATAGGTAGTTTATTTTACGGTCTCCGCAGTGACTGCATAAGCCGCAAAGTTTAACCCTGTCGAAGTCGCGTCGAAGTCGCTTCTTCAAAATCTGTTCATAGTTTGTTATGGGGATCACGTGCCGCGATCTAACCGCGTGGATGTTTCTCAGCAAAATGGTTAATAAATATTGTACATACTTGTGTATACAGAGTGTAAATTTACGCTCAACAAAGTCTTGAAGATTAGAAATTTTAACCAGCTAGTAAATTGGTTTGGAAGGTCCAAATTTGTATTGTTTTTTGAAAGAGTGATAGATTGTTTCTATGGCTACTATAAAGAGGGGAAGAGGAAGACCTCAGATCACCTGGTTGACGAATGCCCAGAGGGATATGAAAGAGATGTGTCTGAGGAAGGGGACGCATAGCGACGGACCACGTGGCGTCGCACGATTGGGAAAGCCGACCCCATGTAGCGGAAGAAGGCGAGGCCAAAGAAGAAGAGGAAAGGGTGAAAGATGGGGTAAACATTAAATACTTTCAAGCATACCCAATACAAGCTAAACAAAGCTTATAAACATCTAAGACACCTCTCCAATCCGTCTGGCCAGCGTGGAGAGTGTAGGCCAAGTCCTCTGGCTGCTCTGGCCAAGTATGGCTCCGGTAGTACAGAGAGGGTCGTGCTCCTGTAGTGGAGACTAAAAAGGACCTGATGATGATGATGATACCCAAGTGGGTATCAAATGGAAGGTTATGTCGATTACATTTAAAAACAGTTGGTAGCATGAAAAATCTAGTTTTTACACGGCTCCCATAAATGTAATGGATTTTCGAGTTCATGTATGCATGTGAGTTTCTTTATTCCATCATAACTTCTGAATGCCTCAACGGATTCCAATGCCTATCATTAGAATTAAGCTATACATCCAAGTGGCACCTGTACCACACTCTCACAGAAAATAGAAGTTTGAGTTGAAGCTTTACCGGTTCTATGCTTCATACGGCAAGTGAGAGCGCCGAAGGCCCATCCTCCAACCCCCCATATCACTCCCCCCATGTCCTCCCCAACTCCTTGAAAGGCCGGCAACGCTCCTGTCATACCCTGTGATGCAATTGTCCATGGGCAGCAGTGATCACTTACCATCAGGTGAATCGCTTGCTCGTTTGTCTCCTATATCAATAAAAAAAAGATTATTAAATAGGGCTTGCTTTGCTTTGTATTATTTTGCATTGCTTCCTGTTGAGATTGCTTTGAATACTTCCCCAAGCTAACAACTGCGGGACGTATTTGGCTTTGTAGTTGATAATGTGTATTTTTCTGATATATTTCTCGCTCGTTAGAGAATTTGAAGTGCTGGCAGATAAGAAAATAACTAATAATAGAAGTATTCCGTACCACTATGTATACTAAGTTTCAAATTATTAAAAATATTTTTATTATATGATGTAACTAAAAATGTATGCTTTTCGTAATTTTTCCTATATCTGCGTACATTGCTTCGTACCAAATGCAAGATTCTCAGTTCACGGGAAGTACCTACCCTGTAGGTTTTGATTCCCTGCGAATGTCGAAACATTTGATTACGTTGGCTTAGAAGTTTGATTTTCACAACTCTAAGGGACAGTAGACCGAGTATTTGATGTGAATTTCAGCTTGATACCTTCACGCGTTTCTGAGAAAAGGGCTTTTGACAGACAGACGGACATCATAATGACCCTATAGGGGTCCCATTTTTTTTCTTTTGAGGTACGGAACCCTAAAAACGTACAACATACTCTGTGGCATAGGTCATCATGTCAAGATATCATACCGGAGGTCCCGGGTTCGATCCCCGGACAGGTATTATCACTTTCACGTTTTCTCTCTTGTCAATTTGTTTTGACCGGATAATGGTTTAAAACCTTAGGTTAGTCCTCATGCAATAATAAGACGGCATGTGTTTCAATTTTAAGTGTTAATCTTATTGCGTTCATTCGTAGCTGCCTTTTGCCTAACATTCCTGTGTTCATGTGTACCCCTGTGTGTAAAGCCTCTACCTAAGATGCTAATTTAAAAAAAGTAACTTATGCCATTCAGGTTAAATATGAGTAAGTAGTAGTTACATACCTATATATTGTGAAATCACTGAAGTTTTTTCAAGTTGCCTTTGCTTGATAATCAGTACATACCCAGAGGGGTATGTACTGATTATCAAGCAAAGAGAAATGAAACATATTTCCCACATCAAATTATACACGGCGATGTGTGGGTATCAGATGAATTTCGGACTTGGATTAAACTTGCTATCTAAATTCATGGGGCGCTGGATCGTACCGACTGGCGCAGTCCAGTTTGCTTATTGCTACACCCTACACTATCTACAATTTTCAACTGAAATATTGTCAGATGTTACTTGACTATATTTTCACTAGCTTTCATACGCGGATGGATGGTAATAGGATGGGAGAAAATCTGAGGAATCATGTCAGGAATAAATAAATATATATGGACAAATCACACAGATTGAGCTAGCCCCAAAGTAAGTTCGAGACTTGTGTTATGGGATACTAACTCAACGATACTATATTTCATAACTAATACATATATAGATAAACATCCAAGACCCAGGCCAATCTGAAAAAGATCATTTTCCATCTTGATCTTGACTGGGGATGGAACCCGGCACCCCGTGTCGCAGGCTGGCGTGTTAACCACTGCGCCACGGAGCTCGCCAAAATCTGTGTGGTGTGTCCGTATATAGGTATATTTATTATGTTAATCGGCGATGAGGCTAGCAACCTATCACTATTTTTATTCTGTTTTCCACCTACACGTCAACTTGCTGAATGTAGCCTTATAGACTTGTGATCTGTCTACCCCCCGCAAGAGAAGAAGATCGCCAAGACCGCTCGCGTTACTGACGATCCAAGAGGAAAAGTATTTTTTTCCGGGTTAAAATGTACATTGGGTACGTTTTATCCCGGAAAAAAGTACTTTCTTTCTTTATATTTCTGACAATGCGAATGCAAAATTTCATGATAATAGGTTCAGTAGCAAAGACGGAAATGCTTTACAATCAATCTCACCTTCGCATTTAAAATATAAATTAGGATTACATTTTACATGATTACGCAAAAAAGAGGAAAGCTCTCTCTAGCATAATAGTCATTTCGACAGAGGCACGATAAAGTATTTAGCTAAAAAAAACTGCTGTTTGCTAAAAACTGGTTGGAAAAGTCCATTTTAAAAGTATGAAAAAAAAAACTTGCCAATATACTTAAAAAAAGCTCTATATGCTGCTACACTGCCCAACAAACTTATCACGTCACGCGTGCATCATGCTAAATGTGTGACGCCAAAACTGTCAAGTCTTCTAGGACCATTTTTGGTAAGTCCAAAAAAAATGTGTTATTGATTAGCTTTCGCCCGCGTCAATGTCGGTCCCTCCGGAACAGTACTTTGTGCTGGGACAAAATATCCTTCTCTGTACCCCAGACAACGGGTATGCACAATTTTATGCTGATCGGTTCAGTAATTACGGCGTGAAAGCGTAACAAACAAACAAACTCACTTTCGCATTTATAATATTAGTAAGGAAGTAAGGATTAACATTGACATATTATTATTAAAGTTCATTGCGAAATAATGTGTACAATTTCTCTAACATGTTGCTATGGTTTCTTTATCTTTTTACCATAACTTCAAATTACCAGATAGATTTGTATCATTGTCAGTTGTTATGTCCGAATAAGAATGGATGTTTTACGAGGTGACTAGGCTTTTGTTTGGTAAATATTATATACGTCATCCAAAAATAAAAAACAGGGAGTGAAAATATATGAAATACGATTATCTCGTGCGCTCAGCGGGTAATAATCGAATTTAATTTTTAATTTAATTCTTTCCCCGTGACCATTTATTTGTCAGGAATGACATACTCGTACTCTCTGAGAATTAACATCAATAGAATGCATTGACAAAAGATTTTTCTGCGACTCGCATAATTTATAGTCCACTTTTGTCAGCGGTTTCGCTTGCATTAATGATAATAATTTCAGAAATATAACTTTTTCACAGCAGAAAGGGTCAAAGAACATACCACAACTATAAAGAATCGCCAGACCAATAAGTCTGCTGCATCTTATGGACACCAATTGCAACGACTGGATTGAATTATACCAGTCTGAAATACTATCCTGCACTATTACTAGAGGGTAGCACGGTAAGCCGTTGAAATCAAGAAAACTTTTTAACGTGATAACGTCTTATAAATCGATGAACGGCAGCACGCACGAAAAAGTGTCACGTTCCGAGTGCAAGCGAGAGCGCGGGACAAGCGATAGAAAGGCATGATCGGCCAGGTTTTTGGCATGTGCCGCATTTATCTCTCTTCCACCGTTATCACGTAAACATTATTATCGTCCGTAAACCGACTTAAATTTTTTTTGGGGTTCTATATTCTATTAGTGATTCTGATTTCGACATTAAAATACAAAGGAATTCTAAATCATTCTGTATACAATTGTATTCCATTTTAGACATTATAACATTGACTTAAGAACTGATGTGTATACATATTAATGCTGTCGACTGTACATAGTCTGCGTAATGCAGGTAGATAAATATTTATTTGGTGTATGTTACACGAGTTGCAGTGCATTGTATTAAGTTATGGACAAACTTGCTCCTCGTTCGGACGGCGCGTAGCAAAACCTCTAGTTTGCCTGTAAGGCAGCGTTTACATTCACTATGACATGTCTCTAGTAAAATATTCAGCCCGTTAAGATTCCGTACGTCATGACGTACGGAATCTTAACGGGCTGTACCTTTATGATTTCTCGTTTTATTGACAAAAAAAAAACGTGTCGAATATTTTTTGATTATGCAACTAGCGAAATAATTATATTTTTTTTAGAAAACTAGCCTATTTACTACCGCCTCATTACTTCCGTCACTTACTTCAGAAAATTCTTCATTAGACATAGGAAAAACCAATAAAACCAAAGCGGTAAGTGTGAAACAGGCTTAGTTCTGCGCATACCGAGTCCGGCGCGGCGCCGCGCCTAACAATGGATCACGTTTCACTTTTTCTAGTTGGTACGTTTCAAATTGTTTCGTATTTGATTGTTTCATGCGATATTATATGTAAATTTAAGATAAAGAAAAAAAAAAGCAAATGAAAAATAATTCGTACTGGCCTGGAAGTGGAGCGTGTATGAAGAAAGCTTGGTGAAGATATGTGCATCGACGATTACCAGTAAAGACATTCAAAAATCACATACGTTACTTTTTGAGACAGTGTCCACCGACCTGCTTAAAATCTCACGCAAAGGGAAAGGAAAAGAAGAACGTTTACTATATAATATATCTCTCCCCCCACTGACCGTAGAAGACAATTAATAGAATGGGCAATAATATAAAGAATAATGTCAGTAGGCGATTTATTAGTAGTTCCTCACCACTTTCTAGCTATAAGGGTCTTATAGCTTTAGACTCTATCTATGCCGTAAAGGATAAAAGCGTTCTTATGTATATATGTATGTACTAAATAAAACACAGCTTAGTTATGCAAATACCAACTGGTACATTGTTTCCCAATGACAGGTTGTTGGACCGACACCTCGCAGTGCCGATACTAATTTCAGAAATCACTTATTAGACTTACGAAAAACCAATCCAACTAAAGCGTCAAGTGTGAAACAGGCTTAGTTATGCGCATACCGAGTCCGGCGCCGCGCCGTACAATGGATCACGTTTCACTTTTCCGAGTTGGTACGTTTCAAATTGTTTCATGTTTGATTGTTTTGTGCGACTTCGATGAAATGTGTGAATTGTAGACGAAATTGCATAGAAACATTCTTTGCTTTCATAATTGGAAAATTTTGAAAGCAAAGCAAGCTCAGATTTAGCACACAATTTATTTAAATGTCCGTGCATTATCAGTTTATCTATTACGGCTATGTATAGAGGTAGGTATCTACTTCTACGGTCGTAAGAGGCGACTTAGCAAATACAAGCTTAACAAAGCTCATAAACATCAATGAGTCCTCACCAACCCGTCTGGCCAGCGAGGAGAGTGTATGCCAAATCCTCTGTCTGCTCTGGCCAAGTATGATATATCCATTGTACAGAGAGGGTCATTCTCCTGCAGTGGAGACTAAAAAGACCTGATGATGATACCTACATCATGACCAGGGATATCATCAACGGCCTGTCTGGTGGTTGCAGGTATGGCATCAGGTACGCGTGCCCGCCCTTCAGAGTTGCTATTTGCTATTCGCCAATTCATCGGAGTTAGTAGTACATCATCATCATCATCATCAGGTCCTTTTTAGTCTCCACTACAGGAGCCCGACCCTCTCTGTACTACTAGGGCCATACTTGGCCAGAGCAGCCAGAGGACTTGGCCTACACTCTCCACGCTGGCCAGACGGGTTGGAGAGGTGTCTTAGATGTTTATAAGCTTTGTTTAGCTTGTATTTCCTAAGTCGCCTTCTACGACATCCACGGGAAGACTTGGAGTGGTCCTATTCTACTCTGCCGGATACCACACGGCTAACGGCCACACGGTTAGTAGTACCCACTACATTTGTTCCCTTCGCAAAACCTACAAATTATTATCCTTCGCCTAAAAAAGCTTCCAACGGGGAGCAGCATCGGAAGAGAAGAAAAGAAGCAAATATACTACGCTTGACAACCCGCTGGCCAAGCGTGGTGAGTATGGTAATATCCTTCCATGGAACGAGGATCCCTTGGTAGAGTCTAGCAGTGGACTTTTTGTGGCTGCGATGTTGATGATAGATAGCAACTTAAGAAAATACCTATGTGCTACTTCTTCCAGCAAATCTAGAGGAAAAGGGAAAAAATCGTTTAAGGCGCATTAGCACACACTAAGAATCCTTAAGAGAACCCTTTGTCTACAAACATAATTCCACAGATTTTCTAGACTACACGAGGTGACAATAGAACAGACATACATACTTACAAACCCACATACGTACGTAAATACGCGCGAAAAACATTACTCTCCTTCTGGGTGCGTCAGTTAGGTAAATATACCTTTAATAGATACCTGCTCAGAGGAAGCGTAGCCCGCCCAAAGGGCGAATCAAATATCTTTGAACCGACACTCAAGTTGCTCTATTAAATCTTGAGCGAGCCTGTGTTCCTCAAAGTTATGCAGTTACTGTGAAACATCTGACCCGACATCACAAAATAGCAAGATAAAGAAGAAAAGCTTAAGTACCACAGGCAACATGATGGCCGTAGTCAGTTCCTATCATCAACGTTTTATGGACATGGTCCATTGGGCTTAAGCATTATTTTCTCTTACGCATGTTAAACAACCACGAGCACGGTCCCTACGGGATGGGTGACCAGTGACATAAAAGATTCTTGAGCTCATCCGTGCTTCGGAAAGAACGGTAAGTCATTAGTCCCGGCTGTCATCATTAATGGCAGTCGTCAAGCTATATCGGATGCCTTTAGACAGCTTGAAAAATCTGACACCAATGTTGGCCACTTCTTCTTCTTCCTTTATTATCTTATCATTGGCCACTTACACACTCGAAAAAGAAACAAATCGTTATCCTCACAGATTGAGTCATCGTGATATACAAGTTGACTGATTGAAAACTTTAAATGGGGTGATTCACCCCGTCAATAGGAACATAGGTTCCTATGAGACCAATGTAATTTGTATGAGAATGACAAGTTTATTGTTGATTTCACAGAAGAAATTCTAGAGGAAAAAGTTGTTCATGTCAATGACCCCTTTAAAAGAAAAAAGTATTCAACCTCATACAGAACTCATACAGTAAACTAACCACTGGTTACATTTATCGACCGACCTAGTTTAAAAATTAAGTACTTATTTTTGTATCTCTTAGGTTTTAGAAAAATTAAAAAAAAAATAGTCACGAGTGCCGTAGATCCCAATGGCGCTTAGGTCAAGTGTTCACTAACTACTAGTTGGTATTTCAATATTAGATGCTTTTCCACTCTTTTCTTTCTTTTGTAAATTGTAACATTTTTATTAAAAGTGCCAGTTCACATTTTATTCCTGTTTCAAGAAATTCTGCAATCAGCACAAGGTATTCCCAGTTAGTACTTGTTATGTAGGGCTGTCTTACCTCATTCCTAGGTATTATTGATAGTGATTAAATAAATAATAATTCATAATTATAGAGAATATAGAGACAAATCACAGAGATTAAGCTAGCCCCACAAGAGAATTGTAAACTTGTGTCGTAAGATACTAACTCAACGATACTAGATTTATCATAGATACTTACAAAAATAAACAAACAAGACCCAGACCAATCAGATAAAGATGGTTTTCGATCATGACCTGACCGAGGATCAAACCCGGAACCCTACGAATCAAAGGCACTAGCGCTACCACTGATCACTAGAGGTCATCATTACCATAATAATAAATGAAATGAAGATAATACAAATATTGTTAACACTTTTTTCCTTTACATGTAATGTCGTGGCTAAATGAATTGCTAGTAGCATGAATGGGCCGGCTCGTCCGGGAAAGTACCACACTCTCACAGAAAATCGACGTCTGAGTAGAAGATTTACCGCTTCTATGCTTCTTTCGGTGAGTGAGAGAGCCGGAGGCCTATCCTTCCCCCTCCCCTCCCCATTTCCTTCCCTTAACTCCTTGAAAGGCCGAAAACGCACCTGCCAACCCTGGTGTTGCAGTTGTCCATGGGCAGCGGTGATCACTTACCATCAGGTGCGTAGAGGTAAGCGTTTGGACCTCTTAGGATCACCTTATTCTGAGCTAGAGGACTACAGGCACTACGCACTGGGCGATGTTCTGAAGCTCATGCAGTCCTTCTTTAGAATAAACCGTGCGGGTGAGTAAGGCATGGGGTAAGTACAAAATAACCCAAAGGTTAGACGTGCTACTGACTTTGAGTCGGCCCCATAGAAGATAAGATAAGATAAGATCAGGTGCTCGCTTGCTCGTTTACCGCCGTATAAATAAAAAATAAAAAAGGCTATGAAATAATACTCGTAGTACGTAGTAATACAGATATGAAATAATACTCGTAGATACGTACTAAAGTAGTGCAAGTAATATGCTATTTCGAAATTAAGCAACACCATGTGCAAGAAGATATAACCCATACAGGGTACACAGAGCCGATAATAAATAATGCGACGCATAGTGTATTGTTACAAGGGAACATATACGGGTTGCTATCTATTACATAATTATATATTCTGTAACCTTTTCATTTTGTTTCCGACTGGCACGTCTTTGTGTGCCACTAGACGCGTGTGCCTGAGCTCCATAGATAACGCACAAAGGGATACCGATTCGCTAATATTGAAATTTCACTCCTCAATTTAAACCTTTCACCGTTGTAATAACGCTTATGTTAAAAATTGCTCGTGTGCAGAAGTAAATATGACACTATGTGCTGAGTTCTCTTATTATAGCGTAATGAAGGCGCAAATCAGTTGTATAGAACACAGTAGGGATATTTTGTCGAGTGTAAAATGATACGGAGGGTAGTTTAAGCCGTTAGATACACTATCATTAGATGATCATTATTTTAAGTTAAATGTTTAGGTAGATTAAAATTAGTACAACCAACTGGTTGAATGACCTTACCGAGGTTGCAAGGAAACGTTGGATTGCTAGGGGTGTCATGTTCAACTACCTGTCCGGTGGTTGAAGGTATGGCTTTGGGGACGCGCGGCCGGCCACCTGAGCTGCTACTTGCTTCTCAATATCTTTATAGCTTTAAAATTCCTTCCTCAACTTTAAAATTCTTCCAATGAGCAGCAGCGTCAGAAACATAAGAAGTAAAAGAAATTGAGCCTACCGACCCGCCTGCCAAGCTTGGTGAGTATGGCAATATCCTCCGATTCCCATTGGACGAACAACCCTTGGAAGAGTCCCTGGCCCAGCAATGGATTTTTTGCGGCCGTAATGACGATGTTGATAATGTTAGATCGTAATGGGCTTAGGCAAAAGATCAGAGTTGCTGCTTTCAAAAGGCTTTTGCTATTGATTTTTATTCGGGCCTGGCATGCAATCGCGGCCCATCAGACAATATGAGTTTGCTGCCTCTCCAAGCATTGTGCATACTGTCAACGCCCGAACCCGAGGTTATTCTCTCTTGGGGGCTCCTTGGTTTTGTTGCTTATCTAGGTTAAGGGCACTCTGACTTCGTTCCAAACGCCTGATGAAGTAGCGAAAGCTCACTTGGAGATAGATACAGTCATTTTAAAAAAGGCTGGATGTTAGTCGCTTTTAATCGGTCTTTTGGAAATACTTGGTGAAAGCTTCAGTCAACAGGAGCTTTCTTGCGGCTGAAAGGCCACGCAAAGCATGTTGGTGGGCATTAGGTGAAAAACGGAATCAAAATAGTGATGTTGAGCCGCATCGCCTATTAACATGACTCCACGGAATTTTGCCCCTTCCCTATTTCGGCTTTTACGATCTATGCGGGAAGTGCAGCAGCTGGTACATTCTACGTTTTTATTTTCTCCCAGACCAGCATCTTCTTCTTCTTATCGTGTCGATGGACCACTCCTATACCTCTCTTGGAGGCGGAATACAAATCTTCCAAGGTACTGGTGGTCAGGCACCTAGGACATGTCAAAAGATGCGCCATAGTCTGAGGGGAGAAGCCACACTTGCACTGGTTCTGCGAACTGTCGACTATTCCCCACCTGGCCAGATTGTCTTTACATCGACCTACCTGGGTTCGCAGTCTATTTAGCGATTTCCAAGTAGACCACGGCAAATCATGACCAGGGCGTAATCCCAGACCAGCATGGAAGAGTTAGAACCTAAAGGTTTATTATGCAAAAGTTTATTTCAAGAGAGCCGTTATCAGGCCATACACCTGACTGTTCAGTTCACATCTGAGTGCGGCCCAATCACGCGTGCCGCTTTGTCACGTCACATACAATAAGATAGCAAATCCATTGTCATTTCTACATGCTATTATTTTGAAGCATTCCCTGTAAACTATTCATCGGATACGATAAATACGTAATTCTCGGTAAATTATTATATTCACGTTATGAATAAGCCGATAATTTACCGATTCCAAGTACAGAAACGTACGCGTCTGGGAATAATGTACAAATGATTTGGGAGAACAAACCTCTAATGTAACGAAATACAATCAGCAGTATTTGTTCTCAATACAGTTGAAATTACTATAAATGTGAAATTTTGTGTGGATAATGATTAAGATGTTAATTCTTCATGCAAAAACTATTGAATGAACTGACATACAGAATTACATTGTCTTTTTTTGCCTGTTTAATGAGTTACGCGGGTGAAGTCGAGGAAAAGATCTAATTCTGAAATTTATAAATCAATACATACATACTTAATATTACGTCTTTGTTTTTTGCGGGGTAGACAGAGCCTAGGGCATTAGGTGGAAAACGGTATCAAAATAGTGTTAGGTTGCTAGCCGCATCGCCTATTAACATGATTCCTCAGAATATTGTCTGTTCCCTCGATCGGTTTTAACGATCTGCGCGGGAAGGGAAACAGCTGGTAAATTCTACGTTTTTCGTGTCATTTCATTGAAGAAATACATAAATGATTTACCTAAAGCCTTCTTCTTTACGCTAATAGCTAAGAGACAATGATTCACATTGGCAAAACTTACGCAATATTTTTCGACATCAAATAATACAAATTGCTGTTATTTTGTATTGGTTATAAGTTGTAATGATAGAAATTTGCCAATTGTAAAATCCTTACTAATATTATTAATGCGAAAGTGAGTTTGTTTGTTTGTTACGCTTTCACGCCGTAACTACTGAACCGATCATCATGAAATTTTGCATACAAGTTCTCTGGAGAAGGACATGCTACCTTTTATCCCGGGAAAAAGTACTTTTCCCGAGGGATCGACATTGATGCGGGCGGAGCCGCGTGCGAAAGCTAGTAAATAAAATAAATCTTTCAAATAACAAAAAACTTGTACCTACAATAAGAACCGATTTTGATGATATTTCTATAGAATGAATCCCTTTACATACGCAACATAAGTAAAGTGTTTTAATGCTGTAACAAGATAGGTGTTAACTTATAGCTTAACTTTAATTAAATTTATTAAGAAAACTCTTAACTCTATCCAAAAAGTTTGCAATTAAAAATTAAAGAGGTGAAAACATAATCAGCATCGTAAAAGCCATAGAATTAAAAAAAAAATTGCGTCTCGTAAAAGCAAACATCCAAACTGTTATCCTAAGTGTTGAAGGAAAACAGCACCTGCGGCCAAGTCTGTCATAAAATAAACTAATCAAATTCATGTCTCTTCCAAACTTCAATGGAATAACACTTTCGTAATGGAAATTGAGGAAATTACTGATCAATCCTCCGTGGTCCACCGTGGTCCAGTGGTTAAGGCGTTTGCCTGTAGAGCCGGGGGTCGTGGGTTCGAATCCCACGGGAAGCATATTTTATTTAGTTGTTTCCGGTTTGGTTAGGACATTGAAGGCTTAAATCACCTGATTGTCTGTTAAGATGATTCCGTGCTTCGGAAGGCTCGTTAAGCCGTTGGTCCCGGCTGCCATATGGTAGTCGTTAAAGGAACCACGTCAGAGGCCGTGAGGCGGTCCCGAAGAACTCTGACACCAGGGTGTGCATGGTCGATTGACCGTGACACCTACTCGAAATGATGATGACTGATCAATACTCTTTTGTACTGGTCTGAGCGAACTAACAGCTGTTTCTTCTGTGTATATCGTAAAGGAAATGTATAAATCTAAGGAATCTATAGGCGCGAAGCAAGCAAACCAACCTATTTTCCCATCCTTATCCTTACTATCCTTATCCTTACTATCCTTATCCTTACTTCCTTACTTTACTTTACTTTAATATTATAAATGCGAAAGTGAGTTTGTTTGTTTGTTTGTTTGTTACGCTTTCACGCCGTAACTACTGAACCGATCATCATGAAATTTTGCATACAAGTTCTATGGAGTACAGAGAAGGACATAGGCTACCTTTTATCCCGGGAAAAAGTACTGCTTCCAAGGGATCGACATTGACGCGGGCGGAGCCGCGAGCGAAAGCTAGTAGGCTATAATTTATGCGGCCGAAGTCGTAGAAAACGGATAGTTAATTGAGCTATACTTTTAAATTGAGTTTAGTTTTAATCTTGTTTGTTTTTCGGGTGTCCAATGCCAAAATCATAAAACAATAGTACATTGCATTCGAATTTTGTAACTTAAAACTAGTCATTAAATGTATTCATTAATTTTAACCCGTCAAGCGCGAGAAACGCAGACACAATGGATTTGTATTGTTATGCGGACCGATTGGCCCGCTTGGTGGTTGAGAGGTCCAACCAACAATAATTATTTTGTTTTGGTAATTGATATATTTTTAATAATTTGGTATATAAGAGATTGATTTTAATGTTTGGAACATTTGGTAGCAGACTGCAGTTGATATAAACGGCGGGGTTTTAACTGAATCAGTCACACCATGGGTTTAAACTACAGTTTTACTACGTTTATGCAGTCGGAACTTGGAGTCGGAATCGCCGACTTTTGGTCTGTTATGTCTGTGCTTCTGACTGAATAAAAGTAAAACTATGCTATATCTTTACACTCCGCTGTCTGTTCGGTTAGATCTTCTAAACTACTCAACGGATAATACAGTTTACAGCCATAAATAGAGTGATTCAAGAGAGAGTTTTATACAACGTGATTTAGCGGGCACTGCGCTATCTAAATCAGGTAGCTGAGGAGATCGACCTATTTTGTTGCACTTTGAGTGAATTTACAAGAATGTCATTATTGGTAATTTGCTATAGAATGAAATAGCTACACTATCGCATTAGGTACCAAATCCTGTAATGATAGCTGTAAGAAGAAGTAAATAAATAAATAAATAGAACCCCCTAGCTATATTGAAATCTGGGAATCAGAATCCCCAATGGAACACAGAATTGCAAGAAAAAAAGGTAAAAACAAAAAAGAAAATTAGGTTTCCTTTACAAAGTCGCCGATCAGCTGGACGAATTTCTATGAAAGGTAAAATCTGCATTACACCCGTTCGAAACCGGGGTGGGTTGCTAGTTACATATAAAGATAATGTTAGTATATAAAAAGAAGTAACTTCTTGTCCGACCCGCACTACGATATCAATATGTTCCATATTTTATATTTTGTATCATCTATTCATTCAGATGTAATCCAATGCTTGCACTTTGCCCAGAAACTTCTCCACTGAACGTCACCTCTAGTTTATAAAGCCGTCTTAACTTTTCACTTCAATATTTCCAGTATCCGACTGTCGTTGAATATCAATACTTTGTTACATTCATATGCAATGCAGTTGTTTATTTTGGAGTTAAGGTTTGTAAGTGCATCCCCAGTCAATATTTCGTTTTACGGTGCCAACATTGTTGACATATTAAAATTTGAACTACGAGTATGTGACGAAAATTCTACTACGTTGTAAGGCTTTCACATCAATTCGTGTTTATACCTTCTATGAAATGTTCAGTGTGTGTTTTATATTTGGACCTGTTATAGGTGACTGGTAAAATAGAATAGAATAGAATTTTTATTTGCCAGAATACAGAATTTAAAAGGGTCTTAAATATAATTACACAATTTTTTATTAATTAAATATAATACACACAGTACATGTATTCAGCCACGAAAAGGGGCGTGCAAATATTTAGACTTATTTAATTAATACAATCATAATACAAATAGATTAAATAAAAAAATTATAAAATAATAATAATAATAATGTCTCATACTATTTATCATGTCATATAAAATTCATATATTCTTTTACATTATAAAAACATTCGTCCAATAGCCATTTTTCTAATCGTGTCTTATCAATAAATAAATCAATTTATTTATTGTTTATTCACTTAAACGTGTCTTAAAGCGTTGTGTATACTTTGTGCTGTTTTACCAATAGTTGTATATTTAATTTTATACTTGTGCCTAGTTTGTTTATCGTTTTATTTTTTTTTGCAGGCGATTTTCTCATGGTTTATGATTTTTCGACTTTCGTTTGTGTTTTATAAGCAGTGATCGGAATAGGTAGATTGATTTGAGGTCAATAAACTGACACGTATATATGAATATGGACATGCCTTCGGGATTCCGGGATTTTAATTTTTTCGGGATTTTAAAATCGTTACGTGTAAGATGAAAAATATATTATTACTAGCTTTTCGCTCCGTCATAGAGTGCACTTGTTACTTTTTGTGTTGTGAAAACGTGATTTAACTCTGGCTTATGTACTAATTTCTGGATCTTCTTCAAAAAATATTGATATAAATAGTAACTTTTATTAATTTATTTATTAAATTAATAAAAGTTACTAGTAGTAGTAGATAGCAAACATATAACAAAAAATCTACTAAACTAGTCATATGGTAACTTGCGATTGGACAAAAAGTCACATTCCCTACATTACTAAAAAAAACACTATGTATGTAAATCAATTAAAAATGTCTTACTAACTTTCTATACATTTTAAATATACTGCTGTAAAAAATCATACATTAAATATATTTAATTCAATCCCATAAATACTGAAACGAATCCCAGGGAAAAGGCTTATCCATGTTATGTATGACATTGGCACTTCATGATGCAAGTACATAAAATCAATCTACCTATTCCGACCACTGTTTATAAGATTTGCAGCGTGCGTAGCATAGCGCCCGAGATGCCGTGTATATCGCGCGATGACCTATCCATACTCGCTCTTTTATATTACGGAAAACAAGATGCGATAGTCGATAAACCTTGTCGCGTGTACCAAGCTACGGCAGATTATAGATTTAATTTAAAATTTAAATTTGATAATCGTATGCCTTTAGGCTAATTCGCGAATGTCACGTGTCCATCTTACGAATTTTCGATCAGGCCACGTATTCTGATGCGAGTTTAACATTTTTTACCTATCCCAAAAAGTGCACAACGCCGTTAAAGTTTTCACTTCAAAAACTTATATAGACAAACATCCAAGACCCAGGTCAATCTGAAAAAGACCATTTTCCACCTTGACCTGACCGGCGATCGAACCTAGGCCCTACACTGTGACATTCTGGCATGATGACCGAACATAAATCCATCGTAAATAGCAACAAAGTACTAAATTCGATCTTGCTGTCATATAATAATAAACTTCCGCATATGTCCACAAAATGCGGATGTTGCGCGGATGCTTTGCTCAAGTTAAACTAACTTCCGGTTCCGTCGTAATCGCATTTCCGTTATGTTCTGGCCCGCTCGAAATTTGTTAACATACTCATTGTTTGATATAATAGTGTTTGAACGCAAAAGTTGGCGTCAGACAATGTTATTAAAATTTATAAGTCTCATTTATTTAGCGTTGAAAATATAACGTGTCCTAATTGTTTTTTCTTTTAAAATGAATAAAGGCTTACAGTTTGTCGCAAAAAATGTTTGTTCGAGATATGAGATCTAAGGAAAATCCAAATATTTTTTTTCAGACACGTTCGCGTCGCGTTGTGTGTAATTTTATAAAACTGTGAAAATGTAATAAATTGGTAAGAATAATACTTCGTCAAAAAGTCTCTTATATTTTTATAACTATTTTTTTTTGCAATTATAATGCTACTAGCTTTCGCCCGCGGCTCCGCCCGCGTCAATGTCGATCCCTCCGGAATAGTACTTTTTCCCGGGATAAAAAGCCTGCCTTCCTAGCCTATGTCCTTCTCCGTACTCCAGAGAACTTGTATGCAAAATTTCATGATGATCGGTTCAGTAGTTACGGCGTGAAAGCGTAACAAACAAACAAACAAACAAACAAACAAACTCACTTTCGCATTTATAATATTAGTAAGGATAAGGATTCTTATATACCTACTCGTATTAAATTATGGTGAAAATATTCCACGCGGGTAGGGTTTCAACCAGCGACTTTATGTCTATGTACGATTTACGCTCTGTCAATTGAGCTACCACCCTTTAAGCCTCGGCGTCTTATAAATCTTAATTTAACAAATGTAAAATCGACAATTTTGTGAATTACCGTCAACACTAACCGGGTTTTGAATATAGAGATTTTGCTTAACACGCCTTCCTTGCATTAAATTGTTCGACATATTGAAGAAAGTTAAACCTTTTTTTACGACAGAAGTTGTAGGTACTTTCATGGATTCCGTGCAAATTTGTATGTAAGTTCATTTAATTCTCCGTCACTTCTAAATAATGAAATAGATTTAGAAGTGATAGGTTTAATTAATAAAAATTGGAGAGTTTCAACCCACCCGTCAATGCGTAAACAGTGTTTATGTTTGATGCGCAAATAAATAATCGAAATACTTGTTTAAAGAAACGTTTACCAGAAGTGTAGTGTATGACTGTTTAGTATTTTTCTATACCTTTGTGCTAGTGCAAGTGTCGTGAAGAAATATCTACATTCCGGTGTGTTTTAAGACAAAAAAAGTTCCGCGTCCTCTAATTACTCGCAAACTGTGGGGTAGATCGCGTATGCGCCTGTGTTACCGCTGGGCAGGTGCCGAGCGTCGGTGATTACGTAACTTGCTTCTCTTCTGTCTTGACGAACCCAATAAACACAATGTCAACAAGGTGTGGTGGCTGTGGCAGTAAGATACACACGATTGACTATATGGCATGCTCAAATTGTAAAGATACGTATGACCTGGCTTGTGTCAACATATGTAAGGATAGTTTCGATAAATATTCTCAAGAATATAAATCGTCCTGGATTTGTCCAGCCTGCGTTTGCTCTCGTCCCAAGGGCGATAACACTCTGACACCGGTACGCACTTACACGTCAAGTGAAATGAATGTCAACAAATTGGCCCGTGGCAGCCGCCAGACCCAGTTGGATGTATCCTTGAATGAAGGAAACGACATGGCCATGGTTATAGCGGAAATACGACAGCTGAGACCCGATATAACTTCGCAAAATTTGGCTATAACTTCTAGACTGGACGCGGTTACGGCCAGGTTCGACCAAAAAATCCTCGAATACGATGATCAACTGCATGCCAAAGACATTGAGATTAGTTTCCTGAAAGAATCGCTATCGCGCCTGCAGACCAGGATGGACAACCAAGAACAGCATTTTGTAAAAAACGAAATTGAGATCTCGGGCATTCCAGAAGTGGAAAATGAGAATATATTCCACTTAGCACACATAGTGGCAAAGAAGATTGGGATCGAAATCGATGAGTCCGACTTGGACGAGGTCGCCCGGGCCGGCCCGCGGCGCGCAGCTTCCACGACAAATACCATCGTACACCCGCGAGTTATTGTAATCAAACTCACCCGCCGTGCAAAGCGCACCGAATTTCTGCATGCGTCAAAAAGCCGCCGTAACCTAACGACTGAAGATATCGTACCGGGGTCCTCAAACCGGCTGTATATTAACGAGCGATTAACAAAATCGAATAGAATCTTATTTCGTGAGACAAGGCATCGATGCAAACAGCACGGCTATCGGTATTGCTGGGTTCGGGATGGTGCTGTCTACATCCGTAGGGGAGACAGGAAGCCGGCCATCCACATTCGGAGCTTGGAGGAACTTGATGAACGAGTCGGCATGGCTGCGCCTCGCGCGCCCCTTTCCCTGTCGCCGGGGGCTACACCTGCGACCGCGACAGCGCTTGCGAGCCGCTAATCTCTCGACCCTGTGTCTTGTACGGTTTGTTACGTTCGTACGCGCGTCTCAAAGCGTCAATAGCTATTCTGGTATGTGCTGTTTCTTTTTATTATATCGATACCCTTTAAGTATACCCCTATGCAATAAAACGGACCAGCATCCAAACATGCTTTCTGTTTCCATAGTTCTATTACGTTGTGTAAGCATAGTTATAACAGTTTTTCTTCGCACCAGATTATGTAATAAAAATACCACAAACTTCACTTATGTAAATATTCTTATGTTTAATCGAAATATTCCTATGTTTAATCGATACCTACTTATAACCTTGGATAAATGCTATTTAGTTATTATTTATTCGAATTATAATTATATACTGACAGCATACTTATTAAAATATATCTACTACTCTTCATTCTGTGAATTCAATGTAAAAATAGTAAATTCATATAGTCTGACGCTAAATCAACTCCGAAGTACATTTCTTAATTTTATAATGGTTCTTAAAAATGATGTTGACTGACATAATCAATGACATTGATAATTATTTTTATATTGAGTGTCAGACAAAAGACTTACTAGAGGAGTGTAGGGAAATAATAACTCCAGATTTTAATTTTAAAGTGCTATCTTTCAACATATGTATCATTCACAAAAACTTTAATTCCTTCTGCGTGGCACTCCAAAGGTTAAAAATAAATTTTGATATAATTGTGCTGACTGAGTGTTGGCTTGGCGAAAGTGACACTGTTGGTATAATTCCAGGATACTGTTCTTTCCAAACAACTAACAACATAAACCAGAACGGAGGCGTAGTAACATATGTAAGGGATGTATGGAAACCGTCCTTCCACGAACCACATGTGGAAGAAGCCGTATGTTCGGTGACTCAGTTAGCGGAGCACACAACGCTGATAGCTATTTATCGATCTCCATCCTTTCGACAAAAACAAACATTTGTATCCTCCCTTGACGATATACTTACCTTGTACAAAAATACTCCGAACCTTATTATAACAGGCGATATAAATATAAACACTACTTACAGACGATAATTCAATTAACGAGTACCTTTGTCTTATGGCTGAACATGACCTGATACCAGCTATTACCAAGCCCACAAGAGGTCAATCCTGCTTGGATCACATTTTCCTAAGATCTCGATGCCGTGCTGTTCTTGGACTGGTGTGTGATATGGCACTCACTGATCATCAGGTAGTTATGTTGGGGACATCTCTGCCCGCCCTGTCTGACGCATCCAAATCTGATTCCAATCGTCTAGTAAAAGTTACTGATTACGAGGCAGTAGCAAAGGTACTACATACAACCGATTGGTCTGACGTCACCGCTTCACAAAATGTTGACACTGCAGTCGAGAAATTCCAATCCATACTAACTCGAGCAGTAACTGGGCACACAATCACTAAAAAAATCAGCCGCTCAAACTTTGTTATCAAACCGTGGGTTACTCCGGGTCTCATTAAGTGTATGAACAAGCGAGATAAACTTCACCTTAAAGTAAAAAAATGTCCCACCAATCTAGCGCTCAAACTAGAATACACCCGATATCGTAACGTGTTCACTGACTTAATGCATAAGCTTAAGCGTGCTTACGATAGCAATGAGCTCAATTCAAATAAACATAATCCTAAAAGGCTGTGGCAATCTATTAAAACAATCAGTGAACGAAACACTGCAAAAACAATCCCAATAAATTTAATGAATGGTCAATTCCCTAATGAAGCTTTAAACAACTGCAATGAGTACTTTGCCAATATTGGCAAAAATCTGGCAAACGAACTGATCAATAAAATAAATAAAAGCCCTGAAACTCTTGCATCTGAGGCCATGATAGGTGTTAACTTGCCACAATCATTCTTCATGCAGCCGACCGATATATACGAGGTAGACACATTTTTGATGAAATTAAGAAATGACAGTGCTCCAGGTATTGACGGTCTGACGGTTAGACTCCTTAAAGCAATAAAAAATGAGATTTTAGAACCATTAACTCATATTTTTAACATAAGTCTTGCTAGTGGAGTATTTCCAAGCTCTTGGAAACATGCGTTAGTAATCCCTATTCATAAAAAAGGTCCCACTGACAATCCAGAAAATTTTAGACCGATATCCCTTCTCACTGTATTCTCCAAGCTGCTGGAAAAAATTGTTAACAAACGACTGATTGCTTATCTTGAAAAATACAAGCTGCTATCAGATCAACAGTATGGTTTTAGGAGAGGTAGATCAACTGAGGATGCGGTTACTAGTCTCACAAATATGGTGTGTACCTCTCTTGATGCAAATCGAAAAAGTGTTGGAGTATTTCTTGACCTTGCTAGGGCATTCGACACCGTTTCGGTTCCAATACTTTTAAGTAAGCTTGAGCAGGCTGGTGTCAGAGGTGTCTCACTGACATGGTTTCAGAGCTACTTGACTGACAGACGCCAAGCCGTTAAGGTGGAAAATAATATCAGCACTGAACTCCCTATTTCATATGGTGTCCCCCAAGGCAGTGTCCTCGGGCCGACACTATTTATTTTCTATATGAATGACATTCACTTTGCTGTTGATCAATCAACTAAACTTATTTGCTACGCGGATGACACTGTTGCTATTTTTGAAGGTGATACTTGGAAAAATGTCATGGAGAAGGCGGAAGTTGGCATGCGATCGATATCTAAATGGCTCAGCAATAATCTTCTCACACTAAACGAAAATAAAACTAACTATGTTTGCTTTTATAAAACTAGAGCATCGTCTCCCCCAGATCCTACCATACTAAAAAATCACTCTTACTCGTGTCATACCACAGATTGCATCTGTGCTAATTTAACCAGAGTAGACTCAGTTCGCTACCTCGGCGTGGAGATTGATTCCCGTCTCACCTTTAATGCGCACCTAGTCTGTACAGCTAAAAGAGTTAGGAAAATTATTTACGTTATGAAATTACTGCGCAAAGCGGTCGATCCCTGGGCGCTGCGTCTTGTGTACACGGCACTGTGCGAGTCTATACTTGGCTATTGTGTGACGGTTTGGGGGGGAACGGGAGTCACCTTTATGCTTTCTTTAGAAAGAGCGCAACGCTCTGTTCTCAAAGCCATGCTTAGCAAACCCTACCGCTACTCAACTACTGATCTTTATACGCTAGCCCGCGTCCCTACAGTACGTCAACTTTATATCCTTAGAGCGTTCCTAAAGCATCACGCCAAAATAGTCACCTCACCTATTTATCCTAATCTCTTAAAAAGTCGCACTTTCAGACCCCCTTGTCCCTTTGTAAAAACCACCTTTGCTCAAAGACTTCCGGGATTCATGATACCATATCTGTACAAAACTGTATCAAAATCAGTGGACTTAAAAAACTGCACAAATCGCCAGGCCAAGCACAAGTTGCTCAAGTGGCTTTTGACATTGTCGTACGACGAATCTGAAAATATAATTAAAATACCTTCATGAGTGAAACGCAGTAGGTAATAATATAATATAACTAAATACTAAGGTTAAGCGTAATAAATAAGATAAAAGTAAAAAAAAAAAAAAAAAAAAAAATTGGCTTTTACCTCACTTTATGTTTCGAGTTATTTTTGACGAGCCCTTTGATTTGATATCCATGCTGTCCAAGTGGATCAAAAATAGCTATTCCACCATCTTGGGTATTCTGCCATGTTGGATTTAGAATGCGGTCATACAGCTTATCTTGTTTTATCATGTAAACTAAACGAGTATAAAAAATTCAGCTCAATTGGTGGAGGATGTCTGCTACATGCACACATATACATATTGTGTGTATGTGGTAGATATCTTCCACCGAAGGCTTTTGTATATCTTGCAATGTATGTACCTACATTAAAAAAAATGTGATTATAATTTTTAACAGATATTCAGTCATAAAATTCTTGCTTGATATAAGAACATTACTGTATTCAATTTACTAATTATGTTAATCCAAATTTTCATGCTGTATTAATCACGATTCGAACTAAGCACTGTTGCTTGAGATATTACAACGCTTCATTATTTAGGTCCCCACGAGACAGGCCTGACCTAGTGTGGGGATCACGAGTAAACTATGTACATATCATGCATCTGTGTACTTGTAATTTTCTTTTTGGCAAATAAACATTTTTCTATTTTTTTTTTAGCTATATTTTTTGGCAGGTTAATCATGATTGTATAGACTCAGGTGCATAACAGTTTAAAGCCTAATGGGATATTTGTTGAAAGTATTTCCAAATAACAAAGTTATCCAACGACGAAGAAAAAATCCGTGAAATTTATATCAAATGCCTCTTAATATTGTCTGTGGTCGTAAGTTCGTGAAGCGAGTTTTCTGCATACTTTTCTCGAACAACCATATCCTCAAGCAGAAATTCGGTGTAAAAGTAGGAAAATAGATAGGTAGGAATAGCGCAAGCGCAACACGTACAAAAGAAATAATTTCTATCAATATTTAACTGTCAATTATTTTCTCAATCTTTATGTAATTTCAAGTCAGATTTTAAGTAAACACATAAAACCGGCCATGTGCAAATCGGAGTCGCACACGATGGGTTCCGTACCGATATCTATAATAAGTTTAAAATCATCAAAAATATTTTTATTATATCATGTAACTAAAAATTTATGCTTTTCGCATTTTTGCCTTTATTTGTGCTATCAGACGTTGACTCGTACCAAATTTCAAGATTCTGAGTTCACAGGAAGTATCCTGTAAGGTTTTGATTCCCTTGCCGATGTCGAAAATTTTGCGGCATAAACGGCTGTATCTTTTGTTTGCGTAGAAGTTAGATTTTTTCACAGCTTCAAGGGACAGTAGACCTAAGTATTTGATATGAATTTCAGCTTGATACCTACACGCGTTCCTGGGAAAAAGGATCTTGACAGACAGACAACAAATTTCGGGTTCCGTTTTTTCGTTTTGAGGTTTTGAGGTATAAATTCCTCAGATTGTCCCTCACTCGGCTTTTACGATCTGCGCGGGAAGAGAAGCAGGTGGTACATTCTAAGTTTTTCTTTTTTCGCATACCAGCATGGAATATTTTGAAGTAATGAAAAACTATTCGGCTCTAAAATATAATAGTCATTTGACTAAGTAGTCACGACGGAAAATATAGAAGTTACTGTCAAACGACGGCCGTGTTATATGAGGTGAGTTTTCTGCATAGTTTCCTCGAACAAACCAGCGACTCGGAGCAGATATAGGAAAATAAAAAAACAAAAACTTTTGAATTCTCTTAAATTTTTGCTTTATCTATACTAATATTATAAAGCTGAAGAGTTTTTTGTTTATTTGTTTGATTGTTTGTTTGCTTGAACGCGCTAATCTCAGGAACTACTGGTTCAAATCGGAAAATTCTTTTCGTGTTGGATAGTCCATTTATTGAGGAAGGCTTTAGGCTAAGAAACATCATGCTGCGGCTAATAGGAGCGAAGCATCAATAAAAAAATGTTTTGAAAACGCGTGAAAATTATTCATCTATACTAAGAAAAACCTAATTAATCATAATAACAGAAATTGCCGTGTGGTTTCCGGCAGAGTAGAATAGAACCACTCCAAGTCTTTCCGTGGATGTCGTAGAAGGCGACTTTGGAAATACAAGCTAAACAAAGCTTATAAACATTTAAGACACCTCTCTAACCCGTCTGGCCAGCGTGGAGAGTGTAGGCCAAGTCCTCTGGCTCCTCTGGCCAAGTATGGCCCTAGTAGTACAGAGAGGGTCGTGCTCCTGTAGTGGAGACTAAAAAGGACTTGGTGATGATGAAGTCTTTCCGTGGATGTCGTAGAAGGCGATTTAGAATAAACAAGCTAAACAAAGCTATTAAACATCAAATATGACCTCTCCAACCCGTCTGGCCAGCGTGGAGACTGTAGGCCAAATCCTCTGTCTGTTCGGGCATAATATTATTATTATTAATATAAGCTCTGACAGTACAGAGAGGGTCGTGCTCGTGTAGTGGAGACTAAAAAAGACGTGATAATGATGATGATAAACAGAAATTGCCGCGGACGAAGTCGCGGGCAACAGCTAGTTATTAATATTTCTGAAAAAAAAGGTATTTTAATTCATTCACAGACACTGGACAAGACACAATAGACATAAACATAGATTTTAAAAAAATGAGGATGTAATAGGTAATAGAATTCTGCGTCTACAGGCGGGACGTTTTAGAAAGGGGATTATAATCATATTTGTACTACGGCGGGTACTTGTAAAATTTTAGCACATCCTATCTATCCATACTAATATTTTAAATGCGAACGTAACTGTGTCTGTCCGTCTGTCTTCTTTTTACCCTTCAACCATTGAACCACTTAATTTGGTATGGAGATAGTTTGAGGCCCGGGTAAGGACTTCATTCTGGGAAATTCAAATATTTCCGAGCAATCGAGACTAACAATAAAAAACTAAAAATATTATAAATGAGAAAGTGAGTTTGTTTGTTATACTTTCACGTCTTAACTACTGAACTGGTCATCATACAAATTGCGCATACTCGTCGTCTGGATTACGGAAAAAGTCATATATTACCTTTCATTTCAGAAAAAAAAACTGTTTCGACGAATATACATTTACATGAACCAAAGCTACTAGTAAAATAAATTTATACAGAACCTATTATGTATCCGATGAGATATTCTGAAATCACAAAGCTTAATAAGGAAAATATATATTTTTCGAAGAATCACGTTGGGAAACTCCATAGAATTTGATATCAAAGGCCTCCTAATATTCTCCGCGGCCGTATTATACGAGGCGAATTTTATGCATACTTTCCTCAAACAGCCTGGTGACTCGGAACAGATATAGAAAAATAGAAAAAAATATTTTCATGTGTTGAGAATAGAGTTCTTCCATGCTAGTCTGAGGGAGAAAAAGAATGTGCCAGCTGCTTCTCTTCCCGTGCAGACCATAGAAGCCTGTCAAAGAATTGACCATATGACAAAAATTTTGATGACCTTTTTTATTTGTTTTTGTTTGTTTTTTTTTTGTTTTATTGCGTAGTTATTAGAATAAAAATGTTTAAAAAAAAATAATTTCCCGGAACTGACGTACCCATAAGGCAGTAGGTATGTACAGTGATGCTTGAACATCACATATCCGGTTTTCATTTAAAAAAATGTTAATGTCAATGTCAATGCCATCGCCAAAATGTGCCAATCAAAAAAATACGACTTAGGACTATTTACATTCAATAATAATTATCAGATAGTCCGTGCTTACCTTCAAATTCAAGCAAGTATTATCCAAACCAATGATCCAACCAAACAAACAACAAAACAAAATAATACCAGTACCGACCAAACCAACAGGACCGAGTACCTGTCACTGTCATCTAGCTGTCAAACAAAGTGACATGCTTGCCATGTTAGTTTTTTTTGTAAGAGCTATAGCGAGCGGCAACCACCCGGTTGCCGCTCGGTATAGCATGAGTGTGTCTTGAATGTTAGTTGAGTGTGCTGCTATGGCCGACGCTCGGCTTGGACCCCAAACGTTCTAGCGTAAGTTATCCTCTTTTACTTTCGGGTCTTATGGCCGTAGGCTCTGTTTACCCCGTAAGGGATAAAGACGTGATATGATATGACAGTAACAGATATTTTTTAAGAAATCCAAGGAATAATATCAAATACGATGCTGCTAGCAACCCTTTCTTATTTAGATTCAGTTTTCCATCTACACGTCTACTAAATGTGGCCTTTTGGTCTTATGGCCTTGGCTCTGACGACTCATGCTTTCAATAAAGCAGTTGTATTTTCTAGCAAATAGGAAAATAAATGTATATCCTTGTTATTGTGAATCCGATGGGATACGATAAAATAATAAACTAACTAAGTATAAAACACATGTTTGTCAAGGAATCGCGTTGAAAAAATTCCGTACAATTTGATAACAAATGCCTCTTGATATTCCCAGAGGTCGTATTATATGAGGCAACTTTGCTGCATACTTTCCTCAAACAAACTAGAGAGAGACCCGGTGCAGAAAATAGGTATATGAACAAGATTTTTGAAGGCTCCGAAATATTTTCTATATTAAATTCGTGTTTGAATATAAAAGGAAATTTTTAAACATATTTTTAATTGGGTGGGTACGTTGGTTTTACTCAGAGAGTACGCTGTAATTTGCTATGGATATATATATTAAGCATGCCGAAAAAGTTGTAAAATAAAATTAAAAAAAAAAATATATTTTAAGATTGCTCCCATACAAGTAAAGTCGGAGTAAATTTTTTTTCACGACTATCCAAACTAGTGGAGTGTTGGTAAATAGGTCTTTTAAAAATATTGTGAGCTTGTAAACATCGTATTTCGATTTACTTATCCGTTTCTGAAATATTTGGTTTTATAGTGTGCAAATTTTTGTTAGAGTCCAGTGTCCCCCCCCCCCCCCCCCCTCCCCCCAGTCGATCTACTACATGGCAGTATCTGAACACGTGAAAAAAATCACAGCAGTAGTATACATAACGAAGTTAAAAGGAAAACTATCAGAGCTAAGTAGAGGTTACAAATGAAAGAGTTATATTCGACTAACTTATAAATGTACTCCGAAAAGTAAAATTTCATACAAATTAAATTGAAAATTAGTTAAGACAGTTGTTAGTTACGTAAAACAACTACCGAATTTTTAAAGATATTGGTACGGAACCCTTTGTGCGCGAGTCCGACTCGCACTTGGCCGGTTTATGCATTTAAGTATTGAACAGAACATTAAGGGTGTGTGACTCGCACCCGACAGTTTTTATTTTTAAGATATTTTCATAAGTTTATTTCTCTTTATAATATTAATGAAGATATATCTGACAATGGAGTAACTGAGAAAATCTTTGTTATCAGTGAGCATAAGACGCCTTTCACAAACAAATCAAGTGACTTGGAACAGAAATAGGAAAATAAAAATATGAGCAAAGTTTTCTAAATTCTTAGTACTGCGCATGAAAGCGATATTCTAAAAATACTTATGAGACATTTCAAAAGAAATATTTTACTATATATACTATTAGTATGAATAATAAAGTAAATAAATTATTTTATCAATAAATACTACTCCTTATATTACGAACATCTAAACCAATTACATTTATTTTAAATAAACATTATTAATAATTCAGGCTATTCCAATATTTAAATGTACCAATTCATTAACTTTAATTTAACAAAGGAATACAATAATTTTCTACACTAATTAATTTCCAGTGAACACTTGCCCGGGGCAAAATACATTTATTATGAAATTGCTTTATGCAATTATATTATGGCCACTTTTTGGATTATCTTTTGATTTTTAAGATATCTAATGCCAAAAAAATCTATAAAGAATTGACAACGCGTCTCATCGAGGTAACTGGTGATCCAAGAGCTGGCAGCTTTTTTGCACAACGTATCGGACTCGCTGTGCAACGGGGAAATGCTTCCAGCATTTTGGGTACTTTGCCTCGATGCGGTGCGTTGGAAGAAGTTTTTTATTTGTAAGTTATTTATATATTTTTTTATTTTTATGTTGTTATTAATTATGTTTAATATTAATCTAATGCCTATACTACTTGTTGGAACTAAGATTTTTATAGAACTGAGCTTCTTTGTCAGCATATACAAATTCTCGATGTGCATATTTGCGTGCTTCTTCTTCTTCTTATTTTTGTGTCGATTGGCTCAAATAACTTAAAATAAAATCAAATTTTGTCCCTCCAGTATTTGGCGACTCTTATACCACATTTTATCGCTGACTATAGGTCGTGTATTGTGCAGCTGGTTTGGCACATTGGGCACGAGAGAAGGTGCAGCATAGTCTGATCGAATTGACCACACTGACACCGAGCTTCGGTTTGATTGATGTAACCCCACCGCGCTAAGTTATGTCTACAGCGACCCACCCCAGTTCGAAGACAGTTGAGATACTTCCAAGTGGGCCATGGAGTTTTCTTTGCTTATACCACATCTGTAGTCGGGAGGTTCCTGGATCGTTTCGGAGTGGTTTGGTGACAGTCAGAAAGCTATTGCTTTTGTGGAGCCTTGTTGCTGGGTGAAGTCCATAGAGAGGATGTCTTGGATCAGAAACCTGCTTATGCATCTCAATTTCACAGGCTATTTCTACAAGCTATTTGTGTGCTGTTAAGATGTATGTATGTAATACCACAGAATAAGTAGGTACTAGTACTTACGTACAAAATATCAACTCAATGTAGTTAGCGACACGTTGTAATTAAGCTCGCGTCAGAACGCAGCACCTTTTAGTTTAGATACCTACATCAAGCCAATTTTATACTTATGGCTCTATACAAACAATTGATAATTCTTTTATGTCGGTGTATGACTGGATTTTTACGGTTCTCATCTTCGAAGTGGTGGCCGCGCATAGGTATGTTTTCGATACCGATACGAGAGGTGAGATAGAGATGAGAGAGTTAATCTATACATATAATGAAACAGTAAAAATATTTTGTCTGTACATTTAGTATTTTTGACTGAAATGGATAGAGGGACACTTAAAAAGAATAATAGAAAGCAAAAAAAATTTTTCGAATTTCTTGTCTCTCTGTCTGTCTGTCTATCTGTATGTATGATCACGATTATCTCCGAAAATACTGAACCAATTTACTTCAAACTTTCACCAATTGCTTTGTTTTAACTCAGCAAAACCTTTAAAGTTTGTTTCATCAAAATCGGTTCATTAAAAAAAAGTTATCGTCATTTGAATGAACTCAAGGCATGAGTTTGCCTGCAAACATAGTACAACGTGATTTTGAACCTCCTAGCTATATTGGAATCTCAGAATCAGAAGCCCTAATGAAATATAGAATTGCAAAAAAAGAGCTAAAAATCGAAAAAAAATTAGGGTTTCCCATACAAAGTTGTCGATCAGCTGGACGAATTTTCTATGGAATGTCAATTTTCTTTTTTCGGTTTTACATTTTTTTCTTGCATTTCTGTATTTTATTAGGGATTCTGATTCCCAGATTTCAATATGGCTAGGAGGTTCAAAATCACGCTGTATAGCAAAAACAAAATAAAATAATAAGTGACATAAGAACATTAAAATCCAAAGTCAATTCATCATCATTATACGACAGCATTATACCTATCCATAGTAATCCATACTAAAAAAAAGGAGAAGCTGACTGACTGACTGATATATCAAACGCAGGGCCTAAATTATAAGGGTTAGAAACTTGAAATTTTGCATAGGGGTTCATTTTATAACGTAAGGGAGCACTAAGAAAGGATTTTTGTAATTCATCTCCTAAGGGGGTAAAACGGGTTGCAAAGTTAGTATGAAACTTTGTCGTTTTTGAAGTTATTCGAATGAAATTCAGAATGAAGGTTCTTTACTGAAAGGTATGAAACACGAGTAAAATATTTTACTCAAAAATCATCCCTTAAGGGAGTAAAATAGGGGTGCAAAGTAAGCATGAAACTTTGCCATTTTTGAAGTTAGTCGAATGAAATTTAGCATGAAGGTTCTTTCGTTCTTGTCTTGAAAAAGCAGAGGGTGAGGGGTTTGTATGGATTTTTTATCATTTCTACTGTTCCCAAAGGAACGACATTAACGCGGGTGGAGCCGCGGGCAACAGCTAGTACGTAATAAAGAAAGATTATTTCACTATCAACGAGAACAATGTGTTAGTTCACGTAATTAGACGCGAGATCTATGTGATTGAGGGCAAAAGATTAAATCGCATATGTTCATTGTAATTATAGTAGGTCTTCAGCTATCAAATACACCTAGTTAGTTATATTTTTTTCGAGGAAAAGGAACCCTATTATTAACCCTCCGATGTCCGTTCATCTGCCACTACACAACTGTAATATATACTTGAATTTTTAACAAAATGTACACATATCAAATAACAAAAACAAAATAAAATTAAAAACTAAATTACACTGTAAATTACAGGTCTCTTGTATATCTATGAAACAATTGTACTGTAAATTACAGGTCTCTTGTATGTCTATGAAATGTAAAATCTAAGATAAAACGCCAGAAGAACATTACAGGCTGTAATGTTCTTTTGGCGTTTTTTCTTAGATTATTTCAAAGTTGCTGCCTTAATTACTGGAACGTCTAAACAGTGAAAATTTATAACAAAAGTGTTCGTGCTCGAGAGAGATTGGTTAACCTCATAAGAGAGGTCACCTGGAAGAGATTTTATGCGTACTTTAACATCATAATCCTCATTCAAGTAACGTGGTTTTGTAGTTAAAAATTGTACGGTGGTACGAAACACTTAGTATGTGTGCTAATGCAACTCAATCTTTGCCAGATTTTTTCCGCTGGCAGGTCTGCTGAGTGAGGTAGCACATAGGTATGTTTTAAAGTTTCATTCTATCGTCATCATCATAGCCACAAGGGCCTCTCCCAAGGATTCCTCGTTCCATGGAAGGATATTATCATACTCATGCTTGGCAGGCGGGTTGGCAAGCGCAGTTATTTTTTGGCTTCTTGTGCTTTCGACGCTGTTGGCCATTGCAAGCATTTTTAAGCTGGGGAATGAAAGGTATTGGATACTACATACTCGGATGAATAGGGGAAAAGCAAGTTGCAGCTCGGGAGGCCTTCTGAAGCTCATGATGTAGCCTATTCTTCAGAAATCACCGTGTGAGTGAGTAAGGTATGGGTAAAGTACAGGCAGGTACCGAGATATCTGACCAGGCTTCTACCTGTATCTTGCATTATCTCTTAAACAGCAAATAATATCAACATGAAAATGTTTATTCAGAAAAACTCCATTAGAATATTTCTGAATATATATTTTCACGTTGTTATTATTTGCAGTTTAAGAGAAAATTCAAGATAGAGGGCCTGGTATATCGGTACATGACTGTACAAAATATATATTTTTAAATCGGCCCCATTGAAGATATGATAAGGCAAGCGTTGAAAAGAGATCTTTATTTAACAAGTTATCTCGGATATAGAATATATAAAAACCCCTGGCGACGCCTTTGGGCGAAGGTCAATCTCTATTCAGATTTACTGCTTCTTAATGCCTGAAATATAATTATGAAGTGACCTTCTTATTTAGCATTGATAAATATCTTTTTCGATCTCTATTTAACACGAATCACAAGAATCCTTTATCCCAGTTCCAAATCCCGAGCGCTACCAACGGGACACGTCTCCAAACAATCTCCCTTAGAATCTCATCGGCCCGATGTAACTAATAAATACTATGATACAAGTACCGCAGTTGTACTGACTACTAATGGCCAGTCGCTGGACTGAATTTAACAATCGTTTTGTTATGTATACTTATAGTGAGGTTATTAATAGTTATACATTTGTGACCAATTGCCTCTTATTTTTAGCCGACCACGCCAGAAGGAGGATTATATTTTTTATGTATCTTCGCTAAAGGGTAGCCCTTTAGAAAAGGCTCTACGTGCAAAAAGCTATGCCAGTAAGCTAATTTTTATCACGTTATAACTATTACAAAATAAAAGTGAATATACTCTATTTATGTTTGTAAGAATATGCATAAACGCGAGCAAAATTACGAGCAAAAACTATATACACCGTATGATATACTGATATAATATATGCCAATCTTGGAATTTGTGTCTATCATATAAAATATTATTTAGATGGTTAGCAATTAATTGATAAATCTAAACATTATCTTATTTTAATTCCTTGTTGCCATGTTATTATTTTAACATGAGGAAGGACGCAGCCTAGGTCTGGCCAGCATGGAGAGTGTAGGCCAAGTCATCTGACTGCTCTGGCCAGGTATGGCCCTAGTAGTACAGATAGGGTCATGCTCCTGCAGTGGAGACTAAAAATACCTGATGATGATGATGAAGGACCTAGCATCTAAGATCAAATCAAATCAAATCATTTATTTCGCTTAAGTGTATACACTTAGCTGTTTCCAGCATGCAAAATTAATTATATAAAATTATATAACTATACAAAAGCAATGCAAAATTATATAAAACTACATTATACGAATAAGATATACTAATCCTAAAGACTATATTACAATTATAAATTGAGGTCAGTCAATGTGAAAAATATTAGTTTATCGTCTGTTACTTATTACATTATATTAAAATTAAGTCAAATGGAAAATTTATCAGAAATATAATTTATATAAAATAATGTCATGAGATTATAGTCATTTTAAAAATTCATTAATATTATAAAACGCTTTTTCAATCAGCCAGTTGTACAAGATATTTTTAAATCTATTTTTCGATAGATACAGACTCGGCCTAGTTTAGATGCTAGTGTTCTGGATTATAATGTATACGATCAATTTATAGAAAAGGTTTGTTCTAGCTGTATTATATTGTCTTTGGTATTATTATTTTAAGAATTTTGTCAAATATGAAAATTCTTAGTTACAAGTTAACAACGTTATTATTATTTCGGTTGATGGAGGACTGCTTCAATTATTCAGCTTTCCAACATATACGCCGAGGGCAAGCAATACGGGCCCGGGATTCTTAGGCGTCGAGCATCCCGAAAATGGACTCCTGCCTAGTCCAAAACTATAGTCGGCAATCCCGACAAAATAGCACGTGAGTGACCCGTCTTCAACATATAATACTAAACGTGACTTTGAGGTCTTTGAGACCTGGGCTCTGTCTACCCTGCAAGGGAAAGAGACGTGATAGTATGTATGTATAAAAACCTCATAGCTACGTAGGCTTACACTACACTGCAGTACCATAGAAATTGCTATCTGAAATTTCAAAGGACAATTCCAATCCAGCATTCATATTTAATTCAGGTCAGTGCACAGTTGCGACTTGCGAGTTGAATTGACGTGACGCGTGACTTTGCATGACGTTTTGCCGTGTTTGTCGCCTATAGCGTCTGTATGATTGATGGATGACTATTCATATACGTGTAGACAAAACGATCTAGCTTCCTCTATATTATAATATGAGAAAAATAAATTGTGAAAAGAAGATTAAGTATGTTTCGTTAAATCTAAGTATCTTATGTGACTTTTTATAAATTACTATATTTTTCCCGCAGCTACGTCAGCATTAATGTCGATCCCTCGGGAACAGTAGAATTTCCCGGAATGAAATGTAATCTACGTCCTTCCCTGGGAGTAAAACTACCTCCATACCAAATTTCACCCAAATCGGTTCAATGGTTGAAGCATCAAAAGACGAAAGACAGAAGTCCTACATAGATCTTTTTTTTATACTTCTATAAATGAGAAAATATCCATACAAACTTTACACCCCTATTTTACATGTTTAGGGGTTGAATTTAAAAAAAAATCTTTCTTATCTAAACACAATGTTTATGCTGGGCGTTGATGAAAGTCACCCTTGTTCTTTTACATAATAGATATTGCATTATAATATGATGATGATGTATCATCATCATATGCAATTTAGATTCCATTTTTATATGATTTAATTTTGATATATTACTTTTACTTTGTATTGTTAGTTTATAGTAATCATTGTTTGCTTAGTTCAATAAATTTCAAATACAAAAAGAAGACAATTCAAACGTAGTATTTTTCCTCTGTGTACAAGTAAGAAATTAAATGAAATAACCTTTAAAACTGAGCAGAAATATACTTAAAAGGGGATGAATTTTATGTGCCTTCGTAAATACTCAGGTCAACGCGGGGTGAGGTGATAAACTGCACGGCGACTGCAAACTTAACAGAACTAAGAAAGTTAAGGGAGCGATACCGTTTAGAGATTAATTATCGCTAAGTAGAACACTTTAGTTCTCTCCCCATCAGCTTATCAGTTGCATCCTTAGCTACCGTATATACCTTTGAAGTATCATAATACTTCCAAGCCCGAGCTTTGGAGTATTATGATAATTTCGCTATTATGACAACATGTCGGTTCATTGACTAAGCGAGCAACGTCTTCAAGGCGAAATTACATTTTGACATGACTGTCAGAAAGGGTTTTACAGGAAGTATCAATATTTCTCTATTGAATTTAAAACTATTTAATTAATTGTTTTAGAAAGACACTATAAGAGAATCTCATTACTTCGATATGACATGTCATACTCATACTTTACTTCGTAAATCTGATCTGCCGGCCTGATAGCCGGTAGCAAAATTTAGTGTACAACGTTTTGACATTCACTTTAAAATACATTACGTTTAATATATCTTAAATAAAAAAAAAACAATCATACGAAAGCCGCAATGTATTTTATATATTTGAAATGACTATCAAAACGTTGTACACTAATTAGCAAATAAAATACGCCGGCTGATCTGTGCAATTCTAAGTAAGGCACGCCAATTTAGTTTTTTTACACAACTACACAAAAAAGGATGTATTGTTTTGGTGTTTAAGGATGTATGCGAGTTTCTTATTTTTATTCTGCTTTGAATTATATAAATATAGATTAAATTAAAGTAGACGAAAGAGACTGGGTCCCACGACACAGGAAATCCTAGTGTGGGACCAGTGTTATTGTAAACCACTTGTTACTATTGTATAGAGCAATAAATAATTTATTTATTATTATTATTTATTACTCTTTGTTCCACTACAGTTCTAAATGCCCCTAAAATCGATCCGAGTGTCATAGGCTATACTTTTTAGCAAGGCAGTCGTGCTTTTAATTTTCTTTGAAAGAACTTAAAAATACATTGGATCCCTTTACTTCTGCTATTACTCTTAAACACACCTGCTTTGTTATTTAAAATACCTAAACACCATAAATATAAGTATTTGCATTGCAATTGTTAAAAGTTGCAAATATCGTCTTGCGATACCTTTCCAATTAGAAGTAACACAAACAGACCACAACTCAAGAGCTCTCTTCATTTATCTCTTTGACCTGGTATTTACGATCACACATAAAATTCTACTTTTTCTACTATTATTGCATTTGCAGCTGGAGTTTCATTAAAATTCTTGTATACTTATAAATAAGTATTTATGTTAAATAGAAACAGCTCTGTGGTGACAAAAAAATTAAAGAGCCATAGATTAAGCTAGTTTGGACACGTTATGCGGAGGGAAGAAAATCATGTCACAAAGAGGGTTTTAGGTATGCAAATTGAGGGACGTCAAAGTAGGGGAAGACCAAAGAAACGCTGACAGGATATGGATAGGAAGAGCGTAACAGAAGGCCTGACAGGCGACAGAGCAAAATGGAAGAGATTGACGTGCTGTTCCGACCCTACATAATAGTGGGAGAAAGATAAAGGGTAAGAAGAATAAAACAGCTCCGTGGTCTTGTCGTCATCATGCCAGCCTCCCAAAACCTTAGGTCCCGGTTTTGTTCCCCGGTCAGGTCAAGATGGAATAATATCTTTTTCACATTGGTCTTGGTCTTGAATGTTCATCTATAATGTATTTGCTATAAAATATATTATCGCTGTGATTATCCCAAAACACAAGTCTTGAACTTACTTCGTGGCTAGCCCAATCTACGTTATTTGTCTGTATTTACCTATTTTATTTATTTACATATTATCACGTCTTTTTCCCTTGCAGGGTAGACAGAGCTTAGGTCCATAAGACCTTGTGAGGGCTCGACTGTCCCGACGCTCTAGCCGAGTTCTCGCATATAAGGAAGTTAGGGAGAACACAAGACTCGACACACTGAACACACAGATAATAACTTTATTGTTACAACTTCACTTTACAACTTCAACTATGTAGACTTCAATAAATTAATAACAGAGACTGTTATGCTCCAAGAGATGGTAGTGGACTAAAAGATGGTAACAGACTGAATAATGAGTGTTGAGAGAGAGAGAAAGTAATCTAAAAATGGAATGGGATGAAATTTGAATTAAAATGAGGTTGGACGAGATGCAGCATGCAGGTGGCATGCTGCAACGTTACAACCTTAATGCCACATTTAGCATTTATTTATTTATTTGCGTATAATTGACGACAAAACTTACCACTCATCATTTCGTGTAGGTGACACATTCAATCAACCATGCACACTTATTTTATACCATTTTTACCTCAGCATCTCTTCAAATTATTTAATTGCATGGAAATTTTCTCACTTTAATAGATAGACGATATTTTAACTTTTCTGTATCACCGTAAGCGTGGAGTTACAGTGTCGAACTATATTGAACAAATACAGCGCAGATAGGCTTTAGTGCTTGAAGTTATAATAATATAGTAATTATAGATAGTAAATTTTATGAAAACAACTAAGGAACAAAGAAATTAAAAAAATAGGTATATGCTTTTCGAAACTAAATTGAAATATATAAATATATATTATTATATATGGAAAAATAATAAACATAAAACATTTGAAGCGGTAGTAGCCCAATTGTTACGTATTAGGCTACTGCCGCTTCTTATTTGTATAAATCATTTTGATTTAGTTTTTTTACTTTTTAATCAAACGACAGATTTTTAATATATCAGTATAACCAAGCCATGGTATTATTTATACTTTTCCCAAAAGAGTTTTCTTCACGTGTGTACATAAGTTTCAAATAATATAATACATTATATTAAATTTTATCAGTGTGATCAGTTTACAAAGAAAAAATAATATAATTAATTATTTGGCAACTCATCCCGCGGAATAAGTTTGGAGCGGCCTCAGTTGACAAAAGGGCCTTTGACAGATTTTTCCAGTAGGCGATGTTCTACGATTTTAGCTGGCATGGTAACTTTCTGGGTAATAGTGTAGAATACGCTTAATGTTTTATAGTTGGAATGTTTCGGGGCTGTTTTGTTTACACATGGCGCCGAGCTAGTAACTTTCGCCCGAGCCCAATTAACGTTTGAAAAACTTTAAAGCTACTATGAAAACAATAGCGAAATTTTAATTCCACGTTATAGTATAGATACAGGCAAATCAACATGTATGTAGTGGTTAAAACAGCTTAATATCGATCAAAAAAACACCGGCTATTGAGGTTTTTTGACCAATTTTCTTTTTTTGCGTGTCATACACTTATAATATTTACCTATATGATTAGATATTTCCATGTCGTCATCAAAGGGCCCAATGGAAGACCAGCGTTGGTCGTTGTGAACGGCCAGAATATGCTGAATTGGACTCTTTTTGAGAGCACCAAATTGAAACTATATTTTTTGTTATTTATTCTTTTATTTTTTTTTTCTTAATTGAATAGCTTTTTGTGTGTGTTTTTTTGTATCTTTCTTTTTGTGTTTATTGTTATTTTTTGTGTGCTCTTATAAACGAAGTGTAGATTTAACTTCGTTAAATATTATATAATTACGTATAATTAAACTTTAAATCTACACTTCGTTTTCCTTACTAATTATAGGTGTACATTTAGTTCAGTGGTTAAGCACATACTTGCAAACAAGCACACTTGGGCGGCGGTGATCGCTTACCATCAGGTGACCCGGTTGTTCGTTTGCCGCCGTTGTATGTCATAAAAAAGCACACTATTGCATTAATAAAACGCTAGTTTCCTGGGTCAAAATATACTATTAAAATAATCGATCAGTTAGATGAACAAAAAATGTAGGACACGTATTTTTTCTTTTGTCAACTAAACAAAAAAAAATTTAAGACGAAGCGCGTCAAAGTTCTAGAGTGAGGGCTTGCGACATCAAAGTTTCCTTAATAGGATAGCAAACTGTCACGTAACATGGAACTTAACCGGTCTATATCTTTAAAAAAATATTTTTGTTTAATTGACAGAAGAAAAACTCCTATTCCAATATTTTTGATAATCTTACTGACGGACATTGGAATCTTAGACCTCTAGAAACGAAACTAATCTGATTTTGATACCCAACAAGATTGTATGTCTCAGCTAGCTATAAACAGTAAAAAATACAATAATGAATAGGTCTTGGTTGTAACAGTCTTAACATTAATCATTAATTTAATAGTTTGTGCAGATAGTACGAGAAATTATGTTTTTTTTTTTTTTTTTTTTATCTAACCTATATTGTCCCACTGCTGGGCATGAAATTATATAAATATTATTTATTTTGATACCTACTTTATATACATGGTGAAATTTTTATCGTTTTGAACCCTTAAAGGGGTGACTCATACCATCAAAATTAACAACTTTTCCTATTGGAACTATGCTGGGAACTCAAAAAAAAAAAAAAAATACGACATTCCCATACAAACTGGCCGGGCGGCGGAACTCTTTTGTATGGAAATGACGAATTTTTTTTTGAGTTCCCAGCATTGTTCCCATAGGAAAAGTTGTTTATTTTGATGGTGTGAGTCACCCCTTTTATAGAGTCCAGAACGATCAAAATTTTACCGTGTATAAATTCATTAACATACACTCTTAAGTATTCGTAATCCATGGCTTAAAGAAAATAACTGGTTAATAATAGCTATAAACTAATAAAAGGTTTTGAATTTTTGACAGTTTTTTTTATTTTAAGTTTAAGGTAGCTTTTTCGCAATTCATTATAGAGTCCGGGAGCAACAGCATCGGAGTATTATCAGTAATCTTACAATTGGTGAACAGGACGGGACACCCATCTATCTGTTTATTAGAGACGGGTAGGCTTGGTACTTTTTGGGAGTGATATTTTTAAGGACATTAATTATGAACAATCCCTTACAGTAAGCACTTCCGCCTGTTAATAAACATGCATAGTGGGGTTCTTATGGCAGGTGTAGTAGAATTTTAACCTTTTGACCGCAAAGTCGGATATCGAGTTAACGCGAATCCGACAAACATTTTCTACGAAAAGATCGGATTTAACCGACTTTCGCGGTCAAAGGGTTAAGTATAGTTCTCTGTGCTCATTAAACTTAAATTATATGTTTTTTAGTCGAAATGCTAGCACCCATGCTATGGCGAAATTTTTCACGGTCAACTGCCTGTCTAACACCGATCACCCTGCTTATTATTATACGTCTGCTTATCCAGATAACCAGATGTATGTAAATCAGCTATGAAAATGAAGTACAAGTATTTGCTCATGCCGGAATTTGAATGCGGTGCTTTTTAGAGGCTATAAATGAAAACATATTTCAAATGTACGACAGTTTTCAATTTTATTTCCTAAATTGAATAGCTCAAAAGTTGAAGCTGTAAATGTTTGGCAACCCTGTTTACATATCGCGCTTCGCCGACGACCGTTCAACGCACACTTCAATATTCTCTCGAAACGTTTGCAATTAAAATTTATTTTGCTAATTTATATTCACGTTTTGTTACAATTAACATGTGGTTTTTCATAATATTACGGTCATTTTAATTTTATTCTCTTTTGCAATTACTTTTGTGCCCTTTGTGCCCCACACTCACATGTTTGAGTAGAAGCTTTATCGCTTCTATGCTTCGTTCGGTGAGTGAGAGAGCCGGAGGCCCATCCGTGCACCTCCCCTCCCCATTTTCTTCCCCCAACTCCTTGAAAGGCCGACAACGCTCCTGTCACACCCTGGTGTTGCAGTTGTCCATGGGCAGCGGTGATCACTTACCGTCAGGTGACCCGCTTGCTAGTTTGTCGAACAATTTAATTAAAAAAAAAAAGCCATAGATGATCTATACTCTGCAAGAAGAAAAAATCAAATTTTAACCGACTTTAAAAAAAGGAGGAGGTTATTATTCGGCTATATGTTTGTCTCTTTTTAAATGTCTGTTACTTCAGAACTCCGTCATTTGTAAACTAATTTAAAAAATATTTATTTTGTTTGTAATGGTATCCTTTTAATTTCATCACAATGGGTTCAGTAGTGTGATAACAGTCTGTTTTTTATATGCAAGATTATAACAGATTCATATCGCATGAATCATTGTCAACATTTCAATTATTTAACAATTGTGTCTCGTTTCCGGACAGAGAAAGGGTTAAAGTTGAAAAAGTTTCAAAGTTATACTCTTTAATATTCCCTTTCCCTGAAAAACAGTTGTTGACCAAGCGAGCGTGAAGCTTCTCTGTTTCTGCTTTGGCAAAAATTCTTTCATTTACGGCGTCCGGCTACGGTGACATGTACAGTCAGCCACCGAGATACCTGACCTCGCCCGCTACCTATAAACATATTGAATTTTCTCTTATACTAAAACTAATATTGTCATGAAAATGTACATTTAGAAAGTCCTTATTAAAATCTCTCTGAATATACGTTTTCACGTCGATATTATTTTTAGTTTAAAACAAATTTCAAGATATAGGTATAGACCTCGCCGGTCAGGTATTTATTATTTATTTATTTATTTATTTATTTATTAAAAACTTTATTGTACCAAAGCAAAACACTTTTTACAATCAGTAGCTGACTGTACAGTCGGGGGCAGATTAAACTGACCCCTCCATTTTATCTGCCCCCGATTGTACCTACGGCTATTCTCCTCTACAGGTCTTTTTTTTGACGAATTCCCGTGAAATATTCTGAGCAGGATAAATAATTACGTAAATTATTTTGATCTTGAGTCTTCCATGCTGGTCTGGAAGAAAAAAAAACGTACAATGTGCCAGCTGCTTCTCTTCCCGTGCAGATTGTAAGCCAATCGAGGGAATAGGTGAAAATCAGAGGAATCATGTCATTAGGCGATGTGGCTAGCAACCCATCGCTATTTTGATTACGTTTTTCATCTACGCACTCTCCAACATGCTAAATGTGGCCATAAAGTCTTACAGACCTAGGCTCTGTCTACCCCGCAAGGGAATAGGACGTGATACTATGTATGTGTATGTATGAAATATTATATGATTTTTTAAATATAAAGTACGTTTGCTATTGTATATTCGGCCATTTTAACTAGAACTTTAAATTCATAGAAAACTCGAAGTAGAAAACATAAATATAAACGAGCAATGTAAATGTCTGCCAACATTTTTGTCGTTATATTGGAGCGTATGTTGAACGGCAGTCGCCAGCGAAGCGCGATGAGTAAACACAACCACTAACGTTTACAACTTCGACACTCATGTTTTTTACCTGACAGAGTTAGAAGCACTGTACATAGTACGTAGGTATCTTATACCTATAAACGAGCAATTCTTGTATATTTATTTATATGTATATAATTTTTTTTCTATGAGCTCGGAAACGGCTTAGACGATTTCGCTAAAATTTGGTATATGGGGGTTTTCGGGGTAAACAACCGATCTATATTAGTCTTCTAATGTTTGGGAAAACGCGTGTTTTCGAGTTTTCATGCATTTTTTTCGTTTTCACGCAGAATAGATCCTTAATTTCGTCATACCGGCCACTATCCGTCTGGTCCAGCGGCTTAACACGTGGACAGCAAAAAACGAGTTACGGGTTCCCGGGGAATCCCTCTCGGTGACTTCCTTTTTTTATATGATCAATTTTATATATGTATGTTTTTAACTTTTATTGTTTTTAGACAAGTTAAAAAAAATAGTTAATGTTTAAGATAACAATATATATTTCTCCAGATTATCACCTGAACACCACCATATTACAACAAATAATAATAACCGAGCGAAGCTCGGTCGCCCATGTACTTACTGTTTATATGACATACTCATTGGATGGATTTTGACATTTAAGTGAATATCGATAGAATTTTCTTAGTAATCGAAATAACATGGACATTATGTTTATGACCAAGTCGAGGGACCAGGTTTAAGGACAGGTGGTGCCATTTTCAACGGCCTGTCTGGTGATTGCAGATATGGCTACGGGTACGCGCGCCCGACATAATTCTGCAGATTTTAGCCCAATCCTTCGATCGGTTTTTACGATCTGCGCGGGAAGAGAAGCAGCTGGTACATTCTATGTTTCTTCTTTACTCTCAGACCAGCATGGAAGAGGTTCATCATCATCAGGTCCTTTTTAGTCTCCACTACAGGAGCACGACCCTCTCTGTACTACCGGAGCCATACTTGGCCAGAGCAGCCAAAGGACTTGGCCTACACTCTCCACGCTGGTCAGACGGGTTGGAGAGGTGTCTTAGATGTTTATAAGCTTTGTTTAGCTTGTATTTCCTAAGTCGCCTTCTACGACATCCACGGGAAGACTTGGAGTGGTCCTATTCTACTCTGCCGGATACCACACGGCTAATGGAAGAGGTTATTCCTCGCAAATCGTAAGAAAATAAAGGGAATGTGGTTATACCAAAGCATGTTATGACTAGCTCCGTGGCGCAGCGGTCATCACGCCAGCCTGCGACACGGAGTGACCGGGTTCGATCCCCGGCCAGGTCAAGATGGAAAATGATCTTTTTCAGATTGGCCTGGGTCTTGGATGTTTATCTATATATGTATTTGTTATAAAATATAGTATCGTTGAGTTAGTATCCCATAACACAAGTCTCGAACTTACTTTGGGGCTAGCTCAATCTGTGTGATTTGTCCGTATATATTTATTATTTATTTTATATTCATTATGCATGTCATAGGTGAAGCAGCTACCAACTCATTATTTTATTTTTCTTTTTTCAGCTCTACTCCCACCCATAGCTCCCACTACATCATTACATCAAGGACTTTATAGCTCCAGACCCAGTTGCCCCAATAATGGATAATGTCTATTAGTATTTTTATTGTATCTTAATATGTATTACAAAATTTTTATTCAATGCAATTTTAGCATTTTTTTTAATGATATGGGAGGGCAAACGAGCAAGCGAGTCACCTGATGGTAAGCCATTAGCACTGCCCATGGACAACTGCAACACCAGGGTGTAACAGGAGCGCTGCCGGCCTATCTAGAAGTTGGGGGAAGGACATGGGGGCATGTACGACACTCTACATTAATTTACTATGGAATAATTAATGTGGAGTGAAATAATTTCTATAGTGGAGGGAAATCAATGAAAGTTACTCTACAGTGATTCTTTTCATGAACTTCCATTGAGTTCTTGTGAGATCAAGTTTTTCTTGCCTCGGCTGAGGATAGCTGCTTCTAATATCGCAACAATTATTTCAAATAATAAAAAAGCTGCATACATAACGAAATTATCAGTATAAAATCATATGGAACTCCAACTATTTGCTAGCATTCACGGCACTTCACATTGATTTCCTGTGAGACCTCGGTCTCTAGAATGTACCAGCTGCTTTAATATTTTTTAGGCTTTGCTTAACCCGTAAGGGATAAGACGTAAGTATCGAGGTATAGTAAAACTGAATCCTTATCCTTACTATATTAAAAATGCGAAAGTGAGTTTGTTTGTTTATTTGTTTGTTTGTTTGTTACGCTTTCACGCCGTAACTACTGAACCGATCATCATGAAATTTTGCATACAGGTTCTCTGGAGTGCGGAGAAGGACAAAGGCTACCTTTTGTCCCGGGAAAAAGTACTATTCTCGAGGGATCGACATAGACGCGAGCGGAGCCGCGGGCGAAAGTTAGTATAATATAAATCAAGGACATTGCAGGCGTGAATTACTTGATTGTCTGATAATAAAGATGATTCCATGCTTCGAAAGGCACGTTAAGCCGTTGGCCTCGGCTGCCATCTGGTAGCCGTGAACCACGTCAGAGGCCGAAAGGCGGCTCCGAAGAACTCTGACACCAGGTTGGGCATGGTCGATTGAACATGACACCTATTCGAAATGATGATGATGACCGGTAGCGTGACTCTACCACGACTAATACTATCGCGGGCGATGGCTAGAATCCAATAAAGCACTCCAAACTTAAAGGGTGCCTACATAACAATAGCTCCAGTCTAAAATCATATGAATCTCCAAATTCAGCATGCACGGCACTCTGCATTGATTTCCTGCGAGAGCTTTCTTTGGCCGAGCGAGCCATTTACAAACAATTACTTGCGATAATGCCAGCAATTGCTTTCAGTCTAGATAATAGTACTAGGGGCAATTAAAATAATTGTTAAAAATTCGTACACAGTCTAATGATGTGTAAAATGTATATAGAATAATAGAGTATATGATGTTTACTCTTATTAAATTAAGAAATAAAATATGGTAAAAAAAAAAACATTTTCAATTCAATTTCGGCATCGAGGTTAGAACATGCAGTAGCTCAGTTGGCAGAGCGTAGGTTTAAGCCCCGCGTGCATGATTAAATTTCACCATATTTTATTTATGAACTAGTGGTTTTGCGAGAACAGTAGACCTCGCGAGCCCTCTCAACCAACATCCACATTTGCCCTCCAGTGCTCTAAAATATATCTGTTACTGATATGCTAATTGACTAAAGGATGATTTACTTCAGTTACTATTTCCCAATCCCCGCTGCTCTTAATTAGGTACCAGAGGAAACGGAAATTTAAACCTACATTCCCCTTAGCAGAAGACCCGACCAGACCCTTTTTTTAAGAGGAAACAATAAGCTCGAGAGAATTGAAAAATATATATTTATAATATCTATTGCTGTCGCGCCGCGTGCCCAAACAAACCCCGCAGAGTGCGATAGAGATAACTGCAGCTCGGCCGGAAAATACCTATAAAAAGTACACAAAATTAACGCTTCGTAGTCCTCTGATTTCTTCTCCAAAACTCAACCGATTTAATTTCTTTTTACATTACAATTTAATATAAGCTATGGCTATGTTTCTGCGTTTCTTTTTCTTATATAATTGCCCAAATTTGTTTTCTTGATGTTTGAACACAACGAAAATTCGTACTATTTTTCATGTTTTTGAAGGTTCATATCTCTTTAAATAATTCAATTATGAAAAAATTTTATTATACGAATTTTTTTAGTAAAAAATCATTACTCTTATGGTACTATCCGGTGAGGAATCAGGGGACTTCTCTTGTATGGAAACACGGCCCTTGAGCACCATGTTTAGTATGCTTTTGTACACATTAACTAAGTTGGAGTGATCCTCTTCAAGATCGGAAATATCGGAATAGCGAACTTGGCATGGGTGAATGATAGGCAAAGTTTAAGTACCCGGTTTCATAGTTGTTATGTTACCAATTGGTCAAAATTTTAATAGGACGCTAATTTTCAACTATTATGGCAGACTAACATGCGAACTTTACGTTAAGAAGTGGCCATAAGCCCCGGGTTCAAGTCACAGGATAGCATGTGAATCTTTATTATTTATTTTAAATTTTTATTTTAGGATTCTATGTTTTCAATTATAAAAGTAATACGCAGTATCATGCTTTAAGCCAAAAAATATTTTTCATATTTTATTTTTGTTCCTTAGGGAAAGTTGTTCAATTTCACTCACTCTCCCACTTCACGTAGTTCAACTTCTTTGCCGACTATAAACACGTTCAAGTTTATCGTATAAAAAAGTTGTTCAGACAAAAAAGTTGCGTCTTAATGAGAATAACAAAAAAGTCTAAAGACATTTTTGTTTTTTTTTCCAAATAGCTGTGCTATGAGTTTTTTTAAGTTTCGGACCCCCATATATCCGCCATTTTTTAAAATTTCGAAAAACTGGCACGACATAAAAAATCTATATAATTACCGAACCTGCTCACAAAATTTCATGAGAATCGGTTGAGAAATGCGACCTGTAGGCGAGAACAGACAGACAGACGGACAAAAGAATTTTGGGCCAGTTGAAACTGAGACGCTTCGCTCGCTCGGTTAATAATAAGAGTATATTTTGACATATGATAAGCACAGAAATTATTTTTACTTTTGCATCCTGAAAACTAATCTAATTTAAATTGAAATTGTAAGTACTAAATGATTGATGATTTTTTCAACACACCTGTACGACAAATAATAGAAAAATAAAAACAAACAATTTATTTTGGTATATACGGAGAAAATGTTAGTGGTAAGACATACTTAGTTAACGTTTCACCTAAACTTATTTTAAATTGTTATTTTCATATCAGTTTTTAATAATAAATATTTCGTTGTTAAGATTTTTACTAGCTCTAAAATTTAAATTAATTAAATAATGAATTGAAATTATCTTTTCATCTCCTCTATTCAGAAAAGAAAGAACGGTTCTCGAGAATAGGATCTAATTTTATTCCCAAAGGAGTAAAAAGATTTTGGACTGCGAACACAAATATAGTTCCGAAAATACCCATGACCAAAAAGGTTAAATCATATTTTGTAAAAGGTTAAATCATATTTTGTAAAAATATGATTTAACCTTTTTCACAGGCAAGTTAATTGAAAAAAAGTTATTTGAAAAAAAAAACACTAGAACTGGTAGTATTTGATATTTGATGATGCACGCTTGTTTTATTTGCACGCTGAAAGTGCTTTTATCAGGCATATTTTTATAGAGAAAATTTTCAAAATATACCTAGTACCTGCTTGTTTTATCGTGATTTTACTTAGGCAAAAGACCTACCGAACAAAGGTATTTTCGGAAGCGTAGTATGGTCCGCCCCGGGCGGCAATAAGGGATGGCATTAACAGCTTAAATGTTTTATTTCCGCAACCTGCCTAACGCTAGAATCTATCATAATACGGAATATATGCTTTTAACCCAACATGTATTATGCCTACGACATATAAAAACACGGGCACCGAATAGCCACAGCTGAACTTGGATCACTCTCAGAAGTTACCGATAATGCAGACTTTTATCCGGCTATGGTTTTTTTTATGGTATAAGACGGCAAACGAGCAAGAGTGTTATCTGTTGGTAAGCGATCAGCGCTGTCCATTGACAACTGCAACACCAAGGTATGACAGGAGCGTTCCAAGGAGTTGGAGGAAGGACATGGGGGAGGATATGGGGTGAAGGAATTAAACGCCCGGTCAAGTAAGGAAAGCTCACTTGGAGCTAGCTACGTAGTCCTTCCAAAAAAAAATGGGGTGAAGGATGTACCTCCGGCTCTCACTCACCGAACTAAGCATAGAAGTGGTAAAGCTTCTACTCAAACGTCGATTTTCTGTGAGAGGGTACTTCCTCGGTCGAGCCGACCCATTCATGCTACTAGCAAAAATAAATTTAAACGCCGGTAACGTGGCTCTACCATAACTAAAATGGTATCCTTTTTTATCTTATTAGTTGAGATAATGCTTTCATTAATTAAGCTTAGATTATTTCTAAAGTGCTTCTTAACTGGGAAAAACTATAAAACTTTTCAACACTAATATTATATAGAGGTAAGATTTTTTTGTTTGCATTGAATCGGCTTCGAAACTAGGTATATTTCCTGATGAAAAATTAGAATAAATACCTAGATCAACCGGTGCTAAGTAGGCTCGGCCCGCTACTAAAATATATCTGTGTAACAAAAGTAGTCTACTCATTAAACGCTACTACTAATTATATATGATTGATGTAACATAGCGGTGTAAGGGATGCTCGTGAAATTAGGAACTTTCCGACCGCTGATAGTTTCTGATTCTGGGATTATTTTGTTGGAACTGAATACAAATACGTCGGATAGTTCCGCTTTCAATAAACTCGGAGAAACTCGAGTGATCTAAATGATGGGTATTGACTCGTACCTCATTCAGAACTTGCAAATAACTGTAGCAAATTAAGTACGAGTAGTATAAAATATCGCTCTCCGATTTCTGTCTCTCTGTATGTCCACTTAGATATTTTAGTGCTTATTATTTAGCTAATAGTACTAGTTATTATCCATACTATCCATTCTTCCATGCTATGCTAATATTATAAATGCAAAGTAATTCTGTCTGCCTGTCTGTCTGTCAGCCCTTCACGCTTCAACCATGAAACCAATTTGGATGAAATTTGGTATAGATAAGGTTTGAGGCCGGGGGAAAGACATAGGGTAACTTTTACTTCGAGAAATTCTACTGTTCCCGAGGGATCGACATTAATGCGGGCGGAGCTGCGGGAAAAAGCTAGTATTTGTATAACAAAAGAAGCCTACTCATTAAACGCTACTACTAATTATAAATGATTGATGTACCATTGCGGTGTAAGGGATGCCCGTGGAATTGGGAACTTTCCGACCGCTGATAGTTTCTGTTTCTGGGATTATTTTGTTGGAACTGAATACAAATACGTCGGATAGTTCCGCTTTCAAATAAACTCCGTGAAACCCGAGTGATCTAAATGATGGGTATTGACTCGTGCCTCATTCAAGCTCGCAAATATCTGTAGCAAATTATGAGATGTATAAAACAAAGTAGTTTCCTGCTGTTAATTTGTCTGTATCTACGCTTATATCTTTTAGTGCTATTTCAGTTATTCTATGTAATATGCATAAACATAGTCCACCCCGTATACCGATTAGTAACATTTCTTCATTCATTATCATTATTTTAAACTTCACAATGTGATTTTACTATACTTAAGATGACTTAAATGTAGTTTGTTGGTAAAATACCTAGATTTGCGTGTCAAGCTGGGGCGGACAGCTTGTAATGATACTAGTGAAAATATACTAATGAAATATACTAAATGCCTAAATAGTGAACATTAAAAGTACATGTTGATTTGATACAGACTATCTTATGGAAATGCAGCACGTGCTACTTGGGCACGTAATTATAAAGAAAAGTGGGGTATGCCAAAGATTGCTAAAAAGTGTAGCAAACTATGACGTCACACGGAATTGTAACGAGCTTTATTATCTTTTGTTTATTTGACAAAAGAAAAAACACGTTTCAAATACTTTTTGATTATCTAATTGACCTGAGTAATTGACTGATTATTTTTTTTTGAACTTAGCCTTTTTTATGCCCCCAGTAAAATGCTCTACACGGGAGTAAATATTTTTTTCCCATTTACTTCCATGTAGAGCATTTTTCTGGGAATGTTTATAGCCATTATATATGTCATAGCAAAGCCGGGGAGCTACTAGTTTATCATGATTATTCAAATGATATATAATTATTACCATGATAATTGCTATGTAACTATAACACCATTCTACCCTGAAGTTTGCTAAAGTTCTATATAAATTATCAGTGGACACCTATCTAGACCAGCCCAAGTTTGCGTTGCTGCCCATACATGTAGGTTAATGTGTCCAGTAGGATTCAGGAGTATCTCAGTATAAACAGTGCAGTATCTACACAAGTACACACATTGTTTTTTTTCTATTAGCCTCCTTTTGTGTTCCACTGCTAGGCATAGGCCTCCTCTTTTTGTTTCCAAGTGGCCCTGTCAAGGGTCATCCGCAAATCGTTCATATGTGCGTCTATGTCATCGAGCTATCTCACCCTTGGTCAATTCAGTTGATTGATACATAGTTGTTACCTTTAATGAAAGCTTGTAATAATAGTTAAATAAGGAAAAATATTTCCTTATTATCGTTGGATAGAACATTTTTGACGTAAATAACAAGGCGCGGGAATTCTTCACAAAACTTCAAGGTATTTTAAAACATCCGCTAGTTCTAAAAGCTTGCATCGAATGACGAGGAAATTTCAGAATGCACAATACAAGCTCGTAACGTTGCATAATATGGCGCGTGTTCAGCCAAAGTATTCGTTATGGTATTTGCTACACCTAGCCAGCAGGGCATATGTTTTTCGATATGACGCCGAATGTCAGGTGTTCATCTCACGACCTAAATTACTACAATCTATTTTAACGCGTAAGTGTTAGGTTTCAAATGGGAATGAGGATGGTGACGTACATTGCGACGTTCTCGAATTGCGCAGCAGTGAGCCCTCCCTCACAGCGAGAGCGTTGCCAACAGCGGAGAGCACTTGAGACTCTGGCGAGCAGATCCGAACGCCGATATTCGCGGGATAGGGTGTTCGTTCGTGGCATCCCTCTTGCTCGCGGGAGCGGTGGACGCTAGGCGGGCGGGAGGCAGCAGGCGCCCGGCGTCACTCACGTCGTTTCGGTCTCCTGGGTCGTGTGTCCGAACCTCTCCTATCCGCGACGTACGATCACTCCGAACCCTACCGGTACTAACTCGAGCGCGCTGACGCGATCTAAAACATATCCCGTTAACCTTTCCCATTATCTGCTCTCTAAGTAAGTAATTGTTAGGTGTAATTTTGAAATTTTCTCTTAGTGTCTGTAAGAATTAGATTTTAAGCGCGGTTTGGATTATTGGAACTTTGAGGTCGTTGGTGCGTAAGGGATTGTTCGGATTGTGGCAAGTGTTAAGTGGCAGGAGTCGACCGGTACCGAGCCGCTTCTCATTTACATCTGTCAAGTATTAGGTAAGTACTTGCTGTGTCTGCTTTTTTTTAATCTTCCGGTTTTAATGTACCCTACAGTTTTCTCTCTGAGGCCGGCGAGACGTGATTGCTAAACAAACAGAGGGTGAAAAGTTTAATTATTTTTACCTTCATTTTAATTTTGTTTCGCGAGCGGTTGGTATTAAGTTTTCAAATTTCCCGCTTTTGTTTTACTTTTGAATACTTCTGCTTTCCCGCATCTTTTGTTTCGTAGTTACTAAGTAAAGGCTTATGTTTTATAAAATTGTTTTACTTTAGCAGCAGCTGTGTGTAAAGAAGAACTTTAGTGAGTACTTACTTTCCCCTGAAAGGATTTTGATTTTCAAATCAATTTTGTTGTTTAGTGTAATTTGGATAATGTGTTAAAAAGAATAGTTTCGTGTTGTTTTTCAAATCAGTTTCTTAAAAACTTATTTTTTATTTTCACTGAGTTTACCTACATTAAATAATTTTAACATTGGAACGAAAATCTTTATCTATTTTCATATTCTCTCCTACGAAAAGCAAAAATATAGGTAGGTATTTGTTTCCTGGATTTTTCATTTTGCTACACACTATAGCAAAGAGGGAAAATTAAATTTAAAATACCTACATACATTCAAATTATTCCTTATAATCCTGTAGCCAGACCTTAGGGCCATGAGACCCAAAGGTCACATTTTGCTGTTGTTAGGAAAATAACTACGTGGAAAATGGAATCGAAATAGTGATGTATTGCAGTCGCAAGCCGCATCGTTATTAAAATGATTCCACATTTTCGCCCATTCCCACCACCGGCTTTTACGATCAACATGGAAAACGTAGCAACTGGTACATTTTAAGTTGTTTTCTTTTACCAGGCCCAGCATGATATTTCGAAAACTTAAAAAAAATATATATTTTAATTCGGATTGGAACTTTTCCAGTTTGTGAGTAAAAGGCTGGTCGAGGTGTCGAATGACCAGAAGACTGGTAATTATCTTGCCGTAAGAATAACCATTGCCATTAAAAGTGGCAATGCTGCCAGTTTTCTGGCACATTACCGCAGGGCAATGACATTTTTTTTAAATTATAGATAGGTTTTTATTTATAAGTATTTTTGTTTTAGATAGAATTATATATTTTTTGTTGACCTAGTTTTAGTAAATTTTTAAACATTTTATTTATTATAATAATTAGGAGCTTAAAACATCAATTGTTTTGTTTACAAAAATATTTAAATACACAGATTCTAGTTGAATCAGTCGAATATAACTTTATATAGAACTTATGTCATGATCATCTTCAAGAACACCATAAAATAAGCCCTGTTAATTAAATCATTATCTACCAACTCCAGAATAAATTCTAGAATACAATACAATCTGGGTACATCGCTAAACGAGTCACTGTATGTAGTGAATATAAACAGAATTTCCTGATAAGGGACTGTAATAGCGTAGTAAGGGCTTGTTAATTACCTTTTGGGTTCAAAAGGGTAAAGATTATTGGAGGGATTAACCCATTATTTCTGTAAATTATGCTTCATTTCATTTCCCTTAAGCAGCAACCTGTTAGCGAAATGTTTTAGACAGGTTTAGTGGGGAAACAGGGGCAACACTTGTACTGGTTTCTCTCTCTCTCTCGGTTATCTGAGCATGATCCGTAAGTCGTAGTAAAGCCACGCTACCGGCAAAATGAATTGCTAGTAGCATGAATGGGCCGGCTCGTCTAGGGAAGTACCACACCACACTCTCACAGAAAATCGACGTCTGAGTAGAAACTTTAACGCTTCTATGCTTCGTTCGGTGAGTGAGAATACTGGAGGCCCATCTTTCCCCCTCCCCTCCCCATTTCGTTACCCCGACTCCTTGAAAGGCCGACAACGCATCTGTCACACCCTGGTGTTGCAATTGTCCATGGGCAGCGGTGATCACTTACCATCAGGAGACCCGCTTGCTCGTTTGCCGGCCTATATCATAAAAAAAATATCCCGGTTGCATTCTGTCGCTGTTATTTTTTATGGTATGTGGCGACAAATGAGCAAGCGAGTCACCTGATGGTAAGTGATCACCGCTGACCATATTATTTTGCATCTAAATCCCAAGTCCCAAAAAGATTTTTGCCCTCGTTGATTTGTTAATTTACAAATATTTTTTAATAAAAATAATGTATATGTAGCTACGTATTGTCACAGCATTTGCACAATTTGTGAAATTAATGTGAACCCTGCTTGCCCGCTTGGCGTCCTATCCTACGTTATAAAAAATAAATGGCATTACAGCCACAAATGTTGTTGTCGACAAATTCTTACATAATTTTTTTTTCAAAGAACTAATACTGCTCACAAGAGATTATTCCCAGAAAAATATAACTAGAAGATTAATAAAGAAGCCGGGGATATAATTACACTCACCTCATAATTAGACGTGGAGCTTAATAACCTAGCGGAGCAATTTATAGGTAATCTGATACAAATAACATGTCAACATCTCACGACTTTTCCAAACGATCAATAAGTTCAATAACTTGGTTGTTTTATGTTTAAAATAAACACTTAATACGGGTTTATCGAGTTAATTACATAATTATCACAACTGACGTTAAGACTACTCAAACTCTTATTTCATGTTTGCTGGTAGACAAAGCTGACAATTGTCTATTATGTTTAGTGATGGGCTGGAGGGAAATTTTCTGTACTCGTGAATTCCTTCTCAATGGAAATTTGCGGGAAATTTCCAACAATTCCCGCACTTCAAAAAATCTCGGGAAAGTTTTCGGACACGTTCTCACCGTTCTCGAAAAATCGAACACGTCACAACACTAATTATGTTACAAGAACTATGTAAAATAATACACACAAAACTACTACCTATAATATTTAATGATAAATAAATAGTCATATATAGACAAAAACAGTATGTACTTCTTGTACACACTATTTTTTTCGCTTAAACTAGTTAAAAAAAACTACTTAAATTTTTGTTACTATGTACCTACTAGTAAGTAGTTATTGTTCCGGATGTACGCAGTATTGGCTCATATTATCAAAACGTCATTTTTTCATTTACAACACAAAGCTTTAATAAAAAACTAGGTTAAACATAGTCTGTGAACGTTTTGCTCTAAAGATCTTTAAAAATGTATGCTCTCTGAGTTCACACACGCCAACGGTCACGGCGGAGTTGACGTGGCTTGGTTACCGGTTTTAGTTATGTAATATACGATATCGGTAAACCAAAAACAAAATACTTTAGATAATTTCAGATAAGGTAACATCATAATCTTCATCAAAATCAATCCAGCAATTTTAGCGAGAAGAAGTAACAAACATATTTACAAACTTTTTATTTTAAAGGAATTAGTATAAATGGGAAATTATAGACTATATATGTAAAAGCACATTATTCGCGGATGGCAGGTAATTTTATTTCATTTTAGACGTGCGTATAATATACGCACAAAAAAAATTACCTACGTATTTTCGGAAAAAAATCCGTATTTACGGGTCCGAGAATGAATAAGAAAGAGAATATTTTTGTATTTAACAAATTATATATTACAAGATATTTTACTATCGCGGAGTAGAAGAAGGAAACCTTTGCGAATGACAAATGAGAGGCGGGATGCCTTGAATAAAAATGATAAAGTTTATGACTAGTAGCGCTGACCTAGCGAAATATTTATCACAGCTATGCCGCTATTTTGAAAAAATCCAGAACTAAATCAACTAAAAAAATTTATGTAATTATCAAATCTGCAGAAAGATTGAGGATGCGTCCTATAAAGGAAAACAGACGGACAGATGGATATACAAAAGAATTTATGCTCAAGCAAAAATAATTCACACAGAAGATTTAAGACGCAAATTGATAATACAGCTGTTTATCATCGGTTTTGTTTTGAAGCATATCATATCTACTCCAAATAAAAAAAAGTAAACTAACTAAACCTTTTATTCAACAGAAAATCTAATCAGCTATTCTGGTTAATATGATATTAATTTCGGAATGTGAAACGAAACGCGGGTTCCGTGTTCGCGGTAGTTCTTTGAAACGCCTCTACCGAAAATACAGATGACTGTACCGATGAATTATACAGTGAATGCATGTCAGATAGTGGTGTGAATTTACGCCTAGCCGTTGGTCCCAGCTATCAGCCGGATGGCTGGCATGGATGAAAGTCGTCAAGCCATGTCTTCAGGCAGCTTGAAATCCGATACCAGTGGCGTGAATGTATGTAAAGACGTTAGTTCCGGCTGTCATAATTGATGGCAGTCGTCAAGCCATTTTTTCAAGCAGCTTGAATTATCAGACACCAGTAGCATGAATAGGTGTAAAACTGTTGGTTCCGGTTGTCATCATTGATGACAGTCATCACTATGTCAGATGCCGTCATGCAGTTTAAAAAATCCGATACCAGTGTTGGTCCTATAAACATCAAAACAACTACAATAGCTTAATTACACGTTCGACAAAACACACTTCCCATTTGCGACATTAATACCACGCATCCTATTTTAAAGTCGTATCACTCCACAAGCGGTCTCAACATCGTCTTTAAGACCGTCGTTAAATTTTCCACGCGGTTTTTATTGCGTCCTGAGTGCCCCTTCACCTTTTGACTTATGAGGATCTCAACCTTGCCCTGAGTACATGGGACGAATAAGAAAGAGAGCTTTCCCCGGCCTAAATTGAAAGCCATGCATTTTCCACATTCTATTCAGAGCAAGCTTTCTTACAAACTATTGAAAATGCAAAGAATGGTGGTTAGGTTTTCATTAATTTGCTAGTTTAAATAGATAATTATTGTTATTGCTATTTTTATTATTGGTGCTATAAAGTTTCTTCAAAAAGAAATTAAAGCTGTTGTATTTAATGAATAAGCTGTAGTTCAATGAAACAATTCATTCTATTTATTCTACTTATAATTGTATTACATAGGCTATATTTTTTTAAGAAGGGCAGCAGCTGTACCGTTCTTTCTGAATAAAGCAAAGATTCAAACGCTATCTCACACATCCGAATATGCCACATACTCGTACATAAACTCTGAAAATATTACATTTTATTTTTATAAATCTATATATGGACAAATCAAACAGATTGAGCCCCAAAGTAAGTTCGAGACTTGTGCGACTTGAACTGACCGGGGATCGAACCCGGGACCTCCGGTGTCGCAGCCTGGCATGGTGACCACTACACCACAGAGCTCGTCAAAAAGTTTTTGGTAGTCGTATGTGATTTGTCCGTATATATTTATTTATATATAATAATATAAAATATTACTCAAGCTGATTATTGTCTAATCTAATAACATCGGAAAAACCCAATAACTTCAAAAGTGCAGTAAAAACAGGCATAAAACGTATCCACCGTAAATAACATAATTCAGTGGCGTCAAGCAACTTCTGAAGTTATTCGCGCAAATAAAATAAATACGTCACAACTTCTCCTTTTAGGGTCTTTATAGGTTAAATTATATACGCCGGGGAGCATAAAAATGAAGACATATTCCACTATTGGGACCACCGAGTTATTGTAGCTTTCCTACTTGCTTTGCAGGACTGCGACCGACCTATTCATATTTTATAATGCATTATAAGAGTAGAAATTCAAAGGGTTTTTTAAGGAAAATGTGTTTTCTAGTAATCCATTTGGCTGAATTAAGGGGTGTGACTTTTGGTTAAGTTATTATCACATTTAGGAATTTTCATATTTTGCTGCACTATTTTTGATTGAAAATTAAGAATTTATATGCACTTTGAGATAAATTTGTGTCTTTCCGCCACTAGTTAGTTCATGCAAACTATTTCTGGCCAGTAGCTATGTGAATGTAACTTTGATTTCCGCAAAGTGACCCCTTAATCAATGCATAATTATTATAAATAATGTGTAGTGTGTAAATATTTTTGGCTGTAAATACAGCTAGCAATATATTTTAATGTGTTTTACTCGCCTTAAACGCCCGGTGAAGTAGCGAAAACTCACTTGGAGCTAGCTACATAGGCCTACCAAAAAAAAAAATAGCATTCTAAATGCTATTTTGATATATATACTTAATAAATTAAGAAATAAAATATGGTGAAATTATTTTTCCCGAAGTCCCACCCGCATTTTTTTTTAGTTCTTAATTTATTAAGAGCAGTTAGCAATATGTCCACACTTAGAACTACTGAATAGAACCTTATCTAAAGATTTTAATTAATACTAGTATCTACAAGCCGAACTATGTACCCTTTTTTGAAATGTTATGTATATCAAAACAATTTTCCTTATATTATGGTTGGTCGAGTTACCACGAAATTTTTAATTTGTACTATCTTAAGTACCTATAACGTAATAAGATAAGATAAATAAAATTAACAAAACAATAAGCAACCCGACACTGCAATTGCTCTACCTTGTAAACTCCTGAACAGATTTAGATAAAACATACCTAACAATAATCACTAGAAAACCTGCTTTCAAATTAAAAACCACATCTAAATCAGTTGACACGTTAATCACAAAAACCTCACTCCACAAAGCAGGTAATTACGTAAGTGATTACAACCTTTGATTCATTCAAAGAAAACATTATTCAAAGTACAACTCATTACAAGTAAACAAAGGAAATCGCAAGGTCACAAGTTCAGCGCGTAGATTTTGTTCTGAAGGCTTGTATGTGGCTGGCGTTCGTTAGTGATGTATATTTGTAGTGGGGAGCCTTTATGTGGTATATTTTTCATAAGATGCTCCGCGGTACCGTTTTATCTCCCGCGATAATAAGATACACGTAGTACTTACCTTCATGACTTCTATATTTTCTACATGAATGAAACATTTTTATTATGGAACAGCGTGAGGTAAATGATTTTAGTGATAATATTCATTTTTCTTGAGACTGTAATATATGAGTCTGTATGTGATGTTTTCTTTTTATATTTGTGTATGTATTGGTGACTGATTTATTATATCATAGGGAAGAAATACATGTTAAAGACATATAATTATGCGTAATAAACTGAACCACGGTATCATAATAGTACAATGGAATTAAAATAACAGTCTAACTATGAAAAAAATAACGTTGTCAAAACTGCACACTTTTATATGGCGAAGACGTTTTTAGGGTTCCGGAACCCTAATGGCAAAGAACAAAACCCTTATAGAATCGTCATATCTGTATGTCTGTCTGTTTATCCCAGCCAAGCTGAAGCAATCAGGGTTTTTTGAAACTATTAGGACAATGTGGACTACACAGTTGAAACTTGAGTAGATGGATATGTTCTGTGAACCTTATTTTAATACAAAAAAAGAAGGAGAATAAAAAAAACAACCAACCTATAGGTACGTGCGGGGTATTTATAGATAGATCTTTAGAAACTACATTGTGATTCCTAAAACCATTTATTTTCAAAATCCCTCGTTTGAAAGATGATATTTCCAAAGCGGCAATATGAGTGTGAAAAATATTGAAAAAAAAAATAATATGCTGTAGATCTCTATGAAAACTTTCAACAACAATTTGTTTGAATGAGATATAGTCAGCAGTTTTTGAGATAGTACGTAACGAAGGAGATATTTCAGCTGCCTTAGTACCTACGAATGAATGTTGTGTCAGTCGTAACTCGTAACAATACAACAGAAATATATCATATTTACTGTACGTGTAAAAGGGTTTCAGGGTCATAATTTAAAACCTTTTATGAAGCGAAATAACGAGGTCCTCTAACTGAATTAAAGCTATAAGGCTCCGTGATGAAGTTAGATTTACCTACTTTTAATTTTGCTCCCTACGGGGTAATACGCGTCCCAACTTGTTTCATAATATTCGTACGTGTTACAATGAACCCTCAAACGCGCCCTTTGTCGCGGATTCCGACTCCGACTGAATATTATGACCCATTTTTTTGGCAATTTTATGCGGCATGGGGGTCTTGTCGCCATTCTTATCAAGTTTCTGCACGCGATCTTTGTTATTTTGAAAAATTGTACATTAATATGTGTAAATCTGTGTTTCTGGGTAAATTACGAGTATGAAAGATATTTCTTATGACCTAACAACACATATTTAAGTAATAAACATTGCCTACTATTGCATTTGCATCTACTCTGTAGGTATAAAACAAAAACTACATTTTAGACAGATCGGGTAAATTTATTCCTTATATACCCCTGCTAAGCAGAGGCTTGTAGGTGTTTATTTCTATAGCCTATGTTCATCAGGGATAAAATGTACTATTTTAATGGAGAAAGATTATTCAATTCGATCCAGAACTATCGGAAACGATATTTTAATGTAATAACACATGTAGGTACACATGAATTGAAATTACTATAATAGTTTATATATAGTGATATTAATGATAGTTTCTCAGTAAAGTACCACAAAACTCGCACTAATAAACCACATAAATTATAATATAACTACGCTATTAAAAACTAAGGTATTTCACTTTTTAAACAAAGAAATGTATCATTTGGTTTTAAGTAGTAGACCCGAATAGTTCTTTAAATATATTTGTGTAAGTAATATCGTTTCTCTCGCATTTTCGCAAACAAAATAGCAATAGAATTGATAATAATATAGATACTGCATCGGTATTCAGAAAACAGACTTCAGCAAAAATGTAAATGGTGAAATTTGCGTAAAACAAGATTTTCAGTCAGCGAAAAATTATTTCTTGCTAAGAAATGGATTTTCTATTTTTTCGTTACATGACCAAAATGAAATGGCTTAGGTACATATTTTGAGGATCGGTTTTGATGTTTCCATAAAATGCCACTTTACCCATGCTGCCGATTTGTAGGTATTTATGGTCCTCGTATTTAAAGTTGATAGTTTAAAAGTTCAGTCAGACCAAACTAATCTGCACGAGAAAAAAAATTTTTATACGAATAAATATTTTGACCGTACGTACAAATTAGTGATCCTTACTAATGTACTAATACTAATATATATACTAATACTATACTAATATACTAATACTAATATACTAATACTAGTCCTTACTATATCCTTACTATAATATTATAAATGCGAAAGTGAGTTTGTTTGTTTGTTACGCTTTGATTATCATGAAATTTTGCATACAAGTTCTCTGGAGGGCGGAGAAGGACGGCTACCTTTTATCCCGGTAAAAAGTACTATTTCCGAGGGATCGACATTGACGCGGGCGAAGCCGCGGGTGAAAGCTAGTCAACTGATAATGCTTTATAAAGTAAGTAAGTAGATATTGTGCTAAAAACTAATAAGTATCATGTATAAAATTGTCTTTTAAAGAATAATAATTTTTCAAAATATAACCATGAGGCAAAGAACAAAGATTATTGTATTCTAGTATATAACACAAACATGAAATACCTACCTTAATAAAAAAATAACTTATTTCAGATTTTCCTAGTGACTAATACAAATTTAACTCACTATGTCTAAAACTGACTGCTGAACTGATTTGATAACCCTTGGTTCATCAAAATCGGCTCAGTAGTCGGTTCTCATAATATGTGATCCGATACTGTCGATCCCTCAAAATATGTGAGGCGTTTCATTTTATTTGGTCATGTAACGAAAAGAAAATCCATTTCTTAAGAGCAAAAAATATTTTTTCGTTTTGTATAAAGGATTATATCTAGTTCAATTAAGAAATCTCTTTGCAATCCAACTAGTTTTGAGATATGCGCGAACACACATACAAATATACAAACATGCATAGGTACTTCCATACACTCATGAAATTTGGCACACATGTTTAGAATAATAATAGACTAATACTTAGTTTTTATATCCCAAAACTAAGTAATTCTGACAACATTACTAACATGAATTTAAATTGATAACCTCCTTTTTTTAAACTTGGTTGAAAATATGAAAATTTCATCTTAATATTTAAATTATAAACTTCCTATCTATCACTTGTTATGTGCTGATCTGGGAGAAAGAAAAAAAAACTTAGAGCTGCCTCTTTCCACGCACCGTGAACATCAGCCAAGGCCAATTTATGAAAATATAAGTAATCATATATCAATAGGCGATACGGCTGGCAGCCCATCCCTATTTATATATTTATACCGTTTTCCACCTATACGCACCAACTCTAAATATAGTATTTGGACCTTAAGCTCTGTCTTTCCCATCTGTACTAATATTATAAAGCTAAAGAGTTTGTTTGTTTGAACGCGCCGATCTTAATTATTTTTGAGTTGGATAGTCCATTTATTGAGGAAGGTTTTAGGCTATAAAACATCACGCTGCGACTAATAGGAGTAAAGTATCAAAAAAAATTTACCATCAGGTGATATGGGAGACAAATGCCTAATCCAAGATTTAGTAAAAAAAAAAATTGAATACGGGGGAAAATTATTCATCTATCTAATAAAAAAACTTATAATTACAAAATTAAACTTTTTTATCAAGAACTTATTTCAGTATACCTAATAAACAGTACGTACACACAAATTGGAAAGCCAGAAAGCTAGGAATTCCTGTGCGACAAGGAGCCTCGCAATGTCATGGCTCGTATAACTGGTCGCAGCAAGGCAGTGAAACTCGCCGTCGTGGAACGAAACCCGCAATGGACACTGCCTAGATTAGTTTTTACTGGATGACCTGTACCGTTATTGGGTACAGACAGAAAACAAATTGATTTTTATTAAAAATATGGCATGAACGGAAACATGTTGGCCTGAAGCTGGCTTTATACGTGATTAACCCGTATTGCACATACAAATAGAAATAAGAAGTGATGGGATTGATAGATTTTACCATTTAATAATTGTCTGACATTTGATTATATTAACATAAAGGTATTTTGGACATATTTTAGAATTTATTGAGAAAAATATTCTGTAGAAAACACACCTAATCCCGCGGAGCGGGCGCGGCTGCAGCGACGGCGGAGGCCAGTAAGAGGCACAAATATGCTGTTCTAAGCGAGCCTTATATATTTGTGCCCTTCGCCGTGGAGACTTTAGGGCCTTGGGGTGCGGAGGCCCGACAAATTTTCAAAGAGATCTCCGCACGCCTAATCGACGTTTCCGGTGACCTAAGGGCTGGCGCGCATTTCGGGCAAAGACTGAGTCTGGCCATCCAGCGAGGAAATGCCGCCAGCCTTTTGGGCACCCTGCCAGCAGACCGCAGCGATTTGGCATCAATATTTTATTTAATTTGATGTTTTTATAGATTCATTTTATTTTTAATTTAGGTTTTAATTTAGATTTTTAGTTTAGAATTATTTATAACTAGCTGTTGCCCGCGGCTCCGCCCGCGTTAATGTCATTCCCTTGGGAACAGTAGAAATGATAAAAATTCCATAAAAACCCCTGCCCCTTTGCTTTTTCCCCTTAAGGGGGAATTTAATACATTTCACCTGCATAGATCTTTAGCCCTCAAGGACCCCTCCTTAAGGCCCATTTTATTGTAATGGAGAACTTCTTATTGTCATATTTCTGAGCAAATAAAAAAAATCCATACAAACTTTACCCCACCTATTCTAAGGGGAAATTTCGACCATTTTAACTACACAGATCTTTTTTATAGTAATGTAAACATATATACTTATTTTTATACGGGCCAAATTACTATTTGATGCCTAAAAAGCGGTCTCTTCGGAAGAATTAATTGTTTTATGACGGAATTAAAACATTTCATCAAAAACCTGAATCAATTTACAATTAAAGCACTATTTCACGGTAAACTAAAACAAGATACAACCAAAAATGTTAATTTTTAATACTTAAATTTTGGTAACAACGTTGTCGTTCTTAGTAACGCAGTTGCTTTTCATACTAAATATAAGTGTCCTCAAGCACGGTATTGTGTTTTATAATGAAAATTCTTAAAATTTCTCCTAGGCGGCGCTGTCGTATTATATTTTTATTAAAAAAATTAGTTTTGAACCTTATTGCTACCCCATTAGGGTATTTTTTCTCTAAACCGCGTAATAAATTTAAAAATATTTTCATCATTGTCCTCAACAAAGAACAAAGTCGTAACTACTTTGCGTTGCCATATGAAAATTAACCTTAAAATTAGACAACCAAAGTTAAATATACACCATTTTATTTCGCCTGTTGTCATTCATTAAACGAATGATAGCCGATGCGCGGGGGGAGTGCGGTAGCCGCATCAGTCGCGTCGCAGTTGCGAGGAGAGGTGCGTGTGTTTATTGTGCGTCCGCTGAGTTACCGCCGCCGAAAGGTAAATCATTTACGATATTTGAGTTATTACTTATCATAGACATACTCATTCATTTAAAGGTTTTGATAATGTCAAAATATTTGCGTTTATGTTATACATTTAATGCTCTAGTACTGTAGAATCAAATATTTACAACTGCGTTACTGCTACACTGCGTTACTAAAAAAAAATAACGCAGTTGTAGGTTTGGTAACGCAGCTGTTTCTGCGAGCTAGAAAATTAGTTTTTTATACCAAAATAAACATTTTTACTTATTTCTTTCAGATAAAAGTATCTACAGTTAAAAATGGCCATGTCACCTGCAGAAAAGCAACGTCTCTATAGATTAAGATTAAAGCAGAATCCTGAAAAAAATGCTGAAGCTAAAAGGAAACATCTTGAAAGATATCATGCGACAAAAAAGCTTGTGAAAGATATGACAGAGCGAGAACATAGAGCTGCTAAACGTAAATGGAAAACTGCTAATAAGAAACGAAGAGAACGTCAAAGATCTGCTCAACAAATTATGGATATAACACCGGCTTCTACCCCACGTTCTGGAACTCCAGTTTCACCTAGGTCCAGAGGCCGACAACAAATACGACGAGACCGATCTGCGTTGTATAGAAAAAATTTAAAATTGCATGAAGAACTGGAAAAGCTTACAAGGAAATGTAATAAATACAAAAAGAGATACCAAAGGGCTAAAAAGTCAAGAAAAGATTCTGAAGAAAGTAAATATTCTACGTTATCTAATGCCATTAAAGATCATTATAAAAGCTTAAAAACTACAAAGGAAAAGAGAGCTTTGAAACGAATTTTTCAGGTAGAAGGTCTATCCAAGTCAAAAATGAAGACTGCTATTGTTCGTGAGAGTTTGGGCATCGATCAGATAAAACAAAAGCAAACTGTTTTGAAGAAAAATATGCTGATTGAGACAATCAAAAGGTTTTTTGTTCGCGACGATGTTTCACGAGCCACAGCAGGAAAACGAGAAACTGTAACTTGTAAAAAAGTTAAAATGCAAAAGCGATTTTTACTAGACTCCATGAAAAATCTATACTCTTCATTTAAAAAGGAGCATCCTGAGATAAAATGTTGTTATTCATATTTTATTAAACACCGCCCATTTTATGTAAAGCCACCTACAGTTGGTGGTAGAGAAACTTGTTTATGCAAGATGCATACCAATGCGCAGTATATGATATGTTCTCTCCACCAAGCCAAGATTATTCCTCACCCAAACATGAACGACTTAATCGCAAGTACAGTTTGTTCAACAACTAACCGTGCTTGCATGACCGGTAATTGTCAAGAATGCAAGATGAAAAAAATAATGTACCGTACACCTGATGATGTTGCAAAAATATTGAAATGGTCACAATGGATGAGAGAATCGGAAACTATTGAAAAACTAGGCAAAAAAGTAAAAATTTCGAAAAATGTAAAAAAGTTTATTGAAGGTACTGCTTCTGAGTTAATGGAAAAGTTTAGCCAGATGTTATTTCAATTAAAGAAACATACTTTCAACATTAAAATACAATATAAGAGCTACCGAGCCGCTATAGATAATTTGAAACAAGATGAAGTTGTACTTCATATAGATTTCAGTGAGAATTACAACTGTAAATATTTTGAAGAGATTCAGTCTCACCATTTTGGTGGTTCACGAAAGCAAGTCACATTACACACTGGAGTAATGTACACGAAAACTGAAGAACAAGACACACCAAAGGTAATTTCATTTTGTACCGTCTCTGGAAATAATTCTCATAACCCTGTCTCTATTTGGGCACACTTGCATCCAATTATAAACGACATAAATGCTAACCACCCTTACATAACCACTATTCATTTCTTCTCGGACGGTCCCGCTACTCAGTACCGACAAAAGCTAAATTTTTATTTCATTTGTACTAAAGTATTCAAAGACTACAATTTTCTTCGTGTCACATGGAACTTTTTTGAGGCTGGTCATGGGAAGGGGGCCGCCGATGGAGTTGGTGGGTATCTAAAACGCGCTGCAGACGAAAAAGTTGCTGCTGGCTCAGACATTTCCGATGCAGAAACTTTTTTTTATACCCTGAGGGACCTGAGTAAAGTCCGTATGTACTTAGTGACTGACATTGATATTCAAAAGATTGAAAAATCTGTACCTATCAACCTAGTGCCCCTCCAAGGCACCATGGCAGTGCATCAAGTTTTTACTGACAAACCAGATGAACTCCATTACAGAGACCTTAGTTGCTTTTGCCAAAGAGGTTTTTGCACTTGCATGAATCCAAAAATATATCAGCCTGTTCCTGTGTCTGACACAATCACAGACGACGATTGCTCGGATGGATTGAATGAGGAAGATATATTAGCAAATATATCTAATACCGTTGCTGTACGAAGAAGAGCTTATTATAATACGGTTTATTCGCCATCTTCCAGCTCTGACAACGAGCCTCTAGCTAACTTTATCTTGCCTTCAGTCTCTAATTTAAAAGAAAAACAGCTCATTGAAAAGGAAAACGTTCATCCAATAAAGATATCAGACGGTGTGCATGTTTTAGTAAAAGTTTCTTCCCTTAAAAACAAACACTATACTTATCTAGGCGTTGCCAAAAGTGACGTTGACGAAGATGGAGAAGTAAAAATTATGTTTTATAAGGCGGTAGATGGTACTGGTAAGAGGTTTAAAGCAGTAGAGACTGATATTTCTTGGGAATCTTACGATAACATCTTGGCAATTGTTCCTAAACCTACTATCATTATGAAAGGTAAAAGGGTCTACTATGATTTCGATGAACCGTTAAACGTTTTTGAGAAATAAGATTGAATTCCCATGTGCCTTATTAGTTAATAAGATTGATTTACTTTTGTTAAATTGTTTTTGAGAAAATATAATTTTTTGTTTGAGTTTATATAATGATAGAGACCTCTTCATTCATGTGAGGTCGCTCAGTGAGAAGTTTCTTTCTATTTTGTTTGTTAATCAAGTGGATCTCATTTAGAAAGTACGAAGAACTGGTAAAATACACCTGTGTTACTTAGGTTACTACTGCGTTACTATTTTGTCCCCAATTTTTAAAGGGTTTTGTGTATGATTATAGGCTTTTTATTTGTTAAAAGTCGCTAATCCTCATAAGTGTCTTATTGTATGACATAAGTTATAGCTTATGTAACCACTTTGTTTTAAATTTGGTTTTGTTATTACAAATAATTAAAAAGTTTTAGTTTTTAAGTAAGACTTTGGTAACGCAGTGATCTAAACTATTAATAATATTTGATTAATGGGATATTTCTGTGATTTTATTTTATAGGAAGTTCATATTAGTTGTAACGATTATAACAACTATATTAGTGAGACTGATTACGCGCATTTAATAATAAAACGTAATTTTTCAACAAGGTAACGCAGTTGTTTAATTTTCTACCTCTTAGTGTATAAATTACCTATAATTTCATTAAATGATTAAAAACATCGCTGCAAATGAATTATTATTGTACACTGAAATATTATACATGTATTATCAACATAAAATATAAGAAAAAAATAAATAAATATTTTTTTGAATTTGAAAAATATCACCTCGATTTAGGCATTAAAAAGTATTATGGCCCATACTTCTATGTCCAGAAATGAGAAAATTTCCATACAAATCCCCCCCCCCCCCTTTATCCCTTAAGGGGGAAATTTTGTACATTTCACCTACACAGATCTTTTTTAATTGTAACCTAGAACATATATACTTATTTTCATACCTCTAAGTCTAGAAATGGAAAAATTCCATACAAACTTTACCCCCTATTTACCCCTTCAAGGGAGCATGTTGTCTGGTTCACCTGAACAGATCTTTTTTAATTTTAATTGAGAACTTGCGTACCTACTTTCAAACTTCTAAGTCCAGAAATGAGAAAATTCCATAAAACTTCAACCCCTTTGATTTTCTAAAAATCCTTTCTTAGTGCTCATTTACATCATAAAAAGAATCCCTTTGCCAAATTTCAAGTTTCTGCGCACAGTAGTTTCGGCTTTGCGTTGATATATAAGTCAGGTTTGCCTTTGGCCCGCGGCTCCGCCCGCGTAAGTGTCGATTTCTCAGGAACAGTAGAATTACCCGGAATACATTAGTTTATGACTTTCAATGAAACACCTTAATATTGAATTTCAATTGAATAACTTCAAAAACGGAAAGTTTCATACTAACTTTGCATCCCCGTTATATCCCCTTATAGGATGATTTTTGAGAAAAATATTTTACTCGTGTTTCATGCCTTTTAGTAAAGAACCTTCATGCTGAATTTCATTCGACTAACTTCAAAAACAACAAAGTTTCATACTAACTTTGCAACCCGTTTTTCCCCCTAAGGAGATGAATTTCCAAAAATCCTTTCTTAGTGCTCCCCTACGTTATAAAAGGATACCCTGTGCAAAATTTCAAGTTCCTAACCCTTATAGTTTAGGCCCTGCGTTGATATGTCAGTCAGTCAGTCAGTCAGCTTCTCCTTTTTTTATAGTATGGATTAGTATGGATAGGTATAATGCTGTCGTATAATGATGATGAATTGACTTTGGATTTTAATTTTCTTAAGTCACTTATTATTTTATTTTATTTTTGCTATATGTTTGCAGGCAAACTCATGCCTTGAGTTCATTCAAATGACGATAACTTTTTTTTTAATGAACCTATTTTGATGAATCAAACTTTAAATGTTAAACTGAGTTAAAACAAAGCAATTGGTGAAAGTTTGAAGTAAATCCGTTCAGTATTTTCGGAGATAATCGTGCTCATACATACAGACAGACAGACAGACAGACAGACAGACAGACAAGAAATTCCAAAAAATTTTATTTGCTTTCTATTATTCTTTTTAAGTGTCCCTCTTTCCATTTCAGTCAAAAATTTGAAATGTACAGACAAAATAATTTTACTGTTTTATTATATGTATAGATATTATGTCAATAATTAGTTTATTCATCATAAATAGATTTAATTATTATTAGTTTTTAATTTGAATATTCCTAAATATATTTGTAATTATAGAGTTACGAAGTGTTAAACAGTAACAACATACATTACAATTAATACTTGCTCTAGGTTTCGCTAATAAAACGAAAAACACCTTACAGAGGCAACATGTACTGGGACCTTTATGTAAATGATTACCATGTTACGACTACATTTATGCAAATAAATAAATTGTGATATTGATTTTAGCAATTGTTTCACGGCAATAAAATACCTATTAAAATTACGTTATTTTTTTTCGTTTTTATGACATCCGACGGCAAACAAGCGGGTCACCTGATAGTAAGCGATAGACAACTGCCACACCAGAGATGTGACAAGAGCGTTACCGGCCTTACAATACAACTGGAAAAGATATCATCAAACAATACTATCCTACTAATAACTACTAAACCCTAATAGTGACGTAAGCCTTAATACGTATAAGTAGAAATGGGATATGGTGGAGAATATCGGCGCCGAGATTGAATTGTACGGTATTTCAGATGGCAGAGAATAGGTCGTATATAGACCTAGGTCGCCGGTTCAAGTCGCATGAATTTTTTTTTTCTATTCACACAAAAGTTTTACATTGAAGTCCCCTATGTATATATCTGTTTATAAAGGCAAATCTTTGGTACCACTAAGGTTATTTTCATGTGCTTCTAACTGACGTGTAAAGCATTTTCTAAGATAGTTAAGAAACGATGACATAACAAGATTATTGTTCCTGCTTATTTATTTTAACACTATAAGCTTTAGATAATTTGACTGATTTATTACACATTCATCATAAAATTACATGCATGGATAAATAGTATGTGTGTTTAATTTGAGAATTTCATTTAACATTTTACTAAACTGGTTTACTTAAACATTATGCTATTTAACTTTTATAATAGATACAAACACAAGCGCAGCCGAATTGAGCCACTTGCTTAAAATAAAAAAATGGTTGTCTGTAAAGTTGGTTTACGGACGACAATTTTACGTGATAACGGTGGAAGAAAGATAGATGCGACAGATAGAGGCTGAGGCCGATCGTGCCTCTGTTTCGCTTGTTCCGGGCTGTCGCTTACACACGGAACGTGACACTTTTTCGTGCGTGCAGCCTGCGTTCATCGATTTATGAGATGTTATCACGTTAAAAGGTATTTTCATCATTTTTAAGGGACAATACAAATATAGTAAACTTTTTGTGTAGATAATAATAATAATAAATATATACGGACAAATCACACAGATTGAGCTAGCCCCAAAGTAAGTTCGAGACTTGTGTTATGGGATACTAACTCAACGATACTATATTTTATAGCAAATACATGTACAGATACACATCCAGGACCCAGGCCAATCTGAAAAAGATCATTCTCCATCTTGAACTGGCCGGGGATCGAACCCGGGCACTCTCGTGTCGCAGGCTGCCGTGTTGACCACTGCGCCACGGAGCTAGCCAAAAAGATCATCATCACAAACCTTAAAATAAACGAATTAAGTTTATTACATGTTTTTTGACGTGATAAAGTCTTATAATTCAATGAATCCTTTTAGTTAGGTACATAGATCATTAACTTTACAATAATAATTTAGATCAGTAATGTCGTCATAAACTGTTAAGAACTATAATACAGGTAGGTATGCATATAGACATAAAAGTTCAATTTCTATCGCGTCTAACTTAGGGTTATAAAATTCTTTATAGCTTTCCCACCGTAAAATATGTGTTAAATGTTAATGACCAGTTTATACTGTTAAATTGATTTACTCATGCAATATATGAATATAAATGAATATATATAGCGTGTAACATCATAACCAACAAAGTTCCCGTGAAGTTTTTTTTTTTACATTTTCAAACAAATTGCCGGGCCGGCCGAAAACTTTAGTAAGAAAATGACATTTTATTTATTGAGTCTCCAGCATTGATCCTATATTAGAGGTTGTTCATTTAGACGGGCTGAGTCACCCCTTCACGGGAACGTCGTTGGCTATGTTACACGCTATAAATATATAAGGACAAATAGTACAGATTGAGCTAGCTCCACAGTAAGTCTTGGAATTGTGTCGTAGAATATCTACTAATACTTATAAAGATAAACTTCCAAGACCCAGGTCAAACCGAAGTAAACAGTTCTCCATCATGACTTGACCGGATATCAAACCGTAGACCCCAACGATTCAAAGGCACTTGCAGTCCACTGAGCCACAAAGGTCACCAAATGTTATGATAGCTTTATAAACTAACCGAAACTACTAACTCAAACATGAGTTAAACCGATTCTATAAATAGCTTGGTATAATTTGCTAACCGTACGCAACTGTAAAAGTAGCTTACGTGTATGATAGTGTCAACAACCCGACAGGTCTTAGAGTTCCCGAACAGGTTCCTAGCGATGTGCGCATATAATCCCGATCCCGGATGCGTAATATTAAACTGTATAGTGACGCAGATGCTCGATCGCAGTTTGTTTCGTAATTAAATAACAAGCATTTTATAATTTATGCAATGTCTGTTTTTTTTATTAAGTTTCCTTTACATTGACCAAAAGTTTACCTCTAATAATAAATGTAAAGGGAATTAAAATTAATTTATTGTTTGAGTCATATACACATCAGCGCAGATTTCTTTAATATCTAATTTATTTTGCTTTCCCTTTTTAGACTAATCCATTTTTCACAATGTGGCTTTTAAGTATTATAGTCCCAGGCTATCTACACCACAACGAAGAAACGTGGTAGTATGTATTATATAGGTATGTAAAAAATTGCTTACGTTTATACATCACATTTCAGACCACAGACTGTTATTCGCTATCAAGTAAGCTCAGAAATGGGTCTTATATAAAGCCAAGAATTTGTTACAATGATGGAAACAACATTATAATTAAAATATCTCTATTCTATCACATAAGAGCATTTGAAAAATCTTATATTGTATAACTGTACCGTATGAAAATACGCGCCCCGGCTGAATTGCTGTTTGTGAGCAGAGCGATATCCCGTCGAATACGAAGGCTTAAACAGTTGTCTTCTTGCATAATTTTCTGTACAAATATTTATTCAAATTAGACTATCTATAGTTATTCCTCGACCTATATAAATCAGTTACCTACTTCTTCTTCCATCGAGTCGTATAATGGCTTTATTATACACTAGCTGTTGCCCGCGACTTCGTCCGCGGCAATTTTTGTTATTACCTATGATTAATTAGTATAGTTAAATAATTTTCCCCCGTTTTCAAAACATTTTTTATTGATACTTCACTCCTATTGGTCGCAGCGTGATGTTTTATAGCCTAAAGCCTTCCTCAATAAATAGACTATCCAACACAAAAATAATTTTCCAATTTGAACCAGTAGTTCCAGAGATTAGCGCGTTCAAACAAACAAACAAACAAACAAACTCTTCAGCTTTATAATATTAGTATAGATTTTAAATAAGTTTTGACCAGTGTTTTGCTACCATGATTGCCCGTTCGTTTGCCTCATTCAGATCTTGCTGGGAGCAAGAAGCTAGACTTTCTGGGCACACCAAGAGGTGATCCATAGATTGAATAGCACCGCAGTCGCACTCACTATTGTTGGAGAAACCCCACCTGACTCATGCCTACTTATTACGTAGTAACCTAGCAAATAAAAACCTAATATAAAGATTAATATTGCAGTTTTTCATTTCAAGTCGTACTAAAACCTAAACAGAGCTTCTGTAAAGGAATGACGAGCAAAGCTATCATTTGTAAAGCTCAGGATAAGGGGCGACCGCGCCCGTGTACCCTTCAGATGAAAAGCTTATGTTTATTACGAGCATGTGTTGTGTTATCAACACTGTACAAGTTATTTGTGGAACGAAAACAATATTTATATCTCTGTATAGTAAGTGTTGTCTATACAGAATATGTTATAATTATGTTGAATTATGTAATTTAAACTTATATACTTGATTTATGAATGAATAAAACAAAAATATTAGCAAAAAATATTGTTAATATTTGAGAGAGGAGGATGCTTTGGGAATTGTTTATACAATATGTAAATAAAACCCTGTCTCATCCTTGAAGGGTTTATTCACCGTATCGATATGAACAACTTTTCTTATGGGACCAATGGGGACCCAATTTTTTTTGACGTTCCCATACAAATGGTATTGGCTAAACATTTTTGTTTGAAAATGTAAATTTTTTGAGTTTCCAGCTTTGATCTAAAAGAAAAAAAGTTTTTTATATCAACGGACTGAATAAAGTCATCATCATTATTATAGCCGCAAAACAACAGCTGGACAAGGGCCTCTCCCAGGGTTTCTTCGCTCCATGAGAAGATATTGCCATACTCATCACGCTTGGCAGGCGGGTTGGCAAGCGCAATTTCTTTGGCTTCTTGTGTTTCCAACGCTTCTGACCATCGGAAGTATTTATAAGCTGGGAAAGGATAGAAATCTGAAAATTCTTCATCAATTTTCAATCTTGAAAATTGTCGGATCTGGAAAGGGACTGAAGGTATAGGGATACTACTCACTTTGATGATTACTGGCAAATATCTGCAACCACCGAATAGGTATTTGAGGATTAGGTACACCCCTGAACGAAATTAAGTCATGTTAGGATAACTAAAATTCAAGCATTACCTAAGTGTAAAATATATTCCTAGTACAACACGTTTTTCAAAATAAAACAAACAAAATTATGAAATTTAACAAATGCACGTCGAGATATTTCTACTAGGTTTTATAAAAGTAAAGAGACAAATATTATTTTGGTTCAGGCGACATAAAATGTATTCATTGAATAAACTATTCTGAATATTTAAAGGCCGAGCCATCGAAATCATTGTTCTGAATATTCGAGATAAAAACGCGATTGAAAATAACCATGTTTCCGCATGGACAAGGCGAATATTGCATTTTCGCTCGGATGACGTGTCAACTGCATTTTAAATAACTTAGCCAGACTCCGCCGGTATTGATTTGAGGTATTTATGGAACTTTTGGCTTTCGACGTTAAGCACTCTTGTTTAAGAGTGCATAACGTATTATGTTAAAACTAGCTTTTGCTCGCGACTTCGTATCATATATATGTAATCAGGACCCTATATACCAATTATCACACTGGTAAGTCCAGAAATTAGAAAAATACCATTCAAGCTTCACCCCCTATTTCACCCCATTAGGGGTTGAATTTCTACAAATCCTTTCTTAGTGCTCAGTTACATCGTGAAAGGAACCCCAAGTACCAAATTTGAAGTTTCTGAGTATAGTAGATTCGGCTGTGCGTTGAGACCTAAGTCAGTGAGTCAGGTTTGCCTTTTATTTCTATAGATAGATATAGATATCGCAGAGTTACTTAAGTAAGGTTTCTGACGGAAAAAACCTTAACTTTAGCTAAGTTAAGTAAGGTTTTTCTCCGAAGCACGGAGCAAAAATAAACTCATCAAACAGCTTCGGGGTGTACTTTTCTTTTCTATGACGTCACACAGAATTTGTTAAATTGACAAAAGATAAAACTACGTATCCAATATTTTTTGATTGCCTACTTGTAACTGACGGATTGATTTTTTTTTAAACTCGTCGTCATTATCACCCGGTTTTCATGCGTACCTTTGCAAAATATGCAGTGGAGCGTCATGCCCTAAAACTTATGGGGAACGAAATGTTAAAGTTCCAAAGTCTCAGCTCTGCAAAGAGCATAGACGTCTCGACGTCGATGCTCTTTGCAGAGAGAGAAAACTGACAGACAAGACACTCGTGTCTTGTCTGTCAGTTTTCTACATGTTGCATTTCAGGGAGTGTTCACATGAACACCACGAACTTTTTTTTATTATTTATGAATAATTTGAGTGCGTTTGGCCTCTATCTTGCCTGGTGGGAAGCAACGATGAGGTCTAGGGTGGTACACGCAAACTCACATAATGCATATTCACTCCTGCCTTGAAAATCCCTAAATTGTAGAAGTCGGGAAACAGTGACGCGGGGAGGGAATTCCATTCCTTCGCGGTTCGCATAATGAAGGGGGAGGCGAATCTAGAGGTACGATGAACAGGAATATCGACCACGTACATAAAGTACAAGAAGCTAAAGAAACTGCGCTCGCCAACCCACCTGCCAAGTGTGGTGAGTATGGAAAAATCATCCCATGGAACAAAAAAATCCTTGGGAGAGGTCTTTGCCCAGCTTTTACGACTGAAATAATGATAGCATTATATACTGCCTTAAGATCTTCTCAACTTCCTGAGGAGACCAATAGTTTTAATTAAATAATGGTAGATATTTTCATGTTTTAAATTTGACCATCCATAAAAACAAAATGCTCAGTTGAACAAAGAGATAATTTGCCAGTATCCAGCCGCCATAATGCTAGTATTGATTTAGTGAAGATATTTATAGAACTTTTGGCTTTCGACGATATACGGGGTGTTTAGTTGAAAATTGCACATTGGCATTATAAAATGAGCAAATGGAAGAGACCATTTCCTAGTGACTGACACTACTAATTCACTATATTTTTTTTTATAATTACACATGTTCCAAAAGTGTTCGATATTATGTATAACTAGCTGTACCCGCGACTCCGTTCGCGTATATTACGATTTCTAAACTAAATAAAATGTATGTAGCCTATCCTGTGTCCTGTACGTCTAAATGTTTATCTAGCAAGTTCCATTAAATTCAGTTAATTCGTTTAAAAGTTATGGAAGAGTTTTGGAGGAAACATACATACATACAAAAAATATTCTAAAAATCATCAATTTAGTTTCGGTATCATGTATAGAGCTTATAAGCACGATATCGCTGAAAACAAAGTAACTTACTCCATGACCAACCCTTACAGATTTATTATGAGTATTGATTAATATTATTGCGTCAAGATTGCATTGTTTTATTATTTGATAAAAAAAAACAGCTTTAGCGGAATTAAGTAATCAAATAACACCAATAAGCAGCAGATATTTACACTACCCATTGCAATCCTCCTAAGGCCCACGGTCCAACTAGTAGTACTAGAGAACGCTTTACCGAACACCCTGTATATGTACGAGTATAATCTAGCTAGAAATAGTCAGAGCTGACCCGGACTTGTTCCCTGATTTATTTATTGAGTGCTATTTTATAAACTTCACAAATTTTTAACGAGAAGGCTCTTTTCTCAGCTAAATAAAAGTGAATTTTTCCCCGCTTTCACAGCGGGGTGAAAATCACGGTGCATAAATTCGCGTCTGCTACTTTAAAAGCAATTTAATTAGTTTTTTGCTTAAGTATGAATTTACAACTGTTGCAGTTGTACTGTAGTGAATAAATGTCAGCGAAACAAAGATTTCTTAAGCTACATTGTATAGTTTAACGCGACCCATGAACTACCTATTGTACTAGTAAGAGCAAATTTTTTTAACTACGTTCTTAAAGTTATTTCCTTATGCTTACGAATTAGTAGGCGTATGTATATGTAGGAAAATTAGTTGTGATATTTATTATTTTTTATTCCATAGTAGTTGTGAATGGCGCCTCACTCATTGTTTTTTGTAACTTTTTACTTGATTTACCGAGGTGATAGTAAATATAATATAATCCATGTCCAATTGTCCATGCAAATAATTTTAAATGCGAAAGTAATTCTGCCTTTCTGTCACCTTTTCACGCTTCAATCATTGAATATAAATGGCAACTTTAGTTTACAAATTTCAGTATGAACCCAATACTTTTACAGGCAGAATTCAAAGAATAGATGACTGGCTTCAAAGAATACGCCTTGAATTTCTAAAGAAAATACGTCTTGTCTAAATGCACGCCTGACGTGTTTCCCTATATTCCTCCCATCAGTGCGACGCTGCGCGCAGATTTTCGCCGGTTGTCAATCGAGCACGCGTGACTGCCTTCGGAGGGCTGGAGTTCGCGCATCGTTGCGGTCGCCAAATCGAATTTATCTACCAACAATATTACAGGAAAATATATATTTAATATGACAATCTGAGATAATTACAAAACATTACCATGGAATAAGTAGTACTTACGTACAGAAGTAGCACTCTGCAGAGGTACACAAAGAAGTATTAACAAAATGTAGACGATACGATGTAATTTAGCTCGCGTCAGAACGCAGCATCTTCTAGATATATCTTTCTAATCCTCGAGCCATCTCTTTCGTTACCTAAATTCCATGTTGCTATAAGTCTGCCTTTTTACCAATTTTTAGGGAGCCGTACCTAAAAAGGAAAAATACGGAACCTAGGGATCAAAAATCAAACTTCTAAGCCAACGCAATGAAAAGATACAGCCGCTTATGCCGTAAGTTTTCGACATTCGCAAGGGAATCAAGCCTATAGGGTACTTCCCGTGAACTCAGAATCTTGAAATTGGCAGCTTCACTCGCGTCAACGTTGTACCCTCAGGAACAATACTTTTTTCGGGCATGAAAGGTAGCCTATATCCTTTTCCGTAATCCAAAGAACTTGTGTGTAAAATTTCATAATGATCGGTTTAGTAGTTACGGCGTGAAAGCTTCACAAACAAACAAACAACCAAACTCACTTTCGCATTTTTAATATTAAGTAAGGATAATGGTACGGAACCCTTCGTGTGCGAGTTCAACACGCACTAGGCCGGTTTTAATTTTTATTTTAAGTGTTTTTTTCTCATTGTGTGATTTGTTATGGGGCAATAAAGTGTCTATATGCACTCAATCCATCTTTTATTTGACCTATACCTCTATTTTGATTCCCAGTAACTTTCATATTCATCACTCTCCTCGTAATATCGATAAATCACTTTTTTGCTTTTCAATTATTGGAACTACTTTCGTGCTTCCTCTCACATACTCCAACTCAACATTCTCATCTCCGCTGGGTGATTGGGACATTACATAATCACCTTTCATTCATCACGTTGGTGGCCCAACACTCCAAACCATATAGAACTCTATAGGAAACTATAACTTCTATACATACTACATTGAATGGATTAGGTTCTCAAGCTCTATATTGTGGTGCTGGTGCAGGCGAATTCACTGCAAACCTATTGGATTTAATTGAGAGTGACAAATGTCACTCGATAACGGACAGCTCACTGCGAAATCCACTCCGAGCCACGTTTATCAAAGAGTCCGCCCCAGAAAGCGGTTTAAGGGACCGTGGTATCGCTGGTAGGAAAATGTGTTGTTTATTAGATTGCTAAATGTTATTACAATATTTTTATAAATGTTTTATTTTGCATTCACTATCTCCTCGTAATATCGATAAATCACTTTGAGCTTTTCTATTATTGGAACTACTTTCGTGCTTCCTCTCACATACTCCAACTCAACATTCTCATCTCCGCTGGGTGATTGGGAGATTACATAATCACCTTTCATTCATCACATTGGTGGCCCAACACTCCAAACCATATAGAACTCTATAGGAAACTATAACTTCTATACATACTACATTGAATGGATTAGGTTCTCAAGCTCTATATTGTGGTGCTGGTGCAGGCGAATTCACTGCAAACCTATTGGATTTAATTGAGAGTGACAAATGTCACTCGATAACGGACAGCTCACTGCGAAATCCACTCCGAGCCACGTTTATCAAAGAGTCCGCCCCAGAAAGCGGTTTAAGGGACCATGAAATCGCTGGTTGGAAAATGTGTTGTTTATTAGATTGCTAAATGTTATTACAATATTTTTATAAATGTTTTATTTTGCATTCACTATCTCCTCGTAATATCGATAAATCACTTTTGTGCTTTTCTATTATTGGAACTACTTTCGTGCTTCCTCTCACATACTCCAACTCAACATTCTCATCTCCGCTGGGTGATTGGGAGATTACATAATCACCTTTCATTCATCACATTGGTGGCCCAACACTCCAAACCATATAGAACTCTATAGGAAACTATAATTTCTATACATACTACATTTAATGGATTAGGTTCTCAAGCTCTATATTGTGGTGCTGGTGCAGGCGAATTCACTGCAAACCTATTGTATTTAATTGAGAGTGACAAATGTCACTCGATAACGGACAGCTCACTGCGAAATCCACTCCGAGCCACGTTTATCAAAGAGTCCGCCCCAGAAAGCGGTTTAAGGGACCATGGTATCGCTGGTTGGAAAATGTATTGTAAATGTTACATACAATATTTTTATAAGTGTTTTATTTTGCATTAACAATGCTATTTTGATATACTCTTAATCAATCAAGAAATAAATATGGTAAAAAAATCATGTGTATATAAATTATATAAATAATATTCATAGTTATATTAGACCAACTTAAAAAAAGATGTACAAATGCAGATCCTACTTCGCCTTCGTAAAAAGAAATGGTAAAATAAATCCCGAATTTTCGAGTGATACGATATATTTTCATAAATATTCTGTTTAACGTCTCCCGTTTTGTAGGATCGCGTTCACCGCAGAAATGATACGCGGATCGAGTTCCGAAAAAGCTGCTCAGCCGAGTGTGCCAACCGACAGCTCCGGAAAATATGATATTCTATAGTTTACACTAAAGAATAGCATTCACGAGTGTTCAAAAGGGCTAAAAATCATTTGTACTTTTTACTCGACTGCTAAAAAAGAAGTGTATTGTTTTAAGAGTTAATTTATGGAAGAATGTATTGAATACCACCATAAATTCTAAATAACACATCCAGACGTCTTTTTTCTCTGATAAATTGTTTAAATCGTAAATCACACGGAAAATATAGGCTCTACTAATGTGGTCTTGGATGTTTATCTATATGTATGTATTTGTTATAAATTATAGTATCGTTGAGTTAGTATCCCATAACACAAGTCTCGAACTTACTTTGGGGCTAGCTCAATCTGTGTGGTTTGTCCGTATAAAGTTATTTATATGAAATCGTTTCTATCTTTTAAAGGGTAGATAGAACATGCAGATCACCAATTTTTGATATTAAGAATTTTGATTCGAAACAATAAAATCCCTAATAAGTGAATGAGTTTTGTACAAGGAAATATGGGAGTTATAATTAATGAATCATCGTCATCATCATCACCATACAAGTTGGTGTTATTTCAAAAATATACCTTACTACCTTCCCTTTTTAAAAAATCTAAAAACATGGGTTTTTGAGACGAACCTCACGATATCTTAACTGTCAATATCTATTTAGCTATTTGGAAGCTACGAAATAGGTAATAAATAAATTTGCAAACGTACAAGATACGCGCGTAAAACACATAACCCTTCTTCGTAGTCAGGTAAACAAGAAGCTTTCATAAACATTGACTTATATAATACTAGCTTTCGCCCGCGGCTCCGCCCGCGTCAATGTCGATCCCTCGGGAACAGTACTTTTTCCCGGGACAAAAGGTAGCCTATGTCCTTCTCCGTACTCCAGAGAACTTGTATGCAAAATTTCATCATGATCGGTCCAGTAGTAACGGCGTGAAAGCGTAACAAACAAACAAACAAACAAACAAACAAACAAACAAACAAACAAACAAACAAACAAACAAACAAACAAACAAACAAACAAACAAACAAACAAACAAACAAACAAACAAACAAACAAACAGACAAACAAACAAACAAACAAACAAACAAACAAACAAACAAACAAACAAACAAACAAACAAACTCACTTTCGCATTTATAATATTAGTTAGGATTAGGACTAGCAGAAATGACTATACAAGGGCTGTGCTATGCAAAGGCTGTGCTTATTGGATAGTCGGGGACCAACCTCGCAATATTAAGTGACTAGTTACTCATGCATCGTTCTAGTCCACGCATGGCCGCGCGAATTGGCTTGTCAACACGACGGAGAGTCAACAACTTTAGCATACAATGGAGCTCAAACTAAGCAGGCGTAATTATTACGTTGATTTCAGAATGAGGCGTTTGAACTGCGCTGTCCAGACGCGCGCTTGCAATTACACTATATTTTTTAGGGTTCCGTATCCAAAAGCTTATGATCTAAGTCCAAAAGGTAAAAACGGGACCCTATTAACTTCGCTCCGCTGTCCGTCTGTCTGCCTATCTGTCCGTCTGACACCAGATAGAGAGAACCGTGATAGTTAGACAGTTGAAATTTTCACAGATGATTTATTTCTGTTGCCGCTATAACAACAAATACTAAAAAATAGAATAAAATAAATGTTTAAAGGAGCTTCCATACAACAAACGTGATTTTTTTTGCTTGTTTTTGCTCGATATTGATAACGAATATCGATTGAAATATTCACAGAATATTTAATTATATATTCGCTTTAAAAATAAATAATTAAATAAAAGTAACCCATGGGGTAATCGGTCACAAAACTAATTTTGAAAATAACCATTTAATTGTGTGAAAACGCACAAATTAGACTTAGAGATTATTTATTTAACTAGCCTACTAAGTATAATATAAAAATATAGACATTTACCTAATAGCACAGAAACGAATAATTAGATACCACAAGAACCGCTTATAAAGACGGGTCAATTATCTGCCATCGTGTGAGTCTGTTACGATTCTAACAATTATAAAAAAAGAAATCAATTTTGTTAAAAAATAATGTTGGTTTTTATTTAACATAAAACCTGAAGATATAGCACTCCCAATTAAAATTATTTAGTTACCAATCACTATCACAATGCATTAAATCTATCGAAAATATTTTTCCAGTCGCCATAAATAGTTTGGCGGACAAATGACTGAGTAGAGACGGCGCGTTCGGCTCCAAAACGCTTTTACATTGATTAAGATTTCTCTTCAAATAATACTTCAAGTCCCCGCTCGCTGTAGGCACTCAATTTTCAAGAAAGCTTAGATCTAAATCTATATGGTTCGCCTTTTTCATTGATGACGACTAGTCCATAAACTATAAGAATTTCAAGATCTAGAATTTAGTTTTCTGTTTCCGTTGTATTTTCTTCCTCGCATTTTCTGTATATAGTGTCGGCTCTGTATGTCGAACGTCGCCATAATTTTCGGCCCTTAACCATATTTATATTTACCTCCTGTTCCCTCGTGTCCCACCCATGAGGAAACGGGCCTGAATATTTGTATTTGTCCAATCATAGGACAAATTCAATCCACGTCTTTTTAGGCTTTTGTCGATTGGCGTACCTCTCTTTGCAAGATGTCCAGTATCTCTCCTGTCTATATGTCCGTACCATGCAAAACGATAGCTTTTGAGTTTGTTAACTATAGATGCCACTTTCAGGCATTTTTCATTTTTCATTCTACCAAGAGCCTTCTTTATCTTATACATATCTATTTCCTGTATAAAACTTATTGTCAGTTTTAGCAAACAATTTTCTCTTTTTATTTTATTTTCACTTTCATCAAACTATAGAAAAAAATCTTTCATCTTTTTATTAATATCTGTATCATTAACCAATATTTGTTTATGTGAAAAGAAAATTTAACAAGAATACACATGTTGAAGTTTGTCTATTTTACCTTAACGTATATAAAAATACGCTACATATTAATATTACAATCCAGCCTATTATTTAGCAGGTGAGTAATTTTACATTGACCTAGATTATAAGGTATAGAATAACAATGTGCATCGGCTTTCCTTCCTTTCGACGGATACTGTGTCATTATTGACTTTACTTACAGTTTTATATTGACTTTTTCCCCCACTTCTTTCTCGCCTTTCCTATTTTCCTAATTAGGTAGTAAGGGGCGGCTTTTCTCATATTGTAGCCATGGATCTAAGAATAATCAGGATAGGACCTTGAGAATGTGGCAGTGAAGCAAATCACAATGTATGCAGACGTGTCGTGACACGAAATTCACGCACACATCGGCACTCAAATGGATGCAGGTTTTCCCCGGTCGAAATTTTAACTCACGAAATGTCAAACTTGTACTTACCGCGAAGTTGGTGTGCCTTTTGAAACTCGTTGAAAATAAGCATAAAAACATAAAATAATGCAGAGCTGTGTGGTAAAAGAGTGTAAAAATTATAGTAAACTACACAAAAAGTCCGACGGTATCACGTATCATAGGTAAGTACAAACTTCTTGTTGTTTTCGAGACTATGTAAGTATTTCACTCAATCGCATATTTTCTTGGTTTAATTATACTATTTACACACACAACACCACAGTTACTCGTATGTACGAATTGGTTGGTAACCTAAACACACGTTTCAACTACAATTTTAAATTATACTAATATGATTTTGTAATTTTCTTTGCGCCGCAAAGGTCAATGACCCGGTGACAGCGCAGCGCTAAGTCGGACTGTCGGTGTTGCCAGAATATGATTTCAAGATTCCTGTTCTTTATTTTTAATATAAAATTTTATTTTGTTTATTTTTTCAAGGTTCCCCATTCGTGATGCTTATGTAAAAAAATAATGGATCGATATTATTAGAAGAAATAGAAAGGATGCATCATGGGTACCATCAAATTATTCATTTGTTTGTTCCGAACATTTTAAAAATAGGAATTTTTATATGACAAAGGGAGCATATCGCCGGTTGATTAAGTTCGCGTGCCCAGAAAAGGTATGTTTCTTATTAATACTTTTACTCGACTTCAAAAAAAGGAGCAGTTCCAGTTGTATTTCATTTTGCATATTTTTACGTCGTAACTCCATCATTTATGAACTAAATTTGGAAAATCGATGTATGTGTTGATGATAAATGTATGAAGTGAGATGATTTTGGAATCCAAGATGGCTGACATTACTTTTCATTTAAAGTCAACTTTATTGGCGTTTTGGAATTTTTTGGGATATCAACAAAAATGAAGTCATTTTCAGTTTTCAAGATGGCCATCACCATTATTTATGGAAATTCGACTTGGGTGACGTTTTCGGAGTATTTCGGGGTAAAACTGACGTCAATTTTGTGTTGGGATTCAAGATGACTGTCACTGTTTTTTTTTGAAAATATGACTTATGTGTCGCTTTTGAGTTATTTTTGGGTGCATCACAAACAACACCTATGGGATGTAAAACAGGGGTGATATTTTCGAGGTATTTTGGCGTGTAGATCACACAAGTGGCGTCAATTTCGGGATCATAGTATTAAACAAAGTCGCTTCCCGCTGTGTCCGTCTGTCCCTATGTATGCTTAGATTTTTAAAACTACGCAAAGGACTTTGATGCGGTTTTTTTATAGATAGAGATATTCAATGTTTATATTTTATACTTATATGTAAATGTGAAAGTATTTTATTATCATTTGCCGACGTCAGAATAAAAGATTTTAACTTTGAACAATTTCTGAATTTAATATTGTTGATTTATTGATGACACTAATAATCTATAGACGGATGAATCTATAAATCTGCAAAATTATAAAAAAAGTAATTTTAAAATTTACCACCAATATAAGGCCTCGAGGGTTTGTTTTTCTGTAAGTAAAATTATATGTATTGTTATTTGTTAACTTAAAACACAGTAAAATAAAAATGTTATCTATAATTTCGTTCTTTTATTCCTTTTATCAAGTTCCCCAAAACGTCTAAGGTCGCTCTAAGATGAGATTGATTCACAGTTGCCCTTCTGGATCATTATGTCTAAATTCATAATACTTCTCTGATATAGATGTTACGTTTTGTAAAAAAAATATAAATAATATTAGTGCTACTAGGCATCAGTACCCCTCACAATTTATTTACTCTTAATTATTGGGTAATTTTTGATGACAATGGTCACCCTATACTGCACACATGTAACCAAAGTTTGCTTCACTTTGACGTTCCTCACGCCCGGTCCATATTATTCTTAGGTCCATGATTGTAGCACCAAAAAATTCCGTTTACACAAAATAATACTCTTCTTATACTTTAGTCATTACATAATTTTGTTATTATTAACATACGTTGTAGAAAAAGAATAGGTACATGTTTTCTTTCAACCAAAATAAAATACCTTTTCCCGAGCGATCGAAATCATAATATTAACTTTTGCCCTAGAACTGTTGAAAGTATGAAGGATACGGAAAAAGCAATCGTATGCATCCAATAGCTATTTAGTGTATAAGCTATAAAAAGTATTACAATAATTATTTCGTGCTGCTGTCTCACCAGAGGTAGTCATCATGCCAGTCTGTCTCACCAAAGGTACCGGGTCCGAGCCCCGGTCAGGTCACGATGGAAAATGAACTTTTTCAAACTGAGTCTTGGGTATATATGTATTTGTTATAAAATATAGTATCGTTGTGAACCATCCCATTATGGGATGGATATTGGGGCTAGCAGCTCAATCTGTGTGATTTGTCCGTATATATTTGTTTATTACATAAACTTTACTTACCAGTAGAACGAGGCCACACAACACGCGTTCGCTTATTCATTTACACACCCGCCGTCAGGCAGTGTTGTTCAAACTGCAGCAGAAACTTCGTTAGCCGCGGTTGAACGCTAATGCGCTTGAAAACGGCTCACTACACCATGTAGGTAAATGTTTTTATGCTTAGACGGGATTTTAATATAATTTTAATATAAGTGCATTTGAGCAGAATATTTTGAGTAAATCGACATTTCCAGTGACTAAAGACCTGGCTCGCATTTTAGCCAAAGATTGAGTTTGGCCATCCAGCGAGGAAATACTGCCAGCCTTTTGAGCATCCTTCCCGCCGACCGAAACGATGTAAGTTCCATTTTTTTAATAATTAAATCTGGTTTAAAAAAAATATTCCCCAAAATCTACAACATTCATTTATAATGAGAATTTAACAATAATTACTTATAGTAAATAGATCGGTAGATAAACAAAAAAGTCTATTCGCTCCGTGCTGGCTGTGCGGGTTTAAAGTTTGTTTCTACTAAATTATTAAGTTTAATATTAGAGTTTATAGTGTTAATGTATACTTATTATAGTGTCATTGTTATGTATCATTTGAATAAATGTATTAATTAATTAAATTTTGAGTAATACCATGATAGATGTCTTGTCAGGGAAGTTTTGTACGCAAAACAAGTAATTACCGTAATACGATCGTATGTAGGTTCTCGGGAACATAATGTTTTCTCCACATGGTAAACATGGCTTCTATAAATTTTTGGGTTGTACGGCATTGGTCAAGTTTGTTATTGGTTAAATCGACTTAGACAAATTGGTAATTTGTTCAATCCTCTTTTCGTCAAATTATGTAATTTGCCAAATACGCTATTGGTCAAGTAAATAAGGTAAGTACAATTTTCTGATGTATAATTTTTCATTTTGGCGTTTTGACCAATATTACACTTGACATATACAGCGTGTAACATAACTAGCGACGTTCCCATGAAGGGGTGACTCAGTCCGTAAAAATGAACAACTTTTCCTATGGGACCTATTCTGGAAACTCAAAAAAACACAATTGAAATTTTCATACAAAGTTTTCAGCCGGCATGGCTATTAGTATATCAATGTCAAAAAAAAATTTGTTCCCAGCATTGCTCCCATAGGAAAAGTTGTATATTGTAACGGGCTGAGTCACCCCTTTACGGGAACGTCGTTGGTTATGTTACACGCTGTATAGTGCAATTCAAAATTTTTTTAGGAAGTGCAGTATGTAAGGGCGCAAATAGCGTAATAAAAAAAAATACAAATTTTTTCTAACAGTACTAAGATGTTACCATTTTTAAAATAACTGAACCTTTCTTAATATTCATGAAATATATTATTATAACGAAGCCGTGTGGTATCCGGTAGAGTAGAATAGGACCACTCCAAGTCTTCCCGTGGATGTCGTAGAAGGCGACTTAGGAAATACAAGCTAAACAAAGCTTACAAACATCTGTGAGACCTATCCAACCCGTCTGGCCAGCGTGGAGAGTGTAGGCCAAGTCCTCTGACTGCTCTGGCCAAGTATGGTTCTAGTTGTACAGAGAGGGTCGTGCTCTTATAGTGGAGTCAAAAAAAGACCTGATGATGATATTATTAAAAAAATATTATAAAGCTCGTAAAAAATATGAAAAACAAAGCTATTATCTGTTTAAAATCTAATTCGCTTGCATCGTTTTGTCAAAAAAAAAAGATTTTCACTTTATACCGAAGTTTGACTTTTTCCGAACGACTTTCTCCCGATTAACATAATATTACGCTGGAAATGTTTATGAATCCATCATTTAAACTTTTGCCAGTCGGGGTACTCATGAATGTTTAGTATACCATCAATATCAATACAGGTAAGATCATTTCGTAAATAAAATTCGGCGAAGTTTCATAACTCTTGCTCCGTAATAAATTATTTGGATACAATATATGGAAAATAAATGAAAATGTGTTCAGCATTTGAAACAATATTATTTAAAAAATATTTTTGGAAGCTTTCTTAATTTAATTAATTTATTTTCATGCAGAGCTAATTCAACTTATCATCACCATTTCGAGTAGGTGTCACGGTCAATCGACCATGCACACCCTAATGTCAGAGTTCTTCGGAACCGCCTCTCGGTCTCTGACGTGGTTCCTTTAACGATTACCAGATGGCAGCCGGGACCATCGCCTTAACGTGCCTTCCGAAGCACGGAATCATCTTTATTATCAGACAATCAGGTGATTCAAGCCTGCAATGTCCTAATCAAACTGGAAACAACTAAACAAAGTATGCTTCCGGTGGGAATCGAACACACGACCCCCGGGTCAACAGACAAACGCCTTAACCACTGGACTACGGAGGCTGTTAGGCCACGGAGCTAATTCAACTGCTTGCAATAGTATTCTGAGAATAATAGCCGCTAAGATGTCCTGACCTTTAATGAATGAATGTTGTCTAATTAGGGTCTAGCTACACGGACACAATCTATACACTACTATTGGGGTGCGCACGTCGTTTGAACAGTTGAGTCGTTTGGTCAGGATATCTTTAGTTAAATAAGCTCTCATTTTTTTTAAATGTTTTTTCTTTATTTTTGTAATGACTATGTAGCTAGCACCAAGTGAGCTTTCGCTACTTCACCGGGCATTAAGTGCAATATTTGATAACCGAACTAGCTTTTTCTTCTCATCGTGTCGGTGGCTCAAAACATTATTATGAAATGTAATATTATTTTGATTTGGAATCCTGACGAAGACTAATTCTTGAAACTTGGTTTATTACCAAGTTTAAACCATTATACGACCAAAATAAGTCTACACTTATCGCTTTGGCGTTTGGTAAACCGTCACTGTCAATTCGTTTTGGACGGATAATGGTTTAAACGAGGTACTAAAGTTAGTCCTCATTTAATAATAAGACTGAATAGGGTGAAATTCTAGGGCTAAATTATATTATTAAAATTAATCCATCAGTCATAAATACATACTATCACGTTTTTTTCCTTATGGATAGACAGAATCCAGGTCAGGGTCTTGTTTTTACCCTTCGGGTATGGAACCCTAAGAACCTTTGCCTTTGTCTTTACCCTTCGGGTATGGAACCCTAAGAACCTTTGCCTTTGTCTTTACCCTTCGGGTATGGAACCCTAAGAACCTTTGCCTTTGTTTTTACCCTTCGGGTATGGAACCCGAAGAACCTTTGCCTTTGTCTTTTCCCTTCGGGTATGGAACCCTAAGAACCTTTGCCTTTGTCTTTACCCTTCGGGTATGGAACCCTAAGAACCTTTGCCTTTGTCTTTACCCTTCGGGTATGGAACCCTAAGAACCTTTGCCTTTGTCTTTACCCTTCGGGTATGGAACCCTAAGAACCTTTGCCTTTGTTTTTACCCTTCGGGTATGGAACCCTAAGAACCTTTGCCTTTGTCTTTACCCTTCGGGTATAGAACCCTAAGAACCTTTGCCTTTGTCTTTACCCTTCGGGTATGGAACCCTAAGAACCTTTGCCTTTGTCTTTACCCTTCGGGTATAGAACCCTAAGAACCTTTGCCTTTGTCTTTACCCTTCGGGTATAGAACCCTAAGAACCTTTGCCTTTGTCTTTACCCTTCGGGTATGGAACCCTAAGAACCTTTGCCTTTGTCTTTACCCTTCGGGTATGGAACCCTAAGAACCTTTGCCTTTGTCTTTACCCTTCGGGTATGGAACCCTAAGAACCTTTGCCTTTGTCTTTACCCTTCGGGTATGGAACCCTAAGAACCTTTGCCTTTGTCCAGCACTGGGCTTCTTACTGCTGAAGCGATGATGATGATGTGTTAAGGTCTAGCTCCGTGGCGCAGCGGTCAACACGCCAGCCTGCGACACGGAGTGACCGGGTTCGATCCCCGGCCAGGTCAAGATGGAAAATTATCTTTTTCAGATTGGCCTGGGTCTTGGATGTGTATCTATATATGTATTTGTTATAAAATATAGTATCGTTGAGTTAGTATCCCATAACACAAGTCTCGAACTTGCTTTGGGGCTAGCTCAATCTGTGTGATTTGTCCGTATATATTTATATTTATTTATATTAAGGTCGACTGCACACCGCAATGTACATGAAGTCTTGCTAGTTTCACATTAGTCAAAGCAATATTGATGAGCGTTTGATCAAACCGGCAGGCGTAGAAATTCGAGAGGAAGATTATCCAATGTCTATTATCATGTGATTAATTGTTCGATACGTCCTTTGGTCTTTGATACACATTAATTACCTAAATAATGGATGATTTGACAGTTAATGATTTAATCTGATAAATAGGCTAGTTTCCTGGGTCGTAATAATAACAAAACAATTAGTCCGTCAGTTAGATAATCAAAAAATATTGGACACGTATTTTTTCTTTTGTCAAATAAACAATCCTTACTAATATTATAAATGCGAAAGTGAGTTTGTTTGTTTGTTTGTTTGTTTGTTACGCTTTCACGCCGTAACTACTGAACCGATCATCATGAAATTTTGCATACAAGTTCTCTGGAGTACGGAGAAGGACATAGGCTACCTTTTATCCCGGGAAAAAGTACTATTCCCGAGGGATCGACATAGACGCGGGCGGAGCCGCGGGCGAAAGCTAGTAAATAATAAAGAAAAAGCGCGTCAAAGTTCAGGAGTGGGGGCTCGTGACGTCAAAGTTTGCTTAAAAATTGTAGCAAACTATGACGTCACACGGAACTTCAAAGGACTATATCTTTATCATTTTTTGATTAATCGACAACAGAAAAAATATGTCTGCAATATTTTTTGAGTATCTAACTAACGGTCTAATTATATTTTTTTAGGAAACTAGCCTATTATTGAAATGAACAGTACAATGATCATAGTTACATTACTGTTTTTTTTATTTCATATTCATTTATTCGTCGCTTACATAATATAAAGATGATGCAAAGCACCGAAACAGAAGAGGGAAGATGGTAGGACACCTAATAAGATATGACAATTTGATAAAGAACATCATAGAAGGAAATATAGAAGGAAAAAGGGGACCGGGAAGGCCGAGACACACTTTTATAAAACAAATAGAAGAAAAAATAAAAAATAGGAACTGGCGGAAGAAAGAGAGGAATGGAAAAAGCTCCACCTCTTGTCGGTTAAGCTTTTTCCATTTTCCACAGCTCTTAAATTTGATTACAAACCACCGATAGTATGTCATTTACATGTACCCTGTCAGGGTGTCGCGATATAAATTTACAACACATTATTAAATATTTATCTAACCTATTCTAACGATACCTCAATTGTCTTATTCTGATAAGTAGTTAAGACGTTATGAGCGAACAGATGAACATACATACAAATAAACATACCGGACAAAATCATAACCCTACTTTTTGCTTCGCGGTAGTTGATTAAAAATCACAAAACACATGAAAACATCAAAGAATCTTACGACTCGAAATTCAGAATCCTAAAACGCGACCGTCACCTGAACCCTCGTGTCAATAAATGCAGAATTTGAGGTGCACCTCTCAATATCACGCCAAGCGAGCGCCTCTCGAGTGGATTTCATTGTTTTCTAATGGCCCTAGTTCCCAAATAAATGTTCGGAGCATCTAACGTATATTTTCATAAAGGCGAAAGATACCCTCTGGAGAATTCTGTCCCGTTCTTTGTGAATATTAAATGGAAAGAGGTGAATTACTCGGCTTTTGAGAATATAGTTTTAGTGTCTTTATAAAGGTTGGTTATATTTTACACTAACGAATGTTACTTCGAATAAAACAAATTTTGCTTCGGGATTGTGACACATCATCATCATCATCATGATCAGGTCCTTTTTAGTCCCCACTACAGGAGCACGACCCTCTCTGTACTACAAATGTATGTATCCTAACTAATATTATAAATGGGAAAGTGAGTTTGTTTGTTTGTTACGCTTTCACGTTGTAACTTCTGAACCGATCATCATGAAATTTTGCATACACGTTATCTGGGGTACGGAGAAGGAAGGGTATATTTTATATTTTTTTTTTGTTTTGTGACACATGCTGAATTTCTTTTTGACCAAAAGATTTTACAACATAAACATTACATTACGGCATACATGACATTATGGCATAACTGCCTCCGTGGTCCAATGGTTAAGGCGTTTGCCTATAGACCCGGGGGTCGTGGGTTCGATTCCCACGGGAAGCATACTTTGTTTAGTTGTTTCCAGTTTGGTTAGGACACTGCAGGCTTGAATCACCTGATTGTCTGATATTGAAGATGTTTCTGTGCTTCGGAAGGCACGTTAAGCCGTTGGTCCCGTAGTCGTTAAAGCAACCATGTTCGCGGCCGATAGGCGATTCCGGAGAACTCTGACACCAGGGTGTGCATGGTCGATTGACTGTGACATCTACTCGAAATGAATGAATGAAACGGTATAATTAGTTTTATGTGGCTTTTGTCACGTCTTTTTCCTTTGCGGAATAGACAGAGCTTTATTCTATAAGACCTAAAAGCCACGATTCGCATGTTAATGGGTATGTAGGTGGAAAATGAATATATTGCAGTAGCAAGTAAAGATACGGGGAAAAATTACAGCGCGCAATACAAGTTAATATATACATATATAATATCACGTCTTTTTTTCTTGCGGGGTCGACAGAGCTCAGATATTTAAGACCCAAAAGCCACGTTTAGCATGAAGTGGGCGTTAGATGGAAAATAGAATCAAAATAGCGATGGGTTGCTAGCCGCATCGCCTACTAATATGAATCGTCAGATTGTTACCCATTCCCTCAATCGGCTTTTACAATCTGCGCAAGAAGAGAAGCAGCTGATAAATTTTTCTTTTCTCCAGACCAACATGGAAGTAACAATGGTATTTAAAATAAGAAAATTCAGATAAAATCTATTTTTTTTTTCGCTACACTGCACCAACACCCGATTATTATTTTTTTTAATTTCCGAACAGCCAAATGTTGGCTGGAAGAAATCGCTTTAAGCGATAAGCCCGCCTTTGTACCTGCTTGTTTGTATGTTTGTTTTTTGTGTAAGTACTTTTAAGTTGGTGCAATAAAGAGGTTTTCATTCATTCATTCATAAAAGAAATGACTTGATAAAATCATAAATCCAATAAAATATACACTACGAGTATTACTAATACTTAGCTAATGATATTTATAAATGTAAACTGTTTTGATGCTTTTCTATATTTTTATAAGCTGTTTTGTGATGTGGATCTTTTTGGTAATAAATAAGGTACTATTATAATTAATATCTGATCTGGCATTTCTTAAAATACTATATTCTTATTAACCAAAACGTCAATGGATTCCCATTATTAGATGCGTCGATGATATCGTCTTTTTAATTAACTTGTACACTGATTGAATAACATATTTTTGAATTGAATTATCCAAAGGCCTTGGTTATGAATATTGATTAACAATTCTTATACCCAAGCAGGTGATATTGGTATTACTTAAAAGTTTATTAAACCTACTGCAACCCCAATAAAACCTACACAAAGTCGAGAAAAACATTATTTGTCTTTGTAATTTATTCTTTTTATGATAAGATAATGTTTGCATAAAATGCTAAAAGACTTTTCTCGACCTAATACTTAAAGAATAAATGTTTCGGACAAATCTTGCTATAAATAAATTCGTCTATTTCGCTATAACGAACCGTTTTGTCAATAATCACCCCAGTAGAGAAACCACAAAGTCTCGACTGAGACTGTCTCGATCTCAACATTTGTTGTCCCAAGAGCGTCTTCACAAGGTCTTCACTGAACCAAAAAATAATCTTCAAAAGGAGTCTATATCATTATCTTTGTTAACTTACGTTCTTTGTCCGTATGCTGTGCGTCGGCTGTCGTTTTATGTTGGAATGGCATGTACGAGTAAATATACAATTATAACAATTATATGGCTGTTGTAAAATAATATGAGTACACGAGTATGTTGGCGTATTTCGTATCATCGATACTATTAATAAATCTGTACCCTGGTCATGGAGTAAGTTCCTTTATTTTCAGAGATATCGTGTTTATAAGCTTTAACATGATACTGAAATTAATTCGACGATTTTTAGAATTATTGTCTGTACGTATGTGTGGTTCTCCATAACTTTTAAACGAATGAACTGAATTTATGTAACTTTGTAGATAAACATATAAACATATGATAGGCTACTTTTTTTTCATTTTTGTTTTGTTTAGAAATCGTATTGTACAATGTAAACGAATGGAATCGCGGGCACAGCTCATACTTATATAAGTAGCCACGACTGAGTTCATTTTTTTAAAAGCTACCAAAAGGTGTCTGGCATAGCATCACGACTACTATTTGATGACGAAAGCCGGGATCAACAACTAAGCGTGACTTCGGATGCATGTGATACACCAATTTAAAGGCATTTCACGACGACTTAAATAGTAGAGATGTCTATTTAAGATCCAGTCACCGTTGCCCTTTTGAAATATAAATTTGTTTAGCTTTGAAGGATACCAAATCATGTCTCTAGAGAAAATCCAAAGGCGTATTTTTTTTTTTTGAAATTTTATTCTGCCACTTTTTCAGCATTATTAATATACATATCCATATCAAATTACAGCTCTCTAGTAGTTTTTGTCTCTGAGTAAAACCGCAGACGGGCAGACGGACAGACATGGCGAAACTATAAACGGTTCCTTATTTACTACGGAACCCTAAAAACTATAAGGGTTTTTGTTTTACTACGAAACCCTAAAAAGCCTACTACACACCACCACCACTACCAAAAGTATAAAACCACTAAAGCATCGTTAATTATCGCCAAATTATGCCACAAATCATCATGATCATTTAATTTTCAGCCGTGAGATCTCTACTGGTGGAAGTGGTGGACTAAGGCCTTTTTGGATGTTTGGTCAAATTAAACTATAAGATTAGATTATTGACTGCACCAGGAAAGGTAAAAAATCTCGTAAAAACATAATCCGTCTTATTATAAAAGAGTAACTTTAGGTCCTGGTTTAAACCATTATCCGACCAAAATAAGTCGATACTTATCACTTTGATGTTTAGTCAACTGTTACTGTCAATTTGTTTTGGGCAGATAATAGTTTAAACCATATACAAAAGTTAGTCCTCGTTTTATAATAAGACTGAATGTATGTCTATTATTTCCTATTTTAGTTCCAATCCAAAACCAATGCCATCAAAGTGAAGTAAGGTTTTAGATTGCGTATTCAAACGTTCAGCAACGCATTACAGAGAGTTAGTACAGAGAAAACAGCTGTATACAGACGAGTAGCATTTAAACCACTAGTTTGTAATTATTGTGATTGTACTACGTTTCGTCTCGTCAGACATCGGAGGGAGCCAAGTTTGTGCCTAATTGCAATGCGTTAGACAGTTTTCACGTAAGTTGCTTACTCGTTGTACGTTTTGCTGAGTGAACATATTTAAGAAAGTACTGCACGAAATTGTGGAAATTGGCGTGTTTTCAAATCACTAGTTCTATGCGCAGAATTAATTAAATGCATCAATAGTGTTTGTATAATTTAGGTTGACTCTTGCACAAGATTACCCTTATTGGAATTTAAAACAGATATATATGAAACTATGAGCTCCGCCCGCGTCAATGTCGTTCCTTTGGGAATAAAAAGGTAGCCTATGTCCTTCTTCGTACTCCAGAGAACTTGTATATAAAATGTCATAATGATAGGTTAAGTAGTTACGGCGTGAAAGTGCAACAAACAAACAAATAAACAAACAAACTCACTTTCGCATTTATAATATTAGTAAGGAAGTAAGAATAAGCATTTAGAACGATATATATACCTAATTAAAACAATAATTCTCACACGACAATATTTATAACTTCATCTCGCAGGACCCCATTTCAATTTTTTTTTTATAAAAATATTAATATGAAAATGTTAAGACTTTAATTTTTTTACATAATCACCTAATGGTTTTGCGCAGCCTAATGGCTTGCGCAGTTGCGACGTTTTTCGTTCGTGCGGCACCCGCTTAAATATCCACCATTATAGGTTCATTAAACCGACCCTCTTTCTCCTCATAACTGAAAGTTTGAAAAACTATATTTGATTAAATTGTTTTTATATAGCATCACAATGCTCGGTATATTATTTAAATTGAAAATATGTGAAGAAAAAGAACTCGCCACACGTAGGATTTGAATCCACGTCCCTTAAGTCTACGCCCTAAGTTTGCTACCAACTATTTGAACCGCCGAAAGCATATAGAGCAAAGTTTTAATCTGTAAATTAAATTCAGAGTTATTGATGAAATCAGTGGCGCAGTGGTAATGGCGTTACCTATACCCGTTACATATATTCAATTTCAGTTGGTATCCTAAAACCAAGACACAACAAGTTCGCATCTCACTATAGAGCTAGCTTAATATGTGCGATTTGTCACTATATATTTGTTAGTTAATTAGTTAATGTCATGTAGGCGAAGCCACCGGCTGATGCTAGTATAATTTATATGTTGCCAATGACATAAAGATATTATCAGGATGTCACAAATAGCAGCGACCTAGCTCTCAGTCTGGATCTCTCCAACGATCGCTAGATGTCTAGCGATCGTTGGAGTATGTATTGGAGATGTTCTAGATCTGTGTTAGATTACAAAATACATTTGATATGCCATCATGTAATTGGGAAAGCTGAATAGAAAACGTGTCGGGCCACGCGCAATGAGGGTTCTGTAGTTGCGAATGCCAGCTTTGAGTTCACAACTGAAAACGTCCAAAAATGAGCGGTACCAACCAAGCGGCCTCCGTTCCGCCAAGCACCGCGCCCCGTCGAACGTAAACACATTCCTATTCATTTAGGTATTATTATTAAAGCTGCTATGATTTTATATTTTTTTAACTTAACGGTACAGTGATATAGCGGGGGAATGCTGTAAGTGTTATGGGCACTTCTGCGTCAAGTACGACTCGGGGCAAACTATTTGACTAAAGAAAATTAACGTATATTTTATTATTAATTAATTTGTATTTGGACATGTATCTGACGAGTTAGCTTAACGGGTTCGTAAATTTATATTCAGTACTTAGTTGTTTTACGTAACTAACAACTGTTTAAACTATTTTAAATCAAATTTTTATGAAATTTTACTCTTTCGAGTACATTTATAAGATGGTCGGCTATAACTCTTTAATTTGTAAACTCTACTTAGTTCTGATAGTTTTCCTTTAAACTTCGTTGTATTACTTACTACACTTACTAATATACTGCCGTTAATTTATTCATTTGTTCATGTATAACCATTTAGTAGGTAGAGTAATGGCACTGGACTCTTAACAAAAATGTATAAAGACCAATATTTTTAAAAGACCAATTCAAAAATAACCAAGAGGTTAAAGTATGTCGAGAAAAAAAACTCTTCTTTACTTGTATGGGAGCTACCATAAAATAAACTGCAAATTCCATTCTTCCATACTCCAATGTGCTCAAAATGCTACCAACAGGCAGAGGTGGAGAGACATTGCAAAAGCAGCAGCCCTCGCCCAAGGGACGGGCAGTATACAAGATCCCGCACCAAAACCATCTACACAACCACGACCACTCTGTCAAGAGTGACCGACTAAGAAGATAAAAAAAACTTTACGTCTAATAATCTTTTATATAAAAACCGACTTCAATCAAACTACAGAACCGAATGTAATAAAATTTTAATGGGACCAACTTCCAACAAAAGACTGAATTGTTAAACTCCTCCTTTTTTAAGCCGTTAAAAATGTGACTTGATTACCACTTACATGAAAATTACAAAAGATTGTAAGTATTCTCAACTAGCTTTCGCCCGCGGCTTCGCCCGCGTCAATGTTGATCCCTCGGGAATAGTTTTTCCCGGGATAAAAGGTAGCCTATGTCCTTCTCCGTACTCCAGAGAACTTGTATGCAAAATTTCATGATGATCGGTTTAGTAGTTACGGCGTAAAAGCGTAACAAACAAACAAACTCACTTTTGCATTTATAATATTAAGTAAGGATAAGGATAGTAAGGATAAGGATTTTGTGTTTTAATAAGTCATATTATATTTTAAGCCATGTAGTTAAAGTCTTTGTACGTTTAACGCCAAATACTCCACTCGTAACCGCATATTTGACTTCTGTCCCAGTATTCCTAGTGTGGCAACTTTTGTTTGACAGAAAACTGGGCAAAACTAAAATCAGACCTTTCGAAGCCTGGACGAGACGAGGATAAAACAAACTCCTTTGACTCGTCTGTTTGTTTAGGCTCTCGGATACATAATGTTGAATTTGGTGGCTTTCACCATATTTTTTTTTGTGACATGAGTAACTAAGGTTTAGGCTAAGTACTTACAAAATATGTGTGTTCAGCTTTGGTTACATAAACTACTTATCCTAAGTCAAAATCAGATTTCTCGGGGAAGTGATGATTATGATGCTACAGTTTTGCTTGTGTTCTCCTAGCTAAGGCAGATTATAATACGCCATTAATTATTTTAGTTAACAATCCAACGTTACGTTACGTTTTAGTTAATAATCCACTCAACGATACTTTATTTTATAACAAATACATACATATAGATAAACATCCAAAACACAGGCCAATCTGAAAAAGATCATTTTCCATCTTGACCTGGCCGGGGATCGAACCCGGTCACTCCGTATCGCAGGCTGGCGTGTTAACCACTGCGCCACGGAGCGAAGATAGGTAAGAATACACTTATTTAAAGATTTTTTTGCAAAAAATACATTTTTGTGACAAGCTTTTATTATAAACGAAATTCAAGACAAATCAAATGAGCTCAAACACGATTGTGGTTTAGTTTAAGAGTTCCTATGGCTACTTTCCGACTCCATCATCAGACCAGCGCAACTGATTCGATATTATTATAGGTATTGTTATCCAATTAATTAATATAACAATTAATTACCTGATTCAGATTATAATACCTGATTCAGATTATAATACATTAGAACTTGTGATTGAAGATGTTTTTAGGAAATTATGCTGTAGTCGTAAAAATGTCATAGTTTGTGGCGACTTTAATGTAGACTTATTAGTAACTACTACTAAAAGTGTAAGATTTTTAAATTTATTTAAGTCTTTTGATTTAATTAATTTATTTTTGGAGCCAACCAGAGTTCATGGTAATTCTGCAACGTGCATAGATAATGTTTTCTGTAATTGCACTCCTGTTGACAAAGTTATTATTAAAAACCTTACCTTCGTACAATTCGCAAACCACGTCGAAGTAGATTCACAACAGATCACCTTTAGATCTATTACAAAAGACAAAATGACAGTTTTTAAAGATAATTTATAAAAAAAAATGCCCCTTATTGAGGAAACTAGGGATGATCCAAATATACTGTATAACAAAATGTTTAATGTTATTGAATCAGAATTTAACAAAACGTTCAAAATTAAAACAAACATTAAATGTAATCGTAAAAAGTTTAGTGAATGGGCTACTCTAGGCATTTACGTCAGTAGAAATAGATTATATGAATTATTAACTATGAAAGCCTATAATCAGAATCCTGATTTTGTTCAATTTGTTAGAAATTATTCAAAAATTTTTAAAAGGGTATGTGCGTGTGCAAAATCTTTATATACCAGACAGACTATTTTAAATTCTAGTGACAAAGTGAAAACAACGTGGAAAATTATTAATACAGAAACAGGAAAGACGAAAAAACGCGCAATTTCAATTGAATTAAAAATAGATATTAAGGTCCTCAGGACTAGCGAGGACATTACTCAATATTTTGAAGACTTCTTTACAAACATTCCCGTGAATACCACTGCCTCCTTACTTTCATCATCTGTGGAATCTAAAAAGTTATTAACTAGTTGTATACCGGAATGTAACAGTCTTCTAATATTTGAACATGTAACCCCTCAAAAAATCATTGATACGTTCAAGACTTTGAATAATAAAAAAACTGGAGACCTGTGGGACATCTCAGTATCAGTCATAAGTAATATTATAGAAATAATTGCTCCTTATTTAGCGTCTATTTTTAATAAATGTGTAGATACAGGGACTTTTCCTGATCTAATGAAATTAAGTAAAGTTATACCGTTGTACAAATCAGGTGATAAAAATGATCCAACAAATTACCGTCCCATTTCTATTCTGCCAGCGTTAAGTAAAATATTTGAAAAGTTAATTTTTAATCAGTTACTATCGTTTTTTAATAGAAATGGTCTATTTCATAGTGAACAATACGGATTTACAAAGGGTCGATCAACTACGGATGCGGGTGTTGCGCTTTTAAAACATATATATCATGCTTGGGAGAGAAAACAAAATGCTATCGGTGTTTTTTGTGATCTCTCCAAAGCATTTGATTGTGTAGACCACGATACCCTGCTGTCCAAATTGGAACACTATGGGATTAAAAGTAAATCTATTGCAATAATCAAATCTTATTTAAGTAGCCGAATTCAAAAAGTTAGCGTTGATAGGGTTCAATCCTCGGGATCATCTGTTAAGATGGGCGTACCCCAGGGCTCTATACTAGGTCCCTTGTTGTTTCTTATATATATTAATGATCTGCCCTACTATGTTAACACATGTAAAGCTGTACTATTTGCCGATGATACTTCTCTTATTTTCCGTTGTTAGGACAACAGACAATTTTGACGAGGTCAATAGTACATTAGCTCAAGTGTTAGAGTGGTTTACAGCAAACAATTTGCTGTTGAACGCTAAAAAGACGAAGTGTATTAAATTTTGTCTACCGAATGTTACAAAAGTAGCAACACGCATAGTGGTCGAAAACGAAACGATAGATTTGGTAGATTAAACAGTATTTCTTGGGATGACAGTTGACTCGGGACTTCAATGGGGTGCCCATATCACATCCTTAGCGGGTAAACTTAGTTCTGCTGCTTACGCTAGAAGAATAAGACATTTGACTGACGTTGATACTGCGCGTTTGGTATACTTCAGCTACTTTCATAGTGTCATGTCGTATGGTATATTACTATGGGGTAACGCAGCAGAAGTTAATACCATATTCGTCCTTCAAAAACGCGCTATCAGATCTATATATAAACTAGGTGCTAGAGAATCTCTTAGAGAATTGTTTAAAAATATAAATATTTTGACATTCCCCGCGCAATACATATTTGCAAATATTTTGTTTGTTTGTAATAATCTTCATCTTTACACGAAAAATATTGATATCCACAACAGGAATACGAGAAATAAAAATAAATTAGCGACACCAACTTTGCGATTACACAAAACAATGAATTCATTTTTGGGACTTAGTATACGCTTCTATAATAGAATTCCTGAAGAAATATTGGCTCTGACATTAGGTAAGTTTAAGACAGCTGTTAAAAATCATTTACTTAAAAATGCCTACTATTGTATTAATGACTATTTAACAGATAAAACTCCATGGAAGTAATACATCCAATAAATTGTTAATTAATATACATCAGTAATTACCTAATGTAAAATAATTTAATTTGTTATAAATGTGAAAGCGTAGCCCTTCAGGCACGTAGGGACCAATACTGGACTGAGTTTCTTTCGGCGTATTCTTCTCAGCAGTGGTCGTTTCGAAACGCTAGTAGCTTATCGATTTGCAAATATTAAAAATAATAATATGACGTTCAGAAAGAGATACTTGATATCCAAATTTGAATAAAATTCTATTTCATTTCATTTCATTTCATTTCATTTCCAATTAACACATGCATGCAGAATTTCAGCTCAATCGGCAACTGGGATGTGGATCAAGATTAACTTGAAGAAAAATGGTAGAGAAATCGATTATTTATTGATAAGTATTGATTATTTAGATTAATCTTTGTTTACTTTATTTTTGTTTACTTTATTTTAATTTTGACTATGGGACCAATATATATATTTTTTTTATATATTCGATGAAATATTTGTTATTATTTAATAGATTCATATCACCTATTTAAATATTTGCATGCCTATCTAAAGGTGGAATACTAGCGCTTGTAGTCATTTAAGAACTCTGTACTGTATTCTAGCAAATAAACTATTATCTTATCTTATTATCTATCTTGCAAGAGAACATGTAAATGGTCTTTAGTAAAAAAAATTGCTTTATAATTTGTAGATATATTGACTGTATGTTTTCCGAATAAAATAAAATAAAATAAAATAAAAAATTTGATTACAGACAAACATCGGGACAGAAATGAAACTAAATAAAAGCTTGTAAAAAGGAATTAAATATATTCCACGTTTCTATGCTGCTTTAATAGTTTGTTGGAGGACTTTTTTATCGTTTATGCACTTCTTTATTGTTTTCCGTGAAAAGTCGTGAAAAAGTCACTTTATGACTGCAATTTGAAAGTATGTTGAAAAATTTTGTACTCGTTGTTGGTCATTAATTGACACTTTACGTAATGGACGCTTTAAATTCTTTGCGAGTCGGTAAAGTGAATAATACAAACTACATTGTAGTGTGGTGTGTCTATTAAATAGTAAGGTGCCTTAATTTTTTAAAGTAAAAAATGTAGAAATTAATGAAAGAGCATGAGATATTTACTGGAGATTTATAATGTGAAAATTGTTACTTAGGTATTGCTTAGTTCTATAAATAAACAAACGTTTATTTAACATCAATAATAAAAAAATACAGATTATTAAAATCTATTATTATTTAACCAGCTGCATCTCTTCCCGCGCAGATCGTAAAAGCCGAGGGAATGGGCAAAAACTGAGGAGTCATGATAATAGGCGATGCGGCTAGCAACCCATTACTATTTCGATTTCGCTTTCCATCTAATGCTCAAAATGCTAAATGTGGCCTTCAGGTCTTGTAGACTTAGACTCTGTCTACCCCGCAAGGGAAAAAGACGTGATACTATGTATGTATGTATTATTATTTAAACCGTAACATAAATGAATATATGTAGCATTTAATGTATATTTCTGTAAAGATTTAAAATGTTTAATTTCAAAATAGATAAATAGTGAAACCAATAATATTTTTAATGCACTTAAAAAGACCTACAATACAGTTAATTCAAGCTTATTATACCTCCGCTGACGCCGTTACCGCACCATTTTTTTGGCGGATAGGCAAAAACATATTTGTTATTTGGTTGATAGCTTTTTATGGAGTATCCCGGTATCGTAGGGCAAGATACAATCATTGCCCTATCAATTATTTAAAAGACGAATTTTTAAATGGCTCAAGGAAAAAATGTTTAATGCATTAATGACTATTTAAATAAGTAATATATACTAATTGTAGCTAATGACATGTATATTTTGACAATGGAATAATTTTGACTCTGTAATAATTTAAACACTGTAATAATTTTGACAATGTAATAATTTTGACTCTAATAATTTTCACAATTTTGGCAATATGAATTAATTTGTGTTAAAGTTTAAATTACCTTTTTATTTTAAAATGTATTTTAATATTTGCATGCCATTTTAAAATGTATTTCCATATTTTACCAAGTAAAATATGATGACCATCTGTAACCTTAACATCTGATGTGCAATATTTAACGCAAATAAAATATTCTGATTCTGATTCTGAATCTTATATACGACTACCCAGTTACATGTGAAAATAAATGAATCCAATAATAGTTTTTATTGCAGTTCAAAAGACCCACAATACCGTTTTGCCTTCGCGGATGCGGTTACCGTAATATTTTCTAAGCAGGTAGACATAAAAATGCTTTTCTATGGAGTATTCCGGTATCATAAGCCGGTCTTATACACGACTATCCAGTTACTTGCGTAGACTAACGACACTGCTCCCGCTGGAGGGTCCCTTCCCTCTTAACCACTCTGCATATACATGAAGCCTTTTTATAGGTCATCAACCTGGGAACGCTAGGATCTATGGTGCATACAATTACTGGAAGTGATATTGTTTGGTCAGAAAAGTACTTTGAATTGGTGATTAACGCATTTGATAGTTTAACTTTAGAAGGCGCTATAGGTAGAAGTGTAAATAAAACAAAAAAAAAAAGTGTTGCATTCCGGGAGTGCCTGCAGAAGTGAAACCTCTGCGCGGTAGAAAGAGAGAGAGATATTACTTCCTCTCCTACGCTGCGCCTGCTGTCTCAGGTCACGTGTGCGTCTTACAATTTTTTGATCAGGTCACGTGTCCTGACGCGAGTTTAACATTTTTTACCCATCAATCACATTCACAAAAACAAATGGTTCAGTAGTTTGATTTAAGTCGTTTTTTTTATATGAAAGATTATCCTTATATAATATTACTAGCTTTCGCACGCGGCTCCGCCCGCGTCAATGTCGATCCCTCGGGAATAGTACTTTACCCGGGATAAAAGGTAGCCTATGTTCTAAATTCATGATGATCGGTTCAGTAGTTACGGCGTGAAAGTGTAACAAACCAACAAACAAACTAACTCACTTTCGCATTTATAATATTTGTAAGGATAAGGATAAATGTGAGTTTGTTTGTTTATTTGTTACACTTTCACACCTTAACTAATGAAACGATCATCATGAAATTTTGCATACAAGTTCTACGGAGAAGGATATAGGGACCGTTTATCCTAGGAAAAGATACTATTCCCAAGTACCTAGTAGCATATAGTTATGACTTACGAGACAGAAAATAAATGTTTTGAAATTAGAACATCTAGGCATTTTACCATCACGTTAGAGCGACACAGGAAATGACGCGAATAGAAAACCGCACACTGGTTCAATTTACGGCAGCTACTGCGCCAGCAAGTTTCTAGAAAGAAAGTCTGTCTTATTAGGAATAATTGCTGCCTAACGTATGTGTATGGCCATAACCATGTTTAGGAAGTTGATGGTTTGTGTGGGATATAGCTGTTATAAGAATGATATATTGTACTGTAGTCACAGCAACTTTAAAACAATTACTTTCGACACACTGCACCATTAATTTATTAAATAAAAATATATTTTTTACAATCATATTTGTAAACAAACTTTGAGGTTATTTTCGAAGAAATTCAATTTGTTGCGCGCGTACACGCGTTCCGTTTCAGGTTTGTAAAATTATTAAATCGTTTTGTATAAAGTACGATTTTATCACTGAATATATCGTTTATGACATAAATAAACATGTTTCTCCATTTCAAGTTTTATTATTTTTAGTTGTATACTAGTTTTAAACAATAAATTTTATTATTTAGTTTAATATTAGTGAAGATCGGAACGTAGTAGTAGCATACTGAACGAATGATTGAATGAATCCTGCTTCCGTTAGATCATCCAGAGATCGTCTCAGGTCTAAGTTAGTCTTGACTTAGTTCACTTTTTGTAATGAAACAAAGTTTAATTTGCTAAACCTAGGTTGATCCATCGCTAGTCCGGACTAAGGTAGACCAGGTTTAAACCTGGGTTTTGCAGTTTTTTTATAATAACACTGTATATGTTCAACCTATGTATACTTAAGAGTATATGTCCGTTCCTATTTCCGCTCGACGTAACTACTCAATAACTTAACCGACTATGATAAATGTATGTCATTATATTTATCTCCTCCGTGGTCCAGTGGTTAAGGCGTTTGCCTGTAGACCCGGAGGTCGTGGGTTCGATTTCCATTGGAAGCATACTTTGTTTAGTTGCTTCATCATACATTACAGGCTTGAACCACCTGATTGTCTGATAATAAAGATGCTTCGGAAGGCACGTTAACCCGTTGGTCCCGGCTGCCATCTGGTAGTCGTTAAAGAAACCACGTTAGAGGCCGAGAGGCGTGTCCGAAGAACTCTGACACCAGGGTGTGCATGGTCGATTGACCGTGACATCTACTCGAAATGATGATGATGATTAGATTAATCTTGACGGTGTGAATTAACTTCCAAAATATATTACAAAATAAAATTACTTGAATCAGTCTGCTTTGAGTTGGTGTGGGTAATATTAATTAAAAAAACACAACTAATTTTAAAAACTACTCTATGAATTATGATTTAATTGAGCCTACACTCCAGTTAATTTTTGTATGATTTCTCTTTATCCACATCATTTATATAGGTAGTATGACTGAAGTCGAGGATATTAAGTGCGAAAGTTAAGCGGGAAACGCGTTATAAATGGTTTATTTGCTCACGTAGGCGGTATCACCAGAAGTTCGAGCAATTTGTTAATAGAAAATGAACTCATCTTGTTTCAGGAAACGTATCCAAAATTAACTAGTAGCTCAATGAGACGAAGACCTCAAAAGTCTTATCAAAACAACCTCCGTGGTCTAGTGGTTAAGGCGCTTGCCTGTTGACCCGGGGGTCGTGGGTTCGATTCCCACCGGAAGCATACTTTGTTTAGTTGTTTCCAGTTTGGTTAGGACATTGCAGGCTTGAATCACCTGATTGTCTGATAATAAAGATGATTCCGTGCTTCAGAAGGCACGTTAAGCCGGTGGTTCCGGTTGCCATCTGGTAGTCGTTAAAGGAACCACGTCAGAGGCCGAGAGGCGGTTCCGAAGAACTCTGACACTGACACTCATGACACTCATGGTCGATTGACCGTGACACCTACACGAAATGATGATGATGATCAAATCTACTTACCCATTTTGAAAAACCTAAGACCAAATAAATTTACGAGAATAAGTTAAAAACGCGTGTGTTGTGATTTTTTAATTTATATACCTACATATCAATTATATGTTATTTTATTGTTCTTGCGACGTAGCTGGACATACGAACGAAAGTTTATCTAAGCTGAACCAGGGACGCTTCGTTTACACTTCGAGCTTATGTAATACGTAGGGCTAACTCAATCTGTGTTAAAGCAAAAGTAAAGATTAGACTACCTCAATCAACAGTAAATATCAAGACCCAATCTGAAAGAGATTATCAAACTCTATACCCACTTAGCCGGTTTTTCATTGTATTTGCGAAATCAACACCATACAAGAGTTTCGAAAAGACCACGGCTGAGAAGAATAGTAGAATGCAATTACTCTATTCCTTGTTGTAGTATCTGGTTGCTGAAAACATAACACACATCTCATTCCATTCCTGAAGATTTTTGTGGTGACTCAGTTTAGATTTTCATCGCAATGTTTGCCGAATTCAGAATCGATTACAGCAGCAGTTCTCAAACATTTCTGGTCGTGGTACTATTGTGGAAAATTTACTTTCCACAATAGTTTTATTTAATCGATTATATAAGCGAGCTTTCTTATTACTGTCAAGAAATTGCTTGGAACAGTACTTAGAAACTTGTGTGTGTTGTATAAAGAGCCCAATTTTTATACTATGGTTTTTAATTTTTGGGTTCTGCCAAATGTAAGTACTTAGTTTTGATATTCTTTCGTTACAAAGTTGGATGTAAGAGGATTAAGAAGGTCTGTATTACTAAGCATTCCAGTCGTATGATGTCTTTCGTCTCTCCGGGGTGTATTCTTTTCATTTCTAGTTCAAATTTTAAAATATTTAAACAATCTTCATATGGTACGTTGGTAAATAAACTTTCTACATCTAACGAAACTAATTTTGAATTTATCGGAATTTTAAGGTTTTTGATATTATCTATTAATTGCAGAATACACCCCGGAGAGACGGAAGACATCATACGACTGACAAGACTATGTATGACACAAAACTATTTCCAATTTGATAATAAATATTATACCCAAAATAATGGGTTAGCTATGGGTTCCCCTTTAAGTCCACTTATGGCAGATTTATTTATGAATAATTACGAACAACAACATATTATAAGAAAATCTAATAATATATTTTATTACTATAGATATGTCGACGACATACTTATTTGTTGGACAGGTACAAATCGCCAATTAGATTTATTTGTTTCTAATTTAAATAAAATTCATCCTAAAATAAAATTCACCACAGAAATAGAACAAAATAATAGTATAAACTTTCTGGATTTAACGATTGCGAGAAACAAAACAAAACATGAATTTTCAATATATCGTAAACCAACACACACCGATACAACGATCCCCGCGTCATCTAACCACCCATGGCAACATAAACTCGCTGCATATCGATCGATGATACATAGACTTATGACCGTTCCTTTAAATGAGAAAAATTACAAAAAAGAACTGCAAATTATTTATCAAATTGCTATATCGAATGGATATAGTAAGAAAATCGTTGATAAAATAATATTGAAAAGGAAACAGAACACCATTAAAGACCTTTTATATGCGGTCCCACAAGATAAAACGCAAAGATATGCAGCGAGTTTATCTTATTACGGTAAAATTACAGATAAAATAGCTAAGATATTTAGAAAAAACAATATTCATATTGCTCTCAAAACAAACAAAACATTAAAATCACTTTGTAATACTAAAGACAAAATTCAATCAGATAAAAAATCCGGTATATATAAATTAACTTGCGATGATTGCCAACAAGTTTATATTGGACAAACAGGACGTAATTTTAAAATTCGTTATAACGAACATATCAACGCGTTTAAAAATAATCACCCCGATCGATCACATTTTGCAGAACATCTATTGGAAAATAATCACACATTATTAAATAATCACACATACAAAATATTACATACAGCGGAGAAGGGATTAAAAATGAGTATATGGGAGCAATTAGAAATAAATAAACATAAAAGGTCAAATATTACTTTGATAAATAAACAAATAGATTTGAATAATTTCCCATTATTAAATATATTTTCAATACAAAACCAAAATAACGATCAATCCCCTCCCCCCTCCCAGATAGTATAAAAGGCGGCAATACGGCGTAATTTTTGTCATTCGTTGCAGCGAAAGCTCACTTGGAGCTAGCTACATAGTCCTTTCAAAAAAAAAAAAAAAAAAAATTGTCATTCGAAGGATCAACATCTAGGGTTCACTGCCTGAAGATGCCTCGTGTAGAGGCGAAACACGTGTCGCGAGCACGACGGCCGACATTGCTGCAGCCTCAACGGATGCAGCAGTATCGACCAGGGTTGCATGCATCAACTATTGGTGGCGGGTATGAAGGGACTAACAGTAGTGGGTGGGCGCTGGCCAGCAATAGTTTGCATGAACTAACTGGTGGCGGAAGCACGCAAAGTAAATTGTCTCAAAGTAAGTCAATATATTCTTCAACTTAAGTATCCATTGATAGAGTTCCGTTTCGAAAGGCTAAAAATGAGACCCTATCGCTCTATAGTATATAGATATTAGTCCTGGAGCTGCACAAATCACATTTTGAGAATAGCATTACAGCATTCGGGATCACAACTGCAGAAGCAAAAGTCAACAAAGTTTTTAAACTAGACTTTGCAGTTACCTGGCCCCATTCGCCAAGTTCTGGCAAACTATACTTTCATTAGTTTTGACTGAAACAAAACTTGACAAGACACTGCTCATTATAAGTTTTTATTAATGGCCCTTCATGTTAGAGTCAGTTAAGATTTGATTTATGGACTTGTTTTGATAAATTTGCAAGTGGTTTAGGGAAATTATATGATTACTTATTTTACGTTTTCCACCTACTTCTTCTTTCCTAATTCCATTTTAGTTGGGCGTGTAAGTTTTTTAAACTTTTCATGTTGAAAAAGTTAACGTTTTCACCTACATGCCCACTAATTTAATAAACGTGGCTTTTAGGTCTTGTAGACTTAGGCTCTGTCTACCCCGCAAGGGAAATATAAGACGTGATAGTATGTATGGTATATGTTATGTTTTAGTCTATCGTCTGGTCTGGGAGAAAATCAAGACGAAGAATGTAGCTGCTTCTCTTCCCGCGCAGATCATAGCCGATCGAGGGAAAATCTGCGGAATCATGTTAGTATGCGATGCGGCTTGCAACCCATCACTATTTTGATTCCGTTTTCAACCTAACGTCCACCAACAGATTTAACGTGGCTTTTAGGTCTTTAGAACCTCGGCTCCGTCTACCTCGCAAGAGAAAAAGATGAATGAGCACATAGACCAAAGTTCTAAAATACCGGACTACTAAGTTTCTTCCGGCGTATTTTTCTCAGCAGTGGTCGATCCGAAACGCTAGTTGTTTATCAACATTGCAAATATAAAAAAAAATTACGTAAAAAAAGATACATGATATCCAAATTTGAATACAAGTTAATTCTATTTTATTTCGTATTAAATTTTCTATATAGGTACATAAGATATGTTTCAAGATGTACAACAGTATCTAAACTTAATAAGGTATACCTGTTATGTCTTTTTAATGGTTTCGTTTTGGCAGTTTTATAGTAGACTACCTTAAAAAAATGTATTATTTTAAATTAGAATACATGTTTAAAAGTTAGTAATAAGAACTTAGTAAGTTCCTTGTTTCCACCATAACTTTTAAGTAACTCAAGTGATTTGGATGTGTTATCATTAGAATACTGAGTGACAGGCAAAATTAGTTTTGGCAGGTCAGTCAGGTTTTTCTTTCCTGTGACAAATGCTTAAGAATTTCCATTTTGACTCGGGAGAAGTAGAAAAGCTTAAAGTAAACCACGAAAACAATCACATTTCTATAAACTTATGTACCTACATGTTGTGGTAACACCACATTGCGATTTGGGAGTGGAACAGATATTTTTTATAGAACTATTAGTTCGTTAAAAAATATCGTAGTCATCAATCCCCAACACATGTACTACATACGCAGAAAAAGCCAAAAAGTTTCACGTCAAATGACATAGGGCGGGCAGGCAGGCCATATGTTTTCCCTACGCGCGGTCCCACGCAGCCGACCTAACTGCTAACAACATTTGCAATATTAATTATACCGCCCGCTTGATATTCCGGGTTAATAACAGACAATCCCGGAGGCTCAGGATTAAACAATACGCCCGACATAACTATTTAATGTCCTTTTAACAAAAGACCGCCGTCCGATAAAAATCTCGATACTTTTATATGTCATATCTGTTTTAGAGCGCATAAAAATAAAAATATTATTGCGGCGTAAAACGTTAGTGGTGTTTTATTACTTGGATACAAAGGTCGATAAGCTACTGCTGCTTTCGCATTTATATACATACATAGTATCACGTCTTTTTCCCTTGTGGGGTAGGCAGGACCCAGGTCTATAAGACTTTATGGCCACATTTAGCATGTCATGTCGCATTTAAATTAAAAAAAACTACTGTCCGCAAGCTCGGCTAAATTAGGCTGAGTTTCTACCAGAGATGTGCGAGGCATAAATGCACAGCGAGGGATGTGTTTCTCAAGAGTTAATAGAATTGCTGCATTTACCTTGCCTTGATCAGCACAGCTCTGGTGGAAACGGCTTATCGGAGCGAGGTTTTTGTACGTACAAAACGTAAAAGATTGTGCGAGGGATGTGTTGCGAAGAATGTGTGATAAGGGATGTGTTCCGGGGCCTGGTGAGCGGGAAACTGCTAGCAGCCACTAGACGTTGATTGTTAGAGGTAGATGTTCATTGTACGGAAAACATATTCTTTGAAAATATTTTTACTCTTCCATTGTGTAAAAAACGTAGAATGTTCCAGCTGCTTCTCTACCCGTGCAGATCGTAAAACCTGATCAAGGGATTGGGCTAATATCTATCATGTCAATTGGCGATGCGGCTAGCAACCCATCACTATTATGATTCCGTTTCACGCCCTCCAACCTACTAAATGTGGCTATAAGGTCTTATAGACCTTGGTTCTGTCTACCCCGCAAGGGAAAAGATGTGATACCTACTTTGTATGTATGTATAATTTTACAGATTGCTAAAAGTGTAAATAATTGTACAGGACAATTTCGCAATGTCAATTCGACGTGATTGACTCCAATTCTGGGAAAACAAAAGCGCCCGAAAAAATCAAGGCAGAGTTCATCAATTTACGGGAACGGAGTAAATTACTTACTTTGTGTGGAGACACATTAATCAATATAGGATGATTAATGAAAGCCAGCACACGTTCGCGATCGTTTGATGGATTAGCCCCATATGGTTCTGCATAATTTGCTGAGTGGCACCACCTGGTACCCCTGTTTGTTAGATGCCCATGATCAAACTCCAAGTTTTTGCGCTATCGTATTACAAGGTTACCAAGTTTCAGTCCTTGAGTCACTTTATATAATTAATTGATTAATTACGTAGAACCTCTTGATTTTTAACCGACTTCAAAAAAGAAGAAAGTTCTCAATTAGGTGGATTCTTATGTTTGTTACCTCATAACTCTGTTAAGTATTTACAAACCGATGTTAAAAATTGTTTTATTTATGTAAATTTAATCAAAATCAGACTAAGTAGTTTGACTGAAGTTTTTTTTTATATTTACCAATATTATAGTGTACGTAGAGTGTCACAGTTCATGCATTTTTCATAAGTTCTAAACAATTTTTGTGTTATGTAATCATTTGTAATATTATTTTAGCTAAAATGGATTCGCGAATGGATTCCAAGCCACTGTTTAGAGTACAAATGTGCCAAACCATAACTGAAACTGAAAGTGAAACTAACTGTGACAATTTCCTTCTAGATTTTTACTACATATAAACTCAAACTCAAAATTCTTAGCGATCAGAAGTTGACCCTTTAATAGCTGCTTCACATGATCTGTAATCATCGCACATATACCAGTAATGCCAATAAAGAAAAAAAAACCTTGAAATGTAAGCTAAAATAAATTCAGATTTTGAGATTCTGAGATACTAGACACTACTTACTGACATTTATATCTTATACGTTCAATCTGCCTAACACTTTTGCTGACACTGAATCAGACACAAAAGAAATAACAATAGAATTACGTCTACAGGCGGGCAGTGTCAGCGAAAGTGTTAATTATCATATATCAGTACAATGGATACGATGTATCTAGTAAGCTTTTAGTAATACACTCATCATCATTTCATGTAGGTGACATGGTCAATCGACCATGCACACTCTGGTGTCAGAGTTCTTCGGAACCGCCTCTCGGCCTCTAAGGTGGTTCCTTTTAACGACTACCAGATGGCAGCCGGGACCAACGGCTTAACGTGCCTTCCGAAGCACGGAATCATCTTTATTATCAGACAATCAGGTGATTAAAGCCTGCAATGTCCTAACCAAATTGGAAACAACTAAACAAAATATGCTTCCCGTGGGAATCGAACCCACGACCCCCGGGTCTACAGGCAAACGCCTTAACCACTGGACCTTGGAGGCAGTGATACACTGATAAGTCTATCTAGCGAATATAAATTGATTCTCCCATTTAAGACATTCCCATAAAAGTAAGTTAATTCTGCCAGGATGTTAATTTATTTTTTAAATTACCCAGTCCATGGACCCATAGCAAAGTTTGTGCCAATTGACGGGTTTATTTGCCTCTTAAAGGGTAACTCGGTGACATATTTTAATTTGAACATTACGTTCTTTGTATACCTATAACAAAAATAATTTTTACTGTAACAAACAAAACATTACTAATCTCCTCGAGAAAAAACAACTCACAATAAAACATTTCCTATTTTCCTTTTAAAACTTGCTTTAGAAATCTGTTAACATGGAATAAGTAGGACCTTTTTATCCGGTCGAAGTATTCGGTTGCCTCCAGTGGCGAGGTTCAGATTGGGAGCCGAAATCCGCGCAAATCCTGCCGAGCGAGGTCTGGAAAAAACACAATCGTATCAAAACATGTGCCGGAAGCGGAAATTACATTATCTTATTTATGATACAGCGTTGCCCAATTTTCTACTATCCCATGGCATAGTCAGTTTTTGGTTGGTATAAGTATTTAGCAACAGGAAGTTATAATATATCTATCTGTACTGCGTGTAACGTAACCAACGACGTTGTCGCGAAGGGGTGACTCAACCCAACAAGATGAACAACTTTTCCAAAGGGAACAATGCGGAGAACTCAAAAAAATTTTTACATTTTCATACAAAAGTTTTCGGCCGGCCCAGCAATTAGTATAAATATATAAAAAAAAATTAATTGCACGCATTGGCCCCATAGGGAAAGTTGTTCATTTTGACAGACTGAGTCACCCTTCATGGGAACGTCGTTGGTTATGTTACACGCGGTATAAATTAAGCAAAGTCGGGTTAGTTACAAAATTTATAACCCAAGAACAAATGGACCGATTTTGATGAAATTTGGTATGCAGGTAGCTGACACCCTGGATAAATATATAGGCTAATATACCTTTTACCCGATTACCCAAAAAAGACGCGGTACTAAGTTCGCTAGAAATAAATATGAATAAATATATAAGGCCAAATCACACAGATTGAGCTAGCTATCCCAACGTAACTTGTGTTAAGGATATAAAAAAACAGAGGATTTGTACAGAAATATATAAGGCCACGTTCAGATACAGATACATGCATATCACGTCTTTTTCCCTTGCAGGGTAGACAGGGCCTAGACCTAGACTTCATGGCTACATTTAGCACTGTGGACGGTGTGTCGATGGAAAACGGAATTAAAAATAGTGATGAGTTGTTAGCCGCATCACCTATTGACATGATTCCGCAGATTTTAGTCCATGTACATACATGATACATGACTAGACAGATTTCTATAAAAATCATTTTCCAAGATGTCTTCATAAAAGCAAGCGAAGCCGCGGGCGAATGCTGATCTGTCATAAAGTTAGAAGTTTCCCGTTTAGCGCTTGCACGCGTTTCCGCCGTGGCCGGCAATGGCGAGTGCATTCTATTGTTTTCCGATGGCGACAGGAGATGGATGTTCCTTATTGTCATCATCAAACTCGGCATGGTGTAAAACTTTACAGCTATGCGTTTAATGTGTCTTGTATTTTATTTTGCAATAAAACTTATAACCCTATTTTAAAATTGAATCTGTGAGTACTTATAATAAGAAGGTACAGAGGAATGATAGGTTATATTGTCTGTGAATGATAGCGATCCGATTTACCTACACATTGAGGTAATTAGGTAGGCTTTGTCCGCGTGGGTATAATTTTATTACACAATCCATTTTAGTCACACAGTATTTTTTTCCAATAAATCTGACAACGCGGCAGGTGGGGTGAAACTTGATGTATTGAACAGTAGATTTATTATATTTATAAATAATGTCAAAAAAAAAAATACAAAAATCCATAAAAAATGTATCGATGTATAAATAATGTCCAATTACGTGCATTACTTTATTTTAATTGGCAACATGACGATTTAAACAATATTACATCACATTAAATAACTATCTTTCTGTAAATAAATTACCAAATATAATTATTAAATCAAAACAATAAAAATACAGATACTCCGTCAATATTGTATGACAATCTTTTAATAATAATAATAAGTTCTTTATTTCAGACCATGATCCATAGAGTATTAGTAAGAAAAAAAAAACAAACAAAATACTTATCCTAATGTTAGTAAATTGCGAGCCAGAAAACATTTAATTTATAATGTGGACACCTCTATGCACGAGCAGATCCGCCCAATGCCTCACAAAAGGCCCATCAATTTTGGCTGCTAGGGTATTAAGGATGCTGTTAGAACTCCCACGGAGTCTCTGCAGCGCCGAGGCAGCCCGCTTACGAATTATGGCATAAAAATCGTCCATTCGTGCTTCGGCGAACATACCCGACGCACTACACCGCCGCGGCAGCCCCAGCAGCATCCTCAACGCATCATTATACTGGACGCGCAGAGCATTGTAAGCCCCCCGCATATACCTCACCCACAGGCTGCACGAGTAAAAAGATTGACAATATGCTTTAAATAGCGTAAGTTTTACTTGTTTAGTACGCCGTGCAAACCTGCGAGCAAGCATATTGCAACGTGCTGCCAACGCTCTGCGCTCCCTGTCTATATCAAGGTCGTCGCTGAGTCGGTCCGTAAGCATATGGCCAAGATATTTAAATTGATTTACAATACGGAGTGGTGTTCCATTTAATCGGATAGGCGGCACGTATGTTACCTTTCTATGACGCGCTTTAAACACCATGACCTCGCTTTTCTCCACGTTATATCTTAAGCCATATGCCCCCGCATACCTCTCACAGACCGCCACCAGTTGTCTCAAACCATCTATTGACGGACTGAGCAGTACCGCGTCATCGGCGTACCAGATATTGTTCATCATCACTCCATCGATGGAACAACCGACCGCAGCACTGCTCAGTTCGCGTACCAGCCGATTTACATAAAGATTAAACAATTTTGGAGATGTCAATCCACCTTTCCTAACCCCACATTGTAAGCCGTAAGAGGCAGACTGATCATTACCCCATCTAACCATATTACTCTGATTTGAGTACCAGTAGCTAAATATGCTAATAAACTCCGAAGGCAAATCCGTCTCCTCTGATAGCTGGTCCCACATTATGTCATAGCACACACGGTCAAATGCCTGAGAGTAATCAAGAAAACAACCATAGACTGGCGTTTTCCTATCCGTGTAGTACTGAACCGTTTGCTTGACACAGAGTATTGCGCTTTCTGTCGATAGCCCAGCTCTAAAGCCAAACTGTGCGTCATGCAGCTTGATACTAGCATCTAACCTCGTATCAAGCAAACTGTCCAGCACTTTGCCAATAATTGCCGCCAAAGAAATAGGACGGTAGTTATTTTTATTGGATGGGTCTTTTGTCTTATTTTTAATTATAGGGACAACCAACGTTCTCATGAGGTCAGGGGGCAGGTAAGAGTGACCTATACAAAAATTAAATAACATAGTGAGGACTCTAGGCAGATGTACCCCAGCATTCCAAAGATGCTCCACACATTTAGCTGCCATGTAGGCGGAAGTTTGATTGTTGCACGTTTTGTTCTATCGTGCGATGTCGAGTGCATTCTGTTGTTTACCGATGGCAGAAGATGGATGTTCGTTAATGTTTCAACCGTCGCACAATGCGGCAGTAGGGGTGAAACGTAAAGAATTAGACAGTAGGTTTATTATATATATATATATATATATATATATATATATATAAATAATTTCAGTTCAAATTCCATGTATTTCAAATTTATAGCATTAGATTAAATAACTATCTTTTTATGTTTAAATTAAGAAATGTAATTACTAAACCATTATTAGACAACACAAAAATAAATACAAATACTTACCTACTCCATACAAATGTATTGCAATCTTTAAGCTTCCATGAAGGCGGAAGTTTGATTGTTGCACGTTTTGTTCTATCGTGCGATGTCGAGTGCATTCTATTGTTTTCCGATGGCAGGAGATGGATGTTCATTAATGTCTCAGCCGTCGCACAACGCAGCAGGTGGGGTGAAATCAAATATTTTTACGTAGGTACCTTTTTCATTTGTGATTTGGTTTATCTCGCCTTGTTAGGCTGTATATCTTGCTTTGTGGATCAAATTTTGAAAGTTTAATAAAAGTTTTAGACGTGATAATGCTTAAATAAGACTTGTAAATCGACGTCATGTTCCATGTGCAAGCGAGAGCACGGATAAAGCGATAGAGAGGCAAGATCATCCTAAGCGTTCGACTTGTGACGCATCTATCTCTCTTCCACTTTTATGACGTAAAATTATCGTCCGTAAACAGGCTTTACAGATAAGCAATTTTTTTATACAACTTAGTAGGCAGACGTGCATACTGCGGTAGCTCTACTGGTTTAAAACATAATCCGACTGAAATAAGTCAACAGTTGTCACATGTAAATTTTCTGAACTGTCAGTGTCACTTTTTTTTAGGCAGGCAATGGAAAAACATTACTAACTAGTTTTATCATAAGACGGATTGTGTTTGGGCTCATTTCATTTTACTTCAAAATTTTGCAGTTTTAATACATACGATTATAATAAATCTTATTTGTATGTACCTAACACGGCCAAAGCTGTTACCTAAATGGCGTGATTGAGTAACAAACATCCATACATACTCACAAAGTTTATTATATAAATAAGGATTAGAAGATCTAAGAGATATGTTCTTGAGAACACGTACCCAACCAATGACCGTTGTAGTAATGATAATGTGATTGCAAAATTTCATGATGATTGACCCAGTGGCAAATATATGTTTTCGTAACAAGCAAATATACACTCAATTGCTTTCCTATAATCATAGTTTAGATAGGATAAGAATTGTTTGGACACATACTTGTATGTACATTCAAAATTGCATGGTAAAACAGCAACGGAAAGAAATGAAAAACTAATTCATTTCTAATGCTGTTTTCTTTTCAATGAAAACGTAGTGACAAAATAAAATCCATCAATAAAAGTACTGCTTGCAATATTTCCAATATGGTTTCCTATGTAGATTAAAAAAAATGGCGTCTTTTCCGTTCCCTAGTTCCCGAGTGTTCTATATAAGGTGCTCCCACACCGGTGTTTGTAATTATTGCAACTAGTTTCAAACAGTTTTGTTTTGTTCCCAAAAAATACTAAATATTTTGTTTGTAAATGTTTTAAGACGTTCGCAAACTGTAGGAATAGTTCAGTAAAACATTTTAATTACATATTCATCATCATCATCATTAGGTCTTTTTAGTCTCCACTGCAGAAGCATGACCCTCTCTGTACTACCGGAGCCATACTTGGCCAGAGCATACAGAGGATTTGGCCTACACTCTCCTCGCTGGCCAGACGGGTTGAAGAGGTCTTATCGATGTTTATGAGCTTTGTTTAGCTTGTATTTCCTAAGTCACCTCTTACGACATCCATGGGAAGACTTGGAGTATTCTACTCTGCCGGAAACCACACGGCTCCCGGAAACCACACGTTTACATATTATAACTATGAAACGGCGGCATTGTTTTGGATTGTATCTGAAACGTTTACAAACGTTTATGAATAGCTTTCGCCCGCGGCTCCGCCCGCGTCAATGTCGATCCCTCGGAAATAGTACTTTTTCTCAGGATAATATCGATTCAGTAGTTACGGCGTGAAAGCGTAACAAACAAACAAATAAACAAACAAACAAACTCACTCTCGCATTTATAATATGGGAAATAATAAGTCAAGCCACAAAATTATTTATTGGTCACGTGATCAACCTTCTAATTTAATAACTAAGCAACGGGAAAATGACATAGCCTCTAATAAACTAATTCGCCTTTTTTACACCGCCAACTAAATATTCTATAGAAAGCGTCAAATAAAGAGCATCAATTATTATGACTTGTCCTTCTTATTTATACATTGCGCCCTAATTTACTAACTCAGCCACGGATTTTATATCTTGTCACCATTTTCCTATTTACAGCTTCAACACTATGTCCTCAAAAAAATATAATTCAAGGTTCTACAGACAGCATCATATATTATAACTTAGCATGTAAAATAATACATCACATTCTTTTATCGTGAAAACAGCCACTACATGATTAGGCGTGAGTGTGTAAGACGACAGCGACCGGCCATTTGCGCCATTCGATTCGTGTATCGATAGGCAGGATAGCTGGTACCAATTTTTGGGTAGGTAGGTATTTGAAGCAAGTTGAAAAATTGTCACATACCTCTACCCCAACACGGAACTACAGACCTGGCTGGTGAGTAGCGGGGCTAAAACAACCTAATTTTTTTAAATATTATTTTTCATTTCCAAAAATATATTTGAGGCAATATGCAATTTTTTATGTTGTAGTTTAATGTTTAAAGAATATAAAATAATATAAGCCAGACTATTTTGTCGGAGTTTCAACATTACCAGATGCGTGCAAAAATATTTTGCAAAAAAATATAAAAAATCTATTTGAGGCAGGTTGAAATTTTAATAGGGTACTATTTATAACAAAAAAAAATAGATATAAAAAATACAGATCATTTTGCTGGGACTTTCTACCTGCCAGGCCGCCAAAAAATTAGGGGTTGATTTAGCCCCGCTACTCACCACTCACCGGCCAGTTCCGTGTTGGGGTTTAATAGGAGAGGCATGTAACAAGTTTTCAGCTTGCCTCAAATACCTACCTGCCTAAACATTGGTTTAGCTCTCCCACTATTATTAGAAAGAATATGGTAAATTAATAAACATTTTTTTCAAAAATAAAGTCTAATTTTGTCTCCCTCAATAGCTTCTGGTAATATTAGTGGCCATAATATACTATTTGATGACAATTTAAGCAAAATTTTGACGATCAATTAATTTGGGATGAGTTACATTTTAAACATGCTTAGTTAAAAAATTTGACTATAAATAAATATATTTTTTGATGTCAAATATTAGTATTTTAGAAGTTTACTGTTAGAATGCAAGTTACAAATTTAGATGCTAAATAATAACCATCATGCTAAGTTGTATTTAGAGTGGCTTACATAGAAGATAACTAGTGGCTAAGATAGTATTATTTGGATGCTCGTTAATTGTGGCTGACTTAGTAATTTAGAAGGCAACTTACATTATTAGAGGCAAATAATGATATTAAAAAGAAGCCTGTTTAATTAGCACCCTTATAATATTAGTAAGGATAAGGATAAGGATATCCCACTATTGCTCCTACACTGGATGTTTCTAATTTTTTGGAAACATTTCGAAACACCGATGTGAGATCACCTTTAAGTTTGACACTATAGGTATTTTCATTTGAAAATCAATATATATATCTATGGAGAGCATACCGGTACTCCGCAATTTTTTCATTTAAGAAGTTTTTCGTTGTGCCTACTATAATGACGTCTTTATCTCTTACGGGAAGGCAGAGCCCAAGGCCATAAAATCTGAAGAGATCTGGGCGTGTATTAAAAGTGATTTAAAATAATTGTACCTAGCTAGGCGCATATCCAATTGGCATGGTCCCTCGAAACTTCACCCATTCCCTTACCTCAGCTTCCACGATCAGTATGAGAAGAGAGGCAGCTGGAATATGGCCAGCGTGGAAGGAAATCCAAAAAATGAGAAATTTACTCTCTCCTTATCATGCTTGAACGCTGAATCGATATGGACGTAGTAGAGATTTTATTTTTTCATTTCCAAAATCAACAGAATTATGCCTGTGTAGTGTGGGCTGGTACAGATAGTTAGGGTATTAGTACTACATAGCGCGTAGAACCGATGGCCGACAGGGCAGAAAGGTTTTCGAATGGCCACCACGCACCGGCAAGCGCAACGTTGGGCACCCACCGACCAGGTGGTCGGACAACTCGACTAAGGTCGTAGGAAGATGCTAGATGCAGGCCGCTTCCAACCGGACGTATTGGAAATCCTTGGGGGAGGCCTATATCCAGCAGTGGACTTCTTGTGGCTGAGTTTATGATAAAGTAATAGTTCTACTGCGATGAAATCGTAGGGAAACTTAGCAGAAATAAAATATAGTAAAATTCATACTTATTGTATGAATTTTATCATACAAGGCAGAAACATAATGCAGGTCATTTAACGAGAAACATTCTCTGTGCATTGAGAAAGCAAACTCTTTGAATATACAAGCTTCAGTATTTTTTCTTTGTTGGCTAGTTCAGCGTGGGTGAATACCAATTATATTTTGAAAAGCGCTCTTCGAAATATGTTATTTTATGTTTATCCTTTGTCAGATCTTTATTTAATGACTTACATTGTTAGTCACTCATATTTTGGTAGCATCCCATGGAACAAAGAATCCTTGGGAGAAGGTTTGGCCCAGGAGTTGATTTCTTACGGATTAAATGATGATTTTGATTAGACAGGTTGCATACAGGCCAACAGAGATGTTTTTTTTTCAAATTGCATGATTGCAGCTTACGCCTATGGCTTCGCTCGCATTAATGACGATCGTCCGGGAGCAGTATAAATTTCCGAGATGAAGGTATTCTTTATCCTACCCCAGGATTTAAACTATCTCTATACCATTTTATGTAAATTAGTTTTAAAATGTCTAATTAATCCAAATTATTAAGATTTAATTATATTAAATAAAAACAGAAAGAAATGAAATATTATTATTGAACTATGTTCAAATGAACGCAGCTAATTAATAAAATACCGTAATTATCATTTAAGCACTTTAACACATATTTCCGGTGTTGCGTTTTGAGCATTTTCGTGTAAAACCACGGCTGTGTGTTTATGTAATTGTTATTGGGTGGCTAGGTGCTGAAAGCATGTCCGCATGTAATTGTGCATATGCGGCGCCGGTTGTTTAATTTTCCAAATGTTATTAGCTTGGGCTCATAATAAAATTAAAACAGAAGGATAACTTTTACAAAACGCGTGCAATGAAGTATCTTTTAAATAGCAGAAGTATAACCACAGAACAATACAGACATTAGAAATGGCGATCGTTTTACGTGATAACGGTGGAACAGAGATAGATGCGTCACATGATGAACGCTTCCAATAGATGCCGATCGTGGCTTTCTATCGCTTGTTCCGCGCTCTCGCACGGAAAGTGATACTATTTCGTGCGTGCAGTTGTCGTTTATCGATTTATCAAAAAGTAATCACGTCAAAAGTTATATAAAATCTTGACGGAAAGAGTATGATGTTCTTCGACTTATGAATAACATTCTACCGTACACCCAGTAATTAACCCATTCCTTCTATACACACTTTGCTATAGAACCAAAAGGTGGAATGTGATAACGCACGTCACTAAGCGCACGTAACATAAAACTCTATCTGACACTCAATTTTATTTGCGATTACGAAACGGGTTTTTCTTTAAAAAAAACGATTGTTTATAAAGTTGGTTTACGGACGATAATTTTACATGATAACGGTGGAACAGAGATAGATGCGTTACAAGCCAAACGCTTCCGATAGATGCGTTACAAGCCAAACGCTTAGGCCGATTGTGCCTTTCTATCGCTTGCTTCGCGCATTCGCACGGAACGTGACACTTTTTCGTGCGTGCAGCTGTCGTTTTGCGAATAACATTCTACCGTACACCTAGTAATTAACAATGACCTTATATAGCATATATATATATATATAGCACCAAAAGGACGTGTTGTGATGTCACACGGCGCTGTGCGCACATGACGCAAAACGCTCTCATAAACAAGCCACAAAGGCGACTAATTAAGCGACCACCAACCCCTATACAAGCTTCAAAATAACTGTTAATCCGTTTTGATAGTCGACCACTGTGTTGAGTATGATGTTCTTCGACTTGTAAATAACATTGAACCGTACACCTAGTAATTAACAATGACCTTCTTTACGCACTTTGTTATAGCACCAAAAGGACGTGTCGTGACATCACATGAAACTGTGCGCACGTAACGCAAAACGCTCTCACAAACAAGCCACAAAGGCGATGAATTAAGCGACCACCAACCCCTATACGAGCTTCAAAATAACTGTTAATCCGTTTTGTAGTCGACCACTATGTTTAGTAAGATGTTCTTTGACTTATAAATAGCATTGAACCGTACACCTAGTAATTAACAATGACCTTCTTTACGCACTTTGTTATAGCACCAAAAAGACGTGTCGTGACATCACACGACACTGTGCGCACGTGACGCAAAACGCTCTCACAAACAAGCCACATAGGCGACTAATTAAGCGACCACCAACCCCTATACGAGCTTCGAAATTAAGTTTTAATCCTTTTGATAGTCAACCACTATGTTGTGTATGATGTTCTTTGACTTATAAATAGCATTCAACCGTACACCTAGTAATTAACAGTGACCTTCTTTACGCATTTTGTTATTGCACCAAAAGGACGTGTTGTGACGTCACACGGCACCGTGCGGACGTGACGCAAAACGCTCTCACAAACAAGCCACAAAGGCGACTAATTAAGCGACCACCAACCCCTATACGAGCTTCGAAATTAACTGTTAATCCGTTTTGATAGTCGACCACTGTGTTGACTTTGACTCTCAGTGCGAATAAAAGATCGTGGGATAAACGCCCCGCTTTGTATTAAATTTTTAAGCGTAACTGTTTTTCGATAAATGAATAAGCTCTTTACTGTACACCAAAGAATGATCTTATAAAATAACGAGCAGTGCCCACGACTCTGTTCGCGTACATAAGGATTTCTAAACTAAATAAAAATTAAAAATTTGGTTGTCTATAAAGACGGTTCACGGACGATAATTTTGCGCAATAACTCAGGAACATAGATGCGTGATGATGATGATAAAAATTAGTGTAACGGAACGTGACGTTTTTCATGCACGCAGCTGGTGTTCATCGATTTATAAGGCGATATCAAGTCAAAAATTTTAGTAGTCTATCCTGTGTCCTGTACGTGTAAATTTTTATCAGTTAATTCGTTTAAGAGTTATGGAGCAACGTACATACAGAAAAGTTCTAACAATTATAAATTGAGTTTTATTTTTAAAAACATGATATCTCTGAAAACAAAGTAACTTACTCCATGACCAACCCTTACAGACTTATTATTAATATATTGACTATTGATGATATAAAGAGAGAAGAAGTTTATTAGATGATCTTTAAGGATACGCATTTGAGTGCTCAGAAATTAGAATCTTTGTTTATGATAGCGGGGGGACAGTGGGTTAAAGATAATCTAAATATATGTATATAACCATAGATAAAAAAAAAAAATCAATACTTCTATGTATATAACTCAAAGGTGACTGACTGCCATAGTGATCTATCAACGCACAGCCCAAACCACTGGACTGATTGGGCTGAAATTTAGCATGCAGGTAGATGTTATGACGTAGGCATCCGCTAAGAATGGATTTTGATCAATTCTTCCCCCAAGGGGATAAAATAGGGGATGTAAGTTTGTATGAAACTTTTATACTTCTTAACGCGAGCGAACCCGCACGCAAAAGCTAGCATTATACAGCGTGATTTTGAACCCCCTAGCTATATTGAAATCTGGGAATCAGAATCCCTAATGGAATACAGAATTGCAAGAAAAAAAGGTAAAAACCGAAAAAAAAAATTGACTTTCCATAGAAATTCGTCCAGCTGATTGGCGACTTTGTATGGGAAACCCTAATTTTTTTTTCGATTTTCAGCTTTTTTTCTTGCAGTTCTATATTTTATTAGGGATTCTGATTCTGAGATTTTAATAAAGCTAGGAGGTTCAAAATCACGTTGTATATTGCGATGTTTTGGTTATTTCATTTTCAGGTTTTAAGTTTCTTCTTTTTTCTTCTGATTTATGATCCATAACATATTTCAGAACACTGTTGGTCGAGTTATTTTACTCGTACATGTCTTGTTTTATTTAAATGTTTCTATTTTACTCGTATTTGTTCGAAAGATTTTTCCTTGGCTCTACTCTAAACTTTCTTATTGATTTCAATTTGTACAAATATAAATAAGTGTTGTTTATTGTATTTAATTCAGTTAACTAATAATTGAATTAGTTTTTAAATCACAGAATTTATATCTAAATCAACTTAAAAAATAATACTTACTAACAACTAGAACTAGTATAACTGTATAATATGTACACTAAATAAAAGTTATCTATAAATAAAAAATGTCACGCAGATCATTGCCTTCCGGTAGAGTGCCTAAAAGGCTGGCCGCATTGCCGCGTTGGATGGCAATGCTAATGCGTTGTGCAAAAAAATTGCCAGCCCTTTGGTCACCAGATACCTCGACCAGTCGCTTATTTATGGTTTTAAATAATTTATGAGCTGAAGGGCCCCACGGACCCATAGTCTCCACCCCAAACGGCTCAAATATGTAGCCATTGCCAAGGCATGCATATTTGTGACGTTTGAGGGACTCGGCGGTGGCCGCAGCTGCGCCAGCCTTAGAACTAGTGCCATGGAGGTGGGAAGGCGCGAGTGTGTCAACACACGTGGCGTCCCACACTAATGGCCTCCCCAATCTCCAGGGCACAAGAGTCATGCCATCTGGTCTCTTGTTTTTAATAAAATATGTTATTTGTTACAGGTAAATATTGATTTTATTACCTGGGGTATTCCTGTATTGTCGTCTGATTACGGTAAGTATTTTAAGATGATTGTTTTTTTTTTTATTATTATATATAAATATTTTGTCTGACTTTTAATTATTCTTTCATACTCGACCATGGATTATCCCATGATAACTAGTGAGCTGAAGACATCGCGAGATTTATCACACTGAAGCCACAAAGGTCCTAAGCGAGATATACAGCAATGAAGCTTAAGTCCATTATGCAAATTTGAAAAAAAAAATTTAGTTATTGGACCTTTTCACAAAATTTCTCAATTATCAGTTTAGAAGGCGGCGTTAGGCGACATGTAGAAAACAGCCGGACATATGAACAAAATTTAGCCTTCCCTGAAACTTATACGCTTCGCTCGCACTTCCCCATCGCTCGGTCAACAAAACCAGAGCGTTTTAATAAGAGGCATTTTAAGGCGCTGTAGCCCTTAACCGTTTGTAGCGGACATCGCGCGATATTTTATATATTTGTTTCATACCTGTCGTCAGTCTCAGTTCAAATCCGTGTCTGCCATTTTCTTGTTATTTTTCACTTTTAATTTAATAATTCAATAATTATAACCAAATATTGTATTTTTTGTAGGTATCCATCTTGCTCATTTAGTTATACTTTTTATAGACGTATAAAAGTTGGTAGTTGTCGCTGAAAATATCAAGTAACCCGAGACGAAAATTTTTCTGGATATAGTATTTTCACTATTTTAATTAGTTAGATTTTAAATATTTTTTTGAACATATTTTGATGTATCCATTTATTTTAATCTTTGAACTGTACTTCATATTTTTTTCATGCTAGTATTCTTTGAAAAATAAGGCTAACTGCGCGACGAAAAAATACACGTTTTACGGTATTCTTCTGATGCACAGCGCCTTAAGCTTCATCACAGTATTTTTTTTCAAAAGAAACGCATATTTTACTTATTGCGCAATATAATTTACATTACATATTGCGCAATATAATTTTACAGTAGAGTAAATTAGAGCAGATTCACACTCTACAAACACAATTCCTATATTATTTCTGATATTGCTAAGAACAAGCAATAGAATCTAATGCATACCTAAATCAAAATTCACGTTTCATTCAATAGGCACTTGAACCACTAACCAGGCTGTAAGTTCGCTTGCTTCCCGTAACTATTGTTGTCGAGTGGTCCAACAATACGATATTGTTAGGAGAAACTAATCACTAAGTTATCTCGAAGGCATTGATTCCAGTTCGAGCTATTCGGAGAACAGTTTGAGATCGGTTTGTCGCGGTACGTGTTAAGTTTAATTCGCACCTACTGGAAACTTAAGACGGTTCTGCATGAAATTGTGGAAATTCACGTGTTTAAAATCACCAGTACCATGCGCAGAGTGTATTAAATTCATCAAAAGTATTTGTATAATTTAGGTCGATCCTTGAACATGATTTTTTTAAATTTGTATAATTCTTACATGACAATATTTATATTTACATCTCGGTGGTCACCCCCTTTTCTCAATATTTTTATAAAAATATTAGACTATTTCATCTTTATACATAATCGCCTAAACGTTTTGTGCAGCCTAATGGCTTGCGCAGTCGCGACGTTTTTCGTTCGCGCGGCACCCGTTTAACGCCTTTGGAACTCATTTAGAATTTATTAGCGTGCCAATTGCTTCTTGCGTAAATAAAGATACTTGTTTTTAACAAAATTGATAAAAAGTTACTTACTTACTTCCTGGGCGCTACAACCCTTTGTGGGTGTAGGCCTCCTCTACGATTCTCTTCCATTTCGCTCTATCTCTGGCCTCCCGTCTCCAAGATGTTTTCTTGCCGAGTCTCTTCAGGTCCTCCTCTACACAATCCTTCCACCGCTTTCTAGGCCTTCCGCGGAGTCTTTTTTGTTGTGGGGTCCATTTATATATGTTCTTGGGAGCTCTGGTGTCATCCATTCTTTCCAGATGGCCTGCCCATCGCAGCCTTTGTGACTTGCAGAACCTGACGATGGTTTCTTTGCTTATCAGAGCCTCGAGTTCGAAGTTCAGGATAAAAAGTTGCTGCCGTAAAATAGGAATTATAGTTTTATTCAAACGTTTGTTTCTTAATGATAATTATATTAACACTTTTGGAACTTAACATTTATTTGTGCTTCTATTTCTACTGTGCTTTGTTTTCGGTACCATAGATTGAAACCGATTAAAATATGTTGCAGAGTATTTAATTTTCAATACACCAAATAGAAATAGTATTCAATACAAAATCGGCCAAGTTGTTGTTGCGATTCGCATAACAATGCGAGGTTGTTGAGACAAACTAATCATTAAGTTATCTCGAAGGCATTGATTCAAGTTCGAGTTACTCGAAGATCGGTTTGAGCAATTTGAGTACGGTTTGTCATGGTTCGTGCCAAGTTTAATTCGCACCTACTGGAAACTTGACGCTTTTGGAACTTACTGAGAATTTATTAGCGTACCAGTGACTTCCATGTCAGCTATTTACTAATATCAACTCATCATCATTATTTCGAGTAGGTGTCTCGGTCAATCGACCATGCACACCTTGGTGTCAGAGTTCTTCGGAACTGCCTCTCGGCCTCTGACGTGGTTCCTTTAACGACCAGATGGCAGCCGGAACCAACGGCTTAACATGACTTCCAAAGCACGGAATCATCTTTATTATCAGACTTATTAGATTCATTAGAATCAAGTAATTCAAGCCTGCAATGTCCTAGACAAACTGGGAACAATTTAACAAAGTATGCTTCCCGTGGGAATCGAACCCATGACCCCAGGGTCTACAGACAAACGCCTTAACCACTGGACCACGGAGGCAGTTATCAAGTTTTTCGGTCTATTGAATATCAACTAAAATAAACTTAATAGTTAGGTTGGTGCAGAAAACATAGTGAGGTTTATAAGAGTGAGAATTCAAACCTATCAACGATTGTTATAATGTCATTCCCTACAACTTCGCTAGATTTACTCTCAGAGATGGTAAGTAGTTTTTTTGACGTTATAACGTCTTATAAATCGAGGAACACCGGCAGTCTGTAAATCGCCTTAACAGACAACATTTTTTTTTTTAAGTACGTCTTAGTATCATTTCACGAACATTGTGTGAAATGATACAATTTTTATAATAATAATAGTAAATCATTTATTTCAGGTACTAAGTCCCATATCTTACATATACATTGAAATTAGTAATCAGTATCATCTTAATATATATAAATCTCGTGTCACAATGTTTGTTCTCAATGGACTCCTAAACCACTTAACCGATTATAATAAAATTCGCACACCATGTGCAGTTCGATCCAACTTGAGAGATAGGATACTTTTTAACTTATGGCGAAACGAAGTTCGCCGGGGCAGCTAGTATTAATATAAAAATATAGATGTTATAAATTGAATGAAATTTGATGTTATAAATTCAATTAAATAAAATAAAATATAAATTAAAATCAGAAAAAACATGTCAACAATCGTTTATATAATGAAATTTTTGTCATACATATAGCAAGTCAGAAAATTATAAAATTTTTACACTTTAGGAGCCTCGACTGGAAGGAAGCCTTCATTTTGCGCATTACAGCATAGACGTCATCCACTCGGTTTTCTGCATATTTTTTTTAAATTTATTTATTTATATATATTGTATTAAATATTTGAGAATTAACTGCGCCACATGTTACTGATATTTGTTTATTTTAAAATTATCGTTAGGGTTGCCTGTAAGAGATCGCTTGAGCAATAAGGCCGCCTATTGTACCCAAACATCATTATAAAATTAAGTATCTAAATTTTTACTGCATTATGTGTGTCTGGTGCAATAAAGATTTTTGTATTGTATTGTATCATTATAGATTGATATAGTTTACCTATATTATTGCAATAACTATATTTTTATCTCTTGAAATATTTAAGCACAAAATAAACTCAATAAACAAACACAGCTCAAACTGGCGGATTTACATAAAGCATATTAATTATTGAGCTTTAGTCGCCAAACCCAGATAAATATTTGTGTTTGCTGTAATTGACCACAGAGTATTTAACTATCACTATATTACCTGTTTGTGGTCAATTAAATTAATGTCTATAATATGTTTTGTTTAGTTTTGGTCAACTGACAAGCTATGAGTTATTGATCACGAAAAGCGTGAAAGCGTAGCCCTTCAGGCACTTAGGTACCAATACTGGATTGAGTTTTTTTGGGCGTAATCTTCTCAGCAGTGGTCGTTCCGAAACGCTAGTAGTTTATCGATTTTGCAAATATTAAAAATATAATATGACGGTCACAAAGAGATACATGATATCGAAATTTGAATAAAATTCTATTTCATTTCATTTTTTTAAAGAATAATTTTAAGTTCTTTGGTCTTTTGAATATATTGTATACGATAATGTTAATAAACGTTACGCGAGACATAATTACTATTATAACTATATGTGGGTAGTGGGTAGTAGTAGTAATATGTGGGCATTTGTATACAGGTTATATATACTATTCATACCATTTTTCAAATATAGAGAAAACAAAGAAGTATACATGAAAACGCTAGAAATCAAAATAAAACTTAGCTGGGAGTTTTCTTTAATGAGTTTTATTTAAAAGTAAAACTAAAACAATATAACATTAACAACTAGAACTTAGTACGAGTAGAACTGTATAATATGTACACTAAATAGAAATTATCTATAAATAAAAAATGTCATGCAGGTACGCCTTGCAGTAGGGTGCCTAAAATTGTAGGCACATTGCCACGTTGGATGGCAATGCTAATACGATTAGCAAAAAATTTACCAGCCCTTTGGTCACCAGATACCTCGACCACCCGCTTGTTTATGATTTTGAATAATTTATGAGCTGAAGGGCCCCACAGATCCATAGTCGCCATCCCAAACGGCTCAAATATGTAGCCATTGCCAAGTTTTCTCAGTTATAAAATAGCTACAGAAAAATGTTTCTGCGCAAAGAATTTTAGGCCTAAGTCTAATCTTGCTTCTTTACAAAGCGAAACAAAGAGAATTATAAATTTTCCGCTTAGTTTCGGAATTACTGAACCGTTTGAGTGCTCCGTATTTTAGGAAAGAATGAAATATAAATTAAAGCCATATTTGTACTCAACAAAATATGGGTTTCATTTACAATTCAGAGGATTAGGGAGTAGTTATCTTAATAAGATGAAGTGGCAGTGGGCGGGGCACATAGCGCGTAGAACAGATGGCCGATGGGGCAGAAGGATTCTCGAATAGCGACCACGTACCGGCAAGCGCAGCGCCGGACATCCGCCGACCAGATGGTCGGATGACCTGACTAAGATAGGAAGACGCTGGATGCAGGCCGCTTCCAACCGGTCGTATAGGAAATCCTTGGGGGAGGCCTATGTCCAGCAGTGGACTTCTTACGGCTGATATGATAATTATGCTATGTTGAATTTCAATCAGTGTCCTTTTTGGTTCCCTAATTGAATTTGAAAACCAACCATCGATCGCCTCCAACATTTTGTTGAGTGTCCAAACCCGGCAAAGTGCATTGAAAGATATCAAAACTAATCAAAAGTTGAATGGGAGTGAACGCAGCCACAAGTAAGGCATTGCTATTTTATTGGTCTAGTAAGAAAACTTATTGAGTTTCATTGCAACTGAAAGTTTCAATGAACACTTAGCCGGTGGTATGCTTCAAATACTTCTGTGATTGAAGCAGAGAGATTTGATACAGTTCAAACTTTGTTTTTGGTACTCAATTACATCAACGAACGTATTTTAATTTAAATAAAAATTGGAACATTCCTTTTCGGAATGCAATTTTTGATAGTAAATGTCATAACACATAATTTTTTTAATTAAAAGCAGCATATCTAGCAACGGTTTTTAATTGTGTTTTAAATGCGGTCCAGCTGACTATAATATTTTCGGGGTTTTGCTTAATTTCTTTAATTCATAATGTATTATTTGTTAAAATTTATTTGTTATATTTGACCTAGTTGTAGAATAAACTTTTCGGTCTATCTTTTCTGCAGTGGTCAGTTCCGAAATAATTTATTGTCAGTTTTTAAATATTATATTATACATACATAATATATTATATTATACATATTTTTATTAAATCTATGTTATGTATTTTAACCAAGAAATATGTACATAGTATCACGTCGTTTTCCCTTACAGGGTAGACAGAGCCTAGATCTATAGGGCCTTATGGCTACATTTAGCATGTCGCAGGGCGTGTAGATGGAAATCGGAATCAATATAGTGATGGGTTGCTAGCCGCATCGCCTATTGATAGGATTCCGCAGATTTTAGCTTAATCCCTCGATCGGCTTATACGATCACGGGAAGAGAAGCAGCTGGCACATTCTACGTTTTTTCTTTTCTCCCAGACCAGTATGGAGGCGCCAAGAAAGGCTTTAGAAAATTCTACATATATATCCAAAGGCCCCATAATATCAGGGGCCTTGTCCGATTGATAAGATCAACGTAGCGGTAGCTACACCATTCTGCATAGCAAGTTCAGCCGGCCGATTTGCTAAATCAGTGTACAACGTTTTAATAGTCATTTCAAAGTACATTGCGTTTTTTATATCTTTAATAAAAATAGTCAATCATAGGAAAACTCGCAATGTATTTTGAAGTGACTATCAAAACATTGGTGACTGAGTTAGCAAATCGGCCGGCTGGTCGGTGAGAGCAAGCAGGACCCAGTGAAGATCAAATCAAATAAACCTAAAGACAGTCGTGAGCTAGTATTGCCAGTTGTAAATACCGTGGGACTATTTATAAGCGTTTGTGGCAGTGACTAATTTGTTGTTAGTATATTTGGCGTGAACTAAATCTTCACAGTTGCTAATACTGTACGGCTGCAATTATTTTTAATGTGTTTGTGGACTGCGGTTTAGCTTTTGATTTGATTTCTAATGTTTTATAATTTGAATTAATATATAAATTTAAATAAAATATATTTTTCTGGGTAAGAGGCTCGCTAAAACTACAGGGGACCGAAGAGCTGGCAGTTGCCTCGCACAATAGCATTAGCGTTGCGATTCAGCGAGGAAATGCTGCCAGCATCCTCGGGACAATGCCAGATTCCCCAAATTTTTTAGATATTTTAGGTTAGTTTAGTTTTAATTTTATAATAAGTTTTTAGATTAAGTTTTAGTATTCACTTTTATTTTATTGTAGCAAACTTAACTGTTAAAGATAAAAATATTATTAATATAAATTCAATAAAATTATAACACTTAGCGTGGCCTTTGGGGCTAATGCTTTTGTTTCTGTCTACCCCACAAGGGATAATGAAGTGATAGGGATAAAGAATGAAACATACTTACACACATATCGTGTGTTAGAATGTTTCGTTTCTTTTTCATTTTTATAGTATTTTATAGGAAAAAATCAAACAAAGAATGATTCCTTTTCCACCAAATTCTCATTTCTTTCCTTTTGGCAAACTGGCTAATAGGCAAATGATAACAAGTATTATTATTAACCTGTTTAAAAAAATAAAAACCATTTTGAACACTTGGGTTTTATAGACGAAGTTAAAGATATCTTAGTAGTCTAAATCCATTCAATCGTTTGAAAGATATGAGGTAATAAGGGAATTTACAAACATACATGATGCACGTGAAACACATAACCCTTCTTCGCAGTACGGGTAAAATAAATATTTTATATTTATTTATAGATAAACAATTGAAATGTTTATTTTTTTATTTATTGACACACAAAACAGATTATGACATATGATAACGTAATTGTTACTCCAAATAAAAGCACTTGTCATATGCGTGTACGGCGTGATCATGTGTAAGCAACAACAGTTTGTAATTATAAAATTTAATAATGTTAGAAACTAAACATAACTAAAAATGTCAACATTATCTGCTTAGGAAAGTATAAAAAAAATGTGAAATAATTTGGTATAACTTTTATAAACTAAAAAGGAAATCTAATTATTATTAATATTAAGTATAACGTTCACTCACGGGACTATGTATGACTACCGCTCCGGATGGTACCTGAGTTTCTCATATATATGTATGTACAATATTTGTTTGTTTTTTCAATACAGGTAAGTTGTTAACTGTGGAGTTTGGTAATAATTTCTTAACTCATAATTGCGGGAAAGATTTCTCAAGTCTATAAGTTTTGTTTGCTTGTATACAAAATACCTATATCTATGTAACTTATTCCGAATAACTTGATATGCAACAACGTGCGCAATATCATCTATCATTGTGGTTGCGGTCTCAAGCGAGTCACAGTACATAGTTAATCTACAAAAGTTTAAAGTCCTTTCTGAACTACAAGACAGCGACAATTTAGAGTACACGAGGAAACTCTAACGCAATGTGACGTCTTGTCATAAACACAACTCGAGCTGTCACAACTTTGCTTTTAGATTTAGCCTTAGATGAAAAATGGAAGATACAGCACTTAGAAACTGCGTCGTGGACTATGAAAGATTTATTTTACTGACGTGCTTTAGTTGCGACTTTATACACTAAGTATATAGTCTGTTGCAAGTTTTAGGATTCTACTGGGACTAAACAAACAATGAAGTATAAGTAAGACTTGATAATAAAGTTGATGACCGTATAGGGAACAAAATTTCTAGCTGTTACAAGGCATCCAAGTCCCATTCTGTGTTAGTTACCACTGAAGTAGGGATGCTTATTTTATTTAGCGGTTGATTTTAAAAGCAGTTTTTTCGCTTATTGCTCAAGACACTGGCGCTTTCTTTGCTGAGTCATCATTATCATCAGGTCTTTTTAGTCTTCACTGCAAGAGCATGACCCTTCTCTGTACTACCGGAGCCATACTTGGCCAGAGCAGACAGAGGATTTAGCCTACACTCTCCTCACTGGCCAGACGTGTTGGAGAAGTTACATTGATGTTTGTGTGCTTTGTTTAGCTTGTATTTCCTAAGTCGCCTCTTACGACATCCACGAGAAGACTTGGAATGGCCCTATTCCACTCTGCCGCTTTTTAAGTGTATAGCATGATTACACTGGAGTCAGATACTACTTATAAAACAAGGTCAATCTCAAGGTTAGGGTGTTGTTTTTATTTTTATAGTAAAGTACAATTCCATATATATATATATATAACTTTAATGGTGACTAGATAAACAGTTTGAGATAAATTTATGAGTGCAAAGGGAATAAAATGATACTGCAAATCATCCAAGTCCAATTCAGCGTATTTTACCACAGAAGTGGGAATGCCACTTAAATTTAGCTTTATTCAGTTGACTTTGCAAGCAGTTTTGCACATTTTAAAGATAGTACAGTTTATTTTTATAGGTATATATGAGAGACTTTGACTGGATAAAACAAGGTCAACGAGCAAGCGAGCTCTACCATAGACAACATTTTCACTTAACATCAGGTGATCGTGGTCAATTAGCTGGATCATCCAGATTAAAAAAGAAAGTGCGAGTCGAACTCGCGAATTTAGGATTCAATAGAAAAGCGTTTTTGTAAAAAATAAACAAATTTTATATGTTTATATTTGTTATTGATTTTAAACTTGATACGTTCATTGACACAAACGGACAACGAAAGGTTGACTTAATACAATTATAGGTGGTGCCTTAATTTTATTTATTTTACTTCTATCAAATAATCGGATCAAATAATAAATAAAAAAGTTCTTCACTAGAAAATTAATTTTTGGTATTATCTACTTTATTGGTATGAAATGAATGTTACCTGTGGATGCTACCTGTGTGAGCACCGTTGCTGCCAGCCATTTAACACGTTCCCTGGGTATGGCAGTAGCCGCAGCCAAGGACGCTGCGGATAGGAAGCGGCTAAAGTACGCGGCTATGGAGCCACATTATTGTTTTGTCCCCATAGCTGTTGAGACCATGGGCTGCTGGGGAACGGACGCAAAGGGTCTAATCAATGAAATCGGGCATCGCATATCGGAAAACGGCGGAGACTCCCGATCTACCTCGTTTCTGGTGCAACGGTCCATTGCAATTTAGCGCGGTAATGCCGCTAGCGTTTTGGGCACTTTTGCACCAGAAACGCTGAGAGACGGATTTAATTTTTAAAAAGAATTATGTATGTATATTTTAGGGCTTAATGGAATGACGTGTTTTTATGACAAAATTGTGATTTGACATATTGATTTGTATTATGTAAAATTAAAATATACATGAATAAATATAATAAAGACCACAAATTAAAATAATTATTTTAATTTATCAAATACCAGAGACTGCACTTGCGCCGGCTTCGCGCGGGTGCAATGTAGATACTAATATGAGGCAATAAATTATACACATATACCTTCCTATTGAATCACCATCATTCACATCACATTTATCATTAAAATTTGTTGAGTAGTTTAAAAGATCTAAGCGAACAGACAGCGGAAGCGACTTCATTTTATATACTACTAGCTTTCGCCCGCGGCTCCGCCCGCGTCAATGTCGATCCCTCGGGAATAGTACTTTATCCCGGGATAAAAAGTAGCCTATGTCCTTCTCCGTATTCCAGAGAACTTGTATACAAAATTTTATGATGATCGGTTCAGTAGTTACGGCGTGAAAGCGTAACAAACAAACAAACAAAACGTAGTGCGTCAAGTATCGCGACGCGACACGACGTCTCCCGGCATCAAAGTTAAATAAATAAATAAAAAGGATTACTTTCATTTGATCTCATTTAAGATAACAAAAAATAAAATAATCGATGTCGCTGGTAGCTTTGGCTTATGTAAACCTCTTTACATACGACAACCTAGATATACCTAAACTAAAATAAAAATGCTACGTATCGCCGCCGTTGTTTTTCATCTACGGCTGTAGTGCGTCAAGTGTCGCGACGACACGACGTCTCCCGGCAGCTATAAAGTACTATAAACAAACCCTTATTTGCAACATTTTTCACCGCTCAAATCTCGACTGCCAATGTTGTTTCACCCCTGAGTGACGTTTGAGTAAGGTTGAGCTCCTTTGATCATTTGGGAGTAGAGGAAATTCGTAAGCAATCTTGGCTGTCATTTTTCTGATAGAACCTTTAAAATTACATTCACTGACAAAAATATCGAGTGCAGTACTATTCCTATAGTAAAGCTGTCTTATAATTTTCTGTCAGTGTAATTATTATTAAAAATACTGTATGGAATTGTGGAATTTGACGTACTTTTAAATTTGCTGGATTAAATACATCAAACTTTTTTTGTATAGTTTAAGTCGATCCTTGCACAAGATGACCGCCTTGTTAGAATTTGAAACGGATACATATGATATTTAAAAACGATTGCTATATGTTTTAATATCTAAAAACATTTTCCTTCGAAAAGTTTGTAAATTTTACGTCTAAAATAATAACTCTCACATGAAAATATTTATATTTACTGCTTACATCTCGGAGGTCTGTATTTTTATTTTTTTTATAAAATTCTACCTTTCGCCTGCGGCTCCACCCGCGTCCATGTCGATCCCTCGGGAACAATACTTTTTCCCGGGATAAAATGTATCCTATGTCCTTCTCCGTACCCCAGATAACGTGTATGCAAAATTTCATGATGATCGGTTCAGTAGTTACAACGTGAAAGCGTAACAAGCAAACAAACTCACTTTTGCATTTATAATATCAGTTAGGATTAGGATAAATATGAAAATATTAGAACTTTAAATTTTTTTACATAAACGCCTCATGGTTTTGCGCAGCATAAGGCTAAAGGCTAAAGGCTTGCGCACAACCGACGTTTTTTGTTCGCGCGGCACACTCTTCAATTTCCGACCTTTGATTAATACTTGTTACTCATTTCAAACATTGCCTTTCAATGTCTTAGTAAAATTTTACAAATTCAAAGAATATGTCTGTTATGATCATGCCAAAATGATTTAGTATACGGCAGCATTTCCTTAAAGGGGTGACTCAGCTAGTCAATATGAACAACTTTTTGTATAGGATCAAAACCGAACACTTTTGTATGGAAATGTCAATTTTTTTCGAGTTTTTAGCATTGGTCCCATACTAAATGATGTTCAAATTTATAGGCTGTGGAAACGTCGAGGATAAATATACACGCTGTATATGTAATGTTTTTGCCGTCACCATAGTTCTTCCATGCTGGTCTGGGAAAAAAGAAAAAACGTAGAATGTACCGGCTGCTTCTCTTCTAAAGCCGATCAAGGAAATGGGCAAAATCTGAGAAATCATGTTAATAGGCTGTGCGGCTACTGCCCATCACTATTTTGATTTCGTTTTCCACCTAATGCCCACCAACATGCTAAACGTGGCCTTCAGGTCTTATAGACCTAGGGTCTGTCTACCCCGCAAGAGAAAAGACGTGATACTATGTACTATGCACCATAGTTCATTGTTGTTATGTTGTTGTAATTATTTAATGTGAAATTTGTGAGAGTGAGAAGAAGCGAGATGTTTGCACTCCTTCCCGTAAAAACTACTGAAGGTGATTTTGACGACAGCTGACAACGTTATTCATAGCTTACATATCAAAATAGAAAATAATTCGTCCGTCCGTGAATTTGTCTTCACACACAATTTTTTTTTACTTTAGGATTTTAAGATACACATCTTTTTCCTCAAACCAACATATCATACCATCAAAATGAACACTATTGTTATATTAGGAAAAAAATCGACATTTTCATACAAAAAAAGTGTTCGGCCAAGAGATGAATTCGTATGAATATGTAAATTTTTTGAAATTTGAATATGAGAAGTTGTTAATTTTGACGGGATTATTTGATGGGATAACAATTTTTACCCTAACATCCTGTATACGAGTAAATGTAGTATATCTATAAGTATATATATATAGTCCTCCTTTTGGCTATATTTTTTTTTCTCTCTTTATTTTTAAAGGGCTTTTATCCTTAAAGGCATGTTAGCCCATATATTTACACTTCATAATTTACAGGACTAAACAAGATCATAAAGCAAGGCAAATCAGCAAAAAACAAAATATAACATTGCCAAAATACAGAGACAATATCAAAGTAGCGTTTTTCCATGTTTGCTTTATTTTGTTGGTTGCCATCGCAAAACAAATCACGGGTAATAGAGTAAACCTATCCACCTTTCACTGTGTTATCCCAAACAAATATGGAAGTAACGGATTATGATCACATTTTCTTTTACAGCCCTTCCATCGCTTTATCCCTAACAGGTATAGTAGGGCTGGAGGAAAGGGTTTCCACGTTCATTTTTTACAGAAAGGGGCCGCGTAGTCACTAAGGATTATAGAGGGTAGCGAAGATGACAAGGTGCGTATGTTAATATTTTATTACTATCTCTATTGTTTTTTCCTTACGGAATGAAGTCAATACCTAATAAGTTTTTAGATATTTCAATGGATTTTTGTAATAGTAATATAGTTAAGCTACTCTGCCCCTTTAACCATAACCATCTAATCTGAAATTTTGGCCGAAAATGAGTTAATAACATATTCAGAATCAGCCAGTGGTTAAGGCGTTTGCCTGTAGACCCGGGGGTCGTGGTTCGACTCTCACGGGAAGCATACTTTGTTTAGTTGTTTCCAGTTAGGACATTGCAGAGTTGAATCACCTTGTCTGATAATAAAGATGATTCCGTGCTTCGGAAGACACGTTAAGCCATTGGTCCCGGTTGCCAACTGGTAGTCGTTAAAGGAACCACATCAGAAGCAGACCGACATAGCCGTGTGATTTCCGGTAGAGTAGAATAGGACCACTCCAAGTCTTCCTGTGGAGGTCGTAAGAGGCGACTTAGATAATACAAGCTAAACAAAGCTCAAAAATCAATGAGACCTCTCCAACCCGTCTGGCCAGCGAGGAGAGGGTAGGCCAAAACCTCTGTCTGCTCTGGCTAAGTGAGGCTCCGGTAGTACAGAGAGGGTCATGCTCCTGCAGTGGAGACTAAAAAGACCTGATGATGATGATGATGATCAGAAGCCGAGAGGCGGTTCCGAAGATCTCTGACACCAACGTGTGTATTGTCGATTGACCGGTCACCTACACAAAATGATGATGATCAAAATATCAGAAGAAATTGCCATAGTCTAGACTAAAGGCCTGCCACATCACAATAGTTGTATAGTCAATAGTGATGCGATGTAAGTAGGTCGTGTCTGTGACTGCCTGACACCCGAGTTGATGTCGTATGACTGCACACACGACATTACGATGTTGGACAGTCGGCCCGCGGTCTGCGGTTAGTGTCCAAGCAATACGATGCCGCAGCTACAGAACGCCTTATGTATACATCCACCTTCACGTGTAACATAGCATTTAGGTCCTATGAATCTATGCTAGCTATTAATACGACCAACACTGATTTGGAACGCATTTCCGTCTGTAGCAAGAAAGCAAGTCTAGCCAGAATCATGGCCTTATAGTCAATCCCTTAAAAAGGCAGTATACACTGTGTTTTTAAGGGATTGTTAGGTAGTTCCAGATTGTTATGCTGTTTAGACTGTGATGAACTTCCACAGATTTTTCTGCAGCCGTCTGTACATGGATATTTATCTAGGACCGACATATTATACAAAAAAGGCGGCCTTATCGCAAATAATCGCAATGCCTTAGCAAAACAAAAGAAACAATGTTAAAAAAAATGTGCAGAGTAGAAAAAATAAACTAAATGAAATATTTGTATTAACATCACAAGAAAACGAAACGATACTTTAAGACACCATATTAAATAAAATTTATCGGTCATACTTCTGCCTCAGGTTTGTATGTAATCAAAGTGCAAGTCACTTTTGACCCATGCCTATTCAAGAAAATATATTTCTGCATAAAGTCTACATATTATCTTAAAAAACGCAAATGGATTCAGGGGCAAAAAAAAATTACAACTCCCGGGTGGTATTTAATTAGGTTATTACAGAACAACGTTGTTTTTTTTTTACATCTAATAATATTGGTTGTCAATTAAATAACAAAATACATAAAAGGTTAAAAAGACGTTACATCTGAACATAGTAAGATGTAAAGTCTTCATTAAATACTTAACAAGAGATTAGATATTTGTTGCCTTATCTGTAATTTGCTCCACAGTGTCTCAAGTTCGCAATAACATACGCTTTGATGGAATATAAACGGCTCGAGATTTCTGTAAACTTCAAAAGACACATCATCGTTTAATCCTTCCAAGTATAGTTGAGACCTAAATATAATCGAAAAGAAAAGTGTTTTTTTGTGAATTATATAAAAAACGTAAATAATAAGCTATGTTTAGATGTGACGTGTTCAAGACTGGGAGATTAGGGATGTATTTGATGGCCTTGTCTAAATTCGCTCGACACAGTGCCGTCTCAAGTTCGCAATATAATTACACTTTGACGGATTAAACGGCTCCAGATTTCTGGTAGCTTCAATCAACAAAGACATTGTCATTTTACCCTTCTAAATATAGTTTTATATTAAATATAATACCATACTAAGAGAATTTATTAAGAAAGGTGTTATTTTGTGAATTAAATAATAAACGTGAATAATACGCTATGTTTAGATGTGACGTATTCATTAAAGACTGGGATATTAAGGATGTATTTGAAGGCCTTGTCTAAATTCGCTCGACACAGTGCCGTCTCAAGTTCGCAATATAATTACACTTTGACGGATCAAACGGCACCAGATTTCTGATAGCTTCAATCAACAAGGGACATTGTCTACCCTTCTAAATACAGTTTAATATTAAATATAATACCATACTAAGATAATTTGAAAAGAAAGGTGTTATTTTGTGAATTAAATAATAAACATAAATAATAGGCTATGTTTAGACGTGACGTGTTCATTAAAGACTGGGATATTGGGAAGGTATTTAATGGCCTTGTCTAAATTCGCTCAACACAGTGCCGTCTCAAGTTCGCAATATAATTACACTTTGACGGATCAAACGGCACCAGATTTCTGGTAGCTTCAGTTAACAAGAGACATTGTCGTTTTTTCCTTCCAACTATAGTTAAGTATTAAGTATATTACCATACTAATATATTAAAAAAAGGTGTTATTCTGTGAATTTAATAATAAACATAAATGATAGGCTATATTTAGATGTGACGTGTTCATTAAAGCCTGGGAAATTAGGGAGGTATCTGATGGCCTTGTCTGATTCACTCGAGACAGTGCCGTCTCAAGTTCGCAATATAATTACACTTTGACGGATTAAACGGCTCTAGATTTCTGGTAGCTTCAGTCAACAAGAGACATTATCATTATATCCTTCCAGGTATAGTTGAAACTTAAATTGGTCGAATCATTTAGGTAGTACGTTAGTCACAAACGAGATACGATCACTTTCAGGGGGTGAAAAGAAAACACGCGCACGAAGTTATTCGGATTTGCCTTGATGAAGACCTCTAGATGGAGTCGAAATACATGATACAGTACAGCTACTGGCTGATGTGTGTGATGTGACTATGTATGTAAGTAACCTGACATATCTTAAGCTTATAATGTCTGTATCTCTCGTTAGTTGTAATAAAAATAAAAAAAATGAATATAAGGGACTTGTATTTCCATCCCTTTTAAATAAAAAGTCATGATCGCAAAAAACTTTTCCCGCTCTTTCTAAGGATCAAATCCTATGACGGAAATCGCCCAAAGCTGTACGTGACGATCCTCGTTCGAAGGAACTAACTGGCTAAACAAACTTACAATGAGAAATGTAATAGTAAAAATGGCACTTTCGCGTTTTCGCGTTAAATTAATGAAAACGATAAATATTAAAAAAAAAAAGGCCGATCGCGAGTCTGAAGGGTTCTATATCCTTATTTATGATAAGTTTAAAATTATTAAAAATATTTTTATTACATTAACAAAAAAAATTTGCTTTCGCAATTTTTCGTTAATCTTTTCTTGTCTTATAAGACGTTCGTACCAAATTTCAAGATTCTGAGTTCACAGAAAGTACCCTTGGCTTTTGATTCCCTTGCGAATGTCGAAAATTTGCGGCATAAATAGATGTTATTTTGATTGCTTGGGCTTAGAAGTTTGTTTTTTTACAGCTCTAAGGGATAGTAAACATATTTGATACTTACACGCAATCCCGAGAAAAAGAATATTGACAGCCAGACAGACAGACGGACAACAAAGTGATTCTATAAGGGTTCCGTTTTTTTCCTTTTGAGATACGAAACCCAAAAAAATAGGGAAAACCCCATCACTACATGTTTTAAATAAGCTATCAAACACACCTGAGAACAGGGGAGAGGTGCGGGGAAACCATATTGTATGACGCTGCGTATTTTCATTTGTACATTAGTACTCTAACTCTTACGGCGTGGACACATGTCGGCGGTGCGGCGCCGTTTGCCGTGCACGGCTTGCCGCGCGGGTAAGGTAAGAAATAACGAATATAAACTACCGGGCAGTCTACCGTGTACCTCCAAGGCATGCCTTGCACGGCGCGTTGCCGGTGATACCGCCGCGCCGATGCACGGCAAACGGCGCCGCACCGCAAACATGTGTTCACACCCTTAGCCACTAAGTAAGTAAGGTAAGAAATATTAGGATAACAGCAAAGAACTGATAATATAAGTCTATGATACAACCTAATTATATTACGTTGATATTGGATAATTTTGTCCGTGTAAATAGTACTTATTAGTGATGGTTGTTTGCTCAGTTCTGTGAGCTTATTAGTTATTCAGAGAGATAATATTGATTTTCAAGTTTAGATACATATCTACATCAGTAATCTACATTATCTATATTCATCATCATCATAATCAGGTCTTTTTTAGTCTCCACTACAGGAGCACGACCCTCTCTGTACTACTGGAGCCATACTTGGCCAGAGCATTCATAGGACTTGGCCTTCACTCTCCACGCTGGCCAGACGGGTTGGAGGAGAGGTCTCACAGATGTTTATAAGCTTTGTTTAGCTTGTATTTCCTAAGTCGCCTTATACGACATCCACGGGAAGACTTGGAGTGGTCCTATTCTACTCTGCCGGATACCACACGGCTTTTAATGTACATTATTAATTAATAATTATAAAAATGAAAGATTTGATTGATTGTTTGTTTGCATTGATTGGGCTCCGAAACTACTGGACCGATTTTGAGAATCTTACACCTTATGAATCCTACATTATCCCTGATGAGTGATGAACAAAGTCTATAGAATATTTTCAAAAAAATTAGGGATCCCTATGGAAACTCCTATAATGTAACTCAAGCTGCGAAAAAATTACCAAAAAAAATCCGAATACCTATATCTACCAATGCGAAGCCCTGGCGGGCTGCTAGTTAGTGATATACATAGGTACTAAATATTTGCAATGAAACATCAGCAGAGTTAAGATAAAAAAATAGTTATAATAAATTGATTCAAGCGTTAGGTACTTTGCGAAACTTAAAATGAATGATATAATACGTACTTTTTAATAATCATTATACTCTCCTAATGCGTTTATTTCAGACATACAAATATTTACGTATTACAAAGTCTCTGCAGACTTTTTATACACAAAATCTGCATATTGTATACTGCATTGTACCTCAGATAGAGAGGCCGGGGGGGGGGGGGGGGGGCGAAGGAAGCCCGGAAGCCCAGTTATTGAGGAACCAGCACTTGGGCCGCGAGGCCGCAGGCTAAGCTCCAAAGATACAAAGAGTTAGCACAGTCTGTTTTCTTTTCTCGCTTCAACCATTGTACCAATTTGAATGAAATTTGGTATGGAGGTAGTTTGAGGCCCGGGAAAGATTATTATAATGTTCCCGAGGGATCGATATTAACGCGCGCGTACAAAAGCTAGTTTCTAATAAATTATTAATTTATGTTTCCAACTAATTATTAAATATTTTGTTCAACCCCGCTGCATTATTTAATTGGTTTATTGTTTAAATATTCAGTAAACGCTGAAACAACTTAATTGAAATACATTTATAGATTCAAATCATCGTTTATGAATTCCCGATTTTAAATGTCCAACAAACCTATCGAACAGCGTCCACTCAATGGCAATATTCGAATTCCATTTAAAATAAATCGAAAGGGTTTCGTATTTCATCATTTAGCGAGCTCCGTTATTAGATTTCAAGAAACAAATCGTAAATTCCAAATGAAATTTTATGTTTGGAGAAATTGGGAAACACTTCATTTAATAGCTCAAGGGACAACAAAACAAATTTGCTGATTGTGGAATTACTACAGTTGATGTTGTTTTTATGTTAAATTTGGAGTTTTTATTTGTTTAATTTACATAGTTTATTTGGCTAAAATACGATTAGAATTGTCCGAGCAGGTATTACAAATCCCAGATTCTTCGCCTTTCGTGCCAATATCTTGAAAAAATTAAATATTTTCTCGTCAGTATATGGCAACTGATTTCTTTAAACTGTGGTTTTACTTTATCATCATCATCAGGTCTTTTTAGTCTCCACTGCAGGAACATGACCCTCTCTGTACTACCAAAGCCATACTGGGCCAGAGCAGTGTAGGATTTTGCCTACACTCTCCTCGCTGACCAGACGGGTTGGAGAGGTCTCATTGATGTTTATGAGCTTTGTTAAGCTTGTATTTTCTAAGTCGCCTCTTATGACCTCCATGAGAAGACCTATTCTTGTGTATTCGAGTAGTCCTATTCTTGGTTTTACTTATTAATCTGTAATGGTATAACCATATATATAATAATTTTAGTTATAATTTTAATTAGATATTTTGGCACGCCTGCTGTTACGTACTGCATTTACCTAGATTTTATAGCAAATACAAAAAAGCAGTGTCCCATAAGGTGGATTTTATTTTATTCTAATTGAAAAACAAAAACAAATATTTTAAATATAAGTAACGTAATGTTTGAGGACGGCTTAGTTCCTTGAAAAAAACAATGATCTAGGTCTTTTATATACAAGACTGAAGGAGATGAAGCTCGGACTGTTTGCGTCTAAATATTTTATTTCCCGCGTTCATGTAAATAGGACTGGCTTGTTTTTGTGTGTTGATGCCAAAGTCAGACCTCAGCCGATGTGTTGGGTATTCCAGTGGATCAGTTTACAAAGAAAATACGCTTTGCCGATCCCGTTCGCTCCTAAGATGTCGAGGGACAAGGGTAAAGGTTATAGCTGGTCCTGTCCACTATATTTATAGAGCCCTGTTTTTCAACCAACAAAGGATTTTATTTCGCCACTTATACGATTTTGTTTATAAGGTTGGTTTTTCTAAGGATCAAATAGACTTTGTAAGTATCTATTTTTCATGTATCGGGCTTGTTTACTTGGAACGTTGACGTGATGAATTTTTACTGGAATGTTTTACGCGTTTCAGGATATAGCAGACTTTTACGTCTTGGCAATAAAATGAGGAATTTGATTAACAAACTCTACCTGTCGTCGAATGCAGAGACACGTACCTCCGTATTGTGTACTGCAGAAGTTGGTCTGCAGTAATCAACTTGGATAGTAAATTTTATGAACTAGTCTAGTAGTTTAAAGGTAAGCTATTACTTTTCTAATCTTCTCAGCACTTTAATATTATATTAGCACCAAGTAAGAAACTTTAAAATTTAGTTTTCTGAATGTGCTCCTACTATTATCCTTAACCTTACTAATAATATAAATCTGAAAGTGAGTTTGTTTTTTTGAACCATCATGAAATTTTGCATACAAGTTCTCTGGAGTACAGAGATGGACATAGGCCCTTTATCCCGGGAAAAAGTACTATTCCCGAAGGGTCGACACTGACGCGGATGGAGCCGCCAGCGAAAGCTAGTTATTACATATAAAAATACGATTTCATTCACGTTTATTCAGTTGCAATCTCCTACTAGTTTCGGTCTGTTACGAAGACCATCATCAGGGCGAGTGTTAGTGGTGGAGACACGGCGATTTCGCTTCCCTCAAAGCGACGAGGGCAGCCTCTCGCGTGGCCACCTGCGCCCGAAACTAGTTGGCGATTCAGACTAAACTTACGTGAGTGAAACCGTGTTTTTATAATGAATTTATTTCGTGTAAGTTTTAATACTATTAGGGCTACTAAAACTTATTTAAGATCTAAAAAATGTAGCTATTAGACAACTTAAACTCCTTTAGTGCATCAAAAGACGCGACGAATGTATGTATGTCAATAAGTATCTCTCAATCCATCGTATTATGATGATTGCCGCCTCAATAGTAGTGTTTTTAGACCGGAAGGTTGGCAGTTATAAAAATCATGATACAATTAATGTTGTTCGTTAACACATACTAGGCCGGATTTTACTATGTCGTGGCCCCTAGAAGCTTAAAGCTCAAGGGCCACATCAAATAATGAAATCTCCTCCTTCTTGACAAACGACGATGACAGGGAAGGCATAGCCTCCTTAAGACACTGGCTGGTCTTCAATGCAATAATGCAAGTGATTTTTAAGACTAAGGAGGACGCTAAACAACAACAACTAGAAAAACGAAACAAAATTGATAAATGTACCAAAAATTCCACGTAGAAGCGTCAAAATATTCACTGATGAATGTACACTAATGGCGCAGAGTCGTGTAATGCCTCCCTGTATTCCTTTTTACCGCCCCTAATAGTTGTTTTTCCCCGGCGCCGAGCTAAGTGCAATTTATATTAATGCCATCATATTTTCGCGTTGGTTACCCGCATTTTCATATTAACCGTGGTCCGGGCTTCCATGATAATGCGCGGGTCCCACCTTCGTCATTTGTTTGCGGGCTGATTAAATTTACACGGCTAACGTGGTTTGCTGCTAAATTAATTCTCTAATAGGTTGTATGTGGCGGAAGACTCCGTAATCCATGTTTTAAAAGTTCAACCTTACGTGTCATAATGTCTGGGGCCGGAAGATAATGTTTAATGGGGATGGTGTGTTATGTAAAGACGAGGCGACGACATCTAGGAGATTAAGTGTTTTAGATTTGTCAGCAGGATTTTGTTATGACCAGAATTTTGGAGAGAGATGTAACTTTGCCTTTTATATAGAGGTTTGTTTTTGTTAGTAAATTGTGCCACAAGGGACTAACATAACATAATACATTTTAGGTGAGGTCATGCGAGGGATTCTAAAGTAGACTGCTGAGTAAAGCGAAGGATTCAGAGAATGTTGCCTGAAGTAAAAATATATTAGTCCTGAGAAAACATACTCTGTATTTTTTCTCTCCTTTGGCAAATAAAAAAACAAATGGAAATCATTTAGTTGCCTACAATATTGAATCATTTTAACGTAAAAAGTTATACAATTTTGAGTTACTGGTAAAATAAATAAAATTATTATAGTTAATAAAATTATATGTATTAGTCTTTAAATTATATTTTTGTGTGTCTTACACATTGATAATATGTATATAACTAACCAGTACGTAAGTCTTGTCACGCTGTAAAATAGTAAATTGAAATATTACATTTTCAGAATTTTCGTCTCCTTAAAAAATATGCTGAAGTAGTAACCAATGGAAAACCAGCCTGAAGAGTTGTAGATCGTGGCTCCACCTCTCGACTTCCTTGTTCAGGAGCTATCATAAAACCATTGATCTAATTGTTTGGTAATGTTATTTGTGAAAAAAAATGTACTTTATCTTTCACATGTGTTTAATTAATTCAAGAAACTACTGATTTATTGAAACACGTACAAAACAAGGTTCAATAAAAATGATACGGAGCTAGATAAATTTCTCTTCCCTACATTAAAATTTTCGTCGTTATTATAACAGCCATTTCCGAGATCTCTTTTATCTAATTATTATTGGTATGTTATTAAAAAAATGGATAAAACAATCTATTAGTAAAAACTTATATGATATATGAATAACCTATATTTATCAAAATAACCAAATTTGCTTATTCCTATTAATTCCAGATTGTAAACATTTCATAGATTTATTCTCTCCGATCTCAAAATCCATCTTCGAATTTCATTATCCAACTAATTTGAAGCGAATGTCATGAAAATGAAAATTTGCTTTGTTTTATTGTTCTCTGAATGTCGTGTGACATAATAGAATTTCCGCTCTAAGTAATTAATGGGTGAGGCATTCGTGTGATCAAAATACCATGCGTTATTGAACAAAGAAGATTAGCCAAAAATTTTATTCAGACTAGGCGAAAATATGCCCGAGCATTATTTAAGTGGTAATTAACTATCAACCATATTCCAATCAATCAAAGCTGATAATGAAACGCAGAAACACAGCCATAGCTTATTTTAAATTTTTAATGTAAAAAGAAATTAAATCGGTTAAGTTTTGGAAAAGTAATCAGAGGACTACGAAGCGTTAATTTTGTGTACTTTTTATAGGTATTTTCCGGCCGAGCTGCAGTTATCTCTATCGCACTCTGCGGGGTTTGTTTGGGTATGCGGCGCGACAGCAATAGATATTATAAATATCTATTTTTCAATTCTAGCTTAGTGTTTCCTCTTAAAAAAAGGGTCTGGTCGGGTCTTCTGGTAAGGGAATGTAGGTTTAAATTTCCGTTTCCTCTGGTACCTAATTAAGAGCAGCGGGGATTGGGAAATAGTAACTGAAGGAAATCATCCTTTAGTCAATTAGCATATCAGTAACAGATATATTTTAGAGCACTGAAGGGCAAATGTGGATGTTGATTGTAAGGGCTCGCGAGGTCTACTGTTCTCGCAGAACCACTAGTTTATTTTTATTTTGCATACCTACTATTTTCAACATTGATGTGTGTGTTTTTTTTTTAAATACATGTTGCAGTCGCCAGTAACTAAGGTAGTGAAAATTTAAGGCTAAGCTTTTTAGCGTTGAGATTGAGACGTTCTCCATCTTGAAAATAGGTCTTTGACATGTCATTGCATTATCATCCGATTTCTCTTTCTCTGATCGACTCAGAGGTCAAATTTAATTGTCAGACAAATATCAGTACAGGCAGAAAGAAAATAATATCTAGTGGCCCTGTTAGCTGTAGACCTCACAAGTCTTATGACATTACACTTACAGCCATTTTCTTAGAAGAATGCCATTTTAAAGAACTTCAAAAAACTCACCGACATAAAATTCTATATAATTTTAGAACCTGCTTACAAAATTTCACGAGAATCGTTTAAGAAATGCGACCTTGACGAGAACAGCCGCATAGCGGGACAGACAGACATACGAAAGTTTTTGCCCAAGTAGAAAAGGACACTCTTCCCTCGCGCTTCACGCCCTCTAGGTCATAAAACACTATTCGTCTTATTAAATCATAAATCATATTTATTTGCATAATAGTGGTTTCACAAAATGTTAATATAAATTTTATGTAAGTCTCTCACCATTAACCTAATTAAGGCATGCAAAATTTTAATAATAGTTTCTGATTACAACCATGGGTACAACAAGTATTGACAGAGCTAGCAGAATAGTCTCCGCTTCAGCTTTGGCAAAAAAAAATATTTTGTATATCTGCCTGTCTCGCCCGACTACGGGATAGGACGCTTTCCGCCTGTCTGGCTGTTTTCCTCTACAAGTTACATTTCTCAACTGATTCTTGTAAAATTCTGTAATCAGGTTCAACAATTATGTATAATATTTGGTAGATTCAGTTTTTGAAGAACAAAAAACTATTTTTTTACATAAGCTTTACGAGGTCTACACAGCTCACATGGCCACTAGTTTTAAAATGGATACACTACACTTAACATTAGATTTAGACTATTACACTCGTATATATCTTCCCTCTAATTACAAAGAAACTGGCATTAGAAGCTAAGAACATGTTTTACTGCTACTAATGTCACCTTTTTACTGTAAGACAATCCTCTTATGAGCCCGCCATATAGGCGGCGTGGCGATACAAACGCGGATGGTCTAAACGCGTTGACTACTTTGGATATTTTCGTTTTTTAGGAATATTCAAGGGTTATTCGAAAAAGAAAAACATATGATGGCTGCCTTATCTGTAATGCAATAATAATCAAAAGTTTCAAGATTAATTTTAATGTATTTGGTGAATAATGCTATATACCGAGTAAATTAGACGTGATTTGGAGGCAACTTTGCAATTTTTTTCTATCGAGAAAATTTAACGCAATCGTGTTTTTGAGTCATATAGTTACCAGAGTAAGTCCTGAACTTTGCTGCATTTTTATTTCAGCTTGAGTATTTAATTATTATTGATATAACAGTCAATCATGCAAAGCAATGTGAGGTAGTACGGGCCCTTAACATAACAAACCCCCAAAGAGAAGCTAGTATATCGATTGTAATTACCTACTATTGCTGACTATTTGTTTGTTAATCATCATCATCATCTCAGCCGCAAGAAGTCCACTGCTGGACATAGGCCTCCCCCAAGGATTTCTAATATAACCGATTGGATGCGGCCTGCATCCAGCGCCTTCCTGTGACCTTGATCAGGTCGTCCGATGACCTGCTGGTTGGTGGGTGTCCAATGCTGGGGTTGCTGGTACTTGGTCAGCATTCGAGAACTTTTCTGCCCCAACGGCCATCGGTTCTACGCGTTATGTGCCCCGTCCACTGCAACATCAAAGAGCTAATCCGTTAAGCTATGATCTCACAGAAAAACACCGAGCATAATCATTTCCATAGCTCTTTAAGCGACCTTAAGGTTTCTTATGATGCCCATTAGTAAATGACCACGTTTCGGACCCAAAGTCATCACTGGTAACGCACATTGGTCGAATACTTTCGACTTTAGGCACTGAGGTATTTTGGAGAAGAAGACACTGCGGGGCTTTCCAAATGCTGCTCAGCCGAGTCGGATACGTCTAAAGACTACCAACCTGGATCAACTGACTCATATGATAGTTCAATCTGTCAACAGCTTCAAGTATGGAGCTCCAAACAAACACAAGTGTTTGTTAATTTCCTCTCGCTACTTAACTTAAAATTACCTGTCTATGTCGTATACTGAATGTTTCATTATTAATACATTCTTTTAAACAAAAAATGACGTTAGGCATGTATATATTTTCTCAAAAAATTACTTTGAACAGTGTTCGCTACGAAACTTTTGTACCATAAGTTGTTTTTCCTAACTTATTGCCCTTCAAAGGAGATGTTCCGAATAACTTGCAAATTGTTCTGTTGCCTCTTCTGGTATATTTTATTCAAAATTAAGAAAGCATTGAGTAAGTAAACGCTTACGCAGAAATCTTTCGCAAATAGGGATCCGTTTGAAGTCGACCCTTTAATACTTACTCATAAAAGGTCTGCAAGGGCGGTTTCCGATTTTCTAATATTTAAAGACTCTTTTACGAATGGTGTAAGCCATAACTGTACGTAAGACAAATTCTCCTTTGAGGAAAATATGGTTTGATGGAGTAATTTTCATGTTTTATGCTTTAAAATTCAGAGTTGAATTTATTGTCAAGCGTAAAAGTGAAGTTATAAAGCGTCAACGAATCATGAAAAGAATTCTGGTGCGCCCCGCTACCATTTCGCTAAGGCAAAATTCTGCGCGAAAGTATTTTTATTTTCATAGCTGCTTGTTTCTTCGCCTGCCTTTTCATACTTGCTCTATTGTGTTATTTATTAACAATTCCAATTAAGTTCTGAGCTCGAAAGTATCTTTGTTCCGCATTTTGTACCTTAAATTAAGCATTTGTTCTCGTTACCTATTTAAACAATGTTAAAGATGCAATTTGTTTACAAATCTCATTAGGTATGCTTAAGCACATAATGTTAGTATTACAGTTGCATAAAATCTTTCTCTTTAGAGTTAGTATTATAAAACTGCCATTAATAAATAAATAAATATATACGGACAAACCACACATATTGAGCTAGCCACAAGGTAAGTTCGAGACTTGTGTTATGGGATACTAATTTTATAACAAATACATATATACATAAACATCCAAGACCCAGGCCAATCTGAAAAAGATCATTTTCCATCTTGACCTGGCCGAGGATCGAAGCCGGGCACTCCGTCTCGCAGGCTGGCGTGTTAACCACCGCGCCACGGAGCTGTCGATTGAAATTTCTAAAAAAAAAACAACAGTTATAGTGCAAACAAAGGGCCTTCCCCTTATTAGAGACAGTACGAAAAGTGCCGATGGAGACATTCTTCAAAAGTTCTTATTATGTTGGCTGCATTACCTCGTCGAATCGCTTTGGAAATCCTTTGGACTAAATACGACGCGAAGCAAATATCGATACCAACACTTTCTCATAAATGCTTTAGCTAAGCGCATGTTACCTCAAAAGCAACGGGTATAAAAATATGTTTTAAGATGGATGGCATACTTTTTAATTTGCGATTTACCTATAAAGAATCTACCGGGATATAAATATGACAATTTGACACCCATTTACGATACCTAGTTCAATACAATTTAATAAAAATAATTGTATTCAATCCATACAATATCGATGATATTCAAGAGCCGGTTGAGAAATGCCTACGCATTCAACAGATCCATTCTGTTAACTATAGGTGAGCTCACGTATTCAGCCTTCTGCATGCCTTTTGAAAGCTTTCTCCTCTCCTTAATAAATGCTCAATGAATGCCGACTTGCCTACTCTCTGAAAATTAATAACCTTTCGATTCTTAAGGATACGATAAACGGGATTTGAAATAAGGAAGGCGATTAATTGCTTCCAATAAATCTTTGAGATCGTTATACCTGCATTTTAAGCCGTCATTTTGTTTAATATTTAAGGTAATTTGAAAGCATATCAATTACACAGTCCTCATCAAAATAATAATCATCATTCATCATCATTGCAGTCACAAAAAGTCCACTGCTGGACATGGGCCTCTCCCAAGGATTCTTCGTTCCATGGGAGGATATTGCCATACTCACCACGCTTGGCCGGCGGGTTGGCGGGCGGAGTTTCTTTGACTTCTTGTGCTTCCGACGCTGCTGCCCATCGAAAGCATTTTTGAGCTGGGGATGGATAAGGAATATGTTGGATTTTGGAAGGGAAATTAAGGTATTGGGTCGGTAATTGGTTTAAATCAGATACTAAAGTTGGTCTATGTCTTGTAATAAGACTCCGCTTGATAATATTTTGGAAGCATTGATAAGATGTTTGGAAGCATTTGAAATGTGGTGCTGGAGAAGAATGGAGAAAATTAGCTGGATATATAGAATAACTAATCAAGAGGTTTTAAATAGAGAGTAAAAAAGATCTATTATAACTGCAATAGAAAATCGAAGAGGTAAGGAGGTAGGGATATGATAGGGCAATTGTTGCGACATGATCAGTTTCTGAAAACTATTTTAGAAGGCAAAATAGAGGGAAGGAGAGGCATAGGAAAGCCCAGGCACATTTATTTTAAACAGATAAAGGAAAAAGTGGAAAGGGTTTCGTACCAGGATGTAAAATGACTGGCAATATATAGAGTAAGATAGAGGGAGCTCCACCGACAAAAGCGTTGCTTTTAAATTTTTGGCTAGCCCCGTGGCGCAGCGGTCAACATGCCAGCCTGCGACACGAGGGTTCGATCCCCGGCCAGGTCAAGATAGAAAATGATCTTTTTCAGATTGGCCTGGGTCTTGGATGTGTATTTATATATGTATTTGTTATAAAATATAGTATCGTTGAGTTAGTATCGCATAACACAAGTCTCGGACTTACTTTGGGGCTAGCTCAATCTGTGTGATTTGTCCGTATATATTTATTAATATTTATAAATTTTGATGATTGATAAATATGGTCGGCTATGCTCGGTGATTCTCTGCGAGACCGAATCAGAAATGAGGAGATCCGATGAAGAACAAACATCACTGACATAGCTAAGAAGTCGTACATAGCAGGGCACATAGTACGCAGAGCCGATGGCGGGCAGAAAAGCTCTCGAATTGTGACCACGTACCGGCAAGAAATTATGATGATGACTGATAAAGGTCGTTTTACCTTCACGCCAAACTTGTGTAATTGTTTATTACTATTTAGTGACGTTTAAATGTTACATTAATTAATACTATAATAAACAGAATAATTACTGTTTACACAAAATAGTTATCTGAAGAATTATGAAGTTGATCAGATTATGAATTTCTATATAAAATATTTTTCTCACCTCCATAGAAAATAAGGAAAGAGAAAGCATTGCCATCCAACGTGGCAATGCTGCCAGCCTTTTGGGCACGTTGCCGCAGAATGACGGTTTGCAGGAACTATATAATTTGTAAATAATTTTATTTTTAAGTAGTTTTAATTTTTATTAGTATTATTAGTTCATTAGTTTTATTTTAGGAAAGAGCTACTAGAACATAAATTATCTAAATGCCAAAATTTGTGCAAAATAAAATTTACTGCAATTATAGCGAAGGATTCAGAGGGTATTTGGGTGACGGTATATATCCCTTGTTCACAGGGTAGTAGTATGAGGAATTCGGGTATAACGCATTATATTATGTTTGTGTTTTGTACGTCCTATCAAACTATTTGTAGTGGAATGTTACGTGTATTCGTATTGCCTTTTGTTTATATGTGATATGTAGTGTTTTGCGAATAGTTCTTTGTTATTAAAAACAGTTATGTATATACAGATAATAAAAAAAAAATATTTAGGTAAGTAACTGTACGACCAATTTAATTGCATATTTTGGTAGCTTTTAGCTTCTGCCATAACAACTTTAACTAGCTATGTATGTATTTTTTCCATTAATAGGTTTTTCGGTTTTATATGTAAGATATGCTGATCCTACATTGGTTATTGGGCATTTGACATTATGATAATTAGTAGATATTAGATAGTAAATGGCTAGTAATACTCACGAGTATGTGTTACAAAAGGATAGTCAAATGATTGTGATGAATGATGAGGTATTCTTGCCCATCCTTTAATATAAATAACTACTTATTTTATACAGAGATATAAACAGAAGAACGGGAGGGAAGTCAAAGTAATAATGGTATTTAATAAGATAAATATTGTTGGTCGTGACTGTACATATTGAATTTAAAAATCAAAACAATAAATGCACGGATTGTAGTAAAAAGTGAATGCATGTGCAAAATCATATCAAAATAAAATAAGTGCATTACGCGTTTTTAATCCATCATTAGCTATCCACAACCCAATGCTGGGTATAAACCTCTTTTTATCTCCGCCATTCTTATCTATTGTATTCTATTTATCCGTTCTTAATTACTCGTTTTTAATTACCTTATTTAGGACCGTAGAAAATGACGTAAAACAAGGAAGGCCTTTGCCCAGCAGTGGGCTGATGTGGACTGAAAATGATGATGATAATGAATTTAGACAATTAGTTTTCTTTTTTACAAAAATGTAATTCAATTTCCATGGTACTAATTACGAGTTCGTTCCAGTCGCCGTCGAAACAGCAGGACCTTGGTGTCTTGAAGACAAGGACTTCATTGGGGAGATAGGGCGTCGCTTGAGGGAAAGAGGTTATGACTACCACTCCAGATGGTACCTGGTCCAAAGTATCCATAGCCACTCAGATGGGCAATGCAGCTAGCATAATGGGTACCTTTGAACCGGGAACGATTCGCGGTGGAATATTTTATTTTAAGTATTATTTATTTAATTTTAATTTTATGTAAATTTCCATGTCCAACCGCGACTAGTTGTAAAAGTACAAGCGCTCATGCACCGCGAGTTTTTATGTTAATTATTATCCTGAAAGTGAGGCACTCGAGTAGATTTAGAGCAACGTGTGGGAATGACAAAGAATGTTCCGAACCTTTGTTAATTTGCATGAACAGTTAGAGTAGTGTTTTAAAACAAAACTGTCACCGTCTAAAAAAATAAAAATTGGCTGAAAATAACAATTTTATTGATATTTAGAGATATATGTAATGGTGATTAGCGTCAATTCAACTATATTATAAATATTTAGGGACATATCACACAAATTGACCTAGATCCACACAGTAAGTTGTGAACTTGTGTCGTAGGATACTAACTCAACGATACTATATTTTATAATAGATACTTATATAGATATTAGATTCCGTAGAAAGTTTCCTTAACATACTTAACTAGTTTTCTCGACGCCGTACATCCGAAACTTTTTAAGTGACACTAAAGAACAAGTTTGAATTAAGTACTTCAAGTATTTAGCCATAGCTTACTATTACCCAACAAGTTTACGAGCTACTTACACCACCTATGAAAACATAATGTGATTATTTTGTATTTCGTGTGTATAAGTGGCCAACATTGGTGTAAGATTTTTCAAGCTACCGAAATGCGTCTGACATAGCTTTACGAAAATCTAAAGAATCATGACAATATGCGAAGCGTCTAGCAACCCATCACTATTTTGATTCCGTTTTCCACCTTTACGCCCACCAACACGCTAAACGTGGACTTTTATTTTCAGTGAACCTGGTTCACCTGGTCGCCATTCAGTGAATGGCGGCCAGGACCGACCGACAAGCACCGACAACATCGAGCAGCGTTGGCCACCCACCGACCAGCTGGCCTATTTGCTAACTCAGTGTACAACGTTTTTTAGTCATTTCAAAATACATTACGTTACATATATCATTAATGAAAATAATCAATCATACGAAAACCGCAATGTATTTTGAAGTGTCTGTCAAAACGTTGGTCACTAAGTTAGCAAATAGGCCGGCAGGTGGTCGGACGACCTGACCAAGGTCGCAGAAAGACGCTGGATGCAGGCCGCTTCCGGGCCCGGTCATACTGGAAATCCTTGGAGGAGGCCTATATCTAGCATTGGACTTCTTGTGGCTGAGATGATGATGCGTTGAATATTGACATCAAATTATTGCATTGTCATCCTATTAACAGTCCTCAACGCTGAACGCTGTGTCACCAAATTATACAGTACTTTCTGGCTTACAATTTCAGTCGTGGTAGAGCCACGCTACCGGCAAAATGAATTGCTGGTAGCATGAATGGGCCGGCTCGTCCGGGAAAGTACCACACTCTCACAGAAAATCGTCATCTGAGTAGAAGCTTTTCCGCTTCTATGCTTCGATCGGTGAGTGAGAGAGCCGGAGGCCCATCCTTCCCCCTCCCCTCCACATTTCCTTCCCCCAACTCCTTGAAAGGCCGACAACGCACCTGCCACTCCCTGGTGTTGCAGTTGTCCATGGACGGCGGTGGTCACTTACCATCAGGTGACCCGCTTGATCGTTTGCCGTCCTATAACATAAAAAAAATATGTCAATGTTTTTTTGTCACTTGTAAGTTTTTAAAATATAATAATGTGTATCTAATTACATTTTTCTGTTCCAGGTAAGTAACTTTCCTGTCGTGACAAAACAGATTCACATTCCGCTATCGCACCCTCTCAGCATTAATAGCAAGTATGTTTGTTTATCCATCCGAATAATTTCGAACCAAGATCACGTACAGCTTAGAGCAATTTCCTCCGTACGCTTCACAGAGCATGAAAAGATTTTTGTGATCACGATTTTTTCTTTTAGAAGTGATGAAAGTACAAGCTGGCTGACACAACCGTATCTTTCAATCATCCCTGAGAAAGTCTAGTACCTACATACTTACTATCACGTCTTTGTCCGTTACGGGGTAGATAGAGCCTAAGGCCATAAAACTCAAAGGCCACGTTCAGTATATATGTGGAATCAAAATAATGATGGGTTGCCGCAACGTCTCGTATTGACATGATTCTTTAGATTTTCACCCATTTCCTCGGTCGGCTTCTAGGGCCTGCGTCGGAAGAGGCCCATTTTACGTTTTTCATTATCTCCCAGACCATATTATTTATTATTATTTCGAGCCATCATATGTTCCACTGCTGGGCAAAGGCCTCCCTCCACTTCTTCCATTCAGTCCGGTCCTGCGTTATTTCCTTCCAATCATTCCTAAATTTATCCAGACTATAATGAAAGAAAAGTTAAATATTCATATCTATTATGATACCTACATACGATGAATGTCGGTACCTAAAAATGTTTTAATACTGATGTATTATGAACATTGTGTAAAGTAAGTATAAAAAATAAGTTCAAAAACTAACACCCGACTTCTATAAACACGCCCTTAAAAGTATGAAGCAATAAATTTATTTTATTCATAGGGCTTCAAAGTGTTTTTTAGAGGATTGCCGTGGTCGTATGCAATTTGGTGCGGCTGTAGTGAGATTTACTAACGCGTTGGTGGTTGTTTGCCTTGCTGCGCCGTCTATGATCAAACAAGTGGATTCGTGGGAATTGTCTTCAGGGGCTCCGGCGAATCAAAGAAATTAATTAAACCATCATTTCGTTGATAAACAAGACTAAGCGTAAGCACGGGAAACTTCAACTTTCCGTCACGTCACGTACCAGACCAGCAGCAGTAGTAGTATGTAGTATCTTTAACGCATTTATCTTTCACAGTTATCACGTAAAATTATCCGAAAACCGATTTTACGAACAACCTTTTTTTTTATAATCACTTACTCAGCGCGACAAATGGAGATTTCCACAATAACACATCTCAGCATTGATAGGAAGTTTGTTGAAACTCAGATTGTCACGTACGGCTTTGAGCGATATCCTTCGTACGTTTCGATCCTTAGAAAGAGCGGGAAAAGATCCCGGTGATCATGCTTTTTCGATTTGCGGCAGAAGGGATGAAAACCGATAGAATAATTTATATGATTTGCTGTGTGGAAATAAGGGCAAGATGAGCCGTGACATGACTGCATCTTGAAGCTGTCTCTAGACTTATTGGACTTCACTACATAGTATAAAACACAGTCGCTTCCCGCTATCTGTCTGCTTATATATCCCTATGTATGCTTAGATCTTTCAAACTACGCAACGGATTTTGAAGCGTTTTAAAAAAAAAAAAGATATAGTGATTCAAGAGGAAGATTTATATGTACATTACACCCATGCGAAGCCGGGGTCCGATTCGCTAGCAATCTATATTAAAAGTAAGTTAATATACTTATTTTAAAAGAAAGAATTGATTGTTTGATTGTAACAAATAAGCTTATAAATCTGTATACAGATTTGAAAATTCTTTCCCTATAGAAAGCTATGTAGCTTTCAGCATGCAGCAGATGACAAAGACTTACTAACTAACTAATTATCTCAGATGAAGTTGCAGGAAATAACTAGTCTATACATCAGTAAGGCTAGATTTTTCTTAGAAGAGAGAGTAACTTTTGAGTTACTAATATTATTGAAACATCGGACGAAACGATATCTTTCGTCTCTTCAACGGTTTGTCTGTTATCTCTTCATGCTTTAACCACTGAACCAACATAAGTATTTTAATGTGCATTAAAAAATATTTTGGATACACAGTGTTAAATAAACTAAGGAGGACCTAAAGTTTCTCATACATCTAAAGGATCTTCAGTAACGCATCTGAATCCGCAAAAGAAGCTAGTAAAGAAAACCCCGTCCGATCATTAAATGGGTGACTCAGCCCTGTGAACAAGAACAAGATTTCCAGACAATATTAGAAATAAAATTAAAAAAAAATTACATTTCCAGACAAAAAAAAAAGTTTCCCAGCATTGGATCCGTAGAAAAAGTTGTTCATGTCGACGGGCTGAGTAACCCCTTAATCGGACAGGGTTTTGTTTACATATTGTATTATAATCAGTGTCCAAATTTCATATAATAGCTATAATTTGCCAAAACAAATGTTTTACTTTACTAAAACTATCAAATACATTTACAAAGTGGGGAAGGATATGATCACTCCATAAGCATGATGTGGCCTGGCCGCCATTTTTGGGAGATTATCTCCTCGTTTGGGGAGCATTATCCTGAGACGCGTCACGTACGACGCGACCATTAGCAGCCGCTGAAGTTCATTCCGACACTTACTAACCAACTGGAAATGTTTCTAAAAATTTCGCAATGTTAGTGACTTATGTAGAGGACCAATAAATGAAAATACCTATGCCCATGGGGTCCTTATAGGCCCTATAAGGCGTCTGAAGCCCCGGTAGACAACTAGACCCATCATAATTTAAGCCCAATATGCACAAACTAGTTGGATTCCCTATTACTATTAATTTTCATATATTAAAATAAAATAGAACGTTTACACAGAAAATAGGCCTCATCAGGCACTTTTCCATGTCAAATCATATGTTAAAGGTGATAAAAAATATTATATAGACGACTCCTAGATGTGACCTAGCCGCACTTTTTGAGAGTTTGGGGAGTATTATTCTGAGACGCGTCACGTACGACGCGACCATTAGCAGCCGCTGAGGTTCATTCTGACACCTACTAACTAACTGGAAATGTTTTTAAAAATTAATTCAATGTTAATTCGAAAAAATTAGCAAAGTTAGCGGTACTTAAGGCATAGAGGACCAATTATTCAAAAGAATAAGTCTTTACTAACGCGTCTCAAGCTAAGTAGATCATAATCTGAGCCCAAAGATACACACTATTTAAAATTCCATATTATTATTCATATTCATTTATTTATCGCTTACAAGTCATTCATAAAATAAAGACAATAAAAAGCACCGAACGTATCTTTTTACATAGTGATAAAGAATATGAATATTTCTAGACGTGGCCTGGCCGCGATTTTTTGAGAGATTATCTCGTCGTTTGGAGAACATTATCTTGAGACGCGTCACGTACTATGCGACCATTAGCAGCCGAGGTTCATTCTGACACTTACTGACCAACTGGAAAATTATGAAAGATTTTCCATGCTGGTCTGGGAGAAAAATAAACATAGAATGTTCCAACTGCTTCTCTTCCCGCTCTTGACCGTAGACACTGGTCCAGGGAATGGGTGAAAATCAAAAGAATCATGACAATAAGCGATACGGCTAGCTACATATCACTATTTTGATTCTGATTTCCACCATTACGCCCTTTCAGTCTTATGACTTTAGGCCCTGACTACCCCGTAAGGGATAAAGACGTTTTAATAGGTGTATGTTATTAAAGTTAACACAATAGTGTTAACTTTATTCATTCAAATTACAAATTATTTCAATGCTGATTCGAGAAATGTTTAGGGTCAGCAGTACTAAGAAGGATATAGGGAGCAATTATTCAGAAAAAAATTAATGTCCCCTTGGGATCTTCTCTAATACGTAAATAATATAAATGCTATTTTTTTAAACAGATATATCACTTATTTAGCTAGCCCCACAGAAAACTGTGAACTTGTGTCGTAGGATACTAACTCAACGATACTATCTATACATATAATAAAACAGTAAAATTATTTTGTCTGTACATTTCGAATTTTTGACTGAAATGGATAGAGGGACACTTAAAAAGAATAATAGAAAGCAAAAAAATTTTTTTGGAATTTCTTGTCTGTCTGTCTGTCTGTCTGTCTGTCTGTATGTATGATCACGATTATCTCCGAAAATACTGAACCGATTTACTTCAAACTTTCACCAATTGCTTTGTTTTAACTCAGTTTAACATTTAAAGTTTGTTTCATCAAAATCGGTTCACTAAAAAAAAAGTTATCGTCATTTGAATGAACTCAAGGCATGAGTTAAAATAATAAGTGACATAAGAAAATTAAAATCCAAAGTCAATTCATCATCATTATACGACAGCATTATACCTATCCATATTATCCATAGTAATCCATGCTAAAAAAAAAGGAGAAGCTGACTGACTGACATATCAACGCAGGGCCTAAACTATAAGGGTTAGGAACTTAAAATTTTGCACAGGGATTCCTTTTATAACGTAGGGAAGCACTAAGAAAGGATTTTTGGAAATTCATCTCCTTAGGGGGAAAAACGGGTTGCAAAGTTAGTATGAAACTTTGTTGTTTTTGAAGTTATTCGAATGAAATTCAGCAAGAAGGTTCTTTACTGAAAGGTATGAAACACGAGTAAAATATTTTACTCAAAAATCATCCCTTAAGGGGATAAAATAGGGGTGCAAAGTAAGCATGAAACTTTGCCATTTTTGAAGTTAGTCGAATGAAATTCAGCATGAAGGTTCTTTACTAAAAGGCATGAAACACGAGTAAAATATTATTCTCAAAAATCATCCCTTAAGGGGATATAACGGGGATGCAAAGTTAGTATGAAACTTTCCGTTTTTGAAGTTATTCAATTGAAATTCAATATTAAGGTGTTTCATTGAAAGTCATGAACTAATGTATTCCGGGTTCAACTAATAATTCTACTGTTCCAGAGATCGACACTTATGCGGGCGGAGCTGCGAGCCAAAGGTAAACCTGACTTATATATCAACGCACAGCCAAAACTACTGTGCGCAGAAACTTGAAATTTGGCACAGGGATTCTTTTTATGATGTAAATGAGCACTAAGAAAGGATTTTTAGAAAATCAAAGGGGTTGAAGTTTTATGGAATTTTCTCATTTCTGGACTTAGAAGTTTGAAATTAGGTACGCAAGTTCTCAATTAAAATCAAAAAGATCTGTTTAGGTGAACCAGACAACATTCTCCCTTGAAGGGGTAAATAGGGGGTAAAGTTTGTATGGAATTTTTCCATTTCCAGACTTAGAGGTATGAAAAAAAGTATATACGTTCTAGGTTACAATTAAAAAAGATCTGTGTAGATAAAATGTACAAAATTTCCCCCTTAAGGGATAAAGGGGGGGGGGGGGGGGGTATTGTATGGAAATTTTCTCATTTCTGGACATAGAAGTATAAAAATAAGTATATATGTTTACGTTGAAATTAAAAAGATCTGTGTAGTTAAAATGGTCGAAATTTCCCCTTGAAGGGGTAGAATAGGTGGGGTAAAGTATGTATGGATTTTTTTATTTACTTATAAATATGACAATAAGAAGTTCTCTATTACAATAAAAAAATATCTGTGTAGGTGAAATGGGCAAAATTAAGGGCTAAAGATCTATGCAGGTGAAATGTATTAAATTCCCCCTTACGGGGAAAAAGCAAAGGGGCAGGGGTTTGTATGGAATTTTTATCATTTCTATTGTTCCCAAGGGAACGACATTAACGCGGGCGGAGCCGCGGGCAACAGCTAGTATTTTATAATAGACTAGCTTTCGCCCGCGGCTCCGCTCGCGTCAATGTCGATCCCTCGGGAATAGGCTTCTCGGTACTCCAGAGAACTTGTATGCAAATTTTCATGATGATCGGTTCAGTAGTTACGTGAAATCGTAACAAACAAACAAATAAACAAACAAACTCACTTTCGCATTTATAATATTAGTTAAGATACTTATATAAATAAACATCCAAGACCCAGGTCAATCTGAAAAAGATCGTTTTCCATCTTGACCAGACCGAGGATCGAACTCGGGCACCCTCGTGTCGCAGGCTGACGTGTTGACGACTGCGCCACGGAACTCGCTAAAAGCTTTACGAAGTAGGTACATTTACAAAGTGATTAAGAATATAACTACTCCATTAGTAGCCTGAAATAAATGAGTTATTATTATCATTATTAGCATGTGGCCTGACCGCCATTTTTAAGAGATTGTCTCGTCATTCGCCAACATTATCCGAGACGCGTCACGTACGACGCGACCATTAGCAGCCGCTGAGGTTCATGCTCAAACTACCAACGTTTTTTAAAGTTGTATAATATTTAATTTCGCATTTATTTAAACGCTACTTTTTTTCATTATGAAAGAAAATAACTTAGAATATACCTACTAGCTGATTTTCTTAACACGCAGGACGTTAAAACTGGTTGTGGGACTGGGTAAAATGTGAATTCTTGCCAATGAGCGCAGCGGCTACCCGAGATACGAACCACTATGCCACAAAGTGTATTTCTAAACTCTTGTCTTCTCTGTAAAAAATAAAGCCATGATTAGTTTTTCTCTATTATTTGTGCAAACAGGGCAATTGTAATCAATAATACTCTTATAATTGGTAGATTTTCAATTACAACAAAAAGCTTGCCCGCAGAAAAAATATGTGTTGAAATTACGATATGGTAATTTCTACATCCGTCATATTTTTATGGTTTATGGTCTATATACTATATTTTATGGTCTATATACAGACATTTTTCTGACCCTGAAGTAAAAAAATAGCGCTTTATATTTATGTACGTTACATACTGTAAATTATACCACATATACGCCATCGACGTTACAAACCACAAATGAGATTGTAACTCGAGTGAGCCTTAAAATGCGGTCAGAGTAAATCTAATTTGGTATTTACTCAACACAAGTTTGCAGATGAGTGAGTACAGAGACAGAATATTAAATAAGACGGCAGAAAGCATGAAACTGTACCTTCACGTAGAATTGAATCAGATTATTGAATAAGTGCGCTGCGACATACGACGACGGTCTACAAGGAGGTAGAGTAAAGGGTAACTAGATGAGACCTTGACTAAGACGCACCTCACATGAAGCTTTTGTATGGTAACATCGAAAAAAATTTAGTGTTATTACAAAATACGCTAATACTAAATAGTCAGTCTTATCTTAACTGACTATACTGATACCATAAACGCAAAAATTTGAGAGAATATATGGATGTCGGATCCATATCGCCAAAACGGATATTGACGCAATTTTGCACACAGATAGGTGGTCCTGGAAAAAATATTTCCCGCGGGATCGACATTAACGTGAGCGTAGTTCAAATATAAAGTTAGTAACTAATAAATGGCATAACCTTAATTACCATACGAACATAAATCAACTACAAATCTCACAAGAATTGTAACCTACTACTCGTACATGCTGTAAAATATATTTTTTGACATACAAACTTCTTACATATTTATATGATCTGATACTTTTTCAATGGCAACACCGTAGTAGTGGGTAAATCTAGCAAGGTGATGTACTTACATAATTTACATAACTACATACTACCCTTTCACCGAATTGAAATGTAACTAATTGGGAAAACACGCACGTATAGCGAAATAAAAAAAATAAGAATTACCGTTCATAATTTTATTACAAACAGAAGCCTCTACATCTTTTAAGACAACATTATTCAATTTATAAGACGCTCTTTAAAATATTCTATGTGTGTCCAGTACTAATAATTAAGTTACATTTTCCTACTATTTAATTTTGCAAGTGAAGCTCTTACGTTTTCTGTTCTCCTGTTGAGTGGTAGTTCTAGATATTTTATGTCGGTGCTCTACGGCTAAATAATCCAGTTACGAGACAGGTTGACTTGCAGGACATGGGTTTCATGCTTTACTGAAGCATATTTGTGACTTTAACATCATATACCTGCTTGCTTTATTATGTACTTTCCAATTTTACTACTTTATGTATACCTATACATTAATATATAAAGATTAATATAGAAGTCTTTATATTAAAATGTTAGTTTTCAGAAATAAACGATAAAAATGTAGATAGAAATGTATACAGATTTTAAAATTTATAAATTGATGTGTGAGTAATAAAACATTGAAATAATCTGTTTCCCTAAATAATAATCAGTAATATCTTAAGTAAGTCATCATCATTTCGAGTAGGTGTCACAGTCAATCGACCATGCACACCCTGGTGTCAGAGTTCTTCGGAATCGCCTCTCGGCCTCTGACGTGGTTCCTTTAACGACTACCAGATGGCAGCTGGGACCACCGGCTTAACGTGCCTTCCGAAGCACGGAATCATCTTTATTATCAGACAATCAGGTGATTCAGGCCTGCAATGTCCTAACCAAACTGGAAACAACTAAACAAAGTATGCTTCCGGTGGGAATCGAACCCACGACCCCCGGGTCAACAGGCAAACGCCTTAACTACTTACGCCTTATTATTTATTTATTTATATATTCATCAGAGTCAGTAGTATCCCAATAACGAATGAAGGTATCCCAATACCGATTAGAAGTACTGGGATACTGCTCAATTCCCCAATCCAATAAATCCCTATCCTTTCTCAGCTTAATAATGGTTCTGATGGGCAGAAGTGTGTGAAGCACAAGTAGTGAAATGTAGCAATATCATTCCATGGAATGAAAAATCCTTGGGTGAAGTCTTCTTACTGCCGAAATGATGAAAATGAAATGAAATATAATTTTATTCAAATTTGGATATCATGATACATGATATCTTTTTTAACTATTTTTAACAAATTATTATTTTTAATATTTATATTTATGTACGTTCCTCTTCACGCTTGAACTAGTGAACTGATATGGATCAAATTTGGTATTGTGATAGTTTGAGTCCAGGGGATAGAGTTCTTTTCATCCCGGAAAAATGTGCTGAGTCATATACTCTAACGCGAGTGGAGGCGCAGGCGAAAGTTATATAAGTGCTTTATAAGTTAATTCTGTACGTAGATTAACATAATGAACCTGCTGCTGTCTCTTATGTTGCTCTCTACACTAGAAAGGTAAATATAGTAAAACGTTGCCTCCCTGTGACGCGTGAGACAATTTTTTTTTTATAATTTAATTGTTTTTATGAAATAAAAGTCTCTCCTAGTCTCCCCATGTAGGTCGTAAGAGGCGACTTAGGAAATACAAGCTAAACAAAGCTCTTAAATATCAATGAGACCTCTCCAACCCTTCTGGCCAGCGAGGAGAGAGTAGGCCAAATCCTCTGTCTGCTCAGGCCAAGTATGGCTCCGGTAGTAGAGAGAGGGTCATACTCCTGCAGTAGAGACTAAAAAGACCTGATGATGATAATAAATATAAATATATACGGACAAATCACACAGATTGAGCTAGACCCAAAGTAAGTTCGAGACTTGTGTTATGGGATACTAACTCAACGATACTATATTTTATAACAAATACATATATAGATACACATCCAAGACCCAGGCCAATCTAAAAAGATCATTTTCCATCTTGACCTGCCGGGGATCGAACCCGGGCACTCTCGTGTCGCAGGCTGGCGTGTTGACCGCTGCGCCACGGAGCTAGCCAATATATTATGATGATTATGAAATAATAAATAAATAATTACAGATAACAAAAAAATATATAGTAAAGATCTTGTCAACGAGTACATACTTTATTCTCCTCAAAATAAAAGCGAATCTCCATAACAGCTGTGTTTATGCAAATCAACAACTCACAAACATACCAAAACCTAATCAGGGTTTTAGCGTAAAAAATACAAACAACGGTTATCCTACTTTACTCCAACGTATATTTCCCCACACAAATAAGCCGGGTCGTAACTAAATTTTTAATTAATGCCGGATAAAGGCAGGTTAGAAAACATCATAAAACGTTTACGGCTAAATTGGACAGATAATTTATTTTTGAATTTGCGCATACGACTTATTTTCCTATTAATTAAATCCCTTTTTCACGGCACGTGATCCCGCTTTCGCATTGCTAATTCGTCGAGGCGCAGACGACCCATGTTCCAGTTTTGACGAAGGTTTGCTCTGGGTTATGATTGTGTACATATATAAGTGTGCACTTAGCAACGTGCAGGTATGAAACGGTTTGAAGTAGAGTAGATATAAGGACATTGAACCTTAGTCCGTGGTTTTTACCAGGCGTCTTCAACCTTTTGGTTTTACTGGCACAATTTTTAGTTTATAAAAGTACGTAAGCACACTAAGTAAAGTAAGCACACTAGTAAAAAAAAGTAGCCAAGTGTAAGTCAAATTTGGGAATCGAGGGTTCCGTAGGGTACTAGGGTATATCTCACTAATATCCTCTAGATTTTAGATTATATTAAATACTAGCTTTTGCCCGCGGCTTCAATCGCGTTAAGATGTATAGTTTGATACAAACTTTCATCGACTATTTTATCCCCTTGGGGGTAGAATTGATCAAAATCCTTTCTTAGCGGATGCCTATGTCATAACATCTACCTGCATGCCAAATTACAGCCCGATCCTAGCAGTAGTTTGGGCTGTGCGTTGATAGATCACTATCTCAGTCAGTCACCTTTGAGTTATATATTCTATATATTTATATTAGTTAGGTTTGCCACGGCTACGGAGCAAGTACAAAGTAGTTGTTCCGTGGTTTGAGCTGTTCGTCTCATATTTTACCACGTATTGTCGCACGATGCCAGTCGTTGCAATGATGTCAAATGATTATAGATCGTTTAAAAATATAACAAATATAACTAAAGGCACTAATAACAATAATCTGTTTTGGTAGATTCACAGGTATGGTGTTTCATACAAGCAGAGTAATATTAATGAATTACACTACTACAAACGAAACTTATGAACTGTGCACACGTCAATATGTGAGTTAACAATATCTATACATCTATACATATAATAAAACAGTAAAAATATTTTGTCTGTACATTTAGAATTTTTGACTGAAATGGTTAGAGGGACACTTAAAAGGAATAACAGAAAGCAAAAAATATTTTTTGGAATTTTTTGTCTGTCTGTCTGTCTGTCTGTCTGTCTGTCTGTCTGTCTGTCTGTCTGTCTGTATGTATGATCACGATTATCTCCGAAAATACTGAACCGATTTACTTCAAACTTTCACCAATTGCTTTGTTTTAACTCAGAAAAACATTTAAAGTTTGTTTCATCAATATCGGTTCATTAAAAAAAAAGTTATCGTCATTTGAATGAACTTAAGGCATGAGTTTGCCTACAAAAATATAGCAAAAAAAAAATTAAAATAATAAGTGACATAAGAAAATTAAAATCCAAAGTCATTTCATCATCATTATACGACAGCATTACACATATACATAGTAATCCATACTAATAAAAAAGGAGAATCTGTTTGACTGACTGACATATCAACGCAGGGCCTAAACTATAAGGGTTAGAAACTTAAAATTTTGCACAGAGATTCCTTTTATAACGTAGGGGAACACCAAGAAAGGATTTTTGGAAATAAGGGGGTAAAACGGGGTGCAAAGTAAGCATGAAACTTTGTCATTTTTGAAGTTAGTCGAATGAAATTCAGCATGAAGATTCTTTACTGAAAGGCATGAAACACGAGTAAAATACTTTTCTCATCATCCCTTAAGGGGGTATAACGGGGATGCAAAGTTAGTATGAAACTTTCCGTTTTAGAAGTTATTCAATTGAAATTTAATATTAAGGTGTTTTTTTGAAAGTCATGAACTAATGTATTCCGGGTAATTCTACTGTTCCTGAGAAATCGACACTTACGCGGGCGGAGCTGCGGGCCAAAGGCAAACCTGACTTATATATCAACGCACAGCCGAAACTACTGTGCCCAGAAACTTGAAATTTGGCACAGGGATTCTTTTTATGGTGTAAATGAGCATTAAGAAAGGATTTTTAGAAAATTAAGGGGGGTGGAGTTTATATGGAATTTTCTAATTTCTGGACTTAGAAGTTTGAAAGTAGGTACACAAGTTCTCAATTAAAATTAAAAAAGATCTGTTTAGGTAAACCAGACAACATTCTCCCTTGAAGGGGCAAATAGGGGGTAAAGTTTGTATGGAATTTTTCCATTTCTAGACTTAGAATATAAAAATAGGTATGTAAGTTCTCGATTACAATTAAAAAGATCTGTGTAGGTGAAATGTATGAAATTCCCCTCCTTAAGGGGCAACATTTGGGGATAAAGTTTTTATGGACATTTTCTCATTTCTGGACGTTCTGGATTACAATTAATAAAATGTATGTAGGTAAAACCGACTAAATTTTCGCCTAAAAGGATTAAATAGGGGCTTAAAGTTAGTATGGTTTTTTTTTCATTTCTAGACTTAGAAGTATGCAAATAGGTACAGAAGTCCACGGTGACAATTAAAAAGATCTATGCAGGTGAAATGTATAAAATTCCCCCCTTAAGGGGTAAAAGGTAAAAGAAAAATTACATACAACCCCCCCCCCCCCTCTGGGGAGGGGGGGGGGGGTGTGTAATTTTTCTCATTTCTGGACTTAGACGTATGAAAAGTACATATGTTTACATTACAATTTAAAAGATCTGTGTAGTTAAAATGGACGAAATTTCCCTATGAAGGGGTAAAATAGGTGGGGTAAAGTTTGTATGGATTTTTTTTATTTTTAGACTTAGAAATATGACAATAAGTATATAAGTTCTCCATTACAATAAAAAAATATCTGTGTAGGTGAAATGGGCAAAATCCCCTCCTTAAGGGCTAAAGATCTATACAGGTGAAATGTATTAAATTCCCCCTTAAGAGGAAAAAGCAGAGGGGGAGGTGTTTGAATGGAATTTTTATAATTTCTACTGTTCCCAAGGGAACGACATTAACGCGGGCGGAGCCGCGGGCAACAGCTAGTAGGTAATATAAAAAACAATCAGGGTTGCCACCGCAGAATGAATTGCGACTAACATCAGTAGCAACTAATCCTGCTTTACAAAACTATAAAACACACTAAGAACGTGAGGAGGTGGGGAGGTTAGTTTTTATTCTCATAAGTGTTCTCCTGCAACATTCATATGCTGTAGTAGAACACTCGTCTTCTAATCAAAAACATAAGCCCAATACATTTACTCATTTTGTCGCAATAGAGAAAAAAAACGGGTATAAGAAGAAGAATAAATTAGGAAAATATCCCTCACTTTAGTGCATTTATTATTGAAATGTAATGAACTATGCTAACTTTCATTTCTTTTTTTATTTAAGTAAATTTAATGTAAAAATGCTGAATAAATATGTTACATGCAAACAAGAAACATTTTTACTCAAAAAATATTTTATTAAAAAATTGACGCGGCTTATGATCGTTAAAATCGCAATATTGTTGGAAATCGGAATAAGGAAACAGATGTTGCGAGACAATACGCCCAATAAGGAAATTGTATGGCATCATAAAACAACTCAACTCACTGATCACAATTGCCACATTTCGTCACACTCAATATTCACAGCCGTAACGTTATCACTTGCTGTAAAAGGCAAATAAAAATATGACGGGTGATGGTTATTGAGAGTTACACCATTGTCGGTTCGGGTTCCCTTTTAGAACAAGTTTCTAGGCTCTAAGCTTATGGTACAGTCAGCCAACGAGATACCTGACCCCGCCCTCTACCTATATCTTGATTTTTTTCTTAAACTGCTGGAGGACTTAAGTACTATGCTCAATGACCTCAACGGAGTTTCCCAACAAGTGGGCCTTAAAATGAACATGGACAAGACGAAAATAATGTCGAATGTCCATGTTGTGCCTTCACCAGTATCTGTTGGGAACTCCATCCTTGAAGCTGTGGACCAATATGTCTACTTGGGTCATTTGATCCAGGTTGGAAGTTCCAGCTTTGAGGACGAGGTCTTTCGTCGAATCCGACTCGGCTGGGCAGCGTTCGGGAAGCTCCGTGGTGTCTTCTCGTCCAAAATACCTCAGTGCCTAAAGACGAAAGTCTATAATCAATGTGTGTTACCAGTGATGACTTACGGGTCCGAAACGTGGTCCCTTACTATGGGCCTCATAAGAAAGCTCAAAGTCGCTCAAAGAGCTATGGAAAGAGCTATGCTCGGTGTTTCTCTGCGAGATCGAATCAGAAACGAGGAGATTCGTAAGAGAACGAAGGTCACCGACATAGCTCAGCGGATTAGCTCTTTGAAGTGGCAGTGGGCGGGGCACATAGCGCGTAGAACCGATGGCCGATGGGGCAGAAGGGTTCTCGAATGGCGACCGCGTATCGGCAAGCGCAGCGTCGGCCATCCACCAACCAGATGGTCGGATGACCTCACTAAGGTCGCAGGAAGACGCTGGATGCAGGCCGCTTTCAACCGGTCGTATTGGAAATCCTTGGGGGAGGCCTATGTCCAGCAGTGGACTTCTTGCGGCTGATATGATGACCAAATACATTAAAATTAACCTTGAAACTTTTGATTATTATTGTATTACAGATAAGGCAGCCATCATATGTTTTTCTTTTTCGAATAACCCTTCATCATCATCAGGTCCTTTTTAGTCTCCACTACAGAAGCACGACCCTCTCTGTACTACTAGGGCCATACTTGGCCAGAGCAACCAGAGGACTTGGCCTACACTCTCCACGCTGGCCAGACGGGTTGGAGAGGTCTCTTAGATGTTTATAAGCTTTGTTTACCTTGAATAACCCTTGAATATTTCTAAAAAACGAAAATATCCAAAGTAGCCAAGGCGTTTAGACCATCCTCGTTTGTATCGCCACGCCGCCTGGCATATGGCGGGCTCTTAACCATTGGACCACGGAGGCAGTTCTCAGAAAAATGGGAGGGGCCTTAGCACCTGAAGCCATACCTGCCACCTGCCCGAAGATGACACCCCTGAAAACAAATAATAGAAAGTAATATTTGAACTTTAGATTTTATATATTAATAGGTTTGTTAGTAAATATCAACACAGCATTGAAATGGCTGTTAAGCACATTTTCGAGAGTTTATTGCCTAAGCCTCACGTGAGAGGTTTCAAACATTGCACGCAGTAATATTTAAGGCTCATTTAGTAATTGCACTATCGACACTGTTAACACTATTGAAATATTACCTCAATGCGTTTATTTTCGTATTTGAGACTAAAATAGTCGTAGGAGGAAATGGAATGTTCAATTACTCGTAGTTTGGTAATTATTTGTGGCAATCGATCACAAGTAACGCAATATTTTCTGTTAATTAACGTAACAAACGAGTATGTCATTAAAAGGACATAAACAACACATTATTATTGGTTTTGATAAAACATACGGGCCTTTCCCGTGACTTAATAATAAAAAAATAAATAAAATAAAATAATGTATTTCAGACAGCTAAGATCCATATAGTCATTTATAAAAACTAAACTAATAAAATAAAATAATATCAAATAAAATTAAGTACAATATTTACGAATAAAATTAAATTAAATTAAAATTAAAACTTAGTCTGCTTAATTTAAAGCATGAGCTGTTCAGACGTATGAGCTAAAAATCGCAATATTTTACAAAAATTCAGCAGTAACTTAACAAGGGCTTAAGGCCAGGCGTGAAGCGTGATATTTTTAGTTAAACCGCTAGACTAAAAAGGTTGAATAGAGACCTAATGGTAGTCCCGTTACAAATCTGAGATAGAGGAAATTTGAAGAAACTTTAGAAATAACAAGCCTACAGGTGAGGGGGCAGCTAGCACCTAGGCGACGCCCTTGCAAGGGTGCTCTTTATATTACTCTATAACAACAGAAATAATAAAATCAAGTATCCGTTAATTTACTTATAACTTCCCGGTAGGTTAGGTAGTAAGTTACAGGTAGGAAAGTTATTGAAAAGTATCATTTCGCTGCAATATAAAAAACATGTGAACATGTCCACTGATAACGCGCCACCGAACGACAATGTTCAATTCCCAACAGTAATAAGTCGTAAATTTGTATTACGGCCCGTACGAGTTTGGACAGTATTGTGGCTGTCACTGTACTTACGCCGAATATACTAACAAGAACTGGAATATGTATGATGATTAAAACAGTTCTGTTATTTAAGTTATACTCGTAGATTTATATAACCGAAATATGATCAATGTACTTAATGATACTAATAACATTCTAGTACATAACATTCGCTTACCAGATTACTTATTTCGTCATTCATAATAATACCGGAGTAGATTATATCTGAAAATTAAATTTCTTCTTACATAACACATTAATATTTTCATAACATGTCCAAGAATTTGAGAAACATTGAATTACAATTATTTAACAATTACTCCATAAAATGTAATAAAAAGCTACAAAAAGTAATCAATCCCGTAAATTCTAAAAGGAAAGTTATTGAAAAGTATCACCTTGCATCAATATTAAAAATATCCGAACATGTCCACTCATAACGCGCCACCGTATGACAATGTTCAATTCCCAGCGGTAATAAGTCGTAAATTTATATTACGGCCCGTACAAGTTGGTTGGTATTGTAGCAGTTACTGTAGTTACGCCGAATATTACTATTAAGAACTAGAATATCTATGATGATTTAAACAGTTCTGTAATTTAAGTATACTCTTTAAATAATACAATTGAAATAGGATCAATGTACTTATTGATACTAACAACATTCATTAACCACATTACTAATTTGGTCATTATAGATTTTATCTGAAAATAACCTTTCTTCTTACATAACACATTAATATTGTCACTAGATGTCTATCAAAATCAATTAAATATACAATGAATTGCAATAATTCAACAATTTCTTACGTCAATGTAATAAAAAACTATAATGCTGCGAAAAGTAATCAAAACCGTAAATTCAAAGAGGAAAGTTATTGAAAAGTATCACCTCGCAGCAATATAAAAAACATGCGAACACGTCGACTAATAACGCGCCACCGAATGACAATATTCAATTCCCAGCAGTAATAAGTCGTAAATTTATATTACGGTCCGTAAAAGTTGGTCGGTATTGTGTGGCTGTCCTTTAGTATGTCGAATATTACTAACTCGAGAATTGTTTGTACCACTTGCGGTCACCCATCACAGTGGGGACTGCGCCCAGGGTTGTTTAACTTGCATAAGCGTTATTAACCCTCACGATCACTGGGCCATCGCTCCTCAATATATCTCAAATAAGAGTACTCAAAAGTTAGGGCAATAGGAGCCATGTCATTTGCACCAAACACTAAAAACTAAGCAAAATGTAGCTGCAAAACGTTGGGGCGGTACATAGTAGAGCATTTAAAATTTATGACATACGCTGTATGACACGTGCCGCTGTAGCACAAAATAAAAAAGAAATACAAATATAACTCATACATTTGTTCAATATGTCGATTTAGATATTGAGTCCGCACTTGTGCAAATAGGCAACTGGAAGCCGGAGTAAGATAATTTAATTTACTCAGGAAACAATTTAACAGAAAAAATAGACTACTAGAAAAGTAATAATTTATGAGCTAATTCCATAAACCTTCAATAACAATACAAGTTTTAATTATTTGCGTGCTGCATAATAATTGGTAGCTTTCGAATATGAGCTGTGTCGATGTAGGCTTTTGCAAATGATGATGAAGCCAATTCATTGAAAATACCAAAACATTGTCTGTTACCGAATGAAGAGTTTATTTATTTCTAACAGAAAGTTAAGTTATACCTATGTCATACTTAATTCTAAATATTAAGTTTCTATTAAAACTAAATTGTCATTATATTGCTAAGCGACACATCCATTGCACTCTTAATTTGCGTCTGTATACTGCACGCCACACGAGAGTTTTGAATGCTCTGCGTTCTGCATAATAGCTGGTAGCTGCTAAATATGAGCTGTGTCGATGTAGGAGCCAGGCATTTAGCAAATGATTAAGTAGCGAGCTTGACGTCCCAGAGGTACAAGCGATTTGTAAGCTTGCGTATACTCAAATGGGTCAACGTTGAGCGTCGAAAGGACCCTGAGTCATAAGTTAGATTTATCTTGTAGCTGCTTCAATACGCGGGAGTAGGTTGCGGTTGCGGGGCGCGGGAATGTTATATCACTGCAGACATAGTGAGCTACCGTTTTACACGTCAGTACTTCCATTTATTCAGTACTGTACTTTGAACTGTATCGATATAGGCCAGGCATTTAGCAAATGATTTAGTAGCGAGCTTGGTGTCCCAGAGGTGCAAGTGATTTGTAAGCGCTTGCGTATACTCGAATGGGCCGACGTTGAGCGTCTATATGACCCTGATTCATTAGTTAGATCTTCTCTTGTTATTGGTGCCCTTTGTTGTTACTTCTAAGTTCACTTCGCCGAATCTTATTGGTTATAATGGATGTTGTCACTCCTTTGAAATCAGAATCATCGTTAAAAAGGTACCTTAAACTAAAAAGATCTATTTTCGAACCAGTGGAAAAGCTACCGCCTAGCTATGTTCTGACTTGTCCAAATTAGAAGTGCTCAAATCGACTAAGTACCCAAGAAAGAAAGGAAACGTTGGTCGTAGCAAGGATAATCTGGTGAGATGCGGTTGTACAGAACCTAATGACAATATTTGCGATTGTGGTGCATCTCCTCAACCATGACTCACCTACTGTCATGCCCATTGTGCTCCGAGACCTTTCCACTAGATGACCTATTACGGCTATAGGGAATACTATACAAGTTGCCGAGTATTGGGCGAAAAAAGGAAATTTGTTCATAGATTCGATAAGAACAAAGGAAGTATAAATCGCTTAGGAACGAGAAATATTGGGACTTTTACATTTAATAATTATGTATATCACATGTTTTTTTACAAATAAAAGAACGCAGCGCGACCTGTTCATAATTTCATTTTTAATACTTATATCGTTTTTAATGCGGTTTGTTTATGCGGTAGTAGTGTGCATAAAATATAGCATAATCATGTCATCAATTCCATAACAATGACAGTCAACCATAATTAGTAAGTTAATGCTCAAAATGCGGCTTGCGCAGTATAGTGTTTGTGGTTGTTCTGATCCCAAAAGCCGGTAGTATTAATCGCGTGGGATCAAAATACAACGCGGCCAATCTAGAATTTCAATTCCTAAATATTTCTTTTTTATGCGGTGGTTGTTTTCATATAGTTATCAATTCCATAACAATGACAGATCATCAATTGGGTAAGTCAATGCTCAAAATGCGGTTTGCGCAGTATCGTGTCTTTGGTCACTGTGATCAGAAGCCGATAGTATTAATCGCGTGGGATCAAAATACAACGCGGCCAATCTAGAATTTCATTTCCTATATATTTCTATTTTATGCAGTGGTAGTGTTCATATAGTTATCAATTCCATAACAATGATAGACCACTAATTGGGTAAGTCAATGCTCAAAATGCGGTTTGCGCAGTATCGTGTCTGTGGTCACTGTGATCAGAAGCCGGCAGTATTAATCACGTGGGATCAAAATACAACGTGGCCAATCTAGAATTTAATTTCCTATATATTTCTATTTTATGCGGTGGTAGTGTTCACATAGTTCTCAATTCCATAACAATGACAGACCACCAATTGGGTAAGTCAGTGCTTAAAATGCAGTTTGCACAGTATCGTGTCTGTGGTCACTCTGATCCCAAGAGCCGGTAGTATTAATCATGTAGGATCCAAATAGAACACGGCCAATGTAGAATTTCATTTCCAATATATGCGGTGGTAGTGTACCCACTAAAGTAGGTTCCGGCATCCGATTTACAGTAGAGAGTGAATACTGAATGTAATATTACATAATTGTTTCCTATTTGTTCTTTGTTTATTTTTCGTACATGTCAGTTAAACAACAATGGTGTCATTTTAAGGGTTCCTTAGTAAACAAGGAACCCTAATAGTTTTGCCATGTGTGTCCGTCCGCGGTTTTACTCAGAGCCATCACGGTTCTTCCGGAAAGTAACACAGTTTGCTTTCTAAAAGTTGAAACGCCGAAAAACCAAAAATAAAATATCCTTACTATCCCTATTCATTACCATCTAATAACGTAGTTTAAAAATCTATCTATGTGCTACCACTTATGTATTAATTCATACACCGTCTGTTTATTCATTAATTCACCGTTTGTTAGTATTTAATGTTCACTTATCTTCAATAGGGCCGATTCAGAATCGGAAGCATGTCTTACCTTCGGGTTATTTTGTACATAATAAGCCGAATATACACTTAATGCCGCTAAATTAAAATCAATCAACACTACTACATACATTACCTTCCGATACCTGAATTCCTTCGCAAAAGACTGCACCGCTGCTGGCCTCGCCAAAAATTTCCTATACATATTTGATCGGATTTACCGACAACACTTGCCCCATCCACAAATTCGCACCAAGGTGCTTTATGTATCGAAAAATTCTATTGGAAACTTCACTATTTTATGAGGGAATATTTGCTGTTTACCCTGCATTTTTAGCTTTTGTCGGGAAAATGTAAGAAAATGGTACAGTTCGTGCAACTCACATCGTCTCCAGGATTTACTTGTGGTAAATACGTATTTGTCGTATAGAAAACCATAACAGAAAAACATATCATTGTTAAGCATAGCCGTCACTTGATTCTTCTACTTTAATGTCAAAATGACTTCATTTATTCTTTTTCAATTCTCACATAATTTAGTGATTACATTCTCATTGATGCTACTACAATAAATAGAATCTTAGTCGCCGTCAAAAACTGCAAAGGACTGTAAACGTTTTATCTATTACAATTTTCAGCCCATGGCTCCGCTCATGTTGATTTAGATCCCCTAGGGGTTGTCTGTACTCCTTTTTCTATGATATAGAACGGCAAATGAGCAAGCGAGTCCCCTGATGGTAGGTGATCATCGATTCCCATGAACAACTGCAACACCAGGATGTAAGTATTGCTGGCATTCCAAGGAATTGGGGGAGAACTTGTGTGTGGAAGGATTGGCCTCCGGCTCTCTCAATCACCGAATGAAGCTCCACAGAATAAACAAAAAACCACAAATTCATCTCCATCCACCAACGCATATAATATTTAATTTCCTCAGCCAATTTTGACATAAATATTTTAACATCACAATAAAACAGGTCAAAAGAGTAGTTTTCAATAAATGAGATTAATCAATTCACGCAACCGCGCATTTGTGTAAAGGGAGAGCAGTGTTTGTAAACAGTTAAATAATTCCATTGTGGCAATAAGCTCGTTGTAACTATAGACAATTTGATTCCCTGCTTCCCTGCTTCCAAGCCAAGACTAACTAATTTAGTAAATTTTGCTCGAACTTTACTACCTTACTAAACTATGGCGATACTTACATTGGAATATTAAAATTGAAATGTATCATCATCATGTCTTTTTAGTCTCCACTGCAAGAGCATAACTCTCTCTGTACCACAGTAAAATGTATGTAAACACGTAATTCCATTGCGAGAATAAGTTAAGTAATTTCGTTAAATCTTTCATATGAAGACCTCCAAAAAACCAAACAGACAGCAAATGAGTTCCCTGATGGTAGGTGATCATCGCTACCCATGAACAACTGCAACACCAGGGTGTGAGCATTGCTGGCCTTTTAAAGAGTTGGGGATGGAAGGATTGGCCTCCGGCTCTCTCAATCATCGAATGAAGGTACATAGAATAAACAAAAAAACACAAATTCCTCTTCATCCACCAACGCATATAATATGTAATTTCCCTAGCCAATTTTGACATAAATATTTTAACATCACAATAAAACAGGTCAAAAGAGTAGTTTTCAATAAATGAGATTAATCAATTCACGCAACCGCAGCCATTTGTGTAAAGAAAGAGCAGTGTTTGTAAACAGTTAAATAATTCCATTGTGGCAATAAGCTCGTTGTAACTATAGACAATTTGATTCCTTGCTTCCCTGTTTCCAAGCCTGACTGACTAATTTAGTAAATTTTGCTTGAACTTTACTACCTTACCAAACTATGGCGACACTTGTCATTGGAATATTAAAATTGAAATATATTTAAACACCTAATTTCATTGCGAAAATAAGTTAAGTAATTCCGTTAAAACTTTATTATTTAACTATTAAATTACTACTAAATTCGTTCTACAGCGTGTAAATATATTCTCGACGTTCCCTCAAAGGGGTTACTCAGACCATCAATATGAACAACTTTTTCTATGAGACTAATGCTGGAAACTAAAAAAAAAAAACGGCATATCCATACTAATTAGTTCTGCCGCCCGGCCAGTTTGTATGAGAATGTTGAATTTTTTGAGAGCTCCCACCATTGTTCCCATAGGAAAAGTTGTTCATATTGATGGGCTGAGCTACCCCCTTAAGGGAACGTCGAGGGTCAAATTTACACGCTGTATTTTATGCGATAGAGGAGTGAGAAGAAAGAGAGTGTCAAGGTAGTGTTTATAAACAATAATAATAAATTTCGCTCGGCCTACTTTACTACCTTGCAAATTTTGATAACACTATAGTGTAGAGGCAATTTAATTATTTAAATTGTCTGATTGTTATTATAATACTTAGTTTGAAGAAAATAGAAACGAAATATTACTCTTCCATGCTGGTCTGAGAGAAAATAAAAAACGTAGAATGTACCAGCCGTTTCTCATCCCGCGTAGATCGTAAAACCGATCGAGGGAGTGGGCAAAATCTGAGGAATCGTATTAATAGGCGATGCGGCTAGCAACCCATCACTATTTTGATTCCGTTTTCCACCTAATGCCTACCAACATGCTTAACGTGGCCTTCAGGTTTTATAGACCTAGGTTCTGTCAAGGGAAAAATACGTGATACTATGTATGTAACTATTACCTTATTTTCTAGAGGCATGACGAGAGAAGATGATTTGCAAATTTTAGGTTAAGTAACTAAGCAGTAATAAAGTTCTAAGACTGTAAATATATTGTTACTGTGTATCAAATATCGTATTCACCATACCAACTACCTAATAATGTGTCTTGAAAACACATTTGATATACGATTGTTTACAGACAACATGATACCCTGCTTCCCTCATCTCAAGCCATGTCTAACCAAGTAAGTTAATTTCGCTGGAACTTTACTACATAACGTAAAACTTTATACTACTAAATTGAAGTCTAAAGTATGGCAGAACTTACTTAATTATTATTTGTAAACAGTTAAATAATTCTAGCTCGGCAATAACTTCACAGTAGCAGTAACTACAGATAACTTGATCTCTGCGCCAATGTCAAGACTTTATGCTAGTTTGATTTAAACTTCTTTGTTTTCAAATAATTTGAAATTAAGTTGAATTTTTTATTTTCAATATTTTAACTGTTCTTAGAATTTTGAGTTAAAAATAGAAACAATATAGTTTTCTTTTTATTCATAGTAAAATATAGCAAAAGAATCCATCTTATATAAAATCATTTTTGAAAATTAATTTTGTGTTTTGGAAGTGCAGTGTTTGTAAAAAGTTTATTAATTCCATCGCGGCAATAAGCTCAGATCCGCAGTAACTTCCGACAATTTGATTCCCTTAGTTGCCATAGTTTTTTAAGCCATGTCTTCATACTAATTAAACCAGTTCTATTCAAACTTTACTACCTTACTTATCTATAGTAATACTAAGTATTGTTGTAAGGTAATCAAAGAGATGATAAAATGTTATTTGTTCCATTGTTAAGACTGCTTTCAAGATATTGCATCAAAAAAAAAGAACCAATATAGGTGTTCTTTTTAATCACAATAATGCAGCGTGTAAATGTACTCTCGACATTCCCTCAAAGAGGTGAACAACTTTTCCTATGGGACCAATGCTGGGATCTCAAAAAAAATCGGGATTTCCATACAAAAGAATTCTACCGCCCGGCCAGTTTGTACGGGAATGTTGATTTATTTTTTGATTCCCAGCATTGTTCCCATAGTTTTTCTCATTGATGGGACACATATGGTGATGAGTCACCCCGTTTTAGGAACGTCGAAACTCAATTTACACGCTGTTTATAGCAAAATAATCCATCTTTGGGAAGTACAGTGTTGGTAAACAGTTTATTAATTCCATGGCGGCAATAAGCTCAGAGTCGCAGTAACTACGGACAACTTGATTCCCTGCCCCCAAGCCAAGACTTTATACTAAGTTAACTAGTTCCGTTCAAACTTTACTACCTTACTAAACTGTGGCAACAGTAAGTACTGAGATAATTAATTAAGATGGTAGGAGTTTAATTTGTAAAATTCCATCTCTTTCATGCTGGTCTGGGAGAAAAGAAAAAACGTAGAATGTACCAGCTTCTTCCTTTCCGGCTCAGACCGTAGAAGCCAGGCAAGGGAATGGGCGAAAATCTAGGTTATTTCAGGAACGTCATAGGTAATCATTTACTCAAAAGTACCTAATAAAATAAATTACATTTTGAATACACATTTCGAGACCAGAACATGCGGCAACACAGGAAACACATGACCTAATGCCTCTTCCCAACTTTTTGTACCAACAAAAACAAAGGTTAATTAAAATCAGCAATAACAAAGCGGTTTGCGATAATTTTTTTCATCTAATTAAGCACGTTTGCTCTTCTAATTATCTCTTTGAATATTCACGGGACGAAATCGCTTGACCTCAAAATTGTAAGAGATATTGCTTGTTTACTCTCGACAGGGCATGGTGGGGAACAATAGGCACTTTTTCGTAAACAAACGAGGGGCAGGTAATGAATATGCTGAACAAAGCCCCCAATGCGGACGCTCATTAGCTATTCAGTCGCTGTGCCTACCTTAAAAATCATTTTGAAGTCTTGATGGATGTTAGCCCTGTTTATTCTGCCTCCGTTTCGTCATTGGAAATTGTTTTACATTTTACTATTTTCCCTCTGAAATAATGGCGCCGTCTCCTTTGTATTGTGATTATAAATTATGCGACACTGAAGAGGTAACGAGATATTTTCATTTTTATTAAAGACTAGACGTTCTGTCGCGTCATACCCTGTCATCTGTTGATAATGTACGAGTAGCTTTAAGTACATAGGTGAAACATCTTTTTTTTAAATCATATCAGTGGTTTTGAGTTTTTCTGTAACTAATAAACACACAAACAATCAAATCTTTCCTCTTTATAATATGAGTCCAGATTATATAGCAGAATTTAAAATGAAGTAACAGGATGATATTTCAGAGATCCGTTTTAGAACCTACTTTATTTATTGTTTTACAAATGACTTAGTAACTTAATCAAATTTACTATACTTATCTGAAATTGTTCATAATTCATTTATTTTTGTCAGACATGGGTAATATACATTTATAACAAGATGTTAGTGTTACATAGTGCGCATACATGCTGCGCCGTCAGGCATACAAAATTCGATACAGTTTTATTGTGTTGATTGTATATTGATTAAAATGGATTGTCATGCAAAATTTATAAATTTTGCTGACGACACAAATGCCACTGATATTGATAGGCAATATAAATTATATTTTATTTACTTTTTAATATATCAATCGGCTTCTCAATAAATTGTAACATTTTGTTGTAGGCATTTGACGTGTACTAGTAGTTTTAAAAAGTGCATAACCTATTAGAAAATTTACTTTTATCGTATAATCTCAAAAATATATTCATTATACTCTAATTGTTAGTTATATATAAATATACAAACACTACAGCAACTTGCCAATAGTTCGTGGTTTGGATCCGAGACAACTTGCGAAGTAGCGACCTGTCAACCGACTCTGAACTCAACCGCATTCTGTTTACGCAAATTATTCTCTTAGAAGTTAGAACCCGTACTTTATTAGAATGTTACTTGATTAACATTCCTCAATATGGTATTTGATAGTATTAATATTTAATTAAAACAATTTAGAGTATAAAACTAACATAAATGTCAAAGGTTTTTCAAAAAATTAAATGTAGAACTACCGACCCGATCTGCTACTGGCTTTTCCCTCATTGATCCGAGTGAGCAGTATGCCAATATATTCATTTTCTTCCCAAATACAACAAATTCTTATTTATCTCTAGCTTAAAAAAGCTTCCGATGGGCAGCAAGCAGCGCAGGAAGCACTAGAAGCCAAAGAGACTGCGCTCGCCAACCCGCCTTAAGTATGGCAATATTCTCTCATCCTCATAATTATTTCGTGTAGGTGACACGGTCGGTTAATCGACCATGCACACCCTGGTGTCAGAGTTCTTCGGAACCGCCTCTCGGCCTCTGACGTGATTCCTTTAACGACTACCAGATGGCAGCCGGGACCAACGGCTTAACGTGCGTTCCGAAGCACGAAATCATCTTCATTATCAGACAATCAGGTGATTCAAGCCTGCAATGTCCTAACCAAACTGGAAGCAACTAAACAATGTATGCTTCGTGTGGGAATCGAACTCACGACCCCTGGGTCTACAGGCAAACGCCTTAACCATTGGACCACGGATGCAGTGGCATCGGCATTCTGCCATGGAACGAAAAATCCTTGAGCTGTGAAATACTTATATAACAAAGAGCTCAATAAAAAAAACCGTCATTCCCAGACAAATTTCCCGACCAGCTGATCACTTTCGTATTAGAGTATTTAAAAAAAATTTAGTTCCGTACTCAACTTTTTTTTATTGATCCGCCCCAAGGGAATTTCAAGGGGGAAATTACACTCGTTACAATACCTAACAATTATTAAAAAATATAACAAGGTAATTACTCCCGTACGAAGTCAGCTACTGGCCGACATGTTTCGACCTCATCCGGAGGTCTTCCTTAGGAGGACCTGTAGTACCTCCGGATGACGATGATAGGAGTTCGGCCGGCATACATGAGTAACCGATTGTTACATATTTTAATAATATTTAAATCTCACTATACTAATACTGATGATGGTTTTCGTATCAGACCGAAACTAGTTGGCGATTCCAACTGAATAAACGTAAGTGAATGTGTTTTTATAATGAATTTATTTCGCGTAAGTTTTAATACCATTATTCTAAATCTCACGTTAGTTTTAATCAAAAAATACTTAACAATTTTTTTTGTAGGAAATTCATTTTTTAACAATATTACCTTTGGTACTAGCTGATAATGTACGTTTCTATTAGAAAGAATTTAAAAAATAGGTCCAATAGTTTTTGATTTTATCTGTTACAAACAAACTCACAATCAAGTTTTCCTTGATTTCAATATAGGTATTATTAAATATTATCTTTATCCTTACTAATATTATAAATGCGAAAGTGAGTTTGTTTGTTTGTTACGCTTTCACGCCGTAACAACTGAATCAATCAACATGAAATTTTGCATACAAGTTCTATGGAGTACGGAGAAGGACATAGGCTTTTTATCCCGGAAAAAGTACGAATCCCGAGGGATCGACATTGACTCGAGCGGAGCCGCGGACGAAAGCTAGTAGAATTTATAACTCTGTTTGCAACAAGTAACTTGACAATAACAACATTTAATTTCCAACGTAAAACTGATAATTCTAACAATATTATAAATGCAATTGTGACTTTGTTTATTTGTTCTTTTTTACGTTTTAACTACTAAATCAACATCACGAAATATTGCATACGCACGAAAAAGGACATAGGCCCTTTAAAAAGTTATTTTCCCGAGAGCACGATAATAATGGGAGCGGAGCCCCGGGCGAAAGTGATTAAAAATACAATATGTAAAGAAAACCCGGTCGGATCATTGAAGGGGTGACTCAGCCCGTTGATATGAACAACTTTTCCTATGGGGCCAATTCTGTGAACTTAAAAAAAAAATACATTTCCAAACAAAAATGTTCGACTGCCCGGTCAATTTGTATGAAAACGTCAAAATAGAGTATCCAGCATTGGTCCCATAGAAAAACTAGTTCATATCGACGGGCTTAATCACCCCGTGTTTTCTTTATAATATTGTATAAATGTGTTTTTATTTTTATTTTAATTATGTTTATCTTATCTGAGTGTTTATGATACGTCCTCAGATGTGACGTGTGGAGCCCGGGATCTGATATTATAGCAGCATGCATGCGATGTTTTTGCTTGTAAACGAGCAATCGAGAAACTTGATGGTATGTGATCACCACTACCCATAGACAACTGCAACAGCAGGGGTGACAGGAGCGTTGCCTTTCAAGGAGTTGGGGGAGGATATTGGTGGAGATAGCTATGGGAGGGGGAGAGGATGGGCCCACGGTTATTATGATGTTATTTTTTATTTATTATATCTATTTTTATGTATTATATATATATATATTATAGACTAACATATAATATATATAAGTATGTCTTTTATAAAAAAAACTATGGCACACGTTGAGTCTGCGACGTATTGATGAAAGCTGCAAACTTCTTGAGCTCTCTTCTTTGTTAGTTATGATTTGGCAAGGCTTTTACGGCCGGCTGTCTGCCTGACGCCAATTCATTCTCGTTTCATATTCATTTTGTAACAGTAACCTGCTTGGTTGAAGACAAAATTTTATTGCCTTCTATAAAGTCGTAAGAAATGTGCTAGTTTAAACGGTAGAGTCTTTAAAAGGATGCATTTGGCTGACATGCTAAAAATTTCCAACTTCTGTAATATCATCTAAAAACAGTCATAAAATTCTCCTTGTGACATTTTATTACGAGCGCTCTACAACTGTCGTATTTTTTATAAGTTAGTACGGTACTCAAAATTCTATTTGCGCAATTTAGAGCGCAGTTCTCACTAACTTCCGTAAATAAGGACAAATCTAACTTTGAAATGCAATGAACTTGCATCGCTAACTTGGTTTATGTGCTGCCGCAGTTTTGGCTACAAAACAGAAGTTTGGCAACACAGAGATTGGATTTATTGAGATTATCTTTACCGAGGCAGTGTTAGAGAAAGTTTGCATTCGAAATATTGAATTTGAATGTGTATGACTTTTGCGTGCTCTCGTATATGACTGCCTCTGATTCACTTTCGGTCATGATTGAAGACAGATTCGTCTGGGTTTTGGACGTTTATCTACAATAAGTATAATTTCTAACTTCTGTAATATCATCTAAAAACAGTCAAAAAATTCACCTTGTGACATGTTATTATGAGCGTTCTACAACTGTCGTATTTTTCATAAGTTAGTACGGTACTCAAAATTCTATTTGCGCAATTTAGAGCGCAGTTCTCTCTAACTTCCGTAAATGGAGACAAATATAACTTTAAATTGCAATGAACTTGCATCACTATATTCTATAATATAGTGGTATAAATACTGCCGCAATTTTGGATTACAGAGATTGGATTTATTGAAAATATCTTTACCGAAGCAGGTTTGATCAAATATAATGGTAGATACACAGTCTCGTACAAAATGAAGCCTTAATAATATCCCCCAAAACATTATGCATACTTACAAACAACGACAAAAACGGTATATACGGAAAGTATAACTCCTTCTTTTTTTTACTTTTGATTTGTAATTTTTGCATCTTTTCACTGTACCTTTATCATCGCGAGATGTGTGAGTGCTAGCGCAGTTTATTAAATCTGTGGACAAAACAGCTCCGTAACTCGATTAGTGCGCTGTTTTGCCGGTGCCACTTTTCGAGCGCGAATCGTTTATCTGTCGTAGCCCGATCGTATAATAGGGCCGATCGCAATACGCCTGGCCAAATCAATATGCCCCGCCATATTTTTATTTGACTACCTAATTACCGCCATATTGTTCGAAACATAACGTTTGATGATTTGGCCGTCCATACTTGGCCAAATCGATTCTGCAAGGTGATCAACAGTTTTTTTCCCCCAACTCGCTATTATCACATTTATTACCAATATTTTCAGTTTCTTGAAATGCCGTAGTTTTTTCTGCACGTAAACACATGAAACGAAAGAGCGCAACAGCGCCAAAGTGTAGCGTATATATTCTTTGCCAAAGCGTCGAAAAGTGGAACTAAATCACGATGCGCCCAGCCATATCTCGCTGCGGCCAAGTAACTAAATGAGAAAATCGACAATTGGGCTGTTCTCGTTGATCTGCGCAACTTTACATTGGGTACATCATGAAATAATTGGCCAAATCAAGATCTGGCTAGGCTAATCGCGATTAGCCCAACTAAATGATCGGCCTATGACATATCTACCATTATATTAGATCTAAGCAAAGCAGTGTTAGAGAAAGTTTTGCGTTTGAAGTATTGAATTTGAACTTGTATGACTTTTGTTTGCTACTGTATATGACGGCCTCTATGGCTTAGAGGTACCGCAAGGTGTCTTTGAATTGCAGGGAACCGGGTTCGATCCCCGGCCGGGTCATGATTGAAAAGATCTTTTTTAGATTGACCTGGGCACGACCTGGGGCTTGGATGTTTACTTTATAAGTGTCTATTATAAAGTATAGTTTAGTTAGTATCCGTTGGTATAAAAACACAAGTTTACAACTTACTGTAGGGCTAGCTTAATCTATGTTATTTGTCCCTATACCTCTAGGTCTATTTAAAGTTTTTTATTATTTGTATCAAGTATACTTGTATTAGAAACATTCCACAATATTTATTCCACTTCTCTTTTTCAATGTTATTATGTTCAATTAACTACGTTTCAAGCTAAACAAAGCTAATAAACATCAATGAGACCTCTCCAACCCATCTGGCCAGCGAGGAGAGTGTAGGCCAAATCCTCTATCTGCTCTGGCCAAGTATGGCTCCGGTAGTACAGAGAGGGTCATGTTCTTGCAGTGGAGACTAATACCTGATTATGATGTTGGACCACGTTTCTCTAGCAGAAAAAGTTATAAGATATTTCGATACATTGACATTTTTCTTTCAATAAGTAGTACAATAGAACAGTATTCTGTATATATAACTTAGTGAAAATTGAGGCAAGAAAAACTGAGGCGAGTGGGTGACAAAGCTAAAGTTGTGAATATCTTATAAAAGTAACCATTAACGATAAAACTACGTAGAAAATGTTTAGACTAAAAGATTATTAACATATTATAACATTACTACCAACAGACTAAAATATTATTTAATTTGTATTCCGGGAAAAACGTCCTATATTCGGTCAGTGAAAACGTAGCTTAAATTCCGGAACGGAGCTTATCAAATGTATTTAGCGGAAAAGTGTTCTATTGTTTAACAGATTGTTCAAAGCATGAAATTAATTCAAATGAATTAGCATTCAAACAAGGATTATTGTTCGGAGGGAAAGCGAACGGAATTCTTAAAAATAAATTTCGACGCCTTGATTGAGTTGGACAACTTGTAAAATGTCTTTTGTGAGCGTCAATAGACTATTTAGAATTGTTTTAAAATAATTTTTTGAAGTTTTATTTACGTGATTGACATATTTTGCTGTGTTTTATTTAAAGAATTAAATATTTACTAAACAAATAATAGTTGTAAGAAAATAAAAACAGTGGCGCTCCAGGAGTGCCGATGGAAGTGAAAATTTGTACATTCGGTTTTTAGGGTTCCGTACCCAAAGGGTAAAAACTGTCTGTCTGTCTGTCCGTCTGTAACCAGGCTGTATTTCATGAAACATGATAGTTAGACAGTTGAAATTTTCACAGATGATGTATTTCTTTTGCCGCTATAACAACAAATACTATAAAATATAATAAAATTAATATTAAAAGGGGGCTCCCATACAACAGACATGATTTTTAACCGTTTTTATAGATAACGGTACGGGACCCTTCGGGCACGAGTCCAACTCGCACTTGGCCAGTTTTTATATACAAAGGTAACGTTAAGGTAACAATGTCACGAGTTCAAAATAGTTTTCTTCCATCTCAAAAAATACCCGACGTACCTAGAGGTTTCTCTCTTCTCACATGGTACTGAAAAATGACGGAAATTATCGGTATTTACTGGTATTTACCTTAGTAGCTTCGATCAAATATAATGGTAGATACACAGTCTCATACAAAATAAAGACCTAAATAATGTCCCCGAGCCAAAACATCATGCATACTTACAAACATCAACAAAAACGGTACATACTGAAGGTATGACACTCTTTCTTTTTCACTTTCAACGCGTAGTTTTTGCATCTTTTCACTAAACTTCGTCATCGCGAGACGTGTGAGTGCTAGCGCGGTTTATTGAAACTGTGGACAAAATAGCTCCGAAACCCGCTTGGGGCGCTGTTTTGCCGGTTACACTTTTCGAGTGCGAATCGTGTATCTACCATTATATTTGATCGAAGGCATTTACAATTACAAACCAATTTATAAACTGTACTTCTCACATGACGCTACGCAAGTTGCAAGGTTTCAGTCCCTTCTGGTAATTAAGCGATCCAAAGTTAATATAATTAAAGGGGTAAACATGTCAAGTGGATCAAACGAACGCGCCTAAGGAAGAGCAATTACATAATCAAGTTTTTACTTTTGCATTTCTTTTGATTTCGTCAAACACATGAACATATTTAATATATTTTTACATTCATGTATTTCTCATATCATATAGTATTCCGAGTTCTACCCCGAAGATATTAACTAAAATAAGATAGGTATGTAACATCCTCGTCTTCATCGTCGGTGTGATGGGAGAAAAATGCCTAATACATAATTTAAAAAAAAAGGCGTACACAAAACAAGTGCTATAGTTGCGTCATATATGGTCCTGTTATAAAAAAATATGTAAATTTTGGTTACGTGTTAGATATAGGTATATAACAGAACAGAAATAAATTATAAATTTATTAGATGTTTTACTCCTAAAACTCTAAGCATTTTATCTAAGATCCTAATAAAATAACGAATATGTACAAAAATTGCTCGTTTTTAATACAATTACATTGGAAGAAATTTATTATAATGATGAAGTATTGACACAAAAATAGCTAGTTAAAGAAAAATGCGTGTTTATGGCTAGGCCATATGGATATATCACGCTCGTAAAAACGGAGGGTTAGTGCAGGTCGAGGCCGCGAGCATACTCGACCGAATGCAAATGTAACGATAACACGCCTTTAGCGCCAATAAACTGTTACCTACTCAGCTTTACGACATGATAAGTATATTGCTCGTCTTCTGGTTGTCAGACATTCGCTTTTTTTAACCGACTTCAAAAAAAGGAGGAGGTTATTAATTTGGGTGATTTTTTTTTAATGTTTGAAAAACCGATTTTAAAAGGAATTTTTTTATTGACCTTTCAAATTGGTCCCATTTATATTTCATTAAAATCGGTTCAGTGATTTGATTGCTTTTTTTTATATATGAAAGATTATTATTTGTGATATGTTAATGTAATGTTTTTTTATTATTGTTACAGATTGCTTGACCTTCGCTTCTATCTGATGTAAGTATGAGGAACTTTGAAAGTGCCATTAAGGCCTAACACAGACTGTGAAAATAGAACCTAGTAACATATACCCCTAATCATATGCAGTGATGCATATGACGCGCCATAGAGACTTATATGCGCCGCACACTCGATCGGACAAAAAGTGTGTCGTCTTCGTTAGGCCTAAGGTAAACGTAGCAGAGACAAGAAAGCATGGTGTTTCAAAGGTGGTTTTTTTAATACAAATAATAAGGCAAACAGAAATACAGCCCACCTGATGGAAAGCGGTCATCATCATCATCATCATCATCATCATCACTACTAGTCTCCATCAGCAACCCACTGGATTGATTACGAGACTGTCTTTTCACAAATTACTTACATTTAACGTAACCGAGTTTTACGTAATTCGATATAAAACGATCTATCATAATGAAATTACGTTGTTAGAGTTTGGTTCTGTCAAGGCTTTGATCGTCTATAAATATTTTTTTTATATATGTACTAGGTTTACCCTATCTTACCCTCTGGTGATATATCTTTCTATACATGTAAGATCAAAATCAGTTCAGCGCCTCAAATAACTTACATTTCACATAATCGAATTTGGCATAATTCGATATAACAGGATCGAACATAACGCAATTAGAGCGGTCCGTTTCTTCGAATCCTGCAGATCAGTCAATTAGTCGGCTGTCACCACGCTTCGCTGTGGATTTTGATTGTCAATTCATTGGTTAATACTTCAATAGTTTTGCATAGGCTATAAAAAGTTTGTTTATTAATAGTACCGATCGCTCCTCTCTTAGGTTTAGATCATTATCAACATCATTACTGGCACAATAATGTCCACTGCTTATGTGCATATGCTGAGTAGAGACTATTTTGGTACAACATTTGTTATAGGAAATCTATAAAAACGAGGAATTGTGTACAATTACTAGTAAATCTATAGAATTTCTGTCTTATTTAGGAAATGTATATACACACATATCCTGGGAAATGTATACATTTCCTAGGAATTGTATAAAATTCCGATATTGTATTAGGAAATGTATAAAACCACCTGGAACGACTGAGGGCAGAAAAGAAGTTTTGCTGACCATAAATTGCTGTCCAACCAGCTATTTTAACTGACCGATTAAATTTTTTTGCTAACAAAAATACGTTTCTGCGTGCTATTTAGGAAATCTATAGAATTCCTAGGAAATGTGTCTAATATAATTTATTTTACACATTTCCGGGCGATTTTAGGATTTTTTTACATTTCCCAGGAATTGTATATAATGACGGATTACATACATTTCCGTTAACAAATACATATCGTTGTATTGTTTATACCTATTTGTGCAAAATAAACATTTTTTTCCTACTTATAGTAACTTTATACACAGGTTCTAATTTCTCAAAGTTAAAAAGAATAAGTCCCTAAATCACATCAATTGTAACCCTCCGGCGATCTGGAGGTCCCGCAAGATTTCATCTTGGCTTTTCCATCGAAAACTAAAGTTTGCGCAAAGTTCTGCTGACGGACACAACAATGCAAGTTTTATAAGGCTAGAATTAGCTTCTTATATACAAGTCCAATAGGTTCGAAAGTAAGTTGAAGGTATCAACTCCTATTTTATTTAACTAATTACCTTAGATCAAATAACCTTCTTAATTATATTTATTATGCGTATTTACACACTTTAGTTAAAAGTATTTTTGTTTTTTATCTGTAAAGTATTTCATTTCTATATTCAAATTTAGACATTATAAATCCAGATTTCTTACACCTTAACAAACAAAATGCATTAACACTTTTTTTTTCGTTATTTCTTTCTTTCTTTACAATACAATACGAGTGAGTGCGAGTACGGTGCTATTCAATCCATGGATCACCTCTTGGTGTGCCCAGAAAGTCCAGCTTCTTACTCCCAGCAGGATCTGAATGAGGCAAACGAACGGGCCATCATGGTAGCAAAACACTGGTCGAAACTTATTTAAAATGTATGTATAGCTATTTTACGACTCGATAGAAGAAAAATACAATACAATACAAATTATATATTTTGCCTTATTACTTATTAAATACAAATAATATGTATTGCACTATGAACGGGCAGCCTAACCGGCTGGCTTTGGATTTTTCGCTCCTGATATCATCTCGAAGATTGCTATGAGAACTATATACATCCATATATACATCCTATCACGTCTTTCACCCTTGCGGAGTAGATAGAGCCTAGGTCTATAAGACCTTATGGCCACATTTAGCGTGTTGAAGGGTGTGTAAATGGAAAACGGAATCAAATAGTGATGGGTTGCTAGGTAAACTTCCAAAATTTATTTATTTATTATAATTCTACAAAAATAGATATCTCATTCGACAGCACGCGCTCTGGCAAAGGCTCTGGCAGGCTTGTTCCCAAAAGTTAACTAATGTAAGTCAAAGATAATAGGTTAATTGAGATATCAATTTATTTAAAAGACAAATATTTCAGAATCCTCTTTCATGAATTTAAACACAAAAATTTAATCTAAAATCTTATTATTAAATAAAATTTACTAACTCAAAATATAAAAAATGGGAAATCCGGCACTGTACCGAGGATGCTGGCAGCATTTCCTCGCTGAATCGCAACGCTAATGCGATGTGCAAGGAAACTGCCAGCTCTTCGGTCCCCTGCCGTTTCCAGTTCCTCTTACCCATCTCTTTTACCAGTGAATGGGCGCTGGAGCCCCACGGACAAAGGGGTCAAGTTAATTAGATTAATAAGAATGTGTCAAAAATTTAATCTGAAAAAAAAAACAATGAGCTTAAATTAGGGGATTGTTTCAAATAAGTAACCCGACGTTTCCGTTCTATTTATTAAAAGTTGTTTTGGCATCCAGACATTAGAAAGCTGTTCAATATTATTTGATAGTACCTTAGGTATAGTGTCACCTGTATCGTAATTGTTTGTATCGCACACAAACACTGAACATCGGTACAAAGCTCTCGAGCGGCGCAGCGCCGGACATGAAGCGGCCACTTAACAACACAATGCTCAAACACGCTATATATGTGCTATACTAATCCTATGTTGTGTTCATAAGTGATGCTTATGATGCTTTTATCCTATTCCCTATTAATATTATAGATGTGATATTTTGATGGATGTGTAGATGTTTGTATTACTTCAAGCTGATACTACTAGATGGAGATGGAAGGAAACTGCATATTTTTTGTAGCTATAGGGAATATACTTAGGTGTATACGAAAACCTTATGAACGGTTAATTGTTTAATTAATTAAGTTTAATTGTACTCCAGTAGCCTGGAGTACAATTATAAATCACTATGATTTGAGTAAATAAACGATTGATTGATTTTGATGATTCTTTACAATGTTATGGCTGATACTCAAAAATAGCATTTAAGCTTAAAAAAAGCGGATTAAGTCGCAGAAAAAAGCTATTAACAAAAAACACTCTTGCCAGTCTATTATTAAGTAAAGAAATTATGTTTACCCATCGATATACTATGTTAGTGCATAATATTTTGAACATAATCATCATCATCTGAGCCTTTTTCTCGTTGAGTCCTCAGCGTTAGAACCCGGCTCCGCTGAAATGACAACATTTATGCTGCAATATGATTTGACAAGGGAAGCTGTAATCTTATACCTTTAAACGAGCAATTCTATTTATATAAATTTATTTCTTTGATATCGGAAACGGCTCTAACGATTTTGCTGAAATTTGGTATATGGCGGTTTTCGGGGGTAAACAATCGATCTAGATTAGTGTTATGTTTGGGAAAACGTGTGTTTTCGATTTTTCATGCGTTTTACTTTTCACGCACAATATGGTCGCTAATTTCGTCCTGCCGGCCACTGTCCGTCTGGTCCAGGCTTAAGATGCGGACGGCAAGGAACGAGTTACGGGTTTGAATTCCGCTCAGTGACTTACTTTTTTTTATATGTTCATTTTATATTTTACTAAATATATATTGTTTCTAGACAAGTTTAAAAAATAAAGTTAATGTTTGAGATAACAATATACATTTCTCATAAATATAGATTATTTCCTAAACACCACGATATTACAACAAATAGTAATAACCGAGCAAAGCTCGGTCGCCCAAGCTACGATTTATATTAAGAGCAGAATACCTGGTTTGAACCATTGAATATTATCTTTTCCTCTGTGCTAATAGACAACGAGTTAAAACTGTTTCAACCCGCAATTTGGTACCATAAAGCCCCATTTATTCATTCAAATTTTGCATAAGGTAAACCCGCGCCCAAAATAAACCTATACGAGTTAACTTTATTAATACTGGCGCGCAACCCACCTAGAGTTTTCAAAACACGTTCCCCATAAAACCAAGTTCAATTTGTGCGTTCGACTGGTCCTGAATTCATTGTCTATAGTCGTATACTCTATACGACTATAGACAATAGAGTAGTGGCAGGCCGGCTCCGTTAACGAGGTTGGTTCAAACAATCAGAAGTCAAGCAGAAATTGATGGGGTGCTCCTAGCGCTCTGACAACCTACCCCAGCTTAATTAAAAGTCTTCACTCAAGCGTAATTCGCGATATTGCTACGTTTGTCCCTGTGACGTCTCCAGGTTTGATAGACAAATAAGGGGAGCCCAAGAGGGGATTTTGGTATTTAGTCGAGCGAGACAGATTAAGATGAGGAATACCTCTCAGACACACGAAAAGTCTTCCACCACATATCTGACTTTAATATAGTTGGGCTATGCTGTTTTTTGTTCTTCATATGGATATTGTTACATTATATGTTTCCAGTTATTTTTGAAATATTTCCTTTCAAATATAAAAGAGCTGACCCCACGACGCTTAAGTATATTCACATTTAGTGTCATGGGCTCCCCTACTATAAAGAAACGCTTTTCTGTTGAAATTGATTAAAAACGTGGTCGCCTAATCGCCTGAATTGCCATGTATTAGAAGCAAGTTCTTTTCACGTGCTCTCCCAACAGGTAATACGTCGTGGAACAGTTTCAGTATTGTATAGGTATGAAGTGGCTGCTCGATGTCCGTACTCGGGGCTTTGTCAACGGTATTCAATGTTTGCGAACATCAAGAGACAATCCAATTAGGCAAAGGTAGGCTATTTAGAATACAATAGGATACGACATAATCTATTAAAATCTTAGGATGTGATGCATAACGGACGCAAAATCAGTTAGTGTAGGTCGATGCATTCGAAAGTGTCGTATTTTAGTTGTCTAGATAAACCCTATCCTAACTGATATTATAAATGCGAAAGTGAGTTTGTTTATTTGTTTGTTACATTTTCACGTCGTAACTACTGACCGATCATCATGAAATTTTGTATACACGTTATCTAGGGTACGGAGAAGGACATAGGGTATATTTTATCCCGGGAAAAATACTGTTCCCGAGGGATCGACATTGACGCGAGCGGAGCCGGGGGCGAAAGCTAGTTCATTATAAAATACCAATAATATACGTGAGTGAAACCGTGTTTTTATAATGAACCCAATTGATGAGTAGATTTTTATTAAATCCATAGCATGAATAAGTACTTTATTTATATTAAAACAGACATTCCCAATAGTTCTGCCAAGTCCTGGGACATTCAAAAGTAGAATAAATGGGTATCTCTTGGATAGGCATGTAACATCCTCGTCTTCATCGTCACTTACCATCAGGTGAGATGGGAGACAAATGCCTAATCCAACATTTAGTAAAAAAAAATGGATCTACTGGTAGTTTGGCTAGAAACACAATTGCCAGAACTTATCAATTATATTATTGGTACGATTGATAAACTACTACCATTGAAAAGATAGGGTGAGGTTAGGAAAGAAACTAAAGATAGATAAGCATCCCAATAATACTATGAGTAGTGCGGTCGGAAAAGCAAATAGGTGCGTTTACAGACACATATACATACACTTTGTTAAATGTATATTTTGGTATTATATTGTTCAGTACCGGTATTCACATTTACAGTCACCGGTATTCACGCATGAAGACAATTGTACGAATAGATAGGGTATTTGGTGTTTTAAGCTCGAATGCGCTCTATTACTAAGTAATTAAGTATATATTTATTTGAGAACAAGCACAGAGACAGAAATACAGTAAACACAAAAAAGACAGAAAACAAAACAAAATAGAAAAAAAAGACATTCAATACTTTAATCTTGTGCTTTATGTCTGGATGTGGATCAATGCATGTTTATCTGGTTGGTATTGTGTCGATACTTGATATCTCGGTATCTACACTCGGGGGCTAGCTCTGTCACCGGTATTCAATGTTTGTCATCGCCTAGAGACAACTCAATTAAAAAAAGGATAAGATATTTTGTTGCCTATAGCTACAAGCACTATACTAATTACAATGTTCACCATGTTGACATCTGCATGTAGTGCGAAATACATATATCTAGTTGGTATTGTGTCGATAAATGGTCGGTAAATAGTGGCTCCATGTCTACGCTCGGGGCTAGCTTTGTCACCAATATTCAATGTGTGTTAACACCTAGAGACAACTCAATTAAGAATGGATAGGCCTAAAGCTAGAAGCACTATACTAATTACAATGTTCTTTATGTTGACATCTGGATGTAGTGCAAAATACATATATCTGGTTGGTATTGTATCGATAAACGGTCGGTACATGATGGATCGGTGTCTTCGCTCGGGAACTAGCTTTGTCATCGGTATTCAATCTTTGTAATCACCTATAGACAACTCAATTAATATAATAATAATAATATATAGTAATAATTTTTATTTCAAGTTACACAGACTCATATATTGTTAGTAAATTATCTTAAGAACTAATGTTAGTATATAAAAACTCTGCACGGTGCATGCAAGCTCCGGCAGTGAGACATGTAAGGACAGTCCAATCTTGTACTTATTAATCTTAGGATGCTGTTGGCACTGCCACTTACCCTGGCTACCATGGAGGTGGCACGCTTGCGCATAATAGTATGGAAACAATCCATTCCTATTTCCGCAAACATGCCAGAAGCACTGCAGAATCTTGGCAGCCCCATCAACATCCTAAAAGCATTATTATACTGGATTCGAAGGGTCCTGTATGCTTTTTTAGTGTATTTCGCCCACAATATCTTTCATATCTTGTGTGATCCAATGGCCCAAATACTTAAAACGCTCCACAACACTCATCGGTTGACCACATAATTTAATTGGTGGTATCTCCCATCCATTTTTAGTATTAAGACCAAAGACCACACACTGACTTTTAGTGACATTATACACCAATCCATGCTCTATTGCATATTTTTCACACACTTGGAGTAACGTCTTTAGACCACAGGCTGACGCACTCAGCAGCGCCATATCATCAGCATAGCTAATATTATTAATATTTATGCCATCCACATGACATCCTATACGCATACCACTAAGCTTGACAATAAGGTCATTAATATACAGGTTGAATAGTGTAGGAGAGGTAAGTCCACCCTGCCTCACTCCACACTCCAACCTGTACGATTCAGACATAGCACCTGCCCACTTAACACTATTTAACTGTCCCCTATACCAGTATTTTAGGATATTTATAACATCTTTAGGTATATTTAGTGACTCTAGCTTTTTCCATAAGACATTATAAGACACAAGGTCAAATGCCTTGGATAAGTCAAGAAAAGCAGTGTAGACAGGCGTATTTCTATGTAGGTAGTATCGGATAGTATGCTTAAGACACAGTATAGCATTTTCTGTCGACAAACCAGGCCGAAAACCAAATTGATTGTCATGAGGAGTTATATATTTATTTAACTGTGTATTAAGCATACTATCAAACACTTTAGCAACAATTGTAGCCAAAGAGATAGGCCTGTAATTATTTTTATCACCTAAGTCTCCTGTTTTGTTTTTAATGATAGGTACTACTACAGTTTTCATTAAATCATCAGGCATGAAGGCGTGGCTTATACACAAGTTATAAAACATTGCCAACACTCTAGAAATATGTGGGCCAGCATGCAATAAGTGCTCAACACTGAGCCCGTCATGGCCAGGAGACTTTCCTCTTGAAATTGACTGAATTAAAAATTAAGAATGGATAGGCTATTTTGTTGCCTATAGCTAGAAGCGCTGTACTAATTACAATACTCTCCATGCTGACATCTGCATGTAGTGGGAAATACATATATCTAGTTGGTATTGTGTCGATAAACGGTCGGTAAATGGTGGCTCCATGTCTACGCACGTGGCTAGCTTTGTCACCGGTATTCAATGTTTGAACGCCTAGAGACACCTCAATTAAGCTGATGTATACTGGAAAGACATTTGAATTGTGGGATGCCTTTTAAGATATTGACGTGTAAGGTAATTAAAAGTCAAACTACACTTATCCTTATCCTTACTAATATTATAAATGCGAAAGTGAGTTTGTTTGTTTCTTTCTTTGTTTGTTACGCTTTCACGCGTTAACTACTGAACCGATCATCATTAAATTTTATGCACAATATGGTCGCTAGACACTCTTTGATTAGTTCACATTGCAGCAGACAAGTACCTGGGTAAATAAAAAAGTAAAAGCGCGCTGGTAATCACACTAAGCGCCTTTAGTGTAGCACTAAGCACGAAGGAAAATTTTGGTCTCCTTAAAAAACGTTCAAATAAATTCTACCATCGTATACCCAAAATGAAGAACTCAGGTCTAAACGGAGGGGATAAGGCGACGGGACAATAAAATTTAAAGGGATATGAGGTAAATGATCAAGTGTTTGTTTAACGCTTTCGTCTCTCGTTCGCGTATAAAAGGCGTTATTCACAAAATTTACGGGTGGATTCCCGAACACTGAATATTTTATTAACCTGCTGTGATAAGAATACTTAAGTGATTCTCTCGCAATCCGTGTAGCACCCTTTTATGCTTATAAGCCGGTTGAAACGCTGATCGCACGACTTTCCTCGAGGAAAATAATTTTCAAAAGACGTTTCATTTTTAATCCCAATTTTTCGCTGTACCCGGAACTTTCATAAATTTCTTTTGGTTTATAAATAAGATATCACTTTGACGCGACCTAAGAATCGCTTTGCGCGCGTTCGGGACTTTTATATTCTTTTCTATCAAATCAGAAAAATGTTGGGTAAGAATAACCGGCACTCAAGTTCCTTATAATATTAACAGTGTGAGACTGTGCTCTCCGATATAAAGAACAATACAAACAAGACCTTAAGTAAGGTACTCCTGGAAATTATCTTTATAGGTATTTACTCTTTATAAATATAAGGAGCTAAGCTGTGCCGAGTTAAATGTTCAGTTTTATAAAGAATTTGCGACATGTTGCAAAAATACCAAGATCACCAAATAATTGCATGTAAAAAAATAAATAGTGTAATACTAAGTTATGACATAAATATTGTTACCAAATACATGATGGTTTAAGACACAAAAATATATAAAATTAGCGGCCCGCCCTAATTTTGCACAGATAGAAATAGTGAAATAACTCTTTATAATGTTAGTGTAGATTAAAATGTATTAATTTGTGCGACATGTTGCATACATATCAAATATCAACAAAAAAAACGAACACAAAAAAATATATGTGCAATAAATACTATTTTATAAGGTTATTACCTACTAAGTACATTATATCTTAAGGACACCAAAGGGCTACAAAATTAAAATTTTGGTGAAGAGTAAGATACGCACATATTTCATGCATTATTAATTACAGGCCTACTTCTTCGCGTATATTAATATTTCTTAATTAAAACGGTATCCTGGTTGTCAGTTTCAGAGGCCCTTATTTGGTTTTACGTTAATATTTACCCAAAGATAATATAAAATTATTAGTAATTACTATTATCTCTTCCATGCTGGTCTGGGAGAAAAGTAGAATGTACCAGCTGCTGATCAAGGGAATGGGTAAAATATGAGGAATCATGCTAATAGACGATGCAGCTAGCAACCAATCACTATGTTGATTCCGTTTTCCATCTAATACCCACCAACATGTTAAACGTGGCCTTCAGGTCTTATAGACCTAGGCTCTGTCTACCCCGCAAGGGAAAAAGACTTGATACTATGTATTTATGTATGTAGCTTACTATCCCATTGCCGCTTATTTGAATTTCCTCAACAAATATTTTTGACATCGCTTGAATGGCTTTTAGGCCATCAAAAATTTCAACTATAGCCAAGTAGACTGATGCAAAGATTATCTGGTGCACCTAAGTTTAACCACTGATGTGCGACTGCAACTAGTTCTAGCCGCTATGTGAAGGCTATACCTAGTTCAAGCCGAAGATAGGTAGGATACCCCTAAGTCTAACCGCATGTGCCCGGCTGCACCGAGTTGTATCCGGCTAGAACTAGGTGTATCCGCACTTCGCGTATTAGCCGTAACATAATATATACATATAATTATAATTTATAAATAATCATATTTTTTTTTATTAATTTATTAAATCTGCGCTTACCATGCCTCTATTTACAATATCTTCTTCTCAAACGTTGGCTGGAAGAGATTGCGTTATGCGATAAGCCCGTCTTTGTACCTTCCATAAACATATATTTTCTTATTTTGTTGACTTTTAAGTGTTGGTGCATTAAAGTATATTCCTATTCATTGATTCAAATTAATACACATTTGTGTTTTTATAATTGTACGTAGGGAAATTTGTTGTGTTGAGACCAGTTTAGTACAGCGTAATTGCTAAATTAACTACCGGAGCTTAGTTCTTGACTAACAAATAGACATTTTAGGTGATTCCAGATAAAATTATAGTTAGCAGTATAAATTTAAGATATGTACATTTAAAATTTTACTGGGCTACCTAGAAAAAGGTTCTTTTAAAGCTATCATCAAGTAACAAAGTATTTGGAGCTCTCTCTCTTTTAATTGATAACCCAATATTTTAGATGATCACGAAGCAAAGAAGCAGAGATAAATTGTAGAAATTAGAGTCATAGTTTTGATGAAGAAATAACAAAATCTAGTTTTTTTTTTTACTTAAATTGAGCTAGTAAGATCTGATCTTGTTTCGCAGGATACTAACTCAACGATACTATATTTTATAATAGATACTTAAATAGATAAACATCCAAGACCCAGAACAATCTGAAAAAGATTGTTTTCCATCATGACCTGACCGGGGATCGGACCCGGGTGCCCTCGGCTGGCTTGTGACTGACCACTGCGCCACGGAGCTCGCAAATTATAGCAGTTAGTAGAGCAATTTCTGGTGCTGAGACCTGTAGAATTTAGTACAACGTATTTAAAAATGCATCGCGCGGTGTCGCATACACCCGGCGCGATCTACAGGGCGGTCACGTTCTACACCCGGTCAGAAGGTCGAACCCTTGCCCGACTCCACTAAATTGTCTGCGAATGCCGGCCCGCCCATATTATGCATACGGATTGCCCCTGATTGAGATTACCTTGTAAGCTCAGAAGCCTACCTTGATGGATTGTGTAGGGTTAAAATATGCTGGTATGAGTATTTTAGAGTAAGAACAGGCTTGGTTGGTTTTAAGTTATTTATATACATACATACATAATATCACGTTTTTATCCTTTACGGGGTAAACAGAGCCTAAGGTCATAAGACCGAAAGGCCACATTTAGCGCGTTGTTGGGCGAAAACGGAATCAAAATAGTGATGGGTTGCTAGCCTCATCGCCTATTGTCATGATTTTTTAGATTTTCGCTCATTCCCTTGACCGGCTTCTACGGTCTGTGCGGGGTGAGAATCAGCTGGCACATTCTTTTTGTTTTCTCCCTGACCAGTATGGAAGAAAGTTATTCTTATATGTTTTTAAGGTTCCGTACCCAAATAATACCAACTATTAGGTACTAAGCCTTACTTTTAGAGTTCCGCCAAAGGATGCCAAAAGAAACTCAAAAGGAACATGGATGCCAAAGGATGCCAAAAGGAACCCTATTACTAACCCTCAATTTTAAGGTTCCGTACCCAAAGGCTGCCAAAAGGAACACTATTACTTAGCCTCCGATATACGTCCGTCCGTCTATCACAGGACTGTACCTATTCAATCTTAATATGCAGAGACTTGAAATTTTCAAAGAATATGTATGTATATCTATTGCCGACACGACAACGAAATAAAATTAATATTTGAAGGGATTTTAATTCGTCCAAGGATTAAACATACAAGTGTTTTTCTGATGATTCTTCTGTCAAAGTTGCTGCTTATTTAAAAATGAGACGACAAACCACAGATAATTAAGAACAAGTGTCCGTGCTCGGAAGAGTTTGGTTAACACCATAAAAAAGGTCGCTTAGTTTTAAGCGTTCTTATACATCAGAGCCCCCATGCAAGAAATGGAGTTTTAATAGTTTAATATTATAAGGTGGTACTGAACCTATTAGCTTCAAAATTGAATGCATTTTGTTAAATATTGTAGCTAGAACATCATCCGGTCTTTTTAGTCTCCACTGCAGGAGCATTACCGGACACATACGCCCTCTTTGTATTACCGGAGCCATACTTGGCCAGAGCGGACAGAGGATTTGGCCTACACTCTCCTCGCTGGCCAGACGGGTTGGAGAGGTCTTACTGACGTTTATGAGCTTTGTTATGCTGGAACATTTGGTCTAAATGATAGTTGTATTTAAGTAAAACGTTTTCTTACTGAAAACCAAGGTCAGATAGAAGATCTAGTAAGGTCGGGGTGAATATTTTTTAGTTTCCGACTTGTTGCTAGTGGTAATACTTTACAGAATTCACTTTTATTTTCAATAACGCCTAATAAATAAATGAAATTTCAATCCGCATTTAAAAAAGCTTTTTCAGCGTCAACCGCAACGAAAATCGAGATTTCGAATATTACAAATAGGAAATAAAAGAAAATACGTTTCTGTTTGTGTATGAATGGAATTTAACGATGAAAATGGTAAAAGTGGGTGCAAACAAAATGATTTTGCAAAATTTTGTTTGATTATAGCAACTCATTACTGTTCTGATTCCGTTTTTCATGCTGAACGCAGGTTTTAGGTCTTGTACTACACCTAGGCTCTATTTACCCCGCAAGAAAAAAAGACGTGATAGTATGTATGCATTTTTGTATTCATTTGATCATAACCTACTTTAATAATCTTTGAAGGGAAACAATAAATTATAAATAAATCTATACTAATATTATAAAGCTGAAGAGTTTGTTTGTTTGTTTGTTTGTTTGAACGCGCTAATCTCAGGAACTACTGGTTCGAATTGAAAAAATCTTTTTGTGTTGGATAGTCCATTTTTTGAGGAAGGCTTTAAGCCTATAAAACATCACGCTACGACCAATACGAGCGAAGCATCAATAAAAAATGTTTTGAAAACGGGGGAAAATTATTTATCTATACTAATACTAATTAATCATAACAACAGAAATTGCCGCGGACGAAGTCGCGGGCAACAGCTAGTAAAAATTTAAAGCTGGAGAGTTTGTTTGTTTGAACGCGCTAATCTCAGGAAGTATTGGTTCAATTTGAAAAAATCTTTTTGTGTTGCATAGTCCGTTTATTGAGGAAGGCTTTAGGCTATAAAACATCACGCTGCGACCAATAGGAGCGAAGCATCAATAAAAAATGTTTTGAAAACGGGGGAAAATTATTCATCTATACGAATAAAAAAACGGATTATTCATAATGACAGAAATTGCCGCGAACGAAGTCGCGGGCAACAGCTAGTTATAAATAAAATTTAAGTTACATTGTGAACGTACTATTTTTTAATATAAGATACAATTAAAAACCCACCACACGTTTGTTCAGGTTGGTTGAAATACAGTATCACCTATGAATAAGGAATACTCATATATCGCAGGTATGTAAATACAACCGAGAATGTGATGGCGAGACGAACTCGACAAATTCCAAAAGAACTGGAATAATCTAGCCGAAGATCGAACAGAATGGAAGAAGTGGAGGGAGGCCCTTGCCCAGCAGTGGGGCAGATACCGTCTTAGTTTAAACCATTATCCGACCAAAATAAGTCGATACTTATCGCTTTGATGTTTGGTCAACTGTCATTGTCAATTTGTTCTGGACGGATAATGGTTTAAACCATGTACTAAAGTTAGTCCTTTTATAATAAGACTGTTAATGGGTAGAAATGAAATTAATGTAAATAATTGAGATGTTGATGATTGCCGTGTGTCAGAGTAGAATAGGACCACTCCAAGTTTTCCCGTGGATGTCGTAGAAGGCGACTTAGGAAATACAAGCTAAACAAAGCTTATAAACATCTGAGAAACCTCTCCAACCCATCTGGCCAGTGTAGAGAGTGTAGGCCAAGTCCTCTGGCTGCTCTGACTAAGTATAGCTCTAGTAGTACAGAGGGTCGAGCTCCTGTAGCGGAGACTAAAAAGACCTGATGATGATGATGATCATGAATTGAGATGTATAACTTGAGGAATTGAAACCATACGATTACAAACGTACTCGTATACGAAAAGAAAATAAAACACGTGCCTTGTGTGTAAATTTATGTGCTGAGAAAGCGCTGGGTAAAATATTTTCTAGTATTTCAGTGGTGCATTTGAAATATTTTTGTGGTTTATTTATATAAGCTTTCGCCCGCGGCTCCCGGGATAAAATGTAGCCTATGTCCTTCTCCGTACTTCAGAGAACTTGTATGCAAATTTCATGATATCGGTTCAGTAGTTACGGTGTGAAAGCGTAACAAACAAACAAATAAACAAACTCACTTTTGCATTTATAATATTAGTATGGAAGTCAGGATATTTGACGGCAAACGAGCAGACGAGTCACCCGATGGAAAGTAGTAGTGGTGAGTACAATTTCCTTTTAAGGCGATTACATCTCTAAAGACTAAACGAGATTCATACGCATTGGAGACTTGCGCTTAGTTCTTGACTTATTAATTGATGCAGTTTGTTTTTAATACAACGAAGTAGACAAACAGGCATACAGCCCACCCGATGGAAAGCGGTTACCGTCGCCTTTGAAAGCTTGCAACACCTGAACCTTGTATATTCTAGAGATGACAAATCTGACTTTCGGGGAGCAGTATAAAAATATTACGTTTTACTTAAATATTATGTACAACTAGGTACCCAATAATAATAAATACAATTTCAACTTCCTTCTCCTTTTAAAGTTGTTGCAGAATACATTTTAGCTTTATATTAGAATCGTAATGTAAAGTTTTATCGTTTCCACGGGAAGTATACTTTGTTTAGTTGGTTCCAGTTTGGTTAGGACATTGCAGGCTTGAATCACCTGATTGTTTGATAATGAAGATGATTCTATGCTTTGGAAAGCACGTTAAGCCATTGGTCCCGGCTGCCATCTATGGTAGTCGTTAAAGGTAACACGTCAGAGGCCGAGAGGCGGTTCCGATGAACTCTGACACCAGGGTGTGCATGGTTGATTGACCGTGACACCTACACGAAGTGATGTTGATGATGATGATTAGAATCCTACGTTATATAAAATCTACTACAACTTTACTTTAACAGTGACTACCAATACAAAAATAATTCAATTATTTTTAGAAAATCTACTGTCTAAAAAGAAAATTATATGTCTGCATTTTTTTCAAAAAGTTTCAGCTTGTACCTGAATCATCATCATCATTTCGAGTAGGTGTCACGATCAATCGACCATGCACACCCTGGTGTCAGAGTTCTTCGGAACCGACTCTTGGCCTCTGACGTGGTTCCTTTAACGACTACCAGATGGCAGCCGGGACCACCGGCTTAACGTGCCTTCCGATGTACCTGAATGAAGCCACTAAATAGAATTCCACACGCATATAGCGACTCCTCTCTTTGATACCGACCGTCAAGGGTGTCTTTTTATTTCTCGATTGATAAATCAACTTTTTATTATATTAACTTTTTACTCGTCACTTACCATCAGGTGAGATGGGAGACAAATGCCTAATTCAATATTTAGTAAAAAAAAAAAATATATTCTAAGTTTTTCAAGTTCTAGAACAATTTGAATGTTAGGTGTACGAAGCAACATCAACATCTTACTTTATACTCAAATATTTATAACTTTACCTATATTAAATGTACTTTCGACGTATATTTAGCAACAAGCTTCCTTGTTTTGGAAACAGGAAAAGAAAATCCGCATTTTCGTACGGTAAGTGCAAATTTCCAATAAGTTCCGCGCGATTTTGCTCACTGCAGCTGTTAGCTAGAATCTAACGCACATAAAGACTTATCTTGAAGTTTGAAACCGAGTGAAATAGCTTAAGTATTGGAACTTAGCTCTTGATAAACAAATCGACTTATTAGGTGGTTCCAGATAAAATTATAGTTATTTAATATAAATATAATAACTATTATTAATACTGCAATTCCTTTTTAAAAAGATACTAGATAAGAAATTATTATGGGCTCTCTCTTTTAATAGATTAACCGAAATTTCCGATGATTACACGATAGGAAGTTCTAGAAATTAAAGTCTTAGTTTTGAAAATCAAAATCAAATCGTTTATTCAGAAAATAGGCCTTTGCAGGCACTTTTTCACGTCAAATCACATTTTAAAGGATCTAATTTAGTCATATTTATATTATTACTTAATGTGCAAAAGCTACAGACTACTAGCGTTTCGGAACCAGAGAAGAAACGCCAAAAGAAACTCTTTTCAACAGTGTTGGTCGCCTACTCGCCTGAAGGGCTTTTTTATTTTATCATCTATCTTTATCATTTATCATCTAATTTCTTCATTTATCATTTTTTTTTTTATTTTATGACTACAATTTTTATTATATAGGTACATTATTATTTTTTAGAACATATTATGTTAGCGATCGAGTGTGCAATGATAACATTTTACATTATACACAGTAGTCTCAAAGAGGCCGAGCAGACCTGTCCCCGCTAGCAGCACCCGTTCACGAGTTGACGCATGGATCAGCCATCGTTGAACTCAACCATATTAGAGGGAATTAAACGACCCGACACACGACGCCGCCACTAGTTTGAACATTTGAGTGAGCATGACTTACTCGAGCCCGAAGACTTTGTCAAAAAATAAATACAATAACTGTCCACCACCTGTCGATCGCAAACATTTACATTTACAATTGATGGAGAAATATCAAATCTTAAGGAAAATTAATACACTCTCAGGCACAAATGATAAATGCAATTTGAATTTACTTTTAAAAGTTTTAGCTACCTAAAGCAAGATTCATGTATTCACAAATAACATAATAAATCTTGTATTCGTGTGTTGAGTGCAATTTGCCAACAAGTTTCGAGAGAATCTCTCGAATATTGAAAGAACAAATACTTAAGTAACGTGCTTAGTTATTGACTTATAAATCGACCTTTTAGGTAAATGCATCAAAGTTCTAAAAACAAAGTGTTTGGTTGTAACAGCTAAGTGTTTGGCTCCGTGGCGCAGCGGTCAACACGCCAGCCTGCGACACGAGAGTGCCCGGGTTCGATCCCCGGCCAGGTCAAGATGGAAAATTATCTTTTTTAGATTGGCCTGGGTCTTGGATGTGTATGTATGTATGTATTTGTTATAAAATATAGTATCGTTGAGTTAGTATCCCATAACACAAGTCTCGAACTTACTTAGGAGCTAGCTTAATCTGTGTGATTTGTCCGTATATATTTATTTAACAAAGCAACATCATAATCTCACGATACAAGCATTACGCAGATTAAATTTTTTTTTTTTATTATTTTACTTAAAACAGTATTCTTGGAATTACAAGTAACAAAATAAAACCCGTATTTGTGCGGTGAGTGCAATTTTCCAACGAGCTTCGGCGATTACCTCTCTACAGCCGTTAGCGAGAATCTCAAGTAGCAAATGGCGACTTCGCTCGAATTTTGATACTAAGCGACGCACGAGTGAACTCTTGAGTGAGTAGAAATAGGAAATCTATAGGTTTTACAAAGTTACATTTAATTCTTAATTTATTTGCACCTAAAACGAGTAAGAATAATTGCAGGTTTAATTTTCCTACCTTGAAAAGATTTATTAGGTAAAAATAATTCGCGTTGGCATGCAGTAAGTATAAAGCGAGAATTTCACTCACATATATTCTTTATTCTAGTAGTCTGTAGCTTTTGCACATTAATTAATAATATAAATATGACTAAATTAGATCCTTTAAAATGTGATTTGACGTGAAAAAGTGCCTGCAAAGGCCTATTTTCTGAATTAGTTATTAAGTTTTAATTTTGATTTGATTTTGATTTAAACACTTAGTTGAACAATGTATATTTTTTAAAATAGTAAATAAAAGACAGTTGTTGCTAAGAGCAAGATTACATACTTTAAAAAAGGGAAAAGAAAACCCGCATTTGCATGCGGTACCTACAAATTTCCAATAAAATCCGCGCTTACCTCACTGCAGCCGTTAGCTAGAATCTCACGCACATAATCACTGCGCTTGAATTTAAATACCGACATAAAGATGTTTAAAAATACCTGGTCGCCCTGATTGATAAGTTTTTAGAGATGAAAGTCTAGGTTTTGAGGGGCACAACCAAAATCTCACGTTATACTAATACAAATAGTTATTGCTGAGTAGTGAATAAAAAAGCACTAGTCGGAACGCGACCAGCATATTTACGACTGATAAATCACAAGAGTGAATAATACCGCTTTCAAAAAGCGCGCGCTCGTATTCGTGGCATGGGTTTCATCCGCGACGTTATCATTTACATTATATTAATTTATTCAAGGAAAATATGTGTCACCATGTGTTACCGTGTGTTACCATATGTTACCATGTGTTACCATTGTTAATTCGAATTAAATATAAATGCAATTTAAAAATACACTTATTAGTTTTACTGGCTAAGAAATCCCCCTCGTTTAAGTCTCGTGCCGCCGTGTTTGTCTTGCTAGGTTATTGTATAAAGAAAAGAGTGACAGAAGAGAGTTAATAAACAGGATAAAGGTTTGCGTTTGTTTAGGGAAATTATTCGACAAGTACCAGACGATTAGTTACTTCACTGGCATTAGCTAGAATCGCACGCACATAGCAATCCGTCTCGAATTTCGATCGCCGACTAGAAGTACGTGAGCGAATCCTTTCGTATCGGAGTTTAGTTCTTATAAATTGACCTCTTAGGCGATTGCAGGGAAAGTTCTAGAATAACACGTAAAGTTTATGTGGAATGAAATCTAAATATTATTTATGCCATGTTTGCATCCCAATTCTAGTAGTGAAAATGATTATCTTTTGTGTAGACCGATTAATTTGAATTTATTTAGATGCCAATACACCACATAGCTTTGTCTACCCAATGTATAATCTGTAATCTACCCCATAAGGGATAAAGATTTGACAATATGTAGGCATAAGCTAATACTTATTAGTCTGTCCGTTGGTACATTTGGCATCGGGTATACGCGGCCGACCTCCCCGTGCTGCTACTTTCTTATCCCCAATAGGGTTGGTGTTGGTGAGCGCAGTTTGACTGCTCAATATGGATTTGTCCACATATCCACCCCAATAATATAAATCATTAGAGAAGACCTATGTCCAGCAGTGAACTTTTCGCAGTTGACATGATGAATATGTGGTCATATTAATTTGAGATCTGTGTAATATTTCGGCAACATGCAGCCGCCATCTTCACAGACTGACTGAAGAGCTGCGGTGGATGTTGGAACTGTCAAGGAAAACTGTATCGGTCTACCCTCTTTCTTATTTTTTATATTGCATAATTTTTACACAACACTGATGGTGTCTGTTCGGGAACTGTTCTAAGGCGCACGTCTACACCTTTTGCACAACTCAATCACTGGATTCCATTTACCCGATAATTGTGATTGAGACCGCGAAAGCTTAAAATCGTATGACACAAACTCTTCTTAGGTAGCTCTAGAATGACGGACAATTACATGTTAAAATTAAGTACAATTATTCCAGAACAACTGACAGCTGAGTTCGATTCCCCACGTTGGCAAATACCAACATAGAGAATCGAACTCAGTGCCTCTCGTGTCGCAGGTTGGCATGTTAATCACTGCGTTACGAAGGCCATGAAAGTAATCCTTATTCTAACTACTTCTTACTAGTATTATAAACGCGAAAGTTTGTGAGTATTGATGCATGGATGTTTGTTCCTCTTTCACGCCAAAACCGCTAAACGGATTTTGACGAAATTTTGCACACAGATAGGTTATTAACACATAGGCTACTTTTATCCCGGAATAAGTACTATGGCTGCAATCTGGTAGTCGTTAAAGGAATCTTGTCAGAGGCCGAGAGGCGGTCCCGAAGAACTCTGACACCAGGTTGTACATGGTCGATTGACCGTGTCAAGTACACGAAATGATGATGATGAGTACTACTATCACGGGACCGACACTAACGTGAGTGTAGTCGCGGCCAACTGCTAGTCCGAAATATTTTTTTAGCTTGATCTGAAAAGATTTCACTGGATTAGTTTTAATTTGTTAAACCTCAATACTTTAAGGCTTTAATAAAGTGCTATCCCCAAACACAACTAGAATGGAGAAGTAAATACCCCTGTCCGAACGAAGCTTAATTCCGGAAAATACTAGCGGGCTACTAATCGGCTCTGTACTAATGGCCATTTCCCCGTTTTCTCTTAAAATTTTATTCTCTTTGCTTGTTGATGCTGTGAACATGAAAATGAAACCTTTTGTGCGAAAGTGCTGGAGATTTTTCTACGTATTGAACTCGGTTCTGGAATGCAGGATAAAAAGTTGTTTCTTTATTTTTTATCGAAAATTGTTTCCATTTGGTAAGGTTAAGTTAGGCTTTGCAGGCTTATTTCCGGGCCTCCATAGGCCGGTGTATTCGGTGCTGCAGATGAGTGATGGGGCCTAGCGTTTTCCTCTCGTACCTGCAGTGCCGGAATTATAGCGAATATGATGAACACCTGGGTGTTTTTAGTGGCTACACCACATAACCAGTCTGCTGTACCCGCAGCAGAGTGGTATGCGTAGACATTTTCACCCCGACAAAAAAAAAGGCTTTGCAGGCTTGAATCACCTGATTGTCTGATAATAAAGATGATTCCATGCTTCGGAAAGCACGTTAAGCTATTGGTCCCGGCTGCCATCTGATAGTCGTTAGAGGAGCTACGTCAAAGGCCGAGAGGCGGTTCCAAAGAACTCTGACACCACGGTGAACATGATCGATTGACCGTGTCACCAACACGAAATGATAAAGAATACAAAGTAACTGATGTAAAACGTCGTTACTGGGGTAGGTTACGGTCCATTATAGGGGTAACATGGAGAGATAAACACCCAACAGAGAGGTTTTAAATGTAATTCAAGTCATTACGATCCTATAACAACAAAGGCTTCAGTGGCGTGGTCATGTCAGAATGGACCTTCAAAGAGTACCTCGAGAAGTTCACCTTGGACAGATTGCAGATGTTAAATACCTATTGAGCGTCCTATGTTGCGATTCAAGGGCACTTATTATCAGTGTCCTTGAATCGCAACTTGTGCACTCACGCCGCCCACGCTTCCGATTGCTAGTATCAGTGCGGATCGGGACATCGGACGCGCGTCTCGATCTACATTCGCCCTGAGGAAGACCTCCGGATGAGGTCGAAACATGTCGGCCATTAGCTGACTTCGTACGTGAGTAACCCGTTGTTACATAATTTAATAATAACATTAAATTACTCACAAATTTTTATACCATTTCAAAGTCAAAATAAATATTCATCATCATCATCAGGTCTTTTTAGTCCCCACTACAGGAGCACGACCCTCTCTGTGCTACTAGAGCAGCTAGAGGACTTGGCCTACACTCTCCACGCTGGCCAGACGGGTTGGAGAGGTCTCAGAGATGTTTAAAAGCTTTGTTTAGCTTGTATTTCCTAAGTCGCCTTCTACATCCACAGGAAGACTTGGAGTAATCCTATTCTACTCTGCCTGATACCACACGGTGAAATAAATATTAACTTTATTATTTGAAAAGTTAAATACTAACTTTTCAAATAATAAGTACTAAATAATGAAATTTTAAGGGGTATGGGTAAGATTTTGCCTGGTAATAAAATAAAATAAAACTTTCGTTATGGGTAAATTCTAACTGTAATATTCCAGCCAAAACAAACCAATCCTCCTAATACATCATTTAATAGCTCTATGGTATTTTAATATTGCTTTGTCACTGGTAATACCAGTATATAGTATACAGAGCTTAATTCAATCTCAAAAAGTAATTCTAATTTACCTAGTTTTTAATATTTTAACCACACAAAGTATATTACGGGTCAAATATATCTTTCTCATCTAATGTTTACCTACACATACAAATTAAATTTATATAAAAAAAATATTTATATATAATTTATCAAAAAACACGTAAGTATAAAATGACAGGTCAGTGGCCGTGGCCACATACTGGGCAAAATTACCTAGTAAAAAGGATCATTCCCGAAAAGAAGAACAAAAAGTATATATTTGTGATTTTCCATACACGTTGTTAATGGGCTATTAACATAATGTGCTCTTATGAAAGTTAGACGATACAATACCCGGCAGAACATATTCATAAGACGACAGTTAATGTATTAGCCAGAATTCGGCAATATCCTGGAGTAGGGTCCCGGAGCTGCCACTTTACCTTGGTTTTGACGCAGATTAATGGTCCCTGCTTATTGTAGTTGAGGTGGTGTGTAACAATTTACTGCCCAGCCTCATTTGCAATGCTTTTAATTTAAGCGCTACACGGTAGCAATTTTATCTTAAACTTCGCAAATTTTGAGAAATCCAGTTTTCCATCTTTCTGAAAATCTTTTCACGTAATCGATTTGTAGTAAAAAAAAACAAGTCTGAATATACACGGTGAAATTTTGATCGTTCTGGTCCCTTAAAGGGATGATTTAGGCCGTTTATATAAACAACTTATCCTATGGGACCAATGCAGGGAACTCAAAAAAATATTTTTGACGTTCCCATACAAATTGACCGGGCGGCCGAAATTTTTTGTATGGAACTGACCATTTTTTTTTTCTTGAGATTCCAGCATTGGTTCCATAGAAAAAAATGTTCATATTGATGGGCTGAATCGCCCCTTTAAGGGTCCAGAACGATTAAAATTTCACCGTGTATAACATGTTCTCTAAAACTATGGCAAACATTACTTTACAGTTAACAAAAAACTGAATTTTATCCAGATACAATTTAATTTACTGAATTATAAAACAGATAGGTATATTTTCTATAAAAATTGTGAATAAAATCATACACAGTCGCAAAGAAAGAAAACAGTAATGCTTAATTCCACTGTTACTTCGAAACATTTAGCAATAATGTATAGTATAAAAGAATCTTTGCGATGAATTTGTACTGGTTAAATAAACAGTTTTTGTTAACACAGCTTTAATTTTTTCATTGAGAATGATATTTACACGAATGTCTATGCTAAATGCACAAGCTCTCTTTCTCGCTCATTTGAGCTTATTTCCGGTAGCATTCGCATCATCATCATGCTTCATAGCCCTTGGCTCCTCTAAATCCGGGGTCCACTAAAAACGCACGAAACATATAGGTCCCAGTACTATCCAAACTCAAGCGTCATTTAACTCATTCACGGATACTGAAGCAGACACAATAGACATAACAATAGAAGTTTACGTCTACGGGCGGGATGTCCCGGAAAGTGTTAAAAGAGGCGCCGTAGCTGACACGACCAATTTACCCCGATTGATTTGACGGTGACACTCGCCAACGTCAATCGACACTCGCTACTTGCTGATTGAAATCCCGGTTTTAGTGTTAAACTTAATTAAGTACTTGATTGTGTGACGGATACTGGAATGTAATTTTAAAATGTTGGCAAGTATAAGCTTTGTTTATTTTTGACAATTTCATATTTTTGATGATGCCTACTCGTACTTCCATTAATAAAATAACAAAAGTCTGAGTTTTAGATATTTTTGAAAATGTTTATATCGATTTTAAGCTGCAATGGTTGTCTTTCAGTCCGAAATTTTTAGTCTCGACTCGATTACTTACGTAACAGTTTTATTTTTGTGTTACAGTAAGCTTCCTCTACATCAAACCCTAAGATCACAGTATACTTGTTTAAGACAGTATTAAACTGACAATTAAAATGGAAACTTTGGAAAAATATTATTGAATATGTAAGTTTAAATCCCTATAATCCACGCACAAGTAGATGACAAGCGTTATGAAAAAGAGGCGCTGGCGCTGACACATCCATATCACCCTGATTGACTTGGCGGCGACACTCGACACCGATAACCGATACTCGCTAGTTGCTTATTGAAATACCAGTTTTAGCGATAAACTCGCTACTTGATTGAATGCTGGAATATAATTTTAAAATATAACCAAGTGTGAGTTTCTTTTATTATAATTACATATTCCTTCGTTTCTGATGATGGCTACTTCTAAAGATAAAGAAGTAAAGAAACAAAGGATTCAGTTACGAATATTTTTGAAAATGCTTACTTGTATCGATTTAGGGTCAACGGTTGAATGCAAGACCGGTATTTTCGACAGTGATTGCTTGCGTATCTGATTTTTCAAGTAAACATCCTATCCATCACACCCGTAGATCAACACAATGTGTTAAAGACAATATTTTACTAACAAATTGAATGAGGTTTTTTTGGAAAAATAAAAATCAAAACTCTTCTCTTTATAATATTAGTGTAGATAAATACCTTTACGACATACGCATAAGTAGAGGAGGTAGGGTACTGACCGATTACAAGTGTCATTGAAAAGAGACGCCGTCGCTGACACGTCCAATTTACCCTGATTGACTTGACGGCGACACTCGACATCGACAGCCGACACTCGCTACTTGCTGATTGAAATCCGGGTTTTAGCGATAAACTCAATTTAGTACTCAATCGGATGCGATGACTATTGGTTCATCCCATCCGGTCGATGGGAATGTAATTTTTAAATATTGGCAAGGGTGACTTTTTAATTTTGTGAACGACTGTGACATCTTTTGGGGTATACAGAGTCTAAGGCCAAAAGATGCAATGGCCCGGTTTAGCGTGTTGGATACAGAATCAGTGGAAAATACTAGTTGCTTTTAATTTAAAAAGGTATTTTATCACTTTGGTATGACATATTTTATTACAAAACCTATATTTTGTCAAAAATAACTTGCCTAGCATTGGTCCCATAGGACATTGATCGACGGGCTAAATCATCCCCTTTAGTGTCCAAAACGATCAAAAACCGAAACTGTGTATTGAGCGAATTAGGGTTTTAGTTATACCTATTTAAATTGGAAATCACTTCACTGATAACAGCCAGGCTCTTAAATAGAAAGAAGAAGAATATTTGTAATAAATCACCATAAAGATATGTTGAAGTTGAGAGCATCGCCTAGTAGAATTATAAGGGGTTATATCATATCTTACGTCAGCAGGTATCTCCCTTCTGAGCAACCCTTGTTAGGCCCGTCAAAAGTGACAAAGCGGGTTACCTGGATTTGATTCGCGGTTATAGCCAATTACGGGTCAAAGCTCTGCCAAACTACCATCATGTGGTTAGGACGCCGGTTACAACGATGTTTACAACATCATTCACTAAAACGAAACCGCAGAAATACGTCATGTTTCTTGCAAAGGGAAATTTTATTTAGGCAAACCGCTTTAGGTATATAAAAAAAAATAGCAAGATATACAGCCAATAACAGGTTTTCACGGTTATACAAAGAATAATCAGGTAAATTATGACTGTTTCGGAAAAATATTATTTACTTTTATATTCGACTGGGTACATATTAAAATCCCAAAATACATAATACCTTTATTTAATTAATAATGTACGCACCCAAAATACCCGAACTCAAAATACCTTAAGATTTAAAATACCTGAACCGATCACACCTTACTTTACAATGCCAGAATTCGAAACACTGAAACATTATTATGTCAGATTTTTAAAATACCAAACCTAGAAATATTAAATTTTCAATTCACCTTACATTAAAATTCCAAAATATGTTAATACTCGTATTCTGGTAGCAGCTCAATACTGACGGCGATTAGTTTTCTGGTGGGGTCGCAGTTCTAACCCAACCTAACCTACTATTCTGGTAGCAACTCGTCACCACCACGTCAAAGGTCGAGGGGCGGTTTCGAAGAACTCTGACACCAGGGTGTGTATGGTTAATTGACCATGTCACCTACACGAAATGATGATGATGGTAGCAACTCGTTTTTGACGTCAATCCGTTTTCTGGTGGGTCACAGTTCTAACTTAACCTAACCTAATAGTCAGGTAGCAGCTCGTTTCTGACGGCGATTCGTTTTCTGTTGGGATCGCAGTACTAACCCAACCTAACCTAATATTCTGGTAGCAACTCGTTTCTGACGACAATCCGTTTTCTGATGGGTCACAGTTCTAACCTAACCTTAAGAACAAAAAAAAAAAACTAATATTCTGGTAGCAGCTCCTTTCTGACGGCGATTCGTTTTCTTTTGGGATCGCAGTACTAACCTAACCTAATATTCTGGTAGCAGCTCGTTTCTGTCGGCAATTCGGTTTCTGGTGGGGTCGCAGTTCTCACCTAACCTAACTTAATATTCGTGTAGCAGCTCTATTTTTCTTCAAACTTATAAAATCAATTAAATTAGGTTAAGTCTTTTTAAAGTCAGGTATTTATGGATAAGGTATTCTGTAATAAGATGTTTTGTGCTTGAGCTATTCAACCATAAGGTCATTCAAATATTTTATTTTTTAAACACTTGGTATTTTAAATATACGGTATTTAGAATTCGGGTATTTTGGGCTCGTACATTTTAAATAAAGGTGTTATGTATTTTGGGATTTTAATATGTACCCATTCGACTAGCTTTCGCCCGCGGCTCCGCCCGCGTCAATGTCGATCCCTCGGGAACAGTAGTTTTTCCCGGGATAAATGGTAGCCTATGTCCTTCTCCGTACTCCAGAGAACTTGTATGCAAAATTTTATGATGATCGGTTCAGTAGTTACGGCGTGAAAGCGTAACTGTGTAAACATTAACTTTAAAATCCAAATAAAATTACCTATCTGTGTCCCGTTTCCGTTTCCCCTCCCATACATACTTCTTTTTTTGCCGTCGGCGGCCTGTGATTGGTCGCCCAGTCAGTCGAAAAAATATGGCGTGCGAGTCGAGTTGAACAGCGCCTTGCGCTAATATAATTTCCAAAAATAACGACCCTAAGAGCTTCGCTGGGCGAAAACAACCCTAAATCCTCATCGCGAGTGTGTGATGGTGTACCACTAGTGTAAGCAGCAAGAAAATAATACAGTTCAAACCAGAGAGGTTCCCAGCCAGCCGCCACGAGGGCTGTCGCTGGCGAATCCTTTCGAATCCTGTTCACAAATGAATCCAGGTGAGTGTTTACTGAATTTTCCCTTGCTGTGATTCTGGGGTTGATCGGAGAATGCAGTGACTCTTCCAGGAAGTCGCAACATTAATTTATGGTGCCTCCTGTGAGGAACTTCCTCGCGTACTTATCTCAAATTTACCCACTTTATTTCAATATTTCCAATTAAAGTTATTTCCAAATATGGATAACTAATTACTATTCATAAATAGACTTATTATAGATTCAAATTAACTAGGTACTTACCCACCTAGCATTAGTCTAACAATCTCGGATCAAACAGGAAATTCCATACCTGTGCCATACCATAGTAAATACCTATTGCTTACGAGTACATACTTCTTATCTCGTTAATTCCCTTGTAATAATCCCTTAATCGTTCGATTTGTATGCCATAAGGTACTATCTTGTTACTCAGGCTTTCGAACTATTTTGGATAGCCTAGATACCTACCTAAATTAATTAATAGCAGCGAGGTGTGTATTTATGATTATAAGTAATAGTCCGTAGTTTTAAAACCTACGTGTTTTGTGAATATCTGTTCCATTACTCAGTTTCCATTTAAACTTTTGCTACTTACCTACATTACTCGTACTTTCACAATTAGTGCTTAGCGAAAACATGGCAGAAGGAGAATTAATGTCAACCATTAAAAAACGTGAATATGAGTTTAAAAATATGCAAATACTTTATGACTTAGCAAAAATTATGAAAGAAAATAAAACTAAATTAGCATCCTTTCGAGCTAGGTATAAAATAATTGATAAAATTCGTGATAATTTCTTGGAATGCAACGATCGTGTAAACCAGTTGCAACTTAAACTAAATCCTCAATTTGTTATCGATAATAATGCTTTGTTGTCATTTGACGAGTTATACTATTATGTCATTGAGTTTGCTGACTCTCTCGACGTAAGTTCGCGCTCGGAACTATGTCAAGGTCATGCGCATTCCAACTCGCAAGTGAAATTACCTAAATTGCAAATAGCTAAGTTTGATGGTAATATAGAGAACTGGCAGATGTTTAAAGACAGTTATACGTCGCTAATGCATAATAATGTTTCGTTGTCGGACATAGAGAAATTTTACTATTTGTTGTCATGTCTGTCTGGGTATGCCCTGACACTAGCTAAGGGTGTTCCTATAACATCAGCTAATTATTCTGTTGTTTATGCAGCGTTGCTAGACAGGTATGATAATAAACGTATTTTAGCCACCTTTTATTTAGAAAAAATAATAAAATTAAATTCGATCCAACGGCCATCATTATCAAACTTATCACAATTAACCAACACACTTTATGAATGTGTTAGTGCCTTGCGCGGGTTAAATATTGATGATTTAAGTGAATTTCTTTTATTTTACATAGCATCTCGGCCTCTTGATACAGAAACTAGGAAAAGGTTTGAATTACAAAATACCGAAGAAATTCCTTAATTTATTTTGATTGTTTATTTACAGAATTATATAAAGGTATTAGAGGTTAGTCAACCTAGTAATTTACAGTCATTCAATTCTACAAATAAACAAAACCTCAATAATACAAAGAAAGATAATTTTTCTCGGCAATCAAATTCTTCCTTAATTACTTCTTCGAACTCAAATAATAATAAACCTAATCAGGCTGTCTGTGCGTATTGTCATGAAAATCATTCAATATATCGCTGTGGTAAAGTACATTCTATGAATATAGGACAGCGACAACAATTAGTTAAAGAGTTACAATTATGTCAAAACTGCTTAAGGCCCGGTCACACTAGTGCAGACTGCAAGTCTAAGTCCATGTGTTTCATTTGTAACTCAAAACATAACACATTATTACATGAAGAACATAAAAGTTTATTATCTAATACCATTGACCTAAAGGCTTCTGAGAATTCCAATATAAGCACTTCCCTAACTTGTACAACTCAGCCAAAAATGTCAAAGTCACTTATGAGTACCAAAATTATTGGTTCAGCAGTGGTTCGGTTGAGAAGAGTGGATGGTTCATGGCAGTATGCTCGTGTAATCATAGATAGTGGCTCGATGGACTCTTTCATTACAAGTAGCTGTGTGCGACAGTTAGGTTTACATATAAAAAAGTGTAATGTAGTGTGGCCAAGCCCTCTGGCTGCTCTAGCCAAGTATGGCTCTAGTAGTACAGAGAGGGTCGTGCTCCTGTAGTGGAGACTAAAAAGGACCTGATGATAATGATGATGATAAAAAAGTGTAATTTAAATGTAACCGGTCTCGGTCAAAATTATGTATGTAATATTAAAGGTTATACTTTTGGCTCTATTGTGCCTAGGTCAAATGACTCGCCCCAATTTGATATACCATTAGTGGTTTTGCCTAAAATCACTTCAATGATTCCTTCAACTTCGTTACCGTCGGTTGTCAAGGAAGAGTTTAAACATCTGGATCTTGATTTATCAAAATCTTGGTCGGCGCAAGATTTTGATAAATCGGGTCCGATCGATCTGTTGTTAGGAGTCGACTGTTTTGACCAGATATATACTGGTTCACGTTATTGCCCAGGTCCTGGTTTTCCATGTGCACTGTCTAGTGTATTCGGCTGGGTGGTAAGTGGTCAGTTTCTTCAAAACGTGGTGGCTGAAACTCCAGCCACACCCGTTACGTCACTCATCGCGTCTTCTAGTGCGCTCGATGAGAGCGTTCAACGGTTTTGGAAAAAAAGTCAAAAAAGTCATAAGTCAAAGATTTTTATTCAAAATTGGATACATGTATCTCTTTTTGAACGTCATATTTTTATTTCTTATATATTTTTTTATATATACAAAATTGAAATACTACTAGCGTTTCGGAACGACCACTGGTGAGAAGAAGGGAATCCGAAGAACCGTCGAAATGTAAAATTTCCGGTCCTAAGGATTAAATATGTGAAGTGGCTCAAACTCCAGCCACACCCGTTACGTCACTCATCGCGTCTTCTTGTGCGCTCGATGAGATCGTTCAACGGTTTTGGGAATCCGAAGAACCGCCGAAATGTAAAATTGCCGGTCCTAAGGATGAAATATGTGAAGTGGCTCAAACTCCAGCCACACCCGTTACGTCACTCATCGCGTCTTCTTGTGCGCTCGATGAGATCGTTCAACGGTTTTGGGAATCCGAAGAACCGTCGAAATGTAAAATTTCCGGTCCTGAGGATGAAATATGTGAACAAAAATATAAAAATGGCACATATCGTACCTCCGAAGGTCGTTATGTTGTACCAATTATGCTTAAAGATGATACTCCAGCCTTAGGAGAATCATATCATCAGGCTCTTAACCGTTTTCTCAACTTGGAAAAGCGTCTTGCCAGCCAGACTGAGTTGAAAACGAAGTATAAGGAATTTATGCAGCAGTACGAAGATCTGTGACATATGCGGCCTGCTAAATCTTTGTCTACTGACCGTTATATTATTCCTCACCATTGTGTAATACGACCCGATAGTACAACGACACGTTTACGAGTAGTCTTCGATGCCAGTAGTCGGACCTCGAATAATCTGTCACTCAATAATATTGTTCATGTGGGTCCTAAGCTGCAAGTGGATATTGTCGATTTAGTGACAAAATTTAGACATCACAAAATAGTTTTTACTGCCGACATCCGTCGTATGTATCGGCAAATATTGATAAGACCCGAGGAAAGGCATTATCAACACGTGCTTTGGCGTAATGATCCAACTGAGATCTTAAAGGAGTACGAACTTAAGACAGTCACGTACGGAGTTAGTAGTTCACCTTATTTAGCCATTCGAACACTTCATCAACTTGTTGAAGATCATGGTTCTGAGTACTCAAGTCGTGTAGCTCAAGTTATCACCCAGGAGACATTTATGAACGATATCACAACTGGCGGCTCTTCCCTTGAAGAGGCGATCAAGCTGAAGGCGAATATCACATCTTTGTTGGCCAAGGCTCACTTTGAACTACGTAAATGGACTACCAACTATCCTCGTCTTCTTAAGGATGTTCCTCCTGAATTTTGTCAAAGTTCCAAATCCTTCGATGAATCGGGAAATGAGTTTGTCAAAATATTAGGGATACGATGGAATCCCATTAATGATTCTTTTTCATATGCCTTCTCAGACTCGTTCGAAGTCAAATTTACTAAAAGATCCATACTCTCTTTAGTAGCCCGCATTTTCGATCCACTCGGTTGGATATGCCCAGTAGTCTTTGCAGCAAAATCGCTGTTGCAAGAAATATGGCGGTTAAATTTATCGTGGGATGAGACTATTCCAAAACATTTAACCAAACAATGGCATTTAATAGCGGCCAATTTGTCTGATTTACAAAAAAATTCTCTTCCGCGGCTAGTTATACCTTCCAATCCGATGGAAGTACACTTGGTAGGTTTCTGTGATGGTTCTCTGAAAGGCTATGGTTGTTGTGTGTATATTTGTGTAATTACTAATGAGCCCAGAATTTCTACTGCAACTAGTTTACTGATTGGAAAATCTAGAGTAGCTCCTTTAAAACCTACCACGGTAAATAGACTCGAGCTAAGCGCAGCGGTGCTTCTGGCAAAAGTTCTATCGCACATGTATAATTTGCTTAAAGACCATATAACTATTAATTCTATTCGAGCTTATTCAGACAGCAGCACTACCTTGTCATGGCTTAATACCGCCCCTCATTTATTAAAAATGTATGTAGCCAATCGTGTCATTCAAGCAACTGATTTGATTAGTACCGATCATTGGTATCATGTTTCGTCTAAGGATAACCCGGCCGACTGTTGTAGTCGCGGAGTGTCCTGTCCAGAGCTTATAGACCATCCTCTGTGGTGGAAAGGTCCTTCTTGGCTACAGGATTTGCCTAGTCAATGGCCTAACAAACGGGTACTACTTCCAAAAGAAGACTTACCCGAGCTTAAATCACTAGAAACTAAAAGTCTTCACGTGATTGATGTGAGAAACCCACGTCTGGACTTAATTGCCAGACATTCCTCTTTTACCATAATTCTAAGAATTGTAGCATGGTGTATTCGATTTATTTCAAATTCGAGGGTTGCAAGACAAAATCGAATTCTTTCATTTCTCAGTAGTCCTGAACTCGAGAAGTCAACCAAAGTGTTAGTTAAATTGAGTCCGTATCATTATATGTTTTCCGAAGTCAGTCGAGTGCGAGATAATGAACCATGTGAAAATCCATTCAAAAAATTTCACCTTTCCTGGACGATGATGGGATCGTGCGGGTGGGGGAACGCATCGATGAGGCTAATCTGTCACCATCTGCGTTACACCCTTTTTTGTTACATAAACAATGTCCAATATCTAAAATTATAATAAAACATTTTCATAAAAAATATTTGCATTGTGGACCTCGAACCTTACAATCTCTTATTCAACGCCAGTTTTGGATAATTGGATTGAGACTTCTGATACGTACCGTGCTGTCGAAGTGTGTTAGATATTTTATTCCGTGTCCGCGCTTTCGTTGGGTCATGCTTAAGAAAATTACCCAGAGATTTTGGCGCGTATGGCAGCGTGATTATCTTCATACATTACAACGAAAGAACAAAAGGTTCGTACATGAACCAAATATTAAAATAGATAACTTAGTCATAGTTAACGAACCTAATCTTCCGCCGATGTTCTGGAAGTTGGCACGTATTGTGCAAGTGCATGCTGGTTCGGATCAAGTAGTCAGAGTAGTGACTCTCCGAACTGCTAACGGTAAGACCTTTCGTAGGCCGGTAGTAAAGGTTTGTCCCTTACCAATTAGTTAAGATATTTTTTTCATAAATTACTAAAACATAAATACACACTATCCTTAGGCTAGTTAAAACTTATTTATTACTTTATCTTTCGAAAATAATATTTCTAGATATTCTTGCAATAGTGCGTAGCTATTGCTTTTGTTTTTTTTATCTTTCAATTTGCATTCTCTGTGAAACCCTTGTGGATTTCAGGTGGGGAAAAATGTGTAAGCATTAACTTTAAAATCCAAATAAAATTACCTATCTGTGTCCCGTTTCCGTTTCCCCTCCCATACATACTTCTTTTTTTGCCGTCGGCGGCCTGTGATTGGTCGCCCAGTCAGTCGAAAAAATATGGCGTGCGAGTCGAGTTGAACAGCGCCTTGCGCTAATATAATTTCCAAAAATAACGACCCTAAGAGCTTCGCTGGCCGAAAACAACCCTAAATCCTCATCGCGAGTGTGTGATGGTGTACCACTAGTGTAGGCAGCAAGAAAATAATACAGTTCAAACCAGGGAGGTTCCCAGCCAGCCGCCACGAGGGCTGTCGCAGGCGAATCCTTTCGAATCCTGTTCACAAATGAATCCAGGTGAGTGTTTACTGAATTTTCCCTTGCTGTGATTCTGGGGTTGATCGGAGAATGCAGTGACTCTTCCAGGAAGTCGCAACAGTAACAAACAAACAAACTTACTTTCGCATTTATAATATTAGTAAGGTTAAGGATGTAGAAACAAACAAATTATATCAAAAAATATAAAGTGATCACTACAAATGGCTCCGGTAGTACAGAGAGGATCATGCTAACTGGAGACTAAAAAGACCTGATGACGATGATAATGATGATCACTACAAAAAAGCTTTATTTTTGTTTCCACAATGTCCATTACAATATTCTCACTTTTCAAAATCTGTCTTATGTAGAATCTGTCGATACTAGACAATGATGTCCTAAGTAGAATCTATCAAATGTCGACTAAACGAGAATTAAGTAACAACCATATTTTGTGATAATTTTAAAACTATTATAAAACAGCAGATTGACTAAAAAGACTGAGACAATCAGGGTTGTTAAGAAGAAAAATATATTTAATTGATGCATATTGATAATAAGTAAGTACCTATCTTCTTTAATTGTCAAAAAGTTCTTGTTTTTGCTACAATGTTTTTGATAAGAAAATCTCAACTAATTCCAACACACAATTATGTACCATTTAATTATAACTAATATGAGAATCAATTTCATGCAGAAGTAATATAGCCAGTTTCGGAGTTGTTTTCAAAGTAAAAGGTAGTTCATGGATGTACATCTATCAACAGTAAATTGTTAGCAAACAAACATAAAAAGATGTGACTGGAAGAGTTGGTAAGCTGGAAGAGGTAACCGACCTCGACGCACATACTCGTACCGCGACCAGATTGCGGACTTTCTTGCCAAAGGGTAAGTTAGGAGTGAGTGATGTAACGAATATTCGCATTCGCGAATATTCGCACATTCTTTTATATTTATTCGCATTCGGATTTTTTTATTATTATTTGCGAATGTTTTGCGAATATGAATTATTATGAATATCAGAAAACAAAAACAAATTGAAGGTATCATTAGGTTAATAAAATCATAATCCATTCATTTAAAATTTATTAGATACCAACGTAACGAACCTTATCCGAACGCGACTGACGCCAAACCATAGACAAATTGGCGCCAAATATGAACAAAGACTGAATATTCGCATTCGCATTCGCGAATGTCGGTATGTCGGTAACATACCTATATTCGCATTCGCATTCGCAATGCTAAAAATAAGACATACGTTACATCACTATTAGGAATACCCGAAACCGATGAGCATGCTTGAAGAGAGGTAAAGCGAAAGAGGTCCCTAGTCTCTGCCTACCCCCATAGGAAAGAGGTGTGATAAAATGTATGTATGTTAAAAACAAAACTAAAATCCTTACATAATCAGTTAAATCTCAACATTGAATCTACTTATAATTTACGATCAATGAAGTCGTTAAGTATATAATTACTGTAAACAAACTCTTCAAAACTCCAACAACCCTATTCTTGTTACGCCCAAATAAGGTTATTATGAAAACCATTAACGTTGCATAGTAAAACAAACTTCAGGTTTAAGACGCGCTACAAAAGGCGCCAAACCGTGGTTGTATATTTTATTTTAATCACGATCATGGACGTAGCATGGTATAGGCAGGGGGGGTAAATGGTTAAATTCCACGCAGGCGAGGTTCGAACCTGCAATCTTAGATCTGTACGTCCTATGCTCTGCCATTTAAGCTACCGCGTGTTCGAACCTCGGCGTCGAGTTGTTGAGCTTAAAATAATAAAGCTAAATATATATATATATAAATATATTCGGATTACTAATTGTTTTTATTTTTGACGAATGAATTTCTACATATTTGAGTGTAATTTTGAACTCACAAAAGTTAACTTTACGTTTAAAACATTTATTGCTTATAGGAACATACATTGGTCACTAAAATAAGAATAGCAATTTTAGTAAGTAGTAATTTTAGTAAGTATTACATTGCTATCATTTCAATTGAAAGTTTAAAGCACTACTCTTAGTCTAAATAGGATCCTGGCTACGCCCATGATCACGTTCCAAGTTTGAAATATTCAACAGCATCTATTATCGGCTCACTTTGTACACAAATGCTTTTTTATTCAATTTAGTGGAACGAAACGTCTGAAGCGAACTTAAACCAGCGCTAGCTAATTTTTAATAGGATTTTTATTAAATTTTCAAAGAAATTAATTTAACTTAATTTAGAGATAATGTGGGGATAATGATGGGGAATTTTATTGGGAGGATCTCATTAGCACTTAAGTAATACATTTTGCCGTCATTATTTTTTTTATTATATGTAAGCCACTAATAATTGATTTTACCATATAACACAATATATCACAGAAAGTTATTATTCATATTACTGCCGTCATTATTCATATTGGGAGAATATTTCCAAGTCAAAAAAGAAGGACCTACATTAGATGTTTCAATAAAGCGTGCGTACTAGTTTAAATATCATACAAACTTGGACAACTTCTCGACTCCTTCGTTGGCGTTTCGAGGCAGTTTCTGATAGACACCTAAAGGTATCCATGGCGTTCAAAGGTAAATTATCGGCAGACTAACAAGCATTTTAATTAAAACACGTTACAGTAAGTGTAATCATTATAATTGGATAATGAACGGTCACAACCGCAGGTGGTCGCAACGGCGCCTTAGTATTTTTGCCATCGCCATTTAAAACAAACGTTAAGTAGGTAGGTGCTATAAAACATGCCTATAAAATAAAATTCAATTATACATATTTCTTTTGATCACGTTCCGAATTTGAAATCTTCAAAAGCATCGATTATCAATTTAGTGGAACGAAACCCCTGAGGTTGATCGCTGTTAAATTTAAAACATTTTTCTTTTATATAGAAATTAATTTAGCTTAATTGAGAGATAATGATGGGGAAATTTATTGGGAGCTTCTTATTCCCACATAATTATTAAATTTGGCTCTCGTTATTTACATTTAGTAGAATCATTTAAAAGATTCCATTCCATTATTTATTAACATTTTGTTTTAATTTAATTAAAATATTTTTTGATTAAAACTAACGCGAGATAATAACGTTATTTATATGTGAATTACGGGTTACTCACGTACGAATTCAGCTACAGGCCGACATGTTTCACCCTCATCCGGAGGTCTTCCTCAGGGCGAAAGTGAATCAAGGCGCGCACACACGAAGAGTGCGAATCGGGACGACTCCGTATGAACATATCGGCCTGTAGCTGACTTCGTACGTGAGTAATCCGTAAGTCACTTAAATATAATAATTAAAATATCAGTAGATAGACGAGCATTTGATGCAAAATTGATAAGTTTCATTGTCCCATAAGATCAAGTAAGCTCCAAATTTCTCACTCTATTCTCCCTAGCCGAAACACAAAAGAAAATCACAGGAAAATATATTTACACAATGGACTTTAAAATATATTCGTGATTTACAGAAAACAAGTATGAAAACACAATATTCACAATAAGGAACTCGCAGACATGATTCATAGTAAGCCGATTACTCAATCCTGCTGCTTCGAAGAAGGAATCATTGGAAAATAATGTATTTTATGCGAAAGCGTAAATTCAGGCAGACATGCGAATAGCTTCATCGCCATACTGATTCGAGACTTGTTTGTTCAAATCTTGTTAACAAGGGACATGACACGGTCGCTCGAAGCAAAATGAGCTCGTTACTCGAAAAATATACCCGCGATGGAAAAATAAATAAAATTTAAATCGATGTGCCTACCTGCCTCTAATGGAGTGTACATGGATTCTCACTTCGATAAGCATCTTACGGGAATACTTTTAGTCTTGTGTGTGATATTCGATCATTTTGCTTGCTCTTGAGTAACAAAAGCTTTTTTGTCGTGATAACGTCTTATAAATCGATGAACGCTGGCTGCACGCACGAAAAAGTGTCACATCTCGTGTGCAAGCGAGATCGCGGTACAAGCCATAGAGAGGCATGATCGGCATAAGTGTTCGGATTGTGGCGCATCTTTATTACTAAAGATAGAACCACCGTTAACACGTAAAATTATCCGACTTTACACAACGATTTTTTTTCTGAAGGACTATGTAGCTAGTTCCAAGTGAGCTTTCGCTGATTCACCGAGCGTTTCAGCTAGACCAGAGTGACCTCAAACTGTATAGGCAACATCACCAAAGGGCCCCTAGGAAGGACGGATCTTGGGCTTTGGCGTTGTCTGTGTGAGCAAGGTTTGGGGAGCGACAGCAAACTCTTGTATTTCCTGATAGATCGCGATACATAGCTAAGTAGCCTTTTTTTCTTAGATGGACTCTTCAAGCTTGAAGGGCCCATCTAAGGAAAAAAAATGTTTGGAGAGCAGCAACACATTGCCTTATGGGCAGATAGCTGCATTGGTGTCTATGTTTATCATTACCCTGGGCAGAAGTTACCCGAGACCGCCGGATAGTCGTCAGTAATCGGAGAATACGAAATCTTTGTGGAATTTGTTGTGGTGTTAAACAATGTTGTGATGCAACTAGGTGATATCTAAGTTTAGGGTTCGTATGTTGCAAAAAAAACTCTATAGAAAGCTAGCTTTAAAATATTTTTCTGCATCCTTCAGCAAGTCAAAAGCTTCTTTTTGGTAGCTCCATCTTATCATTACAGATTTGATTCCTTTAAGTCATTACTTTAATGACAATCAATGAAATTATTAGTCATATGTAAACATTTACATTGTTTTAAGTACTATTATTGTGTCTCTTTTATAGACAGGGAAGTGGTTAAAACAATATTCCGAAACCATCACAGTAACCGCCTAAATTCACTGCTGGATAATATGGGTTTCTTCAGAGATTCCTGTAACCTTTGCCAGAACATTGAAATACTTGATAAATAGGTTTTCAAAAGGACTCTTTACAAAAATAATATAATACAATTTTTTCGTTGTTTTCATCATCATCATCATCATCAGGTCTTTTTAGTCTCCACTGCAGGAGCATGACCCTCTCTGTACTACCGCAGCCATACTTGGCCAGAGCAGACAGAGGGTTTGGCCTACACTCTCCTCGCTGGCCAGACAGGTTGGAGAGGTCACATTTATGTTTATGAGATTTGTTTAGCTTGTATTTCCTAAGTCGCCTCCATGGGAAGACTAGGAGTGGTCCTATTCTACTCTACCGGAAACCACACGGCTAACATAAGGTTACCAACTAAAAGTATCATAGACAAACAAAATTCTATAAATTGGTTTTTAACATCATCTTATAAATCGAAAAACGCTATACTGAATGTACCTGTTATTTTATTAAAAAGGTTAGATTGGCCAAGTCATGAGGAGGAAAGAAGATCATGTAATGGAGTTTTGGGAATGAAAGTTAGAGATCGTAGAAATAGGAGGAAAGAAATTTGGTAGGAGTGCGTAAGGGAGGACATGAGTAAGAAAAGTATAAAGGGAGTAACAGAGGATATGATCAGCGATAGATTGAAGTGAAAGAAACTGACATGCAGATCCGTCTCCACATACATAGTGATAAAGGTGAAGAAGAAGAATAATCTGATAGCGTACATGTAACAACGCAACAAACTCCTTTTCTCCAATAAAATGGTTGAAAATAACACAAATGTTTCTTGTGTTAAGTATAACGCACAACAGCAATCAGGAATTCAAAACAAACACTCCAAACAGGTAATTAGTTTGTAATGCCTGACAGCCGAGCAAGGGAAAGCCTCTGGACTGAGTTTCTTTCGGCGTATTCTTCTCAGCAGTGGTCGTTTCGAAACGCTAGTAGCTTATCGATTTTGCAAATATTAAAAATAATAATATGACGTTCAGAAAGAGATACATGATATCCAAATTTGAATAAAATTCTATTTCATTTCATTTCATTTCATTTCTCCCTCGGCAAATAAATTTAGTTTTAGACATCCTTCGGGTAAACAGTTTACACTGTATAAGAAATAGGGAACACGCCTACTGGGATTCCCAGCGTACCCCGCAACCTTCACGCTGGAGGACCTGCATAATGCTACACTAAAGTAGTACAAGTAGCCCAGTAATGGGTCCAGAAAAATATATGATTGGGTGAACATCGACATGCTAAGAAGAAGATATAGGGATATCAAAATGTGGGTGAGATGCTTAAGGAGCATGATCTGCCCATAATATTGAACAAATTTCCCCAGAGGATGAACTGTGGTTCAAAAAATACAAAAAATACTTTCCAGAAAAAGTCGACCAGTTGATTGTTCATTTTGTATGGGAGGTCGATTATTTTTCGTATTTATGTATGTCCCCTGTGGAAAGTTGTTCAATGGCTTATCATGCCTCAAAGGTATTGTTGCCCCATTTTGTTATACGTTGAAAAAAATATGACAAATACATATATAGATAAACATCCAAGACCCGGACCAATCTGAAAAAGATAATTTTATATCTTGACCTGACTGATCAGGTGTGATGGCATGATGATCACTCAGCTACAGAGCTCGTTTATACCGCAATTGCCTAAGAAATCAGCTTTTAGCTATTTTTTTAGGCAATTGGGGTATTACAATACGAGTAGCGGTTATTACACCAACCGTTACTCGTATTGTTATGCACAGTAACAGTCCTGTAGCCGACAGCAACAAAGCAATCGGGACTCAAAGCAAATACTCTAAACCGGTAATTAGTTTGTTCTGTCAGACAGCTGAGCAAGGGAAAGCCTTACTATTACCTGTATTTGGATCTCCTTCGGCAAATATATAGAATTTAGATACCATTCTGATACACAGCTTAGATACACTGTTTGTTGCTGATTTTTAACCAATGAATTTTGAAGTAAAATTCTTCTTAATTTTCTTCTATCGAGTCGTAAAATGGCTATATATACACATTAAATATGTCTCGACTAGTGCTTTGCTACCGTGATTGCTCGTTAGTTCGCCTCATTCAGATCTTATTATATACATTTATTATTCAAATGAAAACTTTTTAGCGGCGTTGTCCACTTTTTGGGATAGATAAAAAATGTTATACTCGCGTCAGGACACGTGGCATTCCAAAATATTCAAAAATGTTCAAGTTTTCACTTCTGCCGGCACTCCCGGATCTCAACTCGTTGTTTTTTATTGGCTAACATATACGAAGGTAACGTTTATATCAATTATTTGATGATATTTTTACTTGGTAACATTGTGTGTACTGTGTTAAACTCTCTTTCTCTTTGTACGGCTGCTATAGTTAACGGATCGTATGGAAGCCAGCATTTCAATTTCTCATTACAGCGACGGACCTACAACGTAGAACCAGATGAAAACAGTCCACTCCCAACAGAGGTTTGCCTTGTCCATTTCATAGAGTAATCAACAATCAACTGCCAAAGGGAATTGCGAAATAGAGCAATAGTAAGCCTGTCTCTTAACTAATTACCCGAGAGTTTGCTTAAGACTCCTTATTATTGCTTTGTCGCCCTAGGCGTTGCGTAACAACACAAGAAACGTTTTGTTGTTTTCAGAAATGTTCACGGGTAATTGGGACATTGTTCTATTGCTATGTTTATGCGTTAAGATTACGAGTTAACAAACGTCCATGATATTCGGCATGTCATACATATATAATAATATAGGTAAGGTATGTGGGGTCTGTGCTACGCGCACAGGTGATTTTTATCTCCGTGACTATTATTTCATCATTCAAGTTCTTGGACATGTATGGAGATGTGCCATTGTGAATACGTATGCATCTCAATACTCAATGCTCATTTATTCATAATAATAATACACGTCATTACATTCATAGAATATATCATTTACCTATTTATCAAATAACACAAGATTATGTAAGAAATGTAAAAAAAAAAATTTTTTTTTCATTCTTATCCTTCCTATTTTTTGCAAATTTTTCTGACGTTATTGTCAGAAAAATTTGCAGAAATAAATAGGTTAAAGTTAAGAATTTTTAAATTATTTAAGTTAAGAATTATTCGATACCATATAAAGCTTTATCAACCAGCGATTCCTTGAGTTTTTGGGCGCTCCAATAATTTCGTCAGGCAGTCTGTTGCAGACATCCGATCCCATAAGCTCTAAGTATACATTTCAATGGAATGACCAAGGTCACGTGCAAGCTACGTATGCAATGCATGCTTGAGGTAAGCAATCTTGTGTTAAAATCAAAAAATAGGTGAGTAAACTTGTGTAAAAATCAAAAAATAAATATGTAATTTGTTTAAATTTATGTAAAAAAAAAGTTTATCTTTCTCTCTGAGAATTAAGAGCTAGGCTTGCGGTAAAAGCACATAGGTATGCCATTTATGGCAATAATAATAGGACTAACATAAAGTAACCTCGTGAATGCTTACAACCCATTAAAATTAATAATAGATCGGTTACTATTGATTTCTTCATTCACTCATTGTGAAAAAGCCAGTAGTGTGTAAGTTTTCTTCGAATCTATGATGACCGATGAAAATACTATTTGTACTACAAACTAAGAGATATGAGTAATATGAATTTGTTTAGTGTTTGTTATTACTTAGTGTATGTTTTTGTTGTTTTGCTTATTAAAATACAGTAACTGTTTTCAGTCATGATTTATTATTCTCGTATAAGATGTTTCTATACTTCTGTGTTAGGAAGAACTCTATCTAGCAACGAGCTCTAAAGCAACTTTTCGTCTCTAGTAAGTTTTCTTCTCTTTAATTTGACCATGAACCCTTACTTGCCCTATTTAACAACAAACTGAAGGATATTCTCACGCCCAAACTTCGATTCAACACGGCCAAGTTGATCAATTCGGCGAGCCAACAGCCCCCCAGGGAGTTGAATTTTCGCCATATTAATAACACTTGTTTGTTTTACCAATAACACCAGCATCCTACTAACATTTAACCCACGTGGTTAGCTTTCCAGGTAGGCTCTATCCCTTTTGCACTGACGTAGTTTTGATTAAGAGCAAGAGGGCAGGCATAAATTCCACCGCCATGAATCAATAACCTGGTTCACCCACACAGGGGCAGGTGTAGTCTTTACAACACACAAATAGGGATCTGCAGACGATATTTTGACGGGAGGCTGGCGTGCTGTTTAGAAATTACACGGACGACGGCGGAGGGCTCGTGACTATAGAATAGACTATAGCCAAAGGCATATCCCACAGCGTAGACGGAAAACGACCGATACTGTAATGTGATTTTGTGGTAGCTGGCTATTTTCAGAGATCAGGATTTACTAAGAACAAATTTTGAGTCGTTAAATCTTGTATTAATACCTACCTAGTAATATAGTAAAAAGTTTTATCTGAGAATAAGACAACAAGCATAGAAATTTCTATCTTTAGGTTTCCGTTCCGCATCAAACGAGCGAAACTTATCTTCTAAATCGAAGAGTTTATATACTATATTAGCACTTACATATGTAATGCCTTTTCTTCTAACTAAATGCTAAGAATAAAAGTGTATGTTGTTTGTTTATTGTTTTTTTCAATTCAGCTATACAGTTTTTTATGTTAAACAACAATCAGAAAATTGTGTATACATACAATGTTACTGAAAAAGACTGGAAAGACATAAAGATAACCGGGATTTACAGTATTGACAATAAAAAAAAGACAGCATTGGTCATATTTTTAAAATATATTCATCAACTTAAATCTTCTCTTAATGTCGTTATATGATATACTAGCTTTCGCCCGCGGCTCCGCCCGCGTCAATGTCGATCCCTCGGAAATAGTACTTTTTCCCGGGATGAAAGGTAGCCTATGTCCTTCTCCGTAGTCCAGAGAACTTGTATGCAAAATTTCATGATGATCGGTTCAGTAGTTACGGCGTGAAAGCGTAACAAACAAACAAACTCCCTTTCGCATTTATAATATTAGTTAGGATTAGGATGATACAAAAGGTAGAAATACTCAGTGAGCTAGCTTAACTTGTTTCTATGCATGAAAATAAACAGGCGACTGATCGCTACCAAGAACCATTTAATATTGTAACGTATTTAAGGAGAATTTTTAATAATTTAATTGGTAAATTTGTCTTGCTGGAGAAATGGCGAAGATATTTGCGTATTACAAGATAGATAGGCGACATGCAGCGACGATAAATGAGCGTAGAGCTACTCAAATTTGTTACCGCTGAGCCCGCTGGATAAAGTTATTTTGTGTTTTATTTACACGGTGTATGTGTAGTTCTATTTACAAAAATAAATGATAATGTTGTGTTTTTAATCGTAGTTTTTAATGTTATTACCATAGAATTAGGGGCCTTTTTTTAAATCTATAAAATATAGTCTCAAAGGTCTAAGAATCGGCCAACGTCTGTTTTTTATAGCGAAACTAAGCTCGTCGGGACAACTAGTCCTTATTAGCGGGTAGGAACTTTTTGAACGAATTCGCAGTAACAATTTGATGGCTTTCTTGGTGCTGTAGTTAACACGTGGAGCACCAGGTTCTATTCCCGGCGCGGGCAAATACTTGTACCTTATTTTCACAAGCATCTGTCGGCAGTTCTGGAGCTATACAAGGAGCAACCGTACGAAGTGTTTGCCGCAATATATTCAGAAAACACTAATCCCTACAAATATTATAAATGCGAAAGTGAATTTGTTTCTTTGTTACGCTTTCACGCCGTAACTACAAAACCGATCATCATAAAATTTTGCATACAAGTTCTCTGGAGTACGGAGCAGGACATAGTCTACCTTTAATTCCAGAAAAAGTACTGTTTTCAAGCGAACTACTTTGACTCGAGCAAAGCTGCGGGCGAAAACTAGTTGACCATAATCTCAAAATGTTTACACTTGAAATGGACAGTTGATTTTCCAGAAAAATCCGCGTCCAAAAGCGCTTTTCAAATTGTTCGGGTTACTCCTCAAGTTAAATGACATCCTGATCCTGTCACCCTCATTAAAACTAAAAGATTTCGGCCGTCAAAAACAGAATCCTTTCGCTGCTGGCTGGTGGGCCTCATTCAAAATTCGCAACAAATTAGCTATGCTCAGTGTTGGCTTCATTTCGCAAATTCCTCATTCTCGTAAGTTCTTGAGAACATTAAATTTTCACGAAATTGCTTTCAAACTTTTCCTCTCTCAATAAGCTCCAAACTCAATTTCCGAAGGCATAGTTTCGATCTCATAGTTGACTGTAGTATATTAATTTACCTGGTTACATTGTTTAGCCGTGTGGTATCCGGCAGAGTAGAATAGGACCACTCCAAGTCTTCCCGTGGATGTCGTAGAAGGCGACTTAGGAAATACAAGCTAAACAAAGCTTATAAACATCTAAGACACCTCTCCAACCCGTCTGGCCAGCGTGGAGAGTGTAGGCCAAGTCCTCTGGCTGCTCTAGCCAAGTATGGCCCTAGTAGTACAGAGAGGGTCGTGCTCCTGTAGTGGAGACTAAAAAGGACCTGATGATGATGATGATGATGATTGTTTGTGAATATAACGTTACTAAATTTTAACGGGCGGCGGCGATGAGACTGGTCAGCTCGTTACTCGCATCGGGAAATAGCTAAACTGCAAATATTATATTTGTTTTAGGGTTCCGTATGACCGAGTGACAAAACTGAACCCTTATAGGATTACTCGTGTTTCTGTGTTTTCGTCAGTCACGGCCTATTTGTTCTGACATTACGAGTCTGATTAAGGTCAAATTTGGCACACCTATAGATTTAAGTGACGACCAAACATGATGCGAAAATAAATATATTTTTATGTTTAGTGGTTCAGTTGGAGGTTGCGAATTAGAAAGTTAATAAAATGTCCCTTATATCAAATAAAAGGCCTTGTTGCGAGGATGGAAAGGCCATTTTTTTATAATTTTAGAATATACAGTTTTAAAGTTATTTAAGTAACTATACGTTATTGTACCATTTAACTCCGAAACTTGAAAAAAAAAATTGAGAAAAATACATAAAAATATTGGGGTTTACTTATATATTAAAGGAAAAAATAATTGAAGAAAATTACATTTATCGTAGGATTACGTACGAATTACTTTCCTCGCGAATTCGACTCGCCTTTAGCCAATTTTTAAATGTTTTCCAAGGAGTAAAAGTGTTTTCATATACAGATATAAGTGGTAATTCTCAACAGTTGAAAAAATTGAGGGGGTTTTAATTTGATACTTATATATATTTTTTAATGTATGACCACACATAATTAGTTTCAAATTTGAAAAAATGGATAAGATGAATGAGCCTAGTAGAGGACTAAAGATAGTAACAAAATATACGTTATATTCCTAGTTTTACGCTTTTCCAAACCTATTGTTCTACAGATAATCAAGTGTGTGCTTTAAATGGGACCATTTTAAAAGCATATTTTTTCAAATAAATAATAAAAAATATATTGCTTTATAAATGACGGAGTTTTGATATATTAAACATTAAAAAAACTACTGAATAGATAACCTCAGTCGGTTAAAATTAACAAAACACACTAATCCATTCCAGTTCAAAATTGTATTCCTTTTGATAAATAGCAAAACCACACATCAAATGAGGTTTCTTTTGTTTCAAATTGCCTACCAGGCATACTCATCCGCCGACCACTTTATCCGGGTGTCAGAATTGAAAATGAGGCGGTTCCGTAAACGGACCATTACCTACAACGTATACATAGTATATCCGCCGAGTGTACGAATATAGAGCCAGCCGGAGTCGCCTTAATAATTCAACAGTGCAATGCTTTTACAAAACCTGTCCACGTCAATCCTAATTTGGCTCTACCGATCGACTCGCTTTTGGAAATTGTCACTAGACAAACATAATGGAACTGTCCTGTGCTAAAACAGCTATATTCACCTTTAGATCGCTTGGTGTATATTGAATTTAAAAGTCCAGTCTATTGCTTCGTGTTATCGTTTTGGAGTAAGAGTAATAATTGCCTTTCAAATATTAATCGCTTTTGGAAATTGTCACTAGACAAACGTAATGGAACAGTCCTGTGCTAAAACAGCTATATTCACCTTTAGATCGCTTGGTGTATGTTGAATTTAAAAGTCCGGTCTATTGCTTCGTTTTATCGTTTTCGAATATTAATCGCTTTTAGAAATTGTCACTACACAAACGTAATGAAACAGCCCTGTACTAAAACAGCTATATTCACCTATGGATCGGTGTATATTGAATTTAAAAGTCCAGTCTATTGCTTCGTTTTATCGTTTTGGAGTAAGAGTATTAATTGCCTTTCGAATTTTAATCGCTTTTGGAAATTGTCACTACACAAACGTAATGAAACAGCCCTGTACTAAAACAGCTATATTCACCTTTGGATCGGTGTATATTGTATTTAAAAGTCCGATCTATTGCTTCGTTTTATCGTTTTGGAATATTAATCGCCGCTTGCTGTCTACGCTTCTGTCCCTTCCGGGTATCGCGCTCACTTTGACGGGTCACTTTTTGCGAGCTATTTCTGTTAAATGTTTTATTGAGTTAAATCTTCCAATCAAAGCTTTTTTGTTTTATTATTCTAGGTGAGCAGAGAAATTAACTTACCTGTTACGATTTTAGTTGCTTTTTAAGTATTTTAAAATAAACACTGCTTTTAGATAAGTTATTCGTTCTGACTTGACTGATGTCGTTTTGGAGAAATTATAGCTTTCCTTTTGAGTCACGGATGTTACTTCGATTTTTCGAAGGCTTGATACAACACTTAGAGGCCCTTTGAAGATGTTGATATCATGTAGTAGACTCCTACCAAAACCCGTTCCTGGAAAAACGAATCTATGATATCTTGCTGAATGAGGATCATAATCATGGCTGGATGAGGAACTCTTGTATTTTAAAAGAGAAGTTAGTGGACTATGGTATTGAAAGGTGGCCTAACTTGTCTAACTTGGCCTAAGGTCAGATACCTGCCATAACCATAATAATTGGTAGATGGTGCCTTGCCGCCCACTGGATGGCCCCTCAAACTAGCGTACTGTTATAGCCGGCAAAAGGGGACTCAGGGTGTTCATAAATGTGCACTTTACACACTTCCCCGTTTAGACTAACACATCGCATGACTTAGCTGGATGATAAACCAGAGAGTCCTGCCAGTCCTTTTGGGTTTACATCCAATGAATACACGTCGGAAGCGACTGCTTTTACCGACATTCTATCACTCGGGTCCTTCTCACCTACAGCTTGCTAAAAGCTGCCCTGTACCCAAAATAGTATGATTTATTATTATAAATTTTATTTCAAATCTAGTTGGGATAGATGCACTGTTTTTATATAACTCTCGCCCCCACCATCTCGCTGTCTACGTAGACACAAGGACTAAATATCCCGTTTCACGTCTTTTAACCCAGCGAGCATGTCACACGTTAAATAATATCAAATTTCATCCATAAATAGGTATGTTACAAGTCGCAGGGTGGGCATCTTGCGAGCCGTTTGACAGCTTGCGACCAACAAATCCAACCAGCCTATTTGCTTACTTAGTGTACAACGTTTTGATAGTGACTTCAAAATACATTACTTTTTATTATTCTTATATAAAAAATATCAATCATACGAAAGCCGCAATGTATTTTGAAGTGACTATAAAATTTTTTACGCTGAGCTAGCAAATAGGCCGGCAGACAAAATCGAGGTTAGTACCTTGAAATCGTATAAATTAATAGGGGTGTAGCAACACCAAAGATAAAACATTTTCATACGCAATTTTGGCATTAAAATGATAATACAATTTCAATATTTTATTTTACGCACTTACAAGCTTTCAGAATGTCAAACACATCTAATGAGTATATTATTTAAATGTAGAGTACAAAAACCTTAGACAAAAACGAATGATATTCAGTAAAATAAAAGCCTTATACTTTAAATAATGTTATTTAAAATACAAGGGTTTTAAAAATGATGGACTAAAATCATGTTGATTTATTAATCGTTCATCATAAATCCAATACTACTAGTAAATTTGCACGTTGCATATTAACTAAATGCAACATCGGTAATTGCAGCGCGTACATAGCGTTTTTTTCCCGACGTTTTAGCTAGGTTACACGGACCTTGACGACCGAGATCACTGAACGACCATGGTCATTGGATGACCGTGGTCACTGGACGGCCGTATTCACAGGACGACTATGATTACTTGCCGACCAGGGTTACTGGACGACCGTGGTCACTGGACGACCGTGATTACTGGACGATCGTGATCACTAGACGCCCGTGGTCACTTGACGTCCAGAGTCACCGGATGACCATGATCATTGGTCAACTGTGTTCACTGGGCTTTACATTATATAAATCATTAACTACATAGTATAAAACAAAGTAGCTTTCCTCTGTCTGTCCCTATGTATGCGTAGATCTTTAAAACTATGCAAGAGAAAAGTTTTTATGTGCAAAGCCGGGGTCCGGGTCGCTTGTACATTATATATACCTATGAAACTTTAGTTCGCAATCCCGACACAATGTTGCGTGAGTAACACTTTTTATAGATAATATCTAAAACTAATTTAAATCCACTATAAGCATAACGATATTTGTACATTGTGGGAATCAGAAATAGTGGTAAGTACGAGTAGCTAGTCCCTCTACTTTTTGTAATAATCGCTAGATACTTACTGTGACAAATAATTAATACTCGGTGTATTTTGATTACTTTATGTAACAAATACTATGAAATAGAAGTCGATATGTTTTATAACTTTACAAATAAATTAACCTTTATATATTCACATAAAGCAGGCAATATTATTACATTAGTCTGACTGTAACTTCACAATATTGTTTAATCGACCGCCCCTGGCAGTCAGACAAAACAAATCAAAAAGTAATAAAACGTCTCATTCGTTTGAAATTAGAACGAATGAAGTGCTATAAAATCTCATATAAAATAAGCCCTTTGGTTTGAACATGAACACAATTTGATTTTAAAATAAGTTTTATTTTTTTAATGCTTTTATTATGAGCGATTCACACTGAAAAGTGCTTCCCGAGGCAATAAAGCGATGAAATCTTCTTTAGTTTAAGAGTACCTCGTTTCATTTTACTTAAGTATACAAAATTTTACCTTAATTGGTGCAGGATAGTCACTCAAAATTGAGTTTTTGAACTTTTTGTGTTTTATGCTAGAGTAACTGTACCAAAAACCACAAAAAGCCAAAGTAACTGCACTTGCTGACCCGCTCGCTAAGCGTAGTGAGTATGGAAATATCCTCCTATGGAACGAATAAACCGAAGGGGAAAGCTAAATCCAGCAGTGGACTTCTAACGGCTGAATGATGAACTGTACTAAAGGCTACTTTCTTCTATTTACATGACTTTAGAAAGAAATGCAATAGGTACATAGTAAACAAAAAAAAAACAAAAAGAAAGTCGCGAGAAATATCATGTCACCCTTGCTTCGGAAGGCACGTTAAACCTTTGGTCACAGCTGTCATCATTGAAAACAACTACTTTCAATGAACAACTATTAAGCTATATCAAATGCTTTAGACAGCTTGAAACATCTGACACCAATGTTGGCCAATTACACACACACAAAAAACAAAACAACATTGTAAAGTTCTATAATCATCTTAAATCAACAAATCCTTATCCTTACTGATATTATAAATTCGTAAGTGAGTTTGTTTGTTTGTTTATTTGTTTGTTTGTTTGTTACGCTTTCACGTCGTAACTACTGAACCGATCATCATGAAATGTTGCATACAAGTTCTCTAGAGTACGGAGAAGGACATAGGCTTACATCCCGGGAAAAAGTATCATTCCCGAAGGATCGACATTGACGCGGGCGGAGCAGCAAAAGCTAGTTTTAAATAAAACAGAAGTACCTAAAAAGTTACAGACAAGATGTTTGCTAAGTAAGACAAGCGATTGCAGTCGACGCGTAGTAGATTGTTTAAGTTTCAAGTTCGCACTTGCATTCCGGTTCATTTGTATTAACTGGCGTCGAGTTTCTTTAATTTTAGATGATATAGCTTAATAGGGGTGGTAGGGATCTACCTCCTAGTGGTCCACCCCGGGCAACGTTGTCTCTGTTTCTACAGCGACAGCGGCTGAAGATCCCTCGAAGCAGGTGGTAGGCTCTATATGCAATCGCAATGAGTCGCCTGGCTTGCGACCACCCTCCTGCCGAAGACCACCGCCAAGCGATTTAGCGTTCCGGTGGCGCGCAGGAGTGCCAGTGCCATTGGAGAAGGGAAAAAGGTCAGTTGCGCAGCCCGGAACCAGTCAGACATTGGGCGATGTTGTATCGGGTAACTCAACCTGGATGCTAGCGGGATCCCAAGCACGGTCTTTAGCCGTAGGCCGACCGCCGGTAGTAGGGGGCCCAAGTAGCGCACTAGCCATGCGCAAAAGGCTGCCCCACACAACGGTGCATAATCCCGATATGGTCCATCGTGCCAGTTGGCGACTGGAAGGGAGGACCCGGTGGTCATACTCGGGGGGGTTGGGGCGTCCCCGCAGCCACCAGATTGGGTTCCCCACCGAGCAGCCTAGCCCAACTGTTGAGTTGTTTTGGTTTACCTAGCAGCGCCTCGTCTTTTTCTTCTTCTTCCCCAAAACACTCCAAAAAATGCAAAATAAGAGAAAGAAAAATAAGGTTAAAAAACGGCTGCACTTCCTCCCAAAAAAGGTGCACCTCACTAACATCCGAGGATTGCACTCAAACCTTGATCCAGTCCACCACCACCTCGAGACCGAGAAGCCGCACCTATTTTTTCTCACGGAGACGCAGATTGCTACACCATCGGACGTGGCGTACCTCAACTACCCGGGATACTCCCTTGAATATAAATTCAAGAAGTATGCTGGGGTCTGTGTGTATGTCCGCGATGACATTTGCTATCGGCGTCTCCGTTGCTTTGAAGTTTCTGGTTTTTCTGCAATCTGGCTTCTGGTAGATACAGGAGTAGATAAAACCATATACGCTTGTGTCTATCGTTCACACTCTGGTGACCAGGAGACAAGTAAGCTATTTGACCACCTCATGGAAATGGCAGATAAGGCCCAACAAAGGTTTCCTACGGCGGAATTAATTTTTCTGGGGGACTTTAATGCCCATCATAAAGAATGGTTGTTCCCGTTCCAGAAAACTGACCATGCTGGAAGAGAGGCACGCAAGTTTGCATTATCGCTTGATCTCTCCCAGCTGGTGCAGGTGCCGACGAGAATACCTGATGTTGTTGGACATACACCCAACTGTCTTGACCTGCTGCTGACAACAAACCCAGACACACACTCAATAGTGGTCTCTGCCCCATTGGGCACGTCTGACCACTGTCTTGTTAAGTCCATATCGACCAGCTCTTCTCCAGATGAAAGCCCTAGAGGCACAAGAAGAGTCTGGCGTTATGAGTCAGCAGACTGGGATGAGATGCGGCATTTCTTTGCGTCTTATCCCTGGCGTCAAATGTGCTTTGCATCGAGCGACCCCTCCATTGCGGCTGATACGATTACGGACGTGATTCGGCAGGGAATGGAATATTTTATTCCGTTCTCCGACATTCCGCTCGGTTACAGAGCCCGGCCTTGGTACAATGCGGAATGCGCACGTGCAGAAGCACAAAAAGAATCTGCCTACCAGGCCTGGGTCCAAGCTCGTGATCGCGGGATTCGTGCTAGGAGGGTTCGATCGAAGAAAAGAGCATTTAATAAAGCCGCCAGGTCTTGCAAGCGGGTGATCCGCAAGGCTCGTTTCGACCATATCAGTCGCGTGGGATCCAGATTAGCATCTTACCCACCGGGAAGTAAGCAGTTCTGGTCCTTATCGAAATCTGTCGAAACCAACTTCTGCCGTCCTATGTTGCCTCCCCTACAGAAACCTGACGGTTCTCTGGCTCACTCCGCTGTAGATAAGGCTAACCTTTTTGCCTCTCTATTTGCGAGCAATTCTCGTCTCGACACTGGCTCCAAACAACCACCTTCAATTCCTCGCTGTGATTCTACGATGCCGGAGGTCACCATACACAATAAAGAGGTACGAAGAGCGTTACAGAGTCTTGACGTGAATAAAGCTAGTGGTCCAGATGGCATACCAGCTAGAGTCCTTAGGTACTGTGGTCCAGAGTTGTCTCCTATACTAACACGATTGTTCCGCCTTTCCGTTGAAACAAACACCGTACCTAAATCCTGGAAGCTTGCCAACGTGCAGCCGGTCCCCAAAAAAGGTAGTCGCGCTGACCCCTGTAATTATCGACCAATTGCCATCACCTCCATACTTTGTAAGGTTATGGAGAGAGTACTCAACAACAAGCTGCTGACGTACTTAGAAACTAATGATCTGCTCAGTGATCGTCAATACGGCTTTCGCCGGGGACGATCGACTGGCGACCTTCTAGTGTATGTCACGCATTGTTGGGGTGAGGCCATTGAGAAACACGGCGAAGCTCTCGTAGTGTCACTCGACATCTCGAAGGCCTATGATAGGGTTTGGCATGCAAGTCTGCTAAGCAAGCTTCCTGCATACGGTATCCCTGCAGGCTTTTGTAGCTGGATATCTGACTTCTTGAGTGAACGGTTGATCCGAGTAGTCATTGACGGCTGCTCCTCAGACCTCATGGCTATTGATGCCGGTGTTCCTCAAGGGTCTGTTCTCTCCGCGACTCTTTTCCTGCTACACATCAACGACATGCTGTCACCTGGCGTAGTCGCTTACGCAGATGATAGTACAGTCATGGAGAGATATTTGACCAGCGCTGGGGCTAGCGGAGCAGAAGTTTGTTCAGAGAGAGAGGCCATGGTAGAGCGTGTAAACTCGACCTTAAGCTCAGTGTCCCAATGGGGTGACAGAAATTTGGTTAGTTTCAATGCTACCAAAACACAGGCGTGTTTGTTTTCCGCAAAAAGGAGTCCTTTTAACTTGTCTCCTACTTTCCGTGGTATTTCTCTACCTTTGGCAAATGAGCTTGAACTCCTCGGCATGAAGTTGTCTTCTGACCTTAACTTCGGCACTTCCATCGAAACCAAAGCTCAAACAGCGGCCAAAAAGCTAGCCATCCTGAACAAGGTTAGGCGATACTTCACTCCAGGACAGCTCCTTACACTTTATACGGCGCAAGTCCGGTCATGCATGGAGTATTGCAGCCACCTTTGGGATGGCTCAGCCAAATATCAACTTGCCGCATTGGATTCGGTGGACCGCAGGGCCAGGAAATTAATAGGCGACCAAAGACTCATAAAAAATAAACTGCAAAGTCTTAGCCATAGACGCAAAGTCGCCAGCTTATGTGTCTTTTACAGAATATTCTTCGGAGAGTGTGCTCAAGAACTGCACGAACTCATACCACCTTCTCCTTTCTTCTATCGGACGGTCAGACGCACTGCTGGGTACCATCCTTACCTGGTTAAAATTCCTAACATTCGTACCAAGCGCTTTTCATCTTCTTTTATTATGCGCACAGCTAAGGATTGGAATTCATTGCCTGCGTCTGTGTTTCCGAGCGCATATAACCTGAATCTTTTTAAAGTTAGAGTGAATAGGCTTCTTCTGGGTGAACTCGCTCGATCCTAGACCATATCTTTGCCTTTGGCCTAGATTATGGTCAAGAGTAAACTCATTTAATATAAAAAAAAAAAAAAAAAAGATGGCTTAGTAGTCGTGAGCACTAATATGTAAGTTAAGTAACCCTGGGCGCAGTCTCCACTGTGATGGGTGACCACAAGGTCTGTTCGGCCTCTTTGAGACTACTGTGTATAATGTAAAATATTATCATTGCACACTCGATCGCTAACATAATATGTTCCAAAAAATAATAATGATTTTTGACAAACAATTCGCGAGCTCTTCCGTACTTTGGAAGATATGTTAAGTAGTTGGTCCCGGCTTTCATCATTCATGGCAATTGTTAAGCTTATGTCAGATGGTTTTAAGCTGCTTGAAAGTCTGACATCAGTGTTGGCCACTTACACACCGAAAAACAAGTTAAGCCTGTAAATATTTGTACACTTGCAAGTGTGAGACTTTCCATGTGCAGAAAATATCAATTATCTACAGTATAATATATTAAATTATAATTTAAATAGTTTGAAAAAAGTGGGGAGTTATTGAGATACAAAAAAAGAACTGCCTTATTTACCGAAACAAGGAACTTCGTGACTTATGTTATGATTTCTGTCAGAAATCTTTGTAGACAAAAAGTTCTAAGCCGGTTCAGATTGAAGTTTCTACGATCAAATTGCACTCTAAAATAACGGTTTACTTATGTACCTCTGAGAATCAATGGCAAAAGCCTTTGGAGAGCAGTAACTCTCATCTTTTGCCTTATGGGTATTGTACGACTCGATAGAAGAAGAAGAATAATATAATTTCTACGATCACTCTAAAACCGAAGTGTTAGCTTAATGTACAGGAATTCAGTAACAGCCAAGAAGTTAACACGGCAGGACTGCAGCCGACGCGTCGCAGATTGTTTAAGTTTAGAGTTCGCACTAAACTTGCATTTCGGTTTATTTAAATTAACTTGCGACGAGCTTCTTTAGTTTTGTTGTGTCCTTAAATACTTATAGACTTGGAAAGTCTCAGTAGCAAAAAGGCTAATCTAATGGCTAGACAATTTAGACTATAATTGTAAAGAAAAATGGTTTGTATGTTTCTTTGTAATAGATAAATTTAAAAACAACTGGACCGTTTTTACAAATTCTTACACCAATAAAAAGCTACATTATCGCGGAATAAGTTTTGCTATTAATTATTGTTTTAAAAATAGAACTTTAATGATAATTTTATAAATATAAACAAAGATATCCAAAATATACCTATAATCACTACATAGTAATAAACAAAGTCACTTCCTGCTGTCTGTCTGTCCCTATGTATGCTTAGATTTATAAAACTACGCAAAAGATTTTGATGCGGCTTTTTTAAGAGATTCAATCCTCTTCGAGGTGAGGTTTATATTTTTAATTTTCTGCTCCATATTAGTATCGTCATTGCACCCGTGCGAAGCCGGGGCGGGTCGCTAGTTGGTAATAAAATGCATACTAAGCTTAAAAATACACTGATTAGAAAAAAAATTGCCGTTTTCTTTAGCCTTGAATAGCATCTTACACTGTTCGTGCAGAATTAATACTATTTACTAAAATACATCTTAACAGCCAAGAAGTTAAGTAAGGCAAGCGACTGCAGTCGACGCGTAGCAGATTGTTTAAGTTTCGAGTTCGCACTTAACTTGCATTCTGCTTCAATTGAATTAACTTGCGACGAGCTTCTTAAGTTGCTGTTATAGCTAGGTACGCTGTAAATACTTAAAACTTCAGAGATATGTCAATAGGTAAATCACGCCTACCAAAATTGTGAGTACGGTAGGCGACATTGGCACAAAAAACAAGAATTCGTAGTATGGTTTGTCCACAGCGGATAGGAAAATCCTTCATATAGAAAAAACCTAAAAAAACCGACCTCAAACATACTACAGAACCACTTTGTTTGCATATTCTATTAAATACACAATTTTTAAATCGGTTCATAAATGACGGAGTTAACTTATGAGGTTACAAAAATAAATAAAAAACCATGTAACTGAATTGATATCCTCCGCCATTTTTAAAGTCGGTTAAAAATAATTAGGATCAAATATTGAATTTCGGTTTGATCCCAATCATTCTCAATATGTAAAAACGGTATTTTGTATGCCTTAATAAATAAATATATGCGGACAAATCACACAGATTGAGTAAGTTCGAGACTTGTGTTATGGGATACTAACTCAACGATACTATATGTTATAACAAATACATATATAGATACACATCCAAGACCCAGGCCAATCTGAAAAAGATAATTTTCCATCTTGACCTGACAGGGGATCGAACCCGGGCGCCCTCGTGTCGCAGGCTGGCGTGTTAGCCACTGCGCCACGGAGCTCGCAAAAAAATAATGATATATTTTATATCTACAACAAACATACTATATTATGCTGCTAATGTTATTGATGCAAATAGCACAGCATTTCTATTTTGATTCTTTATTCCAGTTACACACCCACAGTTATGCTATATTCGACTTATCTACTTAGTAATGGATAAGCTATATATAAGTATATAGTATTTATATACGTATAGCCCAAAATCTGAGAGTATATATTTACTATAAGTAAACAAACAGTATCACGATATCTGTTTCAGGAACACGGCTAGGGCGGTGACGTCACTAATGCAAATTAACCCAGGCACAAGTTCAGGTGTGAACGCCAGGAGTTAAGTTAGGCAATCTGAGGCAAGTCACTTAGTCTGCAATGCTAGATCAGTTTATAACTAGATGCCATTGTCTTGGTTTAGACTGTTAACGAAGAATACCCTTTCTGTAAGAAAGTTATAATTATTTAACACAAAGAGATTAAATTAAAAATCAAAACCTTTTTAATAAATCACATTTTAAATGATCTAATTTAGTAAGTAGTATTAACTAGCTTGTGTAGTGTCGATCCCTCGGGAACAGTAGAATTTTCCGGAATAAAAGGTACCCCATGTCCTTCTCCGAGTCTCAAACTATCTCCATAACAAATTTCATCTAAATTGGTTCAATGGTTGAAGCGTGAAAATAAGACAGACAGACAGAGTTACTTTCACATTCATAATATTAGTATGTAAGTATGGATTAATATGGATTAATGTTCAAAAGCTACAGACTACAAGCGTTTCGGAACGACCACCGCAAAGAAGAAACGCCAAAAGAAACTCTTTTCAACAGTATGAGACCAGTGCCGATAATTTTTGAAACATATTTAAATAATAGTAACCCATTACAAATGAAAGAGAATACACCAAATATTAAAGGAAAAATTACGGGCGATCTGAGGTCGGGAAGTGGGAGGGGGTGATTTGAACCTGGGAATTTAAGTCGCAGGTTCAAATCCCACCTATTATATATTATATTATTTAGTTATTTATATATCTCCCTTAATTTAATAAGCGTATATCGGAGTTAAGATACATATCTATTGTTTTTAAAGTCCACATAATGTATTTATGTTAATTTATTTCGCTAATAGTCGGATCTTTGTTTTTAGCTTTATCTTGTATTTTCCGCTCCTTATCTCCCAAACAACTCAATTATTTAAAAAATAACTGTCTAGTGTAGGTATGTCAAAGCGTCCAAGGAAAGCGTGAAGTGCTCCTTTGATCTTGTCTGTCCCGCACTTGGAGATGGAATCCCGGTGATAAATTTATTTTTATTACATTTGCATTGACAATATCTTGTTCTCATGTTTATTAAGTTGACGAGACCCGAATTTATTTTATGGAATAACGTAATAGGTAGAGACTTAAAATTTTCACAGAATGTGGATATCTATTGCCTCTATGACAACAAAATAAAATAAAAATTATTAAAGGCAAGTCAGATGTTAGACGAATAAGTAAGACCAAAAGAGCTGAAGGCCCAACCTTCTCCCCCCCCCCCCCCCCCCATTTCCTCCATCCCATCCAGGCCGGCAACGCTCCTGTTACACCCTGGTGTTACAGTTGTAACGCTTTCCATCACGAGACTCGCTTGCTCGTTTGCCATCCTATAACATAAAAAAACTGCTTGTCAGGTGGTTACAGGTACGACTTAGGGTACGTGCGCTTGGCCTCCCAAGCTGCTACTCTTTTTTTCCCCCAATCACACAAGTGAGTAGTATCCCAGTACCTTAATTTCCTTCCGAGATCCAACAAATTCCCATCCTTTTCCAACGTCGAAAATGTTTCCAATGGGCAGCAGTGTCGGAAGCACAAGAAGCCAAATAAACTGCGCTCGCTAATCCGCCTGCCAAGCGTGGTGGTATGGCAATATCCTCCCATAGATCTAAAAATCTTAAAGAGAGGCCCTTGTCTAGCAGTAGACTTTTTGCGTCTTAAACGACGACGGCACTAAAATAAAACAAACCGAGCTTTGATTTCTTACTGGATGTGCCTACATAAATTTTAAAACAATTTCTCGGGTATTTTACATCGCTATTGATTTTTAATTTGCGCGGTTAAATCTAGATTGCGCAATCTGATTATTAATGGCGCAAGGGCCGGGGTCGGCGTGGCAGTACATTAAACACACCTAAAGTAACGTCAAGGGATAATGGCCCTTATTTAAGAAAAACCGACACGTACGGCCGGGAAAAGCTGCGTGGAGGGAAAGTGCAAAATATTGTTAGAACCGTATAGTTTTGGAATGTAATAATATTTGCGCAGGGCTATTCATATTAATCGTTTGATACCTTAATCTGCGGTACCTTAGGTAATGTTTGGGGTTTGTTTTAATTATGGGCATGCCTTCTCTCGCATTAGTTAGTTTAATAATTTGCATACGATCGTTGTACCCTTTCAAAAGCAAATAATTCGTGTCAGTTTATTAGAACTTATTTATTGACCAGTGTTTGATTTGTTGTTTTTATTTTATCCAATATGCTTTTATAATACATTGTGTGAATTTATCACCAAAATTCCCTGGAGGGGATTCCTGGAGGGGATTTCTGATTCAGCCCGTTAAAATGAACAACTTTTCATAACCTGTTTAACTATTGTGTCTGGTATTACGCGTGACGCACAGAATGCATTTATGCGCAGATCTGCGCATCGTTATACGACAGGTTAAGTGATTTAAGAATATAAAATTTATGGTGGAGCTCAACTGCAAGCAATCATTTTCTACTATGAAAAATAACCTGGTAATATCAAGTTCGTAATTTCTTCCTTACATTGTATTCCACTCGGAATGATCCACAATTAACGTATTATTGTTGGGCGATATTATTGTTACATCTCGTAAATTTCGCCCGAATTGGGGTACTAAGATACACTCCTGATATCATAAACATTTCAATTAATTAGAGTTCCTTGTCAGGAGACCATCCGAGGGCTCCCTTTGATTCGCAAACTTTATGTTTACATTCGAGAGTTTGCACCCTTATCCTCATTTTAACTGTCTTACGTATTTGCGTCCTAAAGGACGTATTTTGAAACAATTTGTGATAATGAAAATGACAACAGTTTAATGCAAGTTGTGTTAAAGTTTTAAGGCAATTATTTATGCGGATACCCATTACAAAAAGTATAGGTACATGTACAAACAGGTATTATATATTATACATTTATATACAACACATTACATAGGTCAAAATATATACGTATTATATATTTTTTGTAATGTGTTTACGCATGGTAGACTATGATGATATATGGAGTAGCATTTTGACAAAATGATGACCCATAAATCGTTAGCGTGTAGGGTGTCCGAGAGCGAGGTGGGTCGAATATATTGGAAAAATCGCGAAATATGGATTAGTAAGGCACAAGATTGAGATGGACGACGGACGTGCATTGAAAGAGGCCTATACTCAGTGGGATATAGAAAGCTGTCGATGATGATGATGATTATAATGACGGAAGAATATATGTTTATTTCAAAGCCTCATGATAAACATACATCCAGAGAACGCTTTATTTGTAAAGAAAAAGAAACTTTATTTTTGTATTTAAAATATTACTGTAAAATATTCCACAATATTAGCTAACGTAAGTGCTACTAAATAAGAACCCTAATATCTTACCTCTATCTCAAGTAGATCATCTTGTGACACCAAGCAATATTGATATCAAAGGCATAACACACATATCTTACGTTATCAATTCTATATCCTTAGGTACTAAGCACATTCCGTTAACTAGACGAGAGCCCAGAGTTTCAAGTCTGTTTGAAAATTGAAATTAGGTATTTAATATTCTACAAATTTCATCTCACAAAAATCTTTCATTTTACTTACTCCTAGTTGAACACAAATATGACGATTATAACTTTTCTTCTTCGTCTTCCATTGTTTCTTAAACGTATTAGTTAATGTCTTTAATGGCTCGTCTATATGTTACTGCTTATCTACAGGGTGATTGACATGATTTTTATTTAACTGGCAACATTTCAATGTTGGGATCAGAATCCCTAATAGAATATATACATCCCCAAGAAAAAAAGATAACTTATAGAAAAAGCTTAGACTTTCCATAGAAATTTGTCCCGTTGATCGGTGAATTTATATGAGAGGCTCAATGTTTTTCATTATTTTTGTGTTTTTGCTGTAGGATTATATTCTTTTAGGGATTCCGATTCCATCACCAAAACACTGCCAAGTAATTAAAATTCACCTGTATAAAGCTTTGTCTCCACAAAATGAATAGTGGGCTACTGACAGCACGTACCAATCTCTCCGTCCGACCGTTATGTAAAGGATTTGTCTCTCGTTTTATTACCTGAAGTAATACTGCCTGACAGCACCAATTCTCTAAATCATCGGGGTCTTTTCAGATGATATTACTAAATTTTCCATGACCAACGCAGAAACTAAATGAATCATACATTATTTACGTAAATACATTTGAATAAAATACAATACGTAAACGCGGAAAGCCCAAAAGAGCGAAAGACGAGCATCAGTTCTATCGGAAAGACTAGATCTTCAATTAACTTCATTAGCCTTCGACCGCAATCGTTAGAACAATGAACGAGAGCCCTTTGCCCTGCAATGGAACAGCATGGGCTAGAAATAGGACTAAAAAACAATACATCTGAAATTAAAGAGGGTTTTCTGAAAGTGGCAGTGGAACTGGCGCGTTGGTTTCGACATTCGCGTTTGGTATGCTGTTATTGACCAACAATGTGTTGTTTTTTTAATGATATGCGACATAAAACAAGCAAACAAGACACTTGATGGTAAGCGATCAACGCTGCCCATGGAGAACTGCAACACCAGGGTGTGACAGCAGCGTTGCCGGCCGGGTAGGAGGAAATGGGGAAAGGATGGGCCTCTCTCACTCACCGAACAAAGCATAGAAGCGGTTCAAGGAGTTGGAGAGGACGCTGGACATAGGGGAGAACATGAGGGGAAAAGATGGGCCTCCGGCTCTCTTACCCACATAGCTGGTGATCGAGCAAAGTGGCGCAACTTGGGAGAGACCTACGTCCAGCAGTGAACTGCCGCAGGCTGCTATTGATGATGATGATATATAAAAATACCCTCATTTCTAGAATTAAAATTTTCAGCCTTTCATCGGACCGTAAATTACTATGTAAAACAACATTCAAACCCACAAAACCTTAGAATCAGATGATTTCGCGCGAATAAATTAAAAGCCCGAACAGCCATAAATTGTTCATAATTAATACTGTTAGGAACTGTACTTTAGGAGTACAATAGATGAATCGTCGCGATTATCTTGTTCACTTTGTTATTAGGTAGTTGGCAAACAAAGGCGGTAATTAGTGGGATGTTACGATGAATAATCTGTTTGATATCTTCCGTCCTCGTAATTTATTTATAACGTGTCTTTAGGCTCATTATTCCCCTTATTACGGGCTGGGATTTCAGATACATCATTTTTGTTATGGCGTATAAATGAGGTTGAAAGGGTATAGAATGGTATATTTGATTAGAACGTTACTTTGAGGAATGTATTGAGAAGAGGCGAACTTTTTCGTGTATTTATTGCACTGAAAATAGTACAATCTGTGGTAAAGTGTAGGTTCAAAGGTTTAAGTACACATGAGTAAGGTAGTGCATTTCAACATCAATAATCGGGAGGCCGGGCGCGCATACCTGATGCCATCTAGACCTGCAACCACCAGCCAGCCAAGTAGTTGAGGTTATCAGTCCTGACCTAAGTTAAATAACATATATACATATACTAGTATAAATTCAAAAACCAAGCTTACATTATTCACGTATTTGACAGTCGTATAAAAAAGATTTTTTTTTTAAACAGACTTTTATCTGCATCACTTTGAAGTTTCACTTTACAATAAGAGTCATTTGTGAGTTATTTTCAACTAGCCCTTTAAATTGGTATCCATATTGTTGGAGTGCATCGAAAATAGATTTTTCGCCATCTTGGGTGTGGATTTAGTTGTTGTAGTACCCCCCATGTTGGATTTAGAATGACGTCAAACTAAACGAGCATACAAAACTTCAGCTTGATCGGTGGAAGATATCTGCTACAAAATTGAGTTGCAAGGTACTATCCGACATAGTTACATACATACATTCATTGCAAGTTAAATTAAAGCTTGTAGAAAAGGATTCATCACTAAACGAATTATTTGCTTTTACGAAACAGGCACCCGAAAATAATTTCTAGACTAAAATGGAGAACTTAATGGCTTTACAAAGTGATTATCCAACTCATTCTACTCCATGCATGTAAGGCTTCAAACTTTGCATTCTCATTATAATAATTTGAAGAACGTGGAAAATATGCTAACTTGAGTTTAACTTAATATTCTATTAAGCTTTTATGAAGCGTGTTTTGAGAAGTATTACATACTTAATTACGTTCTCTGATTAAGTTAAAAGTACTTACTGTAATAGGAGAACGAATTTGTTAGTGAAATAGTTAAGTCCGTCTTAATTGGAAAGTTGTTATTATTTTGTTTCTTACAAACAATATGAGCTGGCCATTCGACTGCCCAAAAAATGAGTTTTCAAAGCTCATATTGTATGTAAGCACTAGCTGTCACCCGCGTCTCCGCCCATGTTAATGTCGATCTCGCGGGTTCAGTACTTTTTTCAGGGATTAGGGGACGGAGGAAAGGTAGCCTATGTTAATCCAGGTAACTTATCTGTGAGCAAAATTTCGTCAAAATCCGTTGGCTGGCAGTGTGTCTATACGTACTCGCAAACTTTCGCGTTTATATGTGTACTAAATAAAAAAAATATGTATATGAGTAAAATGAACTGTCTGCGTCTGTACTCCCAGACAAGTACAGTCCCGGGACATTAAAAAGTAGAATAAATGGGTATTTCTTGGATATGGGCATTTCTTGGATATGGGCATGTATCAACTTCGACTTCATCATCACTTACCATCAGGTGAGATGGGAGACAAATGTCTACTTCAACACTTAGTACAAAAAATAATGAAGTATCAATGTATGCATGTAAAAAGAAAGAGTGAAATAGTTGGAAGTATCCGACTAGTCAGAGGTGGCACAGAATAGGAAAGAATGGCGCACTTTAATGTCGGAGGCCAATATCCACTTCGGGTCGCTGAGCCAGCGAAGTAAGTAAGTAATGTATGCATGTATGCGAGTTTTTGTGTGAGTGGTATCGATAGAATATTTATGTTATCTAAGCACGGAGGGGCTCAAGAATATTTGACACTTGTGGTCATCCATCGCAGTGGGACCACGCCCGTATTGCATTGTGTAAAAAATGTACATGCAACAAACAAAACTTGAACTTAAAAACCGGCCAAGTGCGAGTCGGACTCACGCACGAAGGGTTCCGTAACGGTATCTATGAAAACGGCAAAAAATCATGTCTGATGTATGGGACCCCTCCTTTAATATTAATTTATTTTTACTTAATTATTTATTTTTAAACTGAATACCTATATAAAAATAAATATTCTGTGAATATTTCAAGCGTATACATGTTGCCGTTATCAATATCCAGCGAAAAGAAGCAAAAAAATCACGTTTGTTGTATGGGAGCCCCCTTAAATATTTATTTTATTATATTTTTTAGTATTTGTTGTGATAGCGGCAACAGAAGTACATCATCTGTGAAAATATCAACTGTCTAACTGTCACGGTTCATGAGATACAGCCTGGTGACAGACGGACAGACAGACGAACAGCGGAGCGATATTAATAGGGTCCCATTTTACCCTTTGGGTACGGAACCCTAAAAACGAAAAATTACTTTAAATCTGATGCACTTCAATCTACACTACAAACTAAAGCTGTCTTACCCGCTTTCCTGAGATAGATAGCATAGCCGTATCCTTGATGTTGTGGCAAATTGCTTTTAGGGTGGGTGATGTACCAGTAAATGTGTTACCCTGATGGAGTAATAACGCAGGTACTCTAACATTAATGCGCTCTATTAAAAATCGATGTGTCTCCGCCTAAGACGTCTCGGCGTTTTCGACAGAAATTCTAAATTTAACTGGTTCGCTGTAATTAGACGCTCGAAAACTGATTACAACGTAATATTGTAATTATTTTCCGTAATTAATCTTCTTATCGAATTGTAATTAAGATATATATTGTTGGCCTTATTGTTTAAGTTACTAATGAATGAATTAACAGTTAGGAAGCACTAGCACACATAGTTACGTTGATTTTAACGTAATATTGTAATTATTTTCCGTGAGTAATCTTCTTATCGAATTGTAATTAAGATAGATATTGTTGGCGTTATTGTTTGTTGTTGATGAATGAATCAACAATTAGGTAGCGCAAGATAAAAGGTGAGTTTGATTCAATTGTAGCTAGTAGATCAGCTTTTATTAAAGTCAAATTTTTGCTGATAACTAGGCAAGTTCGTTTTCTTGAATTTTTTTTAATGATTAAGGACGGCAAACGAGCTCGCGGGTCACCTGATGGTAAGCGACCAGCGCTGCCCATGGACAACTGCAACACCAGGGTGTAACAGGAGCGTTTCCAGCCTTTCAAGGAGTTGGGGAAAGGATATGGGGGGTGGAAATGGAGGAAGGATGGGCCTCCGGCTTTCTCACTCACCGAACGAAGCATAGAAGTGGTAAAGCTTCTACTCAAACGTCGATTTTCTGTGAGAGTGTATTACTTCCCCGGACGAGCCGGCCCATTCATGCTACTAGCAAAAATGAATTTTGCCGGTAGCGTGGCTCTGCCACAACAAAAAAAAATACTAACACTATTTCATTATGCCTAGCGAAAAATACAGTATAGCATATAATCATTTCAGTCGGAAGTAGTCCATTGCTGGACAAAGGCTCTCCCAAGGATTCTTAGTTCTATGGGAGGATATTGCCATATTACCCACGCTTGGCACGTATTAACTACTGAACCTCCGTAACCCAGACAACCTACACGTTGAGTAAGGTATAGAGCCTTCTCTAAAGAGCACCTTTCTTCCCAGAACTACCTTCTAATCATGATGTATCAACAACCCTTTCAACGCTACAGTATGCATATGTGCCAAATCAATTTAGTGACCAATGCATTCACAATCTGTGGCGCTATATCAGTCTAACTGGATTCGATTCCCACACGACGTACTTCGATTAGTTGTTTCCAGTTTGGTTAGGACATTCCAGGGTTGAATCACCTGATTGTCTGATAATAAAGATGATTCCGTGCTTCGGAAGGCACGTTAAACCGGTGGTCCCGGCTGCCATCTGGTAGCCGTTAAAAGAACCAAGTCAGAGGCCGAACGGCGGTTCCGAAGAACTCTGACACCAGGTTGTGCATGGTCGATTGACCATGACACCTACACGAAATGATGATGATGATCAGACTGACCGACGCGGGTACGAAATTGATTTGTCACATATATCAGAAGGCAAAACCGCAGACGAATAATTTATTTTTAATAAATAGCTTTAAAATAATGGATTGTTTTATTTAACACATTGTGTGTAATGGCAATACACTGTTAAGTACAATTTTATTGTTATTGCCAAACATTTTAATGCCTTTAATGTGACATTAACAACATTGTACGTATTGGCGCAGACTTTAATCTTCCTAAGTTTGTAGCTAAACAAACTGGGACCCTATTAAAGGTGTTCGTAACTTAGTATGATGAAACATTTAGTTTAGAAGCATTAGTTACTTTGTGATTCAACTATCTAATGACCATTAAAACAAAGTACTGATGTTTCTAGTCCTAGGCCAGTTTGTTACTAATAATAATATTGGATATTATCAGTGGTCATTAAGTCATAATAGATAACTTTGGGAAGCCTAAAAATGTAACACAATAACGTGATAACGTCTCATAAATCGATGAACGCCGGCTGCACGCACGAAAAAGTGTCACGTGTTGCACACGCGAGAGCGCGGAACAAGTGATATAGAAGAACGATCGGCGTAAGCGTTCGGCTTGTGACGCATCTATCTCTCTTCAACTGTTATTACGTAAAATTATCGTCCGTAAACCGACATTACAGACAACCAATTTTTGAAGTGAATTTCTCTAGCGGCGTTGTGCACTTTTTGGAATGGGTAAAAATATTAAACTCGGGTACTCTCAGGACACGTAATCGAAAATTCGTAACACGGACACGTGACCTGAGACCGCCGGCGCGGCGTAGGAGAGGAAGTAATATCCCCTCTGTCTACCGCGTGGAGTTTTCACTTCTGTCGGCACGCCCGGCGGGTATAACAGGTCGAAATTTAAACCATCGTAATATAATAATATAAGTCATATGATATGAACAAATTAGATTTAGTACAAAAATAAGTCAACACTTATCACTTTACTTATCATCATAATCAGGTCTTTTTAGTCTCCACTGCAGGAGCATGACCCTATCTGTACTACCGGAGCCATACTTGGCCAGAGCAGACAGAGGATTTGGCCTACACTCTCCTCGCTGGCCAGACGGGTTGGAGAGGTTTCATTGATATTTATGAGCTTTGTTTAGCTTGTATTTCCTACTAGCTTTTGCCCGCGGCTTCTCTCGCGTTAAGAAGTATAGTTTCATCCCCTATTTTAGCCCCTTGGGGTAGAATTGATCAAAATCCTTTCTTAGCGCATGCCTACGTTATAACATCTACCTGCATGCCAAATTTCAGCCCGATACGTCCAGTGGTTTGGGCTGTGCGTTGATAGATCACTATGTCAGTCAGTCAGTCACCTTTTAGTTATATAATTTAGATATCGCCTCTTACGACCTCCATGGACAGACTAGGACTCCTATTCTACTCTGCCGGAAACCACACGGCTACTAATGTTCTCTCAGCAGACTGTCAAATTGGAAGTAGTGGTTTATTTATTTATTTACGTTTATTGCACATAAACAAAGATTGATTACAAAAGGATAAACTTAATGCTAATTGCATTGTCTGCCAGTTCACCTTAGGGACATTGTGACAGTGATATGAGGGGGTGCTATTGCTACTATGAGCCTAATAGGTGGTCAATGTTCAAACCTATTAGTAACTTTAGTCCTCGTTTTATAATAAAACTGGAGTTTTACTTTAATTTTGAAATGTTATTTGGAGATACAGCACAACATTGTAGTTGGGCCATTATCATGTTTTGCCTGGAACGTGATGCGCCGCTCCGCTGCGCCGGGAGATGTGACTCCGGGAAATGAGGAAACTTCACATTTCGACATGAAATACTTGAAAACTTGGTACTTTGGGCACGTACCCACCGATATTTTTAGTTTTACGAATTCACTTCAGCTTCTTTTTTTATGAGCGAAATGTTTTAAAGTTATTAACTAGGTTGGTAAAATATCAGTTTGTCATCTGTTTACACGTTTACCTGTACGTGAATGTGCCTTTTACATATATCTTTCAAAAAGTGTGTTCAAAAGAGTGTGTAAGTTTGTTTGAATAGATACTAATTCTCATTTAATTCGCTTTGTTGTCAGGGGTACAAAAGAAAAATGGCCAAGTTTCATTCATTTCGTGTAGGTGTCACGGTCGATCGACTATGCACACCCTGGTGTCAGAGTTCTTCGGAACCGCCTCTCGGCCTCTGACGTGGTTCCTTTAACGACTGCCAGATGGCAGCCGGGACCAACGGCTTAACGTGCCTTGCGAAGCACGGAATCATCTTTATTATCAGACAATCAGGTGATTCAAGTCTGAAATATCCTATCCAAAATGGAAACAACTAAACAAAGTATGCTTCCCGTGGGAATCGCACCCACGACCCCCGGGTCTACAGGCAAAAGCCTTACCACTGGACCACAGAGGCAGTTAAATGGCCAAGTGGCCAAGTGTGACTCGGACACACTAAGGATTCCGTATAATATTTAACTACAAAAACCATGCCTCTTGTACATGAAATCTGGTGTAAAAGGACGCTTGGATCTCTCTTGTGAGGTTAACCAAACTCTTACTTACAAGCACACAATCTTTCTTAATTATCAGTGGTTCGACGTCTCAGTAATAAAGAAGTAGCAACTTTGACAGGATCAGGTAATAATCCAGTTTATTTCGGATCATTAGTTTTTAATTTTATTTGTATTATTTGTTATTATAACGGCAAAAGAAAAACATATTCTGTGAAAATTTCTAGTCTCTCTCTATATTACTGTTTAATACGTCATGATACAGTCATGTGAAGACGGACGGATGGACATCGGATTAATAATAGGATCCATTTTTTACTTTTTGACACAGAACCCCAAAATGGCATAGCGTTTCATAACTGTAACTAAAATGTATCATACCGAACTATTACACAAAACAGTATCCACCAAAATTATTAAACTAAAAATATATAATTAATTCATTACACTACCATCCTAATACCTTCTCAAATCCATGTAACAAATAAAGTGACCTCTAGCGTGCACATATATCATATCACGTATATTTATACTCCGTTGTCGGAACGTGGAGCATGTTTCGTGAAGAGGCGCCCGCGAGCGGCAGCGCATTTGTATAGTGAGACCTCTTGGCGTTTGCACCTACACACGCCACTTGACATCGTGTCAAATGTCGACATCGACTTTTGTCATTCCTCTTCTATCTTGCTGTGTAACATCGACGCTTTCGAGGTCTATTCATGCTTGTTTCTATTTATAACCTTTTCCTAGCATTTTATTTTTGAATTAGATTTTTTACGGGCATTAATGTGACTTTTATTTGTGTATCGTGAGACCTCTTGGCGTTTGCACCTACACACGCCACTTGACATCGTGTCAAATGTCGACATCGACTTTTGTTATTCCTCTTACATACTGTGTAACATCAACACTTTCGAGGGCTATTCGTACTTGTTTGTATTTAACAACCTTTTCCTAGCATTTTGTTTAAATTAGATTTTTTAGGAGCATTAATGTGACTTTTATATGTGTATAGTGAGATCTCTCGGCGTTTGCACCTACACACGCCTCTTGACATCGTGTCAGATGTCGACATCGACTTTTGTCATTCCTCTTCTATCTTGCTGTGTAACATCGACACTTTCGAGGGCTATTCATGCTTGTTTGTATTTAATAACCTTTTCCTAGCATTTTATTTTTTAATTAGTTTTTTTACGGTAAGTAATGTGACTTTTGTATGTGTATAGTGAGATCTCTCGGCGTTTTGCACCTACACACGCCACTTGACATCGTGTCAGATGTCGACATCGACTTTTGTCATTCCTCTTCTATCTTGCTGTGTAACATCGACACTTCCGAGGGTTATTCATGCTTGTTTGTATTTAATAACCTTTTCCTTGCATTTAATTTTTATATTAGATTTTTTTACGGTAAATATTGTGACTTTTATATGTGTATAGTGAGACCTCTCGGCGTTTGCACCTACACACGCCACTTGACATCGTGCCAAATGTCGACATCAACTTTTGTCATTCCTCTTCTATCTTGCTGTATAACATCGACACTTTCGAGGGCTATTCATGCTTGTTTGTATTTAATAACCTTATCCTAGCATTTTATTTTTTATTAGATTTTTTACGGTAATTAATGTGACTTTTATATGTGTATAGTGAGACCTCTCGGCGTTTGCACCTACACACGCCACTTGACATCGTGCCAAATGTCGACATCAACTTTTGTCATCCTCTTTTATCTTGCTGTGTAACATCGACACTTTCGAGGGCTATTCATGCTTGTTTGTATTTAATAACCTTTCTTAGCGTTTTCTTTTTGAATTAGTTTTTTTTTACGGCCATTAATGTAACTTTTATATGTGTATAGTGAGATCTCTCGGGGCTTTGCACCTACACACGCCACTTGACATCGTGCCAAATGTCGACATCAACTTTTGTCATTCCGCTTCTATCTTGCTGTGTAACATCGACACTTTCGTTGGTTATTCATGCTTGTTTGTATTTAATAACCTTTTCGTAGCATTTTATTTTTTATTAGATTTTTTACGGTAATTAATGTGACTTTTATATGTGTATAGTGAGATCTCTCGGCGTTTTGCACTTACACACGCCACTTGACATCGTGTCAAATGTCGACATCGACTTTTGTCATTCCTCTTCTATCTTGCTGTGTAACATCGACACTTTCAAGGGCTATTCATGCTTGTTTGTATTTAATAACCGTTTCCTAGCATTTTATTTGTGAATTAGATTTTTTACGGGCATTAATGTGACTTTTATATGTGTATAGTGAGATCTCTCGGCGTTTTGCACCTACACACGCCACTTGACATTGTGTCAAATATCGACATCGGCTTTTGTTATTCCTCTTACATCTTGCTGTGTAACATCGACACTTTTGAGGGCTGTTCGTGCTTGTTTTTAATTAATAACTTTTTTAGCATTTTATTTTTGAATTAGATTTTTACGGGTATTATTTGTTACTTTTGTATTTGTATAGTGAGACCTCTCGGCGTTTACACCACTTGACATCGCGTCAAATGTGGATATGGACTTTTGCCATTCCTAACCGCTATTTTGTTATGAAACATCGACACAGCCCTGTGGCAGACGGACAGACAGCGGATGTTTAGGAGTAGGGTCCCGTTTTACCCATTGCATATAGAATCCCTAAAAATGTAACAAGAGCTCACTGGGATCTTTACATTCGCTACAAATAAAAGTCACTTTTATATCAACAAGCTATGTAATGAAGGAAATAGTGTGCCTCAAGGGCGGAAGTCGGCAAATGTTGACTGGGGCATAGAAAAAATGTCATTACCAGAAAATAGTGCCTCATTCCTTGCTTCATTTTAAAACGTTGCTAATTAAGATATTTTCCTTATAGTTAATAGGCTAAGGAAATGAGTTTACGAGACCTTATTTTATTAATGAGTTTTTCTATTGGTTAGGAAATATTACGGTCATTTATATGTCGAGCTGGTATGTCGAGAAAAAATATTTTGTCAATATCCGTTCAAGCTGCTAAACTTATCAAATAACCGCCGCTTAATAATGATAGCCGTGACCAATGGCAAAGGAGGGGCAGCCGATTTTATGTTACTGGTGAAGGAAAATAAACTTATTAGGTATATTATAAAGTCTATCTGCTGATTATACATTTTGTAAGGGTCCATATACTATATCCATTGCAGGGACCGGAACCGCTTACCTTAACCGCAGTTTTTGATAGGGTTTTTCATAGAATTGTTTTTAAAAACCCTATCGATACGGTTAGCATATCATTATTGTAACCCTATCAAAACAGTTACCGTATCAATACGGTAAGCATATCATCAAGTTAACTTGATGAAAGGCTAACCAAAAGTATAGAGTTAATGCATGGAAGGTGTAACCCTATCAAATAATAATAAATAAATAAATAAATATATACGGACAAATCACACAGATTGAGCTAGCCCCAAAGTAAGTTCGAGACTTGTGTTATGGGATACTAACTCAACGATACTATATTTTATAACAAATACATATATAGATACACATCCAAGACCCAGGCCAATCTGAAAAAGATCATTTTCCATCTTGACCTGGCCGGGGATCGAACCCGGTCACTCCGTGTCGCAGGCAGGCGTGTTGACCGCTGCGCCACGGAGCTAGTCAAATGAATAACCATATCAATAAGGTTATCATATCATTGAGTTAACTTGATGAAAGGTTAACCATAAGAATAGTGTTATTGAATGTAAGCGCATACCCTATTCCAAAAACCGTATGATTGGGTTTTGGAACACCGTCGAGCCATTATAATCTCTATTTGAAACTACATTAGACCTATTATTGCAAACCTAATGGTCGACAGCGCACACGGCGCGAGCGGTTTTGGTCATATAAAGGCCGGCGGGACTTCGTTTGGGAATCTACGCTGCAGGAAGTCAGACAAAAATAAACCTTTTGCGATATATATTATGCACAAAATACAGACGGTTTTTTTGGATTCGGCAAATCTTTTCGGTTAAGTTCACGTAATAATAATTATTAAGACGGCAGAGACGAGTGTCTAAACAAAACACTTTATTCATTGTGTTGTTTTTAACCGACTTCAAAAAAGGAGGAGGTCTCTCAATTCGACAGTATATATATTTTTTTTTATGTTTGTTCGCGGATAACTTCGTCGTTTATGAACCGATTTTGATAAATCTTTTTTTGTTAGAGAGGACATATTCCGAGTGTGGTACGATGATAAGGAAACCACGACCTGATGATGGAATCCTAGAGAAATCGAGGAGAACCTTCGAAAATTGTACTGGCGGCTAGTACGTTTGTTACTTTTTTCCTTAGGTATGTTAAAGCACTAATATTTAATGAAGGTCTGGGGTCGATCTGATGATGGAGCAAAAAGGCATTCGAGGGAACTCCTCAACGATTTACAGCAATCACCTGGTGTTTGGGTTTGATTAATTTGTATTGATGAGATCTTTACACATAGATGGGTTGCGACTGTCATTAGAGGTTTGATGATGATGACGACGGACAGTCAAAGGAACTCCTCAACATTTTACAATAGCTACCTTGTGTTTGGACTTCATTAATTTTTGTTGATGAGAACTTTGCACCCATATGTGTTATAAGTACCATTACAGGTCTGATAATGGAGACGATAGACAGTCGAGGGAATCCCTCAACGATTTACAGCAGTTACCGTTTGTTTATGGTTCAATATGCCTATTAGCTTGAGTTGTGATGAGAAAGGTTGATAATACTGGCACCGACTTCAAAATTGTATAAAATACTTATTGAATAATTTCTGATTAACTAAATTACAAAATACGAATTACTTTGTGCTTAGTAAATTTATATTTTACTTTTTAGTCACCAGGTTGGTCGGTTTTTTTTTTGTGAAAAATTATTTTTATGATATGCAAACTTTGTTTAGTACAGTGCGTTTTTTTTTAGGGTTCCGTACCCAAAGGGTAAAAACGGGACCCTATTAATTTCGCACCGCCGGCCGTCTGTCTATTTGTCCGTCTGTCACCATTCTGTATCTCATGAACCGTGATAGTTAGACAATTGAAATTTTCACAGATGATGTATGTGTTGCCGCTGTAACAACAAATACAAAAAAATAGAATTAAATAAATATTTTAGCGGGCTGCCATACACCAAACGTGATTTTCCGATATTGATAACGGCAACAGGTAAACGCTTGAACTATTCACAGAATATTTAGTTATATATTCACTTTAAAAATAATTAATCAAATAAAAATAAAATTTATTTTAAAGGGGGGCTCTCATACAACAGACATTATTTTTTGCCGTTTTTGTAGATAACGGTACGGAACTCTTCGGGCGCGAGTCCGACTTGTACTTGGCCGGTTTTTTCTTTTAATTATTATTAATTGTTAATATAATTATAAGCATAGATTTAAAAAAAACCGGCCAAGTGCGAGTCTGACTCCCGCACGAAGGGTCTCTTACCATTATTTACTAACGTCTAAAAACGAGCTCACATAAGACTGTGGTAACCACGGAGTGTGGTAGCTGAAGAAAGATTTATAAAGTCCTACTTAACAAAAGAAATTAGAAAAAAAAATCCATTTGTGTACCACCATGAGTAGAGCAAGCGCTGGTAACAAGATTTCATAGGTATATTACCTACTTTGGTTTCCGAGCGCAATAGATACCAAGAAACTTCCTATCGTTCCGCCAAGCGCCGCGCGCTGTCGAACGTAAACACATTGCTATTATTTTAGGTATTATTATTATTAAAGCTACTATGATTTTGTATTTATCTTACTTTACGTGATTCAAAAATTTATATTCGGTAGTTGTTGTACGTAACTAACAACTGTCTAATTTTTAATTCAATTTGTATGAAATTTTAATTCACCGAGTTCATTTATAAGTTGGTCAATCTTTAATTTATAAAATCTACTTAGCTTTGATAGTATTCCTTTAAACTTCGTTATATGTACTACTGCCGTGAATTTTTTCTCGGGTTCATATACAACCATTTAGTAGATAGAGACACTGAACTGTAACAAAAATTTGTACTATAAAACCAAATATTTCCGAAACGGATAAGTAAATCGAAAAATGATGTTCAGAAGCTCACAATATTTTTATAAGACCTATGCTACAACACCCCATACGTAGAAGTTAGTTGTGAAAAAAAATTACTATGAGAACTAAATTGAGTTTGGGAGCTACACCAAAAAAAATTTTTAGAAAGATTTATATTACCACTTTTTCGGCATGATTAATATACATATCCATACCAAATTACAGATCTTTAGTACTTATAGTCTCTGAGTAAAACCGCGGACAAACAGGCGGACAGACATGGCTAAACTATAAGGGTTCCTCGTTTACTACGAACCCTATATATTACTAGATTATCAGTGCGTAACGTCATGTAAAAGTGTGTCATGTACTGTACGAGTGTGGACACTCTCCCCAAACTATGGCGCACCTCCTCTCTTGTCCAAGGTGCCCGAACACCTGCACTCTGGACGATCTCCTTACAGCATCTAAGGAAGGAATAGAAGTGGCCCATTATTGGGCTGCAAAAATATAGCTACCATCGACACGAAAAGAAGAAGAAGAATGTGTGTGAAAGTTTGAGATTAGTGCGTCTATTAATTATTAAGATTTTAATTAAAATCTGATTCTGCCAGGATGACATTTCAAACGTAACGCCAGCTAAAACTTTTTTCGGATCCGAATGAAAGCTGATAAAATATTTAGTAGGTGTAAATATCATGGTATTTCACCTACGGTTGGATATTTAATGATATTTCTTAAACTACTGCGTGTATTGAGCTGATTTTTTTGCGAACTAATATTTGACTTACCCTTACAAATAGTTTGATAACTATCAACTTCCGAACTAATAGAAAAACGGATCAAATCGGCTGTCAAAATTCCTGGTGTCCGAATCATGGCAGTTTTTCTCATGACTTATTTACTTCGCGAGTGATGATGTCTTGCCACTTCAGGTGTTAAAACTTAAGATATCATATTATATACTTACCTAGGCATTGTAGACTATTATAAAGTACAAACTAATGTCAATAATAATTCTCTAGGTCCTATATTTAAAGTACAGGAGTCAAAATACCTGATTTCATATTTTTATTTCAATCTCTGAATGGTAACATTTTTAGATTTTTTTTTTTACAAACATGACGTACAAATTCATAACAGTGTGTGTGTAAAGAAATCAAATTCCTACGCCGTGCCGATTATGAGGTCCAGCAATCAGCCAAACTTTACCCCAGCAAAAATTTGAATATCGCCAGGTCTGGAGACGCACAAATTTTATTTACAATAAATATATTCTAAATACAAATTATTTTATCAGCTTTCACTCGGATCCGAAAATTTTTGCTGGCGTAACGTTTGAAATGACATCCTGGCAGAATCAGATTTTAAATAAAATCTCAATAATTAATGGACGCACAAATCTCAAAATTTCACACACATTTACATGACGTTACGCACTGATAATTTAGTAATATCACGTTTAAATATTCAGTACTTTTTGTCAGTAAAAAGTACTGAATATTTAAACGTGACATCTTTTCGGAGAGTGTGCGTTACGCCAGCGTAACGCACACTCTCCGAATAGATGTCACATTTTGCCATTTAAACGGAAAGGTAATATAAGCCTTCAACGTCCATCCGTCCGTCCACATGACTATATCTATTGAATCGAATAAGATAATAATTCAAAATATTTCACAGATTTTGTAAACTTTTTGCCGCATACAAGAAACTTGTTTTTTTGTGTTATTTCTCGATTTTGCAAAGTAGCAATTAATTTATTAAAGAGAGTTCAAACCACAGAAAATCAAGAACAATCGTGTCCTTACAAGTAAGAGTTTGCACCTCATAATTGCATAGAAGAGGTTTCATACAAGAAGCGAGGTTTTGTAGTTTACACTTTTTGTTTGTATATTTCAACAATAGAATCGTACATTATTTCTAATGAACATATAGAAAAAATGCCAAACATATATCTACCCGTGCAAAGCCGGGAAGGGCCGCTAGTCAAACACTAACGTAGGTAACTCTAAATGTGTGCTACTTATACTTGGCCAGCTTTATTAATTTATATACGTCAAAAATATATTGTAGTTACCTTATCTATAGGTGTGCTATTTTCAAACCAACGACTTTTCTAAATGACAGATTTTTATATGGAAACTTGTACGTCTTTATCGAATTACCCGTTCACAAATAGTACCCCTAAAACCACGCACCCTTTCCTTTGTCTCACACCCCCGCTAATTTTCGGGAAAGTCGTGGAAAGTGACTTTATTATTATTTATTTCTGGCATTATTTAGAATAAAAATATTATACGTCAATCGGCTCCATTAGCCTGGGTGAAATGGATATTGACTTCCTATGGCGTTATTGTTGGAACTAATCCCAGGTCTGGTGGCAGAACCTTTTTATGCTGCTAGTTTAGCACCTTGTTAAAGTCCAAATACCACCTGTACTTCGCCGCAAGGTTCGCGAGGAATTTAATATCATTATGCTCATAAATAAATGTGAGTAAAAATACTTCAAATGATTACCATATTATTTAATCAACATTTAGTAGGTACTATTTATATAATTATACTTTATTAAAAATACAATTTAAAACATTTTTGAATCAATTATAGTTTTTGAAAGACGAATACGCGGAATAAGTGTTAGGGAGGCACAATCGGCCTAAACGTTCGGCTTGTGACGCATTTATCTCTCTTCCACCATTATCACGTAAAATTATCGTCCGTGAATCGACTTTACAGACAACCAGATAATTTTTTTTTATTGGCATATTTTAAAATATTATTTGAGTGGTCGCAAACCAGCACACTAACGGTCGTAGTCTGATGAAACTGGTCACAAACCGTTTCCACTTTTTCAGCATTTTTATAATAAAAGTGAAGTTTTTAAATGTAATGATGAAAATATGTGCCGCGCGTGCGCGTTCCAACCCTAAACTCAGAGTGTAAATAAACATAAAAATATGTTTCTTTTCTTGTGATTTATTAAAATAATATGTAGTCATATTTTATAGATTTAAAATTAAAACGTTTAAAGCGTATCGTAAGTTCAACATTGCAAATCACCAAAATAAAAAGCTTGTCATCATTTTAATGGAAGGGATTTACTTGATGGATTGACAGCTAATCTATACTAATATTATAAAGCTGAAGACTTTGTTTGTTTGAACGCGCTAATCTCAGGAACTACTAGTTCAAATTGGAAAATCATTTTTGTGTTGGATAGTCTATTTATTGAGGAAGGCTTTAGGCTATAAAACATCACGCTGCGATCAATAGGAGCGAAGCATCAATAAAAAAATGTTTTGGAACCGGGGGAAAATTATTCATCTATACTAAGAAAAAACTAATTAATCACTAGTGGTTTTGTGAGAACAGTAGACCTCGCGAACCTTTACAACCAACATCCACATTTGCCCTCCAGTGCTCTAAAATATATCTGTTACTGTTATGCTAATTGACTAAAGGATGATTTCCTTCAGTTACGTCGTCATAGTTACTACGCACCATTTTCATACTTGTCATACCATAGATTTGTATTTACGACATCATACTGAATGCACTAATTCAAAAGAATATACAGAAAATCGATTTCAGACAACTTTTGGGCAAATTGCCGACTATAAACACGTTCAAGTTTATCGTATAAAAAAGTTGTTCAGACAAAAAAATTGCGTCGTAATAAGAATAACAAAAAAGTCTAATGGCATTTTTGATTTTCTTTTTAAATAGCTGTACTATGAGTTTTTTCAGTTTAGAACCACCATATTTCCGCCATTTTTAAAAATTTCGAAAATCTGGCTCGACAAAAAGATCTGCTCATATTACCAAACCTGCTCACAAAATTTCATGAGAATCGGTTGAGAAATGCGACCTGTAGGCGAGAACAGACAGACAGACAGACAGACGGACAAAAGAATTTTCGGCCTGTCGAAACTGAGACGCTTCGCTCGCTTCGCTCGCTCGGTCAATAATAACTGAAATTGCCGCGAACGAAGTCGCGGGCAACAACTAGTTATCAATATTTTGCTTTGTTTTATAAGGAACAACAGCAAATCTTTCTATTCTGTGATGATCAAATGCCGTAAAAACTGTTTATCTGCAACCATTTAATCACATGGGCATATACTCTACACTTCCTATCCTATACCTACTTGTAAATTTTCATCAGAAACTGACACAAACCTTTTTTTCCCCCTACGCCGTTTACTAGCTGCAACTAACATAGGTATTCTGTGCTTTCAGGCTTACAGACACCACATCAAAATTTAACGCACAGTTACATATACTACAATTAGGATATTCCATATTTATATGTATTTCTTTTTCATACACGGCGCAATCGGTACCTATTCGTTACGACACGTCCGCCGCGCCGCTGCCGGCCTCCCGCTGGCGCCTCGCTCCTTCCTCGCCCCGCACCAACCACGCGTATACTGCATCGCGGTCCGCGAAATATTATTCGCGCGTATTTACAATTGAATTTTTAATTTCTGCTCATGCCAAAATACTAGTAGCTTTTAGATTTTGCCGACAGAAAAAAAGAAAAATAAATACCAATAACTTTATTACTTGTACCCTCATCTGTATTCATGTTGATTATCGATATTTGGAAAAAACCGGTCAAGTGCGAGTCGGACTCGCGCACGTAGTGTTCCGTACCGTTATCTATAAATACGGCAAAAAAATCTTTTTTTTTGAAGTGAATATATAACTGAATATTCTGTGAATATTTCAAGCGTCTTCCTGTTGCCGTTATCAATATCGAGCAAAACCAAGCGGCAACAGAAATACATCATCTGTGAAAATTTCAACTGCCTAACTATCACGGTTCATGAGATACAGCCTGGTGACAGACGGACAGATAGACAGACAGACGGACAGCGGAGCGAAATTAACAGGGTCCCGTTTTTACCCTTTGGATACGGAACCCTAAAAATAACTAAGTGCAGCACTATGCGTCCTGCCGTCTTTCACTAACAATGGATTTTGAAGTTTTAAATGAAGGATAAATATGTAATATGTAAATAAAATTAACTTGCATTACCTAAATGTGAAAAGTGCCAACGCGAAAGTTTACTTTAATATTATTGGCATGTTTATAATTTCACAGTAAAACCGTACAGTTTTTAATCGTCGAGACAGTTCAATTATTTGAACTGTCTATATGTTTATACATAGCCTCTGTTCAGCGCCTGTTTTATTCCGAACATAAATAAAGGCTTTGGTTAAAAACGCGCTGAAATGCGCGAAAGAGACAGGCAATAATCAATAAGGTTAACCTTATGATTAAATACACAATCGTTAGGGTTTCAAGTTGATTGAGTTAACTTATTAATAAAGTTAATCAACGATATTGTTAACCATTTGATAGGGTTAATCGAATGATAGGGTAAACCTTATGATAGGGTTTTACACATGAAAGGGTTACCTAATAGATACGGTTAACCAGTTAATAAGGATAACCGTTCGATAGGGTTATCAAATCGTTGGAGTAACCCTATTGTTGTGATAAGCATATCCATTGGGTAATCATATCATAGGGTTTCTCTTTTAATCAGATTAGCCCCGAACCCGGTTTTCCGGTCCCTGATCCATTGTGGAAATTTGTTCAATATCGGGTCACTATCCACGCGCATACAATTTTAAGGCATAATATAACATGGCTTACTTTTATTCATCCTAAAGATATTTACGCATTACAGTTTAGGTATTTTTATACTTTATAGGCAAACCGAACACAAATTTGGATTTTTAAGTTTCGAGCAGTTCATGTTTTGAGCACAAGTAACCTAACGCACTGAACCTTCAGTCTGTAGCTCAGTTGTTTTTGTTATGTCGGGGCTATTTTGGGGATGCTTGTTTGCTTCGCTTGCTCCTGTTTTGGTCACAAGTATCCTGATTAACCTAAACTATCCTCTGTGGTCAATTTATTTTTATCATGGCCTTTGCGGGCAATCCCTCCCCCAAGCCGCCCCTTTCGTGTTAGTCTTCATATTTTTTCATTATGCCTAGTAGTAATAATGCAAATTGTAAATTAAAATTATAACAAAACAAATTAGCATCAAAGATAATTATATCATCAAAAACCAATCATGGCAAAAAATAAATATTATACAAAAAAATATATGTAAAATAGTTTAATTCCCAAATATATTGGGAAAAATAAACATTATTCGAATAGAAGATATCACGATCATCATGTCAATATTAATTTATGATCGTGATTGTATCACAATTTGTCTATAATAAAAAATGCACTGGTTTCTGCCCTTTATCTTCGCACTGAAATTCCCCACACTGAAATAATAATCTCGTCCTTTCCCAGCCGCGCTCTGAACGGATATTGGAACGGTTTGACTTTGGAAATTACTTGCTAACTTCATGTCTTTGTTGTCTGTTTCACCTTTACAACTGATTGAAAATATACTGCAGGCTTTACCTTAAATAATTTTCATCTTCCTTTGATCGTATTTCAGGTTTGTTTTTGGGAAATCGCGTGGTAAACTAAACTTCTACTTTGATAAGATTTACAAAGTTATGTTTCTTTTCCACGCTGGTCTGAAAAAAAACGTAAAATGTACTAGCTGCTTCTCTTTTCGCGCAAATCTTTAAAATCGAGGGAATAGCTGAAAATCTGAGAAATCATAATAGTAGGCAATGATGCTTGCTAGAATTCCAGCACTATTTTGAATCCGTTATCCACCTATATGCTAAACAACATGCTAAATCGTGGCTTTTAGATCTCAAAAAGGCTCATCTACCCTGCAAGGGAACAACTGATAGTATATGTATATACATATACTATCAGGATTTCCCTAGCGGACATCCCTTGTATACATCAGGAAACAAACAAGAATTCTAGTGGGAGCCCTGACTGGACATTTTGCAAATAAAAGTCACCTCTTTAAACTGAAAATTGTCGGAAGCCCTCTATGTAGGGCATATGAGGAATCGCTCTTGCGACAATGAGACACATATTAAGTCTCTCAGCGTTTGGACCTCTTCGGATCGTCTTATCCTAAGCTAGGAGACTACAGGCACTATACACTGAGCGATGTTCTGAACCTCATGCAGACCTTCTTCGGAGATCACAGTAAGAATGAGTATAAGTACAAAATAACCCGAAGGTTAGACGTGCTTCCAATTCTGAATTGGCCCCATTGATTAAGATATGTATCTTATGTTTCTGGTTAGTACCAGAAACATAAGATACATATCTTATCTTTCAAGACAAATCTTTCTAGTGCTAAACATTGACTTTTTAGCCGAAATAGTACTATGTTTTTCCATTGCGTTCTCTATTTCATGCATTACTGAAATGGTGATATCGTTTCGAATATTCTCTTTCGATTCGCACTTTATCTATATTTAGACAAGTCTCAACTTCAGTACATGTTGATTTTTATACACGCCTTTTTACCTTACCTATATATAAATAATTTTCTTCAGTCCTAATTACTGCCACGTACTGGAAGTTTGTTTTACAGAAATATGATGTAAACAGTTCTTGTTTAAATTGTATTAAGTTACGGAACGAACTAAAACAGAAAGCGGACTAACTTCAAGAATACTCGAGTGAATTCTCAAACAAAAGCTAGTTAACAAAATGAAAACAATATTGTAATCCGAGCCTGTTTGTTTAGTGTTACCACCGAGCCATTGACATAAAAAAATGGACCGAATATTTGATTTTTTTAAGGGAAAACTCCTTTAGGTGCGTTGGGTAATTTTTGAGATAGGAAAAATATAGAAATCGTCACACTGTTACCGTTACCTCTGTATATAAGTTACCGAATGTTTAAGTTCACACTTCTGTCGTCACTCCCGGACTATCACTGTTTTTATTTTTAAATTACTTCAAAGTTACCACGGCTATTAGAATGCTAATGTTACGTAACCTTTCCCAAATTTGTATTAGCTTTTTACCGTGGCTTTTAGGATTCCATAGCCAAATGTCTATGGATAGGTCTTCAAAAATGATATTGAGATTTCTAATATATTTTATTTGTAAACTGAATAGTTTGCGCGAGAGACACTTCCAATGGAAGTGGTAAAATGTGAAAGTCATATCAAGAACTAATTAAGATTTTAAAGGTCTTCAATCCAGAATGTATCTATGTCAATGGAATAAGCATATTTTTGCAGGCGTCAAAACAGGCGGACTGGCTCCAAGGCGCAGCGTGTTTAGGAGCCCAATGGCCCAGTAGGTATGAGAACTATAAGTGCTTACGTATGTTAAGGAGCCCAGGGCGCGGTCCCCACTAAGATGGGTGACCGCAAGTGGCATAAAAATATCTCGAGCTCCTCCATGCTTCGAAAGGCACGTACAGTCGTTGGTCCCGGCTGTCATCATTGATGGCAGTCGTTAAGCTATGTCAGACACACACGAAAACCAACAAATAAGCGCGTGTACAAAGTTTAAAAGGAGTTTTATAAACAATAATTGCTCGTTTATTAGTATAAGCTAAGCTCGAATTAAAGAATATTGAAATTTCAGCATCGCTAAAGACGCAAGCGGTAGTGATTTGAATTTTGTTTGATGTCTTTCTTATCTGTCAGTGTGCACGTCATAAATTCGCAAATACAACACATCTACAGCTATATTTATTTTATGACCATTTTAATGGACATTCCGAAGTCTATTATAGAAAGTTTGCCATCATAATCAAATTTATCGGTAAAGTTCCCTCATGTCTATAGACATGAGGGAACCGTGGTACGATAATTATGAGGTCTCTATTAATATGCGGATCTGTTGTTATCCAAATAACGAACTTGAAGAGCTCTGTGGCCTAGTGATCATGCTAGTTCATCATGCCAGGAAGCCACACCAAAGGTCTCGATTAAAATAGCAATGTGAATGCAAAATAAAATACTTATAAAAATATTGCAAGGCTTCCTACATATTATGAATGAATGAATGAATGAATTATACTTTATTGCACCAAATAATAGGATACAACATTTAAAATTATATAACTAAGTTTAGCACAAGAGGCGGTCTTATCGCTTAAAGCAATCTCTTCCAGACAACCCTTGAAGAGATGGAAAAGTATAAGGAACATAAGCAGGTGGCGCATAGTGATGGGATAAAATAAAGAACAAATTTATGACTTAAAATATATACGTTTTTTAAAATAGCTACATAAATATACATATACATATAAATATATACTAATAAAATATATATAAAAATATATCCATAATGGAAATAATTGAATAATTTCATACACATTACAGCAGAGAACTTAATAAATAAACATAGAATTACAGAAAAGACAGGAAATGAGATTTGGTCAGAGATTTAAAACTTGCCAGAGTTGGAGCGCGTCGAATCGAAGGAGGCAGGGAGTTCCAGAGTCGAATGGCCTGTACTGTAAAGGAGTTTGAATAGAAATTAGATGTGTGGACTGGCATTCGAAGTCGAAGATTTTGTGAGCTACGTAGAGTGTGACTGGAGTCAGTTCCATTGTGGAACAAAAATCGTTCTTTGAGATAAGGAGGACATGAAGGGTTAAATAGGATTATTAGGATATTAGTTGATTTTCAAGTTTGTAAAATGATTTGAATGAAATACCTCACTTATAAAAGTGGGGTATAGTTGTGTAGGTGACGTAAGCCTTAATACGTATAAGGGGAAATGGGATATATGGAGAATTTTGGCGCTGAGATTGAATTGTACGGTAGCTCAGATGGCAGAGCATAGGTCGTACATACACCTAGGTCGCCGGTTCAAGTTCCGCCCGCATGAGATTTTTTCACCATATTTTATTTCTTAATTTATAAAGAGGTCTCGAGTTTGATCCCCAGTCAAGTCAAGATGGAAAATTATCTATATCAGATTGGCCCGGGTCTTGGATGTTTATTTATATACGTATTTGTTATAAAATATAGTATCGTAGAGTTAGTACCCCATGACATAAGTCTCGCACTTACTTTGAGGCTAGCTCAATCTGTGGGATTTGTCCTTTTATTATTTACATACATATTATCACGTCTTTCACCCTTGCGGGGTAGACAGAGCCTAGGTCTATAAGACCTCCTGGCCACATTTAGCATGTTGAAGGGCGTTTAGATGTAAAACGGAATCAAATAGTGATGGGTTGCTAGCCGCATCGCCTATTGACATGATTCCGCAGATTTTAGCCCAATCCCTCGATCGGCTTTTACGATCTGCGCGGGAAGAGAAGCATTTTCTTCCAGACTAGCATGGAAGTTTTTATTTATATGAAGCTTTTATTATTTATTGAAAGAAAATCGGTACTAATTAAACTTACTTCTATTTAGAATCATTACCAAATTACATATAACCAAAAAAAACTGTGGTTTGACTTGACAGGCAAAATTCATTTTTGCTAGTAGCATGAATGGGCCGGCTTGTCCGGGGAAGGACCATAATCTCACAGAAAATCGACGTTTGATTAAAAGTTTTACCGCTTCTATGCATCGTTCGGTGAGAGAGCCGGAGGCATCCTTCTAAATATACCTGGTCTTGATTTTGCTATTGTTTAAAATTCGTCCAAGTTTAAAATACTTCTGAACATAATGGGCATAATGGGCAGTGATGAACCAGTACCGGGCGCGGTTACCGTTTGACTCATTAAACCTTTTTTGACCCAGGCTGCCATCGTAAAACAACAGTTGTAGCCATTAGGCAGCTTGAAAAATCTGACACCAGTCATCATCATTTCGAGTAGGTGTCACGGTCAATCGACCATGCACACCCTGGTGTCAGAGTTCTTCGGAACCGCCTCTCGGCCTCTGACGTGGTTCCTTTAACGACTACCAGATGGTAGCCGGGACCACCGGCTTAACGTGCCTTCCGAAGCACGGAATTACCTTTATTATCAGAAAATCAGGTGATTCAAGCCTGCAATGTCCTAACCAAACTGGAAACAACTAAATAAAGTCTGACACCAGTTTTGGCCACGTACACACACAAAAAGCAAAGCATGCTATGTGTCCGGGAACACCTGGATGTAGCAATATTGGGACTAATTAGTAGATCGAAGGGGAATGTAGTTACAAAAAAGTTGCCGGGCGTCGCTGGCGTCACAGGCGGAAGCGTATTGTTCGACAGCTCTCATAACTGTCGCCGAAACACGCGAGTACGACACGTCTGCGGCTATATTAATTACAATCTAAGTACAGATAGACACTCTCATCATCTTAGTTTACTTACTAACAAAACTTACTACCGGGCGTGGATTCTGCGTGGGTGTCCACAATTTAGATTAGTTTGACGACAGTTTTATCTGTCAGTGGTGTGCTCGAGCGCTCGTCTGGATTACGACACGTCTGCAGCTATATTTATTACAGTCTGAGGTCTGAGTAGAGATAGATGCTCTCGTTATCTAAGCTAACGCACGGTAGGCAGCATTGGGCGTGGTTACCGCTTGGATTGATGTTAGTCATGCTAAGATAGTAGTCGTTATGTTATGGTGGATGCTTTAAGTAAGCTTGAAAATTATTCTACTAATGTTCCCACTTACACACGCTAAAAGCAATGCGAGCTGTGTTTTTTAGGGTTCCGTATTCTAAGGGTAAAAAGGGGACCCTATTAATATCGCTCGCGTCTGTCTGTCCGTCTGTCACCAGGCTGTATCTCATGAACCATGATAGTTAGACAGCTGAAACATTGAGTTGAAAAAATATAATAAAATTAATATTTCAGTGGACTCTTTTTTTGCTTGTTTTTGCTCGATATTGATAACGGCAACAGATAGACGCTAAAATATTTAGTTATATACTTACTATAAAAATAAATGATTAAATAACAATAAAGTTAATATTAAATGGGGGCTCACAACAGATACGATTTATTGACGTTTTTATAGATCACGGTACGGAACCCTTTGTGCGCGAGTCCAACTCGCACTTGGCTGGTTTTTACCTAGTTTTATCGAGACCAACTTCGGAGTCCGGTCTAGAGAGAAGTCTGCTAGTCTTAGACTAGTCTGCTTTCCAAAGCATTCCAGCTGTAGGCTACTAGACCAAAAGAGAATGTACTAAAAAGTTAGTCCGGGCGTCGCCGGCGTCACAGGCGGAAGCGTATTGTTCGACGGCACTCTTATCTGTCAGTACACTCGCCCGAAATACGCGAGTACGACACGTCTGCGGCTATATTTATTACTTCAGACTGATCACAGTATAGATAGACGCCTTGTCATCTAAGCTTTTAAACAAGAGTTTAAAACGCTGCGTCTGGGGAACGTATCTAGTCTAGTAACCTATTTTAAGATTATTACGGACACATTTCTCACCTCATACAAAGATTTTGTTCAGTTTACGAGATTTTATGTCAAGGAGCAAGACTATTTAAGACATATTTATTGTAATGGATATTAAAGTGACCATAAAAACGTTATACTCCGTAGTTGTTTTTGAGAGATAACCAGTTGGTTATCTCGCAAAAAGATTGCATTAGAATCAAGTTTTTATACGTATTATTGACCACGAAAAGTGGATCATTCTCATTCGTTCCACTGGCAATTAGTTCCATGGAACTAGTGAGACTTTGTCTCAGTAGTTCCATTGACTTCACAATGTTAATGGAAATCTTGAGCAAAAAAATTAATGTCCCGAAAATTATCCCGAAAAGAGTACAATTTTTTTTGTTGCTAACCCGTCAATTTATTAACATTTTTTACACGTCAAAAGCGAAAAATTTGCATAACTATGCGTAAGCTGCAACTGAAAAAATAAACTGGCAGAATTCCAAATAGGGCGACTACGCATAGGTACGGTCGGTTTTATGACATATATATCCAGGTGATCATAATACGTAAGTCCCTGGCCTAGATACTTATGTCATAAGCGATCGTACACGAAATACTTTAAAATTGCACCTCCCTACCTTTCAATCACAAAAGAGCGCTGATCTAAATATTAAAGTACTCGTTCAATAATAGACTATGAATTTGTAATACTATTTCTGTAGTTTGACGTTGCCAGAAGGGGGAAGGGTGATGAGAGCAGGGGCAGAGGGAGGGTATGTAGCGTCTGAAAGCATAATATGATATTATTGCCAAAATAATAACGTAGAGTAGACAACGCCACGTCTCCCCTCGTAGGGTTACCGCTGCGCGTTATATATACTTACGGGAATAAAAGTAAACAGAAATGGCCTTAATATTTTAAGTCGACGCGGGAATCTGTGCGAGAAACAATTTTGTGGAAATACGTTATGTTATGATAGAGTTGAGTGGATGAAGACAGTGTTACAGTTATTATATGACTTCCTAAAAAGTAGGGTAATTTAAATAAAATCACTTTAATACGGTATTATCGCGTATATTAATTCTTTTTTATAACAGCAATTAAAAAATAATGTACACTTTTAGGCAAAAGTCCACCCTTTTTGTTTCCATTTTGGGCTATATCTTAGATCTAGATAAAACAATTATGTGCTGATGATACCAGAATTAATTCGTAATAATTCTACAAGGAACTTAATCTTGTCTAGAATTAACTCTTTGACCCCAACGTTCGGGGTCACAGAAAATGTATGTCGGATTTGTCCGACGTTCGCGGCCAAAGGGTCAATACTTATTGATTTATGAATGTAAAAGATCTATTTAAACTGCCATAAAAATCGAAGAGGTTTTATGATAGGGCACTTGTTGCGATACGATCGGTTTATGAAAACTATTATAGAAGACAAAAGAGAGGGAGAGTAAAGCCCAGGCACGGTATTTTAAACAGATAAAGGAAAAAGTGAAAAGGGTTTACAGGATGTGAAAAGACTGGCAGATAGAGTAAGATGGAGGGAGCTCCGCGACAAGAGCGTTGCTCTTAAATTTTGATGATTTATGAAGTTACTGGCGAGCCGCCTCGTTTTCACACGGGTACGGTAAATTATACATATAAACCTTCCTCTTGAATCATTTTATCTAGGTATTAAAACAAAAAACCTCATTGAAATCCGTTGCATAGTTTTGAAGATCTAAGCATACATAGGGAGGGACAGACAGAGGGTAGCGACTTTGTTTTATACTATGTAGTGATAATACTTATATTTTTATTTCTCTGTTTCAGGTTGCAAGTGCATCATAAATAAAGACGTAAGTTTTTGATCATGTTCACTATTGACTTTCGAGCCGTTCAACTCTGTGCCACATTGCTTTTGAAAGAAAGGAAGAAGTGGCGCGAAAAAAAATATACCGTGGTACAGTTCATCCTCACACGAAAGGTTTTGTTTTAAATACTTATTAAATTATTGTGCCTAACTGATTTAGAACTGAATAGTTATAAGAAGAGAATTAATTATTTTGTGAATTTTAGAAGTGAATTTAAATTTTAGGAGTTGACGAAAGATGGGGTGGATTTTATATCGTTTTGATCTAAATTCGAGCCCATCGCGCGAACTTCAATTGAGTCGCCACAAAAGTTGAAAATCGTTCAAAACCGTTTATTTTAATCGTATATTTTGTCGAGGTTGCCCCGAACTCCCCAACCGTTATTGAAAAGTTACCATAGCGGGTCATTTTCACAAATCTATTCTCGGTGTAATCCTTTCATCTCAGATCGAATATTTGTTGAACTTATGAATTACCTGAATTGTACAGTAAAATGTATGGTCTAGAGTATTTAGATGTTTACTTTTGTTAAATTGTGAACGTACGAAGGTAGAGGAGTACCAGTAGATAAAATAATAACGTAACTAAAGGCTAACCTTTTCATGTTTTTAGTATTTTGCGTTCGTTTAGCTCTTGTTTGTCATAAAAGAAACCTAACCAAACCTCAATAACTGTACTCGTACATCAATACGAGTCACAATGGTCCGAAGCGCCATATACCCCAATGATGCTTAGATCCCTCATGCCAATACCACTATATTGAAAAATATTCAAAAACTAAATCGACAAAAATATTCAAATTAGTTAGTATATACGGACAAATAACACAGATTGAGCTAGCCTCAAAGTAAGTTCGAGACTTGTGTTATGGGATACTAACTCAACGATATACATTTTTATACCAAATACATATATAGAGACACATCCAATACCCAGGCCAATATGAAAAAGATCTTTTTCCATCTTGACCTGGCCGGGGATCGAACCCGGGCACTCTCGTGTCGCAGGCTGGCGTATTGACCACTGCGCCACGGAGCTAGCCGAAATTTTGCGAGATAGTTATTGAACTATCTCGCAAAATTTCACGAGAATCTGTTAAAAAATGCGACTTGTAGTGGAGAAACAAAAAAATATTAATGCAGGCATTTGTCTCCCATCTCACCTGATGGTAAGTGATGATAAAGACAAGGATGTTACATGCATATTCAAGAGATACCCATTTATTCTACTTTTAAATGTCCCGGGACTGTACTAACTTTTGTCCAAAGCTGATACGGAGACGCTTCGCTTACACTTAGCGGTCGCTCGGCCAATACACAAATTTTACTGAAAAAGTCTGAAGCAGCCCTGACCGACGTCAAATTTAAACGCCCGGTATCGTCCAGCAGTTAATCGCTAAACAGGTGCACGTGACGTGCCGTGCCCTCGCGTTCAATTTATCGTCCTTATTCCGCGCTGAGACCGTTGTGACCGATAATAATCGCTCACGATAATTGCATGCGAGCGCATTAGCCGTGCGTAATTTTAGAATTTCTAGTTGATTTATGTCGTGTGGATTTTCATTTGGATTTCTCACCTGTAAATTGGAGTTTAGTGTAATTGAATAACGTGTATTATGCAATGGAATAGAGTGCGCTTGTAAATATTTTGCATCAGAAAAGTTATAGTAACGACAAAGTATCAGGAAGGCGTGTAGACATTGTCTAATAAAACTAGTTGTCTGTAAAGTCGGTTTATGGACGATATATCCAATAACGGTGGAAGAGAGATAGATGCGTCACAACACAAGCCGAACGCTTAGGCCGATCTTACCTCTCTATAGCTTGTTCCGCGCTCTTGCTTGTTTACGAAACGTTACACTCTTTTTCGTGCGCGTAGCCGGCGTTCGATTCATAAAAAATTATCACGTCAAAAACTGAACGCTCCTAAACAGGACTGGGGTGTGCAGTTTTAGGTGAGACAATCTCTGTGTCTATCATTTATGGACTTAAAACAATATAGGTGAGACAATCTCTGGGTCCATCATTTATGGACTTAAAACAATATAGGTGAGACAATCTCTGTGTCTATCATTAATCTCTGGGTCTATCATTTATGGACTTAAATCAATATAGGTGAGACAATCTCTGTGTCTATCATTTATGGACTTAAAACAATATAGGTGAGACAATCTCTGGGTCTATCATTTATGGACTTAAAACAATATCTTCTATCTTCTTAATATCCAACAAAAACAAGGAAAAAAATCACGTTTGTTGTATGGGATCCCCCTTAAATATTTATTTTATTCTATTTTTTTGTATTTGCTGTTATAGAGGCAATAAGAATACATCATCTGTGAAAATTTCAACTGTCTAACTGTCACGGTTCATGAGATACAGCCTGGTGACAGACGGAAAGACAGACAGGCGGACAGCGGAGCGATAATAATAGCGTCTCTTTTTTACCCTTTGGGTACGGATCCCTAAAAATGGACAAATACACTTTCTCGTTTTATATTAGTAACTTTTTGCAATAGATCGATTAAATATTCGGATTTTGGTAATACTTGTATGTAGTAAGTTTATTATCATAAAGTTTATAGCTGGAGTTAGCGGATCTTTAGCAACTTCGCACTTCTAACGCTCGTTACTGTTAGTGTTAGGTCTTATCAAACTCGTGCAGTTAGGTTGGCTTTTTACTAATACAACTCTAGAAAACACACATACATTTTGCTTAATCCTAATCCTAACTAATATTATAAATTATATCATGAAAACTAACGTGAGATAAATACATAATATTTTGAAAACGGCTCACTCACGTCGTATAGTCGGCAATCCCGAAAAAATAGCACGTGAGTGACCCGTTTTCAAAATATCCTTACTTCCTTACTAATATTATAAATGCGAAAGTGAGTTTGTTTGTTTGTTTATTTGTTTGTTTGTTTGTTTGTTTGTTATGCTTTCACGCCGTAACTACTAAACCGATCATCATGAAATTTTGCATACAAGTTCTCTGGAGTTCTCCGAGAAAGACATAGGCTATTTTTTTATCCCGGGAAAAAGTACTGTTCCCGAGGGATCGACATTGACGCGGGCGGAGCCGCGGGCGAAAGCTAGTAATATTATAAATGCGAAAGTGAGTTTGTTTCTTACGCTTTCACGTTGTAACTAGAGAACCGATCATCATGACATAGGGGATCGACATTGACGCGGGCGGGGCCGCGAGCGAAAGCTAGTTTTCATATAAAAACAAGTAACAACCCTTGGACACTGGAACAGACACAATAGATATAACCTTAGAAGTTTACGTCAATGGGCCGGAGTTCCTGAAAACTGTTAAGCTATTCCCTACGATCGAATACTATGATTAATAAAAATAAAACCCGATGTAGCGGCAAATACTAATTTAAATTTTCTATCGCTAAGCAATACAAAAACTACATGCAATTTAGCGGGAGATTCGTGTCGCACTAAAAATATTTAAATATAGAATCTCGTTTTTCAGTATCGTCATTTTTATGTTACAATTAGTGGCCAGTATGTTTTTATAGTTTTTATAATCACTTATTCCAAAACTCTGTGCAAGCAAACCTGTAAAACTTTATCAATGTGGTGACGGTGTTTTTTTTTTATAATTATATCCAAAACGTGTGTTAGTTTTATTCCAAAATATACATTTTGATCACATTTTTTTTTATCTTTACTTATATTACAAAAAGGGAAAGATTTGATGTTTGTATTGTATAAACTAAAAAACGACTGAACTAATATTCAAAATTCTTTCAGCTAAGAGAGGTACATTACGGCTGGTAAAATATTTTATTAACCCGAAGAAAAACGCGATAAAACAGCTAGTCGGAAATACAACACACAACGATATCAAAAACAATGATTTTTTTTTACGGACCAAGCACACACAATTGCACGGTTGCGATAAATTATACATTACTAGCTTTCGCCCGCGGCTCCGCCCGCGTCAATGTCGATCCCTCGGGAATAGTACTTTTTCCCGGGATAAAAGGTACTCTCCCTTCTCCGTACTCCAGAGAACTTGTATGCAAAATTTCATGATGATCGGTTCAGTAGTCACGGCGTGAAAGCGTAACAAACAAACAAACAAATAAACAAACAAACAAACTCACTTTCGCATTTATAATATTAGTAAGGATATACCTTCCTCTTAAATCACTCTTCATCAAAAAAACCGAATCTAAATCCGTTGCGTAGTTTTAAACATCTAAGCATACAAACGGACAGACAAATAGCGGTAAGCGACTTTGTTTTATACTATGTAGTGATGCATTCATATGCTAGATAAAAATAGTACTTTACGATGAATATTTTACCTCACGTTACAAGCTAGACTTAAAATGCTTCCCCTAACATGCCCATCGGAATTTGAACATTCTAACCAGTGACGTCACAGTTGACGCGCCTCATTCCCGACTTCCCGGCTTGTCAGACACAAAATGGAGCGGAGGCAGAACCTTTTGTACTTGTAGGCTTTGTGTGCAAAGTAAGCTTCCTACCAACGCATCTGCGCGATGATGAAACTTGCCAGACACCGCTTTTAAGCTCGCTTTATGTCTCGAATTAAAACTTTACAGGAGGAAATTAAACGTCGGAAAAATGTCGCTTGTCGTGTGTTGCACTTGCGGTGCGTCGCGCGGCGTCACGCCCGCCCTAGCTTTGATTCTCTCCCAATATTTTTAAAAGACCTATTCAACAACACTTCATATGTTGGGCTACTCGAGAAAAAAAAATACTCCCGCTCTACTTGAATGGAAGCTATCAAAAAAAAAAAATTTTAACATTTTATTTTATAACTTTTTCGGCATGATTAATCATATCCATATCAAATTACAGCTTTCTAGTATATATAGTCTCTGAGTAAAACTGCGGACGGATAGACGAACAGACATGGCGCAACTATAAGGGTTCTTTGTCTACTACGGAACCCTAAAAAGAATTAGAAAAAGAATATTTTGTTTCACATTACGTACTACCATATAGGTAATTAGATATATAAGAAAGATGGTATATTAGAAATTATATCGATATTTTTTTTTTGTTGAGGGGCGTTCCCAGCATTGGTCCCATAGGAAAAGTTGTTTATTTTGATGGGCTGAGTCACCCCTTCATGGGAATGTCGTTGGTTATGTTACACGCTGTATACTTGAATTACCTAAAAATATTTATAGGTTTAATAAAATTGATTAAACCAATAAACAAGTCAAGAGATGAGACAAACACTTTTAAATATAACGCCAAGAAACATTTATCGATAAACCCATTTTTCGAAGCAAGTGCTGTCTTTGACGCAAAGAACTCCTATAAAAAGTGTTCGAGTGGAAAAAAAATGGTGTCGAGAAAATTCCAGTCTGAAAACAGTCAGACAGAAGCTAAGCGATTTGTCGTGTCGTGGTCAATCGCACTTAGGCTCTTCAAGTTCCAGATTCGAATAACTTCAAAACTTTTTCTAATTCGATTATTCCGCGACCTTCACCGTTCACGCAATGTATTGTCTTTTATGAACATTGATAGGAACAGTGAGTCGAACAAACCGTTCGATTTTTAATTGTTTTTTTTTATTTTTTTATTTTAAATTTTTGGTATGTTGTATTGTCTAGGTACCTACTTCTACTTTTATCTACTTCAAAAATCTAATTGTATATAATTGAACAGCATTCCACATGATAATCTTTCATTTAAAAAAGACGACTTTCATCCAACTAATGTACCGGATTTGATAAAATTCAAATTGGAATTATTCAAACAAAAAATAATTTTAAAAGTCTGTTCGTAAATGACGGAGTTATACGTAAAATTAATAAACATAAAAAAATCCTTGCAACTTGCAATTGATTGATCCTCCTTTTTTTAAGTCGGTTAAAAAGAAGTTAGCCTTTCATTGCCATGATACGTATACGTGTTTTCGATTCCCTCTTTAAAGTAAAATATATATAATGACTTTATAAAACATAAGTGTAATAATGTGCAAATCAAATCAAAACAAAATTAAAACGTTTATTCAGAAAATAGGCCGCTACAGGGTTTTTTAGGTCAAATCATATTTTAAAGGAACTAATTTAGTAATATTTATATTAATAATTGATGTGCAAAAGCTCAGACTACTAGCGTTTCGGAACCGACTACTGCAGAGAAGAAACGCCTATATGTATAAAAGCAATTTTATAAATTGTAAATGTTATGTACCTGGCATATGTATGGCAATAAATGGCTTATTATTATTATTATTATTAGAAAGTATTTTCAACAGTATTGGTCTCCTACTCGCCTGAAAGGCTTTTTAATTTTATGACTATTTTCTTTTTTTTTTTTTCATTTCTAGTAATGATTACAATTTTTAATATATACATGATTATTTTTGGAACATATTATGTTAGCGATCGAGTGTGCAATGATAATAAACATTATACACAGTAGTCTCAAAGAGGCCGAGCAGATCTGCTGTATTCGGATATTATACATGTATTAAAAATTTTAATTCTGAATTTAGCTTGTCAAAGATAGTCCGCGAAAGACCCGTACACTCGATAATCAACATAGAGTGGGCATGCGGGCATGGCAGGTGCGGACGCATTATATTTCTCTATAACGTGATTGTATTTCTCTATAACGTAATTATATTTCTTTATAACGTGACCACGTTTTAGAGTAGGGTGTATATGTGCATACGCGTAACACGTTTTGATTTTTTTCTATAATGCCATGTTGTGCAACGATTATGTGCAAAATTTAAGCTTCGTTATAAGTCTGAAACATCATATCATCATTTACCATAAGTAAGTGGCATCCTTACTAATATTATAAATGCGAAAGTGAGTTTGTTTGTTTGTTTGTTACGCTTTCACGCCGTAACTACTGAACCGATCATCATGAAATTTTGCATTCAAGTTCTGTGGAGTTCCGAGAAGGACATAGGCTACTTTTTATCCCGGGAAAAAGTACTGTTCCCGAGGGATCGACATTGACGCGGGCGGAGCCGCGGGCGAAAGCTAGTAGGTAATATTGTGTTTAAAAGGCATTTTGGAGCAAAAACTTGACATTGAATTTGAGACTCGAAACTAATTTTGTTCGGGAACCGATCTAACATAATAATATTCTAATATCTATGACAATCAGACATACATTGCGGCTTTCATATGATTGACTATTTGTATTTAAGATATATAAAACGTAATGTATTTTGATGTGACTATCAAAACGTTGTACACTAAATTAGCAAATAGATAGCTGGACTTTGAAATCATAAGTATAATTTAACATTACGAAAAGTTTTTTCAGCTTTGCGAAGCATTAAAATCGCAGAATATAACAAAAACAAATGAGGAGCAGATATTTAGATCCATCCACGCACCACATAAAGTTTCCTATTCCTCAATGAATCGCTATTAAGCTCGTCTTTCCGTCATGGTGGAAACGAGGTGAAGAGTGTTATAAATAGGTGAAAAGGACGCGCCACACTCGTGTTTCGGGGATCTCGTTACTGGAAGAAAAATTTGTTAGAAACGCGACTCCTGAGTGACAGAACAATAGGTTTAATCTTCACATAGAAGAATGACGGTGGAATAGAACGCCGGCTCTTTTAATAAGAAAACGTCAAGTTTTTCCTTTCCGCCAACCGATGGTTTACGGGCATCAGATTTGTGGAGTTTTTTATACTTGATGCAAAATGAGATAAGGATTGCATTTTAATCTTTGCTCAATATTAACCATATAAGATTATTTTTTTTTGCATATGATCAAAACCTAAGGTAAAAGCACCTATTACGGAGGTATTTCGCATCATTTGAAAGTAAGAAACAAAAATAAGCATTTGTAGGTATTTCTAAAGGTGAAAAAAAATTCTATCGTTAAAAGTGGAATTTATATTTTGTATTGCTGTTGAGACTATGTTTCTGTTGATGATATTTCTTATTTTAAAGAAATATTTAAATAGTCTGGTCGATTTTCCCTAATACGGAGGTACAATTTTGGTCTGATCCTATTACTGCGGTAGACGGCTCCTAATACGGAGGGTCAGAAATCATATTCATTAAAGTTCCGTACAAATAATATTTATTAAATAATATTAATGTGTTAGTAACGTAATTCGTAAGTTTTTCATTTATTGACCATTGATTTTATTACGTTGCTTAATCAAATTAATGGTGAATGAATTATTTTTAGAATTACTTTAATCACATTTATATTATTTAATAAATATTATTTGTACGAAACTTCAATAAAATTAAAAAAAATCTTTACGTTGTGACAAACAAAAAGTAAAATTAAAAAAATGAGCGAAAGAAGTCGGTCTGTATAGAAAAATCTTTCCGTACAGACCGAAATCGCTTCGCTCATTTTTCTATATTGTATTATTAAATTAATTCACATGAGAATCCCCTATAAGAGAATCCCCTATGAGAGAATCCCCTAGGATTCTCTCATGTTAAAATAAAATAATTTTTATTCCCAAATACCAACAGATTCCGAAGGAATTTAAGAATAAATAAGGAGGTATGTTCACTGGTTTTATAGAATTAAAAATACAATTATTAAGGAATCAACTAGTTATATTATTTAAAAAATAATGACAACTAATAACAATAAAATCTAAACAAAATCTTTCAAAAATCAACAGTTCGTTGAGGAACAAAAGGTTATAAAATTAAAAACGTATTGAAAGATTGAGATTTAAAATAATGTTCTATAACATCATTTTAAATCTCTATTTTTCAAAAATTAACAATTCGTAGAGTATAGTTAAAAACGAACTAAAAGTAACTGAAGGTTTACACATTATGCACTTAAAAAAGTAAAAAAAAAAACATCTAAATAACATAACAAAAAGGAACAACAATTACTTACGTAATTAATGGTAAATAAACTGAGGTAAGTGAAGTTTTAGACTCAATTCAGGCAGCGGTGGTAGCGGCCGGCAGCAGCTCGAAGAGTACTTTCACTTTTGAAAGAATTTTAAACGTTATCAACATTATTTTAAAGACTAGTATCGCTGATACTGATCGTAACTGCCACCAGCTGTTAGCGGCATCAGTCACCGACAGTTTTATCTTTTTAAATAGGTATTGATAATAATTATTTTAATGAAGATAAAGTTTAAAACTCTTTCAAAGCCGAAAGTGTTACGCACCGCTGCTTTTCGCTGCCACCGCTGCCTGAATTGCGCTATACACGATATTTAACATGAACTTAAAATAATAATTATTATTTATTGATCACTTTGTGAATAAATATTTAAACAGAATCATCTGAATCAAAGAAGTTACGGCGTTTAATTTTCTTTGCCTTTGCAGAAATGTTAAAAACAAAATCATCGTCACTGTCAGAAGAGTTTTGGATTGAATTTTTATCTAGTGTCTTGACGTGACGCATATTTACATCTTTTAATTTCTTCATTACACTTATTTTTTTCGGTTCTTCTTTTTTCTGTTCAGTCTGTGCTTGTTTTATCTTTTTATCGTTTTCTTTTTGTCTTTTCTTTTCTAATGCCTTACATTTTCTCAGTTGTTTAAGTTTTTCTTTTTCTTCTTTCTCTTTGTCTAACCTTCTTTGGTGTTCCATAAATTCTGCTGCAATAGCTACGGTGGGAGTAACCTTTTTAGTGAGTTTTTTGGTTTGGGGAGTATTCTCGGTTTTCGGAAAAAAAAATGCATTCTTGAAAGGTGTAGGTATTCCTTTGAATGGGGTCGGCGGCGTGACATTTTCAATAACTATTGGCGTTGGAGCTTTGCTTGTACTAGGCATTATTAAAGAGTTTTGAAGGGTATCTATTTCTTCCGAATACTTGTCTATCAGTGTTTTTTTTTGCATTCTGTTTGGACGTAGACTTAAGGAAGAAGAGCAATTACTATTAACTTCATCATCTGCGTTCTCTATTTCAGAGACTGATGGAGCGGCACTAGAACACTTGCTTAATTCAGGAGTCGATGAACGTAATATTTGTTGGGCTTTTTCTTCTGTTAATAATCGTATTTTCTGTGGTGGGGTAACTTCTGATAACCTCGGATCAATAATCTCTATCAATACAGGTGAATCAACCAATGGTTTTGGTAGAAGAGAATTTGCTTCAAATGTATTTTCTTCGATTGTTGGGACCACATTAATTGATGACAGTGACACTTGCGATGACTTTGGTGTGACCTTTCCTATATCGTTAGCTTCCTCATAATTAAGTGGGGTTAGAATACCATCCGATCTAATATCAAAGTTTATGGAATCATAAACAATTTCTATATCGACATTATTGGTAAAGGTTGTCTCCCCAATATCTAGAGCAGAGTCTGCTTGATCTTCAAATATGCTTTCCGATGATGTAAGACTTTTCCAGAATAAAAATAGTTTTTCATAAGTGGGGTCACCTGTCCACTGGTTGCCTGCCTCTTTAAATAATTTTAATGTATTTTGTGATAATCGACTTTCAAATTGTTTCTTGAACTGCTCATTGTTATCGATATTGCTCATCTGTTGAGTATTAAATAGAGTATTTTGATTGGCCTCAGATAGTTTGTCTTGGTGTTTTTTCACTTTTGACAAAAGTTTATCATAGTCAATATTTTGTTCATCAAACGGGTAAAGTCCGCAGCATTTGAATCCGCTCATTATTGTTTCAGGCTTGAGGCTTCTGTGAAAACATTTTTCTACTTCTCTACAAAAGTCTGTACGCTTAAGCTTCGCATAATTATGTTTAACCCTGAATTCCCTCACAATATCCCGCCAAGTCCCCTTAACGGGCCTGAAAACGGCGACATCAAGAGGCTGCAAGACATGCGTTGAATTTGGGAGCAAAGCAACCAGTACAATCCCTTTTTCCTTGCAAAAAGTTGTCAAAGGCAGAGATATATGTGAACTATGGCCATCTAAAAATAAAACAACGGGCAGTGTTATTTCCTGTTGTTGAAGCCATGGGTAAAACACATTTGCAACATATTCATAGAACGACTCCATAGTCATCCAGCCTGATTCTGTGTTACCAAGTCCCCACCACGAAGGAACCGTTGACTTGATATTGTTAGGTAGCCTCTTGTAGGGGAAAAGTACCATTGGCGGAGCTAAATTACCATCTGCTGACACATTGACTAAAACGGTCAAACATTCTTTTTCGTCATTTGCAACGCGGTTGTATACTCGTTTACTACCCTTTTTTACCAAAACTTGCTTGTCTTTTGGACAAAGAAAAAACCCAGTTTCATCGCAGTTGAATATACGTTTTGGATCTTGAAGAACTTGCAGCAAATCGTTTTCTTTAAAATATGATTGTACTCTATCAAACCACGCTCGCAATGCAACTTCCGTGACTTGGTTTCTACTTGTTGGAAGATTTTGTGCCACACGTTTTGACACTGCTGGATGTCGTAGCATAAAGCCTGAAAACCATTTCTTTCCAGGAACTCCTTCTTTAAACGGATTAGGGCGCTGCAGGTTTTCAACTAACTTAAAGACAGTGTGTAATAATTGATTCTTAGTAACTGGAAAGCCACATTTACCAAGGTAATGGATCCAATCAACGATTTGTCTTTCTTCGTTTAGGTTAAGTACTGGTTGCTTACCACAATGTTCATTCTCGTAAAGCCCATCTCGTTTACTCCGTAATGTAGCCTCTGGTATATTATACTGTCTGGAGGCTTTGTAAATACTCATACCTTGTCGAATCGATGAAAGTGCTTCAGCCACTTGGGCATTACTATAACACTTGCGTTTCTTTCTGTCCATAATATCTATAAAAACAAAAATAAAAATTATGTAGATTGCATAAATTTAAATAAAACAATTACATAAATTTTAAAGTTTTCATCGCTTTTGATTTTATCAAAAAAAAACATGCATGTCAAATAAGAATCCACAAAAAAAAAGATACAAAGCTTTTACGGAACCCTAAAAACTTGTAATTTTATGTTGTATGAATAGAGCCGTAATAGGAGATCTTAGAACCCTACACGGAGTTACCTTGAAATAATTACCGCCGTAATAGGAAAACTACTCATGTTTTCGATAATCCTAATTCTGACCCATAAATATTTCGATAAACAAAAGAGTAAAAATGCCTAATCAAACATTAACAGTTTTTTGGCTCAGATTTGTAAAACTCAAGTCAAAATTTATACAAAATAAATGTTTTGTGATAAATTAAAATACACCTTCCCATATTTGCCTCTTCTAAGAAACTAACATTTTGTACTCGACAGTTTTCATATTTAACTAGATTTCTAATTAAGAACACATACCACAGAATATGGTTTCTAAGTTATGTGATTAATAATTATTTCAACTAAACTTGAAACTAATTCAATAAGTTAATCAATTGAAAGTTATAAACAATTAAACATGTCCAGTACTTTTCCTATTTCGGAGTCATACCACCGTATTAGGATTAATCTACAAAATTTGTATCGTATTACGGCGGTATTTTATTTTTTATTTTTTTGGTAAAAAATGACTTACAAATATAAAATAAGCTATTTAAATAGCGAGTGTAATAATAAGAAAATGCTATAAATAACAAATGAACAAACTCGAACGGCATCTTAATACGAAAAACTTAGTTTCTAAATATTTGTGTACTTACTTTTGTTGTTCCGCGTTTGTATGGAAACACCTCTCACGTCGATGACGTTACACAGACTGATTGATCTTGTTGTGTTGTCTATGTGCTATACTTGCAAACGTCAGTTAAGTCATAAAGTAATAGATTTAGAATAAATAGTTTCGGTTTTTGTGTACCTACACTGAATAAAACGGGAATAAAACGCGAAAATAGAAATACCACCGTAATAGGAAGCGATTTTGGCTACCGCCGTATTAGGAGCGTTTACCTTAGTGTGAGTTAGACTAGTGCACCGAGATTTTATATATTTTTTGACCCGATAATCCTTATCCTTATCCTTACTAATATTATAAGTGAGTTTGTTTGTTTATTTGTTTGTTTGTTGTTTGTTTGTTTGTTTGTTTGTTTGTTTGTTTGTTTGTTTGTTTGTTTGTTTGTTTGTTTGTTTGTTTGTTTGTTTGTTTGTTTGTTTGTTTGTTTGTTTGTTTGTTTGTTTGTTTGTTTGTTTGTTTGTTTGTTTGTTTGTTTGTTTGTTTGTTTGTTTGTTTGTTTGTTTGTTTGTTTGTTTGTTTGTTTGTTTGTTTGTTTGTTTGTTTGTTTGTTTGTTTGTTTGTTTGTTTGTTTGTTTGTTTGTTTGTTTGTTTGTTTGTTTGTTTGTTTGTTTGTTTGTTTGTTTGTTTGTTTGTTTGTTTGTTTGTTTGTTTGTTTGTTTGTTTGTTTGTTTGTTTGTTTGTTGGTTTGTTTGTTTGTTTGTTTGTTTGTTACGCTTTCACGTCGTAACTACTAAACCGATCATCATGAAATTTTGCATACAAGTTCTCTGGAGTACGGAAAAGGAAGGCTAACTTTTGTCCCGGGAAAAAGTACTATTCCCGAGGGATCGACATTGACGCGGGCGGACCCGCGGGCGAAAGCTAGTGTCTTATAAATTGATGAACGCCAGCTGCACGCACGAAAAAGTGTTAAGTTCCCTATGTAAGCGAGAGTGCGGAACAAGCGAGAGGTACGATCGGCCTAAGCGTTCGGCTTGTGACGCATCTATCTCTCTTCCAGCGTTATCACGAAAAATTATTGTCCGTAAACCGACTTTACAGACAACCATTTTTTTTAAGGTATTTTGTCAACGATAACTTAAAATGAACGGATATCTTTTCTTTTCTATACTTTTTCCTTTTCTTTTGCCATTCTTTATTCGTGCCAAATTTCATGATTTCCCGGCAACGGACATGGCCCTTTAGGTTTTGATTCCCTTGCGATTTTGAGCAAATAGTGTGCGGTTTAAACGGCCGTATCTTTTGATTTAGAATATTTTATTTTATACATACATATCATCACGCCTCTTTCCCATGGGGTAGGCAGAGACAAAGGACAGACTTGCTACAATCCTTACAAACTTCTTTTGCTTCATCTCCATCCGTCACTCTCTTCATGCATGCTCACCAGCTTCGGGTACTCCTGACTTGCCCTTCGAAAAGAACGTCCGCAATCTGGTCACGGTAAGTGCGTCGAGGCCAGCTCTGACAATACGTCAGAGCTGGCCTCGACGCACTTACCGTCTCATCCATTATTATACCATTTTATCAGAGCTTTAAGGAATTGCAGACTTTAAATTATTTTTTGATCGGAATTCTAACACACCTTAATCAAACACCTGTCATGTGCGATTCGTGAAGTGTTTAAATCATTTCTGTTTATATCTTTGATACAACAACAAAAGTTGATCCATTTGCTTGCTTATCGTGTGTGTAAACTTTTTAAGTTAACCAAAGGCCAAAGGTAAAGTATGCCATCTAGTGATGACAGCCGGGACCAACGGCTTAACGTGCCTTCCAAAGTACGGAGGAGCCCTAGAATTTTTGGTGCCATGTCCGGGGCAGTAACTCTTTCTTGCTAAACGCTTATAATGCTCACTCCAAATCAACCATCGAACTTATTTAAGTAAGTCCACTAATTTAGAATGATGCGAAAAATAGTATGAATGTGTAAATGTTAGTCATTCCTTCACGCCAAAACTACTAGATAAGTTTTGGCTCCTGTCACATGATCACATCACAATAAGTACATAGGCTATAAATAAAGAAAAAAAGTCGCGAGAGAAGCTATTATAAAATATAAGGTTATTGCCGTATAAATTAAATAATTACAATTGCTTCTACGTAATTTGCTCAAGCAAGTAAAGTTTAGAAAATAAATTTACATTTTGTGGCTACGACAGAGGGTCAAACAATCCTAATGAGGAAAGTTCAGCTTCCCCACAATTAAATACAGACAACATTTTATCTCCGGCAGTCGTCATTAAACAACACGGTAACATCGATTTTATTTATAGACATTGTCTAGAAAATATTGATAATTATTCTTCTCCTTTTCGTGTCGATGGCTAAAGGGATTAGATTTTGTCTCTCCAGTATGCGGCGACTCTGATACCACTCTCGGATGCAGTGTACAGATCATCTTTGGTGCAGCTGGTGGGGCACAGAGGACACGAAAGGAGGTCATCATTTCGAGTAGGTGTCACGGTCAATCGACCATGCACACACGCCTCTCGGCCCCTGACGTGGTTCTTTTAACGACTACCAGATGGCAGCCGGGACCACCGGCTTAACGTGCCTTCCGAAGCACGGAATCATCTTTATTATCAGACAATCAGATGATTCAAGCCTGCAATGTCCTAACCAAACTGGAAACAACTAAACAAAGTATGCTTCCGGTGGAAATCGAACCCACGACCCCCCGGGTCAACAGGCAAACGCCTTAACCACTGGACCACGGAGGCTGTCACGAAAGGAGGTGCAACATGATCTGGTCATCGTGACCACACTGGCATTGCACTTCCGCCTGTTGGATAAAGCCCCATTTAGCCAGGTTATGTCGGCATCGACCTACCCTAGTGCGGAGGCGATTAAGGCACTTCCATGTGGTCCATAATTATTTTTTCAATACGAGTCTATGTTTTCTTTAAAGGTCGGCAACACTCTTGTCATACCCCAGGTGTTGCAGTTGTCTATGGGCAGCGGTAATCGCTTACCACCAGAGGCACTATTTTGAAAGTGTGACATTCGTCTTTGAACGATTTTCGTATGGAAAAATCGCTCGTTTACAAATGGCGTCATTTCAAAAATGGAGAGCCCATTTGTTTCCCAATGTCGATGTTTTACGCAACGTACGACTATATTTATTTCATCTATTGTAGAAACAAAGAAGTTTGTCCGAAAACAGGGTTTAATCTAAAATACGTTATTATACGGAATAAAAAACATTTGAAATGTGAACACCAATATTGTTCAGAATATTTCCAGGACCAAAAAGGTCGAACCATATTTTTATACCGTTTTACTGGCCATTAACATTTATCAAAAAAAAATCAAGACTTGTGAATATTTTATGATGCATGCTTGTTTCTTTCGCACGCTGAAACTGCTTCATGAGGTATATTTTTAATGAAGGAGAAAAATCAGATAGTATTATTTGCTTTGTTCTTCGAATTTTTACCTACATCTCAATTTACCAATTTACCAACCTATGTTTCTATTAATATTTTCAGCCTATACTGTCCCGCTGCAGGGCAAAGGCCTCCATTTCTCCCTTCCAACGCTCAAGATCGCGGACTTTTAAAGCCCAATCATTCTACCAACCTACAAAATGTTTTAAAATTGGTACAACTTGTCAAAAAATATTTTATCACATTGGTTGTATGTATCATAATGTGGTTTATTAGTCAAGATCATAACGCAAGACTCCTTCGTCCCCATAGATTTAAAAAAAAAATCGTCTCTTCGTCCCACCCTGAATTCAAAATAATACCATCACCTAATAGGTATTGCATTACACCCTTGCGTTACTATCTACTATTATACCTATACCTGCCTTACAATAATAGAAAATAGGTACATATAATGCATTAAAAATAAGCATAATACCGGTTGATGGGAGAGCTAGACACTCGGTATCACGCAAAGCAGCGCTCGGCAGAACATTTGTTATGGCCGTTCTTTGTAAGCGTTTCGCTTTGTGATTCCCGGGAACATAGCGTGAAAATTTTGACAAGTAGAATTTGTTTTGCAAGGGGAAATAAACATCTCGACATTGTTACCGCTCGCTAATGTACCGCCATATTTTAGCCGTTATTGCAACGTAATATGATTCAAATTGGAAACATATTGTACCATATCGATCGTATTTAATTTTGCTCGCAGAGTGGCTGTGCGGATTTACGTATGCGAAAACCGCGTTGGCGGGATATTATTTTCTAATATTGCTTAGGGAATGCGTTCGTGCTTATTTATGTTACCTTATTTTTAGCATTTCGTTGTATTTGCAAAGATATACAATATAATAGCTGCTTTCTCTCTGCTTAAGGGTATTGTGGTGTGTCAATCTAGGTAGGCATTTTCAAAATACATATTTAGTATCACGTTTTTTCACTTCTGGGATAGACAAAGTCGTGGTTTTAAGACCTTAACCGCTACATTGAGCATTCGTTTATTTACTAACTGCTTATGAATTCAATATTAGGTGGCTTCCTTTTATAAGCAGAAGCGGAGAGATAATGTGGTTTTTAGCGGGTGTGAGTCCCGTATAAACACTATGCTGTACCCGCGGCCAAGCGGAAAGCATAACGCATTTTTCCATTTTAAAAAAAAAGGTGCCTACGCCAACGTGACCATAGGTTTATAACTTGAGTTTCTTTTCACTTCGCTAGATTCTTTAGACGATTTAAAATATTAGATTATTTTTCTCTATTTGAAATAATACAAATGTTCCGAGGTATTATAATATAAATAACTATATAGGGACAAACCACACAGAGTAAACTAGTCCCACAGTAAGTTGTGAACTTGTGTCCTTGGATACTATATTTTATAACAGACACACTTATAGATAAACATCCAAACCACAGGCCATTCAGAAAAAGATAGTTTTCAATCTCGAACTGATGAGGAATCGAATTCGGGACACTGCGATTCAAAAGCACTTGCAGTAACCGCTGAGCCACAGAGGCCCTTTATTTATTATCAGGTTCTAGCTACGACTTTTGCCCAATGTATATACAAGAAATTAAACAATATTCAATTAAATAATATTTTAGGAATAAATACGTAACTTTCAATTCAGTATCATATTTCTAGGATACCTAGAGAAGTCCGTAGCTAACTAACAATTCTTAATTAACATTTAAACGTTACCTTGGCCTTTAGAAGTCATTTATTTAAGTTAGAAATATATTGTAGAAATCTTCTGATTAATCTAAGATAGATATAATAAATACACACTTTTACGTTTTGATTCCTATTTATTTGATGATTGATGGTAATTTACATATCTAAAAAAGGTAACAAGCCTACGCTCTATCTTTAACGTAAGAAATACCGTTATGTTTCTGTATATGTTTACCCATATTCATATTTAGGAAAACAATACTACCCGGACACATCATAAGCTGAAGTCAGAAAAAAGAAGGAGTGCAAAGGTTAAGCTTCATTTAACCTAGAGCAGGTTGAATGAAGCTTCACCTAACGCACACGATATCGAAAAAGTACAACCTTCAACGAAAGCATGACGTTGACGGGTGAATCTCCAACCGAAATTATATTACCAAGCCTCAAGCTTCATTGCTCGTACCGTGACATAAATGACGTAAAATCTGCTTTTTAATATGGTATCTCCGGCCGTGATGCTGCTCAGCCTATGCTATTTATTAAATTTGACAAACTCAAAATAATGGTATTAATTTATGTATGAGTATGTTCGTTGAAAATCAATGTCCTGCAGACATTTACAAATGTAGGGCTTCTAAAGATATACAAAGATGACTTAACCGATTAGAACCAAAAGACTGCAAGTTTGTATCTTAAACAACTCATGATCTCCACATCGTGGGAATTTCTTTACGGAACAATTTGAGCGATGTGAAGGTCCATCCATCAAGAAGCAATATATTCTCTTTGGTATCCACTCATGTTCTTACAAATTTCTGTTATCCAAATAATAATTAGGTGATAGAAATAATTAGAATGACTACTTGGAAGACAGTAAGTAATATTTATGTCAGTTTATAGTATGAATGGTTGTTATTTTGACTTTATTAATTATTATTATGTCGAATATCGCAAAACCACAACAGGGTACATGTGCATGATTTTATCATCTTTATTTTATAGAGCATTCCCACAGTATTTCGCGTGATGCTTTAATTTAGAAAGCCTAAAGGTAAATAAGTTATCATCAAATTTTGCAAACTCTTTTCTGTCCCCTTTATGTTTTGTGGCGAGGCTCGCACGGCAATACATCATACAGTGTGCGGTCCATCGATCATAATTTGCCTTGAACGCCTCACGCCGATGGATAGCCATACTTCAATCTGCTTCCTTTTTGCTCAACCCCTGATTTATTTTTAAAAAAAGAGTTGTCTTGCCAAATTGTGAAAGGTGATTTGTAATTTATACCAAAAGTTTTTTTTGTACATTTGACAGAAAATGAATATTTTTTGTATCAATGCCATTTAAAATTACATAAGAATGTTTTTAGGGTTGAAATATATATGTTTTGAACTGTTAGTCACATGACCTCTGTAACACAGAGGTACCCCAAGTGCCTTTGAGTCGCAGTGTACCAGGTTCGATTCTCGATCAGGTTAAGGTAAAACTTTTCACATTGGCCTGGGTCTTGGATGTTTATTAGATGGTCAATGCGAATAGGTATTTATTTATTTTATTTAATTCGGTAATAAAAATACTTTGTGTTCGAAAAATAGGACTTTTTACATATAAAATAGGAGAGATACAATTTCAAAAATCATCCATATGGCGAGCTCCGTGGCGCAGTGGTTAACACGCCAGCCTGCGACACGAGGGCCCCGGGTTCGATCCCCGGTCAGGTCAAGATGGAAAATGATCTTTTTCAGATTGGCCTGGGTCTTGGATGTTTATCTATATATGTATTTGTTATAAAATATAGTATCGTTGAGTTAGTATCCCATAACACAAGTCTCGAACTTACTTTGGGGCTAGCTCAATCTGTGTGATTTATCCATATACATATTTATTATTTAATCCAAACAGTAACAACATTTTTCCACTAGAAGTCTCAACTTTTTACTGAAAACTGTACTACTGCGCATTGCTTCTAAATCTACAGGCAACTTGTTAGACAGGATCACTGTTTGGTAGCGTACACGTTCCCTTCAGCTTAAGTTATATTATAAATATAGTATCGTTGAGTTAGTATCAAGTTCACAACTGAGCATTTGGCTGGCTCAATCTGTATCATCATCAGGTCTTTTTTGTCTCCACTACAGGAACACAAACCTCTCTGTACTAGAGCCATACTTGGCCACTGTATGATTTATCCCTATTAAGTCCCAAGGAATATTGCAGATATTCCCATTACTGCAAATACTTTGCTAAAATGTTGCACATTCCAATATTTTATTGCCCTTTATTTTTCTTTATTCTGGTTACTATGTAAAGTTTTCTCCATCTCTTTCCACGCTTCTCTGCATAGTGCTTTCTCCAAGCACTACTAGTCGAATTTGCAGTAATTGTTATTCAATTACACCATTATGCCCTACACCTCTCTACACCTACATCCACCTTTGGGATACTATTTGGGCTCGATATGACTCCAACGCATAACAAATATCTCAAGCAGAGTCAATAGCAACATTTTAACCAGTAAACCGTATAACCGTAGTGTAGCCGTGTGGTTTCCGGCAGAGTAGAATAGGACCACTCCTAGTCTTTCCACAGGGGTCGTAAGAGGCGACTTAGGAAATACAAGCTAAACAAAGCTCATAAACATCAATGAGACGTCTCAAACCCGTCTGGCCAGCGAGAAGAGTGTAGGTTCATCAAATCCTCTGTCTGCTCTGGCTGTCGTATGGCTCCGGTAGTACAGAGAGGGTCATGATCCTGCAGTGAAGACTAAAAAGACCTGATAATGATGAACCACTAAACAAACTGTAGTATGTTGACGGACCCCGCTTCGACGCGTACGAGCAAGTACGCTTTTACGTATATTAGTATTGATTACCATTCAAACGATAAACCTACTTATTTCTGTGATCATATGCATAATGGAGTAATTAGCGTTAAATTGATTGGCTTTAAAATCGCGTGCGGCTAAAGTGCAGCGCACAAATTAATGATGCTCTAGCGTCAACGCGGGTTAGTGAAACTGATAACATGCGAAATCATCGCGTAAATGATTATTCCAAATGATTACTGGATTATTTACGGTTCGTGCGTTTCAATGGAAAGGTAAATAAGCTGTGTTTGTGTACCAGCATTTATATACAGATAACCACGAGCAGGTAATAAATAATAAAATAAAAATGCCATTTATTCTACTACCCTTTCACATAAAATGATACTTTCAATTCAAAATGAATAGTTATCTTTTTTCTCATTCCGTTTGTGACTTTCTATCGCTATATATATACATCATCTCTATACAATACATCGAAATTGTTATCGACAAACACATAATTTAAAGAAATATGATTTTATAGCTAAATTGCTAGACCTATTTCAATGAAATAATTTTCCCCGGACATTACTTTCTTTTAGTTCAAAATGTTATTTATGCGTCAAAAAATACTTTGTATGTCAACTGATAAAAAAAAACTGTTTTTAAAAGTAACGCCACAATCGACACATTTTTTCATTGAACAAAACTTTTTAAAGATTCGATTTCTCGCCCGATTGTAAATTTTTGTACCGCAGTTAAAATAGACTCGATCGGGAACCAATTTGTCAAAGAATTTAAATCAACTACCGTTCGCGTCTGGTGAACTTTTGAAAGGGACGTTTTAAAACAAAGATTCGCCGCTCTTTTATTGCAGCGGCTTTTGTTAGCCGTTCGAGAATTAGCTGTTCTCCATTTACACAGGTATAAAAAATTCGTACTTTTTTCATTTTCTCCATAATTACGCTCCACTTATTTTAGTTTTTACGAGTTCATTTGTATAAAATAGGAAACAAAATATATATCTAGACTGTTATTATAAAGAGGAACGATTTGTGTTTGTTTGTACGTAATAAATAAACTCAAAAACTACTGAACAATTTTAATAATTATTTGTCAAATAGAAAGCTTTATTTTTACGCATTCAGAGATCCGTATGAAAATTGCAATATATCAAAAATTGTGCAAGGTATCAAAAATTTGCCTATAAATATCAGAAAACTATTGATGATAAATGTATCTGTCATGAGAGCGTGTATTCAGTTGTAATCTCACCTGATATGGCTTGGAACTTCTGGTGCCGTAGACTCGGGGTCGACCCTGGGGCCCAGAAGATTACGTGATAAAAACCGAAACCCAACGCGAATGAAGTCGCAGAAAATTACTAGTAAAGTGTAAAAAAATAAAACTTTATATGAAATTATGTAAGAAGTATACTTCGCTTGCAATTACTTATTGCATTATACGAGGTATGATGATTTAAGTTCGCTAACAAATATTAATGATAGTTTTAAAGAAAGATATTTCACTTATATCATGACAAATATTTTGTAACATTTTATATATTAACCTAATATAAATTTTTTTTGCACCGCTATTAAAATAGACTTTGAAATCATTCATCATCGTTAATATTAATCGATCGGGAATCAATTTGTCAAAGAATTTATATCAATTATTGTTCGTGCCTGGTACTCAGCAAAGGACACACAGAAGGGTTGATCTTCACATATCTGCTTACTGGATTCGTTTTCTTAATAAATTAAGAAATAAAATATGGTACTTAAAAAATTAAGAAATAAAATACCGCGAAAAATATGTTAAAAAAACATCGCAAATGGGTTGCCTAAAACAATCCTGTCAAAAATAATTTAAAATTCAAATGTTCTATCTATTTAAATTTTTCTTTTTTTAAAATAATTTTGCAGACATCCTTTTATCACCGTGTTCGCAATAATCTTTATTTTGATAAAAGGCTGTAAGATCATAGATGAACGTAAATTATTAATAAGTTATCCTACCAACCTAATAATTGTGACAAGAAAATGTACCTTAGGTTTTTATATTATATCGACTAGAATGGAAAGTATGAACTTTCAATTGGTATATAGTTTAATTGGTAAACATATGCAGCTATATAAGAAAAAAGTGAGAAAAAAATTGACAGTTTGTTTTTAGGTAACCACTCGGGATATATTCCGGCAGAGTAGAATAGGACCACTCCAAGTCTTCCTATGGATGTCGTAAGAGCCGACTTAGGAAATACACGCTAAAAAAGCTCATAAATGAGTCAGAGATCAATGAGACCTCTCCAACCCGTCTGGCCAGCGAGGAGAGAGTAGGCCAAATCATCTGTCTGCTCTAGCCAAGTATGGCTCCGGTAGTACAGAGAGGGTCATGCTACTGCAGGAGACTAAAAAGACCTGAAGATGAAGATATATTTTTATCGAGTATAAAACAGATAGGTAAAAGTCGACCCCTTTGCGGATCTTATATCATGGTGAGCTAGGAAGACAAGTTTTAAAACAAAAAATCACCGGTCTTTTATTGCCACGGCTTTGTTGTGTGTGAGGAGTCCGATAGACTATTTATTGGCCGTGAGCATTCAAAGCGCTTGCGCATGTTAAGCAACTCTGTGCGAAGTCCCTTACTGTGATGCGGTCACCGTAAGTGGCATAAAATATCTCAAGCTCCTCAGTGCTTTAGAAGGCACGTTTAGCCGTTGGTCCCTGCTGTCATCATTGATGGCAGTCGTTAAACTACGTCAGATGCCTTAGGGGCTTGAAAACTGTGATACCAGTGTTGTGGCCACTTACACATACGAAGAAACATTTAAAACAAACGGCTTTGTTAGCCGTTCGCGAATTAGTGGTGGTATATTTCGTACTTTGTTCATTGTCTCCATAATTACTGGCATAGAACTCCTTTAGGAAAAATCTCGCCCACATGGATTTTGTTTTACTCTTTTTCGTTTAAATTTAGAAAAGTTTTGTACTAAACAATGTAACCTCGTCCTCACCCAAATTGTGCGATTGCAACCTCAAATATATTGAGTGGCCTGAATTCATAGATTTTAAAAAAAAAAATCGTCTTACTTCTATGCCTGAATTCTTTTATTATGATTGCATGGTAGTAAAATGTGACAATGTACCCCATAAAACTTAATTTGCAGTTGCCATAGAACTGTAACAACGAACTATTTGCCAGAGTAACAGAGGCCCAACGTCTGAACAAAGAAAACGGATAATTAGAGCCGCACGGGAAAAGAGATTTTAATGAACCTCGACGTTTGCCACGTAATAAGACTTTATTATTACTATAAAAAGCATAATTAAATAATAAAAAAGAGATTAACTCTCGACTTGTTGTCTTAGTTATTAAATCGTAGTTCTACTCCTTGCTTTCCTGTTCCTTTATACGTGAACTAGAAAATGTAATGTTGCCTTCATTTTTGTGTTTTATTTTGCATTCACGATGCTTTTTTGGTATACTCTTATTAAAATTAAAAAAAAATATGGTGTTTTTTATTTCCATGCACGCTTAAAAAAAAATTTTTTCATCATATTTTATTTCTTAATTGAATAAGAGTATGTTGCTTATATTTCATCTCTAGATATACCAGTCCCCGACTAGCATGGCACTTGCGACAACGTTTATCGCCATCTTGTTTTCCTTAATATCAAAGAGCGAGATGTTGATAGTTTATCGTGCGATATAAATGGCGCCGCGGACGCCATGCTCCGGGCTCAGAAAAACTTTTTTTTATATTGAGTACCAGATTTTTTGCAATGCCTCAAAGCAAATTTCATCAATATTCCATAACAATTATAAATATAAGAAGGATTCTAAAGTTAGCATATTGCTGAAAAGTACATAGCAGAACGTTTTAATGAGGCTTCGCAGTATAATGGAACCGTAATGCATAATAATACCACAATGCCATTAAAATCAGAAGCGTATTTTAATGTATTATTCATAAATAATAACATACTTACCTGTAAAATATGATAAAGGCAAATGTTTTGTTCTATTTCAAAGAAATAATTGCATTGTTTTAATTTTAATAATAGCTATATGTATTATAATAATTTTACTCTACTTTCCTAGCACTGAACATGAAAGGTATGTTTCATATTCATCAAAACATTCTCACTCACGTATTTTGGTCGGATAATGCCATCATTGGTATCTTAGTGACGTCCTTGACACTCGCCCTGAAGACGGCCTTCTGAATAGACTGAAACTGTCGGCATTTTCTGTCAAAAATAACCGTAAGTAAGACCGTTTTGTTGTAAGTTTCAATATTTACTTACGACAGGTAAGATTTACCTACTAACTTACAAGACCTGCTCTTCTGGTAACTCAGTACAAATTTTCCGCAACACCATTTTGTTCAGAATATCAGATATTTTGTCCAGCAGTCGTCTAGTTGGCAGCTTGAAGGAGAACTTGCCTGAAACGTATAAACACTGGCATTATCATATATGTTTGTACATGAGTTCTTTATTCCACCATTACTCACAAATGCCTACAAATATTTTGAAGTGAGGTTTTGTCAGAATCGTTGTCTGATCCCGACTGTAAGGATGTGGCAAGAGTTTTCTTTCAAAAAAAAATTGTTTTATAGATTGTCTGAGCATATTTTTACATTAGGTACATTATATAATTAGATATGCGGTTACCAGCAATTATTATCAATATAACTGGTGCTACACAGTATGAAAATAAAAAGCAAAAAATTATTATGCTGATTTACAAGAAAACCAAAAACGTGTAATGTACCAGCTGTTTCTCTTCCTGCGCAGACCCTAGAAGCTGACGAAGTGAATGGGCGAATACCAAAGGTATCATTTTTATAGGCCATGTATCATACCCCAATCAATATTTAGATTCCGTTCTCTACCAAAACACCCTATAACACGCTATGGATCTTTTGGCCCTAGGGTCTGTTTACTCCGTAAGGGATACAAGCATGATGGTCATATGTAAGCACAATGGTATGAAAATAAAAAGCACAATATTTCATGCTGATCTAGAAGAAAAGAAAAAACATGCAATGTACCAGCTGTTTCTCTTTTTGCGCAGACCCTAGAAGCCGACAAAGCAAATTGGCGAATATGTATCATTTCAATAGGCCATGTATCTTAGTATCTAGATTCCGTTCTCCTCCGAGCGTATTCGCTATGGATCTTTTGCCCCTAGGCTCTGTTTACTCCGTAAGGGATAAAGGCTTGATGATCGTATGTAAGCACAACAAACAAGGAAGCCAGCACAGCTTAGTTTGAGAAAACTAATAGAATTTTTGGCGTTGAGCCGGCGCCGTCACCTCATCTCAAAGGCGGCTGTTTCGCATATAAATTGACGAATTTGCCTCCATTTTCACCTTTGTGCCATGCAAGTGAGTTAACTCAACTTCGTTAGTAATTTATAATCGCTTCAGTTACACGCGCGAGTGCTTCCTATTCTATCTTATTAATTATACTATGTTTAAATAGTGACAATATGTAAAATAGTTTTCTCAAAATTGATTACTCACATAATTGCTTTATTTATTTTATAAACTCAGGCATGTGCCGCTTTTGGTGCTGTTGGGCTCGTATTTTTTTTTTGTACATTTTAAAGCTTAAAAATATATATCATCATTTCAACCATAAGTAGTCAACTGTTGAACATAGGCATCTTCTAAGGATTATTCGTTTCATGAGAGGAATTTGCCTTTATATTTCATATTAGAAGGATTCTAAAATTAGCATAGTGCTGAAGAGTAAATAGCAGAACGTTTTAATGAGGCTTCGCAGTATAATGGAACCGTAATGCATAATAATACCACAATGCCATTAAAATCAGAAACGTATTTTAATGTATTATGCATAAATAATAACATACTTACCTGTAAAGTATGATAAAGGCAAATGTTTTGTTCTATTTTAAAGAAATAATTGCATTGTTTTATTTTTAATAATAGTAGGTAATATATATTACTAGCTTTTGCCCGCGGCTCCGCCCGCGTCAATGTCGATCCCTCGGGAATAGTACTTTTTCCCGGGATAAAAGGTAGCCTATGTCCTTCTCCGTACTCCAGAGTACTTGTATGCAAAATTTCATGAAGATCGGTTTAGTAGTTACGGCGTGAAAGCATAACAAACAAACAAACAATCAAACAAACAAACAAACTCACTTTCGCATTAATAATATTAGTAAGGATAAGGATAATTTTACTCTACTTTTGTTGCACTGGACAAGTATGTTTTATATTCATCAAAAAAATTTCGCTCTCGTATTTTGGTCGGATAAACATAGGCATATTCTAAGGATTCTTCGTTTCATGGGAGGAATTTGCCATACGCTTGGCAAGCGGGTTGGCGAGCGCAGTTTCTTTAGCTTCTTGTGCCTCCGACGCTGCTGCCCAGCGGAACCATATTAATCTGAGGAAGGATAAGAATTTGTTGAAGGATAGATAAGGTGATTTAGGTTATTTACATTACCTGGTGTTGCAGACGTCCGTAGACTACGGTAACCGCTTTCCATCAGGTGGGCCGAATGCCTGTTTGCCTACTAAGTAGTATGAAAAAACCTGCATGATCCGGGAATGGGCAAAATTCTTAGGAATCATATCGAAAAGCGATGCGGTATTGTAACCCATTACTATTTTGATTACATTGTCCCTACCTACACCCTACCGACATGTTAAACGTGGCCTATAAGTTTTATAGTACTGGGTTCATAACTAACTTAAACGTTTAGAAGTCTTGAGAGTAATAGATAGATAGTTTACTACATAGTATGTAATCTAATTCAATCTTATGGTCTCTTAGACTAATCTCGTGGGAAAATCTAAACAACAATTCAGCGAATGACACGTTTTCGGCGTTTGCTCTTTAAAATTCAAATTAATTCAGACCCTCTCCTATACTCTCTACGTAGCGCGTAAACCTCTCTCTGCGGAGTCTCTACGGAACTAAATTGATGAAAACTATTTACATTTACGAATGTTTATCAATAAATTCATTTACTCACAAACAATTTTGATTTGTATTTTAGTATATTCCATGCTAGATGAGATGGGACGTGGATTATGCCAGCTGTTTCCCGAGCCGTTCGAGGGATTGGGCTAAAATCGACGGAAACATATCAATAGGAGATGTGGCTAGCAATCCATCATTATTTTGATTCCGTTTTCCATCTACACGCCCTCCAATATGCCAAATGTGGCCATAAGGTCTTATAGACCTAGGCTGTGTCTAAGGGAAAAAGACGTGATACTATGTATGTTTGTATTTTAGTAAAATAATCGTGCATATTTATTTTCGCAAGATTTTATCATTAGATTTTTTAAGCGTTTTGGTTTATGACTCGCAAATTTTGTAAATTAAAGGTACCGTCGTCTGCAAGTCGTCTGCAAAAGTCCTTAGAGAAGTTGCGTAAAAAGTACTTTTGTAGCTGCGGATACAATTTATATATTTAAAATAAAAACAATTTGAACCTTATACATGTGGTATAAGTTCGTGATATTGCTAAATATAATGCCTCTCTAATCATTGCAATAAATTTTCACCTTAAGGCTTTTTTTATGTATAGACTTTTTAAGGTGACTTTATCATGAGATGTTAGTGGAGATGTTTATTTGGCTTGCAAATCTTATAACTATTAAAGTAGTTACGTATGTGATGAGTAAAGAAAATTTTATTACTGGCTCAAAGCCTTATTTTTAGAGGTAATATAAACGACAGTTCAGCGAATGACACATCTTGAGAGTCAGACGTGTGATAGAGACATGATTTAGGCATTCGCTCTTTGAAGTTAAAATTTAGACTTTAGACTTTATGGGCAATAGCCCAGGATAGAACGAGATGGAAAAAAACTGTGGAAGCCCTCTGCCCCGGGGGAAATAGGACATTAAGTCAAGTTAAAGTAAGTCATCCCACTAGTAACACTTGCCATACAAATTTACATCTTAAAACAAAGTTTATCACAGCCTTTTTGCTGCCGCAGCCAACTTAATTTGACTTTGCTTAGTCTAATCTCGCCACTACCAAGGCTTTACGTAACCTAGATATGGCAGGCAATATTGTGATTTTATTCTGAACAAACTGTCGACTGACGCCTACACAAGTTAATCTCATTTGTATGCCTGTAATCAGATTATGAATGTGTATGTTTTCATGCGATTGAAGGAATCAAGTACTCGTATTAGTGGTTTTTCTTTGTTGCCACGTAAATAAGTGTGGTCAGGGTGTCATACGCAAGTTCCTGTTCGGTGATTGCAGCTATAGCATCGGGCACGCGCGGCCTGGGCTCCCGACCTGCTATTGCTTTTCCTCTGTTCATCCGAGTGAGTAGTATCCCAATACCTTTAACTCCCGTCCCGAATCCAACAAATTCCTTTCTTTCCCCAGCTTCAAAATACTTTCGATGGGCAGCAGCATCGGAAGCACAAGAAGCCAAAGATGCTGCGCTCGCCAAACAGCCTACCAACCGTGGGGATTATGGCAATATCCTTCCAAAGGAACGAAGAATCCTTGGAAGAGGCCCATATCTAGTAGTGGACCTTTTGTCGCTGCAATGATGATAATGAAATAAGCGTACTATCAAATGTTATTTACAGTGCACAGGTATTGCGCTTCATACAAGCTAAGTAATTATGCCTAATATTAAGTCTATACTGTGTGTAAGGTAACAATCAGAGTCACCACCACAGTAATAAGTATGTAAATAAATTATCTAAATCCATCATTACCAAACGTTTTAACATAGTGTATTTTTGATTTAAGTAGGTACTAGAAGATCAGACGCCTTTATCATGTATTTTTATTGCCATTCACTGGGGCGGAGGGTTGATAACCTGAGATACAGGATATTTCCTAGTTCAGGTATCGACCCACCATAATCTTCAATTAAAATTAAATTGTTATTAATTTACGAACACCGGATACATACATAATGAAGATATTGTGTATATTAGTTTTAAGTTTTATTGTAATTATAAGTGATTATGGTGAGAAATAAAGATTTATTATTATTATTAAATCCAAGTACAAACGTACGTATAAGAAACGTCGTGTAACGTGGGACTAGCAACTAGCCCTGTTTTAGTAAAGCTATCATACGCCCTCGAGACCGGAGGGGTACGGGGACGCCATATTGCGGGGGACGCTGCAAGTTCCCGTTTTGTACGTTGGTACTTATATTAATTCTGTGGTGCTACTCGAAACATTGTGTTGACAAAACGACAAAGATATAAAATCTTTTTCAGACAAACTTAAAAAGCTACAAGGCTTGCTATAAACAAACATAACAAAAATAATTTAAAAGACAAATATATACACAACTGCTCTGTCTAAAAAGTTATAGCCTATGTCACTCGAGAGGGTAGAAGGTGTAATAATAAACTCACATTCTTTTCTACATATATATACGTACATACATGAACCAAAAAAACAAAACACTCTTTTTTGGTAGTCGTGTAATAAAAGGTATTCTGTAAATAAAAAATAGTTGTATGTAAAGTCAGTTTACAGATGATAATTTTAACGGTGGAAGAGAGATAGATGCGTCACAAGCCGAACGCTTAGGCCGATCGTGCTTCTCTATCGCTTGTTCCGCGTTCTCGCATGTACACGGAACGTGTCAAATTTTTGTGCATGCAGCTGGCGTTCTTACATTTATGAGAAGTTGTCACGTCATTAAATTACTGCCAGAATTGGTTCTGGCAGTAATTTTTTCAGTAGTTTTTGAAAAATAAAAAGTTTCTACCTTTGCAGGTAGGCCTGCAAAGGTAGAAACTTTTTCTTTTTCAAAAACATTTTACTCATAAACAAAATCGATATTACTCTTAACTCTTAGCACACAAAGACGTCAATGTTGCCCCCCACATATTGAAATGCAAGTATTGTTTACACGAATGCATATTCAATCACTCCGTATCTACATCACAGAATAAACCCATCAAGGCTTTGTGTGCCGATAAAATGCACTCTGACATAAGCGAGGTAGACATATTAAAAGCACATTGGCATAAAAACAAGCCTGGAACTAAATATGAACAAAATGGATGATGAACACGTTACGTAAAGATAATCCAGAAAGTATGAGACCTAATGGTAAAGTTTAACGTAAATATCTATAAATATCTTTTTTGTAGTACCTGTTAGTAGTAACAGATACTACAAAAAGGTAAATATCTACCTTTTGGTAGTACCTGTTAGTAGTAGTAACAGATACTACATAAAGGTAAATATCTACCTTTTGGTAGTACCTGTTAGTAGTAACAGATACTACAAAAAGGTAAATATCTACCTGTTACTACTAACAGGTACTACAAAAAGGTAGATATTTCCTACCCTGTTGGGCTGAAGCCTGGGAAAAAATTGGACGTCTGTAAAGTCGGTTTACGGACGATAATTTTACGTGACAACAGTGGAAGAGAGATAGATGCGTTACAAGCCGAACGCTAAGGCCGGTCGTGATACTTTTTCGTGCGTGCAGCTGGTGTTCATCGGTTTATTCATATAAACGTTTATCACGTAAAAGGTATAAGATTATCACGTCAAAAACGTGGAATTTTGCCTTTCTTCCAGCTTAGACCGTAAAAGCCTCAAACGGGAACTATAGTCTGCGGGATCACGGCTAGCAAGATCCTCCTAGACGGCTCGCAAACTTGCAATCCGCCACAATTTTGATTCTCTCGATATCTCATACAGAGATTGGGATATTTGTATGTAGGTATATATAGTAAGGAAAATGAAACCAGAAACCATATATCGCACATATGTACTAGTTTGCCTCTTATTAAGAGCTGTAGAGAGCGAGACTTATGACAAGTATTTTCCATTTTAGAATAGTTCCAAAAACAGAATCGACAAAAAATTATGTCATTTACTAACCAATTTACAAAATTATCACTTGAAAAATGCGGACAGACATACGAAAGAATTTTTGCCCAAGCTGCGGAGATGCTTTTCGCGCGCTTCGCTCTTGCTCGATCAATAAGGGTGCTTGGGGAGATTTATTTTCAACAGCTCCTTCAACTAAGAAAACGTTGATTAGAAATAGTATGTACGTTGAAAATAAATACATAATATATTTCTTTATTAACGCATAAGTTAGTTAATGATCTTAAATAATAATTGATTTTAAAACATTGCCATTACATTATGAAGTATTTATTATTCAAGATCTTTAATTCCTTTAGAAAATGGTAGTTTAAAAAATGTTACAGTGATAATTATGTCAAACATATTTTACCAGAGTTAGCCTAGGAATTTAACATTATTAGTGCGCCCAGGAACATCAACGAGTAGGAGTCTAATTGTACTTGGGTTAATACACTCAATCGTCAAAATGTACAATATGTTGACTTATGAGTTCATTGAATGCCATATTTCTATCAAAATAAATTATATTTCAAATATTACATTGGTAAAAAGGTAAGATATCTGAAGTACTGTCAATGAACCAATTTAACACAATAGTAGCGCTTTTCCATAAAAAAAATCGTTTTTGAATTTTGAACAGCATGCGTTTTACGATGTCAGGTTTTTTATTGTATATTTTTGTGCCTTTTAAACCAGAAAACAACCTAAAAATTTTACTCTTCATAATAATTGTGTAGATCAAGTGAACATTCTGTTAGTTATTTTATTTTTCCTCCCTGTAACCAAAAGCCCATCTAGCGAAATTGCCATCCCTCCCTTCATTACCGACTGAGCCACCGCGGATCCGATAACGCGCACGTGACTAAAGGAAATTGAAATCTCTATCGTTAATCGAAATATTCAATGGACTTCCTAAAAATGATATTTTAATTATAAATGTGACGTTTTACACTGAGTTCCGAGTGTGATGGTTTTGATTTGAAATATTGCGTAGAAGACAATGTTTATCAATGAGAAATTCAAAAAATATTCGATGGTCTTACCTGAAAATCTATATTTTGTTATATAATATGACAATTTACTGCATTACTGTTGTTTCGAAAAATATAAAACAAAATATGATATTTTATATTTAAAACTAAAAAAATTACAGTTCCCGATACAAAGGTACGCTTTTAACAGTATTGAATAAAAATATTGTGTACAAAGTATTTACGGCGTTTTAGCGTAAGAAGCAAATGAATATAAAAACTTATTTTTGAATTTATAAAGTTCGCACCGTATAAATGCTAAGAATTTAAAAACAATTAGTAAAACAAGATTGAATTGGATAAGAATTCGTGGTATGAGTACGGAAAAACGAAAAAACTGTCGTTTTACAAAAATTTCAATGCACTTCCTATCAGTGAATTATACTCATAAAAAATAGCGAGCCTGTAATTGTCGATTTCCGAGAATAATTACCTCGCTATGTTTTTGTAAATACCTGTCGTGGAAAATAGACCTTAAAGTAAGGTCAAAAAATGTTGTTTTACAAACGTTCAAACGGAGTCGCTTCTGTAAAGATGTTATAAAAACATACTAAAGCTGTAACTATTTTAGTCCATGATCATTCTTCTAGAAGCATTTTAAGATAAACTAAAATTGTAAGTTGACGTCGATTAGAGAAATTGGCACTAAACTTAGTAATACATAGTTAAAAATATATGACAATTAATAAGTGTCCAAATGAGGTCATTCAATTCAATTCAAAACGTTTATTTAATGTAGGTAATTTTCATTGCCCCACAATGACCCCCCCCCCCCCCTAGCTACGTCCCTGAGGGTGATATTTTTTTGTAATTGTCTACAACATTTTGAATAGTAATACATAGTTTTAATTTTTTTTGTTTATAGGCCCATTGAATGAAATTTTTGAATTTGAGCTTAACAAGTAGGTAGTAAAAATTAAATTTATTAAAAACAAACCAGAGCATTGTAATGTCTACAAGGAAAAAAGTGAAATTAATGGCAAAATAAAGGATCATCAGATTGTGGTAAGCAAACGTGTTCAAGTGGGCGGCCGTGCAAGCTCATAATAAGGAGGGCTCCGTAGGGTGGCCCCGAACACCGCCCTTTGCCCTATCAGATCGACTATCTACACCTTCTTGCTCGACAGGTGACAAGCTGACCTTGAAATCGGACAATGTATATTAGAATTTTATAGATATTACATACTTTTGTACAAACTATCATGTCTTTTTCCCTTGCGGCATAGACGGAGCCCTAAAATTTACGTTTTACATGTTGGTCGAAAAGTGAATCAAAATAGTGATGGGTTGCTAGCCGGTCCTCAGATTTTCGCCCATTCTATCAAAATGCTTTTACGATCTACGCAGGAAGAGAAGCAGCTGGTACATTAAAAGGTTTTTTTCTTTTCTTCCAGACCAGCATCGAAGATCTATATTTGGGTCATTAAATTTTGTACCTAAATCTGATTATATGCATGTTTCCGTTTCCATTGTTTGCATCTTCAAGTGCGGTATTCAAGTCAAAATATACAGTAATGAGAAGCCAGTTCCAAACTTGTGAGATTATAAATATAACTAGGTATATTAAGTCTCAGAATTTCGTTAAACGTTATAGACTATTTCCTTCAGATGATACACGGAATTTCCTTACGTCAGAGGCAGAGAACAGCTTCCGTTTGTCAATCAGAATGATGAACGCTTAACACATGAAACAACGATTTTCATATGTATTCATTTCCTTCATGTTGCATACCTAGATATATAAGTAAGCTTAATAAACTAGTTTCCAACCATCTAGACCGAACCCTTTCAACCAACAACCAAAGAATTTAATTGGTCTCTTTTACTGATTGTGATTATAACTATAACTAGTTTAATAGTTATTCTGAATGTTTAATGATACATGTAGTAATAATATAATTTATTATCTCCAAACAAATATACAATTATCTTAAATTAAACTACTTATCAATAACCCTAACTATATTAATACTAAAAACTAAAATTATAAAAGAAACTTAAATATAAAATAATTTAAATTTAATTTAATTTTCATGTAGTTGTTTCTTGAGAAATATATGGTTCTTTTAAATTATAACATGAATTTTTTTTTTTTGTATCTGAACCGTTTCGCCCCCCCTAAAACTAAAATTTTAGAACATTATATAATTCGTCCGCCAAAAAGATAATCAAAAAATATTAAACACGTATTTTTTTTCATATTCAGCCCGTTGAAATTCCGTGTGACAGTTCTTTACACTTTTTATCGAACTATGACGGTAGGAGACCGTCATAGTTTGATATAAATTAAAAAAAAATTAAAATTCATTGATTTCATGTTACAATAATGATCCATAGTAACAAGTTGATTAATAGTCAACTTGTTACTATAAAGTGAACTTTGACGCGCTTCATCCTATCATTTATTGTTTAATTGACAAAAGAAAAAATGCGTATCCAGTATTTTTTGATTATCTATTAGACAAACGAATTATATGTATAATGTTGTAAAATTTTAGTTTTAAAAGACTTTTTTGAATAGGAAGAAATATATGTCAGAGAAAAGATGATTGTGGTTAGTATCAATAGATGACTTTGGAACATATTCGTTCTGCTTATAGTAACGTGAAATAATTTACTACCTACTAGAATGTCATAATAAAAATATTGTGTATTGTTATGTATCAGAAACAATAATAAATTATTTTGGGTATCATAATTTCGTGTAGGTGTTGTGATGTGACCAGGGTGTGCACGGTCAATCGACCGTGGTCAGAGTTCTTCGGAACCGCCTCTCGGCCTCTGACGTGCTTCCTTTAACGACTACCAGATGGCAGCCGGGACCAACGGCTTAACGTGCCTTACGAAGCACGGAATCATCTTTTCAAGGAATCAGTTGATTCAAGCCTGCAATGTCCTAACCAAACTGGAAGCAACTAAGCAAAGTATGCTTCCCGTGGGAATAGAACTCACGACCCCCGGGTTTACAGGCAAATTCCTTAACCTCTGAATCATGGAGGCAGTTAATTTTAAATCATCAAACAGTAAAAACTTTGAAATTTATAAAGTAATAAACTTGTAGCTACTTTTGAAATCGGCCTGCCATTGTGATAAGAGTATTATGTATCGAACATTATTCAGAAAGAACATTCGAGCTATTACTCAGGTAACCGTACACCTGCAGTACATTAAACAAAGTACTGAAGCGAGTCGCACAGAAATTGAATTCGTAAAATATCAGACAGAGGCAACAGGAGGTGGGGCAGAGGTGAGCAGAGGTAAAGTACAGGTGGGGAGTTGGAACACTTCCATGACGACGTTATTTTCTGGTAACGCCCCATGACGCCGTTACCGCGCGATAAGTCAATTCTATTAAAAATTCAAGACAATATTTTCCGTACTTAGGCTTATTTGCTTCCGTTAACTTTATTGCACTCGACATCTCGTGATACTTTTTTAAGAATTGGAATATGAGCCAGTTCATTGCCTATTTTTAAGCTTTTATTTAGTTCCGCCTGTCCCAATGTTTGTAACTAAATATTGCAAGTTACTTTCGGGTTACCGATTAAGCTGAAATTTTGCATGCATGTGTAAATTGGATGACAATACAATATTAAGGAATCTTTGCGCTGGTTTGATGATGGAGTCGAAAGATGGCCATATGAACTTTTAAACTACACAAGGTACACGAACCGTGTTTGGGCTTATTTGGTTTGTCTTATTTAACAAATATAAGGTAACAATCACTTATATAAAAAAATATATAATTTATAAAAAAATATATAAGAAATAAAAATATGACGTTCAAAAAGAGATACATGTATCCAATTTTGAATAAAAATCTTTGACTTTTGACTTTTTTGACTTTTATGTTCAAATGACCTCACGCTCTAGAAACATTAAAATATCTCATAAATTGAAACTAGTTTTAAATTAATAAATAAAAAAGAATGACCTAAGACAGACTTAGGTACCTTTTAGGAGTCCTATCCTTAGCAGTTACGATGCCTTAGTCACCGTTTTAATGTTTCATTTCAAATTATTAGAAGATAGTTCAAGCATTTAAACATTACGATAAATTCAAGGTTTGATTGACATTTTAACCGACCCAAAAAGAGGAGGTTATGAATTCAGTTGTATTTTTTTAAATGTTTGTTACCTCAGAACTCCGTCATTTATGGACAGATTAAAAAAACTTTTTTGTTTGCAAGGGATTGCTTTCAATTTGATCACATTTAAATTTCATCACAATAGGTTCAGTAGTTTGATTGTAGTCGTTTTTTATATGAAAGATCATTCATAAAAATATAAGCTTTGGTTGCCAAATAAATATCTAGACGGCATATACATACAACAAATAACAAACACAATTTCGCTTCAAAACAAATAACGTTACGAATATAAACCACGAAACAGATACGTTCAGAAATAAGGATAATTGCTGAGAAATACGAGTTCTCCAGTCATATTTCTCCACAATTATCCCAAATAAGTTTGTATAAACTCATTTTACGGGAAATTGCGCACCGGCTCATGGGGTAACCATTAAGTAATGAAAGATTATGAAAAATTCTGGCCATTTTAATAATACTCTTTTTAAAAATGTTTTTTGTTTTATGTATTAACTTTTAAACATTATATCGTGCCATGGTGTCATGCAAATAAATATCGTGGAATTTAACTTTGAAGTAAAAGTTGGTCACATGCATACATAATATACTTTTTTCCGCGACTCTGTATTAGCTACTAATGATTTAGCTTACTTATAAAATATGTGAACATACATACATACTATCACATCTTTTCCCCTTGTAAAGTAGACAGAGTCCAGGTCTTTAAGACCTCAAAGCTCCGTTTAGCATTTTGGTGGGCGTTAAGTGGTAGGGACGGGTTGCTAGCCGCATAGCCTACTAACATGATTCGTCAGATTTTCGCCCATTCCCTCGATCGATTATCCGATCTGCGCGGGAATAAAAGCAGCTGGTATGTACATTCTAAGATTTTTCATTTTCTCCCAGACCAGCATGGAAGAAACGATAGGTGAGTTTTAATGCTACAATACAAACAAACCAAACAACGAAATCTTTTCTCTGTGGTTTAGTATGATATTAGCTAAAATAAATCTGGGAGAAAAGAAAAAAAGTAGAATGTACTAGATACATCCCTTCCCGTGCAGATCGTAAAAGCCGATCGAGGCATTGGGTGGAAACTGAGGAATTATGTTAGTCGGTGATGCGGCTAGCACCCATCACTATTTTGATTCTTTTTGCCACTTACACACTAAACGTGGCTTTTAGGTCTTATAGACCGAGGCTCTGTCTACCCCGCAAGGAAAAAAGACGGGATAGTATGTACGTATAAATTTATTCTAGATCACAGTCGCAGATTTGTGAATGTTTTAAGATGGGAAATAAATAAAATATTTTTATTGTTTATACATGTTTCTTACAACTAAGTAATTATACAATATAATATACGGCCTGACAAATCCGCTTGCTCCATAAACAGCAGCCCACCATCAAGCTAAGAATTAACCTGTATAAAAGCAGATATGGCATCTGATTTTAAGTCAAAATCATTAATTTGTCACCTCAATTTTTTCATAGCAGCTAAATAATAATACTCGTCTTTCTTGTTAGTAACCATTTTAAACGATATTAAAAAGGAATAGAAAATGGCGGCAAACAACTCTCTCATGGCTCATCAACTCAAAATCAACTCGATTTTAATTAAATTTTGTCACGGATTTATTGACATCACGCCTAATTGTTTACCTTTCCAAGGGCGCCCCTATAAATTTGGCGAAAATGCGCCGTGATTAAAACTGTTAAGTGCCTTTAAATAATTATAAACATTAAGTTCCTCCTGAGACAAATTGCACAACGCTAGTTGATTTATTTGACTTACGTCGATCGCGTTGTTTATTACTCGCGCCCGCGTGGATGGGCCTGAAACGTTAATAATGGTAGCTTTTCTGAAATATTACATTACTAGCTTTCGCCCGCGGCTCCGCCCGCGACAATATCGATCCCTCGGGAATAGTACTTTTTCCCGGGATAAAAGGTAGCCTATATCCTTTTCCGAACTCCAGAGAACTCGTATGCAAAATTTCATGATGATCAGTTCAGTAGTTACGGTGTAAAGGCGTAACAAACAAACAAACAAACTCACTTTCGCATTTATAATATTAGTAAGGATAAGGATAAATGTAGTCACGCTGATAGATAGATAGGCCTGAAACTTTAAATGTATGGTAGCTTTTCTAAAATATTACATAATAAATGTAGTCACGCTGATGAGCCCTTTTGACTCGTTATTAGAATTTTGGAAGAAAAAATGAGTAAAGCGAGTTAAAATGGCGGCAAACATCTCTCTCGTGGCTCATCATCTCAAAATCTACTCGATTTTAATTAAATTTTGTCACGGATTTATTGACATCACGCCTAATTGTTTACCTTTCCAAGGGCACGGCTCGAGAGCGAGCGCCCCTATTAATTTGGCGAAAATGCGCCGTGATTAAAACTGTTAAGTGCCTTTAAATAATTATAAACATTAAGTTCCTCCTGAGACAAATTGCACAACGGTAGTTGATTTATTTAACTTACGTCGATCGCGTTGTTTATTACTCGCACCCGCGTGGATGGGCCTGAAACGTTAAATGTATGGTAGCTTTTCTGAAATATTACATAATAAATGTAGTCACGCTGATAGTAGTCCTTTAACGAGTATATAACCCTAATATCTGCGTTTTTGTATGAGCCCTTTTGACTCGTTATTAGAATTTTGGAAGAAAAATGAGTAAAGGGAGTTAAAATGTTGGCAAACATCTCTCTCGTGGCTCATTATCTCAAAATCAAACTCGATTTTAATTATATTTTGTCACGGATTTATTGACAATTGTTTACCTTTCCAAGGACACGGCTCGAGAGCGAGCGCCCCTATTAATTTGGCGAAAATACGCCGTGATTAAAACTGTTAAGTGCCTTTCAATAAATCTAAACATTAGGTTCCTCCTGAGACAAATTGCACAACGGTAGTTGATTTATTTGACTTACGTCGATCGCGTTGTGTATTACTCGCGCCCGCGTGGATGGGCCTGAAACGTTAAATGTATGGTAGCTTTTCTAAAATATTACATTATAAATGTAGTCACGCTGATAGTCTTTTAGCGAGTATGCAACCTTAAATCTGCGTTTTTAATTTTAAATTAAAGCCAAACAAATTGATTGTAGTTCTTTCGCATTTTTTTTTCTTCCTCCTTTTTCCTTCTTCCTCAATGGCATTTTAAAGATGTATTTATACAGAACCCCCCCATTAATTTACATACCGTTTTGTAATTTGTGCCTATTAAGACCGAAATAGTACCTAATCCAGCGTGAACTCTACCTAACACATACCTCCTGCCGACGAGCTAGGTGAAGATCGACTGGCATTTTCGTACTTCACTACATTTCTACCATTCTTCTCATAATATAACATTGTTAATGGGGTAATTTTATGAAATACTGATATTGTTTAATTTTAGTATGGGTAAAAGACAACGACAATAAAACAAATAAAATTATGTCGTTTCACATGCATTAGGATGTACATATATATTTTTACAAAAACAAACATCCTAATCCTCGTTGTAGACACAGGTATTCAAATCAATTTTATAAATTAAATCACGTGATCCCAAAGCAATAGACACACATTGGTAAATAGAGAATTAATCAGTATCTGAATAGCATTAATGAGCATTACAGCCTAATTGTATACACATATATCATACAGTGGACTAAGTTCAAACATAATTATTGTTTGAGCTTGGTCTACTAGTTCTCTTTCGAACGAACGTGTTCCCGGTTGAATTCTCAGCTGATGCATCGGTGCCCGGGATCACATGAATCAAATCACATAAACCCAGTAACTGAAAAATCATAGTAATTAATCAGTATTAAGAATCGCATTAATAAGCTCCAGAGATGGATAACTGTAGTTATGCAAACCCAACTATCGTTTGAGCTTGGTCTACTAGCTTCATTAATGACAACTCCATAAACCCCGGTAAAATCTGTCAGACGAGCTTGTTCACGGTTGCATCCCCAGCTGATCCATCGGCGCCCGGGGTCATATGAAGTGAATCACATAATCCCAGTAACGGAAATATAATAGTAGCCATAGTAAATAAGTAAAAAAATCATTAATCAGTATTTAGATCGCATAAGTTCACAGCTTAATTAAGGCTAGACCAAGCTCAAACGATAATTGGACGTGTGGTCCAATTATCGTTTGAGCTTGGTCTACTAACTCTGTTAATATCACCTCCACAAACTCTGGTAAATTCTGTCAAGCGATCGTGTTTCCGATAGCATTCTCAGCCGACGCATCGGCGCCCGTGGTCATATCAAATAAATTACATATCTAATACCAATAACTCGGTAAAGTAAGAAACTTACATTAACAACGGAAAACCAAGAAACTTACATTAGTAAACGGTCAGAATCACATTATTAAGTTTTTAATCTTATCCTCCAACAAGATGTTACGGAAACGGCCTATTTCTCTATTGCGAAAATTATTTAAAATTAAAATTCCATAGGTACTAAACGTGGTGGTGGTTAAAGGCCCAGTGACGTCACGCTTTTCTCGGGCCACCAACTAGCAGCCTAGCGGCGCTTTTACAGCCACTGGCTCATTTGGACGTACAACAAAGATGATACCCGTACCCTTCCATGCTGGTCTGGGAGAAAAAAAAACGTAGAACGTGCCAGCTGCTCATCTTCCCGCGCAGATCGTAAAAACCGATCGAGGGATTAGGCTAAAATCTGTGGAATCATGTCCATCAACCCACAATATTTTAATTCCTTTTTCCATCTACACGCCCTCCAACATGCTAAATATAGCCATAAGGAAATATAGACCTAGGTTCTTATGTACCAAAAACGGGTCACTCACGTGCTTTTTATCGGGATTGCCGAATAAAGTTTCGGATTTGTCTGGAGCCCATTTTCAAAGCGAAATTGAGACGCGCGGCGGAGGGTCCCCAATATTAATAATATAATAGATAGTCGCCAATCCCGACGAAATAGCTCGTGAGTGACACGTTTTTAGTACATAATGACCTAGGCTCTGTCTACCCCGCAAGACGTTCATAACTAAGAACGTCAATGATCCTCATTATCGTTTGAGCTTGGTCCACTCGCTTCGTCTATAGTGGCTCACAAACCCCAGTAAACTCATTATACTCTAAACCGACCGGAAATCTTATAATCTTTCGCCTGAAAATTGAAAATCTTGAATAATTGAATATTAAAATTTATGGATCAGGAATAAATACTTGAGAAAATGTTCCTTCATTTCGGAAAAGCGTAATGTGATAGTAGTGTAATAGAGTTCTTAAAAGTTTTTGGAAATTAAACAGAAATGTCTTTTGTATTTAAAAAAAACTGACCAAGTGCGAGTCGGCCTCGCGCATGAAGGGTTTCGTACCTATATCATATAATAAGTTTAAAAAAAAATTATTATGTGATGTAACTAACATTTTATGCTTTTTGCACTTTTTCCTATATTTGTGTTATAAGACGTTACTTCGTACCAAATTTCAAGATTCCTTGTCTGACTAGTTAAGTGCCATAATTTAAACTGATCCAAATATTCTGACATAACAAAAGCATAAAATAGGATGCTGTCATATAATCCACGTCATTTGTGCCGAGGTACACCAAAACAGGCTTGTCTCACTTCCGGTGTCGGTATCAAAAACATACCTACTCGTGGCGACCCCTTCGAAGGCGGAAAACCGAACAAATCCGGTAGGAACGATACTTCTTCACATGTGTTCAACGAATTATGAATCGTTTCCTCAGAGCTATAAGTATAAAATTGGCATGCTGTAGGTATCTAAATTAAAACGTCCTGCGTCCTGACGCGAGCTTAACTACACTGTATCGCTAACTACATTGAGTCGATATTTCTTTGAATACTTTTGCAGAGTGCGCCTTCTGTACGTATGTTATTTTGTGACTAAGATAAAAATTGGCCACTGGAAGCTGTCCAAGGAGAGGCGCTATGAAGGCGATATATTTCACATCTAATTTTGGGGAAGCCCGCCGTGGCCTACTTAAAGTAATGGAGGGACCCTGTTTATTCCACCTGAAATTGTTAGCAATTATGCATTAAAATATTATGTCTTTCACCATTAGTATTCATTTGGGATTTAAAAGGTCTGTGCTTTAGCAACGAGAAATCTCTTTTGGAAGTGATAGATGGTTGTAATGTATCACCGCAAGGTTCTTTTGCATATTTGTTTAAATTAAATATTGCTTTGACATGCTATGGCGACATCATTATATAAAAGCAAATTAAATTAAGCGCAAATATTTAAGACCTATCACCTATGCCGTCGTTAAGCTAAGTCAGATAACTTTAGGCAGCTTAAAAATCTGACAACAGTGCTACTTACACACAGGAAAAACAACAAACATCCGTTAATCATGACAATTTAAGGTTTACCCAATAAAATAAACATATCTAAATATATATAACTCAAAGATGACCGACTGACATAGTGATTTATCAACGCACAGCCTAAAGCACTGGATGGATCGGAATTTGGCATGCAGGTAGATGTTATGACGTAGGCATCCGCTAAGAAAGGATTTTGATAAATTCTACCCCCAAGGGGATAAAATAGGGGATGAAAGTTAGTATGAAACATAACGCGAGCGAAGCAGCGGGCAAAAGCTAGTCTAAAATAAATTCCCTACGTATGAGTAAAAATATCACCCAATATTTCAATACAATTTTACGACGAAACGTGTGGAAATCGCATGCGACAGCGGTTTAATCTCCAGGCCAAGTGAAGCAGGGCGGGATTAATTGACTATCCGTTGACGGCTCAACGCGCGCGGTCGTCTGTTATGATGATTCTTTTATTACTCGTATAACTGTCCTCTACGTTACATATATCGAAACAAGCAAGTAATTTTACAATAAAAGCGTGAACATCGCACATCGTCATCATCAGGTCTTTATTAATCTCCACTACAGGAGCACGACCCTCTCTGTGCTACTAGAGCCATACTTGGCCAGAGTAGTCAGAGGACCTGGCCTACACTCTCCACGCTGGCCAGACGGGTTGGAGAGATCTCACAGATGCCTATAAGCTTTGTTTAGCTTGTATTTCCTAAGTCACCTTCTACGACATCCACGGGAAGACTTGAAGTAGTCTTATTCTACTCTGCTGTATAGCACACGGCTAAATCGCACATTGCACATGTAGCGGATAATCTCCAAGCCAAGTGAATTAGAGCTGGATAAATGGACAATCAGGTGGCAAATAAGTCCGCGTCCACTGGGCTTATAAGATGTTTCTTTCATGACTCTTGTACTTGTCTTCTACCGTACATGCATTGAAAAAAGTGAAATAAACAGTGTTATGTAATTTTACAACAAAAAGCGTGAAAATTGTACATGTAACGGTTTAATCTCCAGGCCAAGTAAAGCAGGGCAGATTAAATTGATTATCAGGTGACGGCTGAGCGCGCGCCCAATTGGCCGTTATCATGATTCTTCATTACTTCTGTGCTTGATATTGGATGATAGATATCGTTTAAAATAATATGTCATGGATTTAATCGGTATCATCAGGTTTTAACTGGCAAACAATTAATGTAATGTATGAAATCGTAGGCGATTTCAAATTAATCTGTAGGCCAAGTAAAGCATGGCGTTTTAATGATTCGTTCATTACTCCTGTGTCTGTTATGTATGTAGGTACCTACTCTATTAAAAACGAAATAAATAAAATAATAATTTAATATATAGTCTAAACGAGTGATTGAAGTTATACCAATAGTCTAGTATTAAATACTGCTTGGTTTAATCGGTATTTTTCGCAAAGTGTAGATATTTATAACCTTAAGCTTATAAATGACATTTGTTAAATCATGCCCACAAAACTCTAAGAGTGCGTAACTAAACTTCGAAATAAAGAAAATCCCGAGCGACAACAGTTTAATCTCCAGGCCAAGTGAAGTAGGGTGAGATTAATTGACGATCACGTGACGGCTGAGCACGCGCCCAGTCGGCCGTTATGACAATTCCTTCATTACTCCTGCGCCTGTCATCTGTGTGAGATATATCAAACCAAGTAAAATGAACAATATTCAGTAATTAAAAAAGAAAAGATTTGAATTCGCATTATTAAACCGCTGTCGCGGTTTAATATGCAGGCCAAGTGAAGCAGTGACGGCTGAGCGCGCGTAGAATCGGCCGATATGACAATTTTTAATTTTTCCTGCTCCTGTCATGTTAGATATGTAAAGCATGTAAAATAAACAATATTTAGTAATTCCACGTGAAATAGTTTTAAAATCGCATACGGCAGCGGTTTAATCTGCAGGCCAAGTGAAGCAGGCGGGATTAATTGACTATCAGGTGACGGTTGAGCGCACCCAGTCGTTGGTTTTGACGATTCTTTCATTAGTCCCATCCCTATGCCTGTCGCCAGCCTATAAGATTACAAATTTATGTCTTCTACTTTTTTAAGGAATCATAAAAATAATATTGATTGTATGACTAGCTCCGTGACGCAGCGGTCAACTCGCCAGCCTGCGACACGTAGTGACCGGGTTCGATCCCCGGCCAGGTCAAGATGGAAAATGATCTTTTTCAGATTGGCCTGGGTCTTGGATGTGTATCTATATATGTATTTGTTATAAAACATAGTATCGTTGAGTTAGTATCCCATAACACAAGTCTCGAACTTACTCTGGGGCTAGCTCAATCTGTGTGATTTGTCCGTATATATTTATTACTAGCTTTCGCCCGCGGCTCCGCCAGCGTTAATGTCGATCCCTCGGGAATAGTACTTTTTCCCGGGATAAAAGGTAGCCTATGTCCTTCTCTATACTCCAGAGAACTTGTATGCCAAATTTCATGATGATCGGTTCAGTAGTTACGGCGTGAAAGCGTAACAAACAAACAAACAAACAAACAAACAAACAAACAAACAAACAAACAAATAAACAAACAAACAAACTCACTTTCGCATTTATAATATTAGTAAGGATTATATTTATTTATGGATGAAGACGTTTAAAAATACAGTATTTTACACGTCTTCATATATTAGGCATATATAAATAAAATAAATAAATAATTAAGATATTAGCTAGAAAGGAGGTCGGAAACTGAATCAAACAATAGTAAGCCGCATGACCTATACTCACAAGATTCCATGAAAATTATAAGTAATTTACTATATTGGCTTTATTAATGTGCGCGCAAAAGAGAAACAAATGGTACATTGTATGTTTTTTCATTACTCCGAAACCAGCAAAATGGGAGACCAGAGTAAAAAGTTAGTAAAATCAGTTTAACCATTTTTATCTCTTTAAAATTTCTTTCATCAACAATAAAAGAAAAAAGATTGTTAGATAAAAGTTCCATTGTCTAAAACAAGCGTGAATTAAAATAATCACAACCGGTTAGACGTAACCGGAAAATGTCCCGTAAATCAGTCTGGCCGAAAGTTTAACGAATACCTTCATCTCTATTGTCTCTTTATGATTAAAATTTGCCGAGAGCAGGGGCAGGGAGTTTTAAAATGAGACCCAAAACTTGTGCGTCGCAGTTGGAAACCAGGTTCGAAGGCACGAAACAAACAGAGGCGCGGCTAATGTAAAAAGTTCCACGTCGCTATAACGCCGTTTGTTTGCTTCCAAAACATCAGCGATCAAGTATTTCGTCGTGGTTCACTAGGTGTTGTTTATTGCGCAAACTTTCCCGGAATCCAACTTGGGATAAAACCTTTTAAATAAATCTGTCACGTTAAACTATTAGCACAAATATTCCAAAGAGAGAGAAACTTGGACATATTTCGAGCTCGTATTGAGCAGGGTCATTACTCCGAAGTCTGTAAGTAACAGGGCGATAGAAACCTCGCGACTCCTTGCACTCTGTATTTATTTCTACAAAATGAATATACAAGACGGTCTGTAGGTATTGTCTTTTGGAAACGAGCCAAAACTTCGCGACTCGGTAATATTTTTTAAATTCAATTTCAGTGAACCCACAGTGCTGTATCCACTCGGCTTAATGTACACCTGGTGAACGTTCAAATGAGATACAACGAGACTATTTACTTATTTATGGGGGATTTTATTACTTCGAAACCGTCTACATTACCTCGAAACCTAGTGGAATTAAAAAATCTAGTATTGCATTGGTCCAAATATAAAAAAGTGTGCTACGTTTAACAAAAATAAAATAAGGTTAATAATGAGGTGAATGTATCGCAATGTTTTAAAAAAATTTAAGTACACAATAGGAAAAGCAACGAAAAAAATTTTCATCGTTATAACCTGGTTATAATGCAAATACTTTTTTTAAGTATCCTCGGATACCTAAAAAAACAGCTATGAAATATTTTGTGTTCAGCACAAAAATATATAAAACAAATTAAATCTAAATACTGCACCGAATTTGATAAAATTCAAATGGGATTAATTGGAAAACTTACGCTAAAAAAGAAACTTTCAAATCGATCGAAAGAAATACAACCACATCTAAAATCAACCTCCGTTTTTTTAAGTCGGTTAACATATTCATGCTCACAACAGTCATACATAACCGTAATTTCATTACGCACAGGAAAATCCGTGAAAATTGAAAACATCAATTGGAAAATGTTCGTATTTTCCTTTCAAAGAATCACAAATATTTCGTCTGAAAAGTATATTCAAATTAATTACTGGTATCGAAAATTTAACGTGAACTGACGTACAAAGCTAATTTGAAATATTGCTTCGCCGAGACGAGCTATATATTAAATATCTTAAGCGTGAGTCTACAAGTTAAGATTTACGACTATTGATCATAAATTCTCGTCAATATGTTGTTATAAAATAAGAATTCATACAGCGTGATTTTGAACCCCCTAGCTATATTGAAATCTGGGAATCAGAATCCCTAATGGAACACAGAATTGCAAGAAAAAAAGGTAAAATACGAAAAACTAAATTAGGTTTCCCAAACAAAGTCAGCCGATCAGCTGGACGAATTTCTATGAAAGGTGAAATTTATTTTTTAGTTTTTTACCATTTTTTCTTGCAATTCTGTGTTCCATTAGGGATTCTGATTCCCAGATTTCAATATAGCTAGGGAGTTCAAAATCACGCTGTATGTGTGCGATGTGACAAGGATATTAATATACAGTAAATAAAATATAGTTTAGGATGAAGAAATGCTTGTAGAACGCTAAAAGATATAGTTATATCTTAGCGTTCTAGAAGCATTTCTTACCAATACATACATCACTATTTCTATGGAACTAATGATGGGAACTCAAAAAAAAAAGTTTGTATAGGAATGTCGAATTTTTTTTAGTTTAGATTCACCCCTTTAAGGGTCCGAAACGATTAAAATTTGATCATGTATATATGAACAATTTTTATTACACAGCGTGTAACATAACCAACGACGTTCGCGTAAAGGGGTGACTCAGCCCGCTAAAATGAACAAATTTTCCTATGAGACCAAATGCTGGGAACCCTAATTCTAATGATAAATAAAATATATAAATATATAAATATATACGGACAAATCACACAGATTGAGCTAGCCCCAAAGTAAGTTCGAGACTTGTGTTATGGGATACTAACTCAACGATATATATTTTATAACAAATACATATATAGATACACATCCAAGACCCAGGTCAATCTGAAAAAGATCATTTTCCATCTTGACCTGGCCGGGGATCGAACCCGGGCACTCCGTGTCGCAGGCTGGCGTGTTAACCACTGCGCCACGGAGCTGTCGACTATGATAAATACTAATGATAAATACATAATTTGTTTAAGAAGCTGCATTTCATGATAACATCAAATGCAGCTCAATTCGCTGTTCGCTTGTTATTGAGTGATATTAAAATCGATGAACGCCGGCTGCACGCACGAAAAAGTGTCACGTTTCGTGTGCAAATGAGAGCCCGAAACAAGCGATAGGCACGATCGGCCTAAGCGTTCGGCTTGTGACGCATCTATCTCTCCGTCAGTAAACCGACTTTGAAGACTTACTTTTTTGTGTAATAAAACCTTTATTTTGAGTGTTTAAGCTTCTCAATACATACACACATACTATCACGTCTATTTCCCTTGCGAGGTAGATAGAACCCAGACCTATAAGACCTGAAGGCCACGTTTAGCAAATTGTTGTGCATTAGATGAAAAATGGAATCAAAATAATGATAGGTTGCTAGCCGCATCGCCTATTAACATGACTCCTCAATTTTTTTATTGCCCTTTCCCAATAGTATACAAAATTTTTCGACATTCCCATATTCCCATAACTGGTGAATTTTTTGAGTTCCCAGCTTTGGTCCCACAGGAAAAGTTGTTTATAATAACGAGCTGAGCTTACCCTTTTGAGGAAATGTCAAGGGTAAATTTACGCGCTATATATAAGTATGGCTCCGGTAGTACAGAGAGGGTTATGCTCCTGCAGTGGAGACAAAAAAGACCTGATGATGATGATGATGATTATATAAGTTACATAACTTATAGTTATAAATAGGCTCATCGATGAATTTTTGCATATAATCTTTTCTATTTACAAAATCTTCGTATGAGAAATTGTTCTATTAAATTAAAAGTCATATTCGTTTCAGGGAAATAATTGTATTATTACTAAAAAAGAGATAATTTAGATGCTTTTCAAAAAGTCTGGTCAAGATTAACATTAGACAGAGACAAGTGAATAAAGATGAGAGAGAACTTTGCCCAGCTGTGGGAAAATATAGGTTTTAAAAAAAAGTACACTAATGATTTGCATCCTAACTTCATTACATAGCATAAAACAAAGTCGCTTCCCGCTGTCTGGCTGTCCATAGGGACATACATAGGTATGCTTAGATCTTTAGAACTATGCAACGGATTTTGATGATGTTTTTTTAAATAGATAGAGTGATTCAAGAGGATGGTTTATATGTACATTGCACCCGTGCGAAGCCGGGTCCGGGTTGCTAGTAATATTATAAATGCGAAAGTGAGTTTGTTTGTTTGTTACGCTTTCACGTTGTAACTGCTGAACCGATCTACATGAAATTTGCAAACACGTTATCTGGGGTACGGAGAAGGACATGGGGTACATTTATCCCGGGATTATCCCGGGAAAAAGTACTGTTCCCGAGGGATCAACATTGACGCGGGCGGAGCCGCAGGCGAAAGCTAGTTACTTATATTAGAAACAACAATAACGGTTTATCTATTTGAAACGACAGCTAACATTTGGAATAACCCATGATTTTTGTTTAAGTAGAGTTTCGGCGCAAAGTTTCAGTGAAACGAATATAGTATTATATAGTATGAGTATATAATATAATATAAATAACATAAAATATATTGGCAAATTCATTTTTTTATAATAACTTGCACCTTGACCGTGCGGCTTAACTGTAGTAATGAAGCCGCGAATGCACCGCGCGTGCGTTATTACGGGATTATCCCACGCTGTACATTTCATAAATGGTTTATTTTATTAACTTACTAGCCTTTTTCCGCGACTTCATCCGTGTTATTTATAGCCTATATTCTAGTCTGATGTATAAGCTAGCATTATACAATTTCATCAAAATTAATCTAGTATATTTTTTAAAGAGTTACAAACATCCTTTAAAAATTTTCACAATAATGTTCCATTAAATCATAAGAAAACCATACAAACTAAATGGTTTCTGATGTTTTCGCGATTGTTACACATTTAAATAAAATACTTTAATACGGTATTATCGCGTATATTACATTACACCGTGAGCCAATACTGCGTACATCCAGAACGTTATCAATAAATATTGTAGGCGGTAGTTTTGTATAGTTCTTATAACACAAAGACAAATGTCAACTTAGTCTACCTGCGACCATGAAAACTGTAAAGTTTTCGAAACGTTAGGTGTAAAAATAATGTAATATACGCGATAATACCATATTAAAGTATTTTATTTAAATTCATACAAACTAAAAATAAAACTCATTAGCTAACCTACCATAAAATTACATACTAAAATACAACTGAACTTAAAATCTAATAATTTTTGCCTTGTAATATTCCTGTATATATAATTATACTTTATCTTACACAGTGAAAAGTTGTTTTAGACCCCGACCTACAATATGTAAACAAAACCCTTTTTTAGTTTCCAGCATAGGCCCAATAGGAAAAGTTATTCTTATCGACGGGCTGAATCACCCATGATGATGACTTTATTCCAAATACAAAAACTCATTTTAGGTCATTCGAAATCATCGCTCACTCGTTTCAATTGCTATCATTCTAAAGCAGGCATTTTTAGAGAACCCAGTTTCGTGATCGCGTATTTTTCGCGGTAACAATGCGGCTCTAGTCTCGCTCGTCACCACTACAATCCCGTAAGAGCCTGGCGTCGTGAAAGCCACGTTAATTACGAGTTGCCACAGGCCGCGCCCGCTAGTTGAAAAATAAACTACCGCGCTATTGTACTGCTTAATATATTTTAATATCAGGTGAGAAAGAATACCATTTTCCAGCCCACTACGCTATGATTACGCGAGGATTTTAGTCTGGCAGATTTTCTTTATTAAAATTCACATGGATGAAACAAATGAAGTAAAATGTATAAGTTTGATGGAAAATATCTCCTTTTATTAAAAAGATAGAGTTCATTATAGCTTTTCGTGTTGGTGCCGTGATATTCTATACATAATATATAAAATTGCAAATCATTTAAAAGAAATCCCTGATGATATCCTTATTATAATATGTATAAAAATACGTATATTATCTAACAAAGACGGCAACAGGCCAGCTAGTTTCGACTTCATTCAGAAGTCTTCCTGAGGAGTGAGAGTTGAGAGAGACGCGTGCGCACAAAGTGTGGTCCTGCCACTTTGTGCGCGCGCGTCTCAGTTCACATTAACCCTGAGGAAGACCATCAGATGAGATCGAAACATGTCGATGAGATAAAATACTAGTGATTTATTTAATAAGTTTTAAAGTTGTAATTGTTTAGGTATTTAATTTTAACATTTGTTTCATTATATTTATGTATTAAATTAGCTTTTCTGTGATATATCGTGCTAAATGGTAAAATAAATGTTTAAATAATATTATAATCCATTTTTCTGTTCATGGACTTAAAAGTCCATAGTAGAACACAACTTCTTTATTCACAACAATATTTTTAAATTAATAGTTAGATAAGACAATATTTTTGTCGTGAAAACGTCTTATAAATGGATGAACGCCGGCTGCATGCACGAAAAAGTGTCACTTTCCGTGTGCAAGCGAGAGCGCGGAACAAGCGATAGCGAGGCACGATCGACCTAAGTCCTCGGCTTATGACGCATCTATCTCTCTTCCACTGTTATCACCTAAAATTATCGTCCGTAAACCGGCTTTACAGACAACCATTTTTTAGTAGTGTAATAAAAGCTTTATTTTGAAAACTTAAAGCTTTCTCATAGTATACAACATGTTTTCAACATTCCCATGTATAGAAATGTTTTTTTTAAAGTCCCACTCTTTCTATCTCTCTTCCACCGTATAATTATCGTGCGTAAACCGACTCTTAAATACTATTTATATTTTAGTTAAAATCAGAGCGTAATTAACTTAATTAGGATGTTCTTTTACCTATTTGGTTGAACTGACATCCCTTTAGGAATAAGTTAGGCACTGTACGTACCCGTACTAATCGTTAAATCGTCCAATAAAGTTTATACAAACAAACAAACTCCTGAAAAATACATATTACTTATAATGTTATATAATCTACCTTTAGCTTGAGAAACTCCAGCTTTTGTTCTCTGAAATCTCAGTTAAGTTCATGAGCCATTCTATCCGAAGTTTTTGTTTATGTTGTAGGGGAGCAATTTGAGCTTGTTCTACTGAGAAAGTTTACTTACCATTTTAAGCAAGAATCTGTTAGAGATGGGCAAAGTAAATATTATTCTTATAAAAATGGGTGATTGCGTTTCTTTTGTTTTATTTTCATTTCGTCTATTAGTTTAGGAGTATCTATCTCGCAAACAACTCTTTGATTAAATAAATAATATTTAAAAATGTGTATGGAAATAAAATTTTATGTTTAATCATTTAATGTTTACTCGTATTTACACTTCAGATACACATGAAATGTATTTAAATACAATTAATATCTGTTTAAATTAATGTCATTATTAAATTAGGTTATTATAAATAAAGGAACGTCAAACGCGTTGAATTATTAAATTACAACGAAACTTCCGCGAAATCGTTCCCACCATGCAATGTTTTCGAAAATCCATAAATGATTTAAATGCCATTTCCAGGTAAATACAGTGAAACGTCAAAAACGTTAAATGAATAAATTATTGCGAAACTTCCGCGAAAACAAAATCAAAATCAAAATTTATTTATTTGCATAAACGTGCAATGTTTTCGAAAATGCATAAATACCATTTCCTAGAAAACATTTGTACACACAAACAATATTGTTTATTATCACGTCGGCATTGTGGCACATCAGCGAGTGCGGATCCAGGTTGATTTTATATTTTCAATGACTCTACCTTCCATGTACAATGAGGTGGAAAAGGATCTAAAATAGCCAGTCTTGAACTAACCCTCCTGTTAAATGGCGCAGTCGGTAGGATACGAACCTACGCTCCCATAGGAAAAATCTGATTTCCAATTATTTATTGTACATAATTTTAATTAGAACATTAGTCTTAACTTGTAATTAACTTCTTTTGAGGAATAACATATGTTTGAGTTATCAATTTATTTTCACTTCCATTTAGATATTATATAGTTTATTTTTTTATTGAAGTTTGTTTTAATGTTACAATTTAAGCCATTTTTTTTTCAGATCTGAGTTTGCATGAAATTAAATGAATATTAAAGTATAAATCATTTGCATTCACTCTTGAATATTAGCTAAACTATGTGAATGTTTTGTTATTTTTATTTAATTAAAAAAGGGGTTAAGATGATTAGTTGATTTTATATTTTTAATAAGTCTACCTTCCATTTACAATGCAGATAGGTGAAAATGGATTTACAATATAACAGTCTTAAGCTAGTCCTCTTATTTCATTGAGGCGCCCTTCCTATACCTTTGCACCCCACCCCTTTGTCCCTTCAAATTGGAGCCTATCCTGGCCAGACCTTGACAAATGACCCCCCTTAGTTGAAAGCTGGATCCGTCTTGGCGACGATAATAAAACAGCTTAGCAACTTAGGTATTAATACGATAAACTTTTATTAAAGTTGTGACCGTGTTTACTCGGTAGATATTACCGCTGACAGCCGACTACAGTACAACTTAATAATACAATTACAGCTCAAGCCCAAGAACCAGCCAAATAATACACTATGATTGTGTCTTTTAATGTTATTCTTTAATACATACAAACATACTTATTGTCGTGACAATAAGTATGTTTGTAAGTACAAAAGACGTGTCTTTATCTCTTACGGGGTAGACATAGCCTAAGGTCACCGAAAGGCCCCTTTTAGCGTGTTGGTGGGCGTAAAGGTGGGAAAACTCCTCAATGATGTGTAATTAACTTTATAATAATTTATTTAACTATCTTGTTATGATTCGCTAAAATCACACACCGTTTTATAAATAATTTATAATCAATACCTGAACTAGGAAATATCCTGTATCTCAGGCTATCAACCCTCTGCCCCAGTGATTGGTAATAAAAATACAAGATAAAGGCATCTGATCTTCTAGTACTTAAATCAAAAATACATTATGTTAAAAAAGTTTAGTTATAATTTAGTACTATTTATTTACATATACACTTAACATAAACATACATAAAAAATAAATCTACATACAAATGTAAAACCATTTAAAAATTGAACGTAAAAATTTAACGCGTGTGTTCTTTCTATTCATAAACTGTTTATATAATATATGTCTAAGTATATTGTATGTAATATTTATCTATATATTTATGTATTTACGTATCTATTTATATGTAATTATTGATTTACTGCGCCCCACACATTCTAAGTTTACATCTCTTTCTACACAAAGGTTGGCTGGAAGAGATTGCTTTGCAATTCCGCCTTTGTATCATGAATTGTTTTTAATTAATTTTGGTTTTAATTTATTTCTTTGTTCTGTGTGATTTATGGTGCAATAAAGAATATTTGTATTTGTATTTGTAACGCACCAGAACCAATATAATACAAGCAATACAATCCAACAAATGTCACAGTTAGCGAGAAAGTAGGTATACAAACCTGTCTTCCGGTAACGGACACCCTTTCAAATTGATGAAAATTCTGGTCATTGATACAATTAAAGAACTACCTGGTATAGTTTTGAAAAAAAGAAAGGCTATAATAATTAAATGTTGTTTTCACAAACACGGATCATTTTCGGGTAATAAATAAGTATTAAAATGAACTTTCACACAATTTATCTACTTTTTCTTCTTTAAATTGCATGTTAAACATATAACTTTATTATAAAATCATACAGTTTTGTCAGAACGGCGCTCGCTCTTATAGACAAAACATAACATAACAATATGCTATATTAAAAAATCATAAGCGGATAATCCTTATATATGTAGATAGAGATATCATAATATTCTTTCCCAAGTGCTTGCAATATACGTACAAAGAATAAAATTTATCGATTCCTTCAGTGAATGATTTCTTACTTTTCTATTGATACTCATATTGTTCATATTCTTGCAAAAGCTTTATTCTGTTTCCCTTTCACCAACTGAATTTTTCAATAAACCTAATGTAACCTCTCGCATATTCTCTTTTGAATAAACTACACAAGATCAATATTTCAACAGCAGCGGTTCAGTAACTTGAGCGTTTTGAATAGGTACAGCACAATAGCCTTAGTTCGGATACAGCACAAAGTTTGCTTAGGACGTGGACTCATTCACTTCCATCAATCCCTTGCTCCCATTATTTGTTTATAGATCAAAGGTTGGAACGTCCCATCGGCAAATCCTCGTCGAAGAATTTCAAACTTTACCTCTTCATGTTTAAGATGTTTTTCTTACTAACAAAAAGTTTATCAATGCCCTTATTAGTAACGAGTTCGTATAGTTCCTGTAAAAAAAAAAAAAACCTTCCATTTTTAAAATAATGTACTGATTTTTGTTGTAAATTCCATTTCTGAATGTAAAACAATAATTGCATTTCCTGACACAACTAAAATATTTTCATTGTGTGTCGATGAGTAAAATGTTTTTTACATTTAACACGAGAGTGTATACATTGGGGCTGGCATGTGCGATAGTGCTTAATCAAAACTTCAATTAAATTTTCGTAATACCTTTCGTTGAGCGCCCTCGCTCGGGAGAGCCCACAAATTAATACCTACGCTTTGGAATATGTTTTAATTTCAATATTTACCGTGTTCTTTTTTTAATACTGAGCTATCCTTTTTATGATAACAATTAATATAAAAAAAAGTATTTTTTTAAACATTCTTTCACAAAATACACACGCACGTTTGTTCGTTGTGCGAAATTATTAAATAACTTCAAGTGATTTTTTAATTTTTTAAATAAAATAAGTACTTAATACCACAATTTTTGACGACCTCTGTGGCGTAGTAGTCGTCATGCCAGGTTGTCACTGGAGGTCCCAGATTCAATCCCCGGTTTTTTAAGATTAACCTGGGTCTTGGATGTTTATCTATTTGTGTATTTGTTTTAAAATATAGTATCGGTGAGTTAGGTAGTATCCCATAGCACTTTACTTACATTGGGGCTAGCTCAATCTGTGTGATTTGTCGGTATATATTAAATTAGTTACTTTTTATAATAATATTGAAAATGCCTAAGATATTGTTACATGGAAAATTAAAACCTTGTAACAGTCTTAGAAGAACTAACTAATCTTAATTATATTATAAATAATCTGGCTCCACTTATCTATCACAAAAACAGTTATTTCTTTTCCTAGTCAAGTATATTTTTCTACTGATATAAATGGCCTGTAAGTTAGTTAATACTAACAAATGACTTGGTAAGAGCGAAACCTCCCGCGGTTCGAACTATTTCTCTTTCTGTAACAAGAATTGACTATTTAGAAACTACCCAGACACAACTAGACTATTTATACTGCTTTGTTCATTGGAAGCAATCCGACTTAGGAATACGGTACTAAACAGTTTTTCTTTTCTTCAACTCAATAGCGTTATTCATATATTATAATTTAATAGGAGTCTTATTATTGGTTATTGACTTCAACAATAATCATGTTGTTAATAATAATGTGTAATATAATTTAAGTTAACGTTCACCAAATGGTATTTAAAATATGTTACGATTAATGAAATATTTGATTATTGACATTTTTTTTACCTTTATGTCTCTATGTCAAAGATTTCTTCTTTGACATAGAGACATAAAGAAAAAAAAATATGCTATGCTTATAGACTATGCTTGGGATAGGTATTAGTTTTTGAGATGTAAGGAACAACTGGTCAACTATATGAACCTCTAAATGTTTTGGTCTCCTAATTTTAACTTCCAAAGTCAAATTAATTTATGTAAAAACCGTCCTATTCGCTAACTTAGTATACAAAGTTTTTTTTTTTTTTTTTTTTTAATATGAAAATTTACACGGACATTATCACACAGATTGAGCTAGCCCCAAAGTATGTTCGAGACTTGTGTTATGGGACACTAACTCAACGATACTATATTCTATAACAAATACATATATAGATACACATCCAAGACCCTATGTTTTATTGTGTTTGTGAGTTTTGATAACCTCATTTTAGGAAGTCAGATAAAAAATTGCTCTCCTTTCTCTAGCTGCATCATTTGTCTCCACTCGGCTAAGGAAAGTGCCTACACATTAAAGGAGCCGCTCGAAAGTTAATTTAGAAAAATGATACGCGAGAGAGCTTACTCGTGTGTTTGTAAATTTAATTTGGGCGAGTGTAGCTTTTTCTGTGCCACTTTTATCCGACGGAAGGTTTCTTTCGAATTCGAAAAAAAACGAATCTTTCTTTCATATAAAAAACCGACTTCAACCAAACTATTGAATAATTTCTTAAAAATATATAATTAGACCATCAATTACATAATCAAAAAATATTAGACACATTTTTTAGGGTTCCGTACGTCCGAGTGACATAACGGAACCCTTTTAGGATCATCACTTTGTTGTCTGCCTGTCCGTCTATCACAGCCAATTTACTCCGAATCTAATAGACCGATTAAGTTAAAATTTAGTACACTTATAGATTATTGTGATTCAACCATGTATATATATATATATATATAGCCGTGTGGTTTCCGGCAGAGTAGAATAGGACCACTCCAAGTCTTCCGATGGATGTCGTAAGAGGCGACTTAGGAAATACAATCTAAACAAAGCTCATAAACATCAATGACACCTCTCCAACCCGTCTGGCCAGCGAGGAGAGTGTAGGCCAAATCCTCTGTCTGCTCTGGCCAGGTATGGCTCTGGTAGTACTACAGAGAGGGTCATGCTCTTGTAGTGGAGACTAAAAAGACCTGATGATGAAACATGTATATGTTGCGACATCAAATACATTTTAAATTGGGGGCACTTTTGGGTATCACAATTCAGAATATTTTATCCTTTAGCAATTTAACAAAAAAAAATATAAAGATCGCGTGACGTTATAGTTTGCTACACTTTTTAGCAAACTTTGACTTTACAATACCCCAATTTTAAACTTTGACGCGCTTTGTCTTTAACATTATTATTTAATTGACAAAAGAAAAATTACGTGACCGATATTTTTGATTATATAACTGATTGACTAATTTTAATATAATTATGAAAAACCATCCTATTATGAAGAAATTTTAATGGAAGCGATTGGAAAACATACCGTTCAAAAATGTTTTATTTTAATCGTATGATAAAAATGACGATGTTATGAGATGATAATCTCAATCGATTTCTTAGAGATGGGCCGAATACTTGATTGTTACTCGGTACCTACCTTTTTCGCCGAATAACTAGCTTCAACTGCCGATTATTAGTGCCGAGTATTTTTTCGTAAGCGTAGTCTACTAATCATTAGATTACTATTCACTAGATTCAGAGATTACTACTAATCATTAGATTAGTAGACTGATGATAGATTATTAAATCTATGATTCCTCTTAATGTGTAATGTTGACTGAATATACAGAAAATATTATGCTTAAAACTTGAGTTAAATAGTCACAAAACTGTACCCAGACATATTTGTACTATTAATCTAATCAGCCCATCATCCTAATTCTACATTATAAATTCTCGTTTTTATTGCCCGAAGATAAACACTTGAATAGTTTGCTTAGCGTTGATTTTACTCCGAAACTGTTCGATTCAGTGATTTGTGTTCAATCGGGTAATATCTTTGAGAGATACTCCAGCTGAACAGAAAACTTAATGATCTTGTTCCAAGAATATGATTGTTAATATTCAATAGCATATATAATATTTCACGACTGACGTGGCCTAGTAGTCATCATCCAGGCTGTCACACTGGAGGTCCTGGGGCCGATTCCCGACCAGCCGGCCTATTTGCTAACTCAGTGTACAACGAATTGATAGTCACTTTAAACAAACAAATAAACAAACACACAAACTCACTTTCGCATTTATAATATTAGTAAGGATACAGTGTCGTTGAGTTATTATCCCATTACACAAGTATCGAACTAACTTTGGGACTAGGTTAATCTGTGTGATTTATCCTTATATATTTATTTATAGCGCTAAAACTGACTGCCGATGAGGCAGAAATGTTCTCGAATGGTGCGTACCGGCACGCACAGCGTAGGACACCCACCGACTAGGAGGTCGGACGACCTGACCAAGGCCGCAGGGAAACACTGGATGCAGGCCGCTTACAACCAGACATTCTGGAAATCCTTAAAGGAAGGCTATGTCCAGCAGTGGACTTCTTGCGGCTAATATAATGATATGCTAAAACCAACTAGGGTATGCTCAAATTATTCAGACTGTTATTAAGAAATGTTTATTTTTTTTATTACTATATAAGATTTTAGACTCAAAGATTCAAAAACGTATTCAGAAAATAGGCCTTTCCAGGCACTTTTTTACGTCAATTCACATTTTAAATAATACGTATTAATTATTGTATAAAGCTACAAAGTACTAGTGTTTCGGAATCGACCACTGCAGAGCAGAAGTTGCCGAAAAAAACTCTTTTCAACAGTATTGGTCGCCTAGTTGCCTGAAGCACTTTGTAAGATATTTTATATTTGTATCTTTTCTTTTTTTCAATTTACATAAGTTTATGGAACGTTTTATTATTCTAATATTATTACTCGTTCATCACTTCGACTTACCACATCGTAATTAATTACTGCTGTAGTGAACTCATTAGTATGATTTAGCGAATAAATTGCAAACGTTTTTATTGCCCGAGCACAAGCACTCGAGTGGTTTGCTTAGGATGCGAGCCATCGAGCCACTCGCAGACTCACCTCTAAAACTAACTAACAGTAATTTGTGTGATAATTACTCTGTAACCAATGGTCAGGCATTTTATCTCTTTTCTTTTCTTTTTTAGAGAAAGTACTTTATACTGTAGCCTCAAAAATATTAATTTACAAATATACAACGTGTAAATTGACCCTCGACATTTCCTTAAAGGGGCGACAATATAATTAACTAAGAATGATTTGTGTGATTATTACCGTGTAACCGATGGACAGGCATTTTATCTCTTTTTTTTCTTTTAATAGAAAAACTTTATACTGTAGCCTCAAAAATATTTATTTACAAATATACAACGTGTAAATTGACCCTCGACATTTCCGCGACTCAGTCCACCAATCTGTACTACTTTTCCTATAAGGACAACGATGGAAACTCAAAAAAAAATCGACATTACCACACAAACTGGCCGGACGGCTTGACTTTTTTGTATGGAAATGCCGTATTTTTTTTTGAGTTCCCAGCATTGGTTCCTTAGAAAAAGTTGCTCACATTGAAGAGCTGAGTCGCTCCTTTGAAGTAATTTCGAGGGTACATTTACACGCTGTATATAGATATTTTAATAAAGATAATATTAGTCTTTTTTATGTATATTTGACAAACGGGTAGACGAGCCACTTGATGGGAAGTGGTCACCGTCGCACATAGACATCTGCAACACCAGAGGATGTGTGATTCTAAAGATACTTGTAAACACGCCTTGTGAAGGACCCCAAGTCATAGCACACAGGGAAAACCTCGGAAGGGAGTCCATTCCACCTGTAAACAAGCCTTTTGAATGAGCCAACCAAGCGACTCACCTGATGGTAAGTGATCAGGGGAGGGGGGGGGGGAGAGGATGGGATTCTGGCTCTCTCACTCAACGAATATAGTAGCGATAAAGCTAAATATATATAGCTTGTATGTTTAATAAGCTTAAATAACTTTATCCCAACATATTATACTGACGAATTAATGAGGCGTACATCCCTGTATGGTAATTAATTACTTCGTAAATACGTCATTATTTACAAAAAGACGATTAGCGAAGAAAGCTAAGGTGTTTATTGCCCGAATACAAACACTCGAGCAGTTTGCTTAGGACACGAGCAATGGATCCAATCGTAGTAGATTCACCTGCTGAAGTAACAACATCCGTGGTCCGGTGGTTAAGGCATTTGCCTGTTGACCCGGGGGTCGTGGGTTCGATTCACAGCGGAAGCATACTTTGTTTAGTTGTTTTCAGTTTGGTTAGGACATTGTAGGCTTGAATCACCTAATTGTCTGATAATAAAGATGATTCCGTGCTTCGGAAGGTACGTTAAGCCGGTGGTCCCGGCTGCCATCTGATAGTCGTTAAAGGAACCACGTCAAAGGCTGAGAGGCGGTTCCGAAGAACTCTGACACCAGGGTGTGCATGGTCGATTAACCGTGACATCTACTCGAAATGATGATGACCGGCTGGAGTAATTGTGAGAAATCTGTGTGTAATACTCAGTGTAACCAACTGTCAGGCATTCTATCCGTATTATAAAAATAAATTAATAACCTAATTAGTCCAATGAACCATCCTGAGGGCTGGAGCCGTAGCGGAGGCTGCAGAGGAAAGCGGCACAAATATGCTTATCTTACTAGTGAGTACATGTTTGTTCCGCTTGGTATCAAAACTTTCGGTTTTCGGCACAAAAACATTATTTAAGGTTAACACCTTGGGCTAACGCCCAGGCTTGTCGACACCACTGGTGACAAGAGGGGGAATGCAGCTAGTGTTCTTGGTACTATGCCACACGGGCAACACCTTAGCTTAGATTTTTACCTGTGAAATTTTTAAGATTTTTAGTTTTTATTAGTAAAAAAAGAGTTACATTGTTAAATAAAGATTTTTGAGATATTAAAAATTAAATATTCCAATATGTCCATATGATAATTTATCACTTCGTAATTAACCCATCTTTTACACAAAGGTGACTTAGCGAAGAAATCGTAAAAGTTTATATTGCCTGGACACAAACCCTCGAGTAGTTTGCTTAGGACGAACGATCAAGTCACTCATAATAGATTAACCTCTGGAACTGGTTTCTATTATTGGTGGTGTACATGTATCGGATTGTATCTTTGATAGATAATACGACTGAATAGGATTTAATTATCATGTTACTGGGGCATGCGTCTTGATATTATGTCGTCAACTGTTAGGCATTGTGCTCATATTTTATTTATAACTAGCTTCTGCCCGCGGCTTCGCTCGCGTTAAGAAGTCGATGAACGTCATAGTAGTTTAATGCATGAAGTCTCAGCCCGATCGGTCTAAAATTTACAAAGTTTCATACAAACTTTCATCCCCTATTTTAACCCCTTAGGGGTAGAATTGATCAAAATCCTTTCTTAGCGGATGCCTACGTCATAACATCTACCTGCATGCCAAATTTCAACCCGATCCGTCCAGTGGTTTGGGCTGTGCGTAGATAGATAGATCACAATGTCAGTCAGTCACCTTTGCGTTATATATATTTAGATTAGAATTTTAATGATTTCTTACTTTACTGAGGAAAGTCAGTACTAAATTTCACTCTTCTAAGTCTCATCCGATTACTAGAAATAAATGCTATTTTAATACTTGATCAGCCGGCCTATTTGCTAAGGCCAAAACGTTGTAACTTAGTGTACAATGTTTTGATAGTCACTTCAAAATATATTGTAAGTTTCGTATTATTGACTGATTTATTTAAGATACATGAAACGTAATGTATATTGAAGTAACTATCAAAACATTGCATACTAAGTGAGCAAATAGGACGGTAGGTCTGTGAGTATTCTTTACTTTTTATTTTAACTTTACTTATTTTATTACTAGCGGCTCGTCCCGACTTCGCACGGGAAGATATAGGTATTTAAATAGCCTATGTTCATCAGGGATACTGTAGGATTCTAATGGAGAAAGAATTTTGCAATCGGTCCAGTAATTTCAGAGCCTATTCGATGCAAAAAAACAAACAAACAATCAAATTATTCCTTTTTATTATATTAGTATAAAAGTATAGATAACTAAGTAAAGTTATAATTTATTCTTAAGCCAATATCAATATTAAGAAAATGAAAAAGGAAATTACGTTTTAGTAAATTAGCCCACAGAACTGAACTAGCAACCTTATTATTCGAACATCCTAAATCGATATTAATTACTGTCGTAATTAAAGCATTACTACCACAAAGGCGACTTAGCGAAGAAATTTCAAACGTTTTTTGCTGACCTGAACACAAATAATCGAGCAGTTTGCTTAGGACGAAGTACGAACCATTCATGTAGGGGATGGAGTTCACTGAAAAAACTAATTAACAAAAACTGTTTAGCTATTGTGAATATAGCTTATCTGAGTTTACTCGTAAACAAAGTCAGTTTAAATGCAAGCAATACGCTTGAGTTACATCGAATAAAACGAGTTATGCTATTTAAGTTAGGCTATCCTTTCCAAAACTGTTAAGTGAATGGTTACCAGTAACTGATCAGGTAGTTCTCAACACGAATATTTATATTATAAGTAAACAAACTGTTCTTAATTATTTACACGACCGTTTTGTCGCCAGCAACACAATTGTTTTATTATATTTTATGTTATTTACAGTATACAGAATTTGTTATTAAACAGCAATTTAGAAGTTATTATTTACATAAACAAATGATGCATATGACAAAACTGCTACCGCACGCCCCGCCCACTCCAGCATTTATTCCTGTTTTGTGCATTCGTTCTCTGCGTCACATGTCACCCGCCATTTTTTTCCTGAATCCACCGTAAGGCTTTATTGTTCATCAAGACCAAAGAATTACTTACTCATTAAAGATTGCTCTAGCGTCTCATCAAGTTACCAATTTATGTTTTTGTTAAGTAAAAGAGTTGTGAAATTAAAACACATGGACATGGAACCATCAGAGGAGGCACCCGAAAAATTTACCATCGCGGACTATATTATATCTTGGGCCCTTGAAATATACATTGTTATGTTCAATCAGGCGGAGTATATTTGGTAAGTTACAAAGTTTCATACTACTTTCCTCAATTGTTTGTTGTCTTGTAAAGCATTATATGAACATAATCATACTTTGTTTTATTTTACAGATATTAAAAGACTGCTACGAAATGTATCCTAAGTCTGGGAAATTTGTTAAAAATTGGTTATTAATATGGCCCAAACACATTGAAATGACAAAGATGAAAGGTTTGCTTAGTGACACTTATGGTAAGCATATTTCTTTCTATTTTCAACTCTTGCTGCAAGAAGGAAGGGTGTAATTATTTTGACGTATCATCTATGGATGTGTGTATTTCTATGTGATCATAATCTCTAAATCTAATAGACTACTTTGGATACTTGCAGTTTCTTTTTTTATCGAAAGCTAGGAATTCCTCCCGAGGAGTATTATTAGCTATGTTTGGCTATTATGGATAAAGTCATCTCCGATATTTAACTTTATAGAGTTATGCTCGTTTTTATTTCATTTAATATAATACTTATTTGATTTGAGTATGTTGATTAATAAAGGTTTTTGGTAATTTACAATCAAGTGATAATTGGTTTTAAATAAATCTATTTTTTTTTTCGTTGAATGAATATAAAAGTATACTTTTACAAACGAGATTATTACAACTATTTGATTCACATTTTATTTTGCAGAATATAATGAAGAAGCCTTAGATATGGCTGCTTTGGCCAGTCTGCCATTTCTGATGAGCAAAGTAAATGCGACGTCAACAAAAAAAAAACGGAAAAGCAATGGCTACCTTCAAAACAAGAAGTGTTATGTTATCAAGAAGTGAAGTGTTGTGTGATGGTTTTATTTGTTAACAATCCAGCTGAAACAGAAGAAACAATCACCAGAAGACGTGATAAGCTTATGAGTCTTCAGCTGCAACCATTTATAACTGTTAGAACATCCAAAATATCCATCACGGTGAGGTATATTATTGTTAATAATATACATTATGAAAGCTGTGGAGGCTTGTTTAAAAGTGATATTTGTCCGCAATACTGAGTATCCCAAAGAGACTTGCCATGTGCGGCAATTTATGCAGAGAGGATTTTTTTTAAATAAATCAAATTACGATTGCGAGTGCAGTTTATAACCTACCATAAATATTTTGAATTTATGTTATTTAAGTTGTTTTAATAATATAAGTAACGTTGTTAATTTTATTTAATTGTTATAATTATAATTTCTGTTAACCAAAATTATTGTAAAATACAGTTCTTTCTACTATTCAAAGTAGTCCTTAAAATCTTGTTTCCTTCTGTTGTAGATATTCTCCAAGAAATAGGTATATGATGCTCAGATATTGTTTATATTGGAAGAAAATTGTTATTTTGTTGAGATTTCGATTTTTATTTCTGGGTGATAGTTGTTCAGTATCAGTGGCTGGAGTTAGGGTTTCTGGGATTTAAGTGACCACTGAGTCGCGGTTTATAATAATTTTGGTTAAAATTTGAACCCTTAATACACTTATAGTAACGTAACAGTGTGGTTAAAAATAACAAAAGAGTTAGGTAATATATAACACCTTCGAGAGGTTTTGCTTACACAAAAGATTGGTTACCAGTAAAGAAACAGCTTAAGCTATTAATAAGTAAATACTATCTCTAATAGTAACAAAATGTTTTATTAAAATTAATCACAATGCTTAGCATAAACCTACAAAAACTTTAGCTATATTTAACCAAATTGTTTGACAGTGAATAACAAACGATGTTGTCTATTCCTAATAAAATCATTTTGCTGCTAACAACTTTCAATAGACTTGAATAATACAAAATAGTTTTGTTATATGCTACAAATAAAGTTCGATAATATTAAATAAAGAAGTTATGTTAGACGATTACATAACTGGGTTTTGTTACTGGTGGCAACAGTTATGCTGTCACTATTTTAAGGTAACCAGTAGCATAATTTTTTGTAATAATTAGCCCAACATTTTTTTCAGTGTTCGTGACTCAAAACTTTCGTTATTTTGATAAAAACGTTTATTTTACAATGTTATTGAAATTTGATATCGCGTACACTTTTTAGGAAACCAGCGTAATTGTATGGTCAAAAAAAGTCATTCCTCGAGTCCTTCATCATCATTTCGTGTAGGTGACACGGTTAATCGACCATGCACAGCCTGGTGTCAGAGTTCTTCGGAACCGCCTCTCGGCCTCTGACGTGATTCCTTTAACGACTACCAGATGGCAGCGGGGACCAACGACTTAACGTGCCTGCTTACACACAATCTTTCAGAAACATGCGTTCGTCAACTCGTTCAAAAACTTCTATCGTTCATTCATAGTAGCGTAACGTCTTAAAATATTCGAGCCACGTTTTCTTATGAATCGGATTGTATCTTCGATTAATATACCAGAGAAACCAAAAACATTGAGGTAATGTTTATTAATCTTCGATTAATAAACATTACCTCAAAATATCAAACTAATAACCCAATAAAATTCACACTCCTCATCGTAATGATAACTGCTGTAAATAAATATCTAACATAAATATTGTGAATATGCTAAGAATTGCAAATTTTTATTTTTCGTCCTCACATAGGTACTATTTTTGAAATATGAGACTTAAATTTTCGAGTACTCACCTTTTTAAAAATGGTACCCCTGAATAGAAACACGTGAGCAGTTTGCTCATGACGAGCAATCGTATACACTAGATTAATCTCTGGAACTGTTTGATTCAATTATTTGTGGTGTATCAGGTTATGTCTTTGAGAGATAATACGACTGACCAGGAATCTAATAACCATGATCCTAGGGCGTGCGTGTTGATAATTATGTCGAAGACTGCTAGGCACTGTGGTCATTTCCATTTACATTACATTTATAAAACGGTTATAATTTATTCATAATTTAGAAAAAAAAATAGAAATTATAGTACACTAAGTTAGCCCACAGACGTGTACTACTGTACTTTATGATTCAAACATCCCAAATCGTAATTAATTACTGTTGTAACAAAAGAATCATTAACAAAAAGGCGACTATGCGAGGAAATTTCAACTCTTTTTTGCTGACCTGAACACAAATACTCGAGCAGTTTGCTTAGGACGAAGAACGAACCAATCATAGTAACGTCTTGGAAAGTAAGAACCACGATTTTCTTATGAATCGGATTTTATCTTCTATTATTGTACCAGACAAACAGAAAATCAAACTAGCAACATCCAACATCTTGTAAATAAATACGGCCTGACGTAGGTATTATATTTTTAGCCTCTGTAATTCTGGATAACTTATGTGGGTTGTATCTTTGACAGATAAATTTTAAACAGAAATATTACAAAGAACTGTTCAGAAAATAGCTTTTTAGGCACTTTTTCAAGTCAATTCACATTTTAAATCATACTCATTAAATTATATTCAAATTATTAATTATTGCTCAAAAGCTACAAAAGAAAAATACAACATTACCTCAAAATATTAAACTATTATCCTCTTAAACTCATTTTTTATCAGGTATCTTTGAGAGATACCTACTCCGATTGAACAGGAAATTCAGTAATCATGTTACTGGAACATAATATTGTCTTACTAACTTGATAACATCAGAGTAGGCTCACTGTTTCGATTTCTAGAAGGTATTCTTAGCGCCAAAATATTTAGATATCCTATGTAAACTTCAAGTATCTACTTGTTACGGTTCAAAAGTGGATACACCCCTATGACAGACGGACGGACGGACGGATCGACATCGGAGGCTTAGTAATAGGGTCCCGTTATAACCCTTTGGGAACCCTAAACGGCACGCTGATCCAAAGGTTTGCTTACATCTTTCTACATTTTGGCAAAAAAATCATCCCGTTATCCTTAAACATCCCCTAAACCTCTTTGCAAGCAGAACACCTCATCCAAAAGGTTATTTTTTTTGAATTTTTATAGTCCTCACCGGAGCACCATGACACTACAATCTCAACCCCATACAGTACACAATTGTATCAATGACTGATAAATGCTAGTCTATAAGTTAGACCCTACCCCTGACAGAATAGGTACAATACTTACATACATAACTATGTAAGTACTGTACCTTAATTCATTTTCATCTTTCTTATCTAGTCCAACTTATATTATGTTTATAAAAAAACCTTTTGAAGTAGGTAACTGAAATTAATAATATTGTCTTTTCTGTTTCAGATAAAAATAATTAGCTACACACCTGCTTTCTACTCTGGTATGTAATTATTTCCTTATTGTGATTTAACAAAGTAGTTATTAAGCTTTAAATACGCGTTATAGTTTAGTTTACAATGGACAGTGCAAGGTCCATTACATACATCGTTATGTCTGTCTGTCCGTCCGTATGTCACAGCCACTTTTTTCCGAAACTATAAGAACTATACTGTTGAAATTTGGTAAGTAGATGTATTTTCACACAAAATTTCTAAAATAAGAGAATGATAAAACCTTCCACCGAAAATTGGTTTGAACGACATCTAGTATTTTATTTTAATACGTCATAAATCGTTAACCGCAATTTACCTTTCATTTTATGTTAGCGGAAAGGTCTCCCTTTTTGTTTCGAAGAATAAATAATTACGATTCAAAAAACATATTACTATCAATGTAGCATACTTCGCTTTGCGCCAGCCAGCGATTTATTGGCATCGTATTTCTTAGAATATTACCTATCCCTTAGCACATCTCTATAATTGTGTTTAGTTTCACGGATTATGTTGTATAGCCATTAGCAAATGGACTGTAGGTTAATGTATCTTAGTTCATAGACAAGGCTGAGTTACTTGACTTAGTTGGGTTTCACAGTACGGGGTATTGACTAGCTCCGTGGCGCAGCGGTCAACACGCCAGCCTGCGACACGGAGTGACCGGGTTCGATCCCCGGCCAGGTCAAGATGGAAAATGATCTTTTTCAGATTGGCCTGGGTCTTGGATGTGTATCTATATATGTATTTGTTGTAAAATATACTATCGTTGAGTTAGTATCCCATAACACAAGTCTCAAACTTACTTTGGGGCTAGCTCAATCTGTGTGATTTGTCCGTATATATTTATTTATTTATTAATAATGTGAGATTCACACTCACCTGAGAGCAAAATGCAAGGATGGGCAGTTCTGAATAAATGCAAGGAAATTATAACCTACCGGTGATTTTGATCTGATAGAAATATTTTAATTTTTGCCCTAACAGAATACAAAACCATTAGAATAATAAGGAAAACCAAAAAACACAACCAAATTGATAACCTCCTCACGTTTTGAAATCAGTTGAATATTTGATTGAATCCGTTTATTGTTTTAAAAATGCAAGTATGTACTTACTTAAATGCATTTCAAACATTGCTAACACCTATGTACTTTTTAATATTTTTCTTATTAAATATTTTATAACAGGCTCATATTTGTTTTGGAAACTAATTTTACAGTGTATAATGTAATTATACACGGTAGTACAGAGAGGGTCATGCTCCTGTAGTGGAGACTAAAAAGGACCTGATGATGATGATGATGATGATGATAATGTAATTATATAAAAAATTATATATAAAAATTATAAAAAAATGATAATGTAATTATATAAAATACGTAAGTTAACTATAAACAAGTATTTTTGACCAAAATTCTAACTTAAACTTGGCTTTACCCGAGTGAGACGCTATATTTAACATGAGTGCATGCAGCACATAAACCACAGAGTACAAAGTTTACTATGGTCAAACTTATCCACAAGGATGCACATGGCGACACTAAAACCCACTTTACCTCAATGTAACTTTGCCACTAACACAACTTTACCCACCAACTAAGCATTTATTAGTTTCCCTTAATAATGTTAAGTATTGACTATGTTGCCCGCTAACTTCTATTCTATTATGTTGTTGGAAGGAATTTGTTTAAATAAATTGATAACTTGTATTTGCTTTGGTATGTTTTACTAAAATATATCTTTCTTTCAGGTACTAGTAAAATATATATGTTATATTTTACTAGTACCTGTGCCACGAATCTTCTTTTCTTTACTTAGCCTATCCCACTGTTGGGCAAAGGCCTCCCCCTTATTCCGCCACTTATATCTATCTCCTACGGTTAATCTCCATTTTTTCTCAGAAGAAGGCAGATTATCTGTCACAAATAAATGTATTTCTTTGATTAAGTTATGAGCTAAGGTACCCTTAAAACAAAATAAAATTAAAAAGAAACACATTAACTAAGAGAACAGAAATGTATGGCTTTAAAGAGATTCCTACTAGACTAGCCTAGTATAGTAGGTAAATAAATGTCTTTTTGAGTTGAGGGGTAGTATACTCCCTTGAGGGGTAGACAGAGCCTAGGTCCATTAGACCTTATGGCCACATTTATCATGTTGGGGGGCGTGTACATAGAAAACGGAATTAAAATAGTGATGGGTTGCTAGCCGCATCGCCTATTGACATAATTCCGCAGATTTTAGCCCAGTCCCTCGATCGGCTTTTACGATCTGCGCGGGAAGAGAAGCAGCTGGCACATTCTACGTTTTTTCTTTTCTCCCAGACCAGCTTGGAAGACTATATTACAAATACAAAAAAAAAACGGAAATTTGTGTAATACAATTAGACAGCTCTGTGTTATGTTGATCATATTATTGACCAGCACTGATTTTCAGCCGTCACCTTTTATATCATCGAGGATGCTCCAATGCAATGAGTATGCAAAATTTCAGCTCAACTGGACACCAGGATCTCGGCCCCATTAAGCTTGCAAGATTAGATTATAGAAAGAGCAGAGGAGAGTTTAACATCCACTATTAAACTTGTGAAAAGAAACAGTACTATCTACAATAGTATTAACTTTAACTAACAATAAAAACACGCACGTTTATTCAGTCGAAATCAACGGCTAATTTCGGTTGTCTTACGAAGCCTAAATATCTACATAAAATCATGTTTTTTTTATTTAGATTTAGATTTGGGATTTCAACGTACCTACCTAAATTTTTGCTTTCTATACAGTAGGTAACCTATCACAGTACAAATAACTTTTCGTTATTAATTTTCTTCTAACTAGTAACTGTATCAGTAATATTGAGATAATTCTGATAGTTCTCTACAAAGATCCATATTCATACTAGTATTGACCAAGCTCGAAACTCTCTTTGGAAAAAGAATTAGCCATCACCACCTTATTTTATACCACCTTCCAAGGAGCTTCCCCCCTGCCACCAGCTACCGTGGCTCACCTGGAAAAGTTGGAATAGACTCAGAACACAGGTAGACCGGCCGAAAGGAAACCTGGTGAAATGGGGCTTTTCGATAGTCAATAGTCAAATATTTTATTAATCGTAAGATATTTTAAATATCATTTGGTGAACGTTAATTTAAATACACATTATTATTTACAACATTATTATTGCTGACGTCAATAACTTACTTAGAGCTAAGTTTACGCCGATTTCGGTCGACACCAATGGTCAGTTATGTGGAGACACTCAAACAATGAGCCACTTGTTATCTTGCCCTAAATGCCCCAGCACCTGCACAATGGGTGACCTGATGGCTGCTAATGCAAGCACCATTCAGGTGGCTAAGTATTTGCAGGATATAATCTAATATTACGGTTTGCCAATGACTCATTGCGCATTTAGGCGCATAATTTTAACAATGCAAAATGATAACCGCTCGCGAAAAAAAATTGCGCTGCGGGGCTACCTAATCTATAAAATATCATTGGTAATCTTCCTTTTTAACATTATCTATGGTACTAAACGATAGAACTACTGACATTACAGGTTTTATCTATTTACATTTAGCATAGTGTCTTACATCTAGTACCACATGTTAGCATTGCATTAGCAAAGCTAACATGTGGTACTTTTATTGGTTTAATGGTAGTATTTTTATTAAAAAATAATAATAATAATATACGGACAAATCACACAGATTGAGCTAGCCCCAAAGTAAGTTCGAGACTTGTGTTATGGGATACTAACTCAACGATACTATATTTTATAACAAATACATATATAGATAAACATGCAAGACCCAGGCCAATCTGGAAAAGATCATTTTCCATCTTCACCTGGCCGGGGATCGAACCCGGGCACTCTCGTGTCGCAGGCTGGCGTGTTGACCGCTGCGCCACGGAGCTAGCCCAGCTAAAATGAAAATAAACCCAATTATATAATGCTAAACAGAAAGTAATACTAATAACCTACCTACCAAAGTAAAAGCGAAGCTCAAAGAGCTCTATATCCAATAATATTAACTCGGCATTCGTTTATTTTCTACAGAGCTATTTACTTTCAATATAATATGTAATCAAAGTCGGTTTTCTTGTGCGAAAATATATTCGAAGTCACTTTAATTAAATACTAGCAGCCCGCCTCTGCTTCGCACGGTAGATATAGATATTTAATTCTTTAGCCAGGGATAATGTAGGAATGTAATGGTGAAAGAATTTTTCAAATCGGTTCAGTAGTGTCGGAGTTCTTTCAATGCAAACAAATAAACAAACAATCAAATCTTTCCTCTTTATAATGTTAATGTAGATATTTGGACTCAGTATTGCAATATTGCCACAAAAATAGAGTCAGGTGGGGTTTCTCCAACAATAGTGAGTGCGAATGTGGTGCTACCCAATCTATGGGTCACCTCTTGGTGTGCCCAGAAAGCGCAACAAGCTCTGAATGAGGAGGCTAATTACGGTAGCAATGCACTGGTCGAAACATATTTAATATGAACGCTAAGCCATTTTACGACTCGATAGAACAATAAGAAGTGTTGAAATCAAAATTTAAACCCATTACCAAACCCACAAATAACCTTATGCGGTTTAATTGGCGTAAAAATAACGATGTAATTGAATTTAACTCGTATAAAATATTAACTGGGTAAATCGCAATACGTAATGACGTGACGTATCCGATTTTTTAATTACCCCACCCTTTCGGAGTTAATTCACCAATTTAATTTTAATGGTACGTACACATCTACATACACATGATATACAAGTCACATCTAGGAAGGTTATATATCGTGGTTAATTAATAGTACATACACAACACAGTCCGAAAATACATTCGAAATCATTATATTATCAGTATTAGTTGTGTTTAAAACTTTAAATTGATCACTTGAAAATTGTTTTAAGTTGTAAAAAGCTTTTGTGTAAAAGATGATTAATGTACTCTTTATAATTTTTATAAAAATGTTATCTAAGTAATGAAAATACTGAAGATTGAATCCACTATTCTACTTAACTAAAATATTATAATTAATGTGAAAGTGAGTTTGTATATTATGCTTTCACGCTTTAACTATTGAGCCGATCCTCATGCAATTTTGTTTACATGATGTCTGGGGTACGGAGAATTATATAGAATACCTTAATTCTAGAAAACATTCCGTTTCCGATGGATATACATTAACACGAGCGGAAGATGTGGGTAATAGCTAGTATCAATCGATAAAAAAAAATAACGCAGAAATCAGATCGGCGTTAGTTTAATTTGTATGAAATTTCTTTTTTTTTGTTTTTCTATATTAGTTACCCTGATATATTAGATATATTGCCAGCGGTTCTAAATCAACTTTTTCGTAAAAGATATACCTAAGTACCATATTTTGGTTTATCACTTACCTAATTTCGTCTTTTTTCTATGTCATATTCAAGACGTGTACCAAACGCAAGTTTCGTACATCGAAATGTGACCATTAAGATCTCCTAACTCATAAATAACAATCCTTGTCAAAAAGTTTGCAAGACACGAACTATGAAGGTTGACTAAACTAAAGTAACATATGTTATAATTGGGTTTCCTAAATGTTATTTTGATTTGACATTGCCCGTATATCCTTAACTCCATATTTTATGTTTGGGTGTTATTTAAACGGTTAGCAGAATATTCGTTTTTTTGTTAGCAAAAAAAATTTAATCGGTCAACTAAAATAGCTAGTTGAGCAGCAACTTATGGTCAGCAAAACTTCTCGTTGTCGTTCCAGGTGATCATAAAAATAATACCTGTACCTAACTTCTTTTCTGCCCTCAGTCATTCCAGGTGGAAAGCCAAAGCTTATCCAAATGTTTTCTCTGCTGTCCCAATTGTAAGATCTTGCCCAAATAATTATTTAGCGGCCCAACTAATTACCTACTTTCCCTTTATGTTTAGTAACGAGTACCAGACAAAAGTTAGGCACATAGAAATGTGACCAAAAAGATCACTAAAATAATAAATATCAATCCTCGTCACAAAGTTTGTGAAAACAGAAAGTAATGGTTGACTTATGTAAAATTTTATTTTTATTTCTAGCAACATTCTATATGTATATCCTACTGAATCAACGTTCCAATTTGAGTTCAAAATAATGCCCTTACCCAAAAAAGTCAAGAAGTTCCTCGCATACATAGTATTCCGTATTTTCCCTTGCGGGATAGACAGAGTCTTATGGTCACATTTAGCATGTTGGAGGGCGTGTAGATGGAAAACGGAATCAAAATAGTGATGGGTTGCTAGCCGTATCGCCTATTGACATATTTCCGCAGGGTTTAGCCTAATCCCTCGATCGGTTTTTACGATCTACGTGGGAAGAGAAGCAGCTGGCACATTCTACGTTTTTATTTTCTCCCAGACCAGAATGGAAGAGTTCTGCTTGCATGCTGAAGTTCCTTGCGTCACACACAATCTATTATCCTTATCCTTACTAATATTATAAATGCGAAAGTGAGTTTGTTTGTTTGTTTGTTTGTTTATTTGTTTGTTTGTTTGTTTGTTACGCTTTCACGCTGTAGCTACTGAACCGATCATCATGAAATTTTGCATACAAGTTCTCTGGAGTACGGAGAAGGACATAGACTACCTTTTATCCCGAGAAAAAGTACTATTCCCGAGGGATCGACATTAACGCGGGCGGAGCCGCGGGCGAAAGCTAGTTATTAATAAAGTTGTCTCCATGTTATCTTTGGATAAATATTTTGATCTAACATTGACTATATTTCCGTTACTTCATTATTTATAGTACCAAACAAAAGTTTGGCTCACTGAGATATGACCAAGAAGATCTCTTAAATAATAAATATCAATCCTCGTCACAAAGTTTGCAAGAAACAAAAAATAAAAGTTGACCAAACTTTGGCGTCTTTGCCAAAGACGAAAATATTAAGCAAATTACAAATTTCCCCTTGATTTCAGTGCTCGATAAAGATGATTAACCCTCGAAAATAACGAGTCAGCCGTCTTTGTTGTTTAAGACAATGTTTCTCAAGTTTCGTAAAATTACTTTCGTTAAGTACTCTTTGCCGAGATCGTTTCTGGAACGTATTTATCGATCAATAATATTAAAATTTTCAAACCTTAGTCCTTATCATTACAGCCGTAAGAAGCTCACAGTTGGACAAAGGCGAGAGGAAAAGGATTCTTTGTTTCATTGGAGGTTATTGCCATACTTACCACTCTTGGCAGGCGGATTGGCGAGCGCAGTTTCTTTAGCGTCTTGTGCTTCCAACGCTGCTGCCCATCGAAAGCTCTGTAAACTTGGGGAAGGATAGGAATTTAGGAAGTAAATAATATAAATAATAAATAAAATAAAGATATACGGACAAATCACACAGATTGAGCTAGCCCCAAGGTAAGTTCGAGATGGGATACTAACTCAACGATACTATATTTTATAACAAATACATATATAGATAAACATCCAAGACCCAGGCCAATCTGAAAAAGATCATTTTCCATCTTGACCTGGCCGGGGATCGAACCCGAGCACTCCGTGTCGCAGGCCGGCGTGTTAACAACTGCGCCACGGAGCTGTCAAGGAAGGGAATGAATGTTTGAGGTTACTACTCGCTTGGATGAATGGGGAAAAGCAATGGGGATGCCATACCTGCAACCACCGGGCAGACAGTTGAGGATGACACCCCTGAACATCCTAATAAAATTAAAAATGCACTTTCTATCAAAAACTACTGGCTGGATTTTGATGAATTTAACGCTTATAAATACAAATACTTTATTGTATTTATAAGCATTATATGACTAGCTCCGTGGCGCAGCGGTCAACACGCCAGCCTGCGACACGGAGTGACCGGTTTCGATCCCCGGCCAGGTCAAGATGGAAAATGATCTTTTTCAGATTGGCCTGGGTCTTGGATGTGTATCTATATATGTATTTGTTATAAAATATAGTATCGTTGAGTTAGTATCCCATAACACAAGCCTCGAACTTACTTTGGGGCTAGCTCAATCTGTGTGATTTGTCCTTATATATATTTATTTATTTTGCTCGAAATGTGGGACATAAGGAGATCTAAAATACATTACGTATATGTCACACACATTTTACTGGCATGCAAAATTATTCATATTTTTGATTTTAATGGTATTCGTTTTAAACAATATCTAGTGTCACTCCAAATCATAATTAGGTATACAATATCAGGTCATAAATCAAAATAACACAAATACTTTAAATAACACAGACTAAGCTGTGAGCAAAAGGCAGTCCTTTTTTTACGGAAGCGGTGGTTATACCTCTAGAGATAGTGTACGTGTGACAATAGCTGACAATATTCTATACCTTAATCCCATAACTAATTGCTATCTTTCGCCCACAATTTTGATCACTTTAAAGAACTCTGGAGAACCGTACTTTTTAATAGATAAAAGGTAAAGGACATACGAACAATAAAATACAATACAATTATTCTTTATTACACCATAAATAATAAATTCAAAAAACAAGAGAAACTTTTAAAACAAATCATTGTTTTAATTTTCTTTTATTGAAAAGACCAACAGCTACAATATTTTTTATGCTATAAACTTAATTTATTTTAACTATTATACAGCCAATTAAAGATCTCTTTAATTAGTTACTGTAAGTAAGAACATTTTTTTTTCTTTTCTAAGTTTGTTCTATATTACCTTACTATATAGTAAGCATGTATATAAATCAGTGTTAATATAACATGGCCGAATATCGTGTACAGTTATGCGCTATATTTATAACTAACGAAAGTATTTCACATAATAGATGACTTAAACTACATAGTTTAGACACATGTCTAAATATATTCAACCGACTTCAAAAAAAAATGCTAAATCATGCTACTTATTGCTAGGCAATCTCTACCAGTCAACCTTTGGGTAGAAGGAGATGTTAGCGGTAGGAATATTGGCGGCGCAGAAAATTAATAAATACATAAACATTACATAAATTAAAATATAATAAGATACATAACCATTACTACATATCATATACAATATACTTACCTAAATAAAAATACGTAATGAATGAAAGGAAAACATAATGAGCAGCTAATCTCAGTTAAATAGAATTCCACCAATTAAATTTAACTATCATTACAGAGAAAGATATTAAGCATTTAAGCGATTCTTAAAGATTTTTGTAGCATGTCTTTATCCAGAAAAAAAGGGTCAAACACTGCGCTATACCCTTGACAGTGTTTTTTGTAAAATTTAAGTGGTCATGAATGTCATTTTCAACCCCATCACCCGTCTGGTGGTTGCTGGCATGGCATTGTGTACGCACACCCTGCTACTTGCTTTTCCCCCATTAATCGGAGTGAGTATCCAGATAACTCCATTGCCTTTACAAATGCAACAAATGTCTATACTTCCCCAGCTTCAAAATGCCGATGGGTAGCATCGTCAGAAGCACAAGAAGCCAAAGATAATACGCTCGCTAACCTACCTGCCGAGCGTAATGAGTATGGCTATATCCTGCCATGGAACGAAAAACCTTTGTCCAGCAGTGGACTTCTTACGGCTGAAACGATAATGATTCAAGCGAGACCATTGATTTGATAAAGAGAAAAAACAATAAAACAACTCAGTAATCAATTTACTAAGTTGTGTTTAAAAATAAATCATTTTGTATAGTCTAAAGCACTCACGACAGTTTAGCACCAAGGGAGCACTCCATAAAAATGGCTAAGGAATTTCTATCAATTTGTCACGACACTTATGATATCATATATCAGTAATAATCTCGTAAAATGTCCGCCTCGGACCATCTTTACTACCAAGCCGCAAAAAAGAGACAGGATACTAAATGAGTAATAATCTTTTGTTTAGCAGAAGCTTTTTCGTAATATTGAAATTATAAGTAAGCGGATTATTGAGGGACTAGTTATTACAATTTTGTTTTGATCATTTTTCATACATACATATTTATCTCGTCTTTAAGCCTTTCGGGGTAGACAGAGCCTTGGGTCATAAAACCCGAAGGTCAATAGTAAAAAAAATCGAAATAGTGATAGGTTGCTATCTACTTCGCATCGCCCATTAAAAAACATGCTCCCTCGGACGACTTCTATGCTTTACGCGGGAAGAAAAGCAGCATTTTTTTTTCTTTACCACCAGACCTGCGTAGAAGAATTGATCCTAATGTCACAACATACAAAATCTACACAACGGTACTGTTAATGCTGATCAACTAATGAAAGCAAAAAAAAAATAACTACAAATAAATTATTTCTCTGCATACGAATTGATCATTAATCAGGGTTACCGAGAAAGTCATATACGTACTAAGTGTAAAAAGGTACATGTAAGTTAAGTACGTAAGTGAAGTTTTGTCGAACTTATAGGAATGCGACTGGAGCCGTGGGCTAGCACTTGTCATCTACACTATCTACATCTACACTAATTATAAAGAAGAAATATTTAATTGATTGCATTTAATAGGCTTTTGAACCAATTTGTAATGTTCTTTCACTATTCGAATCCTACATTATCCCTGATGAACATAGGCTATAGAAATACTATATCTATCCGTGCGAAGCATAAGTTATCTAGGGGTCCCCCGTGCGGGGGACCCCTATATAAATAATATAAGGAAAAAATGAGAGAAAATCTTGTCACGTCCTTTACCACCTCTGCATTTCAGTATTTTCCCGGTTACATCCTCAGATGTTGAACCAAGGGTCCGATATTAGGACAGCATCTAATACTTTAATTTGATTTGGCAAATTTGTTTCGGCTTCTCTCCTAGGGTAGCTCTTCAACCGCGGACCTCTGTTAATTAAGTACATATATTTTCGTATACATTGTATCATACAAAGAACAACAAAGACATGTGGGAGTGGCACGCGCGCCGACAATGCACTCGATCAGCTCATTTGAATCACCTAAGTTTGTCCGCGATTGTCAAAGGAACAAATGTGAGACTAAAAAAAAACAAAAAATGCTGACGTGTGCTATTCTAACGTGTAAAGTAAGAACTCCTAGGGAAACTTTGACCAACAGAGGAGTTTCTACTTAATTGTGTTGCGTTAGTAGTATGCTTGAAATGAGGCGACGCTGGTTTTCATAGAAATCACGCGTAATATAACTTCTAATATGTTTTTTGTTCTGTGGTATCATACATACATACATACGTCTATTCAAATACACGATAAACATAACCCTCTTTCTAACACAGTCAGCAAAAAACACCAAACGCTGCCGCTAGACGCAAGAAGTTGGCCTCAAGGTAAGTAGGTACTAAGCTGCGTCATAATAGCTCAACTCAAACTGGTAAACTTTCATAGAGCGCTCATATAAACGAGAATATTAGTAGGAATATTTTATGTGACCATTGTTACCGGAACTTTAGCAAGATTTCCCCGGGCGCCGCAATTTATAATCAGCACCATGTTTCATTAATCTGCGCTGCTTTTCCGATAAAACATGCGAGCTCTGATGTAACAAAAAATCGAGGGCGACTCAGATACGCACACCAAGGGTTCCGTACCAACCATCAACTTAATTAAGCAACAAACGCAAAAAGCACGTTTTTTAAGGAGGTCCTTTACTTTTTATTTCATTTATATTATCCTATCGAATGTAGGTCCCAAATTTTCTTACCCTTTCTATCTCTGTGGCGCCCGTAGTACAGTTTTTTAACGGTACGAACCTTAAAAGTGCTGATTTTTCATGAAAATTATAAATTTCTCTTACTTTAATTAGAATCCTGTAAAAAATATAAAAAAAACTGAATACTTTAATACATGTTTTTCATATTACTCGGAATCAGCATACATACATGTAATATGTACGATACATATTGCAACATAAATACGACTTTGAAACCCGACACCTGAAAATCTTAGGTATAATAAATTTCGTAATCATACATACCCACTTTTCCAAAAAAATCTGACATTTTATTTCTCTATCTCTGTCTCTTACCGAGCTTTGTATATGAAAGAGACATTTTTTCTCTTTCATACAAACGGTACGGAATTAGGTCACATTGTTTTCACTTTGTTGTATGTAGATGAGTATAATCTCATATATTCCGACACCGAAGTGTCATAGAGTAGCAGAAAATTGCTGGAAAAGCGACGCGTGGAAAATGTTTTACTAATAGGGACCACACAACGAGAGTGTGGCTTTGAAATAAGTTTATTTCTTCTACTGAGCAGACAAATAGGTATATGACCCATAAAATCTCTGGTTACCACAGTGGACGACTATAAAAAAAAAAACGGACAAAGTGCGAGTCGGACTCGCGCACGAAGGGTTCCGTACCGTTACCTATAAAAACGGCAAAAAAATCATGTCTGTTGTATGGAGCCCCCTTTAATTTTATTATTATTTAATTATATATTTTTAAAGTGAATATATAACTAAATATTCTGTGAATATTTCAAGCGTCTACCTGTTGCCGTTATCAATATCGAGCAAAAACAAGCAAAAAAAATGACGTTTGTTGTATGGGAGCTACCTTAAATATTTATTTCATTCTATTTTTTAGTATTTGTTGTTATAGCGGTAACAGAAATACATCATCTGTGAAAATTTCAACTGTCTAACTATCACGGTTGATGAGATACAGCCTGGTGACAGACGGACAGACAGACAGACAGCGGAGCGACATTAATAGGGTCCCGTTTTTACCCTTTGGGTACGGAACCCTAAAAATCCAGAAACTCCACGCGCATGTTTGCCTACCATGAAGAAATCTAGTCACACTCTTTAAAAACCGTCTTTAAAAGAATAAGTAAGCCTTTGTTTCAAAAGGGAGGGGAAAAAAGAGCAATTATGTCAAAACGCCAAAACACAGAGGAAAACAATCGTTGCGATGGCGGATTTGAGAACGGCAAGGCACCGGCAATCATGTTTTTAACCATTATGGCTCCGCTTTAAATTTGAACCCCTCGGGAACAATACTTTTTTCGATATGAAAAATAACCTATTTCATTCTCTGTATCTCTGACAACGTGTATGCAACATTTATTGATAAGAGTAATATAACTATTTTTTGATTAAAACTAACGTGAGATATAGACATTATTATCATAACGAGCGCAGCGGGCCCCGCCCGCGCTGCCCGCGCCGCCCACGCTTCCGATTGCTAGTACGAGTATCAGTGCGGATCGGGACATCGGACGCGCGTCTCGATCCACATTCGCCCGGAGGAATCCCTCCGGATGAGGTCGAAACATGTCGGCCAGTAGCTGACTTCGTACGTGAGTAAACCTTTGTTACATAATTTAGTAATATACGTTTGTGAAAAGTTGTGGTATACCTTTATTTAAATATAAAATACTTAAACTAATGCTACAACTAATAATAAATAAAAATTAATATATATTTACAAATAAAAAAGGCCCGGTAAATCGTTGCCTCGCGGTAGCGTGCCCAGTAAGTATGTTGGATTATCAATGCCATTCAGAGGGCACGAATGCGATACTTGTCAATGAACATTCGTCTAGATGTCTATATCTATAACGACTACATGCCTGTTATTGATTATATATAAAACTTCAACATATTTTCTTAAAACTGTCCAACCTGAAAACACGATTAATAACAAAAGCCTCGATACTTTTATTTTGCAAACATAGCCCCTTTATTTGATGTTTGTGGTCAGAACGGCGAAACCCTAAGGTCTTTAGAAATGATTTTTAGTTTCCTAACTTAGCAATAACTAGTTCTAAAATCTGGCCAAAGTTTTTTTACTCATTAACCTCGTACTTTTATTTTAAATAACAATTAAGTGATTTGGCGCTTACGCCCGCTAATTCTAGGACACCCGCTTGTGCCTACCCACTATCTTCTTCTCATTTTTTACGCGTTACGGTCATTAGATCTATCCTGCTTTCGCGCGGGGCGCGGGGTGCGAAATGGCTTCAGCCGGGTCGCATTGGTGCGCTCTTCAAGAATTATGGTATTCGCACGAAGGGTATTCGTCATTTCATTTGTAAATATATCATAATGTGAGAGCCTAATGTAAACATGTCAAACCTCACTGTACAAATGTTGAAAATGTAAACGTCACTCTGAGAAACTCACACTCATAGAAGTATAAAGCGCCATTTTTTTTTTATCTGTGCTTACACTAGTATAAACCTGATAATCATCACAACATCATACAAATGAAACACTGATACAATGTTAATATGTATTTACTACAAATACAATGTATAAATTGTAACTTGTATACGGGCTTTGTGTTAACGTTGTCGAATAAATTATTTATATTTTTATTTATCTGTTTTTTTTTTATTTATTATGGAAAATTAAAGATGGCAGCTATTCTATCACGAATTTCCTTAGTATTCTTGCAGCTGTAATGAACTTCGACTCGAACAGCTAATGTATACCTACTCAAATCCGAGTAAATATTAGAATACATACATACGTCTACAAACTATCATAATAATATACTTAATAATAACACGAGATAAGCTCATTATGAAAACGACGGTATAAAAATGGTATTTGTAACAGCTCTCATCATGTCGCGTAGGTCATCATCATTTCGTGTAGGTGACACGGTCAATCCACCATGCACACCCTGGTGTCAGAGTTCATCGGACGCGCCTCTCGGCCTCTGACGTGGTTCATAATTTGTAGACGTATGTAGGTAATGTTTGTGATGTATATATCTTCGCACCTTCGTCTTTCGCACTTCAATTACACTCTCATAACATTAGAGTCGCGCCCGCTCGCATGGTAACGTCGTGGCTCTTCTCGTCGACGCAGGTAGAGGCACACGAGGATTTACGTGCATTTAGTAGTATGTCCGTGAGCCGATGTTACAGAGTTGTTAAAATATTTATGAGAAGACCCTTTTCTCATGGCTTTTTATACCCGTATAATGTTAGGAATTTACTGCGTTGATCCTTTAATGTAATTGAATGTAGATACAAAATCGATAAGACGTCGGACATATTTTGGGGACAAGCAACTTACAAACAGCGCTACTACCTACTAAACTTTCATGCCCCTGAAATATTATTTTGCCAAATGTAGATAAATACATATAAATATATACGAATAAATCACACAGATTTAGCTAGCATCAAAGTAAGTTCGAGGCTTGTATTATAATTTATAAGATACTAACTCAATGATTCTATATTTTATAACAAAAACATAACTAGATAAACGTTGAGCTAGTATCCTACGACACAAGTTCACAACTTTCTGTGGGGCTAGCTCAATTTGTACGATATGTCCCTATATCATCATCATCATCATCATCATTAGGTTTTTTTAGTCTCCACTGCAGGAGCATGACCCTCTCTGTGCTACCGGAGCCATACTTGGCCCGAGCAGACAGAGGATTTGGCCTACACTCTCCTCTATATTTATTTATTAGGACCAGGATTTGAACCCAGGACCTATCATACCGATAGCCCAGCATGATGACCACTAGACCACATAGTAAAGATATAGATAAAACATTTAAATAAATGTACAGTAAAGTTATTTGCATGTAGATAGTCGTAGCTTATTTAGTGCGCCTTATTTTATTGAAATTAATAAGAATACCCAAATATTGATAAATTGATTCATTTGCCAAATAAGCATGAATGCTATCATAACAGTAGACCTGATGCACTACTGCTGAGGATGCAACAGGGAAAACGGTCAGATGATGACTATACAACTCGTTGAAAAGTTGTTTTATTTCTATTCCAATATACCAACACGATTAACACTTAGTTATTGATGAAACTTTCACAACGCAAACTTTAGAGAACAGACCGGTCATGTATTTAGGACCCCGATCAAACGAAGCGTAAAAACCGGAAATCCAAGCGTATTCGCATAGTACCTACCTGATCCGAAAACCGGCGCCGACCGTAACCGAACTACCGCTAATTAGTTAGGTATTTTCACGCGAAACTTCAATTAATTCCGTCAAAACCACCGTCGGCGGTCGGCCAGCCTTTTTGTTGGCGAGAAAAGTCAAAGGCGCCGCGGAATCGGAATGAAGTAATGAAATTTCTATTGGCGAGTCGCTTGGAAGGCTGCGGTTTCTTTCCTGCCCGCTGAGCTGGCTTTTAGAATCTTACTTGAGAGCTTCGTTATTGATAGGTTCAAATCTTCTAATTACGAACTGATATTTTAGGTGTTCTTACCTATAATTAATAGTAGATAGCCCTCAACGGCCCACACACAGCAATTAACTTGTATTATAGGTATGGGTAGGTCGCTTGTAAGGCCGAGGTTTCTTTCTTGCCCGTTGAGCTGGCTTTTAGAATCTTACTTGAGAGACGCGTTGCTGATAGGGTCAAACCTTCTAATAACGAACTGATATTTTAGGTATTCTTAGTTATAAGTAATAATAGATAGCCCTCAACGTCCCATATTCAGCAATTAACTTGTATTATAGGTTTCTTTCTTGCTCGCTGAGCTGGCTTTTAGAATCTTATTTGAGAGCCTCGTAACAGATAGGTTCAAATCTTCTAATTATGAACTAACATTTACAATAGTCTTAGCTATAATTAATAATAGACAGCCCTTAACGTCCCACACTCAGCAATAAACTTGTATTATAGAGGTATTGGGTGGGTCGTTTGGAAAGCCGAGGTTTCTTTCTTGCCCGTTGAGCTGGCTTTTAGAATCTTATTTGAGAGAAGCGTTGCTGATAGGGTCAAACTGCCGGGCTGGCCGAGTTTCGAGTTCCCAGCATTAGACCCATAGGAAAAAATGTTCTTTTTAACGGCCTGAGTATGAGTAACTCTTCAAGGGAATATCAGTGGTTTATTTACACGTTGTAGAAACATACATCCACATTATCACGTCTTTATCCCTTACAGGGTAGACAGAGCCTAAGGTCATAAAACCAAAAGGCCACGTTTAGCTTGTTGGTGGGCCTAAAAATGGAAATCGGAATCAAAATAGTGATGGGTTGCTAGCCGCATCGCCTATTGGCATGATTCTTTAGATTTTCACACATTCCCTTGACCGGCTTCTACGGTCTGCGCGGAAAGAGAAGCAGCTGGTACATTCTACGTTTTTTCATTTCTCCCAGACCAGCATGGAAGAGAAACATACATGCATATTCAGGGCTTGTTACCGGTACCAAATTCCCATTATAAGTACCGGTATTACTATTCTGTTAAAATTTTAACGTTAATATAGGGTACCAGTAATCTAGTATTTAACGGTAATAATATTGTTAACAGTTAACGGTAATTTTACCGCTACTTGTTACCGGTACCAAATTCACATTATAAGTACCGGTAAGTACCGGTACCTATATTCTGTCAGATTTTAACGGTATTAAAATTGCGTTAATTTTACCGGTACCTACGCATTGTTGCCGTCCGCCGCATGGGACTCGCTCCACTTTAAAAGTGCCGCCCCATTGTCGGCCCCCGCCTCACGCCGCACATGCACAACACGGCAATGACACACATTAACAAAATGAAAATTCACGATACGAGTACCGGTACTGTTTACCGGTATTTAGTACAGGTACTTCTGTTATCAAACTTACTGATACCAATTCAATTACCGGTACCGTCGTTTTATTGAGGTACCGGTACCAATCCAATTACCGGTACCGTTGTATTATAGAGGTACCGGTACTTGATTTTTACCGTTACCAAATGTACCGGTACCAATCCAATTACCGGTACTGTCGTTTCATAGAAGTACCGGTAATGAATTTTACCGGTATTCCAACCCCTGTGCATATTATCATTTTATTACGGGGTAGACAGAGTCTGAGGCTAAGACTCAAAGGCAACGTTTAGCGAGTTGCTAGACGTATAGGTGGAAAACAGAATATAAATAGTGATGGATTGCTAGCCGCCCCGCCTAATAAAACTTCTCCTTCTCTGGCTTCTACTGTGTGCGTTTCTCAGACCAGCATGGAGGAGCTTATATTTTTATAAATTTGAAAAATTAACTTCATTATTTAATTTTGTAGAAATCAAATTGAGGGCAGAGGTCACGAGTAGCGGCGTGAAATCGTCAGAGCGCGAAACTCGGACCGCACGATAATCTCATTGAAAGATTTGATTTTCCGCTAAATTAGATAAAAGTAATGAAATACTCCGTCGGGATCTCGACAAACCTGACAAGACATTGAAAGAAATTCACTAGGGGCATTGATTTCGTAAAACGTTTCGCGAGTTCTGTTTTATTGAATTTTATTTGAACTCAACCCTTCTTTTTTATTTAAAGACGCGTTTTTTTTTGCAGAAAAGGGCAATAACCGCTTATCCAGATTATAGCCAGACGATTTTGATCCATGCTTTCATTCATTAAAGTGTATTTCACCCGAGCAATAAAGTCCTTCTGCTGCTCAAGAAGATAAGAATGTTTGACTGCTCTTTTATACGTGTTAATACTATATAACTGATTTTATACTGGTGTAAGTTAACCCTTAGTGTAAGTTAAAGCCGTGTAGTATCCGGCAGAGTAGAATAGGACCACTCCAAGTCTTCCCGTGGATCGAATTAGCCTTGTAGGGATGATTCAGCCCGAGTCGAGGTCCCAGTATTGATCTCGTAGAAAAAGTTGTTCGTAATGACGGGTTGTTTCACCCCTTCAAAACTATGTCGGGGGTAAATTTTATCCGCTATGTTAACGGTACCGATTAGTACGCTTAGATAGGTATATTATTCCCGAGTATATAAGGTATCTTAAATACTCGAAAATTATGTATAATATCGATATAATACCTTAGGTATATTCTCGGGAAAAATATTTCTAAGCAAATATTCATGTTGTATAAAGCCTAACCAAAAATATAAAAAATCTCGCCATATTGCGGCATACTATTGGAACTAATTTATTCTCTAGCAACGTAAGACTTTATCAACGTCATCTGTCCATCGCTGTCAAAAGTGTGATGTTGATTGTGCGTGCATAGACCACACACAATCAATATCACACTTTTGACATTGCAAATTATTTAAAAAAATAATAACAAAAACTATTAAAAATTACATAATATACATAGAGATAATATAATCCATGATAATATAATTATAATGAAGCATGTATCGAAATCTGAAGGATTGGACTCTATTCCTCTAAATCATATCACGGACCTTGTTGTCAACATGACGCATATGTACCTAATAATAAATATAAATGCAGAAATCACACAGATTGAGCTAGCCCCAAAGTATGTTCGAGACTTGTGTTATGGGATACTAACTCAACGGTATTTTATTTTATAACATATATTTATACATAAACATCCAAAACCAGGATAATTTGAAAAAGAAAATTTTTCGTCGTGGCCCAAACGCGCGGATCGAATATCAGGAACTCCGGTGTGGCAGCCTAGCCTGATGACCACTAGACCATAGAGCTCGTCAAATGTACGACCATTAGTACGATACAGCAACAATATAGTTAATTCAATGCCCCCAGGATAAGTTTCTTTATATTTTTGGTCGAGCTTTAACACGAAAGAAACATTTTAATTCAAATTAATCGCAGTCTCTAAAATACCTAAATATTTTATATCTATATAATACAGGTAGGCAAAGTAATCTAAATTTAAATGAGATAATGCCAACTCTATTCGCCGTGATCAGCCAACTTGTGAATTAAACACTAAATTATAAGTGGAGCGAGGCTTTTATCGTTAAGGCGGGAATATCGGCCACGTCCCGCCACCACGCGACGCCACCGCGCGCCGCGTCCGCGCGCCACCACCGCGCGGTGTATTCCCTGCCTCTTATTCAATTTGTGAGCGAATCACTGCTGCCAACCCGATTATCTTTCACGTCGGGATTTATACACGAGAAATCTCCCCGAGCGAAGCCAACGTTTCAAAATTTCACCCTCTTTATAGCACATATCTTAAGTTTATCACTTAGCAAACTGAAATCTTTCTCCTGTAACTAACTGCAGTACTTTATTTCCTTTATTGGCTCATTGCTGCAGTGAGTTCGTGAGAAAGCAACTAGTACTTTTCTGTAATGGGAAAGCACTTGGCACATGTACAGAGTAGAGAGCAAGAGGCCACTCGGCTTGGTAAACATTTGCCCAATAATTGTGAGTCCTCAGTACGTTACTGGAATAAATATTCGCCCGCTCCGTAGGGAACGCTCGTACATTCCGTTAATTCTAAGTATTTCTTTATTGGACGAAATTCATTGCTTATTGTTTTATTCACAAATAACTTGCGATTTGGTTTTTGCTTTTGAAAAGTTAGAAATGCGGTAAGATTGTTAATAACATTTTTGCATCATTCTATTTTTGCTTTCAAATAAAACGAATGGCCAACTTGGAGGTGCACAACTTTTTTACCGCCATTTTGTTTTGGCGATAAATATGACAGTTGTTCCATTATAATAACTTTGTTTTTATACAACAAATTTGTTATGCAGCCTTTTACGATGGAACAACATATTTTGATGATCAAAACGTTTTTATAATGATTAAAAATAACTTTTCCTGGTCGATTAATTTCGGGAAACTGTGACATTGATGGCCCCCAATATCGCCTGATTTAACAGCTTCTGACTGTTTCTGTAGGGCTATCTAAACTTACGTGTCTGTTATAATAGGCCAATTCACATTCAGCAATTAAAACCAAATATTCAAGACACAGTCACTGAGATACCGCGGGAAATGTATGAAAATGTGATGATAGTTGGATAATTTTCAAGCTGTTGGACATTTTTCTTTTTGGACATTACTGGTGCAAATCTAAAACGCGAGGTAATAAAGGGTTCACATCTGCGATGCTGTTAGAGGTGCATTTGTCTGACATTATTTTCTGTCGGCCCTAAATATTATAATATTTAATAAAGAATACATTTCATAGAATAAAATTACAAAACTAAAGTGTTTAGGTACATGTTATTTGGCCACTCTGTATGTATATATATATATATATATATATATATATATAGAAACAAATCACACGGATTGACTTTACCCCACAGTAAACTGTGAATTCGTGTCACGGGGTAGTCACGGGATCCTAAGTCAACGATACTTAATTTATTTTTTTAAAAGATAAATATAAAGAATCCTAGACCCAGGCCTGTCTGAAAAACATCGTTTTCCACCATGACCTGGCCGAGAACGAACTTTACCATTCAAAAGCACTTGCAGTACGAGTACTACTGAGTCACAGAGACCGTCAAATTTTAGCTTGGCTTTTACATACATACATAGATACATCATATCACGTATTTTCCCTTGCGGGGTAGACAGAGCCTCGGTCTATAAGACCTGAAGGCTACGTTTAGCATGTCGGTGTCGCCTATTAACATGATTCCTCAGATTTGACCCATTCTCTCGATCGCCTTTTACGATCTGCGCGGGGTGAAAAGCAAATGGTACATTCTACTTTTTTCTTTTCTCCGTGACCAGCATGGAAGGGTACGGGTATTATCTTTGTTGTACGACCATATATGGGCCAGTGGCTGTAACAGCGTCGCTAGGCTAGTTGGTGGCCCGAGAAAAGCGTGACGTCACTGGGCCTTTAACCACCCCCACGTTTAGTACCTATGGAATTTTAATTTTAAATCATTTTCGCAATAGAGAAACAGGCCGTTTCCGTAACATCTCGTGGGAGGATAAGATTAAAAGCTTATAAACACTTGTTTATTTAAATTTATTTTTTATTGGTATTAACCTACGAATAAGTAATACTTATTAGTTGGTAATAACATGGAAAAAGATAGTCTAAAGTTTTCAACAATAATACGAGATTACTATTATTATATTATTTGATATTTGGAACAAAACATACAAAATTATTCAGTGGCAAATATGAATTATATAGTTACAGGAAATAAATATTTTAAAATATCATTTAAAACATATACATAAACATACTGAGTATGGGTAGTATTCTGAAGAACTTTTGAATTGGTGCCACCGTCACCTTTCAACTGCCGTACCGCCCACCACAGGAGTAAAGTCCATCCCAACATCCTTGACACTTGAATCTCCAAAAATGTCAGATCGTCACGTGGCTTTTTTCCTCGTACAGCAGGATTGTGGAATGGACTCTCTCCCGAGGTTTACCCTATGTGACATGACTTGGGGTCCTTCAAAAGGCGTGTTTACAGGTTTCTTAAGAGTCGGCAACGCATCAGCACCTCCTCTGGTTTTGCAGATGTCCATGGGCGACGGTGACTACTATCCATCAGGTGGCTCATCTGCTCGTTTGCCGTCAAATATACATAAATATGTGATGAAAAAGGAGTCGCCCACAGGTCGGATTACCGCACATTTCTTAGATTTACGCTCTAAGTGTGTTACCAACTATACTACCGTGATTATAACCGTGTCGAATTCTGTCATCACATACTACCTCGTAGGATATACGCATTACAAGCATGCCTTATTTTCAATTTGAATAATATACCGAGCATTGCATGTAATGTTATTTAAACACAATTTAATTAAGTGTAAAATAATTTGTATAAAATGGACTCGCTTCATTGAAACCCAAAAAACATGTCGTTATTTAACAAAACAGCCCCAACCCTGTTTACTATAACTTGTTGAAATTGTCACATCTCATTACAAAAGTTGAATTCAATCTTCGTCGTCAAACTAAGTTACCTACGTGGACTTTTCGATTATACCAACAGAACCGCCACATATTGGTTGTGAGGAACCAATTAAAGTTTTCATCGGAATTGGGAAACTAATTTGCAGTAGTTTGACGTCGTCAGCCATTTGGCCACCAGGTAAGTTAGCGTCCATTTGCAGCGCTGCTCCTCAATTTCACATCGACAGTTTTAAATTGCCTACCCAGTGACTAGTGGCCCTTCAAATTGAATTCTAAATTGCTTTCGCTAGCCTATTAATAAGTTTGCTTGAGGTCATGTAGGATACTACGCAGTTTCCTCTTGTTACGGTTTCAGAAATGTAATTATATTTAGGTTCCTACCCTACAATAATGGGTTTTAGTTTGAAACATAGTGTTAACATTATTCTGATTGTTTCCGGCAGAGTAAAAAGTATTAAGTGACTTTTTAAGGATTTAGATTAACGAAACTAGCGCCAACCGTCAGTTTATTCTTTTACTTCTAAATCAGATCAAATAAAAAAAGGCAAAAATCTATAAAGACGGTAAAAAAATTAAGTCTGTTGTATGGTAGCCTCTCCTTAATTTTTTTAAATTTTTATATTGAATATATAACTGATGGTGTATTATCAAGATGGTCTATCATCAAGATGGTCTATGGCCATCAAATGTAGAACTAATCTACGCACTATACGGTACTATAAGGACCCATGAAAGCGAGTATTTTTTTTTTGTAGCCAGGATTGTTGATGACATAAGGCAAATTGCTGCAAAAGAACTGGATTGCGATAGCTGGAAATAGAGAGGCATATCGCAGACAAAAGGAGGCTTATACCCAGCAGTAGGTTCATATAAGACTGCTGATATATGATGATAATATTTTTTTAACCATGTTAAGTAATCATATTTTCATTGTATCATGAATAAACATAAACACTCATGTTTACACAATACCAGATAGAGCAATAAAATTAATTTGCAGCCTGCGTCTATAAATTTTTGTTCAAAGTTGTCAGAAATTCATAGAATTTTGTAGTGCGATTTACAGTTTATTTCGTATAACCCGTCTATATTAAATTTGCATGCACAAGAAAGTATTTTCTCGTTAAAACTACAGCGCGACAGTTCAAATTAACTTCTCAGTGGCAGGTCAAGCGCACTTCATATTTCGGTTGTTTTGTTTCAATTAAAACTGCACTGCTCGTGTTGAGGCCAACAAATAATTATGGACTTGTTAGTTTTGTGCGATGAGAAAACTTTGTCTCGGACCGATCCGAAAAACAATTAGAGTTGTTCTCATTTAAATAACTGTTTTAAAAACATGTAAGATACCTATACCCAGCATTGGAATATAGGCGCCTGTTGATGATGATGAAAACATGTACATATAATGATTGTATTTCACCGAAAGTCATAATATTGAATAATGGACCTAAAAAATTATTACAACGGGTGAGAGAGAGGACAAACCACATAGAGACTTCTTTGCAACACCAGAGTGAGACAGGAGCGTTGCCGGCCTTTCAATGAGTTAGGGAGGACATGGGGGAGTAAATGGATGAGGGGAGTTAGCCTCCGGCTCTCTCAATCACCGAACAAAGCACAGAAGCTCTAAAGCTTCTACTCAAACGTCGTTTTTCTGTGAGAGTATGATACTTCCCCGGACGAGCCGGCCCGTTCAGGGTACTAGCAAACATTAATTTTGCCGGTAGCGTGGCTCTACCACAACAAAAGTACATTTCGGTTATATGTCTACATAAGCTGCACATTTGGTAAAATTTACAAAATTGGACAGTTTGTTTGTAGTACAAACGAGCGAACAGCTATGGCCCGTGTTAAATAATAAAACTTTTGAATAAGCGGAATATTAATGCACAGAATTAATGTTAAATAAAATGAGGCATGAAGAGGTGACGCGCTAAATATACTCGCAATAAAATAGAATTATTAATTTCACATACCCCAATTTGAATTACATGTTATGCTATTATATGTTGGATGTTATAACGCGTCATAACACAAGTAGAATTCTACTTTACATATTTGACTAATTGGTTGACTGTTAGTAAATATGAGTTCAAAGTCAGCTTAGTTGTCAGAAGCTTTAGATAAAGCTTCTGAGAACTAAGCTTAGCTAATATTCTGAGGTACTATCGCTCGTTCATTCTTAGAAGTTGTTTGTATTCTAGAAGCCGGAGCGATCGAACATAGGCAGATCCATTCAAACATCTTATTATATGATTATCTTCGTATCTAACATCTTCAAACTGTCAAATAAAAGTCTCTGTTGCCGGAAAAAGATATAGAGTATCTTCATCAACATGACATTACCAAAGCCACGGACAAAAGCTGAATGCGTACCTCTTGTCACATTTCCGTTATGGTGACTAGTTCCCTCATGTATCGAATCAAACCTTCATCATCACGTCAGGCAACAAACAACATCCTTAAGTCATCAGAAGCCATACTATAAACATACAATATGAAGTTGTCTGTTTATTTTGGTAACTAGTTCTCTCGTTTGAATCCGATGAGTTTCAATTGTTGCAACCAAACCTTCATCAACACGTCAGATGACAGTAACAATCTCAAGGCATCGGAAGCCACACCCCCATCACAGGCATCCGCGTATATTCTTTTACAGGCATAACAATTGCTATATGCTGCTGAATGCTCCGATATTGACGAGTGCTTCCGTGAGCCGTCGCCAACAAAGCGTTGTGCTGCGACTATCGCGTTACCTTCTATGCGATTTGTAAAGGCTTCCCCTCGCCCCAGTTTCTATGTATTGACGCCAATCATTGATACACAGTAAAAAGCAAGTCAACAGGAGTAATCTTCATAATATAAGTCTTTTGATGTGAGACTAATGTGGTCCAATGCATGGCGGTTGTTTCTTTACGTGATTCTGTGTTGATCTTGTAGACAAATGAAAATTGACTATTATTAGAATTTCGTTATTAATAAACCAATGTATTTTTATTCAATAAGAATTTACCTATCCTAGTTTTATTATATACAATACTAGCTTTCGCCCGCGGCTTCGCCCGCGTCAATGTCGATCCCTTGGGAATAGTCCTTTTTCCCGGGATAAAAGGTAGCCTATGTCCTTCTCCGTACTCAAGAGAACTTGTATGCAAAATTTCATGATGATCGGTTCAGTAGTTACGGCGTGAAAGCGTAACAAACAAACAAACTCACTTTCGCATTTATAATATTACTAGCTTTCGCCCGCGGCTCCGCTTGCGTCAATGTCGATCCCTCGGGAATAGTACTTTTTCCCGGGATAAAAGGTAGCCTATGTCCTTCTCCGTACTCCAGAGTACTTGTATGCAAAATTTCATGATGATCGGTTCAGTAGTTACGGCGTGAAAGCGTAACAAACAAACAAACAAACAAACTCACTTTCGCATTTATAATATTAGTTAGGATTAGTAAGGACGAAACTGAATGGGTGTATTCTCATGTCTATTCTAATTCCTTCGTCGTCGTTTGAATCCGAAGAGTTTCAATTGTTGCAACCAAACCTTCATCAACACGTCAGATAACAGTTAACATTCTCAAGGCATCGAAAGCCAAACCCCAATCACAGGCATCATAACAACTGCTGAATGCTCGTGGACACTGACAAGTGCTTCCGTGAGTGTCAGCCGTCGCCAACAAAGGCCTGTACTTCTATGCGATTTGTAAAGGCTTCCTCTCGCCCCAGTTTCTATGTATTGACGCCAATCATTGATATGATCTAATGACAGTTTCATGTCAACCTTGCCGCGTGCATTATTCTATAGAACAGTTAGTCAACAATGTACTATTCATTGGAAACATTTTCTATGAGAAAATATAAGAACGATAAAGTAGGTGCAACATCTCTGCGTCGAAAAACAATACAGAATTCAATGAAATTTCTTAATGAACTAAACAATTGATGAAAAAAAACGAACGTGTAATAAATTGTTTTCTACAATGTATTAAAAACTTCTAAAAATAAAAACTATTATACAATTTATTTCTGTTAAATTAAGAAATACAGAATATTTCGTAATATTAAATTTTCCAAACTATAGGTAATTTCCACGGAGGTCGTTTCACCATTGCAACCATTTTATGAATACGAAATTTCAACTTCGGTACTGTGAAGTTTTTTGATGAAGTTTTTTAGTTTTTAAATAGACGAGGGACGAGCCTTGCTTCGAATAAGAACTTTTTTGAAATACTTTAAAAAAAATATATTTTATCCATAAATCTGACGTTAGACCTTTTCTCTGTAACTCTTATAATTAAAAACTCTCTATAATTAAATACATAGAGTCATCTCGATAAGAAACTCTATTTAGCCAACATTATTAAATCATTCTCATATGTCTACTTTGTACTAGAATTACTAATTGTTTTCGTTATTTTGTAAGCAAGTACATTTAGTAACGCAAATACTTTAAGCTCGATGTAATATTGGTCGGGTCCTTTAAAGGGTCTGATAAATAAACATAAAGCTCGGCGATTGAACCCATGGGGAGCCAATTTGATCTGATACCTACTAAATGCTAATTTAATAATGAATTCCGACTGAGTGGAGCTGATATTCTATTTAACGGACCTTAGTGACGCTGAAGATGGGATAATAACATTATTCAGATCGTTATCAGGAAGACGCGGATTTTTCTAATTTAATATTAGCTTTATAGCGAACGTTTGCGGCTCGGTTGGGATTATGAAAGATTTTTGGCTACCTAGTTAAATAGATCATTTTCAAAAGATTTTCATGTAATATTATTGAGATTCACAAGTCTCATTATATAAGATGTTGCATGTAATAATTAAAACACATATATAAATAAACAAATTTCCTTGGACAGAGAATAAGCATTGCCATCCAACGTGGCATTGCCGCCAGCCTTCTGGGTTCCGACTGACAACGACCTGCAGGAAACTTTTTATTAATAGCTTTGGAGTTATTAAAGTAGATATTTATATAAAATTATAATTAATTTTTATTGTTTTGGTTGTTTTAAATTTTATTAAAAAATTGTGATAACTAATTATTATTATTGATATGTATTATAAAAAAAAGAAATATATAGGTTGAGTTAGTATCCCATAACACAAGTCCCGAACTTACTTTGGGGCTAGCTCAATCTGTGTGATTTGTCCGTATATATTTATCTATTTATTAAAAAAAAACGATAAGTAAACTGAAATTCTAAATTCCGTTACCAAATCCCAAAATTTGTTTCTTAAAGGACTTGTACACAACTCTGTCTGCCGTGAAACAGGTCAGCGTGTGTTAAATTAGGGAAAGGGACACGTTACAAATTGCTATTGATTCTCGCGTCACATCATTTCACGAGCGGAGGCAACTAGTGAGAAATTTACGGTGTCTTGAGCACGGATGCTAGAATTTCTCCAAATTATTTGACATTTCTGCTTGCTTTGAAATTTGTTACTGCAGGTGTTTTGTTATGGAGCGTTGGCTAAATATGCTTATTTATTAGATGCTTGTCAGGCGTCTGTGTATGCAGCAGACTGAGGTTATTTGTTGGCTGGAGTTAACAATAGGAATTATTAATGTCTTACAACGTTGTGTTGTATGCTGAGATGAAGCATAATGCAAAATATGCTTCATCTCAACAAACAATTTAAACATATTATAAGTGGTAGAGCCACGCTACTGGCAAAATTATTTTTGATAGTAGCATGAATGGGCCGGCTCGTCCTGGGAAGTACCACACTCTCACAGAAAATCGACGTTTGAGTAAAAACTTTACCGCTTCTATGCTTAGTTCTTTGGGTGAGAGAGTCGGAGGCCCAACCTCCCCCCCCCCCCTCATTTCCTCCATTCCATGTCCCTCCCCCAACTCCTTGAGGGCGGCAACGCTCCTGTTACACCCTGGTGTTGCAGTTTTCCATGGGCAGCGCTGATCGCTTTCCATCAGGTGACTCGTTTGCTCGTTTGCCGTCCTATAACATTAAAAAAAAACATATTATTCTACGCTTCGTGTTTGTTTCGTTTTTCGTACGTGTTATTGGCTAATGTCAGATTTTTCGAGCTGCCTAAAGGCATCCGACATAGCTTTACGACTGCTATCAATGATGACAGCTGGGATCAGCGGGTTAACGTACCTTCCGAAGCACAGAGGAGCTCGAGTAGTTTTTATGCCACTTGCGTCACCCATCCCAGTGGGGACTGCGGTCGGCGTTGCTTAACATCTATGAGCGCTAATTATACTCATGCCCACTAGGCCATCGGGCTCTTCATGTTATATGACTGTCGAAGCTTACTTACATACTCACTCAACATACCGAATCTCTCACTTACCCACGCTCACACACACACACACTAAAGACGAATGCACTCATAACAACTAACGAAACAGTCATGTTGCTAGTTATAAGTAGAATATTGCACAATCTCTTTCAAATATAATAGAAATAGGCTAGAAAGTATAGAAATAATGTTTGCTTACCTATTGTCTAGAGGAAGGGGCCTAGTCACCCGTAACAAAGGTAAACAACATAAGTGCTTCAAATGTGATCTACCTATCTGGTTACTCTCTATAAACTCGTATCATAAAATGTCCAATGTGAGCCTTTCAACAAGCGCGTGAAATGAAACATCATCCCCGTTTCCAATATTGGGCTTTCATTTCACTTCACTCGTACAGAACGTTAATTAACAGTCAATTCAAATCACGTTGTTCTTCAAAGCCGTACCAGTTTTCATTCACGAATATGAATCTAATTCCTGAGTGTCATAAAACTACGAATATGTTTTTAATTTCGTTATTATTATGTTACTGTAATTAAAATTGACCCAGCAATGAGTGCGTGGTGAACGGAAAAGATAAAAAAAAAATATATTATATGGAAAAAGCAAGAAAAGGAAACTTCCAGCTTTTCTCTAGGCTTGTTACCATTATCACATCGATATAAGCTAAAAAAGAGTGTATTGTTTTTGTATGAGTTCATGTATGTATGTAATGTTATTTTGTTATTCCAATATAACTTCTAAATGCCTCACGGCATTTGGACGTATGGAGTAGGTATCGTTAGAATCATTACACCTATCTGAGTGTCAAAGGCTATAAATTGATTGGCAGGGCATCATTTTTATTTTTCTTTGAAAAAACCTATTGTCTATTGACTTTCTGTACTTATTATTGATATTCTTGTACCTAAAGATACAAAAGTAATACTACAATGTATATTCACGTATGAACCGCAATACTGATCAAATAATCGGTTGCTATAACTATGCATCATCACAGGTCCATTAGTATCTCTGATTACCAATACGCCTGATTTATTGGGAACGCCTAGAGCTAAACCCAATCTGCACAGTATACGCGGTAATTCAACATTTTAAATCGATACCCATCTTAAATACCTATATCCAGGGACTCGAATACCTTTATAAAGGATAGGATTCATAAGGGTTACACATTAAATCTGTTACACAATTATTTCTGTAACACTTATGTGGGACTCGAGGTAAATAAAAGAGTGTATGTAGGACCGGAGAAAAAAGTATATTCCTTCGAATTCGTTATAATAAATATGTACTTGCAGTAATAGAATATAATCTTTTTCGTCGTCCGTCGTGCGTGCGTGCCATCAAGAGAGAGAGAGAGCCCTCCGTCCATTCAAAATCTTCATTCGTTGGCTTTTTATTCTCTCATTCGTTCGGGCATTCATTTTATAACCGCGTTCAACCAATCTACAATCTTAAGATGCATTCAAAATACAATCCCACACTTATTTGGGTGTTTTTAAACCTGTTTTGCTCTTAACACTTAGGGCCTAGCTACACGGACGACAGTTACCCGACCCAATAGCTTACTTGGTTGACAAAAATCTTTACAATGCTATTGTTATGCGCAAACGACATCGAATCAACTGTTCAATCAACGTATGCGCACCCCAATAGTAGTGCATAGATTTTTGTCAACCGATTAGACTATTGGGTTGAGTAACAATCGTACGTGTAGTGATAGTATAAAAGTGTAACAGATATAATGTTTTTGTAACCAACCTGTTAGAAAACTGTTTTACATTTTTCGTGCATTTTTCTATGTACGTGTTTACACAGTTCGTATCCATATAAGCATTTCTCAGGCAAGTGTGCGTAAGCACGTATAGTTATGCCAATGTAAACCTTAAAAGGCCGGCAACACTCCTGGCGCACCCCAGGTGTTGCAGTAGTCTATGGGCAGCGGTGATCGCTTACCATCAGGTGACCCGCTTGCTCGTTTGCCGCCCTATGTCATAAAAAAGCAGTTATTAAGAGTTTACCATACTTACATTAAAAATACCGGTACCTACTTATGAACCGGTATTTTTGAAAACAGATAAAAAGTGTTACATTTTCTTTCTGTTATACTTTTGAAACAGAAATAAAAACAGTGTTCAAAACATTCTATTCGCATTCCGGTAAAGTCCCTCCCTATAACTGAGCAAAGCAATGTCGGATATTAACAACGCAAATTCACGAATAAGCTATCACTGCGCACCGAAACCAGGATACTACAGCAGAATAAACAAACCACAAAATGGGAGCTTATTTTCGTCAATTTTCAGACGAGAAGATAATATTCACTCAGTGAAATTATAAAGGATCGTCGTTGCGCAGACTAAATCGATTGTAAACATCGAGTTATCGTAAGAAAATGAATTTGAATACGATTTCTAACTCGCTGCCATCGTATTTTTGTTGAGTTGGGTTAACATTGGTTTTACTGAAGCGACAATATTTCTAAGTTATGTTGATTTGTACAAATCTTATTTTCATTTTTCTGCCAATTTAGGTTTTGGCAAGTTAAAGAAAATAATAATTGATGACAAGCAATAATGGTTGTGTGTAAGATTATAAGACGTAATAGATCCTTTTCTTACTATCCTAATAATCCTTACTAATATTATAAATGCGAAAGTGAGTTTGTTTTTGTGTTTATTTGTTACGCTTTCACGCCGTACGAGTAACTACTGAACCGATCATCATGAAATTTTGCATACAAGTTCTCTGAAGACGGTAAAGGACATGGGCTACCTTTCATCCTGGAAAAATTACTGTTACGTCGGCTACGACGTTGACGTGAACGAAACTGCGGGCGAAAAGTTCCCCATAAAGTGATGATGTGCACTAGACTTACTCCAGGTCTGATTAACCCATCAAGCGCGAGAAACGCAGACACAATGGATTTTCTATTGTTATGCAGACCGATTGGGCCGCTTGGGGTCCCGCTGAGGTCAATTCAAAATAGAAAATAACGATTTAATACAAAATAACCCAAAGGTAAGACCTGACTCCGATTCTGAATCGACCCCATTGAAGATAAGATACATACTCAAGGTCAATTTTATGACATAAATTGTTACCCAAACTTTTGAGATAACTTTATCATTCTGAGCGTTTTTCTCGCGTGAAGAACGGAGTCTTAAATTTTAATACTTTTGATTTAACTTTTATTTTTATTTTGTGTCCATCATAACAACAATCCGACAAAGTGCTCACATACAAAAGTACAAGGAAAGGGGCGGCATTAATTATTGATAGAACAACGCGAGGTGAGTTATAGGGAGAGTCGCTATAACTCACTTCAAGCACGCATTCTTGAGTCGACACGACGCGGGGAGAGAGTGTCATACTTCACCAGACGGCAGAAGAACTACCGAACGCTTAAATATTACCAAAAGCAAAATACTAATAATAAATGACTAAAGCTATACAGCAAAAGTGAAATAAAGAATATTTATGTACCTACCACCTATTATGGCTCTGGTAGTACAGAGAGGGTCATGTTCCTGCAGTGGAGACTAAAAAGATCTGATGATGACGATGATGATACAGTAAATGTGAAACAAAGATATTTATGTACTCACCCGCGCAATCCCGCGCAGATCGTTAAAGCTGTTCGAGGGAATGGGCGATAATCTGAGGAATTATGTTAGCAGGCGATGCGGCTAGCAATTCACTATTTTGCTTCAATTTTCGACCGACGCCCACCAACATGCTAAACGTGGCTTATAGGTCTCATAGACCTAGACTCTGTCGACCCTGCAAAAGGAATGCACGTGATGTTTATGTATTCAATTATGAAAGACTAGCTTTCGCCCGCGGCTCCGCCCGCGTCAATATCGATCCCTCGGGAATAGTACTTTTCCCGGGATGAAAGGTAGCCTATGTCCTTCTCCGTACTCCAGAGAACTTGTATGCAAAATTTCATGATGATCGGTTCAGTAGTTACGGCGTGAAAGCGTAACAAACAAACAAATAAACAAACTCACTTTGGCATTTATAATATTAGCTTAGCCGGTGGTCCCAGCTGCCATCTGGTAGTCGTTAAAGGAACCACGTCAGAGGCCGAGAGGCGGTTCTGAAGAACTCTGACACCAGGGTGTGCATGGTCGATTGACCGTGACATCTACTCAAAATGATGATGATGAGACCGTACATAGACCTAAGGTCGCCAATAGCCCAGCCCGCGTAGGAGTGTGAATGCAAAAAAGCTTTATATTTTTTTTACCATTTTACCAATAAATTTCTCTTGTAGCATGAATGGGTCGGCTCGTCCGCGTAAATACCACACTCTCACAGTAAATTCGACGTTTAAGTAGAAACTTTACCGCTTATGCTTCGTTCGGTAAGTGAGTGAGTTCGAGTTCCTCGCATCCATGGCAACGCTCCTGCACCACCCTGGTGTTTCAGCTTTCCATGGGCAGCGGTGATCGCTTACCACCAGGTGACTCGCCTGCTATATCATTAAAAAAATACAGCGGGTTACACGTCGGGAGTGCCGGCAGTAGTGAAAACTCGCCTTTGCGGCGGTCGCAGGTCACGTGTCCGTGTTACGAATTTTTGATTTTGGTCACGTATCCTGACGCGACTGAGTAAAATAAACTCATCCCAAAAAGTGCACAACGACGCTAAAAAAAAGTTTTCACTTCAAAAATCAAAATAAAAAAATTTAAAAATGAAAAATATTTATTGTAGAAACACAAACAAAAAATACAATTACAACTTAAAAAATACAAGTAATAAAAGTGTACTACAAAAGGTGATGGCTTAGTGTTACGCTGGACACATTTGTGATCTGATGATTTTCAGCCATCACGTTTTATAACATCAAGGACGCTCGAATGCGCCTAATAATGATAATAATTAATAATAATAGGTAACTAATAATGGTAATATTAGTAGAGCTAAGTTAGTACCGGTTTCTCCTTGTAGCGCACAATTCTTGTGGTCCATACGGCGTGCGCGAATATTACTGCTATTAATCAGGTCCAGACGGTAGAAGAATAGCCCAACGTGCTTATGTTACCAGAACAAAACACTAGTTATAAATCGGAAGGCGACATATTAAGGGTTTTATTGAAGACTAGCTTATGTCCGCGGCTCCACTTGTATATTATTATTATGAACTAAATTCCATTATTAAATTTTACACAAACAGAGAGGTTAATAGTGTTAAATCTTGGATTGACACTGAACGGCTATAGTCGTTATAAAAATAAAACTTCTATCTTGTCTCATTTAGAATTTTGAAAATAAAATAATAAAAAAGTCAACTCTTTCGTATAAAGCCAATGCCTACTAGACTAGCCTGACTTATAACGCGCGTCGCAAGACCAATTTACCCGAACACGTGAGCTTCGGTGAGACCAAATCGGCCTTCAGCCGATTTTATGTCGAAACCGAAACTGTCGCAAAAACTCCATTGTTTGCCGGAACATATCGATTCCGAATTTTCGGTCCGATCTCTAATCCCACAATAATGTGGCCCATACCTTAGAATAAGTACTAGTACTTACGTACAGAAGACGCACTCTGCAAAGGTATTCAAAGAAATATGAACTCAATGTTGTTAGCAATAACGGTGTAATTTAGCTTGCGTCAGAACGCAGCTCCTTTTAGTTTAGATACCTACAGCAAGCCAATTTTATACTTATAGCTCTGAACAAACGATTCATAATTCGTTGAAGTCAGTGAACACATGACCAGACTCGCGTTCTTTCTACCGGATTAGATTATGCCGTATACTCGTCCCGAGAATTCTCAACTCTCAACCCATTTTTGTTTTGCATTGAAATCTCTTTGGCGGCGTTGTACACTTTTTGGAATGGGTAAAAAACCTGATCGAAAATTCTTAAGACGGACACGTGAACTGAGACCACCGCAAAGGCGAGTTTTCACTTCTGCCGGCACTCCCAGAATGCAACCCGTTTTTTTTAATACTTTTGTTTGGTTTTCCCCTTCGAAGATGTCGTCGCGCATAGTATGTCTTCGATACCGACACGGAGAGTGAGACAGGCCTGCCCGCCCGTAAGACGCGGAAACGTGGCGTGGGAATATTGCTGCCATTAATCTAATACCAAGGCGCTAAAAGAATAACCCAGCGCGCCGATTTCATACATACATACATATAATCACGTCTTTTTCCCTTACGAGGTAGACAGAGTCCAAGGTCATAAGACCGAAAGGCCACGTTTACCCTGTCCATGGGCGTAAAGGTGGAAAACGGAATCAAAATAGCGATGGGTTGCTAGCCGCATCGCCTATTGTCATTATTCTTTAGGTTTTCGCCCATTCCCTCGACCGGCTTCTACGGTCTGCGCGGGAAGAGAATCAGCTGGCACATACGTTTTTTCTTTTCTCCCAGACCAGCATGGAAGAGAGTGATTAACAAAAAAAAAAGGTTAACATGACGAGTGGATTTGTAAAGTTTTTAAACCAATTGTCGGAATTTTCAATACAAACGCAACATGACCACTAGGCTTCGCGTTTCAATTGATGCAGGCTGCATCGGCGGCGGTGTTCGCTTTGTGACCTTTTTAGGGTTCCGCTACAAAATTGTATCTTATACATTTATCCTACTTTTCTATTGGGCATTATAGTTACCACTTTTAGAGTAGCTAAATTGCTGGAGAGAAGCACCAATCTATGGCTAAATATATGGCTGGAGAGTAAGAACCAGCAAGTTACTTGTAGTAAGGACGTCAGATGACTCTATACAGATTCCAACAAGTACATTTGCGAGAGCAATGCATCTCGCCAGGCCATGACACACTTACTTTGGTACCCAGCGTGCCCCGATACCTGCATAGTGGAGGACCTGTACATAGGTAGCCTATGTCACAATTGCCCAATATTGGGCATAAAGGGAATATATATATCTTTACTATATAATATTATATAGCTGAAGAGTTTGTTTGCTTGTTTGTTTGAACGCGCTAATCTCAGGAACTACTGGTTCAAATTGGAAAATTCTTTTTGTGTTAGATTCATTTATTAAGGAAGGCTTTAGGCTATAAAACATCACGTATAGGAGCGAAGCATTAATAAAAAGTGTTTTGAAATCGGGGAAAAAAAATTATCTATACTAATTAATCATAATAATAGAAATTGCCCCGGGCGAAGTCGCGGGCAACAGCTAGTTTTTAATAAATTTACTTCGATCGAACCAAAGATTGGTATTTAAAAGCCCTAGACTGCATTTTAATAAACAACAAATTTCTTCCCTTGCAAAGAAAAATCATAGTTATGTTTTTGTATGGAACCCAAAGCAAGAGTCCTATTTGGTGTTGGCAGTTTTTAGTTTTTGCCCACCAGTCTATCTTCCATACGCTCTACTCTGCAATCATTTCAAAATCCATTGTCCTGTTACTAAAGTCGAACTAGTTGGTTTTTCTTCATATTATGCTTGGATTGAACAATGTTCGCAAAAGTCCTATTTGAATATCTATTCACCATTTGAAGAGTTAGCTTCTAGACGGTTCAATTTTCGGGGACAGGATTTATACATCCACTTGGTCTACTGTACAGTAAGCCAACGAGATACCTGACTCCGCTATCTACTCGTACCTATATCTTGAATTATCTCTTAAACGAAAAGAGGTAACATTAACATGAAAATGTATATTCAGAAAGTCTTCATCATCAGGTCTTTTTAATATCCACTGCAGGAGCATGACCCTCTCTGTACTACCGGAGCCATACTTGGCCAGAGCAGACAGAGGATTTGGCCTACACTCTCCTCGCTGGCGGGACTGGTTGGAGAGGTCTCATTGATATTTATGAGCTTTGCTTAGCTTGTATTTTCCTAAGGCGCCTCTTACGACCTTCATGGGAAGACTAGGAGTGGTCCTATTCTACTCTGCCGGAAACCACACGGCTAAGAGCAGAAAGTCTTGATTAAAATCTTTCTGAATATATATTTTCATGTAAATATTATTTTAAGTTTAAGAGAAAATTTAAGATATAGGTAGATGGCGGGGTCAAGTATCCGTTGGCTGACTGTACTACCAATACTCTACCAATTAAGCTACCGCGATTTGTTCCTACATTACTCTTATATATATGCATTAGGGCTAACGTCACCTTACATAACGACCTATTACTAGCGAGTTATTTGATTTAACAATAATAAAGTTTCATTTTTCAATATTTAAGTTTAAAATCAACTATTTTTTTTTTACATTCACATTGATATTCTTATATAATCTTAAATATGGCTCGTTCCTGGTGCAAAAGATGGCCATAGCCATCCAGCGAGGCTATGCAGCTAGTATTTTGCACCTTCGCACCAGAGACGCTAAAGGGCAGGCTATAAAATATGTTTCTTTTTGTTTTTATATTTTACATTGTAAATGATGACTTTGGAGTTCATAAAATAATAATCTAATTACATTAAAAACTCTTGAATAAAGTAATAAGATATGTTAAATAAATCCTTGCGGGCAGAATTCGACACAGCAGCGACTTGATTTTTGTACGACAAATGCTTTACTAAGAGTATGATTAGACAGCATTGTAAATACAAAAACCCTTATAAACACATCTGCTTATTCTAATTATCTATTAAACAGGAATCTCAGAGTGAACAAAATCATAAATCTATCAAAAACCATTTTTGTAAAGTAACGTTAACAGCCAACAGTTTATCTCTAGATTTACATATTAAATCAATTATGCGTTGAACATTAATAATGCAAATTGGCAAATAAGCTATTGCCGCCGGCGCGACCCTGCTTGATCCCGCCGCGCTAAATAAATACTCTTTGCGCGGATCGCTTTCAATGGCTACCTATCTGCAAACACTGCTAAAGTCAATGGACGACCTGCATGGAACAATGGTTAACACGACTGCTACGGTAACAGCATCGGGATCGATTTACGGCGCAAGTATTTGACTTGTATTTTATTATCACAAGTATTTGTCTGAAGTTCTGATACTGTACAGATACACGATGGGAATAATTTAAACGGAAATAGTTTTCAGCAAGGAATATATTTAAAAGAGACCCGCTGGACGGATCCACTTCTGAATTCCTTGAAGTGCAACACACAGGCTGCCATTCACTTAGCCCAGAACAGATCAGCCTGGAAACATCTTGTGGCTGGGGCAAATTATGGTGGTCACGACCCTCAGTCATGAGGAAAACGACCAAGAAGAAGAAGAAGAAGAAGAATTTTAAACAATGTGTGGAATAACTAAAATAAAGTGTCATGGTGCGGCTGTAGTGAGATTTACTTAGCGGGCTGGTGGTCGCTCGCCTGACTGCGTCGCCTGTGATCAAACCAGAGGATTTGTAGGAATTGTCTCCAGAGGCTACGTCGAATCAAATGATGAATTACACCGTCATTTCGTTAATAATAAGTTGATAAATATGAAGGACTAAAAGGCGTAAAAAGTCAAATTCCGTAAAACGTAAATAGAAAAAGACTTGATGTCTTTATATATGTCACTGTCCATTTGTTATAGGTGGCCAATGGTTTGAACCTAGTACTAACTTTAATCTTCGTTTTATATATTGATGATTTAAACAGAGTTTGTTTTAAACAGTGCTGTTTTATTCATACAATTTCCACAAGCTTCATTAAAAATCAACAAAGATTCATCAGCAACATGCTTACGATGAAGCATAACATGCAAAAACGACAACACAAGTAAGTGTTATTGCAAATATATTAAAAACAGTTATTTAAGTTAAAATACAAAAATATATTCTACAAGACTAAAATCAATTAATCCTATCTAAAATAAAAACCTTATAAATTATAGAAACCTACCCATAAATAAAAACCTACTCAAAATATTCATTTTTGAATATTGCTTTCTAATTCAGAGCAACATCCTTACAATTCCATGTAAATAAACATAGAACTTAATTACAATTTACCAACGATAAGGCTCGCCTGTCGCGATCACAGGCAAAAGCTTGGAAGTGTCTAATAACGGTTACATCAAAGTCGTTTTGCGAGGTTGTCAGAGCCATTCACGAATTTATTATTCCACGTTTACGTAATTGAAATTTATGATTGCAAAGTAAACCGTGCGTATACCTGGTAGTCATTACCTTAATTCATGGAGTTATGAAAATGATAAGGAAAATGAAAAATTTATAAAAACAAAAATTAAGCTTTTCGTTTTGTGTAATTTTAACTGGAACGATGCATATTTTGTGCGATCAACGAGTCGTGTTTCAGATGTTTGATATTAACTTAAACCTTAATTAATCAGAAATAAATGATTTATTCCTTCACAAATAAGTAAAGAAAGGGATTATACAATTATGAATAGTTAACATTGAAAAACATAATCGCTCAAACTAAACCTACTCGTAAAAACCTAAACCAGGGAAAAAATAAACATAAATTACATCTTTTATCTACCATAAGATAAGAATAGAATAAAGATAAGATAAGATTTTTAGATCCAACGATAAGTAAACCTAAGAGAAACAAAAATAGTCATTACTAATAAAATAACTCAAGTACACCAAATTAAATTGATTATTTTTTTATGTGTTTCCTAAATAGAGTTTCATAAAGTATCAATCACTACTCGTATTAATAATTACAGCTATAAAATAAAACTAATCGGGCCCTGTCTTAAGGATAAAAAATTAAGATGTAACACGATCAATACACATTAATGTGGCTTATACGAGGGACACATCCACAAAGAGATCGGACGTTTAGCGTAGAAAATCGTGTGGACGTTAAGCGTAGAAAATCGGGTGGGGCTGTGACGGTTTACACGTCCGTTGGTTTTAACGTGAAATGTGAAAACTCAAGGTCTTAGATGCGAGCTGCCTATATACGCTAAATTATGTCACTAAAATCATGTTTCTGCGATGAATAGTTTTGTAGTTATTAATGTTAGACAACATAGAACAATTCGCTACGGCCCGGTTTTCTAAAATGGTACCCCGTGTATAGTACCGATTTTAAAGACGTTTCACTTCACGGCAAAATCCGTGCTACGAGGGTCTACGAGTCTGTGACCACACTGTAGACTACACCGTGAACTGCACGTTGTTACTACAAGTAACATAATTTTACTTCAATAGCTTTGAATGCTATGATCGTTCTGTCTGACAATATCTAGTCTCCTACAATTTACAATGTGCTAAAGTGTCCAGTTCAGTGTCTTACGTTCAGTTTCACAACGTCAAGTGTCTTTAAATGTCCAGTGTCAAAAGGTCCACTCCCCAAAATGTTACGGGACTCAGAATATCCTTGTCGTTATTACGAGCTGGCTGAATACTATAATAATAATATTCATAATAATTGTGTTTAACCGGCTGGCTAAATTCAGTCAGTGCCTGCCAATTGCTACGAAATCTTACTAAGTAGGTTAAGTATCAACTCTTTCGTTATTTTTTCGAAGATGTGCAAGCAAAGGTTTGCTCAAGAACTTAAAGTTTGTTAAGATGAAACTTCATTTAAATACTTCTTAAAGAAAGCTTACAGCATCAGTTCTGCAGCGAATTTTTATGCTTATTCCAAAGTTTTTAACAGATTAGCATTTATCGTCTATAAAATGGATTAAGTTAAACAGGTTGCATTTTTATTCGTTGAAGTTCAAATAAAGTTTGTAAAGGGTAGATTTTATTCAGACACTACGCCTACAGATTAAAAAACCGGCCAATTACGACTCGGACTCAGCACAAAGGATTCCACCAATATTTTTATTTTAAGATGTATCAAAAATGTATGAGATATTTGAGTATCATACAGAGTTTTTTAGTGAAAGGATTTTATGTTAAAAGGGCCAAGTTAACTATTTTCCAGTAAAGAAAGCCCACATTCTTAAAAAGCCTGACCTGGAAATACCCAAAATCGAACATATCCTCGACACTTGGGTCTCCAAAATTGTCAGAGCATCACGTGTTTTTCCTCGTACAGCACGATTGTGGAATAGACTTCCTCCCGAGGTTTTCTCTGTGTGCTATGACTTGGGGTCCTTCTTAAGGTGTATTACAGGTATCTTAAGAGTCAGCAACGCATCAGCACCCCCTCTGGTGTTGCAGATGTCCATGGGCGACGGTGACCACTTTCTATCAGGTGGCTCGTCTGCTCGTTTGCCGTCAAAATACATAAAAAAAAAACATATTTGACATTGTAAAAACATTACTTATTTGAGTCAGTCAGTGATCAAGTTACTTATTTGAGTACCTGCCACGTAGTAATAAAACAAAGTGGAATTTTACAGTCATTTGAGATAGCGGGTTTGCGAATAAAGTTCAAAATGCCGGGAAATTTGACGGTCCGTTGAAAATTTGATCCGCTTTGGTTATTTGGTTTTATATGATTGAAGGGCTGTTACTTTTGAAATATATTAGATACTAATAGATTTAAGCACTGGCCATTGTTGCCTAAACTATTTTGGAATAAACAGTTGAAATTTTTTAGCGTTTGGCATTAAAATTGTAATTACCTATCATCTTTAATTCTTTTTTTATATTATTTTTACCGTCGTGTATTCGAAATTGCGTGACAAATACTAAACCTCCTCTAAAAATTGTGTGTTAGTATGTGTGCATCTCAGTTTTCGTTTATTTTACCATTTAGTTTAAATTAATAATATATGAATTTTTCTGTTAAAATTATCAATTTAAAGGTTTTTCTCATAGTGCATTTTTTATTTAAAATTTATTTTCCAATGGCACTGAAAGCTTTCTGTATTGGGACTCAATTTCACGTCCACATTTCACATTTTTTGTTATTATAAGCTCAGAATACAATGTATCACAGAGTTTCCGATTTGTATTTTTTGTTTGGCTTACATCTGTTCTTTCACATACCCGTGTCCATCCCTTTTCAATAATATTCAAAGTAGATTGATACATTCAGCAAACAGTAAGATCCGGGTTTAAAATAAATTCTGGATGTTTACTTACCAAATATATAAACGAAAATAAATCAAGTATCAAAATACAGTTACTTCTCGCTGTTTTATTAAAAAAACAATTATGACTTGATAACGTCTCATAAATCGATAAACTCCGGCTGCACGCAGGAAAGTGTTACGTTCCGTGTGCAAGCGAGAGCGCGGAAGAAGCGAAAGGGAGGCACGATCGACCTAAGCGTTCGGCTTGTGACGCATCTATCTCTCTTCCACCGATATCATGTAAAATGATCTTCAGTAAACAGACTTTACAGACAACCATTTATATATATATATATATATATATATATATATATATATATATATATATATATATAAGGGTATACTTCTAATTGTCACCAAAATGGGTACAGTAATTTGGTTGAAGTTATACATATATACACCGATAGGCTAGAAGAAAACTATTTTAGATAAAAATATTTTTCTCCTCGCCTATCGGTGTTGTGCCCCACTGCTGGGCAGAGACTTCCCCCTGGTTTCTCCACTGATACAAATTAATATTTTTTTTTAAATCAGAACATTTCTGATTCTTTTTCTTTCTTCTTTTAGTGCCTCTCCATTACTGGATGTTGGTCGTCAGCTTCCCAAATTTCTTTCTATCTTTATTCTGATTATCACATCTTAATCCCTTACGAGGTAGACAGGGCCTAAGGTCACACAACCGAAAGGCCACGTTTAGCGTGTTATTCAGATATGACGAAAAAATAATGTGGGCCATGATGTCTATATTCGACGCCAATACTAATAATACCATTATTAAAAAGCATCATCATCATCATCTAAGCCGCAAGAAGTCCATTGCTGGACATAGGCCTCTCCCAAAGATTTCCAATATGACCGGTTGGAAGCGGCCTGCATCCAGCGTCTTCCTGCTACCTTGGTTAGGTCGTCCGACCACCTGGTCGGTGGGTGTCCAACGCTGCGCTTGCCGGTACGTGGTAGCCATTCGAGCACCTTTCTGCCCCATCGGCCATCGGTTCTTCGCGCTATGTTAAAAAGCATATTGTGGTCGATTTTCTAGGACATATTTAGGATAATAATAATTTGATAGTGGATAAAAATATACACATCCCGGCCCGCGCATCTCCAATCACTTTATACGGCCAATCCCGGCCAGTTACTTACAAACTTTTCTATATAGCAATTTCTTTTATTCTACGGACATCTGTCTAGTTTCCGGACCCTTTTCTACCCTCATCGGATCCCAGACACTATTACCTGTCAATGTCTTTATAGTTTGTAGTCAATATACGTTTGAATATTTATTGTTTCAAATAAACCTTTTTTGAAAAACGCATCTAATTATAACGTAGTTACCATTTTTTTTTAATTCATGGTGGTTACGGACAAACATTCAATAAATAAATCCTAACGAATTTAAGCGTTAAACAAAACGTGTTATGCGATAAGCCCTCCATTGTACCTTTCATAAACATATATTTTCCTATTTTTGTTTACTTCTAAGTGTCAGTGCAATGAAGCATATTCATTTATTCATTCATTTAAGATTTTTTTAGTTAAACTTACTCAAACGATCTTCTAAATGTTCTGACGTCTTGTCAGGTATACAAATGTTAGGGAGCAAAAGAGCCCGGGTTGTTGAACACAGGTCAAAAAAGATTAAACAGAATATACTTATACAATTTTTTACAATTACGAAAGTGAGTCCTCCATGCTGGTCTGGGAGTAAAGAAAAAACGTAGAATGTGCCAGCTGCTTCTCTTCCCGCGCAGATCGTAAAAACCTGAGTCCGCAGATTTTAGGTACGGAACTCTTCGTGCGCGAGTCCAACTCGCACTTGGCTGGTTTTTTTTAGTACATAATGTCTGTATCTCACTTTCGATTCAAAGATTTAAGTTTGCAGAATTAAACAAAAGGAAAGTGTCCTAAAGTTGCCAAAAAGGTTTGTTTTGCAAGCTAAAGGGCAATATTGCAATTACGTACGACATTAACCTTCTTCTTGGAGCCACGTCAGAAATAAGAACGCCATTAGTGAACTGTCAGTTCGCTGCCTAATCAGTCTGTTGGAACGAGTTCTGTGTCCTGTCACCCCACAAAATTTCGATATATTAGTGTTTTTAATTCACTTGTTGCTGTTTTAGGGTTCCATACGACTGAGTGACATAACGGAACCCTTATCGGATCTCGCGTGTCTCTCTGTCACAGCCAATTTGTTCCAAATGTATTGAACAAAGTTGAAATTTGGTACCCTTTTAAATTTATGAGCCCCAAAAACATACATTTCACCTAAATAAATATATTTTTCTCCTAAAGTTGCCAAAAAGGTTTGTTTTGCAAAGTAAAGGGCGATATTGCAATTACGACATTAAACTTCTTCTTGGGGCCACGTCAGAAATAAGAACGCCATTAGTGAACTGTCAGTTCGCTGCCTAATCAGTCTGTTGGAACGAGTTCTGTGTCCTGTCACCCCACAAAATTTCGATATATTAGTGTTTTTAATTCACTTACTGCTGTTTTAGGGTTCCATACGACTGAGTGACATAACGAAACCCTTATCGGATCTCGCTTGTCTGTCTGTCACAGCCGATTTGTTCCAAATGTATTGAACTAAGTTGAAATTTGGCACCCTTTTAAATTTATGAGCCCCAAAAACATACATTTCGCCTAAATAAATATATTTTTCTCCTAAAGTTGCCAAAAAGGTTTGTTTTGCAAAGTAAAGGGCGATATTGCAATTACGACATTAAACTTCTTCTTGGGGCCACGTCAGAAGTAAGAACGCCATTAGTGAACTGTCAGTTCGCTGCCTAATCAGGATGTTGAGCGAGTTCGGTGTCCTGTCACCCCATAAAATTTCGATAACTTAGTGTGTTAATTCACTTACAGCGGTTTTAGGGTTCCGTACGATTGAGTGACAAAACGGAACCCTTATCGGATCTCGCGTGTCTGTCTGTCACAGCCGATTTGTTCCAAACATACTGAACTGACTAAGATTTGGGGTCACTGATCAGAAAATTCAAAAGAATGTTTTGTAATTTGTACCATAAGACTTATCAAATGAATGGGCTTTTTGCGAGGATCTAAATAAGATAGATTTTTTGTAATTTTTCTTAAGTTATCCAACAAAATAGACAAAAATGGGCATCCCCTATCTTATCTCCGAAACAACCAACAACGAAAAAAATACATATTTAATGTTTTTACATTACAGGAAAACTTATATAGAATGTATGGTATACTTATGGGAGGTACAATCCTTATCCTTATCCTTACTAATATTATACGCTTTCACGCCGTAACAACTGAACCGATCATCATGAAATTTTGCATACAAGTTCTCTGGAGTACGGAGAAGGACATAGGCTACCTTTTATCCCGGGAAAAAGTACTATTCCCGAGGGATCGACATTGACGCGGGCGGAGCCGCAGGCGAAAGCTTCCTTACTTCCTTACTAATATTATAAATGCGAAAGTGAGTTTGATTGTTTGTTTGTTACGCTTTCACGCCGTAACTACTGAACCGATCATCATGAAATTTTGCATACAAGTTCTCTGGAGTACGGAGAAGGACATAGGCTACCTTTTATCCCGGGAAAAAGTACTATTCCCGAGGGATCGACATTGACGCGGGCGGAGCCGCAGGCGAAAGCTTCCTTACTTCCTTACTAATATTATAAATGCGAAAGTGAGTTTGTTTGTTTGTTTGTTACGCTTTCACGCCGTAACTACTGAACCGATCATCATGAAATTTTACATACAAAATCTCTGGAGTATGGAGAAGGACATAGGCTCCCTTTTATCCCGGGAAAAAGTACTATTCCCGAGGGATCGACATTGACGCGGGCGGAGCCGCGGGCGAAAGCTAGTTGGGTTATAAACCAGAAAATAACATTTATATTACTGAACCCTCTGCACGAGAGATCGACTCGAACTTGACCAGTTTTTTCTCAGATACAAACCAACTAGGTATACTTAATTTTATTAATTACTTTTTTCTTATTTTACAAACAATGATCAACAATTGTTAAAATGCTTATTATTTAGATATGATATTAGTACCTTAGTTTCTTTAATTCTTCTAGTCGAGTCGTGATGTTTGCTTTTTTTAATAAATTAAGCATACCAATCCTAATTATTGACTTCAAATTTACATTTAATACAACTGAAATGAAAAACAAAGATTAAAGCCAGGGAATCTGTACATCTGCACTGTTATGAATTACTATTCAAGTACTTCTTACACAACAAATTAAAACTTTTATGTTTTATCAACTAGAACCAAAAAATTTGTACAAAGTAGGTAAATGCTAACACACATTCTCTGTTAACTCTTTTTCCTTTGAAATTTCAAATACATACATACTTATTATCACGTCTTTATCCCTTACGGGATAGACACGAAGGCCACATTTATCACTTAGTGGGCGTAGAGGTTAAATTGGATGCAAAATTTTATGTAACTTTAAGAAACACCTTTAAGCTCTTTAAGTAACTCCCAGTAATCACCTAATCGCCATTCCACTTAAATTTTACTCAACCAGTAATTCTGGATAAACCTTACAAGCCGGTACTTAAGTAAGAATGGTATTAAACAGTAAATCCATGGATTTAGTGCTGAAAACAACGCAAATGTACAATTAAAGCCACGTTATATGTACGCATGTGTAACATGGGTATTCCTGGCCGCTCGCCCCCGGCGCTCGCTCCAAATTACACGGCCCAAATGCTCTTTGTAAGGATTTGTATCTAACAATAAATAAATTCATATAGTACGCCTGCACAAACCCTCCGAAACTTGTGCATTTTTGATATGGTATCCTTTGATTGATTCGATTCGCTGAAACGAGTCTAACGATTTTGTTGTGTTCGTTTCATAAATTTCTTATTTTACTTAGATTAGATTGTCTAAAGAAAAAATACTTAGTTAAATTTTACAAAACATTTGACAATGAAGTAAGTATACTGGTATTCCATAAAGCCAGTTGAAGAAATAGATGAAGAATTTGCATAATAATTCAACATTTTGTTGACTTTACATATACAACGGGATCATTTTGGTAAAATAAATCTATTTTTTTTTAATAAATGTTTACGAAAATAGGTAGAATGTTGACATTATCAATTCTTGGGAATAAATTGTTCAATATTTCATTTTAATAATTACTTCACTGAAAATTCATAAATAATAAACCCGAAATGATTTGTTCAATACTTTCATTCCCTTCTCAAATCCGACAAATTCCTATTCCCTAGCTTCTGAAATGCTTCGAAGAATCCATGGGATAGTCCTTCGTCCAGCAGTAGTCTTTATACGGTTGAAATAAGGATTATGCTGATGTTTTCATTTAATATTTAATAAATCGTTATTAATAAAGCATTTTTTATCAATAATTTGAGTGCGTTTGACCTCCATTTTGCCTGATGAGAAACAACGATGAGGTCTAGGGTACACGCAAACTCAAATAATGCCCATTCACTCTTGCCTTGAAACACTCTATTGTACGAGTCGGTAAACAGCGACGCGGGGAGGGAGCATAAAATAATTCAATCACAACACATCAATGCTTCAAAACTCAATTTCATCATCATCAGGTCCTTTTTAGTCTCCACTGCAGGAGCACGACACGACCCTCTCTGTACTACTAGGGCCATACTTGGCCAGAGCAGCCAGAGGACTTGGCCTACACTCTCCACGCTGGCCAGACGGGTTGGAGAGGTTCAAAACTCAATTTAAAAAGTGGAATTCAAATTGTTAAACGTAAAAACGTTAAGGTCTACGCGAGCCGACATTTACGGCGTAAAACACACATTTTAATGTCGCTAGTTAACACTTACTAACTAGGCGCTTTAATTAAATTTCAGTCCACATTGTAACAATTTAGCGCCCTCCTTGTTATAAAAAGTAATGTTAATAAGATCCGGGTTTACGCAAGCTGTAAATCAGGCCTCTTTTCATTTTGCCAGGTGTCTGTTCATTTCTTTGCCGCTTTGGGACAAATTAAACTTGTCTATGGGCAATCGTGAACTCCATTAGGCAGGTATAAATTAAATGATTAAAAATTTACTGGGAGATTTTCTTTCCTTTATGAACATTAAGATGCCGCGTCTTAGAGGTATATTTCCAAAATGTTTTTTTTTTTATATTTTGCGTAGTTCACTCTCTCTCTATCTCACTCTCTCTCTTTAATTTACAAATTAAATTATTGTCTGATCAATTCTGAACCCCAGAATTTGACTAAAGTTATGTTTCTATCGTAATGATGACATAACAAATTTATCTAAATGATGTTAGAAATACTTAAGAAGTAGATATACATTACATACATAAATGTATACCTATGGTCCATTCAAATAAAGCGCAAATAGGTATTTTAAGTACTGGCTTTACGAGCTAGAAAAATGTTTTGAAAAACACGAGTTTGTGAAATTGAATTCATTATCAAACATTTAAGGAGTGACGCAGACTACGAACAACTTTCATTACGAGACCAACCCCGAAATTGCAAATCAGCTGTTCCATCGATTTTGGCTAAGTAGATATTCAACTTATGTATGAAAGAGCAGATAATTTTTTCACAATGTCGAAGTTGGTTCCATAATTCAAGATGTTCATATTCGTGGTCTGAGTCACTCAATAAACGTCATTCAATTTCACCCTGTATATCTTGACTTTAACATTAAGAAAACAGACTTTAAAAGCACCAATGTGTACAAAATAAGCAGTTTCTTAGCGTACAACTTTTTTCATAAAAATAAAAAATATTTTGTTTGAAAAATAAAACAAAAAATAATGAATTCAATTTCACCCTGTATATCTTGACTTTAACATTAAGAAAACAGACTTTAAAAGCACCAATGTGTACAAAATAAGCAGTTTCTTAGCGTACAACTTTTTTCATAAAAATAAAAAATATTTTGTTTGAAAAATAAAACAAAAAATAATGAATTCAATTTCACCCTGTATATCTTGACTTTAACATTAAGAAAACAGACTTTAAAAGCACCAATGTGTACAAAATAAGCAGTTTCTTAGCGTACAACTTTTTTCATAAAAATAAAAAATATTTTGTTTGAAAAATAAAACAAAAATAATGTGTCGATTTATCAAAATTTGCTCTTTGACATAAGGAACCCTCAAATTATGTTCACCTATTTGAAATAGACTATATATAAAGTTACATATTATAGTTGATTTAGTATAAACTCTTATGATATTTTTGTAGCGCAGTCCTTTTTTTCTGTTCCCACGACGTTTTCAGAATAATTTTAAATCAAGATAGAAGGGACAACTGGTTATCCAACTCGTTTATTTTGGGGGAAATGAGCAGGCATTTTAATTAACACAAAAGTTCCATTTGGCAACCTTCTACATCATATTTCACTCCAGCCAGCAATGAACTTGCAAACAATTTGTTTCCGACGCACTTTAAGATTCCCTTATTATGTTCCATGGTTGGCTTCGAGACGTATTTAACTTTTGTTTTGTTTTTCTATTTCCATCAGGAACTCGATTTATCAATTACTAGCGATCCGCCGCGGCTTGGCACGGGTGCAATGTAGATACTTATAAGAGGCAGTTAATTATACATATAAATCTTCCTCTTAAATCACTCTATCTACCTATTATAAAAACCACATCAAAATCCGTTACGTAGTTTTAAAGAGCTTCAGCTTATATAGAGACAGACAGCGGGAAACGACTTTGTTTTATACTATGTAGTGAGAAACATGACAAAAACAGATCTTGATTTAAAATAAGTATAAAAAAAATCAAGTAAAGTCTCGCTGAAACCGACAAGCCATTAAAACTAATAATTAAATAAAACTAAAATAATAAGTCCGATTAAGTAACTAGTTCCATCGTTAGCAAATTTCTCATCGCCAAACAACGGTTCAGGAATTTCGAACACCAAGCGGTTCCGTTGGTATTTAACTAAAAATTTGTCCGTCGGGTTACCTGGATAACTCCAGGAATACTGATAGTAATGGGGGTTGTTCCGTATTCATCCCACTTAGGCATTATCATTACATTAAACTCTTTTTATTACATATTATAATTACCTTAGTTTACTTAAATATTTTTAACAGTAAATATTTCTCTTCCATGCTGGTCTCAGACAAAAGAAAACCGGCCAAGTGCGAGTCGGACTCGCGCACGAAGGTTTCCGAACCATTATCTATAAAAACGGTAAAAAAAATCACATCTGTTGTATGGGAGCCCCTTAATTATTTATTTTATTCTGTTTTTTAGTTGTTATAGCGGCAACAGAAATACTTAATCTGTGAAAATTTCAACTCTCTAGCTATCACGGTTCAGTAGATACAGCCTGGTGACAGACGGACAGACAGACAGACGGACAGCGGCGCGATATATTTTTACCCTTCGGGTACAGAACCCTAAATAGCGTAGCAAGAATAGTTGCTGGTACATTCTATACCAGCTACTTCTCTTCCCGCGCAGACTGTAAAAGCCGATACAGAAAATGGGCGAAAATCTGAGAAATCATGTTAGTAGGCGATGCGGCTGTAACCTATCACTATTTTGATTCCGTTTTGCACCTACACGCCCACCAACACGCTAAACGTGGCTCATGGGACCCATAGACCTTTAGCTCTGTCTACCCTGCAAGACAAAAAGACGTGATAGTATGTATGTACATAAATTACAGTCCCGTTAACTTTGCCGTTGACAAATCGATGGAGCGATCGCATAGTTAGGTGCAGTACTATACTTTATTATAAGCCGCATCGGCTTTGTTTGGCGGCGAAGCACAACCTACCGCCGAATCGAACTGAATGAAAATATCAGTGAAATAACAAACTTATAGCCACTACATAAGATTCGAAATCCAAAGGAAACAGGACTCGTGCTGTCTCGCTCATAATATTTGTATGGCGCGGCGCTGCAACGAACTCCAGACATGGCGCGTACGCATCAGCTAATAGCAGGCCATGGATCTAAGAATAATCAGGATAGGACCTTGAGAATGTGGCAGTGAAGCAAATCACAATGTATGCAGACGTGTCGTGACACGAAATTCACCCACACATCGGCACTCAAATGGATGCAGGTTTTCCCCGGTCGAAATGTCAAACTCACGAAATGTCAAACTTGTACTTACGGCGAAGTTGGTGTGCCTTTTGAAACTCGTTGAAAATAAGCATAAAAACATAAAATAATGCCGAGCTGTGTGGTAAAAGAGTGTAAAAATTATAGTAAACTACACAAAAAGTCCGACGGTATCACGTATCATAGGTAAGTACAAACTTCTTGTTGTTTTCGAGACTATGTAAGTATTTCACTCAATCGCATATTTTCTTGGTTTAATTATACTATTTACACACACAACACCACAGATACTCGTATGTACGAATTGGTTGGTAACCTAAACACACGTTTCAACTACAATTTTAAATTAAACTAATATGATTTTGTAATTTTCTTTGCGCCGCAAAAGTCAATGACCCGGTGACAGCGCAGCGCTAAGTCGGACTGTCGGTGTTGCCAGAATATGATTTCAAGATTCCTGTTCTTTATTTTTAATATAAAATTTTATTTTGTTTATTTTTTTAAGGTTCCCCATTCGTGATGCTTATGTAAAAAAATAATGGATCGATATTATTAGGAGAAATAGAAAGGATGCATCATGGGTACCATCAAATTATTCATTTGTTTGTTCCGAACATTTTAAAAAAAGCAATTTTATATAGCATATCGCCGGTTGATTAAGTTCGCGTGCCTAGAAAAGGTATGTTTCTTATCAATACTTTTACTCGACTTCAACAAAGGAGCAGTTCCAGTTGTATTTCAATTGCATATTTTTACGTCATAACTCCATCATTTATGAACTAAATTTGGAAAATCGATGTATGTGTTGATGATAAATGTATGAAGTGAGATGATTTTGGAATCCAAGATGGCTGACATTACTTTTCATTTAAAGTCAACTTTATTGGCGTTTTGGAATTTTTTGGGATATCAACAAAAATGAAGTCATTTTCAGTTTTCAAGATGGCCATCACCATTATTTATGGAAAGTCGACTTGGGTGACGTTTTCGGAGTATTTCGGGGTAAAACTGACGTCAATTTTGTGTTGGGATTCAAGAGGACTGTCACTATTTTTTTTGAAAATATGACTTATGTGTCGCTTTTGAGTTATTTTTGGGTGCATCACAAACAACACCTATGGGATGCAAAACAGGGGTGATATTTTCGAGGTATTTTGGCGTGTAGATCACACAAGTGGCGTCAATTTCGGGATCATAGTATAAAACAAAGTCGCTTCCCGCTGTGTCCGTCTGTCCCTATGTATGCTTAGATTTTTAAAACTACGCAAAGGACTTTGATGCGGTTTTTTATAGATAGAGATATTCAATGTTTATATTTTATACTTATATGTAAATGTGAAAGTATTTTATTATCATTTGCCGACGTCAGAATAAAAGATTTTAACTTTGAACAATTTCTGAATTTAATATTGTTGATTTATTGATGACACTAATAATCTATAGACGGATGAATCTATAAATCTGCAAAATTATAAAAAAAGTAATTTTAAAATTTACCACCAATATAAGGCCTCGAGGGTTTGTTTTTCTGTAAGTAAAATTATATGTATTGTTATTTATTAACTTAAAACACAGTAAAATAAAAATGTTATCTATAATTTCGTTCTTTTATTCCTTTTATCAAGTTCCCCAAAACGTCTAAGGTCGCTCAAAGATGAGATTGATTCACAGTTGCCCTTCTGGATCATTATGTCTAAATTCATAATACTTCTCTGATATAGATGTTACGTTTTGTAAAAAAAATATAAATAATATTAGTGCTACTAGGCATCAGTACCACTCACAATTTATTTACTCTTAATTATTGGGTAATTTTTGATGACAATGGTCACCCTATACTGCACACCTGTAACCAAAGTTTGCTTCACTTTGACGTTCCTCACGCCCGGTCCATATTATTTTTAGGTCCATGTAGCAGGCAGATATTTTCGCGCCATGCAAAAATTTGATTTCTGTGCAGATACATCAGTGTAATTGATAAAAGTAGTACTACTGTAAAAAAATTCAATTGGGCGGGATTTGAACCTGCGACCTTAAGTAAGTCTTACATAGACTTAAGGTCGTAGGTTCAAATCCCGCCCGCTTAAATTTTTTTCACTTATTTTATTTCTTAATTTAATAAGAGTATATAAAATAGCATTGTGAATACAAAATATAAACACTTAAAAATATTGGTAATAGGTACTAGGCCATGTCAGATCGCGGTCTGAGGAGGCGGGGCTATCAAAATAACGAAACCCTCTGACGCTGTACAGTTCATTATGTAATCAGAAACACGGTCGGATATGATGCATACAGGTTCAGAATCAAACAAACTTGGAGCAATTGACAGTTTCCTGAAATTAACTTCGCATACGGCGTCATTTGCACGTGCTCTCGGCGACCGCAAACCTCAATAGTTCTCCTGACACCGGAATCTGATTTGGTTAGCCAAAGGAATGTAATTAAAGCAGCTGTACTTATTTAAAGTACTTGTGTTTATAAATGGTTAATTAGCAAGATGAACATCTGTACGAGTTTGGACAAGTTCTGTGGCCTAGTGGTCATAATGCCAGGCTGCCACATCTGAGTTCCAAGGTTCGGCCCCGGTCAGGTCAAGATGAAAAATATATACAGGTATTTGTTATAATTAATGAATAAAAACCTTTTTATAGTTAGGTTATAAAAACCTACCTATAAAAAAAAATGTCACGCAGGTTATTACCCTGCGTTAATGTGCCTAGAAGACTAGAAGCATTGCCACGTTGAATGGTAATGCTTATTCGTTGGGCAAGATACCAGCCCTTTAGTCATTCGACACCTCGACTAGCCATGCTTACAAACTTTTCAAGTTTTTGAGTTGATGGAAATTTAAAGTATCGTTGAGTTAGTATCCTATAACACAAGTCTCGAACTAATTTTGAGGCTAGCTCAATATGTGTGATTTGTCTCTAAATATTTATATATCGTAAGCACGATCAGATCAGGATGTTACCACATCCTCAACTGCTTTTCCTGTAGTTGCAGGTATGGCATTAGGTTAGCGCAGTCGGCGCCTGGAGCTGCTACTTGTTTTTCTGCCATTTATTCGAGTGAGCTGTATCCCAATACCTTCATTCCTGTTCAAAATCCAACACATTCGAATCGCCGCCTGCTAAGTGTGTTGAGTATGGCAATATCCTCTTTGCAGAAACATGTCCAGCAGTAGACTCCTTACGGCTGGAATATTGATGAATGATATCTGAATTTTTTTAAAAATAACTTCTCATGTCAGTGGCTGAAAAAGAAATTTCAAGCGAGCGGCATTTGAACATGCGACCTTAAGAGCCCGACATATGCCAGGCGGCGTGGCGATACAAACGCGGATGGTCTAAACGCGTTGGCTACTTTGGATATTTTCGTTTTTTAGGAATATTTAAGGGTTATTCGAAAAAGAAAAACAAATGATGGCTGCCTTATCTGTAATGCAATAATAATCAAAAGTTTCAAGGTTAATTTTAATGTATTTGGTGAATAATACTATATACCGAGTAAATTAGACGTGATTTGGAGGCAACTTTGCAATTTTTTTCTATCGAGAAAATTTAATGCAATGATGTTTTTGAGTCATATAGTTACCAGAGTTAGTCCTGAACTTTGCTGCATTTTTATTTCAACTTGAGTATTTAATTATTATTGATATAACAGTCAATCATGCAAAGCAGTGTGAGGTAGTATGGACCCCTTAAGTCTATGTACGACTACTATTACTTAAGGTCGCATGTTCAAATGCCGCCCGCTTGAAATTTTTTCACCATATTTTATTTCTTTATTTTATTAGAGTACATCAAAATAGCATTCTTACACTTTGAGTGCTCCTACTTCTATTTTAGTTTAAGATTTTTGGAAACAAAACGACTAGAAGAATTCATAAAAATCAAAATAAATGTACCTCTATTGTAAAAATAAGATCAGTCAGCCGAGTTCAAAGGAGATAATTGTCGATTTTTTGACGTTAAAACGTCGATACATCGATGAACGCCGGCTGCACGCACGAAAAAATATCACGTTCCGTGTACAAACGAGAGCGGAACAAGCGATAGAGAGGCACAATTGGCCTTAGCGTTCGGCTTGTGACGCATCTATCTCTCTTCCGCCGTTATCACGTAAAATTATTGTTCGTAAATCAACATTACAGACAACCAATTTTTGATAAGAAAAACCGACTTAACCAACCTTAACGCCCAGCATGGGTTCCGTCCGAAACGCAGTACAGCGAGCAATTTGCTGCAATTGATGACGCAATTGGTACCGGTGGTAGACTCAGGGGCACAAGTGGATGTTGCCTACTTCGACTACCAGAAGGCATTCGACACCGTCGACAATGACGTGTTACTAATGAAGCTGGCAGAGGCGGGTTTTACGCCGAAAACGCTCTCTTTTTTCGCCAGCTACTTAAGGAACAGACAACAATACGTGGACTGGGCCGGCTATCAATCCAAACCATATTTTACCAGGTCAGGGGTAAACCAAGGCAGTAACCTGGGGCCATTAGCATTCAACTTGTTATTGACTTGCCTAACGTGGTTTTAGAATCGACCTGTCTTCTTTTTGTGGATGACCTGAAATTAGCTAGGGAGATTCGGAACCAATCAGATTGCGAAGGACTTCAGAGAGACATTGGCAGGGTAGTGCAGTGGAGCCGTAGGAACCGACTACAATTCAATGCTACAAAGTGTTCGGTGATGTCTTTCACACTAGCCCGGCAACCCTACATTCATCAATATTTAATCACTGATGACGTCGCAATGCAGCGAGTAACGAAGGCAAGGGATCTCGGAGTTCAGTTCACATGTGACCTAAATTTCCGAGATCATATAATGGCAGTATGCAAAAAGGCATACCGGAATTTAGGATTTCTGATGCGGCACTCGCAAGGGTTCACGAACTTGAATGCCGTAAGAGCTCTTTATGAGGCACCCGTGAAAACCCATTTGGAGAGTAATGCTGTCATATGGTCACCTCATGAAAATAAATATAAGTTGATGGTAGAGCGGATACGAAACAAATTTACAAGATATTTATATCTTAAAATGTATGGAGTGTATCCGTTCTACCCTCTAATGTATCCTACTCTATTTGTGCTCGGCATGGTAGGGTACAATACTCTAGAAGTCAGACGGAGGGTGTGTCTGGCGACTTATTTGTTCAAAGTGCTAAGGGATAGACTCTATAACCAGGCGGTATTACAATGGATGGCGTTATGTGTACCAAATCGGTATTTATGGCGGCGGCGGCAGCCTCCTCTGTTCGCATTACCAAGTGCGCGAACAAACGTGCTAAAGCAGGCGCCACTGACCCAGACTCTGGCAACTCTAAACGGGGTTGCAAACAAAATTGACATATTCAATTACTCATTGGCTGCATTCACAAAGGCTACAATGTTTGTAACTTGTAACGGTGGTGGTGGTGGTAATCACTAATTGTAATACGCTATTGCATTGGGGAAACCCGTAAGGATAGTGTATAGTAATTATATGAAATAAACAATAAACAATCTACTAAACAAATTTTAACGAAAAGTAGTAAGGGTAGGTTCTGATTCCTTTTAAATAAAAAAAATATTCATAAACAATAGAACTATTAACAAACATATAATCATTAAGAACTTCATTAATTTTAAGGTTCCGTACCCAAAGGTTAAAAACGGGACCCAATTAATATCGCTCCGCTGTCCGTCTGTCTGTCTGTCTGTGTGTTCGTCCGTCTGTGACCAGGATGTATCTCATTAACCGTTATAGTTAGACAGTTGAAATTTTCACAGATGATATATAATTTTTATAAATGATGATATTTATGTAGACGCTTTAACAACAAATACTAAAACATAGAATAAAATAAACATTAAAGGGGCTCAATAGAACACTCGTGATTTTTTTTCTCGATATTGATAACGGCAACAGACGCTTGAAATATTCTCAGAATATTTAGTTATATATTTACTTTAAAAATAAATAAAAATTTATATTAAAGGCCAAAAAATCATGTTTGTTTCATGGGATACAACAGACATTTTTTTTTGCCGTTTATATAGATAACGGTAAGAAACTTTTCGTGCGCGAGTCCGACTCGCACTTGGTCTGTTTTCAAATCATTTAAAATTATCTTCCACAAAAACTAACAAGCTTACTTTCCAAAAATGTGACTATTCTTTAGACAGCATCTAGCGCAATATACAAATCTGTGGCTCTATGTTCTAATCCGATTACCTCACTCGGCAATATTAGGGTACTGACACGAGGGAAATATGTCCAAACACTGCAATGCTCACTGAAACAGACTGCTAATAAAAAAGTTTACGAGTAAGCATGTGTTTAGAAATAAAAGTTATCTTCTCCTCCTTAAGCCGTTTGGTATCCGGCAGAGTAGAATAGGACCACTCCAAGTATTCCCGTGGATGTCGTAGAAATACAAGCTCTAGTAGTACAGAGAGGGTCGTGCACCTGTAGTGGAATCTAAAAAAGATCTGATGATGATGATGCTCCTCCTTACCAAGGCTTGCTTCCGTGGTGCATCGGACCCTGGGATCCGATATTTTATAGTATTCATTATCATCATCGTTCCAATCCGTCTGTCCAGCGAGGAGAGTGTATGTCAAATCCTCTGTCTGCTCTGGCCAAATATGGCTCCGGTAGTCCAGAGATGGTCATACTCCAGCAGTGGAGACTAAAAATACCTGATGATGATTTCAGCCGGAAGACGTCCACTGCTGGATATAGGCCACGTCCCAAGGAATCTGCATTCCCTGAGAGGATTTTGCCATACTCACCACGCTTACCGGCGGGTTGGCGAGCGCAGTTTCATTGGTTTGTTGTGCTTCCGACCCTGCCTGCTGAAATCTGTTCAATTGTATAAATTTAAAAGATCTAAGCAAACAGACAGCGGAAGCGACTACATGTACTATGTAATTGTGCGAAATTTCACACTCCTTCGTCCGCACAATTTTCGTAAAAAGAGTACTTTTTTATTTTATTTATTTATTTATTTATTGTAGGGAAACAAACAATTATATAACACAAATTACCAAATACAATTAAAAGTTTTACATAAATCAACTAAGTTTCCACAAAATAGATAATACATATTTAACGTTAAACAGACCAAAACAAAATAGTGTTCCTATATACAAATGTAATATGAACCTAAAAGTAAACGACTATCTGTTAAACGTACTAGTTACAGCATGTAAATGTACCCTCCACGTTCCCTTTACGGGGTGACTCAACCTATCAATATGAACAACTTTTCCCATGGGACCAATGCTGGAAACTCGGCATTTCCAAACAAAAAGTTCTGCCGCGCGGCCAGTTTGTATGGAAATGTCGATTTTTTTTAAAGTTTTATTTTCATTTTTTCCGTAGGAAAGTTGTTCATATTGATGGGCTGAGTCGCCCCGTAAAGGGAACGTCGAGGGTCAATTTACACCTGTATATATTATGTCCGATGTTGGCATACGTACGGCACACGCCGCCGAGTGTACGCAAATTAGCTTGTATTGTCGCTGTAGGCTGTTTGTTGATCTGTAGAAACTTGTACAAGATAGTTGTCATGTTTACTCTACCGTCTTATCCATTTATTGTTTTTAAGATCCCGTAAGTAAAAAGGAACTTTTGTAGGACCACTTGGTTGTCTGTCTGTCTGTTTGTCAAGAGCCGTTTTCTTAAAAACGCATGGACGTATAAAGTTGAAATTGTTATTACTCAAAGTCCCAACACTTACGTCTAAGTTAATGCAATCAAAAGACACAGCTGTTTATGTAACATATGTTGAGAATCAAAACCTTAATTCAATTATTTAATTTTTAGGGCCCTCCTCAGTGCGCTAGTCTAAGGCGCAATATTTACTACTGTAAATTTATTTAATTGAACATAGTTTAAAACAAATCTATCTGTCTGTCCCTACGTATGCTTCTGCTCAGATCTTAAAAACGACGCAACAGATTTTAGCGTTCCTTACCTCAAAAGAAAAAACCAGAATTCTTATAGGATCATTTCTTTGTCCGTCTGTCTGTCAAGTCAAGACCCTATTTCTCAGGAACGCGTGGAGATATCAAGCTAAAATTTATATCCAATACTCGTTAATACCTTTACTGTCCCTTGGAGCTGTGAAAAAAATCAAACTTAGATAAGGTAACGCAATCAACCGTTTATGCCGCAATTTTTTGACATTCGCAAGAGAATCAAAACCTATGTACTTCCCGTGAACTCAGAATCTTGAAATTTGGTACTAAGCAACCTCATATAGTAGGAACAATTGCGAAAAGCATACATTTTTAGTTACATCATACCCTAGCATCATATAATATTTTTAATAATTTTTAACTTTTTATAGATAATGGTTCGAAACCCTTCGTGCGCGAGACTGATTCGCACTTGACCGGATTCAATTTTTAATAGATAGAGTGATTCAACACATAGGTTTATTTATATGTATAATTTTGCTTCCCATCACGCATGATAGAGGTGAAACGCACTCAAATTCTGCAATTTTTTTTTTTGGTGCGTTATTATACTTGTGGCTCAGTATGCTGCGGATGTCGCGATTTTTATCACAGCAAATTTACAATGATCAGTGCCAGTGCTTTAATCCTTTGTACCAATTCATCCAATTTATAATTTTTCAAAACACTGTATCGGCATAATAATATGCTAATAGAGGGACGGTAATGTTTTCGCGCGATGTATGTAAGTACTCGTATGTCTGTTTCATTGTCGTCTCCTGTAGCCTAAACGACTTGACCAATTTTGAATGATGATGAGGTATCATTAGATTCATATTCTTCCTCAGAGTGTCATAGGCTTTGTGACGTTGGCAAAAAAGATATGGTGGACGTAAACTGTCAAAAAGGAGTTTATTAAAAATCCACTTGTTGAATCTACTACAAATTTCATGAAAATCGGTTGAGAAATGCAAACTGTAGATAAGACAGCTGGCTGGACAAATGAAAGAATTATTGCTCAAGTTGAAGTTGATGTTCCGCTTATTTCGTTCAAATAATACATCCTTATCCCTTACTATATATAGACAGAACCTAAGACCCATAGGAAGGCCACGTTTAGCTGGTAGGTATGTATAAAAAAAATGTAAATATTGACGAATTGCTAGCCGCGTCGCCTGTTGGAAATATTTTATAGATTTTTGGCCGACTTCTAAGATCTGCGCAAGATGAAAAGCAACTTGTGCTTTCTGCGTTTTTTCTTTTCTCTCAGACTAGCATAGACTAGACCCCTGACCTGAGATTTGAATGCACTTCTGCATTCAAATCTCGGGGCAGGGGTATCATACTCATATGACATCAGGTACGCGCCCGGCCTCCTCCCGAGCTGCTTCTTGCTTCTCCCCCATTCATCCGAGTGAGTAGTAAAATAATAATAATAATAAATATATACGGACAAATCACACAGATTGAGCTAGCCCCAAAGTAAGTTCAAGACTTGTGTTATGGGATACTAACTCAACGATACTATATTTTATAACAAATACATATATAGATAAACATCCAAGACCCAGGCCAATCTGAAAAATATCATTTTCCATCTTGACCTGGCCGGGGATCGAACCCGGTCACTCCGTGTCACAGGCAGGCGTGTTGACCGCTGCGCCACGGAGCTAGTATCCCAATACCTGTCATTTCCTTTCCAAAATCCATCAAATTTCTATCCTTTTTTTGTAGCTAGCTCCAAGTGAGCTTTCGCTACTTCCCCTGCTTCAAAATACTTGCAGGGCAGCAGCGTCGTAAGCACAAGAAACCAAAGAAACTGCACTCATTAAAATCTGTAATATCAAAAATATACTTAGACTAGCTTTCGCCCGCGGCTCCACCCGCGTCAATGTCGATCCCTCGGAAATAGTACTTTCGCATCCTTACTAATCCTTACTTAATATTATAAATGCGAAAGTTAGTTTGTTTATTTGTTTGTTTGTTTGTTACGCTTTCACGCCGTAACTACTGAACCGATTATCATGAAATTTTGCATAAAAGTTCTCTGAAGTACGGAAAAGGACATAGACTACCTTTTATCCTGGGAAAAAGTACTATTCCCGAGGGATGGACATTGACGCGGGCGGAGCCGCGGGCGAAAGCTAGTTTATAATATAAGTAAGGATAAGGATATTTCAGCGTTTTCCCGTAAAGGTTTTGTATTCAGAGAATGCATGCAAAGCAAAGCAAATTATTTTACCTAAGCGGAATAAAACTTAGTAGTTGCAAATATAAGAAGAAAAAAGTTATTTTGTTACTACACTAGTACTGAGGATCACACTTAATGCAAGATAAATGGAGGTGATCTTTGGGGAGATCTAAAAGAATGAGGGACAGAGAAGACTATACGAGTTCAGTAGGTCGAACTCTCAGGAGACCCGCCTCATACGTGATCGTGAAAATATAATACTGCTTAAAGTTCTCTTCCATGCTGGTCTGAGAGAAAAGAAAAAACATAGAATATGCCGGCTGCTTCTCTTCCTGCGCAGATCGTAAAAGCCGATCGAGGGATTTGGCTAAAATCTGAGGAATCATGTCAATAGGCGATGCGGCTAGCAACCCATCAGTATTTGATTCCGTTTTCCATCTACACGCCCTGCAACATGCTTAGAGACCTAGGCTCTGTCTACCCCGCAAGGTAAAAAGACGTGATACTATGTATGTATGTTAAAGATCAGTATTTTTATTTTTTCAATTTATATTCGTAAATGTTCATAACCGTCATATTATTCAGACACGTCTATATTATTTACTAGAGCCGACCCCAGCTTCGCATGGGTAGATATAAATAAATAAATATACAAGGACAAATCACACAGATTGAGCTAGCCCCACAGTTAGTTGTGAACTTGTGTCGTAGGATACTAACTCAACGATGCTGTTTTATAACAAATACAAAAGATATACATCCAAAACCCAAGACAACCTGTAAAAGACCGTTTGCTATCTTGGCCTAATCGGGGATCGAACCAAGAACCCTGCGATTCAAACGCACTTCCGGTACTACCGAGCGGCAGAGGTCGTCAAGTATACTATAAAAAAAAAAACCGGCCAAGTGCGAATTGGACTCGCGCATACAGAGTTCCGTAACATTATGTAAAAAACCTGCCATTGCGAGTCGAACTCGCGCACTAAGGGATCCGTACCATACAACAGACATGTTTTTTTTGCCGTTTTTATAGATAACGGTACGGAACGAACTGAACATAACCCCATTGATTTGACTCTCGACCACTCGTGGTTAAAACGCTACTTTATAAGTTTAAAATCGATGTATCAGGAGTTACTTTATAAAAATTTTTGTTGAAAAATAATAATTAAAGCCTCCAAACTCACCCTCAAAGTAATATCGCAGAAGGATAGAGTATTAAACCTTTTGTTTAGAACGGCGTGTTTGGTAATCCCAAGACGGGTGTTAACAGTTAACGAAAGCCCCGATTATACTGGATTAAGGCCGTTGTTAAATAACGTTTAGTAAAGGTTGAATAATAGGAAGTACATGACGCGTAAATTTAACATTTACCGGGCGAATAGGCTAGTTTCCTGGGTCGTAATAACAACATAACAATTAGTCCGTCAGTTAGATAATCAAAAAATATAGGACACGTATTTTTTTCTTTTGTCAAATAAACAATAAATAATAAAGATAAAGCGCGTCAAAGTTCAGGAGTAGGGGCTCGTGACGTCAAAGTTTGCTAAAAATTGTAGCAAACTATGACGTCACACGGAATTTCAAAGGGATCTTTATAATTTTTTTGTTTAATCGACAAAAGAAAAAATACGTGTCCAATATTTTTTGAATATCTAACTGACGGACTAATTATATTTTTTTAGGAAACTAGCCTGAATAAGCTCCATGGCCGAGGGCGTACGGCCGTGGGCGTAAGCATTTTTAGCGTTTACGCATGGAAAGCAAACCTGGACACGATCCCTACTAGAACGGATGCTCACAAGCGGCATAAAAAAATTTGCAAGCTCCTCTCCGTGCTTCGGAAGGCACGTTAGGCTGTTGGTCCCGTCTGTCACCATTGATGACAGTTAAGCTATGTCAGATGCCTTTAGCAGCTTGAAAAATCTGACACCAGTGTTGGCTACTTACACACTGGAAAAACAAAATAAACAACCCCTGGATCGGTGGATCCGTGCGTAGGTCTTCTATGTCTATGCAACTAATATTATAAATGCAAAAGTGAGTTTATTTGTTTGTTTGTTTGTTTGTTACGTTTTCACGCCGTAACTACTGAACCGATCATCATGAAATTTTGCATACATGTTCTCTGGAATACGGAGAAGGACATAGGCTCTTTCACCTTTTATCCCGGGAAAAAGTACTATTCCCGAGGGATCGACATTGACGCGGACGGAGCCGCGGGCAAAAGCTAGTATATAATAATTTAGATTGCTGTTGATTTTTTGTACCATAAAATTAATAATTATATATGAGTAGGTATATAGTTGAGGTCATTTAAATATATTTTTTAAATAAAATCACTTTAATACGGTATTATCGCGTATATTACATTATTTTTACACCTAAAGTTTCGAAAACTTTACAGTTTTCATGGTCGCAGGTAGACTAAGTTGACATTTGTTAAAAGAAGTATACAGTTTCGTATAGTTCTTTTATGACAATAAGTTGACATTTGTCTTTTGTGTAAAGTTTCTTCTGTAAAGTTTTCGAAACGTTAGGTGTAAAAATAATGCAATATACGCGATAATACCGTATTAAAGTGATTTTATTTAAATGTGTAACAATCGCGACAAGATTAGAAACCAATATTTTTTAATGTAATGTAATCACTTTTGGGCTATAAAATAGGAACGCGTGATTATTAAAGTTATATTTGTGTCGCTTCATACAGTATTTGGTGTAAAATATGAATTCATATGATTACGTACTTTTACTTTTCTGCTGTTAGTTGTCTGCTGTGTGGTTTCCGGCATAGAGTACCACTCCGTCTCCTATGGATGTCGTAAGAGGCGACTAAAGGGAATAAACTGATTCAGGGCTTATGAACAATTAGTTCATCAGAGGTCTGATCAGCAAAGTTGATACCAGGGTAGTATTGTCGACTACGAATAAAAATGACACATCTTATAAGCAAGCAATGGTATCGTAAAACGTTCTAATTCGATGGGGTAAACTATCGATAGAACCGATAACATTGACACATTCTATCGATATTATTGATACTACCGAGACTATCGATATTGTTTGTACTAATACTGCCGACAATATCGATACTATTGATATTATGCAATAATATTACTTATGTTTATCAATCGATATTATCGTCAGGGGTCGATAGTTTCGATAGTACTATTGATAGTATAACTGATTTTCAAGGTCACGATTGTATCATGATACTATCGTTAGACTATCGCTATCGCAACAACACTAGCCCCGGGCTTGTGAGATAAAAATACTGTACTAAGGCACTTATTCAAACTTAGAAACGATCAAAGCGAATCTGCTCACTTATTTCTCTAGGGCAGGTTTGTGCTGTATGTGTGCCCGATAGCAGGAACATTAAAATATCGTTACAAGCTTGGGTCATTTCTATTTCCTATCTCGTTCTAATGCGTTTCTTCAATTCATGTAAGTACTAGCAGAGAGTAATATTTTTATCCAAGTATACTTAATATATCTATAGTAATATTATAAATAGGAAAAAAAAAATGATTTATTCTTAATGGATAAACACAAAAAGAACAGAACCAATTTTATAAATTCTTTCACTTTTAGCAAGCTTGATGATTAGCGGTTCATAGGCTTTAATTTACACGAACAAAGTCGCAAGAAAATACCCTTTAATATTAACAGCAAAATATAAATCTAAATGAAACTTTACAATGTTAAAGCTGACACATCAGACTAACTAACAAGCTATAAATTACGTAAACAAAGGCGCATGAAAACATATACCAACTAATATTACAAAATGTGAAAGTAGGTTTGTTTGTTTGTTACGCTTTCACGCCCTATGTACTGAACCGATCATCGTGAAATTTTTAACTGTTGTAATTGTAATGATACGGATAAGGATATAGGATGCCTTTGATCCTGGTAAAAGTACTTCTCATTGAAGGTCAACAAAAACAAGAGCGAAGCCATGGGCGAAAGCTAGTAGTATCATAAATTCGAAAGTTACTCTGTTAGCTATTCAGGCTTTAACCTCAGAACCAATTTAAATGAGTTTTAGTATGAAGATAGTTTAAGGCTTGTAGAAGGATGTATTACACAAGGGATCTACATTCGATCCGAAATTAAGTATAAAATATTTATTATGTTTGATGTATTCCATCAATATAATGAGATTTATCTACATTTCTACACAAATATTAGAAAGAGGAAAGATTTGATTGTTTGTTTGTTTGCTATATTGAATAGGCATCGAAACTACTGGACCGATTTGAAAAAGTCTTTTACAAGAATCCTACATTATCCCATATCTACCCGTGCGAAGCCGGGATGGGCCGGGGTGATTTTTAATTACCTAAAGGGAATAAACTGATTCAGGGCTTATGAACAATTAGTTCATCAGAGGTCTGATCAGCAAAGTTGATACCAGGGTAGTATTGTCGACTACGAATAAAAATGACACATCTTATAAGCAAGCAATGGTATCGTAAAACGTTCTAATTCGATGGGGTAAACTATCGATAGAACCGATAACATTGACACATTCTATCGATATTATTGATACTACCGAGACTATCGATATTGTTTGTACTAATACTGCCGACAATATCGATACTATTGATATTATGCAATAATATTACTTATGTTTATCAATCGATATTATCGTCAGGGGTCGATAGTTTCGATAGTACTATTGATAGTATAACTGATTTTCAAGGTCACGATTGTATCATGATACTATCGTTAGACTATCGCTATCGCAACAACACTAGCCCCGGGCTTGTGAGATAAAAATACTGTACTAAGGCACTTATTCAAACTTAGAAACGATCAAAGCGAATCTGCTCACTTATTTCTCTAGGGCAGGTTTGTGCTGTATGTGTGCCCGATAGCAGGAACATTAAAATATCGTTACAAGCTTGGGTCATTTCTATTTCCTATCTCGTTCTAATGCGTTTCTTCAATTCATGTAAGTACTAGCAGAGAGTAATATTTTTATCCAAGTATACTTAATATATCTATAGTAATATTATAAATAGGAAAAAAAAAATGATTTATTCTTAATGGATAAACACAAAAAGAACAGAACCAATTTTATAAATTCTTTCACTTTTAGCAAGCTTGATGATTAGCGGTTCATAGGCTTTAATTTACACGAACAAAGTCGCAAGAAAATACCCTTTAATATTAACAGCAAAATATAAATCTAAATGAAACTTTACAATGTTAAAGCTGACACATCAGACTAACTAACAAGCTATAAATTACGTAAACAAAGGCGCATGAAAACATATACCAACTAATATTACAAAATGTGAAAGTAGGTTTGTTTGTTTGTTACGCTTTCACGCCCTATGTACTGAACCGATCATCGTGAAATTTTTAACTGTTGTAATTGTAATGATACGGATAAGGATATAGGATGCCTTTGATCCTGGTAAAAGTACTTCTCATTGAAGGTCAACAAAAACAAGAGCGAAGCCATGGGCGAAAGCTAGTAGTATCATAAATTCGAAAGTTACTCTGTTAGCTATTCAGGCTTTAACCTCAGAACCAATTTAAATGAGTTTTAGTATGAAGATAGTTTAAGGCTTGTAGAAGGATGTATTACACAAGGGATCTACATTCGATCCGAAATTAAGTATAAAATATTTATTATGTTTGATGTATTCCATCAATATAATGAGATTTATCTACATTTCTACACAAATATTAGAAAGAGGAAAGATTTGATTGTTTGTTTGTTTGCTATATTGAATAGGCATCGAAACTACTGGACCGATTTGAAAAAGTCTTTTACAAGAATCCTACATTATCCCATATCTACCCGTGCGAAGCCGGGATGGGCCGGGGTGATTTTTAATTACCTGGCAGTGTTTTGGTGTTAGAATCGAAATCCCTAACAGGATATAGACCTGCAGGAAAAAAAGGCAGGTAGGTAAAAATGATGAATAACAATTTAGCCTCCCATACAAATTCACCGATCAGCTGATCAAATTTCTATGGGAAGTCTAGGTTTTTTCATAAATTACCTTTTTTTCTTGCGGATGTATAGATTCTGATTCCAACATTGAAATGTTGCCAGGTAAATAAAAATCACCCTGTATATGCAGTAAAGGATGGAAAAGCAAAACTAAAGTACTCAGAAAGTAATGCGATAAAAAAGGAAGCACAATACTTATTTCCAGATTACATCAAACATGATTCGGCAATGTGATATTTAATTTGACATCCAATATCAAGTTTTCGACCAACTTCTAATTGATGGATGGCTATCTCCTGGGAATTTAATGGCAAAGTAGCCAGACAAATATGGGTTCCTTAAGAAAGAGCAAAGTTGTGTATGTAACTTGTATCAAGTTGCCTTGCATAATTGATTACTTTTCTTATTCCCTTCCAAAGTCGGTTGGTTGAGGGTATTTGTGGCATCGAATTCCCGAGAGAAAGTGCACACGAAACCTTAATAGTAGGCTGAGAACAAAGGCTGAGGAATTTGTAAAAATAATACCTTCTTTATGGTCCTCAACTTGTCTTCTTACTTTTAGATTATAGTACAGCTACTATATAGCGTGTAAAATGACCAACGACGTTCCCATGAAGGGGTGACTCAGCCCGTCAAAATTAACAACTTTTCCTATTGGACCAATGCTGAGAACAAAATCTTTTTTTACATTTTCATACTAATTGCCGGGCCGGCCAAACACTAAATATTTTTTTATGTTCCCAGTATTGGCCCCATAGGAAAATCTGATCATTTTGAATGGCTGAATTACCCCTTCACGGGAACATCGTTGGTTATGTTACACGCTGTGTTGACATTTCAAAGTAATATGCAAGGTGATATTAAATAAAGATAAAGGGACAAACCACACAAGATTGTGTTGTGGGATTCTAGTACCATAATACCTCTTTCTTTTATAATAGATACATACATACATATGTATACAGCGTGTAAATTGACCCGACATTCCCTTAAAAGGGAGACTCAGCTCATCAATATGAATAACTTTTTCTATAGGAACAATGCTGAGAACTCAATAAAAAATGTTGTTGTAATGCCAGTTTGTATGGGAATGTCGAAATTTTGCAATGGTCTCATAGGAAAAGTTGTTCATATTGATGGTATGCCGTATGAGACACCCCTTTAAGATAATGTCGAGGATACATTTAAACGCCGTATAACCATCCAAAACCTAGGCCAATCTGAAAAAAGTTTTTCATCATGACCTGCAGGGTATTTGCTAACTTTTGACAATTATGGTAAACGTTTTAATGGTCACTTCAACAGCCATTGCGGCTTTCGTATGATTGACTGTTTTTATATAAGATACATAAACCGTAATGGATGTTGAAGTGACCATCAAAAAGTTGTACACCGTAATTTTTGAAAGATAGCAAATAGACCTGATGACTGGGAATCAAAACCGGACAATCAAAGGACGGGGAGTTTTTATGGTGATAACGTCAGCAATATTTCGCGAAATAAACACATTTTGTGAAAATGGTAATGAATATTGATCAATATTTTAATTAATTTGAGGGGAGGGGGAAGAGCTTTTCTTAGTTTTGTTGATAAGAGGGTAGAGGGTATTAAAATGGCTGATATTCTGCTAACGTAATACATGAACAGCCCCGAAATCTGATCTAAATAAGCTAATTTAGATCAGACTATAAGGAAACTTCCTTAAAGTCAATGTATTCCTTATAGTAAAATATATGCTCGATGAACACCTACCGATCTTTAAAGTTTGGTATCGGGACACCAGAGAAACAAAATAAATAAAATTTAGTTTTACGACGCACGTACGGCTTAATTTGTAAAAAAATGATTATAGTTACATTGAAAGTGCACATTTTTAATGCCAATAATAGTGCAAGGTAGGTACCTACGGTACATCACACGGGTATATCATTTATTGCAAGTTCACTGGACTGTGACTCGCAAAGCCGTTGTAGAGCGCCGAACAATATTGGAATAGTTTATTTGTTTTTACCTTTCGACAGCCGACAACACACCTCGTTGTTTGGCTTGGAGAGGAACCAATAGTTGTATATTGCAAAATGGGTCTATTGATGGCATGTATTAATGTAAAGCGAATATTTTTAGTGCTATTGAAGAGTCAGTGGCGTAATTATTTCTCACAAGTACTTACTACGTATATTACTAAATTGGCTCAGGGTAATACCTATTGTATATCGTCAGGGGTATTATTCTCAACTGCCTGTCCGGAGGTTGCAGGTGTAACATCGGGTACTCGCGCCGGGTAGCTTTTCCTCTATTCATCCGAGTTAGTAGTATCCCTACACCTTTATTCCCTTTCGAAATTCAACAAATTCCTATCTTTCTCCAGCTTTAAACTGCTTCCGATGGGCAGTAGCGTCGGAAGCACGAGCTTGCCAACCCGCCTGCCAAGGTGGTGAGTATGGCATTATCCTCCCATGGAACGAAATATCTAGACCTTTATCCTCTCCCAGACTTTTGGTAGTGAACTTTTTATGGCTGTAATTATGATGATGAAAATACCTATTGTACGTAGTGGTTATATTTTCATCTGTGCTCAGGGAAATGATGACATTTTGACTAGAACTTAATTAATAAATTCGTTCTTACTACGTTTTTACTACGTACTTACTAGAGAAAACTCGAGACACTTTGTTATAAAAAACTGGAATGTTTACCACTAGAGAGGTTTTGACTTCAGCCCAAGTTCCGACACAGTTCAACCGCTGTCGAACTCAGTTCACAGACAGCAATTTATTTATTTACTATCGCACAAAACAGATTACAACAATTACAAACATAAGTATAAAAAATAAAGAACACAATGAAACAGGCTGTAATTCAAAGCATGTGCTTATATATAAAATTGTTTGTTACAGTAGACTGTCATGGAAATAGTAATTTAAGTGACAGGAATACACTGTTTTATATCTAAATTTAGAATAATGTAAGTATTTCACATTTTATTTTATTTTATTCTATATTATATACTTATCAAGTGTGTGATATAGAAGTAATAAGAAAACTATGACGCAAGAACGAGTTGGTTTAAAGGTTTAATGTAACTAATTGGTTCAGGGTTGCTGAATCAGGCAATCATTTAGTAAAGACGACATTGAAATGAAAGACTCAAAATGAAATTTCTTGTTTGGAAAATAATTGCGGACAAAAGACTAGCAGCAACATTTCATTTTAGATTTCATACTGTCTTATTATAAAACGAGGGCTAACGTTAGTGCCTGGTTTAAACCAATAACGGACTAAAATAAGACACTTATCACTTTGACGTTTGTTCAACTGTCATTGACAATTTGTTTTGGATGGATAATTGTTTAAACCCGGTACTAAAGTTAGTCCTCATTTTATAATAAGACTGATAGTCTTATTATAAAACGCGGACAAATTTAGTACCTGGTTTAAACCATTATCTGTCCAAAATAAGTCGACAGTTATTACTTTGACGTTTGATCAACTGTCATTGTCAATTTGTTTAAACGGATAATGGTTTAAACCAGGTACCAAATTTAATCCTTGTTTTATAATAAGACTGATATACAGTGTTATTATAAAACAAGTTAGTACCAGGTTTAAGCCGGGGTCCAAGTCAAGTACTAAGGAAAATCGTATTAAAAAACGAGGTTTATCGTTTAAGCCATAGATGATCCTAGGTCTAAAGATAAACCTACAATTCCCTAGTTTAACTCTAGTACTAACTTATTTTGTTACCAACAAATAGGTCACTTTTCACCAAAAAAATTGCTTTGATGCTAAAATCTATATCAAATCCTATTACCCTATTCGCAATGAGCAAAAACCTGGAAAATGCGAAGAAATGAATAAAACCATCATCAGGTCCTTTTTAGTCTCCACTACAGGAGCACGACCCTCTCTGTACTACTAGGGCCATACTTGGCCAGAGCAGCCAGAGGACTTGGCCTACACTCTCCACGCTGGCCAGACGGGTTGGAGAGGTCTCTTAGATGTTTATAAGCTTTGTTTAGCTTGTATTTCCTAAGTCGCCTTCTACGACATCCATGGGAAGACTTGGAGTGGTCCTATTCTACTCTGCCGGATACCACACGGGAAGAAATGAATAAAACCAACACATATAATTATGAAAAAATATTTTAATTATTTGCATTTTAACATATCAAAACATTAATTAGATTGTTTTCAACGCTTTTGTCGTCATTTACCTATATTTCACAACCGCCACAAAACAATGACTTTTAGAAACCTTATTTTTCATATTTGGAAAAAATAGTTTGTACAAATATAGGTAAACAAATTTTACACCATATTTACTTTTACTTTATTCACGTAAATTTTATCTCACAGCAACTATAAAACAATTACTTTCGACACACTGCACCGTTAATTCATTAAATAAAAATATATTTTTTACAATCATATTTGTAAACAAACTTTGAGGTTACTTTGGAACAAATTCAATTTGTTGCGCGCACGCGTTCCGTTTCAGGTTTGTAAAATTATTAAATCGTTTTGTATAAAGTACGACTTTTTCATCTGACCACTGAATATATCGTTTATCACATAAATAAACATGTTCCTCCATTTCAATTTTATTATTTTTAGTTTTATACTAGTTTCAAACAATAAATTTTATTATTTATTTTAAAATTAGTGAAGATCGGAACGTAGTAGTACCATACTGAACGAATGATTAAATGAATCCTGCTTCCGTTAGATCATCCAGAGATCGTCTCAGGTCTAAGTTAGTCTTGACTTAGTTCACTTATTGTAATTAAACAAAGTTTAATTTGATCCATCGCTAGTCCGGACTAAGGTAGACCAGGTTTAAACCTGGGTTTTGCCGTTTTTTTATAATAACACTGATAATGTTTACCTCTTCTGACACGTACGAGAAGATTGGTTCCGTACGACTAAGTGCAAAGTTTCTTTGCAAACTATAACGTGTATTGTTTAACGCAACTAAATTGCTTAGGGCAGCACCAAAACAATAAGCATGTTTGCTAATTCGTTAGCACCACGTATCGCTAGCAAGTTTTAATTGCATTGTGTGACGTCACGGCATTTATACACGAATTCCACCGTCTCACAAAAGACTCGTGGAGAGAGCATGCTAAGTTTGCGTTGCATCGCGATGTACAGTCGCCTGCAGACTGTCACACTACTGGGAGAGGGTCAGATTTCTCTGCAGGTACTCGAAAGCCGACCGTTTTAGTTTTACTCGCCATGATTCAGGTTTGCTTCGCTTTAAAGGCTACAACACAATTGTTTTATTGTCATTTTATAAGACGTGCTCGGAAATTCATTAGAGGCGCAAATTGCAAAATTTTTATAAAATATTTTCTTTAGACCACTATGAGCAATATAACATTGGCTCGGTTAAATAAGCTTTTGAGAATCTGGTTCTTGTTTGAGGAATTATAATTATATAACTTAAATTACTTTCATCTCTAGATAAATTATAAACATGTTTGCGTCTTATATTCCCAGCACATATCGCTAGCAAAATTTATTTGCACAGCTGTATCACTTGAATGCTACCGTCACATAAAAGACTCACATGGAAAGATCACGCTAAGTTTGCGTTATACCTACTGCCGTGAACTTGAAAGCCGCCCGTTTTCTTTTAATCGCCATGATTCAGGTTTTTTCGCTTTGAAACCAACGTTACATATGTTACATCCATGGGTTTTAAAAGCTGGGCTGCCATAGAATTCGAAGACACTCTCCCAAACGCTTTTTTATCTATGTGGCTGCTCTATTCCTCATGAAATGCGTAAATTTTGGTAAAAAAATTGTAGAAGATTGTTTATTATTAAAATATTGCTATATATACTTGTAAGTAATGTATGACGCACCACCCAAACTTAATTTCTCCGGTTGGTCCTATGGTTGACTGGCAGAGAATGCCATAAGGCATTAAGTGCACCATTTGTACACTTTTATTTAAATTTGCGCAATAAATAATAAATAAAAAAACAACTAACACTGGCTAGTTTGCTCAACTTTTGACAAGAGCAATATTTGTGTAAAATTATACAGCGAAAAACACTTAGTACTGAAACTAAATAATAAACACGTTTGCTAATTAAGTTAGCGCCACTGCTTGCTAGTAACTTTTAATTGCACCGTGTCACACGACATTCATACTTAGAATTCCACCATAACATAAAAGACTCACGTGGAGAGGGCACACTAAGTTTGCGTGGCATCGCAGTGTATTCGAAAGCCGACAGTTTTCTTTTTTAATCGCTAAGATTCAGATTTCTTCGCTTTTAAATAAAAATAGATAAAGGTTTTCCTCAAGGAACGCCTACCAACATGCTAAACGAGGCTTTTAGGTATTTTAAAGACGCAGGCCTTGTTTAGCCCGCAAGGGAAAAAGACGTGATAATATGTACTCGTATGGTTTGCATGTAGGAATGGCGCCAGGCCGGCAGCTAGCCGTAAGAACATTTGCCAAACCATAGCAAACTATGAATAGTAGACGTAAAAAAAATCCCTTCAAAAATTTACAATTCCATCTTATAAATTTAAACAATAATGAGTCGCGGAAATTAGTTTCTTAAATTTAGTAATCTCTTTAATTTAGAAAATAAAGTAATGTCATACGTAACTTGTCATTCGAACCTCTAACGGTCAATCTAGGTTTCACTGCCACAGGCATCTTCACCTCGTGTAGAGGCGAAAAACGTGTCTCGAGCACGGCGGCCGATATTGCTATAGCCTCAACGGGAGCAGTATCGACCAGTATCGATGCATACAATGCATCAACTATTGGTGGCGGGCATGTAGAGACTAACAGTAGTGAGTAGACGCTGACCAGCAATAGTTTGTACGAACTAACTGGTGACGGAAGCACGCAAAGTAAATTATCTCAAAATAAATAAAGATAAAATAATGACCAACAAAAATGTGAACAGATACATAATATAATATAACATAAAATAGCGATAATAAGCCATAAGAGAGTTGTTTCTAGTATGGAAGAAGTAGATACATGTTCAAATAAAAAATGATAGACGCATTGTTAAAACAATTTTGTATCAAAAATGATTATCAAAATTAATTTTACGGCAAACGAAATCACCGCTTACTGTGAGAAACGTGATAAGTGGGTTCTTAGAAGGGCGTACTGTGGTTGTATGCAAGATAAAATAAATATTTGGGTAATGGTTCACCATGCTACGTCAATATATGAATCAATTATTGCTTTGTTAAAAATTAAAACGGGATGGAAGGGGTGATAAGCTATGAGGTTTCAGTTTCAAATATGTTAAAGGTTTTTGAAACAAAGAACTCTTTGCCGAATTAATATTAAAAAGTACTTTACTGCACTAGTTTACTTTACATAACAGCATTATACATACACAATAACACGTCTTTATCGCTTACGGGCTAGACAGAGCCTACAGTCATAAGACCGAAAGACCACGTTTTGCGTGTTGGTAAAGGTGGAAAACGGAATCAAAATGGGTTGCTAGCCGCATCGCCTATTGGTATGATTCTTTAGATTTTCTCCCATTCCCTTTACCGGCTTCTACGGTCTGCGCGGGAAGAGAAGCAGCTGACACATTCTACGTTTTTTTTTTCTTTTCTCCCAGGCCAGCATGGAAGATCCAACTCCTTATTTTACCTCATTATTTTAGCTATAAAGCACTTATGGTTAATATGGTGCTTAAGAGGAAACACTAAGCTCGACAGAATTGAAAAATATGTATTTGTAAAATATATTGCTATCAAGCCCCTGTAGAGTGTGATAGAGACAACTAAAGCTCGGACCGGAAATACCTAATGAAAAGTACACAAAATTAACGCTTTGCACTCCCATTATGTCTTCTCCAAAACTTATATTTAAATATATAAGCAATGGCTGTGTTTCTTATGTTTTATTTTTCTTATATAATCACGTTAAATTTGTTTTCTAGACGTTTGAACACAACAGAAATTCTTAACAATTTCTTTCAGGTTCTTGAAGTTTCATATCCCTTTAAATAATTCATTACCTATGGAAAAAGTTAAAACATAGGGATATGCTAATATCACCATAGATTTTTTTTAAATTATTGCTCTACTGGTACTATCCGGCGAGGAATCAGGAGAAACGCTTGTATGTAAAAACAGCCATTTTGATTGAGATTTTAAGAGAATCGACATATTAGGAGTCATTTTATGGCACGGTGTGTTGAAAAGCTTTTCCATCACAGTGTCACTCACACACTGGGCGCACGCAATATTTTTAATCTACGTTAGTTTATCGAAACAGATTAAAGTTATCGTTTTCAAACAAAATGTTTAATATCCAAGGTATTGAAATATTTGTCAATAGTGACGCAGTTCGAAAAACATTAAACACGTACGTTTGTTTTGGTTTTGTTTTGTCACGATATATAGTATCACATCTTTTTCCCTTGCGGGGTAGACAGAGTCTAGGTCTATAACACCTTATGGTCACATTTAGCATGTTCGAGGGCGAGTAGATGGAAGACGGAATCAAATAGTGATGGGTTGCTAGACTCATAAAGAATATTACTTAATTTCGCAGATTTTGTCACGATAACTATATTTTATTTATAGCAGCTTGAAAAAAGATAAACTCTATCAAAGCGAAACTTTAAACTTTTTACTTCAAAATTAAGAAGGGTTTGGGCTCTAAAAAGAAGGTGGTACAAAATCTACTAAGTGTATACCTACCTTTTTAATAATGTATGCCAATAAACAACTTTCTTCATTATCAGTAATGTGACTGAACTGTGCGTTACTTTTCAAGGAGTTGGGGGAAGGAAATGGGGAGAATGGGCCTCGGGCTCTTTCAGTCTCCGAATGAAGCAAAGAAGAGATAAAGCTTCTACTCAAAGCCAGCCTATTCATGCTTCTATCAAAAATTAATTCTTCTGTTAGCGTGACTCTGCCACAAGTGTAAAGTTATTTATTTCCTACTAATATGTCACATCTAAGTATCATATCGCTTGATACATTTTCATATCCAATTAAGACAGAAATCCATAGGTACAATAGACATTCTGATATGGCCCACATCGGATAGGGCAGGAATGCGAGATATCATCGGTACTACGTCTAACTGCTCACACGGATTCCTGTGGCCAAAACAATCGAATATCAATAGCACAGGCTATGGTACATATATATATAATGCCGGTAGAATCGCTGCAATGCAGTAATATTGACGTTATCAAGGGAGAAATAAGATAATGAGATATAAGAACAGATGGAGATCCTTATTCCTTTTTAAACTCTCGCGCTTTAAACACATAATTATGTATATAAACGTGACTTAGCACAAACCTTTTATTATTTGTTTCCGTTGGCGTTTCAATGGAGTTACATCCATCGTGGTCGCACCGAGACAGTCTTGTTGCCACCACGATGCTGAAACAAATAATAAAAAGGTTCGTGCTAAGTCCCGTTTCTATACATAATTAGACGGAGATCCTTTAAAGGGTTCTTTACCCAAATGGTAAACACGGTCTCCGCTATCCGTCAATCTGTCCGTCCGTCTGTCACAGGGTTGTATCTATTGGACCGTATTAGAATGTGTATATCTTTTACCCCTATAATATTTAAATATAATTAAAATTAAAAATTAAGCATTAGAAAAGGATTACCCTTATCTTTTAGTAGGTCATCCGTACTAGGTGATTTACCTCACTCTCATTTAAGCGTGATTAAAGTTACTTCTAAGTTTTTCTTTATTCCAAGACCAGTAAAAAGCATCAAGAAATCTAATCTTGCCTACATATTATATCATATATGAGAAGTTTTTATGGTAGTAAATAAATAACTAGAGACAAATCACATAGACTGAGCTATCCCCACACTAAGTTGTGTCTTGGGATACTAAAACAACGATACTATATTTTAAATAGGTACATTGTTTTTCATCTTGACCTGGCTGGGGATTGAAACCCATGTGACATTGAGTCGCTGCGTTTTAAAGAGTCAGACATATACATTAAAACAGTAGCTTTCGCTCGCAGCTTCTCGGGTTAACGTCGTTCTTTCAGGAACAGTACTTTTTCCGGGATGCAATGTAGTCTATGTCCTTTCCGTACTCCAGAGAACTTGTATGCAAAATTTCATGATGATCGGTTCAGTAGTTATGGCGTGAAAGCATAACAAATAAACAAACGCATTTATAATGTAAGGATATAGTAAGCAAAGTGAGGAATAAGGATTGACTTTTCCCGCGACTTGGTCTGCGTAATTTATAGCCTATGATGCGTCATTATGGTGGATCAGCTATAATAACAATTTTCATCAAAATCCATCCATTACTTTTTGCGTGAAAGAGCCACAAACATCTTCATAAAACATCCATGCAGACTTATCCTTATCCCTACTAATATTATAAATGCAAAAGTGAGTTTTTTGTTTGTTTACTTTTGTAACTACTAAACCGATCTTCATGGAATTTTGCATACAAGTTATCTGGAGTAAAGAGATCAGAGGCTACTATTCCCAAGGGATCGACATTAACGCGTGCGGAGCCGCAGGCGGAAGCTAGTACATTGATAAATTAAAATGACCAACCTAACCTAACTTAACCTTCCAATATTTCACATTTGAATTTATTCATATATAAAAAGTGGGTTTCACTTTTCGACGAAAATTAGTACGTATTACGAGTAAGAAAGTTAAGAAGCTCCAAATTAGATCACATCTTATTGCAAAAGCGTTAAATAACCGAGGTATAATTGATGAATATAAAATTTGCATAAGAATTAATACCGAGAGGAGATAAAACAATGAAATCTGAAGACTTAATTTAAAAAGAGACCGTTTTATATCAGAGGATTATTAACTTTAATTGGTTTCAGGAACTGCTGTGAAATTACGCCTATTGTAGCTTCCCTTCTCTCAAACTGTTTCCTTATCTGAATATTTTAATTAAAATAAAGTTTTTATTTTTTCGTTAAATTGTTTTATGCCTAAAGAGGCTTAGACCAGATAAATTAGCGCCACCCTTTATTTTATTTTTCTATTACAAAACCCGATCAAATAAAAAAAAACGATTTTTGTTCTCACACAATATCAAACGATAATCCAAAGTAATACCAAAAATATCTACTACACGTTATTTTCTACCGAAGTACATCATCATATCAGCCGCAAGAAGTCCACTGCTGGACATAAGCCTCCCACCAAGGACCAATACGACCGGTGGGAAGCAGCCTGCATGTTCCTGCGACCTTAGTAAGGTCATGCGACCATCTGGTCAGTGGATTGCCGACGCTGCCTGCGCTTGCCTGTACGTGGTCGCCATTCGAGAACCCTTCTGCCCCAATTATCGGCGGTAATCAGTAGTTCACATAATTATTATGAATTAAATGAAAAATAATGAATATTAATACAAAAACATACTACAAGTCATTTACTACCGTAGTCCAGAATTAGATTTTTTTTTATTTGAGCGGGTTTAAGAGTAGAAGAATAAAATAAACGGTGGCGCTAGTTTAGCTGGTCTTAGCCCCTTAATGGACATAATAACTTTCAAAATTAAGTCGCTCATTGAAAATATTTTGAGAGTAATTTTGTATCTGAATTTTAGATGTAAAATTAATGACTTTACTTTGGCCTTAATAAGTTATTACGAAAATTCGTAATGTAATTGGGTTTATAGTAATTATACACCCTCAACTTAATATTCTCATCGTATTCACCTTTCCTGGGAGATAATGATTTCCAAGTATACCCATTATGTACTTACCGTCGTATATTCGACGAAGAGAAATATAACAAGGAAATCTTAGAAATGTATTGTTCAGTGTGTAATTCAGGAGGCACTTTGTATTTCTAACAATAATAGCCATTACGGTATATTTTAAACCGTAAAGGTTGGTAACTTAACATTTTCATGAAATGTGCCTTTCTGTTCTCGTAATGGGTTTATTAACTTTCAAATGAAGTACCTCATTGAAAATGTTTAAAGCTAGTAATTTAGTAAGGGTATCCGAATTTTAGATGTAAAATTAATAACTTTACTTTGGCCTTAATAAGTTATTACGAAAATCCGTAATGTAATTGGGTATATAATAATTATACGCCCTCAACCTCAATATAATATTCCCATCGTATTCACCTTTCCTGGGAGGTAATGATTTTCAAGCATACCCATTATGTAGTTAGCGTCGTATATTTGACGAATGGAAATATAATGAGGAAATTTTCATAGAAATGGATTGTTCGGTGTGTAATTCAGAAGGCACTTTGTTATTTCTAACAATAATAGCTATTATACGGTATCTTTTGAACCGCAACGGATTTTAATTTATAATTTTATCAAAATGTGTATTTTTATTTCTGCATTTACAACAAATAATAACAATTATTGTTATTTTAAAAACAAATAAAAAAAAACGTAGTAAAGAAACCATCTAAGGACACTTGGGATTTTAAAACAAACCTAACGATATCTAAACAATAAAAATATGTCGAGTCTTTTGGAGGTATTAAATACATTTTACAAATACAAATGAATACGCGAAACCAGAAGGGAGGTAAAAACTAAATTAAAATTAAGAGATTCAAAATTATGTTTCTTGTTTGGTATCCCTTACAAGAAACATGAATTTGAAGCGTTTTTGAACTCGTAATTGAGATTGTATGATGGTATAGAACCCTTGGGAGTGCGAATCCGACTGGCACTTAGATGGTTTAATTTTTATACTTAAAAATTTCTCCCGTGCTGGTCTGGGGGAAAAGAATAAACGTAAAATGTACTGGCTACTTCTCTTCCCGCGCAGATCGCCAAGAATCTGAGATAACATGTCAATAGGCAGTACGGCTAGCAACCCATTCATCCATCACTATTTTGATTTCGTTTTCTATCTCACACCCTCCAACGTGCAAAATGAAGATCTAAAGACCCGGGTTCTGTCTACCCCGCAAACAATAAGACGTGATATGTATGTACACAATGGTATCGATATGGGCCTAGCTTAAATATAATAATAAGAGAAAATTGTTGATTTGTTCTTAAATAAAATGTAATTATTTAAGTAATATTTAATGATTCAACTAAAAAAAGAAATTAATTATATTTATAAAAAAATTTGAATATTGAATTAGTAAAAAATATACAGTCAAATGTTTAATACATGTTCGGTAGCTAAGCATATTTGTGTTTGCACTTGAAGTGGTTCAAGAGAAATTGCCCTTTTGAAACCTCTCCAGAAACATGCCTAATTGGATCGAGTTTCCCAAATTTCCAACGTAATTTGGTGAATTATAATGTAAGTAGTAAATAATCCTCGGTGAGCAAAGAAATAATTAGAAATTTCCTTCGACATATTATACTTCTCAGCCCTGGATCAACGGGGAGGCTAGCCCTGGGTGGCAGTTTCAAGGGGCGGCTATATATATTGTATATGGGTGCGTTGGAGATACGGGGGGTGGCAAAGTACCAAATTTAGGAGCGGCGAGAGGCACGCTGGCAGCGCTGCGTAGGAAAGCCCGATCTTCGCAATTTTCAGGGCCTTGCCACTGGTCCAAATATTTTAAAATCCGTGGCTGCTTGAACCCGATAGCTTTTGGCTAAGTGTTTCACCCTTACATTGTAGTTTATATTTCACGTCTTAATTTTGGTCAATCATATGAATCATTTTATTATAATCAAGCAGCATAGTAGACATTTATGCAAAAGATTTTTTTCTGTGCGTCTGCGTGTGCAACTTGAGGGATAAAATTACCATCCTTTATTGGTTTGTCACTGTGTTTTCTAAGAACCTTCAACATTTCCCTGATGATTGTTATCTTTTTGGATAGGTGATGGAACGCAAAATGTCACCTACCCGCTGATATACAAATATTTATTTAGCAATAAATTATAAAACATGACACTTATATAACCATATGGTGACTTTTTCTAAAAAAACTTTAATGTTAAAATATCTGTGAAACCATACATTTTTGGATAACGGAAAACCATGTTTTTACCTTATCGCATGGAAACTAATGTCTATTCATTGTTTGTTTCAGATATTCGTTCCTGGAGAAGGCTGGAAAAGACGCTTTATTAAAATGTAAGTTGTGATATCAATATGTACAAACATAAATTATCTAGGTACATAACTATATCTGATTGGGCAAAAAGAACTTAGAAATGTCATTATAGGATGTGACCACGGCAGTTAAAATCTTACCTCTAGGCTCTACATTGTACGTTAAATATCTATTATTTTCCTCTGTGCTCTAAATAGGTTACTTATGGAAACCCCTAAAGTAGTCTCCTAAAAATAAGTATACCTCCATATTTATAAAAAGCCGGCCAAGTGCGAGTCAGACTGGCGCTCTAAGGGATATGAATTTCAATCTTATTAATTACCTTTACGCGTTTCTGAGTAAAAGGGTCTTGTCAGACAGATAGACAGACGAACAGGCAGACAGACGGACAACCGAGTGATCCTATAAGGGTTCCGTTTTTTCCTTTTGAGGTACGGCACCCTAAAAATAACAAACGCTTATTAAACCTATTTTATTTGAAATATGTTTTGTAATTTTTCCACCATCTAATATTTTTCATTGAAAGAACGAACCAAAACATATTTTAACTAAATAGGTTTAGATAATAAGTGTTTATTATTTTTTATGAATAAAAGGGGAATTAATTTACAACGTGTAAAAGATAAAAGTACTAGTTGATGTTCATCTATGAAAGGAAATGTAGGACATTTCACAAATTGTGTGTGTTTCACAAATGATAAACATCCAAAATGTGTAAACCCGCAATTCTGAAGCTAATATTTGAGACATTTTTGTGAGGTGTGACAAATTACATACCGCGCAAAGGGCCCCCTGAGAACAAGTTATTACTTATAGGTAACTACATCCTTCTTATTCTTACCCACGTCATAAAAATAAATGAGAGTGTCTAAGAAGGCTTTAACTCAAAAAAAATACTTAAGTGCCATAACTTTAACATTGCAGAGGAAATACGTAGGTACATATGCTTACTTTTATGAAATACTAGCGACCCGTCCCGGCTTTGCCTGAAACGGATAAATTATACATATAAACCTTATATAAACCTTCCTCTTGAATCACCCTATCTATTAAAAAACCGCATCAAAATCCGTTGCGTAGATTTAAAGATATAATCATACATAGGGACAGACAGCGCAAAGCGGCTTAGTTTTATAGGTACTATATGTAGTAAAGAAGTTCGGACATGTTCGAATATTTACAAAAGCTTTACTTAGCGTAATGTTTTGCTTTTACTTGATCCTTAGGGATTTAACATTACGCCGAAGAAACAAAACTATTCGTAGTGACAAACCCTACGAATAGATGGTCTCTTTACATTTATTTATATTATTTACGGCTTTTATCAACTTGTAACGTTGCAGTGCCACCTTCATGCTGCATCTCGTCCAACCTCATTTCTCTCATCCTGTCCATTTTTCATTCCTTATTTTAATTCAAATTTCATTTTTAATTCAAATGTCATTCCATTCCATTCCATTTTTAGATTACTTTCTTTCTCTCTCATCACTCATTCTCCAGTATGCTACCATCTTTCAGTCTGCTACCATCTGTCAGTCTACTACCATCTCTTGGAGCATAACAGTCTCTGTTATTAATTATTGAAGTCAACATCTACATAGTTGAAGTTTTAAAGTGAAGTTGTAATAGTGTCTTGTGTTCTCCCAAACTCCCTTATATGTGGGAACTCGGCTAGAGCGCCGGGATAGTCGAATAGTCGAGCCCTCACAAACTTTCGTATATTTGTTGATTACTTAGTATTACTTAGTATTTTTAGTTAATCGTTATAAACCTAAGACGATTATTCAGAAAATAGGCCTTTGCAGACAAATTTTTCACGACAAATCACATTTTAAATAATCTAATTTAGTAATACTTATAATAATAATGAATGTGCAAACCTACAGTCTACTAGCGTTTCGGAACCGACCACTGCAAAGAAGTAACGCCGAAAGAAACTCTTTTCAACAATATTGGTCGCCTACACGCCTAAAGAGTTCATTTTTATGACTAGTTTTATTTTTTTTTATTTTTTAGTAATGTTACAATTTTTAGGTAATTATTACCAATGAAGATAAAAAAAAGGTTGCAAGGAAAAAAGACGTGATACTATGTATGTATGAATTATGTAGATAAATTAAACAGAAAAACATCGGTACTAAGTTGATCCCGGCTATCAGCATTGATGGAAGTCGTGCGTGATGCTATGTCAGATGCCCTCAGCCATCTTGAAAATCTGACACCAGTGGCTACGTGCACACTCGAAAAACTAACCACAAAGATATCTTCAAAAATATTTAATGCATAAAACATATCCGTAAAGCCGGAGAGATACTATTATTTAAAATGTCAAGTAATTAATTATTTTGAATACGCAATGACACCCAGCTCACACGAAGGGTCGTTGGGAATAAATTCCCACTGTCCGTCATGAGATTATACGCTTACTGTTGTGATCCATTATCTTTTATATGCTGTAATGTATTTATTTGCAAACAACGGCATGGCTTATAGCTGTTTCTCGGTACAAAAGGCGGTGGTAAATTGTTTTTGAATTTTCTTTTGTGGTCATTAAAATTACTGAGATCATGTTACGAAGGAAATTAAATGAACAGAATGGCTTATACGAGTATTCAATACTTAAAGTATCCCAATGTCATAATATATTTAAAAACATAATAACATGACACTTAACAAAAATAGGTATTTATGTCATTTCGAAAAACATCATAATTAACTACTATTAGGTAATTAAAAATGCGAAAGTGAGATTGTTTGTTACGCTTTCACGTTGTAACTACTGAACCGATCATCATGAAATTTTGCATCCTCGTTATCTGGGGTACGGAGGAGGACATAGGGTACATTTTATCCCGGGAAAAAGTACTGTTTCCGAGGGATCGACATCGACAAGGGCGGATTTTTACTATCTAATATTTACAAACAATTATAGACGGATTGAATTTCGAAAGCTTCCTTGATCATACATAGTATCACGTCTTTATCCCTTGCGGGGTAGAAGTTATTCCGAGTGAACAACAGATCTAGATATTTGTTTATTAAATAACGAGACAAAAGAAAAAGTTATCATCGGATGAGGAAATTAAATTGACAATACGCGATATTATTTAATAAATTCACGAAAATAAAAGTTCCTAATCAAGTGAGAAAAGTATCTGTGTACCTAATAACATGGTATGTTACAAAAATTGTAGATATCTTAGTATAGTTTCAAACAATTATATAGAACGGTCAAATTATAGAAGCTCTATAGGAGCTTCCTTTATGTAACTGCAGGTAACTGCAGTTTACACAAGTAACTGCGAGTGTTTACGTAGCACCAGATCTAGATAAAAGCACGTGACACTTTCTCCGCTTCCATAAAGGATTCTAGCACTAATGGCCGGGTCGTCCTTGTTTGTAAACTAGATGACAGCCGTTCTAGGTACGTACTCACAAAGTGAACTAGGTTTTTTATTTCAAGACGGAGGTGAATGCAATTATATATTCTGACTGTGAAATAAGTGAAATACTAGGTTCTTTTTTATTTCAAGACGAATTATTTCAAGAATGCTGTTGCGATTTTCTGGAAGAGTTACTGCATTCTCCGATCAACCCCAGAATCACAGCAAGGAAAAACAGTAAACACTAACCTGGATCCACGGTGGACAGGACTCTGGAAAGGAATCGCCTGCGACGGGGCCTCGTGCCGGCCGGCTGGCGATCTTCCGGTTTGAACTGTATTATTTCTTACTGCCTACACTAGTGGTACACCATCACATACACGCGATGAAGATTTAGGGTTGTTTTAGCCAGCAAAGCTCTTAGAAGTCGTTTCAATTGGAAATTATATCAGCGCACGGCGCTGTTCAACTAGACTCGCACGCCATTTTTTTTTACTAGTCCTCGGGCGACCAATCACAGGCCGTCTTGGCGAAAAACGAAGTGTGTATGGGGAAACGGAAGCAGAATAGAGATAGGTAATTTTATTTGGGTTTTTAAAGTTAATGCTTACACAAATGCAATTCTATTTATTATCTCTAATACCAAACGGATGATATTTGTATTGTAGAACGAACACACTTCATAGTTTATAGTATCTGTATTAAGATAATGCGCCTACATTTACCACATTTAGGTACAATATACCTAAGGGGGTGCTTGATGTTCCAGTGGGCGTAAACATTATATCGCTTTTCAATGGTAAGCAACTCCGGGCGTAGTCTTTACTCAGGCCGCTGCCGCTTAGGGTTCCTATCCCAGGATAGGATCCCTAAGCGGCATAAAAAATCTTGGCCGTTAGACCCGGTTGTCGTCATTGACGGCAGCCATTAAGCGACGCTTAAACCCGCCATCTGTGTTTCTCACTTACACACACGAAAAATGAAACTATCTAAGCTATATAAAAAAATATTAAGGAAATATCACACAGATTGAACTAGCCTATCCCCATAGTAAGTTGTGGACTGTGTGTCGTGTGATACTAATACTCTAAATCAAATCAAATATGTTTGTTTATCATTAGATATCAATACTAATAATAAATCTGTTAGGTTTAGATATGGAGTAGGTAAGTTACTTTTTTTTCAGAGATATAGTGTTTATAAGCTCTATACATGATACTAAAACTAAATTGAGCATTATAGTTTTATTTTTAATGTATTTATGTAATATGTATATTTCACCATAACTTTTAAACGAATTAACTGAATTTTATGAAACTTGGTAGATAAAAATTAAGACGTACACAGGAGAGGCTACTTAATTTTTTCTTGAGTTATGATAAGACGTGGCACCCATACAAATGTACGCGAACGGAGTCGCTGGCACAGCTAGTCTTAACTATAATTTGGCGAACGTTAACATTTTGTAAGTCGGGTGCAGAAGAAGCGGCAACAAACTGCACAGCGCATCTGAAAAAGATCGTTTTTCATCATGACTTGGGGATCAGGGATGTGATTAACGTCTATAAATGACTAAACTAACGTCACGCTCAATAACACATTTAGGTTATATGTTTATCCCCAATGTGTTATTGATTAGGTAGCACAGCACAATCCACAACACATAAATTGACATGAAGGCATTCATGAAGATGACATTTAATTAATTGTTGTTTAACAATGCACTAACCGTCTACTAAAGATTTCACTTTGTGTAATATGATTTGTTTTTCCAAAGCTATTCACATTGCAGAGTTACGGATTACTCAACAAAGTGAGCTTATCTCTTTCTTTAAAATGATAGTGCCAGCAATGCGAGCCGGCTGTCTGATCCCTGGCACAAATTAAATAACATGGAACAATGCCATTATAACTTAAGAAATGCGTAATAAAAATGCCGTTCGTTCCCTTTGTATTTAAATCTTATTTTATGCGTCTATTCGTATTTGTGGACACGAGATGCTGTAGTCAAATTATAACGTTTTATATAAGATTACTAAACTAACGTCAAGCATAACAATAACACATTGGGGTTATAATATTTATCCCCAATGTGTTATTCAATAGGTATCAACGCCGTTATAACTTAAGATTTTTTTAAGAAATGTGTGATGAAAATACCATTCATTCCCTTTGTATTTACATCTTAGTCCCACATGCGTCTATTCGTATCTATAAGTAAGATTGTCAAATTGTTTCTGCTTACCAAGTTTTTTTATTTTTATGTATATTTGACGGCAAACGAGCAGACGAGCCACCTGATGGAAAGTGTTCACCGTCGCCCATGGACATACCAACTTTTACTTCTAACCTACACTTAGTATATTTTCACGCTATGAAAACGTACTTTGTAGCCATTTTAAACGACGTTGGCAACTAGGCAGGCTGGCGCTAGCTGAGTTCCCAGTGTTGACCCTAGATTCGTCGGTATGAACCGACGAGCTGAATCAGGATTGAATCGCACAGGGTTTTCTTTATATTGAACTAGCTTTCGCCCGCGGCTCCGCCCGCGTCAATGTCGATCCCTCGGGAATAGTACTTTATCCCGGGATAAAAGGTAGCCTATGTCCTTCTGCGTACTCCAGTGAACTTGTATGCAAAATTTCATGATGATCGGTTCAGTAGTTACGTTACGGCGTGAAAGCGTAACAAACAAACAAACAAATAAACAAACAAACTCACTTTCGCATTTATTATATTATATAGTAAGGATTTTATTATTTTGGCCACTTTCGGATACGGTGACGAACTATGATACATTTTTATTTATTAAAGGCTTCGTTGATGTACCTAACACTAATGTAGGTATTCTATTAGCTGCAACAGTCCATGCGGCACGTCACGTCGCGTCAGAAAACCTAACGTACTACTTTCCTATGAAAGTTCAGATTAAGACTGACTTGTATTTAATATAAAGAGCGGCTCGCCCCGGCTTCGTCTGGGTAAATATGGGTATTTCATTCTATAGCCTATGTTTATCAAACATGGCTTAGGCTTCTAAACGGTGGAAGAATTTTTGAAATCGGTCCAGTAGTTTCAGAGCCTATTTGTTTGCCCCTGTTTTGTTTATGTATATTACCTATGTTTGCATGTGTGTCTTCTTGATGCTAATGAAATTGTTATCTTTCTATCTATTATAATAAACGTCCATAAAATATTAGTATAGACAAATGTTTAGGTTCTTAAGTAACTCAATAGCCTCTAAAACAAAATTTAACTAAAAAAATAAAACAAAATTAAAACACAAGATTTTACTAAAAGGTCCCTAGTAAATAAATAAAATCAACAAAACCAAAAAGTAAAATAGTGAGTCTGGACAACTGCGTCCTGAAAGCGCCAGTGAGAAGTAAACACCATTTTTACAGCTCCAGGCGACTTCCAATTAAGAGCTTTTAAATTTCACTCCTTTTACGTACTTTATTATCTTTTCATCTATCTGTGTCCACTAAAACAGTTCTTTGTTTTTTTCTGTGTCTTCTTAAACCTATTTGAGTCGTAGTAAGGTTTAGTCACCGGAACCCGGGGCTCCTGGACGGATCCTTATAAAACCTTTTGGAATTAATTTTAAACACTTTATACAATGAAGTTATTATTTTTTTCTGAAATAACTAAAGATCCTTAAGGAAAGCTGCTAAAAATAAAAGAATAGAAGACTATATTAGAGCTCCGTGGCGCAGTGGTCAACACGCCAGCCTGTGACACGAGGGTGCCCGGGTTCGATCCCCGGTCTGGCTATGATGGAAAACGATCTCTTTCAGATTGACCTACCTAGGTCTTGGATGTTTATCTATATAAGTATCTATTATAAAATATAGTATCATTGATTTAGTATCCTACGACACACGTTCACAACTTACTGTTGGGCTAGCTTAATTTGTGTGATATATCCCTATATATTTATTTATAATAATCCACTGCTCTGCGATCTTAGTCATGTCATCCAACCATTTGGTCGAAGGGCGTCCGAGACGTTACGTTGGCCGGTATACCCATCGGCCATCGTTACTTTATAAAAATAACTAGCTGTTGTCCGCGACTTCATCCGCGGCAATTTCTGTTATTATGATTTATTACAGATATTTAGTACAGATGAATAATTTTGCCCCGATTTTAAAACATTTTTTATTGATGCTTCGCTCCTATTTGTCGCAGCGTGATGTTTTAAATAAATGGACTATCCAACACAAAAATAATTTGCCAATTTGAACCAGTAGTTCCTGAGATAGCGCGTTCAAACAAACAAACAAGCAAACAAACTCTTCAGCTTTATAATATTAGTATAAGTATAGAAGTATATATTTATTGTATGTAAGTAGGTACCTACTTTTCTAATTTTACAATCCTATTTGTTGGACCCATTAAATTAACAATAAAAAAACTTATATCTTATCAAGCGGCATTTTTTGTGTTAAGCTTGTTTTTTTTTTTGTCGTTAATATATTATTTTTTTTCTCTTATGATAATGGTGCAATAAAGAGTATTTTCTTCTTTCTTTCTTTCTTTCTTATTTAGCCTATAAAACATGCTATAGCAAAGGTTTTATTGATTCAATCAGGAAGCTTCCGGTTCCGAGATTTTGAATGTTTTATATCTTACGATACTCTACTATAATACCTACTAAGTATATAAATGTTCTTGTGATAATCTTATTAGGTACTTACATAATATTTTATTCACAAAATACTTGTAATTAAAAAGTAAATACATAAACTCATAAATTATGCAATGTCGTTGAATAACAGCGTTTACTCGGCAAGAGTTCAAACGGAAAGCAATAAAATCGATGGACGAATTTGCATGGGACAAGCACTTCCGAAGTTTAATATAGCCGTGTAGGGAGCGATCACTTTTTATAAAAGCCCAATAGACTTGTTCACAGCGCCGTCGTCAAATGTTATGTTATGGGTAGGTATTAAACGATTGATTTTTTGTTGTACCTACGTTTTATTTTTCGATAAGTGTGACTTTATCTTTAGTCCGGCTTGCTAGCCAGACTCAAGATAAAGCCAAACTTATTAAATTATTAAAAACTCATCCTGCTGGATGAACATATTTTTTTTAATGTAGGCACCTTTTTAAAACTGATTAAACTTATATTATCTGAATGAAATCAATTTAGGTATGTCAAAACTGTTATTTACATGAAATCACATGACATCAGGTCAAAAGATAAATATGTACGTAAAATCAACCTTGAATGAAACTTTGATACAAAATGGATATAAAGCCATTCAGATAACTTAAGCGACCATGTTGTAAAAACATTTTTTTCGCATTGCAGTGATCCGTTTGGAAATGCTAGATAACTTTAGGTTATTAAATAAAAATTTTGATAATTTCCATCAAGTCATTTAAAAGTGCTTTCAAGGGCCTTTTTAAATGATGAAAATGTATCGAAAACAAACTCAAAAATTAGGCAAAGTCGTTGAATAAGGGCATTTACTCGGCAAGAGTTCAAACGGAGAGCAATAAAATCGATGGACGAATTTGCATGGGACAAAGCACTTCCGAACTTTAATATAGCCGTGTAGGGAGCGATCACTTTTTGTAAAAGCCCAATAGACTTGTTCACTGCGCCGTTGTGAAATAAGATGGTACTAAACGCTTCAGATCTTTTTGCATGCTTTATTGTAGGCAAGGTTATCCTTTTTTTTTTTGTTTATTTGACGGCAAACAAGCAGACGAGCCACCTGATGGGAAGTGTTCACCGTTGCCCATGGACATCTGCAACACCAGAGGAGGTGCTGATGCGTTGCCCACTCTTAAGATATACAGATATCTTATTACGAAATAACCGACGTGTTTACAGAAACACGTCGGTTATTTCGTCAACCTTCACGCCGATCGAGTAAAATATCAATATACAGCGTGATTATAAACCCCCTAGCTATATTGAAATCTGGGAATCAGAATCCCTAATGGAATACAGAATGGTAAGAAAAAAAGGTAAAAAACGAAAAAAAATATTTAACCTTTCATAGAAATTCCTCCAGCTGATCGGCGACTTGTGGTATGGGAAACCTAATTTTTTTTGTTCGTTTTTTACCTTTTTTTTCTTGCAATTCTGTGTTCTATTAGGGATTCTGATTACCAGATTTCAATTAAGCTAGGGGGTTCAAAATCACGTTGTAGAGGGCAAGTTGCTATCCTCACTCGCAAATCGACAATTTCGATTGAGGGACTTAGCAAAGATAAACTTAAGATCTAATGAAATATACGATAGGCTGCTATTTGACGTGATAACGTCTTATAAATCGATGAACGCCGGCTGCACACACGAAAAAGTGTCACGTTCCGTATGCCAGCGAAGGCCCTGAACAAGCAACAGAGAGGCACGATCTATTTTTGACTAGCTCCGTGGCGCAGCGGTCAACAAGCCAGCCTGCTACACGGAGTGACCGGGTTCGATCCCCGGCCAGGTCAAGATGGAAAATGATCTTTTTCAGATTGGCCTGGGTCTTGGATGTGTATCTATATATGTATTTGTTATAAAATATAGTATCGTTGAGTTAGTATCCCATAACACAAGTCTCGAACTTACTTTGGGGCTAGCTCAATCTGTGTGATTTGTCCGTATATATTTATTTATTTATTATTTATTATTTCGTAAACCGTATTTACAGACAAACTATTATTTCCTAAAACAAATAGAATGGATGATGAAATCGATGGACAAATTTGCACTGTACACAGCACTTTTGAAGTTATCAGCCGTGTAGTGACATGAAATAGTGATTTCTGAAACCTATTTCCCAACTTTTTACCCACTATTTTGTTTAGAAGCTCCACTTTGAAAGTGACACTAAACTTACCCGTAAATTATTGACGTTAACATTTTACTGTAAAATATAAGTTCACTGATTGATATTTAAAACACCTTATGATGAATTAATTATACTGAAGTATTTGAATTTGCGATTGTGTAAGCTTTTGCTTTGGCTCTGTCATCATTTCGAGTAGGTGTCACGGTCAATCGACCATGCACACCCTGGTGTCAGTGTTCTTCGAAACCGCCTCTCGGCCTCTGACGTGGTTCCTTAACGACTACCAGATGGCAGCCGGGACCACCGGCTTAACGTGCCTTCCGAAGCACGGAATCATCTTTATTATCAGACAATCAGGTGATTCAAGCCTGCAATGTCCTAACCAAACTGGAAACAACTAAGCAAAGTATGCTTCCGGTGGGAATCGAACCCGGGAACAGGTCAACAGGCAAACGCCTTAACCACTGGACCACAGAGTCTGTTGGCTCTGTGTAAATTATGTATGTAATAATAAAGAGTGGTAGGTATTTATTGTACCTATCTGTACAGCTTTGCTTGCAATACTGTGTATTAGACAGGTGGATATACCGGGTGTTACAAAACTACGAAATAATATTTAAGGGGCATGATCAGTCCATAATATTAAACAACTTTCCCCATGGGACAAACTACGAAACATGAAAAGAAAAATTCGATCTCCGATATAAAATAAGCAATCAGCTAATCGACTTTCTATGGAAGGTCAAAACTTTTTTTTGTCTTTCGATGGATGTTCCCTGGGGATAGTTGTTTAATATCATGGACTGATCATGTCCCTAAAATATTATTTCGTAGTTTTGTAACACGCGGTATATGTATAGAAACGCTATCTGTGTTTAAATACATAAATACGTATGAATTAAATCGCAGTACTTACGCTGATCATCGAATTGTACATTTCCTACGTGTACTAGGATTGTTATCACTGTTATCTGATTTCTTCATAAAACTTAAGTTTTAGCGTGGCTCTACCTCAGCTGAAGTTGACTGAGTTTTAAAACTCAGTCAACTTCAGCTGAGGTAGAGCCACGCTACCGGCAAAATTCATTTTTGCTAGCACCATGAATGGACCAACTCGTCCGGGGAAGTACCACACTCACAGAAAATCGATGTTTGAGTAGAAGCTTTACCGCTTCTATACTTCGTTCGGTGAGTGAGAGAGCCGCAGGTCTATCTTATCCTTAAACCCCCTCATGTCATCCTCCCATGTCCTCCTCGCAATATCCTCCCCCAACTCCTTGAAAGGCCGGCAACGCTTCTGCCTATCACACCCTGGTGTTGCAGTTGTCCATTGGTAGCATTGATCGCTTACCATCAGGTAACTCGCTTGCCGTCCTAGGTATATCATAAAAAAGAAAACATGTGACACAGTTTTTTAAACTTTAACAACTGTAGAACTTTAACGCACTACTAAACTGACAAGTAGTATGCATGAATTCTTAAATACTTCAGTGTGACGTCACGAAAGGTTTTGTAAATTTTATTTTATTTTTCTCCCTAAATATATGTAGATTTAAAAATTTTAAACTATTTTTATCGAACTATAAGGACAAATCTAGAAACGATTTTTTTGTTTCAGCAACATACTTTTTTGTCACATGGTCAAGCCTCGGAATTGTGAATTTTCATCGTAATTTATTACACCTGTTTTATTATGACGTAATCTCTTGTACTAGATATAAAATTCGATAAAAAACCAACTTTACGCAATCGATTTTCTACTTTTAGACGATTTCGTCCTAGTTTCAGTCTACAATAGTTTAGATTGATAATAAAAAGTTTTTGTAAAGTTCCCGCCACTACCTAGCTTACTTTGACAGAACTGTTTTATCGACTTGCGTTTTATTTTCTCAAAGGTTGACGTCTACTGTCGAAGTGTTCACAAAAACGCCGCCAGAGGCGCTACGATCTACTGATGCCTGACGCTTGTTTATTATCTATGGCATTTTGACATTTGCAAGCTTCATACCGACGCGTCACCGTCGGATTTTATTTAATTTTATTATTATAAAAATAAGCGACAAAGAAATTTGTGATAAGTGTGATTTTATATACACATCTCGGTGATAGTATTAGTGATAAGATTTGTTATGTTATTGTTGCACATTGGAAACTTAACGAGGTAAGAAACTGCCGTGGTTCAGTCTAGCTAGATTGTTTGGGATTTGCGGGATCGATAACCCGGTCGGCTAGCCATGAGGCGCGACGCTGAGGTTATGTCGCGAGCAGCGAACAGGTATCGGAGTTCAAGTAACGGTCTCGGCCGTAGCCGCCGACTCGCGTTACTACCGCAGAATCCGGTCGGCCCTAGGACCAGTTAGTTTATAATAGCGTCTAGATCCTCATTTGCCGCCCTCATTCCGTTACGCTTGCCACCGACCGCTACTGTAAATAAATCGGTAATCAGCTTCGCTTAAAAAAGGAAGAGTGCCCATGTCCCACACCTTTAGAACGCTCTACACCTCTTGACGTTCCTTTTGAGATGTGCGCCTGTTTTCCAGCTTACCCTGCCTGCAGTGCGTGCCAAGAGCCCCAGACTCCCAGCCATTAGATTGAGTGGAGTGTCCCCTGTGTCCAACCACACGTAGCCCCGTACGCAGTCAAAATTCCGCGAGACACAACGGACACCTCCTCCAGCATGGATCTGGAGAAAGCCCCCAACCTCCACGAGGAAGACTCCAAAGTTACCCTCACTATCAGACTGATCATGCAGGGGAAGGTAAGAGAGAACACTTACTTTTCAATTGGCACTGTTCGCTTCGTCTATGGTGTTTAACTTGTGAAAGTGTACACTTTACCTTCTTCTAAATTTCACTGTGTTTGTGCATAGATTGACTGTAGTGTTTAACTGTTTATTTGCCTTGCCTTACAAATTCTGTAGTTTTTTGAAGTGTTAGGAATTAAACTTAAAATGTAATGTAATTTAAATTATATGGCAGCTATAAATTCCATTATCTCTGACCAAAAATTTAAAAATATACCACACAAAGTACAAATGTAGCTTCATCTAATTTGAACACCTAATAAAAAAATGCAATTATTTCTATCACTGGAAGGCCATTACTAGAAACATTTTGTTATTTGTATATATTAAACAGAAACTTATAAGTCACTCAATAGTTATAATATATTCAAATTGAAGTCATAAAATGTAAATGTATTGTTTATGAAAGGGTTGTTTGTTTAAAAGTATGGTAATCTAATATGACTTTGGTATTTTAATCTTGTTACAACACTTGTATGGATGCGTAATGCGGGATCCTATTGTTACCCATGTAGGCCTGCTTTGACTAGGCTTTAAATTATTACTAACCCTCTTCAACGTAAACTACTTACCAAAGTGTTGATAAGTACTACAAAATAGTTTTGGTACAATAATTGTATACATTCCCATTAAGATACTCTTTATTTTCTTTAAATGTCTATATAAAAGAAGTTCTTTACATAAGTATGTGAAAGAACATTAATGGGATCTTAGTAGTTATATAAGAATAGAAGTATTGATAATTTAAAGACTTAAGCATGCTAAAGATTATTATTGAGATTACTAAGAATAATGTGTACCAACAAATCATAAAAATAGTGTCCCATAAATAGCAGCAAGTTATTGCAGATTAAATTTGATAATGACATTTATAACGAATCCTTTGCAACCACTAACAATTCATGCAATTTTGTAAACAAAGCCATGTGTCATTCATTATTATCATATTTACTAATTTCAACAGTTATTTATGCATGCACTGACCACCTTTAGAGTCCCCACACACTGCAAACTTTCTATCGGCCGATAGTTTAGTCGGGCTTTTAAATTGTATGAAGATGTAAGCAAGTATGCATATTCTGTTGCATCTTCATAGTAATTGAAAGCCAGGCTAAACTATCGACCGATAGAAAGTGTGCGGTTACTCTTAATTTAGGGTTTTGTTGCACAATAGCATGCTCATTTAATTTAGTACATCTAGATGCTAGATCGCAGTGACAAGCTAGATGTATTGATGGGAACATGCCATATGCATAGTCTTACCTATACACACTTAATTGGCTGTAATCCAATGCGAAGTACATCTGGCACACTGCCAGCTATTGGGTGCTTGCCCTGTTCATCAAATGTGTCGATTTGTATGTTTTTCTAATTGAAATAATACATTTGTAATCTAATCCTCTTTTGTTTCATGTTTCTTGTGCTTTATTCGTCCCAAATTTTAGCCTCTTTCTTAATATTTGTGTATTGGTGTAACAATAGCTTTTAAATGTTGTATTAATGTTAATTTTTATGACTTAATATATAATTAGGAGCATTTAAGATGCAAGAACTGTCAATATATTTCATGTATTTGAGAATACTATGCTCTTTTGCATTATGACTTAACATATGTAGAATATAATTTATAGTACTTAATTATAATATTGAATAACATTTTAGTTTAATTTTTGAGTAAAGTTCAATGCACTCAAATGACATATTTAGTTATGCAAGCTTATAAACTGATAACAAAAACTTGTATGCAATAGTTCTTTGAACTCTCTACTGGTTTCATCACCAGCTGGCACTATTCCTGTAGCAGGCTGCAAGCCATGACGCTCACACATTGCATTGTTCACATACTGAAGAAGTCAAGCTGCCCGCTGCCAGGAATGAACCAATGTGTTACAGCCACTCTAAAACTGTCTTGATGTAACACCAATGTATCTTACTGCAAAGAACTGCTCCGTGACTATTATTGGCCACCAGACAGGAAATCTTTTGTGCTATAAATCTCCGTGCACTCAATTAATTACACTTGCATTCGTTGCACAATAGTTGCCGATGTTATCCCGCCACTAAGTTTATTTTGGGATTCTGTTTTAATTAACAATAAGAAATAATAGTACATCTCATCTCAGCGGTCTTTGTGTTTTCATTTCAGGAAGTTGGCAGTATTATTGGCAAAAAGGGAGAAATTGTCAAAAGGTTTAGAGAAGAGGTGAGTTTTAAAGTATTTATTAATATTTTATCCTGAACTAAATCACTTTTAGAAATCATACAAGTAAATATATTATAAATAATAGAAACCAAATCCGAAACACTATTTTTGAACATTATTAAAGATTAAACTTGATTTTAATAAGCCTATAATTTTGGGGCATCTTAATTGAAGATATTTTGTGTGCCACCTTCATTCTAACGTTATTACAATTATTCTTTCCATAACAACTACATAGAGCATTAGCCTCTTTATGTCATTATAGTTATAAATAATGGGCACAAATTTTAATGTGTTTTTAGATTAAAAACCTTGGTTCACTTACAATAAAACAGTTGTCTAGGAATCTAAACAAGTGAGATATTTAAAACTTTCGTGACCTAAGGGAATTAAATGTTTGTGAATAAAATGGTTGATTTTTGTTTGTTTCTTTTTTCAGTCCGGAGCTAAAATCAACATATCTGATGGATCGTGCCCAGAGCGTATTGTTACTGTCACTGGCAACACAAGTGCTATATTCAAAGCATTCACACTCATATGCAAGAAATTTGAAGAGGTTTGTGTTCTTTTATAATAAGTTCTTTATTTCAGACCATGATCCATAGAGTATTAGTAAAAACAAAATACTTATCCTAATGTAAGTAAATTGCGAGCCAGGAAAACATTTAATTCCAAAGACACCTCTATGCACTGACATTTTAAGCATTAAAAATCCTTTGGAAAGAGCTTTGTAAAATTCACATCTAAAAAATTAACATCTTAACAAAGAATGAACAATGTACTTATTTCTTTTTTCATACTTTGGCTTGGAAGCTTTAGGAAAGTATGTAACTGGCAACAAGCGTCCTTTTTACTGAACTGCGCCAAAGGAGGGTTTATTCAAAATAAGGAAATAAGCTGCCTCATTCACCTGAAACATTACAAATCCTAGTTAATAGATTCAGGTGTTTCTTTGCGGAAGTCAAAGCTACATTAGTTAATACATTTACTTTGAGATAATTTACTTTGCGTGCTTTCTCAACAGATTTTAACTTATACTAATCAGATGTACCTTATATAGTCTGACTATTATATTTGAAAACAAAGTTTGGCAACCCATCACGTCATACATATAGTACATACAACAAATATATTATAGCCAGTAATTCCTTAATGTTGGTGTTATAACTATATGTATTAGACTGAATGGGGCAATTTAAGTCTGTAGGGGACTCCAAGAGACATATAATATTCACCTATTGTCAGTATGTGTGTGTTGTAGCCAATGAATGGGTAAGCAGATATGATTTGAAATTAATTTTAGCTGTCTATGTTCTTAATGCTTTCACGGACACTGCCTGTAGACGTAATTCTATTGTTATTTATTTTGTGTCAGTTCAGTGTCCGTGAACGAGTTAAAATGAAATTTCATATTTAGTCCTATATCCAGGGTCGTGTGTAAATTGGCTGGCTGTAAAGTCGGTTTACGGACGAAAATTTACGTGATAACGGTAGAATAAAGATAGATGCATCACAAGCCGAACGCTTCTGATAGATGCGTCACAAGCCAGTGGTACCTATCGCTTGTTCCGCTATCGCTTGCACAAGGAACTTAATTTCGTCGTGCATAGATTTATAATACGTTATCACGTCAATAATCTCTTAACTCATCATCATCATCATTTCGAGTAGGTGACACGGTCTATCGACGATGCACACCCTGGTGTCAGAGTTCTTCTAAACCGCCTCTCGGCCTCTGACGTGGTTTCTATAACGACTACCAGATGGCACACCGGGACCAACGGCTTAACATGCCTTCCGAAGCACGGAATCATCTTAATTATCAGACAACCTACCTACCTACTTAAATCGGAATATAGTTTGGTGACCCTGTATTAGTAATAGTTATTTAAAATTGGTAAACCTACAAAAAACACATAAATTAAGGCCAATTTTTATCACTGATATGTTTATCCAAGTTAATCAACACGCAATGTGTTAGATCAAGCATCAAAAGCAATCCTAGAGCTCACTTATACCGTGTAAGTATTGATACATGAAATTGTAATATTCCAGTGGTGCTCGCAGTTCAATGAAGGTGGCGGTGGTGGGTCGCGCGCGCCTATCACACTGCGCCTCATCGTGCCGGCCTCGCAGTGCGGCTCCCTCATCGGCAAGGGAGGCTCCAAGATCAAGGAGATCCGGGACGTCACTGGCGCCAACATACAGGTACAGATCCCTCATCGTGCCGGTTTCGCGGTGTGGCTCATTCATCGGCACAGAAATGAAAGCCAAAATACATATTTGTAGTCATCATCATTTCGAGTAGGTGTCACAGTCAATCGACCATGCACACCCTGGTGTCAGAGTTATTCGGAACCGCCTCTCGGCCTCTGACATGGTTCCTTTAACGACTACCAGATGGCAGCCGGAACCACAGGCTTAACGTGCCATCCGAAGCACGGAATCATTTTTATTATCAGACAATCAGGTGATTCAAGCCTGCAATGTCCTAACCAAACTCGGAGAGTCGGCAACGCATTAGCAGCTCATCTGGTGTTGCAGATGTCCATGGGCGACGGTGACCACTTTCCATCAGGTGGCTCGTCTGCTCGTTTGCCGTCGGATATACATAAACTGGAAACAACTAAACAAAGTATGCTTCCGGTGGGAATCGAACCCACGACCCCCGGGTCAACAGGCAAACGCCTTAACCACTGGACCACGGAGGCTGTCTATGTTTGTAGTATGAAACTCCCTTTGATTATTTATATTTTCTTGTTATAGCCTTCGATCAAATATAATGGTAGATACACAGTCTCATACAAAATGAAGCCTAAATATCCCCAAGCCAAAACATCATGCATACTTACAAACAACAACAACAAAAACGGTACATACTGAAAGTATGACACTCCATCCCTCGTTTTCACTTTTGACGCATATATTTGTGCATCTTTTTCAGTGACTATTTTTGTATCTTTTCACTGACCTTTGTCATTGCGAGACGTGTGAGTGCTAGCGCGGTTTATTGAAACTGTGGACAAAACAGCTCCGAAACTCGATTAGTGCGCTGTTTTGCCGGTGCCACTTTTCGAGCGCGAATCGTGTATATACCATTATATTTGATCAAAGGTTATAGCGGTAATACATTACGTGTTGTGAATTTCTTTAGAGATCTTATATACTTATATACAGCCCCGTGACGGACGGTCATCGGAGGCTTAATAATAGGATCCTGTTTTTACCCTTTGTGTACGGAACCCTTTAAATGGCATGGACATGGAACAAAACGGCATCAAATAAACCCTTGTTGATGCAATAGCCTACCATTCCATGTACACTTGTTTTGTTTTACAACTAAGATTATTGACATTGTTTACACTAATTATTCATATTTCGGCGAGCTCCATGGCGCAGTGGTTAACACGCCAGCCTGAGACACGGGGTGCCCGGGTTCGAGCCTTGGTCAGGTCAAGATGGAAAATGATCTTTTTCATTTTGGCCTGGGTCTTGGATGTGTATCTATATATGTTTTGTTATAAAATATAGTATCGTTGAGTTAGTATCCCATAACACAAATCTCGAACTTACTTTGGGGCTCAATCTAATAAATAAATCTGTGTGATTTGTCCATATATATTTATATTATTTAATCATAGCTCTCAAGTATTTTGTAACATCTCACGTGTATGTCCAATACTCATAAATAAAATAAATAAGCCTTTATTGCTGTCCTTATACAATAAACGTTACAATAGTGCCTTTTCCGGCATACGGCCGTTAATTTTAATACAGCTTGTCTTCCGACAAAAGCCTCCTCTAAAGATTTCCATTAGGTCCTATCTTTTGCTGTTCGAGTCCATGTTGGACCCGCCACTTTCTTAATATCATCCTCCCATCTCATAGCCTGTCTACCTCTGTTTCTCTTTCCATCTATGGGGTACCATTCCGTTGTTGTGTCCATTTTTCTTTATTTTCTCTTAACATGTGTCCGGTCCATCTCCACTTTAATTGTTTAAATGTTGTGTTTACATTCTTTAAATTTGTTTTACTTTTTATGTTTAACAATTTAATTCGGTTCATTCTTTTAACTCCTACTGTTACTCCATGCCGTTTTGGCAATACTCATAATAATAAATTAAATAAATAAATATATACGGACAAATCACACAGATTGAGCTAGCCCCAAAGTAAGTTCGAGACTTGTGTTATGGGATACTAACTCAACGATACTATATTTTATAACAAATAATTATATAGATACACATCCAAGACCCAGGCCAATCTGAAAAAGATCATTTTCCATCTTGACCTGGCCGGGGATCGAACCCGGTCACTCCGTGTCGCAGGCTGGCGTGTTAACCGCTGCGCCACGGAGCTAGTCAATCTTAATCAAAATAATATCTATTAAATATCTGATACATTAATATAAGATTGGCAAATGACGTAGTATTGTGTCTGTCCGGCCAGGTGGCGAGCGAGATGTTGCCAAACTCTACGGAGCGCGCGGTGACGATCAGTGGCACATGCGACGCCATCACGCAGTGCATCTACCACATCTGCTGCGTCATGCTAGAGGTAGGGTATGCTCTACCATTTCGTCACAGACATTGGTCCCATAAGAAAAGTTGTTCATATGAACGGGCGTAATCACCCCTTCAAGAATCGGGCAGGGTTTTGTTTACATGATTGTATAGACATATGGTTATATAACCATACTATTTTATTTGGAATATTTCACAACTATGTCAAGCCAAATTGCTTGACAAATGCGGCCCCCGATAAAATCGCGAATAATTGTATTCATTGAATTTTTTGCAATTAAAAGTTATCGCAATTTCGATGTGTGCTCTATTCTCCACTTGATAACTTTACTGGAATAGGTTTGCAAATCTTTTTATAATGAGATACATGTATACATATGTGTAACACAACCAACGACGTTCCCGTGAATAGGTGGCTGAGCCCGTCAAAACGAACAACTTTTACTATGGGAACAAAGCTGTGAACTAAAACATAATAAGAATTGTAAGAAAAAGGTAATAAACGAAAAAACAAATTGACATCTCATAGAAAATCACCCAGCTGATCTGCAATATTGTATTGGAGATCCAATTTTTTTTTTCTTACAATTCTGTATTTAATTAGGGATAGGGATTCTGATTCCAGAGTTTTAATATAGTTCATAGGTACAAAAACACGCTGTTTATAGGTTTGGTCAACTTTTAAGCCCCTATTTTTTATATATTTAGAACAAGAATCGAGTAATGAGTGCACCTTTCAATAAACGTGATTTGCCAGTCAGCCTGTACAAAATCCAAATGTTTGGTTATTCGCAGAGCCCACCGAAAGGCGCCACCATCCCGTACCGGCCGAAGCCCACCGTGGCGGGGCCGGTGATCCTGGCGGGCGGACAGGCCTACACTATCCAAGGCAACTACGCCGTGCCCGCGCAGGACGTGAGTACACATTATATCCTGTGGACACGTCCACTCTCCTAACGGAAATGCCTCACGGACGCTGCGATATATCCTGTGAACACGTCCACTCTCCTTACGGAGACGCCACACGGACGCTGCGATATATACTGTGCGCACGTCCAATCTCCTTACGGAGACGCCACACGGACGCTGCGATATATACTGTGCGCACGTCCACTCTCCTAACGGAAATGCCACACGGACGCTGCGATATATGCTGTGGACATGTCCACTCTCCTTACGGACCGCCACACGGGCGCTGCGATATATACTGTGCGCACGTCCACTCTCCTTACGGAGACGCCACACGGACGCTGCGATATATACTGTGCGCAAGTCCACTCTCCTAACGGAAATGCCACACGGACGCTGCGATATATGCTGTGGACATGTCCACTCTCCTTACGGACCGCCACACGGGCGCTGCGATATATACTGTGCGCACGTCCACTCTCCTTACGGAGACGCCACACGGACGCTGCGATATATTCTGTGGACACGTCCACTCTCCTTACGGAAATGCCTCACGGACGCTGCGATATATCCTGTGGATATCCAAATTTCAATAAAATTTTATTTCATGTTCAAGTCTTTTGACTGTAGTCCAACTGGGGCCCCTTTAACAACTGCTAACAGAGATGGGGTCGCCTACACTAGATCTAGGCAATTAAGCCTCTTGTGGTGGCCTTAAGCGGGTGCCGCGCGAACGAAAAACGTCGCTACTGCGCAAGCCATTAGGCTGCGCAGAACCATTAGGCGATTATGAAAAAAGATGAAAGTCTTAATATATTCATATTTATATTTTTATAAAAAAAATAAGAAGGGGGTGACCTCCGAAATGTAAATGTAAATATTGTCATGTGAGAATTATTGTTTAAGACGTAAAAATTACAAAGTTTTCGAAAAAAAATGTTTTTAGATATCATTATAATTTTTATGTTTCATATGTATCTGTTTCGAATTTCAACAAGGGGACGATCTTGTTTAAGGATCGACCTAAACTATACAAATACTTTTGATGTATTAAATTAATTCAGCGCATAGTACTAGTGATTTGAAAACACGTCAATTTTCACAATTTCGTGCAGTACCGGTTAATCTGCCCTGGCTGAGACACGTAGCGGTGTATTTGCGCTGCGACGACGCAGTGCAGGAACCATTTGAGCGACAGGCGACGATCGAAGCGTCCGTGTGGCGTCGCCGTAAAATTGACGAAACTATGAACGCCTCTTGAAGTGGAACCCGATATAACAGAGTGCATAAAAACACGTCAACTCGTCTCCATATTAGCGCTTAGCTCGTTCGTGTAGCTGGTTCCTAAAGCGACAACTCCGTGTGTAATATCGTTCCGGTGACGATATCGCCGTCACACTTCATTCAATAATATCGACTACGTAGAGGCGTATCAAATTTTTCTAACATAATTATTACAAACATACTGAAGGTCTTTTATTTAAATAATATTGTTTTGCGTCATATGTTTGTATTTCGTTTTGTACATTATATTATGTTATGGACTAAGTTCACTGAAGAAAATATAGGCACAGTTTGAAATATGCCCAATATGAGAGGGCAATATGTTAACAACTATTGGATTAATCAAAATGTCCGGGCATTATTATAATGCTACTTACCTATAGGGAAGTCTGTATTTTATCAATTATTTCTATTTCTAAAGTACGCAGTTTCATAAATTATTTGCTAAATAAAATATAATATATTCGAACTTCACCATATCAAAAATCGGACTCATAAATACTTTATATACTGTAAATAACTTTAATTCAGGAGTTTAAATTGCATTAAGTTTGAAAACGATTAATTCGCTTAACTTAAAAATGTATATGTATTTACAAATCAATCAAAATGGGCATCGTGCTCCAAAAGTGGGCTGCATTACCGACTCGAATGGCAATGCTAATACGGTGAGCCGGGTATCTTCCAGCCCTTTGTTCAGCAGATACCTCGAACGTTGTTTTTAGCCACGATTTAGGAAGCTTATGTGCTGAATGGACTCAATTTTCTACCACAAAAGGTTCCACACATTGCTCCGATACCTACATATTAAGGTCTTTTGGGGGTTTCTGCTCCTGTTGTGACTGTATCAGCCTTTGACTTGTGCTGGAGATGAGATGGCAACCTTGTGTCGACGCAAGTAGGATCTCACGACAACAATCGCCGCAATTTCCATGTCACTAGAGTCATTTGGTCAATCAATCAGCTTAGGCTATAGTAAGAGTCAATCTCTTACCGTAATCTTGGAAATTTTATGATTTACTTACTTTGGAGCATTCATTCTCGCAACCCGAGCAAATTGTATTTCTTCAATCAGATCCCTAAAGTCTCAATAATCATAATGTCCAGACTAGTGTGATTAGTAAATTATTATCAAATACTTCTCCCTTAGTAGTCGTCATTTATAATGCCCGAACATTATGAAAAATGCCTCCATTTCTACTAAAGAGCCTGGCTCTTGTCGGTGTAGTGATTTCCAATAAAAAGTAAGTTAAACATGAACACATATAAGTAAATCAAAGAATTAGTTGAGGATAGGGAAATTTGGAAATCACTCCATTTACTACTTGGCCCATAACATACATATACGTCCATATATTTTGTATTGTATATGGCTGTATAAGACTATATTTGATAAAATATCAACTCATTACTACTACACACTGCATAATAGTTACACAAATCATCGAATAAGCGATCACAAAGCTTATTATTACAGAGTTCATAGGTGGGAGGAAAGCCAACGTAAATTGGCTATGTGTGTTGTGGGTTAATAGTAAATTAGACATTAATGTAATGTCTCATTTACCATTTGCCGTTCTTTCTGTACAATGTACTTTTGTCAGTTGAAGAAATCTTGTGTCGTTACTCAAATTTAGTAATATGTTAACTAGAAATACCACATACTTACGCTGTCAGTACAGCGAAAGACGCACAAAAAAGGTGATTAATAAGTAGGCGAATCGCAAGTAGGGCAGTCTTAACCATACACGGCATCAGCGTGCGAAAAATTAGCCCACACCTGCTGACAACGTCCTATCAATCTGAATCTTCCGACGCACGGTTATGATCACTCTTAAGACGGCCCTGGGTTAAGACGGTCCCGGGCCTGGGTTAAGACAGCACCGGGCCGGGGTTAAGATGGTCCCGGGCCCGGGTTAAGACAGCACCGGGCCCGGGTTAAGACAACGCCGGGCCCGGGTTAAGGCGGCCCTGATCCGGGTTAAGACAGCTCCGGGTCCGGGTTAAGACGGGCCCGGGCTAAGACGGTCCCGGACTCGGGTTAAGACAGCGCCGAGCCCGGGTTAAGACAATGCCGGGCCCGGGTTAAGACAGCGCCGGATCCGGGTTAAGACGGCCCCGGGCGCAGGCTAGCGTGGTGTGGCAATAAGTTGGTGTGCAGGCGGTGTGTGCGCCGGTGTTCCCGCTGTTGGAGATGAAGCCGCCGCTGGTGGGCGCGCTGCCCCCGCACCACCTGCTGCCGGCGCCGCTGCACGAACACCACCTTGTGAGTGCGGGCCACACTCCTCATAGAGATCCGACCCCGCCAAACACCGCCGTACTATCGCGACACTTTCGTTACCCATTCAGGGCGACTATGGGAGCGGAGCGAGGTAAAAATCGGCCGATAGAATTTCAGAGCGAAAATGATTTTTTTTCTATTGTTGGATTTTTACATCGCTTACCGCTCCGGTGGTGGCACCCTAATTGTACTCTGCCGTCTCCTACTCTTTATAACTCTGTGCTTCACGAGCCATGAGAATATCCAAATACTTATTCTGACCCCATCTACCGCCACAATTTCTATGTATTCTGCCTTGTCATTTACTTAGTAGTCTATAATCAGACGGACTCTTTTTATTCCCTCATTATACCTCCTGTGCTCTTGTATAATTCAATTTCAAATACATGCAATCGTTAACCGACTTTAAAAAGGAGGTTCTCAATTCGGTTGTAATATTTGTTACCTCATAACTCCGTCATTTATGAACCGATTTATAGATTGGTCCCATTTAAATTTCATCAAAATCGGGTCAGACGGTTTTTTTTTTTATATAAAACATTAGTTTCTAAATAATGTAAAATGAAACCTAAAAATTCATTATTACTTGTCATTGAAGACACAAGTTTTAACATTAAAAAATATGATACCATATAAAAACTAGATGTGACAAACACATGTGTCGCAGATTGCATATGATGTGTGTCAATAACCTTAGCGGTATCGACGACCGACACATTTCCGTGTTCACGACGAGTGTCGTACCCGTTTCTCGTTTCACTTGAACTGGCAACCGACCTGCCCACTTTGAAGTCTATTATAGTTCCTTAGTAAAAGTATTGAATTATGCTCGATTCTATGACAAATACATTTGAAAATTCCCCCTTTCTTAGCATTGATATGTCCTGCTCTTCTTGTCCATTGCATTCCAAATATATATGTAGTCTTCTACAGATTCCATAAGTTATAGAATAAACTTTTTGTATGATAGTTTTTGATTTTGTTTACGATAAACTTCCATGAAAAATAAGTGCGGTATCTTATCCCATTATTTGCATTATCCTTTAAATAATGTAAGAATATTACATATAATCAAGTATTACAATTTCCCTATTAGGTATGAGCAATTGAATTACTCAATCTCTATGAGGTTTTGTGGAATTCCGAGTGAAATAATGTGATTGGTGCTGCCCCAGATTCCTATAAAGTGGTTTGAATGTGTGATGTCGAAACCCCCAGTAGCGGATATTATAACAAGTAATGTAAATACTTAGAAATATACCTGTACTCGTAGACCATGGGTTATGTGGAATGTAGGAATGATTACATTTATTTTGCTCAGTAATTCCCTTCGCTTGAAACTATTATTTCTCGTTATTATTCTTTTGCACGATCCCCTTTCGTAGTTGGATCCCCAGTATCATAATTAGAGATCGAATATTCGGATGCATATTTACCTTAAGTTCAAAAGTTGGCTACTATGGAAAGAACATATAATAAAAAAAAAAAAAACTTTATTACAAATTTAAGTGTATGGAGTGAGATGTAATAAAGCGAGTTTGACATAAATGACAGTATCCCAGTTTCAAAGGACTCCTTTTCTCTATTTTTAATGTCACTGATTTTCGACCTATCAAGGGATATAATTATTTGGAAAGTGTGCGAGTAAAGCGATTAACTATACCTAAATAATATACGGGAATGTACGATAAACACAACAGAATTTTATTAATGATAAAAATATTTCGATCGAGGGAATTAAATGGGCGAAAATCTGCGGAATCATGTCAATAGGCGATGCCGCTAGCCCACCAAAATGCTAAATGTGGCCATAAGGTTTTATAGACCTAGACTCTGTCTACCCCGCAAGGGAAAATGACTGTGGTACAATGTATGTATAAAATATTTTAAGAAGCCGCTTTCGTCTTTTATGACTCAAAATTAACTTTAGGTACCCAAATATGCATCCGATTACCCGATCTACAATCATAATATATCCGAATATTTCGATCCATTAGCGTTAGAAATTGATAATAATTTTAGCACATCGATATGTATTATAGACGGTATGTGTATAGAGGAACACAGTTGAAGCTTTATCTGTTTGTTTTCTGGCATTGCCGAGATACGAGCCTCGCCAAACATAATTAAATCACAGAACACAACGACGCCGAAAGATTACAACCCGTAATTGCACCTCTCCTTATTTTGCCTCTGCCTTGTCTATTCCAATATTGTGTTATTTTTTTTTATTTATCAATTAATAAAATTTAACCACGGAAGCGCATGGCTTAACGTGACATAAGTCATTTTAGAGATCATCGATATTTTGCCTATTCCTCTTTAGACGGTGCGTATTGGGCAGCACCACTCAAAGAACTCACAATGTGGATTGGAAATTTGTATCGGAAATGTTCTAAGAAAATTCGCAGATATTTTTTTACACATCCATTATACCCGGATTCTTACTTCCTTAGTATGTTTAATTTAATCGTTAATTGTAAGTTCATTTGTATTTAAATTAAGCATACTTTGGAATTTTGCGAATTTTCTTTGATTTACTAATGAATTTATAAATCTAGTTTCTACCCAGGTTACCCTATCCAGCGATCCCATCCCGGCTATGTCAGAGAAGATGAAAACAAGCAGCTGGAGCTATATTTACTAAATTATTTATATTTGTTACGTTATACTATAGCATGGTGAAGTTTTTAGCGTTTTGGAAATGTTCAAATCTACAAAAGTAACGTATGTAAGCATTGTTCGTTTATGCCAAGTCGGTTTATTTTAGATGGGAGGACTGGCGAAGTCACCGTTGGCCGGACTGGCGGCTTTGGGACTCGGAGGCTTGGGACCGGCTAACACAGGTGGATTGAACCCAGCAGGTATTTACACGTTATTGAGTACTAGCTTTCGCCCGCGGCTCCGCCCGCCTTATCATCGATCCCTCGGGAATAGTTTTTTCCGGGATAAAAGGACATAGGCTACCCTATGTCCTTTTTCGTACTCCAGAGAACTTGTATGCAAAATTTCATGATGATCGGTTCAGTAGTTACGGCGTGAAAGCGTAACAAATAATCAAACAAACAAACTCACTTTCGCATTTATAATATTAGTAAGGATACTCTTCGCCCAATAGGCTTTCCTCGGTCAAAATAATAATAATTAGTTCGCTAACTATCTAGCAAAAAATATTAGACATTTATTTTTCCTTTTTTTTTAAGTAGAGTTTGAGTGAGTTTGTCGTCTATATTGCCTGATGGGAAGCAACAATGAGGTCTAGGGTGGTACACGCAAACTCAAATAATGCCTATTCACTTCTGCCTTGAAAATCCGTCAATTGAATTATAAAAAATAATGATAATAAGAAACCGCGTCAGTTTTTTTTTTAAGAAGAATTTAAGTGAGAGGAAGTAATATCTTCTCTTTCTACCGCGCGGAGTTTTCACTTCAGTTTTTATTTTATATGAAATATTATTGTATGTGACTGTGTATCTAGTTTTTTATACTTGATGTAAGCCTGTGGTGCACTTTCGGTATATTAACGGTATGTTTGACAGCCGCCCTAGCAGCTCTGGCCGGTTCGCAACTTCGCACGTCGTCGGCTACACGCAACCAGCCCGCCACTAACCAGCAGTCGCACGAGATGACCGTGCCCAACGAACTCATCGGCTGCATCATTGGCAAGGTACAGTGATATTAATATTATTTTTCATCATTCAAGCTCTGAAAGGTTGTATTTTACTCCGGGTTGTAAGTTCGATTTACATCCTAAGGGAGGTAAGTAAATTTGAAAATCGAAGGCGGCCATGCGCCGGCTCCTATATTACTCGTATGGATGAATTTAGTTTTATTTTTAAAACAAGCGCACTGGCCACTACATTTATGGCTGAATGCGCCAAAACCGCAAGGCCATAAAAAAAGACAGGTTGGCGCGCAAAATTTTCTTGTTATAATTTTCATTGCAAATTGAAAAACAAAAAATGACGAGTGAAGATTCAGATTTGACGCCTGAATCGGTTAAAAAAGTGGCAAAAGCAGTCATAGAAAACTTATTACCTCTAATTACAAAGGAAAGATATTTAAACAATTTTGTTATAACAGTTTTTTCTTATTTCCTCGCTATCATGATGAAAAGTAGAGTGTTCAACTCGAAGAGTTAAGAGAGAAAATGATATTTTTATATATATTAAACAAAGCACGTCTCGTACGTGATAGATAACACATACATACGTATGTGTGTGCCGATACCTGCTTGTTCATTGAAAAGGCGTTCCGGACGGAACGTACCCGAGCAGCGGTCGGCGCTTATGACTCTGTATTCTAAATTAGGAAGTAGGTTGTGATAGATAACACATAACGTATGTGTGTGTTCCGATACCTGCTTGTCCATTAGAAAGGTGTTCCGTAACGTAACGTTACGTAACTCGTAACGACCGAGCTCAGTGGCGTGCCATGGTGGGCTAGACCTATGTCCAGCAGTGGACGAGTGTAGGTTGATAATGATGATAACATTTCGGCATTTCCCTTCCACTGCAATCTTGCACCCCAAACAAGTCTTGCTTTCAAAAAGGGGTCCTCTGCAAAAAAAGACAACCTCTGGGTTAGAGAATAGTGCATACGTCGTTAACTTTGTATCCCTTTTCGGCAATCCTTTGACTGAAGGAGACAATTTACTGTTTATTAATTAATCACGAAATGTCGGAATGAAGTTATAAGCGTTGCGGCCAAATACCCATTACTATCTTGTACACAATCACTTTATCTTATGACTTAAGCTCTGTTTATCCCGTAAGGAATAAAAAAGGTGATTATAATGTATTCTTTTTATTAGGGTGGCACCAAGATCGCAGAAATTCGCCAAATCTCAGGCGCCATGATCAGGATATCCAACTGTGAGGAGCGCGAAGGTGGCAGCACTGACCGCACCATCACCATCTCGGGGAACCCTGACTCCGTGGCCCTCGCGCAGTATCTCATCAACATGAGGTGAGTGAGACACATCTGTATTATAACTCCCAAGCCTCGTCGCATGAGCCACCGGCGTTGACCACAAAACACTGAAAATGAGGGCTATCGTGTGACAATTATCCGCTAGAGGCGCTTGTGTAGCGTGAGGTATCCGAAATGACATTTAAAGATGGTATAACGTGTTTTCCTTTATATGATACCCAGCTATTATTTTTGCCCACAAAACCCCCTGTATACTAAAGTATATCAAAATTGTTAGCCATTTTTTTCCGAAATGAAAACTTCTTTAGCAGCGTTATTCCTTTTTAAGAGCCCGCCATATGCCAGGCGGCGTGGCGATACAAACGCGGATGGTCTAAACGCGTTGGCTACTTTGGATATTTTCGTTTTTTAGGAATATTCAAGGGTTATTCGAAAAAGAAAAACATATGATGGCTGCCTTATCTGTAATGCAATAATAATCAAAAGTTTCAAGGTTAATTTTAATGTATTTGGTGAATAATACTATATACCGAGTAAATTAGACGTGATTTGGAGGCAACTTTGCAATTTTTTTCTATCGAGAAAATTTAACGCAATCGTGTTTTTGAGTCATATAGTTACCAGAGTTAGTCCTGAACTTTGCTGCATTTTTATTTCAACTTGAGTATTTAATTATTATTGATATAACAGTCAATCATGCAAAGCAGTGTGAGGTAGTATGGACCCTTAATCTTTTTTCTTTAGCAGCGTTGTGCACTTTTGTGATGGGTAAAAAATGTTAAACTCGCGTCAGAACACGTGACCTGAGACCGCCGTAAAGACGAGTTTTCACTTTTCCCGGCACACCCGGAGTGCAACCCGTTTTTTTTATTTTTTATAAATATTTACATATATACAAGAATCACTTGTTAAGTTATAAGGTAAAATGTATGAAGAAAAAGGCATTAAGTATGACTGAAATGAACTTTGACTAAAAACTTTTTCGGAACCTTACTCGACAGTGGCGCCAACTAGCGGGTAAAATAACGGTAGCCCTCATTGAAGCGACTTGGAAGAAACGCGCAACAACCGCTCGTGACTGGCTGTTGACACCAGAAGACAGCAGTCATTATATACTTTAGCGTATTAGGTGGGAAAAGTGAAGAGTCTGCCTTTCGTAGTCAAGGCGACTGCAGGTACGAGTAGCGACGATTTGTGTGGTGATCACCAAATTTGTACGTTTCAAAATGGTTTTCCGCAGCTAAGTGGCGATGTTATGTGTTTAACGCCAGTGGCCCATAAGCGGCAATACTAATAGGTCCCCATCAGGACCGTGGATGATTGAGAATAACTCCACCCAAGCCCTACCCAGTAGAAACTTGAGGCTTCTACTACTAAATCACTCCATCATAAATTCCTCCGTCTCCATCCGTCCAAAGGAGAATTATTTTGCCCATTCTTGTCCATTTATAATGCCTAGTCCATAGAATACATTTATTTGATATCCCGTGAACTTCCTTTGTATGTCTTCACCTATTGGGTCGCTTCGAAGTCGAAATATTTTTTTTTATTTATAGTGCCTGACCAGAGATGAAAAAAAAAACTTGAAAAGCTTGATATGATAATAAAAATATCGCTTAATTTGCGTTTTTAAATGTCAACGAACGATTAGGAATGGCAATTTTTGCATATTTACAATTCTGGTTGTTGTTTATCTTATTGTAAAAAATACATAAATTTTTTTAAATAATTTTAGTGAGGAATTTATTAAATTATTTTTATAGAAAGATTTATAATTTCTCTATATTACGAACGTTCTAAGAAAAACAAAATTGCTACATATTATTCGCATATACAGGCTGGCTGGTTGAACAATTTGCATATTCAAGGACACGATAGTTTATGGTCTTAGTTAATGATGAGACAAAAATAAAACAAAAAATATCAATAAACTACACAGACAAAATATATTTGAACGAATGTGCTATAACACTCGAAAAGTGTGGACACCGCGCGGCCTCACGCATCGACCGCGGTGCGCGGTGTATAAAGTAGGAAGGCCATGTGTCTGTAGTATGCATGCCCGGTGAAGTAGCGAAAGCTCACTTGGAGGTAGCTACATAGTCATTTAAAAAAATAAAGTTTTGTATTCCATTAGGGATTCTAATTCCCAGTTTTTAATACAGCTAGGAGGTTCAAAATCACGTAGTATATGATAAATGTAAAACGTTTAAAGTAATGATTACTGTTGAAAATAAATTAACTACGATCGTAAACATATCGTCTTGATTTAAAAAAAAAAAACAACCTTTGTATAATAAAATCCAATAGCGCTGATACGTAAAATTTATATAACTTAATAAAAATAATAATAAATTTATTAATTACTAGCGGTCCCCCCGGCTTCGCACGGGTAGATATAGGTATTTAATTATATAGCCTATGTTCATCGGGAATAATATAGGATTGTAATATTAAAAAAAAAAAACAAATCAGTCTAGTCTTTTCGGAGCCTATACGCAAACGTAAATAAACAATCAAATATTTTTCTCCTTATAATATTACTCTCCTCTAGCTGCTCTGGCCAAGTATGGCTCTAGTAGTACAGAGAGGGTCGTGCTCCTGTAGTGGAGACTAAAAAGACCTGATGATGATGATGATGAATATTACTGTAAGGTTACTTAGCCCGCCAAATTCACTATTGCATTCAAAACCCTCCACTAAACATTTGGCGGATTCAATGCTTCAGACCGCGTGGCGTGCAGCGGCGCGACGAAAACTTTCGAGCATTATAGTGGGAAAAAATAAACTGCTAGACTTATCAACATTGCAATGGAATCAGAATATCTTAAATTTCTGATTTGAATAACTTTCTCTGGCAAGTGGTAATACACAGTGATCATTAAGAATATTAATTTAAAAAATATATATGTTAAAAAGTTTTATAAAAATACTAGCTATCGCCCGTAGTTTCGACCGCGTTAAAGTCGTTCCCTCGTGAACAGTACTTTTCCGGGATGAAAGATAGCCTATGTCCTTCTTCGTACTCCAGAGAATTTGTATGCAAATTTTCATGATGATCGGTTTAGTAATAACGGCATAATAAACAAACAAATTCACTTACGCAATTATAAAATTAGGATTATTAGGTCGCAGACCTAATAAAAAGATATTACCCCAATCTCTGTTCAGCACTAAACTCGTGTAACAATCGCGTTCCCGCTTCGAAAAGGCCCATCATGTCGCCTGGCCCTTTACAACATTCCTATCCCGCTCCCGCAGTGTGGAGCTCCAGAAGGCGAATCTGGAGGGTAGCTCCTCCGGCGGTACGGGCGGGTCATCTGGCGCCAGCCCGCTGGCGTCCGCCATCCCCCTGGCGCAACTGCTCAGCAAGACCAACGCGCTCGGAGCGCTCAGCTCGCTCTCGGCGCTCGGCGGCCTCACAGACCTGCTCAGCGCCAACTCCTCCCCGCCCGTGCAGACCACGGGCGTGCACAGAAACCATAAGTCGTTCAATCGCCGCCAGGACGACGACATGCCGACCAAGTCCTCCAAAGAGAGGAACAAGTACAACCCGTACTAGACGCGCCGCGCCGGCCGCTCGGGACGCGCGTAGATTTAGAGGGAATAGATGACGCTAGTTCACCGGTGTCTCGACCAATCGTGTGCTCGCTAGGCTTTCAGCTTTGTTAGTCATTTATTTTAAATATTTAAGAACACAATCTAATCAACACAAGGGCGTTGACGATTGACTTTAAAACCATAAAAACTCTGTAAAACGCTCCAATTGATAAAACGTCTCACCGCTCTGAATCCTTTGAAATTGATTTTTTTTTCTCTAATTTCCCGGTTGAAGCGCGAGTAGGTACTTGTCGGCCATGTTGCGTGGTGACTACGTACACCCGCGCGCGTTTGAACCGTCGTACCGAGCTTTGAGGCGTTTTGCCAACTGGGGCATTTTACAGAGTTTTACTATATGTGATATGCTAAAACACATACAATATATTAAAAGTACGTGTCTATTTTCTCTAAGTCTGTGGGAACGCGGCTTGTGGCTCGTTGGCGGTTCAACCGTTCGGACTGAATGTATCCAAAGATCTAGAACGATCGACGAGTTGACCTCGCGTAGTTTCGGTCGTCTTATTCTAGGATGCAAAATGTATCCGTGTTAGGTTTTAAGATTTAATTTTCTTAATAAGTGATAATAATTTATTTGTGACTATCTTCAAAAATAAATCACTGTAGTAGCACCTAACTTTTTCTTTGTTGTTACTATAAAATCATGTACCGCTTGGTATAAATATATTTTGATTAAGTATACAAAAATAATCTCGTCGCACTGAAATATTGATTAGGAAAGGCAAGCGACATTTAGATAGCGGAGTTGAGAAACGTTTAAAGGAATAATAATTTAACAATCATTTTGATCACTAAATGTCACATGTCTGATAAATTAAAAAGATATAAACAAATTAATCATACCACGTTGACTACTATAGAATTGAAAACATATTTTGCTATAATGAACATCAAAAATAAACAGTAGGTATTTACATAAAATTACCTGGCAATATAACTTGGATATTTCATTATAAATATTGAATTATCTCTTTCCAAGCTGGGCAGCATTTTATGATTAAATTATACATCCGTATTTTAGTTTTTAATCTTTAACAACTTTAACACGACTGCCAAAAAATAGTGTATTGTTTTTCGAAATATGTAGCTATGTATGAGTTGATTTATTCCGCCACAACTTTTCAATGCCACAGAAAATTTTGACGTATGTGACATCGTCAGATTCCTTCCCGAATGACATAGGCTATATTTGTTTGCAAAGGCAGGCGTGTTTTTATGTTTGTTATCTGATGTTTTCCTTTATCAAAGATGTTTTTCTGCTCTATTTATTAGCTGAAAGAGAGTAGCATACGTCGTTCATACATCAGATTATTTAGAATACATGAACTTTGAAATCGGTAATGAATGCCGAAGTAATTTATTAATTGTTTGAAGGATTGTTTAATATTTTAGTTTTTATCGTTAGACTAACACCCGTATTGCTAGTAGTTTGCTTAATTCGATCAAACTTTCCTCCAATCAAATGCATCCGGAGGAGGTTTAGTGTCTTAATGCATAATTTTTATGGCATAAAAAATATATAATATGATTGGTATAAAAATATTTCGGTCAAAATTTGTTACGCACATTAATTTGTATGAAAAGTTATACCAAACAAACTTTATGCTAATTATTTATTGCTAAAAAAATCGTTATGCGTTCAGACACCAAGCCATCGGAGGACACCTCAATTGAACAGTTGTTTTCGCACTTCAATTGAGTATATGTGACATATGTCACGAGTCGAAGGACGTTATAAAAACATAGTTTATCTTAAAATTACTGAGGTTGATTCAAAGCGAGGAAGCTTAAATAAAATGATTTAGAATACGGGTGTTATTAAGTGGAGTGTGGAAATCAGGCAATTACATTACATAAATTATAATATAATATTCAGTAGACGAGATGGTTAAAAATAAAACTAAAAAAATATATAACTGACTGATAAAATTGAAAGCCCTAATAAAGCGACAAAATTGTGAAATTAATACGACTAATGGTAACTAGGGATCGTGACAATAGTAGAAATACGTAGAAGCTTGAAAGCTGTAGAATATACAGAGTGCTTCGCGGTAACATATGGACAGAGGGTGGTTTCAACTGATGAGTATCTGTAAGAAACTTAAGCACTATAAAATTCGTTATGTACAGCCAAGCGTCAAAACTGGAGTCATATTTTTTAATACTAATTGTATGAGAAATTATGATTCCACTTTTGATGCTAGACTGTAAGATATTACATTTTATTGCATTTGGTCGAATTCGCTCCATAATACTATGGACTGAAAAATCTGTCGTTCGGTATTTGTGTTATTATACCAAGGAGGTGATAAAATGTTAATTAAATTTGTCAAGACCCTGTTTCCTAGAGACCCGGATGGCATTATATAAGGTACATTTAAATTAAGCGCAAATATTTTCAGGGCGTGCACCCACAAGCTAGAAAAATGTTATAGAAGCAAATTTAAAAATACACACGCTACTTGTCGAGATATCTTGACTGGAACATTTAGAGTAACAGACATAAAAACACCCTGTGTACAAAAAAACACTATCTTGGCGTACAACTTTTTACTATTCTATATTCCCAGAAACTATTCTACAGTCCCGGGACATTCAAAAGAAAATAAATGGGTATCTCTTGAATAAATGTAACATTCTCGTCTTCATCGAGACAAATGCCTACTTCAATACTTAGTAACTAAAAACAGCTGATTTACTTTTATATAAAACAAAAAATTATTTTGTTTGAAAAATAAAAACTAGCGTGTCGATTTCTTCAAATTTGCTACTAAAGCATTTCTTTGACCTGTGAGGGCCAGCCCTTAAAATATTTGCGCATAATTTAAATGTACCTTATATAATGCCATGCAGTTTTCAAAGGGTTTTAAATCAAATACATAAATATAAAACTGTGCCTCTTGAAAAAAAAACAGTGTTTAAACTGGCCGTTCGTAAAAAGCCGAATAAAATTTAATCGCCTTATCAGTTGAAATTGCCCTGTTGATGTGTTTTAATATTGAAATACAGGGTTTCTATCGAAAACATCAAGCCGTACTTCAGCCCAGTAGTTGTAGAAGCTTTATTTAAGTCAATAGGCTGATAATAGCTTAATAATAAATAGACATTTAGTAAATTAGTACTACAGGTTTTCTTGTTTTGTCAACCACGCCGTAGTAAATTGGCATAATGGTTACGTGGGCATTATACAATGAATAAAAATTTCAAATAAGTTTATACAGAAACTAAATGTTAACTTGTTTTGTGGGCTGTATTTTGGCATTGGTTAATTAATTAGCATTTTAACTGTGTAACCGAGCTTTTCTTCGTTAGTTAAATAATCGCTAGTTAACCATATAAACCAATTGTCATTACTTAGAATTGTCATCCCTTATAATGACAAAAGTCGAACCAACTTGTAAAATCTTCATAAAAGGACTAGGTCCGTATTGCAATATTTGTTTGAGATATATAGATTAACAAGCATTGCAAGTTAAATGAAGCTTGCAAGAGATAAGATATGATGATTTTATTTTATATCGACTGATGTTAGACTGAACACTGAAATCTGTATTACTATTGACGGCAATAACGACGTCGCATATAATGAAGTATCGTTTGATGACTACTGATAACTCTGTATGTAAAGTTTTAAATCGGATTATTATGAATTAGTATTTCACTACTCTAAAGATAGATATTTGTAAGTATAGATTTAGTGGTTTAACCAACATTATTTCTTTGGGTTTGGTCGTGTTATAGACTTTTTGCAACGTTTTAATCATAATCACCAGTCATGTTTCTTGTAACATGCGTGCGATTTTAAAATAGGCTTATTTGATTAGTGCGTGCTTCACTCGAGCAAGGCGCCAATTTTTTATGAAAACGATAAATATAAAATTTGTGTTATTCATTAGTTTTTTAGTACCATGCTACGCGACACTTGGCGGGATACGAACAAAATTATTTACGACCCCTTGGAAATATCTGCACACCTGACTTATTGACGTTATAACCAGGAGTACTATTTTTGAACGAGTGCCTACACAAGATGAGCAATTTATCCGTACAAATATCATGCGGTTTTAAGCGGTCGCCCGTTCGAAAATAGAACTCCAACTAGGGTTGCCAGGACTTTAAAGTGAATAGCCGCTGCTGTGTCAGCAGCTAGCTTAGCCGGTCATTTGGGTATAAAGACCCGAGGCCCCTAAATTTTGCAGTCTCAGTATAGCATCTCCCCAAATCGAAATTAGACTTTACTTTCGCCCAGCGCTCCTCGGGGCTGTATTTTTTGTGGGGTTTCTTACCATTATACTGTCATATATTCTTAAAAAGAAATGGTCTGGCTTTCCGACGCCTGGCAACCCTAACTTCAGCACATATAATTTTCAGCGTACGTACAGTCAGCCAAGGAGATACCTGACCCCGCCATCTACCTATATCCTGACTTTTCTCTTAAACTAAAAGTAATATTAACATGAAAATATCCTGACTTTTCTCTTAAACTAAAAGTAATATTAACATGAAAATGTATATTCAGGACGTCTAAATTAAAATCTTTTTGAATATATATTTTCATATTAATATTATTTTCTATTAAGGAGAAAATTCAAGATATAGGTAGATGGCGGGGTATTTGGCTGACTGTACGTCAATATCTCGAAATTTTCTATACAACTTGCTGCTCAATTGTGTCAATAAATCAGGAGCAAATATATCCTACGGGTTTTAAGTACGCATAAAGTTTAACTTTAAGCGACAACAACCGGTGACAGCGACACATACAAAATTGTATAATCTCAACGTGGCGAAACGCATGTTAAATCAACAAAGGAAAATTATATGCATTAGTAAGCATGAATTATATACATTAGTTAAGTTTCATATTTTAATGGAATAAACAAAAAGATCGAGTCGGCTGACGACGGACGTCACTGCTGCCACTACGCTGTTGAAATATGAAATTTATGTCATGTAAATAAGGTCCAATTTCTTTTGCTGTCAATGCAAGGCGGAGCAAATGTGTGCTCCACATACTGGAAATCGTCCTATACGTCAATTAATCCAGATATTACGTAAGCAGCGAATGGGGGTGGGGGTTCTGGGCTAGGCTTATTTTTACTGACATGGGGGGTGGTCGGTTGCACGGTGATGACATCAGCAACATTTTGCAAAATAAATAAACATATTTTGTGTAAATTATACCATATTTACATACGCTTGGGGGGAGGGGGGAGGAGCTTAACTTACTTTTGCTGAGGGGGGTTAAAAATATAAAAATAGCTAATATATTGCTTACGTAATATTTGAACGGTGATGCGTTTTAAATTAGAATCATAATGGTTCTCCTAACCACCCAAAAATTACAGGTGTTCTAAGTACGTTATCAAACATAAAATCGCACCCTTGTTAACACGGCACGAGGTTTTTAATTCATAATTTAATTTACTATGTTTGCCACTTCCTAGATATTTCTCGGTATACTTAAGTAGTTAGTCTCGAGAGTTTTGTAATGCATGGTTTTAGTAAAGTGAAGGCATAAAAACTGCATTTTTTGTTCCACAAAAAATAATCTTTCACGACACTGTATTGAAACATTGTGGTAACAATAACTGCGATTTTTGTGCCTGTACTTAAACAATATCGTTAAATAAATTAGTGCGAGTTAAAAAAATGAGGTCCAATCCAAACGACTCTTGTAGTTCCATAGCGGACATCATTTCGCTGCCAATACCATTTATTTGTATAAAAAATCATGTTAATTTTAAGATAAATGGACATTTTCGTATCGTTTCAGGAATTATATTACTCGCTAGAATCCTTAAGTAAAAATGTATTGTTTTAAAAGTACATAATAAATTGATAATTGTATGTCGTTTTTCATTACATACCTGCCATGCTAATTCTAATATTTACTTGCGTGAGTGCAGGCGATTATCGTAGTTACTAGGTTTACACGATAGCCTCCTCAAGAACCCGCCACTTTCCTGCCCACCCAGGCACAATCCCGTGTTACCTGAACGCCGAATTCTGCTCCACCGAGAACCTCATCCTACAGCTCACTGGATCATCCAATATCCCGGTAAGGTGATTCCTTTACGTTTTAATTTGTATCCTAGTAATCCACTATTGAAACTGGTCATTAAATGTCGAACTTTTTTACCTTCTATCCTCAGATTCCATGTCACTTACCCGCGTCAATTACATGTCAATTTTCTATTGCATTAATACTCAAAACATTTATTAAATATAGGTTTCTTTGAACACTTATTTACTGTCATATTTGACTTCTCAACGATTGTTGACGTTAATAATTTACTGGATAAATTGTAGAGTGCAGAAGAAGCAGCAACAAACTGCACAGCGCATTTTCTCCAAAAGACGTCAACTTAATTTTTAACTCGCGTTCTTGCCTAAGATCAACCAATGTGAGGTGACTCGAGAACAGTGAAATGAATGGGAATGTTATGTGTTCCAGGATCACGATGGAGACGGCTGGTCTGCAGCTGCCGGGGTATCACTACATCGCCCCGAACCACATCGTGAAGGCCCCGATCCATTGAATGGGGCTCCGCAGCCAGACTTCCAGTGGCGCGTACAAACTGTACAACGCTGAGCGCGCCTACTACATGCCGCCGCAATACGGGACTCTGGCTCCGATATATTTCTTCAAGTGAATATCGAGACCAAAAACTCGAGAGAGATGGGGAAGCAATTGGCAGATCACTAGATATCGTGCTGAAACGTATGTTTACATTTGTTACGAGTTTATAAGTATTTTAGATATTCTTATATTTATTCTCCACTGTATTAATTGATCGGAAAGAATAGGTAATCTTGCGATAATGAGGGGTGATATGCATATATCGGGAATATTGTATTGAAGTTTTAAAATGACTGACATTTTAAAAATTATCGATTCACCCGTGAGCGGCGAACGCGCTAAAATGACACCTAATGCACTTATTTAATCGCATTTACAATGTACTATTTTCAGCGTTCCCCGCTCAACGGGCTTTGAATTTATATCAAATTATGCATCAGGAGTTAGCTAAGCTGATCGAATTTACTATGGATTTAAGCGGTCGAATTATTCAATTATCTATTGAATTTGTTTTCCGTTATGATCAGTACTGACCACAAATAAATAAAATGTTCAAAATAAGTTTAATCGAGAGTCGGCGTACAGTAGGTGTAGATGCGTTGCGATCGACCTCGGCCCTGCTGACGTAGCGTAGAGTTAGCATAGCGAACAGAGTGAGAGGGTTAAAGACAATATTTGTAAATAAAGATAATCGTAATAACCTGGAAAATTAGGTATTACAGTAATAGTTGCGTCGCCTGAGGGCGACGCGGCGATACGAAACCGATGGGATCAAATCCTTTAAGAAACTTACATTAACGTGGACAGAGTGAAGCGAACATTCAGTAAACATTAAAGTCGTTATGATCACAAAAAAGACGTTAGGTGTATAAAAATAGTGTTGCTAAATGTGATAGTCTTCTAATTTATTTGACATTTGAATAATAAGATCTCTAACATATACTGTGAGCGCATCGGCTACTGGAAATTTTATATTGAGTAAATAATATTGGTCTAGGGATCAAAGCCAAAGATTGTTGAAGTTTGTTTAACATTAATAATGTTGTGGATTTATGCTAAATTATTCTGAGAGTAGTTAATGTTTAGTGAGGTAGGACAGTTTGTTTTAACTTATTTTATCACCCTCTCTGGACTGCTCATTGTATTTAGTATTAGATCAGAATTTAGATAGTCCTGTGGTAATCAACATATTTCTAAAAATCTTAAAAAAAATAGCTTAGGTATAAGTAGGGTAAGATAACTATAGGACCACTGTATTTGAAAGCTTACTCTTTCGAAGGTTTCGTTGAGCATAGATATGCTGTCTAGTGCCACTACCTACACATCGGTGTGCCAAATATCTGAATTTGTACTTGATATAATAAGGAACATTACTTGAATTATTGCGATGCATTTTAAACTCGGTAACTAATTATATTATCATTAAATATCAAGTTGATAGATATTACAAAGTGTAATGATACATTATCCACAGATAAATGACTAATTTTGCACCCTAGATGTGTAAGATTCACAATTAGACTTATAAAATAGTCGAAACATATCCCTATTACATATTTCCCCAAGTCTTCCCCTTTCATTATTTTTAATAATTGTAATGAATTTTAAAATAATGAATGTATGTGCCAAAGTTGTGTTAACACTTGCAAGTCTGTATTTGAATGGAGCAGCATGTAATGAAATTGAAAGATCTTATTTCGTCGGTGTGACGACGCGTAACTAGTCAAATTGTTCTGAAATTAAAGACAAAATATAATTAAAATTTATATAATTCTATGCTAGTCAAAATTATTTCAATTGGTAAATTTATGTTTTTGTAAAAAAATGTGAAAGTTTATTTATTTTTTGTGTTTGTACGAGTCAAAGTTATAACTATTTTTGTGTGGTCTCGCTTAAAAGTAAATTAGCAATAAAATTTTGATAAAATCAATTATTTATAGTCTAATGAATTGCAATTAAGACAATGTATAGAGCTTTGTAAATTAAGTACCACACAGGTATAAATAGAATTAATCTATAGATGTAACTGTGAACAGATTTTGAAAATGTAGTAAGTGACTAAAGAGAAGAGATTTAATAGCTGTGATTAAAGTTGGAGGCACTTTTGTGCGAAAAGCTACGTCAGGTAGAAGCTGTATATTCGTCGTGGGCATAGAGCAGGTAGTTGTATAGTGCACGCTTGTTTTAGACATGATAAAGACAGGGATGGGACATGCGCGGATTCGGAGTGAGCGATGCATGTTATATATTGCCGAAAAGCAATCAGAACGCAATACTTATCGAGGAGTATTATTCTCATTGGTGTCGTCACTACTTGTAAACTAGTACAATGCGACTTAATGCTGTAGTTAATTAATGCATAATTAATTTGTCACGTGTAGCTATTACGTTCAGTTATTTAGTCACGGCAATTATTATATAATCTTTATTATACTCATATTAGAATAGTTATTATGATTCAATATTGTTACTGTTATTTTGATTTGCTCAATTTTCTGAATGTTTATGTAAGCTAGGCTTCAAAATATTATTTAGTTTTGTTGGTTTTTTAGGAATAATTTATTATATTCGGAAAGTGTTTGTTACACATATCGTGTATTTTACGTTATTAATGTTTATTACTTATCCGAGTTATTGACATTTGAATCACATTCAATATAATGTTTTCAATTTCTTAAAAATCTCCGCACGTATATATTAGTAGATGAAGACTAAATTGAAATGACAGATCTGTGTAAAATAATAATCATGCACCTTCAATCAAGTATAAAAAACTAAATACGCAAACTGCGATAAAAAAGCGTCCTAACCAAATAAGCGACCCAAATGTTTTCCGTTTCAAATTGAATTATGAAATCCGAAAGCTGTCTACGGTCAGCTTTCGAAATTTGACTTTATGGCATGCACGTTAGATTGGATTTGCATTGACGTAAGTTTGTAACATAACAATACACTCCGATGCAGACTTAATGGCGGCTCAGATATTAGCTACGAGCGCAGATCGGCGCAGGTACAGGCGTGTGCACTACACGGTTTCAGTCTTCTTAGCGCATATGTGAATCTCTCTATTTTTCCACAAACGTTTTTTATGTGTGCCTTCCAGTTACAGTGTTTATCTACCACTATTCCTAGAAATTTTGTAAAATCTGTTTGTTTAAGCTTCTGATTCTCACAATGAATATTTAAATAGGGTAACGTAACTCTCTGACGCTATGTATGATGAAGTCGGGGAGAAGGAACGAGCGCGCAGGGGTATGCGCTGCCGCCCGCTCATGCTTTACCCCGCTGATACCTAAAATTGTGTACTGCCCATAGACTCGCGCGATGTTCCGACCCGCCAAAAAATTTGCATTCGAGTGTATCAGGTTAAGTAGTGTACTTTTTGATGTGAGTGTATCTAGATTTTTTATAATTGATTGAAGTCATGCAGAACTAAAGCATGACAGATGGAGTCTCGTAAATGGGTTATCCAGTTTCATCCTACTGACATGAGTAAACGCAAGACTTTCTATGACCACAAGCGTCATATTAAGTACGTATTTTATGATGTACAATCGTACATATAAGGTGACGAATAGTGAAATTAATGATTTAATTTGTTTTGTCAACTATTTATTAATGAATGTTAATTGAAAAAAAAAAACATTTTTAGGAATATTATTTTTTGAGAAGCTTCTTAAAGTTAGTATATCACGGATTTTTGTTTTGGTGGCTTGTTGGTTTACGTATCGTGTTATAAATTTATATTAGCCTTTATTGACAGGGTCCGACTGCGTTGTATAGTGTAATTAAATTCAATTTTAGCAAATATTATGATAATAGTATTTTTGTTTAGAATGTTCATGTTAGCACTTGAATTTGAGATAATGCACCATTTTCAACGATCCCTTTATTCAATTTTGTGGCTATTAGGATACAATTATTATACAATGTAACGCACGCGCGTTTTCTGTGCGTTTATTTGTTCATTAGTGCTCGTTCTCCCAGGCCGACGTTAGTGGTTCATTTCGCAACGCGTTAAAATCAATGTTTTCGAAACATTGGTTCGCTAGTATATCGCAGCATATACGTACGATTCATGCTACAAAATATAGCACCTTATCACATAATCTTTTTAATTCTGTAAGATTATGACGTGAACTCGAAATGTATCAAGGGTATTATTTCCGCAGTCGTGTTAAGTACAGATAAAATAAGTAGACATTTGCCTATTGTGTTATAAAAACTGTGCAAAACTACACTACTACAACTGCAAAGGGTGAAATGAGTATTCGCTTCCAGTCGGCCTGTGCGAAGCGATTTAAGAATATACATAATATAATGTTATTTTAACCAATTTAAGCAATATCAATCTAAATATTTTGTTATCATCGTAAATAATCTATATCCACATACAGGTTTGCGACGATTGGGTAAAAAGGGTTGTGTCATTTGTTATGCATATACAATATATTCGCTTTGGTCCCTCTAAGTACACTACAAATTATTAGAACTAAAACGTTCACCTTAATTGATAATGTAGTTAATCCAGGGTAACGTACGATACAGATTATTTCGGTATAAGTTCACATGTCGTACCTGTAGTTGAAATCAGTAATGCTTATAAATCTATATTCAAACTTTGTTTTAAGTCTCATTTATCCCAGTATTGGAACAAAAGGCATGTATAACATTACTTTATTATATTTACTGTCTTGAATCTTAGGGCATAGTCTACAAAGTATACGAAAGTGCCAAAATCAATGTATTGTAAAACTATTTGGCCAATTTTAAATGACGTATGTGTTGATGTAGGCTATGCCTAATTCTGTTATCAATAATCGTTTAGTATTAACGTTTATAGTAATTATTGACTGAGTATAGTTAAGAATAAATTATGCAAAAGGCAACAAAATCTCTGACTTGTGTTAAGTTACTGCTGCAATTTCAATAAGCATTTAATTTTGTACTCGCACCCCTAGCGTGCATTCACTGCGCAAAAGGAAAATTCACAAGTTATCACAGTGCCCTTATAAATGTGTTTACAGTTTCAGTAAATTTTGAAGTTTGGTGGCGGCAAGTGTCGCGTATGTTGTAGAAAATTACAGCGCGCGACGCGACAGTTATCGCGTTGTTATGTCATACAAAAGGCGCGACACCTGCTGCTAGCGATAACCTCAAAATTTACCTTTAGTGTTGCTTAAAACCTTACTTTTTGAGGCTACTTTAGGCTACTTAGCAAGCATAAGTTTTGTTTGCTACTCCGTGTATAATATACATTTTATCAGAGATTTATGCATTACATAAGCGATGTTACAAATAATCGTAACGGTGGAGGATGTATTGACTTCATACAAGCATGACATGCCATATAATTTTAATTATTGTGTAGAATATGAAGTCTATGTGTACAACAGTTTTGACAATATTATATGTGCCATTATCATCTTTATCAAAGCAATATGGCTGCAAATATCTTGCTTTCTCTGTAGTTTGTGTCGCTATGGCGCATGCTTGTGTGAATAAAGGTGTTCCCAAACAGCGGCGATTTGAATCATTCGATAAAGACTCAGCGTTATTGCGATGTCTATCCTTAGCACTTTTGGTATTAAGATCTTCGCGATCTCCCACAGTGCTAGGATATAACAACATTGTATTTTCATTTAGTTCTAGATAAAGAAACGTTAGGAAAGTTTTATATCCAGAATAAAACGCTTTGTAATATTGGGCGATGAAATAACAGTTATTTGACAAGGACTTGTAAGATATCGCAATAACGTATGTGAATTTATCCGCGAATATATTGTTGCTATATGGTGGAGCCTTAAAACGAGACGTCTCGATATTTTGTGTTCCACATCACAATTAAATGTTCACTCTTCATATCTTTAAAATATCAGTGTAATTGTCAACATATCTAATCGTTTTGTGAATTGAATTGATTAATGTTAATGATTATAAATGTTGTACTTACGGTTACAGTATACTGTCATTGAGGTTCATTTCAATATTAATGTTTGTTTTCTTATGTTAATTCAATAAAGTGTGTAAATGAAATGTTTGGTTTTATTTGACAGCATTACCTACCTTGGGGACTTGCAAAAAGCCGTGTCTAAAGGTGGGGTGAGTAAATAAAAAAAAGCCTTGCATATTGCTTGTAACAATTACCGTATGCCCGTTTGTTAATACGTCTTGTATGATGCAAGTCCTATCATCATACGGTCCCACATGATGATACACGGTAACCGTGGGGGGTATAGACCCCACCAAAATTCCTATTCCGCGCTGCAGACCTTAGTTTTTCGAAAAATACCAAGTATTTTTACTGTGGCATATTGTTCTCTCAAAATGTACTAAGATTTGTGTAGATAATGAATTATGTATTTGCAATCTTTTTCTTTTCGAAGGGGTGAGGATTTAATTCTCTGGCGATGATGATAGAAAATCTCTCGAAAGCATAAGCTCGAAAAATTGTTCTGGACCGATTTCACACAGTACAACATACAAAAACAAGCGAAATCTCCTCAGTCTCAAAAGATTCGCTATCATATGCATAGCATCACGGCCAATAGTTTTCCTTTTTTAGGGTTCCGTACCCAAAGGGTAAAAACCGGACCTTATTGTATGGCTCTGCTGTCTGTCACCATATTTCGTGTCATACCATAGAGATAATATAATCCTGCCGGAGTCATACCATAGAGATAATATAATCCTGACGTCATACTTTCTGGCGGTGACATGACATAATATGAAGTTCAACTTAATATCTAAAGCATAGAGATAATATAAAGGATATACGGAAAATGTACGACACAGTACGCTACATTAAAAAAAAGTACTATAAAGACTTCGCAGGAATTAAAAATCAAAATTTCACCGCCAGGAAGTATTATTTCTAGCGGGGGCTATATAATTAAATGAGTAGTAGTTCACTTTTAGACTTTGTTATGGGCCTAGATGAATGTACGAAAAGTGTACGTTCAATTTCTATTACATTTTGGGTAGTATTATAACTATACTCGTAGGTGTATGAATTTGTAAGTTAAACTATTTTTATAGATGATTTTTTTATTTTTAATTAAACTATTATGTACATCAGTAAATGACACTTACGAGTAATAGGCTTGGATTTTGATCGCGATACTTTTTTGCCCATAACATAAAATACTTTCCAGTTGTCGTTAAATTTGCAGTGTGCTCGATAATGTCCATCTCCACCGGGTAGGTACATACCTACCCGGTGGAGAATAACACTACAGAATAAGACATTCAAACTGTTATCTATCTGTAATTGAGTACATACTCAATTACAGATAGATAACAGTTTGAATGTCTTATTCTGTAGTGTAATTTGATTGAATTAATAATTACTTTTGTCAGTAAAAGGACTGACAGCTTTAGAATAATCTGCATCGTTTAGAGACGAAATTTTTTTTTTTAAATCTATGTTTAAGACCAAAGATCATAAAAGATTTGCCAATTCTAGTTCGAACCCCGCCCGCGTAGAATTTTATTTCTTAATTTTATAAGAGCATAGCTGTAGTTTATTAGTCAGTAGTGTTATTTTCGTGGCATTCAGCGATTAAGCTTCGTCCATATAGTGCAGGAAAAAAATTGATTTTAGTCTCATTTATCCAGAGCAAGTCTGATTTTTAAAACTCCAACATCTATACCTTCCTATTTTTAACCCTTTGACCGCGAACGTAGGATAAATCCAACAGATATTTTCATAGAAAATTTATGTCGGATTTATCCAACGTCAAAGGGTTAAATTATTGGTGTACCTACTGTATTGGTGTACCTAATATATTAAATGGTCCCTTTATTTTGATTATTAGAACTAAACAATATTTATGTACATCATATTAAAATATTTTGACTAGCTCCGTGGCGCAGCGGTCAACACGCCAGCCTGCGACACGGAGTGACCGGGTTCGATCCCCGGCTAGGTCAAGATGGAAAATGATCTTTTTCAGATTGGCCTGGGTCTTGGATGTGTATCTATATATGTATTTTGTTATAAAATATAGTATCGTTGAGTTAGTATCCCATAACACAAGTCTCAACTTACTTTGGGGCTAGCTCAATCTGTGTGATTTGTCCGTATATATTTATTTTATTTATTTATTTATTTATATTAATGGGACTATTTTCTTCACTCTCTTCTATTTTTTTTTCTCGAGGTTTTTCTGGAGTATATTATATTATTCATTTATTATATTAATACCTAAAGGAGGAAAATTTTATATTGAGCCAGCATAGTCATTATTAATTCGAACTGAAGAGTTTAAAGGACTCTTTCCTTGGCTCGGCTTGGTCATTGTTCGAAATTCACTCTTCATTCAAGCTCGTATCATCATTATCATCATCCCAGTCGTAAGAAGTCTACTGCTAGACAAAGGCCTCGCGCAAGGGTTTTTAGATCCGTGGGAGGATATTGCCATACTACCAAGCTTTGCAGTCGGGTTAACGAGCGCAATTTCTTTGGCTCTATTTGCTTCCGGCGCTGCTGTCCATCAGAAACATTTAGGCTGGGTAAGGCTAGGATTTTTTTGGATTTAGGAAGGGAATGAAGGTATTAGGATAATATTTACTCGGATAAATGGCGAAAAAGCAAGTAGCAGCTCGGGTGGCGGGTGCGCGTACCCGATTTCATACCTGCAACCACCGGACAGGCAGTTGCGGACCACACTCCTGACACAATTGCAAGAGCCCATAATAATAAAACTCCTACCTTCCCTGGCTCTGCTCCCGATTCTGGCAATGTTCTCGGGTACAGTACCTACTTATTTTCTGGGTGAAAGGTTTCTTTGTCCTTCTCGGAGTGTGCTGACAATGTCCTGAAAAATTTCAACATGACCGGTTCAGAAAAAAGCGTGACGTCATTTTTTAAACTATGGAAAAAAGGTAAATTCGAAACGTTTATTTAATATAGGTTTCTTTGAACACTTATTAATTGTCATATTTCACTTCTCAACAATGTTGACGCCAAAAATTTACTTATGGCTAAGTTTAATGCCGCTTCCAAAGCGGAGTGCAGAAGAAGCGGCAACAGACTGCACAGTGCATTTTCTCCAAAAGACGTCAACTCACAATTTTTGAAATATAATTAACTCACCCTCAAATGAATAGCCAGGGCCAGAATTCTTGGTAAGAACGTAGTTGAAACTTCGACAAGGAGACTCACACATCCAAATTTGTCAGGCCTTTAGAAGTTATTAGTAGAATTAAGAAATCTCTTCATTGAAACTATGCGAGATAGATAAATAGCAAATTACGGGTTACTCACGTACGAAGTCAGCTATAGGCCGACATGTTTCAACCTCATCCGAAGGTCATCAACCCCGAATTGTCAGAGTAAGAGTTAATATAAAGAAATCACTTACATACATGAACTCTGAAAACATTTATTCCTTTTTTTTGGGCAGTCGTATATACATAGGAAACAAAATTACACACATTTTTTATGACGACAACAACATAATATAAACCCCAAAGACATTACACTACTTTTTAATGCAGTCTGGTAAAAGACTGAACCTATTAATCCCGCATACAGGCAGGGTGACACAGGGCAGGCTCAGGCTTTGTAGCGGAGAATGTACAAACGGCGTAGGCTTCCTACGAATTTGTAGGCTTTGCTACATTTTGCTGTAGCTTTGGCGTAGCAATCACGAAAACGAATTTTATAAACCTGATTTGATTAGAATGTAGCGCTTCTTAAATCGGTGCTACAATATGAGTCGATCACATAAAACAGATTACAATCATATCGACAACCACAATAGTAATTATGAATTAACAAAGTGTGGATATAAATTGTAACCCAACCAAGAATATTATATTCCCTACATACTTAAGGCTTGTTGCAGATTCTAACATAACGTAATATCTAACAGCTCCACGCCCCTTTTTATACGAGGTGTGCATGTCTTCGACGTTGCACTGCTGTAGTATTATTTGTAGGTAGCAATCGCTGTAATTAGTAAATGATAGTTTTAAATAAATAAAAAATATATAAGGACATATCACACAGATTGAGCTAGCCCCAAGGTAAGTTCGAGACTTGTGTTATGGGATACTAACTCAACGATACTATATTTTATAACAAATACATATATAGATAAACATCCAAGACCCAGGCCAATCTGAAAAAGATCATTTTCCATCTTGACCTGGCCGGGGATCGAACCCGGGCACCGCGTGTCGCAGGCTGGCATGTTAACCACTGCGCCACGGAGCTGCCAAGTTTTCATATAACTGGTTAGGCTATAGTTATAAACATTGTTTTACCCTATTGATTATTGTCTTAGCACTACTTCTCGATTTCTCTACACCACTTGCTCGGTTGACTAGTAGAAAAATCATAGGCTTTAAGTTCGCCTTTATCCTTGTTATTTTGTATGAAGTTAAATAAATAAACATTTGAAAATGCCCCTCGTGCCTTTAGATTATTATATCATTTTACAAAGGTTACCCAGCAGCCAATAGGCTTCGAATATAAGGGGATAATGTGGTCCATTATGTATGTGAGATATAACTTTAGGCCGATTTGTCCGATTCTACAATTATCTGACACAAATTATATCTGATCCGACAAAGACAAGCTTTGCCTATGAAATTATTATTAATGTTTTTGTTTTTTCTTTCTTGTTTTTGTTTCTGTATCGATTGAATTACTGTCATCCAAAGGGAAACCTTTTATTAACCTTATAATTATGTCATAAAAATTGTAAACCTGACTGTATTCTCAATAAATATATATATAAATAAATTATATTACTTACTAACTGTGTTCGCAGCTTCCCCTGCGTTCAAGCCATTTCATGAATTTCCATTAAGTCAATAGGCAAGACATGAAAGTTTAACAAACAAGCATACAAGCTACTTTTGCACCAATACCTATAATCTATAACTTTCTCGTAATTGGGATGTCACTATAAAGTCAGTTTTACACTACCATGATGGATAATGGTATGTCGCGCTTTTGTACAACCATTAAATGTTGTACTTAATAGTCCCATTACGATAGGCTGTTTTCCTGGGCCAAGAAAATAATAGCGTTAGTCGAACAGGTAAAAAAAAATACAAAACATATACGACACGTAGTTTTTCTTCTGTCTATTAAACAATAAATAAGAAAATAAAGTGCATCAAAGTTTATGAGTGGGTGCTCGTGACGTCACAGTTTGCTAAAAAATGTACAAGAAATTTAAAAAAAAATGTAATGTTCAACTAAAAATATAGCCCGGTTAGGCTATATCTTTTTGATTGTTTTGTAGAACTGACAAAAAAAAATTATCAGGTCTTTTTTAGTCTCCACTGCAGGAGCATGACCCTCTCTGTACTACCGGAGCCATACTTGGCCAGAGCACGCAGAGGATTTGGCCTACACTCTCCTCGCTGGCCAGACGGGTTGGGTCATAAACATCAGAGGTCTCATTGATGCTTTTTTTAGCTTAGGCTTTTTTTAGCTTCTATTTCCTAAGTCGCATCTTACGACCCTCACGACCTCACGACACCACACGGCAAAGAAAAATCATCATCATCATCAGGTCCTTTTTAGTCTCCACTACAGGAGCACGACCCTCTCTGTACTACTAGAGCCATACTTGGCCAGAGCAGCCAGAGGACTTGGCCTACACTCTCCACGCTGGCCAGACGGGTTGGAGAGGTGTCTTAGATGTTTACAAGCTTTGTTTAGCTTGTATTTCCTAAGTCGCCTTCTACGACATCCACGGGAAGACTTGGAGTGGTCCTATTCTACTCTGCCGGATACCACACGGCCAAAGAAAAATACGTGTATAATATTTTTTTACTATCCAACTGACGTGCTAATTGTACTCTTTTAGGAAACTGGCCTATACCGCAGTTTAGTCTCTCTTTCGTAAATACCGCAAATTGAAACTCTATTCAATTTACTACTACTACTGTGTCATGTACCTTGTTTGCTAATCGCTACGCAGTCATGGTCACATGGCACGTAAAAGCTTGAGGTTGCGTTGTAGGCATATTTCCTCACTTAAATCCAATTATATAAATCCTCAGCATGGGGAACGAAAATATGCATTAAAGTGTTCATTTTATTCTGAAATTGTTATTTATAATAGACCCGTCGTACCAACGTGATTTCCTGATGTAAAAAGTAGTGTTTGGAAACTATTAAAACTATAATATCCGCACTTCATTGAAAATTAAGGCCAGATGGGATCCGGGGATAGAATAAGGATAGAATAAATCTATATGTGTAGGTACTAAATTATTTAGGAACGGAGTAAATTGGCTGTGACAGACGAACAGACAGACAACTAGTGATCTTATAAGGGTTCCGTTTTGTCACTCGGTCGTACGGAACCCTAAAAAGGGATTTTAAATACCTAAGACGCAACATGACCAAATAATTGGGACAATATGTATTTTCTCGGATAAGATTCAGCAAGAAATTCGAGACTGCTTTTTAATTCTTTTACGGGCAGACGAGCAAACGAAACACCTGCTTCAGGGGATTATCCTTTTGTTTATTAATAACAGATTGATCACCATAAATAGTATCTGATTAATATTTAATCGTTAGACCGTTTCTAAACGAGGTCGCTCGGGCTCGCCTGTTGTTTAGCCATTACAGCTCTTTCACGCGATGTCTTAGCGCCCTGACCTCCGAAGCTGTAACATTATTGACTTTCTAAGAAGTTACAATCAGTCACCACGTTTAAGTAGGTCAGATTTTGTTTGAATTATTTAATAATGATTGATTAACAGGAAGATATAGTATTGTCTGAACGATCAATTATAGTGTAGGGAGGGAGATGTTGTCTCGCGTCTCGGGAAGAGATTTATGACGTGCCACGGCAGTCGGGTCGGAGTCGGCGACGGGACGGCAGACGGAGCGCGCCACTGCGCATGCCCGCCACTGCGCCACTGCCCGCGCGCTCCCCCTGGCGGACGCCGCCGCAGCGAGTTGCGTAACAAAAGCACACTCGCCTCCTAACGCTACGCCGAAAACTTTCGCACCGTGCGCGCCAACGAAATGTCGAAGCGTAAAACGAAATAAAACTTTCCGGCGGTGCGCGCTCTTCAATCTCACCCCAAAAATCGTCTTAAACACTTCAGGAATTCCCAAAAAGATCGGACACTAGCTTCTGCCTTTTCTTTTTAGTTTTCCAAGTTAACTTTTGAAGTTGACTGTGGCGAAAAGTGAAAGAAAGTGATTTTCGCCGGCTGCTGTTAAAAGTGCGGACGTTATAAGTGTTGTGTTGATTTGTTTTGTTTTGCTTTGCTTGCGTGGTGCAGCTTGGAGGCCGGTGGTCGTGGACAGCGCTGGTGGTGGGAATCGATACTGCGGTGGGAGCGGCGAAGGTAATAATATTTTATTACTTTGCTCGATTTAACGGTTTATTTGTATCTATAATTGTAGATGTTTTACTATTTCTTAATGTGCCAATTACATAATTTTTCCACAACAAAAGAAAATATAGTACAATTTGCGTAAAAAGTTTTTAGAAATAACTTTTGTGTTACGAAACTACATCTACTATATGCTACATCTTAGAATGTATCTTATTTAAGCGTACCGCGTCTAATCTATGCAAATATACGGTAATCCCACTAATTCTGTAGTAAGCCTGCACTTTCAAAGCGATTCCGTTACCAAATTTGGGATACGGCCAAACTCTGACGTGGGTCCTGAGGAAACTAGGTCAAATAAATAGGTCTGAAACTATGTCTATAAAGTCTACGTCATAAACTTAACGTTACTTTGTAAGTCATTCAACGTCAATGCGGTGCCTCGTAGGATATAATCCAGTTACAAGCAAATTTTTCTTCAATCGCCAAGATACGAAATACGAACACCTACGGCGTAGGTAACTCGTAGCCACATTCTCGTAGCATCGTAGAACCGTAGCAGGATTCGGTTAATAAATATAAAATTGCTACATATTGATTTTCATTTTTACGTAGTAGTGTATTTGTATTAGTAATCAATTTTCAGAGGCAGACTAGCGCATGTAAATTGATTACTAAGCAAAGATATTCAAAGAAGATATTTGAATATCTTTGTTTACTTTGCAATAGGATTGGCCTTATGATTGTACAGACGTCGCACTAATCATATGATTTACAAAGTACTAGCTTTTGCCCGCGGCTCCACCCGCGTTAGTGCCGATCCTTCGGGAACAGTAGAATTTCCCGGAATTAAATTTACCCTTTGTCCTTCCCCGGGCCTTAAACTACCTCCACTACCAACCACCAAACTTCATCCAAATTGGTTGAACGGTTGAAGCATGAAAAGGAAACAGACAGACAGAGTTACTTTCGCATTTATAATATTAGTATGGATTAGGTTTGCTCAAAGGCAGCACCACCATATTCTTTCTAAAACCCAGTGTCTAAGAATACAACATTTTAAGATAAAAACCGATGTACTACTTTAACTTAATACTACCCTTATGAACGTAATACTACCCTTATGTAAAACAAAAGACAACGGAAACATGTTTGTCTTCATGTTAATAAGGAAAGCGCATACCAACTTATTCCATTATTCTAGTCAAAATAACATTTACATACAACACTATAAGCACAGAGGAATAAAAATACTATATAAGTAACATCATCTTCATCATCATCTCAACCGTAAGAAGTCAACTGCTGAGCATAGGCCTCTCGCAAAGGATATTCCTCATGGAAGGATTCTGTCATACTCATCATGCTTGGCGTCGGAAGTACAAGAAGCCAAAAACTGCGCTCCACAACCCGCCTACCAAGCGTGGTGAGTATGGCAATTTTCTCCCATGGAACAAAGAATCCTTGGGAGTAGCTTTTGTCCAGCATTGGACTTTTTACAGCTGAAACGTCATCATGATGATCATCCTTGGCAGGCGGGTTGGTGAGTGTAGTTTATTTGGCTTATTTCGGACTCGCGCTCGAAGGGTTCCGTACCGTTATCTTTATAACCGGCAAAAAAATCATATCTGTTGTATAGGAGCCTTCTTAAATATTTATTTGATTCTATTTTTTAGTATTTGTTGTTATAGCGGCAACAGAACTACATCATCTGTGATTGTTTCAACTGTTTAACTATCACGGTTCATGAGATACAGCCTGGTGACCGACGGACAGACAGACAGACGGACAGCGGAGTGATAGTATTAATAGGGTCCCGTTTTTACCCTTTGGGTACGGAACCCTAAAATTCAAATTCCTACAAATTCAGAAGATCGTCCTTTTTATTCTTAAAGTCGGTTTGCAAATGTGTGCTTTATATTTTTTTTTCATCATCATCAATATCAGGTCTTTTTAGTCTCCACTGCAGGAGCATGACCCTCTCTGTACTACCGGAGCCATACTTGGTCAGAGCAAACAGAGGATTTGGCCTACACTCTCCTCGCTGGCCAGACGGGTTGGAGAGGTCTCATTGATGTTTATGAGCTTTGTTTAGCTTGTATTTCCTAAGTCGCCTCTTACGACATCCAGGGAAGACTTGGAGTGGTCCTATTCTACTCTGCCGGAAACCACACGGCTTTATCTTATAAAGCACATATTTTCTCATTCGATTAAGTACCAACGAAAGGCAGGTCGTAAAAAATAAATGGACCATTAATAAGGACATTGGCAGCCGTGGCTATATTAGCGCCATCTGATTTTATGTTGATTAAAGTACAGATCAAATTAGTAACACCTATACAAAGGAAAACCCATAAAAAGGATTTATAACGGTTATAACAGTAATAATCTTAAAGCACATACTTTGGCGCGTGTTTTTGGATAGCTCACATCACATATTTCGTGAACAAAAATCTTAAATTGTCTACAGAATCTTACAATGATAGAAATTTATTTAAAAATGGTTGAGAGCAGAGAAAAATTGCAATAAATTGAAAATATACGTAGGATCTTGCTCGATGTCTAACATCTATAGATTATTTGTGGCGGTCAATCCTATATTCGTGTGTCCGTACTCTTTATTGCATAATTTCCGTGCTTCGGAAGGCACGTTAAGACGTTGGCCCCGGCTGCCATCTGGTAGTCGTTAAAAGAACCACGTCAGAGGCCGAGAGGCGGTTCCGAAGAACTCTGACACCAGGGTGTGCATGGTCGATTGACCGTGTCACCTACGCGAAATGATGATGATCGCAAAATTATATAAATTAGAACAAAGAATATACTAAATTACAAAAATACCTATTCTTGTAACGTAGTTGTACCTATATTCTTTGTTCGACAAAGGCGGACTTATCGCCATGCAATTTCCATCAACCTTTACCTTAGGGTGGGAAAAAAATAAAAATACTAAAACAGAGCGGCGCGTTCAACAGTATATTTAACTTATTTAGTTATTTTAATATATTAACTAATTTAATTTAACAATATACAGTACATTTAATACATAAATATGAAATAAATGTTTTTAGATTTATACATAAATACATACATACATGTATAATATAAGAGTATACTAATTTAAGCACGTAATGGGTACCTACAACCGGTTGCAATTTGGGATTTTCATTTTCATGCCTTTCTTAGTTCAACCAATATAAAACCGCTTTATATTTACCTATACTGCGATATTTAAATACGAGTATAACTAAAGTCACGTTCTACATCATCCCAATTCTGGACAAATAAAGGTTTCGAGTGGTATACATATATATAGTTAGATAGATCATTTATAATAATCTTTAAGCATCTTAAAGGTAATAAGAATTCTTTCAATATGTATAACAATACTTTATGTCTATTATGTTTCTACTGAACAGAGAATGTTGTAATATCAAAGGAAACACATTGAAAAGTATACTTACATTGTTTGTTGAGGGTAAATATGTCAATAGTTCGTATCACACAAAGAGTCCCTTTGTTTGCTATTTCAACAGAGAGCGTCTATTTCGGAAACTCTGTAAAAAATAACTTAAGTAATACAAAAGTGGCTTTCGTTCCCGCGCAGTAATCCCAAACAAATTCCGCGGTCACGCATTAATTCAGCGCTACGCGCGCGGGCGTGATGTTGGGCAAATGTTTGCGATGGCACTGCCCAACGTAATCCATTTGGCAAATATCCGCCATGGTCAGTGGCTACACGCCGCCCCATTTGTCCCGAGTTATGGCCGTTACAATACACGACGGTAATGATACCATTCGACGTGAAGTGAGCTGAAACATTTTCACGACGCAATTTTTTCGTCTGAATACTTTATACGTGTAATAAATATAGTGGTGTTGTGGTGTGTAATATGATGTAACGTTTAGTATAGTCAGACACCGAGATACCTGACCCTGCCTGTTTAGTTTAAGAGATAATTCAAGATATAGGTAGATACCTATATCTTGAATTATCTCTTAAACTAAACATAATATTAACATGAAAATGTATATCCAGAAAGTCTTAATTAAAATAATTCTGAATATATATTTGCATTTTAATATTATTTTTAGTTTCAGAGAAAATTCAAGATATAGGTAGTTGGCAGGGTCAGGTATCTCGTTGGCTAACCTGTACGTGTATACTTAAAGATTATTTCCGGGGCAAAAAATCACTCTAGCTTTGCGTAATCCCTGGAAAACGAGCAAGTGATTTGTGAGGTTTTATTTATTTGAATTAGGTAACTATTAACAACTCGTACTTAAATTCTATCATCGACACGAAAAACTATGTGAATATAAGTCATTTTACAGTACAATCTAAATCTCAAATTAGACATTTTTTCTTAAATAATTCGACGTGGACTGAGCTGAGACATTTTTACGACGCAATTTTTTCATCTGAATACATACACGTGTAATAAATATAACAAGCGCAATTTGTGTTATTGTGGTGTGTCTTATGTATGATTTAATGAAATTTAGTACGAGTATATAATATGTTATTTGTGGTAGTCACCTTACCGACAAAAGTAATTTTTGCTAGTAGCATGAATGGGCCGGCTCGTCCGGGGAAGTACCACACTCTCACATAAAATCGACGTTTGAGTTTCTACTCAATTGCCGATTATCTGTGACTAAAGCTTCTGCTTAACCGCTAAGAAGAAAGAAAGAAAGAAAAAATGTTTATTTGGCACATATATGTAAAACAATACAAACAATATACACATGACAAATCAATGCTATCATTGATATATAATGCTATCGCTTCTATGCTTCGTTTGGTGAGTGAGAAAGCCGGAGGCCCGTCCTTCCCCCATTTCCTCCCCCCAACTCCTTTAAAGGCCGGCAAAACTCCTGTTACACCTTGGTGTTGCAGTTGTCCATGGGCAGTGCTGATCGCTTACCATCAGGTGACTCGCTTGCTCGTTTGCCGTCCTATGTTATAAAAAAATATATATATAGATGAATTCCGTAGCGAAAATCGCTCTAACTAGGTGTACTGGGATAACGAGTAAGATATATATCAGTAAGAGGATTGATCAATCGCTATTAGTTTATTTATTGGAAATAGAATATATAAGAACGGGTTACTCACGTACGAAGTCTTCTTCTGGCCGAGATGTCGGATCGGGATATCATATACAGACGCGCGTCTCGATCCAGAAGACCTCCGGATGAGGTCGAAACATGTCGGCCAGTAGCTGACTTCGTACGTGAGTAACCTGTTGTTACATATTCTAATTAGGTAACAATTTACAATATAACTCGTACTAAGGTTCTTTCATTGACACGAAAAGCGATGTAAAAATAAGTCACACCATTACCTATAATCAATATCTCAACTTAGACATCGATTCTTACACAATGTAACTTATTTTCGCAGGATTAATATGAAATCGAGGTCTTATTTCATAGTAGTGTCGTCAACATACAGCGTATTAATTTACCCTCGAAATTCCCTTAAAGGGTAACTCAGCCCATTGATATGAGCAACTTTTCCTATGCGACTAGTGTTGGGTACTCGATTATTTTTACAGTTTGATACAAATTGTCGGGCCGGCCGAACACTTTTGTATATAAATGTTGATCTTTTTTTAATTCCCTAGCAGTGTTTCCATTACAAAAGTTGTTCATATGGATGATGAGATGGGCTAAATCCAAGGCTAAATCACATTTAAAGGAATGTCAAAGGTTACCTAATGTAGACGCCGCCTATTATTTATTAAATGTATATAAGGCCATATAGACCGTATATATATAATATATAGCCATATTACTCCGAATTTACTATTATATATACTATTATATGGGTATAGTAAATTCTGTATATAGAAAATCCACTTCGTTTAAAATTAGATCCACAGGTTTAAAATCTCTAATTCCATACTCGACATGAGATACATAGATCATCGTTCGATACCTGCTAAACATAATATCATTTAAGCAGACCTTCAAAACATTGTTTAACTATTTTTAGCTTTGTGTATTTTTAACTGTCAGCTTAGCTGTGCAGTCACCGCGTTCCCCTTCCGACAACATCAGAGAGATTGCGATCTCCTACGCTTGTACAGCGTGGGTGATTGACAGCCTTCTCACGTTATATGTTTATTATATGTACTATAAACGATGCATGGGCAAATTGGGTAGGCGTGAAAATAATTTTACACCTTGTTATAACGGATTTAATTACATTATCGCGGCAAATTGATGGCATTGCTGTCAACAATTTTTAATTTCCCAGATATTTGGTGCTAATACTAACTAAAATCAAGTACTTTGCAGTTATGATTTCACAAAAATTGTCAATTTCATTGTTGCTGTTTTGTTCGTACTTATAATTCAATTTTTCGTAGATATAAATGGTGTGGTAAATGAGTAGTTAAAAATATATTTTAATAAGTTATACTTGTTATAACATCATATATGTATAGTTAAGCTATCTACGTCTTCCTTGTACCAGCTGAAAATCAGCGCTGTGGTTCACCGCCATAAGCATAAAGCTGAGCTGGCTGCCTTTTCGACAATTAAATTTTGTAGGTATAGGTAGTTCTTAAGTATTTTTCATTTATTGTTGTTATTGTTTTATTGCCGAATAAAGTTTTTTTTTTCTTTCTTTCTTTCATTACATATAATGATTGAGACGTACAATACTTACACGACATAATGCACATAGCGCACTGATTCAATAATGTCTTTGTCAAGTTAGAAATCTAAGCAAATACGTTTCTTTTTCATCTTAGCGTATTTCTGATAGCTTCGTCGGATGTGATAAATTTTATATGCATCGAAATATATTCAAACTGCATGTTCTACAAGTCATCTTATTCCATTGTTCTGATTTGAGATTTATTCCTATTTTCCGAATGAAATATCGCGAAATTGATATGATAACTACTTGATTATTTTTATTTTTCTTGAATTTAATCTTGGTTTTGCAGTGAAACTATGATGGACATATTTTCATGTCAAAGACAACTTGATAAACCTAGTTAATTGGAAGCGAGTGTCAATTTTAACAAATTAAATTAATATCTAAGATTATTTATATGTGAATTTCGGGTTACTCACGTACGAAGACAGCTATAGGCCGACATGTGCCGTAATTCACATATAAATAATGGTATTCCCTTGCGTTAGTTTTAATCAAAAAAATATCTAAGATCTGTGGCATTCTTACTATAATGTTTAACATTATAGTACGATCATCCAATTCCAATTTCTCCTCTCTATTCCTCTCTACCTTGAAACTATTATTATATAATTTTTAATTTACTATGTCTGCCAGTAGGATAGTAAAAAGACACTAAAAGTTTTAGTGGAGGTGTTTTATTGTGCAATCCTTAGAGTAATCAGATCTCGGCCCGCAATAACACCACCTTTAAATGAAAGACTAAATAAAAGAAAATAAAATCTCGTGCATATTTCTTTTTGTTTTAAATTTAAGATGGATTGCGCTCTAGTGTGTGTCTGAAAAACAGAATGTGTTACTCGCGCTCACATATACAGCGTGTAACAAACTAACGACGTACTCGTGAAGAGGTGATTCATCCCGTCAAAATGAACAACTTTTCCTATGGGAGTATGCTGGGAACTCAAATTTTTTGATATTTTCATACTAATTACCGGGCCAGCCGATCATTTTTGCAAGAAAATTTTTTTTTGTTTATTTGCCGGCATAGGTCCTATTTGCAAAAGAAACGACGAAATTAGCGACCATATTCTGCGTGGAAAGAAAAAATGACGCATGAAAACTCGAAAGCACGCGTTTTCCCAAACATAAGACTAATCTAGATCGATTGTTTACCCCCGAAAACCTCCATATGCCAAATTTCAGCGAAATCGTTAGAACCGTTTCCGAGATCATAGAAATAAATTTATATACATATAAATAAATATACAAGAATTGCTCGTTTAAAGGTATAAGGTACATAGATAGGTACGAACATACTTTCAGGCAGGCAGAGGTAAAGATTGAACTTACTGCTTAGTTGTACCAATAGTTCCATACTCATATATTCTGTTTGTCAAGGAAAAGATCGCCTCAGGTGTTTGCGCGCAATATATTTCCTCAAAAAATAAACAAGTATCTTCACCATTCAATAAATAAATAATATTGCGTTCAACACGGCAAAAAGAAAGAAGGCCTTGGGAAGTACATATATTGCTCTAGTTGTACCTATTCGTAAGTAGCTATTAGCTAGTAGGGTTTCAGAAAGGCTTACCACCGAATAGCAGCATCGCATCATATTGTCGATGAGCAGCTGTCATTGGATAATATTTGACAGGCAGCAACAACTGTCACATTGTTGCCCAGTTCAAAGCTACGTATTTCAGAAAAGCATCAAGCATTACATTTGTGTCCACATAAACTATCTTGACCTCTCAACCACCAAGCGGGCCAATCGGTCCGCATAACAATAGAAAATCCATTGTCTGCGTTTCTCGCGCTTGACGGGTATGCTATCTCAATAAACTCCTTTCAGCTGTTTTGACAAAAGTGGTATATTTTATTACATCATCATCATCACCATCAGATCTTTTTAGTCTCCACTGCAGGAGCATGTCCCTCGCTGTACTACCGGTCCGGTAGTACAGCGAGGGACATGCTCCTGCAATGGAGACTGACCTAATGAAGATATATAGCCATGTGGCCGGTAGTACCGGATATACAATACTTGGCCAGAGAAGACAGAAGATTTGGCCTACACTCTCCTCGCTGGCCAGACGGGTTGGAGAGGTCTCATTGATGTTTATGAGCTTTGTTTAGCTTGTATTTCCTAAGTCGCCTCTTATGACCTCCATGGGAAGACTAGGAGTGGTCCTATTCTACTCTGCCGAAAACCACATGGCGAATATTTTATTTATGTATTGTATATTTGGTACAAGTTTTTTACTGTCATGTAACACATTTACATACAATCACATATTTTTACCCTTACGTTGCTGAGCAAATTAACATAGTTATAGCAAAGTTATTTTAACACATCTCTTCTAAAGTTGACTTCAAAGAAAAATAAATAGGATCCCAGTTGTTATATTATGTTCTAGAAAAGGAAACCTCTTGTGTAGCAGAGTACAGACTGACAGTCTCTGCTAGTTAACCACTGCGCCACAAAGAACATTATTTACTATGCCTATCGTCAATTATTTTGTTAACAAATCGTTTTTGTTTCTAGTCAATTAAATAGGAAAAATAATAATTACCAATTTAATATTTATAAATAAGAAAGAACGTTTCCGATAATCGAGCCAATCGATCCGTATTAAATTACTGAGTAGTTAACGTTAGCCGGAAACCAATAGCTTTCAAAGAACTATAGCAATTTCATCACTAGTTAAATTGAGCCTGGTATTTAGGCTAAGCAAATAGGAAGGTTTAGCTAATAAGAAAATTGTTGTACAAGTTTCTGAACTGGTTAGAATTTCTATATTTATTATGAAGATATTTTCTGAGATCATCAGAAATCATGTCAGAGGAAACGATTTTTACTGTTTTTTTTTTAGAACAGATAGGTTACAGTCGAGAGCATTGCTATGTCATCGATTTTAAGTCAATGTGATAAGATCTAACATGGCATACAATTGTATATTATAAATATCAATGCTTGGGACTGTACATAACTAGTTGTGTTTTGTTTACAGGAGGTACACAGTAAACGATAAAATATTACACCAACATTCCTAACCTAAAAAAATAAGTTATTGACGTCTTATAAACCGATAAATACCGACTGCACACACGAAATCTTTATTTTATTTTATTTATTAGGTCCACCAATGGATGCTAAAACATTACATTCAAATATTACATTTAAAAAACTTAAAGCTAGATCTGCAATCCCTCGAAGGTGAACACCACATGCTTATTACTATTATGATCATTTTACACATATATAATGAAACTAAATGGCATGCACAAACCTACACAATAAATATACCTAAGATTTACTACAATTTAATTTTAATTGGCTTCGTAAAAAGCTCAGACATCACTTTCTTTACTTCTACAAGGCATCTGGACTTCAAAAATGTCACGTTCCAGTGCAGCAGCAGCAGTAGTGTAGTAGTATATATTACGCAGCTATCTCTCAGCGTCATCACGTAAAATTATCGTCCTTAAACCGACTTTATAGACAATCAATTTTTTTAAGGAAAAATCAAAACTCTCTTATCATTTTCTCTGGAAATTGGATGACATTGTTAAAAACTTTATTGGGCCGATACGTATCCATTGATTGGCCGACGCCGGCCACACTAGCTTTAACGTCGTCATGTTATACTTTATTACTCTCACAGCCCAGTAGGGCATCGTGGATTTATGAGGGTCGCCTGTAAGGCTTTCCGCAAGATAGTGTTTCAGCTGTCCGGTTGAGTCGTCTTTTACTACTCAATCCCCTTCTTTGACGCGATATGATTTATCATAATTTTGCACTGAGTAAACTAGGACGTTTGCCAAGTAACGTCAATTCCAAAGCGATGTTCATGAGCAACAATTTATCAAGACGAACTGATGTCAAGAACTCAGTTACTGATGGTGAGTTTTTGGACCGTTTTGTGCACATCAGTCGATTAGGTATATTCTATGGGCTAGCTATTACTATAGCATCTCTACAAAGCAAAAAACCGGCCAAGTACGAGTCGGACTCGCGCACAAAGGGTTCCGAAAATAATGTCTGTTGTAAGGCCCTTCTATATTAATTTTATTTTTATTTCTTTTTTAAGTGAATATATAACTAAATATTCTGTGAATATTTCACTCGTCTACCTGTTGCCGTTACCAATATCTAGCAAAAATAAGTTTGATGTATGGGAGCCCCCTTAAATATTTATTTTATTCTATTTTTAGTACTTGTTGTTATAGCGGGAACAGAAATACATCATCAGTGAAATTGTGACGAACAGCGGAGCGATATTAACCGGTCAACTACCGAACGCCCCAATCGGGAAACATAACAATAGATAGTCAATTATGTCTGCGTTTCTTACGATTGATGAGTTAATAGGGTCCCGTTTTTACCCTATTAACCATATTCCCAGACAAGTACAATCCCGGGAAATTCAAAAGTAGAATAAATGGGTATCTCTTGGATGGGCATGTTACATCCTCGTCTTCATCGTCACTTATCATCAGGTGAGATGCGAGACAAATGCCTGATCCAATATTTAGTAAAAAAAAAGGAAAACCCTTTGGGTACGGAACCCTAAAAATAAGTTTAACTAATGAGCATCCTGAAGTCTCTAATCTTTACCACAGTAAGCAATCAAGCAAAGTTCTGGCAGCGATGCAATCAAATGCTATACCTTGGCTTTATCAGCGTACTCCACAAAGCATTCCTGTGTTAGGTAATCTGTGGAAAACTCTCTTTGCTTCAACATATTTGTATTCAGGGTATTTTCATAACTTTATATAGGTAACCGTGACAAGTTGTAGTCTTGTTAGATAACATCCCAGCCAAAAACTCATCCTTCTCAAGCCGTTGTAAAACTTCAAATTAATCAACAGTATCTAACATAACTGCGTCCGTGATCCAGTGGTTAAGGCGTTTGTCTTTAGACCCGGGGGTCGTGGGTTCGATTCCCACGGGAAGCATATTTTGTTAAGTTGTTTCCAGTTTAGTTAGGACATGGCAGGCTTGAATTAACTGATCGTCTGATAATAAAGATGATTCCGTGCTTCGGAACGCACGTTAAGCCGTTGGTCCCGGCTGCCATCTGGTAGTCGTTAAAGGCCGACGGTAGTCGTTAAAGGAATCACGTCAGAAGGTCGAGAGGCGGTTCCGAAGAACTCTGACACCAGAGTGTGCATGTTCGATTGACTGTGACACCTACTCAAAATGTTGATGATGATGAGTATCTAACATGCAAAGATTATATCCTGGAGTGTGCGCTTCTCTTCTTTTCAACACTGCATTTCGCGTTCCAAGGCCAGCGTCGTCATTTCTGCATAATTCAACTCAGTTCAGAGCTCGTTATGCAGTTTCATATTTAAAAACACCGAAAAACAAAACGTGTTGGAGAGTCTCATTCAGAAATAGGACGCCCCGTGTAAAACGTGAGTGGTGATGAACGTGACATTGCATCGTCGTTTAGCCACCTGGGTATATAAATAGTCCACAACACTGCGCATCAATGTTGAAGCGTGGCGTCAAGTGCCGACCGTCGCTCGGCCGGTTCAAACCGGATCTCTCATTAGCAGAAATTACTGTTCTCAATCAAAACCGAGCTACTCGCTCGCTTCCTAACCGAGCTCTTAATTGTCTTACATTGTCGTCGAAAACATAATGGAACTTAATTCGTGAAGCTCATCATACTTACTACAAAGAAGTCAATTCCGAGCCAGTGTCCTTTATTTTATGGTTATGTTTAAAGTTAGTCATGGAATTTCAAATAAGGTGCTCCGTATCCCGTATCCCAATTAAGAATAATTAGGGTTTGGCATTTTTGAACGTGTAGTAGACTTATTCTTAAAATATAAGTACACATTTTAAATTAGGTTACAGGCGTTTCTTTGGACAATACTTTACTACATAGAAAGAAAGACGCTTCCTTAGATTTTTAAAACTAGGCAACGAATTTTTATGCGGTTTTTTTTAATAAAAAAAAGTGATTCAAGAGGAATGTTTTGTATGTGTATAATTTATCGCACCCGTGCGAAGCCGGGGTAAGTCGCTAATATATAATAAAATATTAGGCAATCTTCTTTCGTAGTAACTACAAAGGAAGAATATGTGGACTTTTTGACAACAGGATATTTTCAAGAGACTATCGGAGGCTGTGCTCATTTTATAGTGTTGATATATATTTTTACTTAATTACTTTAATCACTTTATATGACTTAAGGAGTATTAGGTACGACAAAATCGTTACTTTATTTCTAGTGGCGATGGCGAAACATTTAATTGAAAAGTAAATAGGATTGTTGACTAGCTAATGAAACAAACCCACTATTTATTCTTTCAAAGACAATTGCCTTAAATAACAACGCAAACGTTGGTCGGCCTTTTATTAAAAGAAGCATGCTTGCTATTCCCACGGCCCACATTCGTTTCACATATAACGATTCAACGGTATACCTCGACTTGATTATGAAATTATTAATTTATTCATCATTTTGTTTTGCTTATAATTTGATTTTGACGGCTATAAGTGAGGAAACTTGAAGTGCGATTCAAATGCTACCATCAACGATGATGAAATTTTAAAAAAGATATTCATAATCCGTGGCGCAGTGGTTAACACACCAGCCTGCGACACGACGGTGCCCGGATTCCATCCCCGGTCATGCAATAAATAAAATTAAAATACATAACTCTCTTAGGGAATGACTTGTCTAAGTCCTTTCATAACGAGCCCACTGGTCATCGAAAAAAAACCTACTTACTAATATTATAAATGCGGAAGTAAGTTTGTTTGTTTGTTTATTACGCTTTCACGCCATAACTACTGAACTGATCATCATGAAAATTTGCATACAAGTTTTCTGGAGTACGGACAAGGACATATGCTATCTTTTATCCCGGGAAAAAGTACTATTCCCGAGGGAGCGAGTGGATTGCTTTTACGCAATAATGCGCAAAAGGTGTGCGTCTCTGGTGCGCAGGGTGCGGGAGAGCAACAACAGCATCCTGCGCATGATCGCAGGCAGATTGAATTGCGTTTACGTAAACCATTGCTGCACTATAGCCGGGGGGATGGTGCAGGAATGATCTGCACAATAAATAATTTAGTGTTTTTCTACTATACCTACTAACATAGTTATAAGTATACTAACATTATGAGTCATGGTCACTTGAATAAATAATTTTTCATTCATTCATTCACTGACGCGGGCGGAGCTGCGGGCGAAAGCTACTACTAGTACTACGATAAAGCTTATACACTCAGTCTCCGCCTTAGTAAACAAGTGTAACAGTTTAGCTAGAGCATGAATATAATCCACCCTCAACTGATTTTAATTTTGTTATTACTGGTCTGATGTTTTACTTGGCGGTATGTTGTGGTTAACATATCAATGAATTTAAGTCCTAATTCTTACATGCTATTTTATTAGATATTAAATGTAAATGTAAGCAGTGTATGTTCTTATAGTGTAATGAAAAATGATGGAATACGAATGAGTGTGATGTAATCTTTAGTATACAAATTGATCATAGACAGGTACGTTCATTAGATATAATTTAAGTTTACCTATGTATTTTCTCGGACGTAAAAAGGCTTATATATATGTATTTTCTCAATAAGTGAATTACGTAATTCTTCTGAGAAAATAAATTCTTTAAACCTTAAAATACTTACCTACTTAATTTAATTTAGCTAAATACACAGAGCAATTTTACTCTAGCTTTACGTAGAAGCAAACTTTACATGTTGAAGTTTCAGCAAAAGTTATTAGGTATGCGCAACGCACATTTCAACACAAACTGGCTGTGTGTGTCAGCCGCACACACCCCCGGCTCTCCTTAGGGAAATCCTCCACCTTGCAGCGAATTTAATCTGTGTACAAAATATAGGCCAGCCTGAAAATATTCAAGTCTCCTTAACAAAGAGACAAAGCTACGTAAAGTGAAAAAACTTGAATTATTAAAAATGTTACGATGTTTAAGACTCGCAAAGGGACTTAGCATAAACAAAGAGAAGATTATACAGCCCCGCTTTTATTTCAAACTTTAGTGTTAATTGTGGACGATAACCTCAATTCATTTGTTTTACTACAACAGAGAGACGCATTTTTTGTAATCTATGTTTTTTAAGTAGACACTGTCTATTTGCGCCTGATATTTGAAACAAATCAAATTATCTGGTAGGTAATAATAAATATATACGGATAAGTCACACAGATTGAGCTAGCCCTAAAGTAAGTTCGAGACTTGTGTTATGGGATACTAACTCAACGATACTATATTTTATAACAAATACATATATAGATAAACATCCAAGACCCAGGCCAATCTGAAAAAGATAATTTTCCATCTTGACCTCGCCAAAGTAAGTACTTACCATTTACGCAGGATTTTGTATTCGATTTGAAATTAAATTAATTAATTGGATTGGCCGTTGGTCCCGGCTACCATCTGGTAGTCGTTAAAGGAACCACGTCAGAGGCCGAGAGGCGGTTCCGAATAACTCTGACGAGTCACCTACTCGAAATGATGATGATGATTGGATTCATGCTAAACTACCAAGCTTTTACTTTTTCAATAAAGTAGTATGTGAAGCTGGTCTACATTATCGATTTAATTTAAAATAGTAGGATGGAAATAGCACGCTCAATGAACTACAGGGTCAACTCAAATGTCGAATTAAAATGTATGTCAAGTTACTCTGCCTTTTATTTTTTTGTTTGTGTTTATATAGTTTTACTACACCGCACAACCAGTGATTTTTCAAAGATAAGCTTACATATTGCTTTATTTGGAGCGTTTTTGTATTTATAAAATAAATGAAAATAATTTATGTAGGTACATTATGATTGCATTTAATAATTAGGTGTTGGAGCCTACTTTTAAGTAATAAAATACTTTTACCAGTAGGCTCCGTTTTCCCGTAAGAATTTATATAATTAATCTACCTAAACGTGACCTTTCGGTCTAATGAATTTAGGCTCTGTCTACCCCGAGGGATAAAAACGTGATAATATGTTTAAAGGTATGTAATCTACCTTTATTAGCAGAGTATTTAGACAAGTCGAAATAAAACAAAATTACAAAGCAGGCTTACATCTATAATTACAAACTAAATATTTGAGTGTGTGCATACGTGTGTATTTGAGTTTTTGTACGTGCACAAGGGTGTGTGTGTGTGTGTATGTGCGTTAGTGCGTTTCTGTATATGTGTGTGTGTCTGCGTAATTAGTTTTAGCTATTTCTTTCTATGTTCAATAAAGAGTTTTTATCTATCGAAGAAGCATGTCAGATAAAAACATCTTCAAGCTACCTTAGGGCAGCTTGTGCGAGACGTCTAACACCACCTTCAAGATTGTAGCAAGATAAACACAGCAAAAGACTTAAAAATGTCATTAGTTAGGATTATTTGGGGTTTTCGGGAGTAAACCACCCCCTTTCAAAACATGAAGGAGCTCGAGATATTTTTATGCTACTTGTGATCACTCATCCAAGTATTAACAAGAAAGTATAGTGAACCAATAATCCAATAATCTAAAAATTTCATAAAAAAAGTATGAACAACGACAGACAAAAGATATCTAAAAATTCTCTACTAGAATTGTTTGCAGTTATATTACCTTGGAAATTGGTTCAGCGGGGTTGTTTACTGAGACTTCGTGATAAAACCAACAAAAAGATAGCGCGCATTCCTAGCTGGAACACCCAGATGAAGTTGTTTAATCTACAGTAGGAGCCAGACTGCCTTATTTTGTTTTTACATTGTAAACTTTTTGTTGGGCTACCAATGTAAATTAAAAGACTGTGGACCAGTTGTTCATATAGTGTAGAAAAGTTGTTCATATAGTAGGGGAGCCCATGGAGCCAATGTGCATTTACTCGGTCATCAAGAGTAAATGGACATTGGCATCATTGAACTTTATAAGCTTGGGCAGTAAAAATAAAAAAAGTTTATTACGATACATATACGATATATGTCGTTTCAACGATGGGGAGAGCAGCTATGGGTTTCAATAATTACAAACAAAAATAATAGTCCCATGAAAATACTCGAACGCGTCTAATTAATGCAAGCTGGCTTAATAACAAAATTGTATAAAGCACTAATGTGACGATTTGAACATGACGTCAAGGGGTGGGAGAGAAACAAAAGTGCAGTAAAAACGTCGATAAACTCATATACTTATGCGTAGTTTATTTGGAAGAAAATAATTCAATTCGATGAAATTCGAGAATAACTGGGAACATATAATCTGACGATGCCCATATATTGCAGCAAAAAAAAAACAGAAAAATATTACCCCTGTTAAAATTAGATATGTAGTTGAGGTACTTATACTGTGTCAGAGGTATCCCTTATATTATATGTATCTAAATCTGACGCGCTCGAGTAATTCCCAAAATCCCCTCTTGGGTTCCCCTACTTATATTTATGGGTCGAGCGAGCCTAGTTCTAGACAAAACTAGGTCGAGGGCAAATTTAAACCAACTATAATTTGATATTTTTTACCGCTAGAAACAGATTACGGCTGCAGTGAGCTTGAAATTCTATAAAATAAATTTAAAGATAAGATCACATAATTACCGAGCATAAAACATCAATAGGTAAATGTCATGCAAACGACTATCAGCACAAGTGCTTTTTATGCATTCAGAGTTGAAAGACCTTTTATAGATTGATACCGGTCGACTGGGTAATACGAGCACTGTAGTTGTATTTAGTTATTAAAACTACTAATCTAAAACTATAAAAAATGCCGTACTAAATAGATTGAAGATATGATCACATAAATACCGAGCATACAACATCAATAAATGTCATGCAAATGACGAACAGCACAAGTGCTTTTTATACATTCAGAGTTGAAAGACCTTTTATAGATCGATACCGGTCGACTGGGTAATACGAGCACTGTAGTTGTATTTAGTTATTAAAACTACTAATCTAAAACTATAAAAAATGCCGTACTAAATAGATTGAAGATATGATCACATAAATACCGAGCATACAACATCAATAAATGTCATGCAAATGACGAACAGCACAAGTGCTTTTTATACATTCAGAGTTGAAAGACCTTTTATAGATCGATACCGGTCGACTGGGTAATACGAGCACTGTAGTTGTATTTAGTTATTAAAAGGACTAATCTAAAACTATATAATTACCGTGCTTAATATTTATGAGGCTAAGCGAAACGTGCATGCGTACTAGAATATTGATCCGTTTTCTTTATAAATTTTATATTTTGAAACATTAGCATCGTTTAGTCTGATTTATTTCTATTAAACAGTCGGGGACAGATAATGTGACGCTCATACAATTTAAAATCTGTTGTTAGATGGTCAGTTTTATACTTTATTCCTTTCTAGCTTTTACCACGGCTCCGCCCGCCTTAATTACGATTCCTCGGGGCTTTCGGGGAATAATAAGGTTTTCCGGGATGAAAGGTACCCCGGGCCTCAAACTACCTCCATTCAAATTCATCACAATTGGTTAAGTAACAGTTAAATGGTAAAGTGGTAACAGACAGGCAGACGGACAGAGTTACTTTTGAATTTATAATATTAGTATGGATGTAGGTAGCTATACCTATTATTTTATGTAATAAGGTAGCTATACCTATTATTTTATGTAATATTTACCCGGGATGAAGCCACGATGTAATATTGCCTATTTCAGTGTGACTTTTTGTTTGTAAATGACCTCTCAACGACCAAGCGGGCCGATCGGTCCGCATTAAAATAGAAAATCCATTGTGTCTGCGTTTATCGCGCTTGATGGGTTAATTTTGAGATGCAAGGCTGGTTAGTATCCCAAAATTAATGACAAACAATTAGAGATCTACTGCTATCCACAGTCGTTAAAATGGCTGGGTTACTTACTATTGTTCGCTTTCCGCATAGATCATAGAAGCCGGCCGAGGGACTGGCCGAAAATCTTAGAAATTATGTCAATAGGCGATGCTGCTAGGAATTCATCACAATTTTTATTTCTTTTCCACCTATATGCTTATTTCTAAACGTGGCCTTTTGGTTTAATGACCCTAGCTCCCGTCTACCCAGTAAGGGACAAAAACGTTATAATATGTATGCTGGCAGAACACGTCCCTGTCGCTCTTTCGAGTAGTTAATGCTCAAGTTATTCGTCAGATCCAGCAGTTCGGGAATTCAACAAAACTTTTTCAAAACATGGCGCAGATCAATTTAATTTGTATTCAGTACATATACCAACCTACTCTGTATGAAGTGTAAATGCAATGGAACGTTCCGTTTTAGATTAGACAGTATCTACAATCAAATACATCATGCCGGCTTTGCATGGGTATGGACATTGGTTTAGTTATTTTACTTTATAAAAGGTCTATAAGATTCAATATAATGCTAACGTATAGACCAATCTAATACAAAAATATTGGCCCAAATTGATTCCGCAACCTTTCTCCTACAACCGATTCGTCATTTGTCGACACGACGATTCATTTATTTCTGTGACCCCAGAAGCTTTCATCGACAGAATCTCTCACATACGTCACTTTCGCCTATCCAAATATAACGTTTCACCGTCACGACAATGAGCCTAAAACTGTTTTAACCTTTCCATTTACGGTGAATTTGCCAATAATCTAGCGATATTACAAAAAATACACAATCTATTTATCAATATATATTAGCAGTGTGGTTTCCGTCAGAATAGAATAGGACCACTCCAAGTCTTCCCATGGATGTCGTAAGAGGCGACTTAGGAAATACAAGCTAAACAAAGCTCATAATCATCAATGAGACCTCTCCAACCTGTCTGGCCAGCGAGGAGAGTGTAGGCCAAATCCTCTGTCTGCTCTGGCCAAGTATGGCTCCGGTAGTACGGAGAGGGTCATGCTCTTGCAATAGAGACTAAAAAGACCTGATGATGATATATAGCCAACGCCTATTGCGTACGATTTGTTTCAGACTCATCACATAGATGGCGACACAGGTTTATTTGCAACTATACATATATCTACCATATTATGCGAAAATACAATCTGTATTGACAAAAAATATCTTAGTTAAGATTCATAAAATATTTTCGGCTTATATTAATACAATATTTTTCACTTCACTTGTAATCCGACCCCGTCGCACTCGCCACCGGAATAGAGTGCGTAGAGTAGGATTAGCTCCGATTACTGGTGACCGCCCGGCGGTCCCGGGTGACTTGCACCCAGGATAGGCCCTTCTGGCAACGTAGCTTTCGGCCCATAAGGCAAAAGATGAGAGTTGCTGCTCTCTAAAGGCTTTTGCCATTGTTTCTCAGATTGGCCCTTCAGGCTTGCATGCACGCATACGCGGCCCATCAGGCAATACGAGAGTTTGCTGTCTCTCCAAGCCTTGCGCACACAGGCAACGCCCAAAGCCGAGGTCCGTCCCTCCTGGGGGCCCTTTGGTGATGTTGTCTATAAAGGTTGAGGGCACTCTGCCCTCGCCTCAAACGCCCGGTGAAGTAGCGAAAGCTCACTTGGAGCTAGCTACACAGTCATTTCCAAAAAAAAAAAAAAAAAAACTTCACTTGTTTTTACCTAGTTTTAAATTCCAACGCCATCTAATGACGGGTGGTGGAAAATTCACAGCTGCAGCGCCCTCGCTGCCGCCCATAGTGGCAGTCAGTGAAACTAGCTACCACGGCCTGCCGCCATGCTTGCCAGGTACTTTGTACGTGCCTTTTGTACCAATATTTTTGTATGAGGTGGTCTATACGTTAGTATTAAATTGTCTTTGCGATAGCTTACTGTATGCCCTAGATAATCTCTGTGTATTCCCAGATAATTTATATGGATTAATCTGTTCTTAGGTTTGGAATTATATTCTGGAGAAATTCTACTAATAAAGCCATAATTATTAAATTGCTAAAACGTTGTATAAGAGCAGTGTTCGGGTTAAAAGTCGAGGACAGCTGAAAACCAATGTATGTTAAGCATAAAGTTCTAACACTTCCATTGCTATATATACTTGAAATAGGCATATTTGTAAAAAAATATCAGCGTTTGTTTCCATGCTCTTTCATTAATCTCTTTGTGCCCCAGATAATCTTGTATAAACAAGCGAATGAAACCTATAGCGCCATCTATGTACAATTATAGAAACAAATCGTACGGTAAAGGAGTTGAAAAGTATAAAAATAATTAAAAATATTGAGTAAGTACTTTTTGCTGACAATAAATAAAATATAAGGTACTCCTCGCTGAACGGAATCCGAAGTATTTTGTAATTAAACTTGGTTGTGCGATGAAGACGTGCTTTAGTGGCACTCTTCAAATATTCAAATCAGGTCCTTCCGGGGATTTTAGACCCCATTCTTTTTAAATTAATGGAAAGGAATCTGTTACTGCATAATTTTTAGTACTATTATATTACATTTTTCACAGAATAAAAATTGAAAAAAAAAATACTTTCTGCTATAAATTTCGCGCGACAATTCCAACACAAATTTCTTGTCATATTCATTGTTGAATCAAATTCCTCATTTTTAATGTGGGGTGGTTGTGTTCGGTGACGCAAGTCTTAATGGGTATAAGGGGAATGGTGAAGATTTTTGACGCCGAGGTGTGAAACGCGGTAGCTCAATTAGCAGAGCGTAGGTCGTACATAGACCTACGATCACTGGTTCAAACACTGCCCGATTTTTAGTAGATAAATCCGCCGGTGATCGACTTTGTACAAAAGCTTATGACCCCTCCCCCCTGTTGTCTCACTCTGTCACACTTTGTTGACCCTTTAACGAGTGACGTAATTTATGGATTGCCCCATATACGTGTCTCCGTCACTCTCTTCAAGCGTGTTCTCCATTACATTTCCGACTGTGGTGCTCGTTCGCCTAGGTTGGAAGAAAGTATGGTATAGATAGGCTTACAGCATTACAGGATACTGTAATGCTGTAGAATAATTTGGCAAAGTTATATTTACCGGCTTGCCATGGTTGTTACACGCTGGCATAGATTTTAAAAATGCTTCTCTCTGATTACTGATCTGTGATTAAGAACCAAATGTACCACATGCTTCTCTTTGGACGCAGATTGTTACATCGTAGAAGGTCGTAAAAGGGAAAGGGCGAATATCACAGAAATAATGTTATAGAGGATGCGACTAGCAATCTTTCACTATTTTACCTCTCTTGCTCAGCTAGGAAGGCATACGACCAATATCACGCTAAACAGAGAAACGAATATAGAATTAACAACAGTTTCGTCAATATTACAGATATATTTAAATTAGTCAAAAATACCACCCCGAATGTACCTGGTTCAAATGTGCCCATTATGCTTGCCGCGCTTTTACTCTTTGGATTACTATGACAGCCTTTGAACCAGGTACCATCCAGAATGGTGGATCCATCTATATTTATATATATTTTGAAGTTCAAAATATGGATGTTAATTTATTTCAATCACTAAAACATACAAATATTCCTTAATTAAAAATAAAATAAATATTACAAATAAAAAAGAGATTCCAACGCGTCGCCACGAGGCAGGGTGCCCAGTAAGCTGGCAGCATTGCCTCTCTGCACTGCAATGGAAATTCTTTGGGCAAAGTAACTGTCAGCTCTTGGATCACCCGTAACCTCACGGAGGTGCGCTGAAATCTTAGTCACCAGGTTTCTTGCTTCTGGGCCCCACGGACCCATTGTCTCAACCGCGAAGGGCACAAAAATATAATTCGCCTCGAGGTGTTCATATTTCCTGCGCTTAGCGGTTTCGGCAGCAACTGCAGCCGCCCCTGCCCGCACCGAAGTAGATAACACGTGGGCGGGAGCGAGGGTATCCACACAAGTGGCGTCCCATACCAAACATTTCCCCAGCTTCCACGGTATCAAAGACATCCCGTCCGGCCTCCTACCGTCCGACCTCAACAAACCGCTCCGTTCTAGGACGGCTGGAACAGCAACAGAGGATAAAGCTCTTCGGATGATGTCATTGATGGTACCGTGTCGGGATAAGCGATCAGCACTCTTTTGGCAAGCCAACCCGTGATGGCCCAACTCACTCACCGCTTTACCACAGATGCACTGATGGGACTCATTCACCTTCAAACCTAATCTGAGTCCAACCGCCAGGGACAACGTGCAGTTGTCCAATAGCGTGCCCAGATTTGCAGAAGGGAGCGCTCGTAGCCATAAACCCGATTCCCGCTCGGATACCGCAAGCAATCTAGCGCGATCTGCTGGACCAGTAGCGTCACAGAGCAAGCTTTGCAATTTTCTTCTGCAATAGGCTAGTTTCCCAAAAAAATATAATAAGTCCGTCAGTTAGATAACCACAAAAAATATTGGACACGTATTTTTTCTTTTGTCGATTAAACAAAAAATGATAAAGATATAGCCCTTTGAAGTTCCGTGTGACGTCATAGTTTGCTACAATTTTCAGCAAACTTTGACGTCACGAGCCCCCACTCCTGAACTTTGACGCGCTTTATCTTTATTATTTACTAGCTTACGCCCGCGGCTCCGCCCGCGTCAATGTCAATCCCTCGGGAATAGTACTTTTTCCCGGGATAAAAGGTAGCCTATGTCCTTCTCCGTACTCCAGAGAACTTGTATGCAAAATTTCATAATGATCGGTTCAGTAGTTACGGCGTGAAAGCGTAACAAACAAACAAACAAATAAACAAACAAACTCACTTTCGCATTTATAATATTAGTAAGGATTGTTTATTTGACAAAAGAAAAAAATACGTGTCCAATATTTTTTGATTATCTAACTGACGGACTAATTATTATGTTATTATTGACACTTGGGTCTCCAAAAATGTCAGAGCGTCACGTGGTTTTTTTCCTCGTACAGCAGGATTGTGGAATGGACTCCCTCCCGCGGTTTTCCCTGTGTGCTATGACTTGAGGTCCTTCAAAAGGCGTGTTTACAGGTATCTTAAGAGTCGGCAACGCATCAGCAGCTCCTCTGGTGTTGCAGATGTCCATGGGCGACGGTGACCACTTTCCATCAGGTGGCTCGTCTGCTCGTTTGCCGTCGGATATACATAAAAAAAAAAAAAATTACGACCCAGGAAACTAGCCTATTTGCAATTTATATAAAAATTGTAGACTCCTGAATTTGCATCATCAAGGTACATCTGTCGCCGAGTGTACGCCACACTAGGCTGGTTCGAGCATACCAATTTGATTCACAGCGGATAATCCGGATAAACCGATTAAGTGCCATTAATTTGTTGGAATCGATGAGCAGTGCCCTCGCAAACTGGATTTAGGGCTGGCGCCGCGGCTAAGTGCCTTAGATGACTAACTTAGACTACAAAAGCCTAGTATGCAAGTTTTACCATACAAATGTGGCATATATTTAATAGGTAAGTGTATCTATAGATCAGTACGATGAATAATAATGAAAACGTTAAATATGAGACATAATTAGACAAAAAGCCTGAAAACAAAAAATATTTCTTACATGTAAAAAATAATCGCAATAAGGTAATAATTATACGTGAAAATACCTACAAATCAGTAAAAAAATGTGTTGCCCTCCGGGAGTGCTTGCAGAAGTGAAAACTCCGCGCGGTAGAAAGAGAGGGGGATATTACTTCCTCTCCTACACCTTGCGCCTACGCTGGCGGTCTCAGGCCACGTATCCTGACGCGAGTTTAACATTTCTTACCCATCCCAAAAAGTGTACAACGCCACTTAATAAGTTTTCGTTTCAAAAAATCCTCAATGACAGCAAGGAGGACTTTTAAAAGGACAATAAAAAAAAATAAAGATGTAGTTGATCTCAGAATCTCAGAACTCAGAACAATAAATAAGTTGATAAAAAAGCAAATGTCAATGCCTCCCTACAATACCATAATATCCGTTTCATTGTTTCCGTGGTATTGAAAACGAATCTTTTTAGTTTACAGTCATGTTATCTGAACAGATATATGTATATGTGTAGACTGCAGGTACTAGCTTTTTACACCGTCATATAAATATTTATTCTTATTGCTCCGTGACACATGGATCCTGGTACAAAGAGCTTATAGTAGGAGTCATGCAACATATAATTTACAATAATAGTTGGCAACCCTCATCAACCTGCGGCCAGTGGTGTCAAGGCGATGTAGCAGCCCTTTCCAGTTTCCTATGACACTGTATATACGAGTATAATTCTATTAAGTAGATATTATAATTTTATTGTATTTTAATCCTTATCCTTACTTCCTTACTAATATTATAAATGCGAAAGTGAGTTTGTTTGTTTATTTGTTTGTTTGTTACGCTTTCACGCCGTAACTACTGAACGATCATCATGAAATTTTGCACACAAGTTCTCTGGAATACGGAGAAGGACAAAGGCTACCTTTTATCCCGGGAAAAAGTACTATTCCCGAGGGAACATTATTATTATAACATCATTGTACCTACCATGTTTAAAGCAAATAAATTTGATTGATTGGTTGATCGGCATTGACGCGGGTGGAGCCGCGGGCGAAAGCTAGTATAACATATGTAGTTCTGTCGTATCCAGTAACGAAAAATGAAAAATTAAGACAAAGTAATCTTTTAAAAAACTATCAGTTAAGTTAAAAAACAAATGAGGGTATAATTAGGTATATACCCGATGGAATAAAAAAATCAAATTATCTAGTTCCTAAGGATACATTTTCGATAAGACAAAAATCTAATATAAAATGTTAAATAAATAAATATATACGGACAAATCACACAGATTGAGCTAGCCCTAAAGTAAGTTCGAGACTTGTGTTATGGGATACTAACTCAACGATACTATATTTTATAGCAAATACATATATAGATAAATATCCAAGACCCAGGCCAATCTGAAAAAGATCATTTTCCATCTTGACCTGACCGGGGATCACACCCGGGGCCCTCGTGTCGCAGGCTGGCGTGTTAACCACAGCACCACGGAGCTTGCCAACTTAAATAAAAAATAATTCAGAATCAGAATAATTTATTTTGCATAAAATATGGTATTTACATGAAGATGTCACGCATTGCCAAGTCTTAAATAGGAAGTTGTAGCCCGGAGACCTTTTAAGCGGCAAATAAGTTTTGTCTGACTGAACCCTTCTATTCTAACACAGTAGCGGGCCTGATTAATTAAAAAGAATGATTCAAAGAGATTTAGTACTTTTTACGTTTTAACCATGTAATTTTTAAAACCACAATAATTAATCCATCAAAACTGAAAGATCTAAATTTTGATATTATTCAACAAATTGTCCAACAAAATTGACTAAGTCGAAACAGATGGAGCTTATAACGTCGTGACATTCCAGATTTGGGCTAACTACAACGCTGCCGCATTTTATGGAGATGGTGTCCGGCTGCCATGTGTGTAATTATGACGTCGGAATGCTTAGGATTCCGACGTCAGTCCACTGTGACAGTTTAAGCTTATACAGTGTATAAGCATATACACTGAATACAAGCTATACTGTGGGGGTGTGTATGTCACATTTTTTTAAAGGCCTATCTAGCTATTTCCCAGTGAGATTTCGCTACTTCACCGGGCGTTTGAAGCGAGGGCAAAGTGCCCTCAGTCTTTATAAACTTCATCACCAAAGAGCCAGCAGAAGGGACGGACCTTGGCTTTGGGCGTTGCCTGTGTGCGCAAGGCTTTGAGAGACAACAAACTCTCATATTGCCTGATGGGCCGCAAATACGTGCATGCAAGCGTGAAGGGCAAAAGCCTTTGGAGATCAGCTGTAAAAGTTTATGCTAATATACCTACGAGTGTTAATACAAACGAGACAGAGCCTATGACCGATTAGACAGACTAAGTTTAGTGTTATGATGGGTGTGTAGGTGCAAAACGAAACCAAAATAGTTACACTACACCTAACTGGCTGCCTTGTAATTACGTCGTCGGACTGCCTCGGATTACTCGGCCACCCTGACTGTATAAGTTTCTGCTAACAAAGACATATAAGGTTTTACCATAGCTATTATAATTCAACTAGGGTCTTACCTACTATGATTTGGGTCATAACAGGTATTAGACGTAACAAAGACCTTCCGTCAATAGTTATCATTTCAAAAAAGTTTGTTTACTAAGAATAAATTGCTCTGTAGATAACATGACATGTTCTATAATGTTCCTTTTTACAGAAATTAAAGTTTTCTAAATGCTTGCCACTGCCGTTTCAGTACTAAGTTCCAAAATAAATTCCCAAAAAAGCTCTTATTGCAGAAATTAAAGGCACTGATTGCTTGTTCCAACATGGTTTGTAATAATATAAAAATAAAAAAATCAAAACAAAGAAACAATTCTGTTGTATGGGCTAATCAAGTCGGTAATAACATTCCAGATTTAGGCTAAACGACGACGCCGCATTTTAATGGAGATGGCGGCCTACTGCCTTGTGTGTAATTATAACGTCGGAATGCCTCGGATTCCGACATCAGGCCACCGTGACAGTATAAGCTTATAGTTATACACCGTGACCGTATAAGCTTATACACCGTGACAGTATAAGCTTCTATACGTCGTAATCACGTCGTAATCGCGTCTTTCTTCTCTTTACCTTATGGGTTAGACAGAGCCTATGGCCATTTTATAGTGTAGGTACAAGTGAAAAACTGATCAAAATAAAGACGGGTCACTAGCCGCTCATTACCTTGGCTTTGATTCTACGTTCTCCATTTTCTCCTAGACTATCAAAAAAATTGAATGTTTTTTTAGTACCTACCTATTTACGTAGGTACTTAAAAAAATGAGTAAGCCTAACAATTTCAATGAAAGTTATTCAGTCGCGTACAAAAATAAGATGTCAAAAATTTCAGCTTAGAACCATTTGATACCTACGAACAAGTTTACTTTTTATGGTAGGTATGTTAAAATTTGCAACATTCTAGATTAATTGGACACATGTAAAGAGACTTTTGGGCACACTGCCGGACTTCCAAACTTGGCCAACAAAGCTATATTTAGTGGACATGGCGGCACCGTGGGCGAATACGAACGCGCAGCGTTGGAGTAAATTAAGTTTGGGGCCCGTAAGAAATGCTTTCGAGGGGCTCTTTACGATGGATAATTGAGCAAATAATCCAGTTGAAATAGGTTTCAAAAGTTCATCTTTCGAACAAAAAATACAATAATTACATACAATACAAAAAATCACGTCTTTTTTCCTTTGCGGGGTAGACAGAGCCCAAGTCTTTATGGTCTAAAAGCCATGTTTGTCATGTTGGTGCGTATAGATTGGAAACGAAACCAAAACAGTGAAAGGTTGCTAGCCGCATCGCTTACTAACATGATTTCTGATTTTCGCCCATTCCCTCGATCGACTTCTACGATCTGCGTGGGAAAGGCAGCAGCTTGAACATTCTAAGTTTTTTCTTTAAAAAATTAAAAAGAACAATTTGAAATAGACCCGAGTAGCGCTGGGGATCCTTTTCACTGAAATGCTAGTACCTTTCAGAAGTATTAATCCAGTGTTGTAAAAACGGCTGTTTATTTACATAAGAAAACCCGTAGTAACTAGAGTTCTAACTGCGAAACTTAGCTGTGGTTAATCGCATTTGCATCTTAAACACATAGTCTTATCTGTGTATATGATAGGTCTTATTTAACGTCGCTTTCAAAATATGTACTTAGGTTTAACAAACAAATTAAAAGCTAGCTTTGTATAGGGCTTGTAACATAATAGACAAATGTCAATTTCGTCTACCTACGAACATAGAATCTGTAAAGTTTTCGAAACATTAGGTGTAATAATCATGTAATAAACGCAGTAAACCGTTTTAAAAGAAAACACTACGGCCGAAAAATTGAATTTGTAAAATCTATTGCTGTCGCGCTGTGTGCCCAAATAACCTCCGCAAAATGCGATAGAGACAACTGCAGCTCGGACCGAAAATACCTATGAAAATTACACAAAATTAACGCTTCGTAGTCCGGTGATTTTTTTTCCAAAACTCAACCGATTTCATTTCTTTTTTCATTCAAATTTTAAAATAAGCTAAGGCTGTGATTCTGTTTTCTTTTTCTAATATAATCGCATCGAATTTGTTTTCTTGATGTTTGAACACAACGGAAATTCTTACTAATTTTCAGGTTTTTGAAGGTTCATATCTCTTTAAATATTTAAATTATGAAAAAAATAAAACATACTAATATATCGATATATTATTATTATTATATTTTTTTTGTAAAAAGTAATTGCTTTACTTGTACTATCCGACGAGGAATCAGGGGACTGCGCTTGTATGGAAATACGGCCTACGATTTTCTCCTAAGGGATTTAATATAAATGTGTAACAATCGCGATACTATAAAAATATTATGTATGCGTTTCCTATACTCTACACTATGTAAATATTAAGCTAGGTATTCAGAAGTCTTGCCTACAGTAAACTCTTATTTTATCTAGTCTAAAATAAACAAAAGATATTCCGTATTTTTATTAACAAAGATACTGTCTTAATTAACTTGTTTCCTTGCGTCTAGAAACAAAGACAGTTGAAAGCATTGCGGAGGGCACTTAGAAATTCTAATTTAATTTTTCTCATAAACTCTGCAGAAAATAGCTTACTTACTGCACAAAGTAATGATAATACAGAAGAGTATGATATAACGTATCAAGATGGTCAGTGGGGAGATTATTGAAACTATAAGAAATGAATTAATCTGTAATGCTGTTTTTATATTCACAAAAGTAGGTGTCATGGTCCCATTGACCACTTTTCTCTTTCTACCATGGTTTAAAAATGTCCTTACTGTATGTATATGACCTACACAGCAAAATGCATGATTTATACATAAGCTGTTATCTTAGTGGTGAGGAAAGGCATAGTTCCTCTGAATTTGTATTCCCCATATGTAACGTAATTTGCACTGGCCACAGATGCTACTGAAGAAAAAAGTCTAGATTATAGGTATACTCTCGATGATTGTCTTATAAATATGCGGGTGCAATACAGATAGCTACCTGCATTGTACACTATGTACTTGGTTGTTTACTGGTATGAGAAATTAAAAAGATGGTCTAACTTACGTATTCAATACTCCTACCAAAACAAAACCAAAATGAGAAGCCCGATGGCCCAGTGGGCATAAGCATTATTTTCGATTACGTATGTTAAGCAACCCTGAGCGCGGTCCCCACTAGGATGGGCGTCCGCAAGTGGCATAAAAATAGAGCGCCTCCGTGCTTCAGAACTTTAAGCCGGCTGTCATCATTGATGGCAGTTGTTAAGCTATGTCAGATAGATGCCTTTAGGCAGCTTGAAAAACTTGCACCCAAAAAACAAACCAATAATCGTACAGTAGTTTTGAGATTACACAATACAATCATGCAAACAGTCAACTATTTTCTTGTTATAATATAAGTATGGATTTACGAGGATTTGTGTTTGCATACAAACATCGATGGACATTCTATTTTATTATAAATAATAAAGCTTTTTATACGCTTTTTATTAGCTTCCTACCTGTATGTTTGCTTGTTTGTTTGTAACTGACTTCTTTGAACTCGATTTTGACACAATTTTAAAGTACAAATTTAATAAAAATTTTGTACATTTATCAAGGACCGATGACAATACAATAATTTGTTAAAAGCGTGTTTTTAAACTATATTTATTATTTGCAATTACAATGATATTTCCATATTACTCTTATTAAGAAATAAAATAAGGTGAAAAAACCCTGCGCGTGTGATTATTTTTTACTTAAATATGAGTATTTCTATTTATTTTTTAATTTGTACACAAACTCGGTTGAAAACAGCTCACTTGATGGAATGTAATTTACATACACGGAAGGTCCCTTGCCATTATGGCGGCGCAAATGGAGACAGTGAGGGTCCATAACATACAAGCTTTAGCCATATTTGAGTACCGAGGGAATCACTTACGAGAACATCCAGTTGTGTTTTGCTCAGCCGTGAAGTTTTCGAGCCGTGATGGTATAAGCCCAATGTCCCATTCGATGATTAGTTTTTGCGCGTTTTTTTATTTGTGGATCGTGTACAATGCAGATTTAGCATGTTTCAAAATAAAGCCCTGCTTGCTTTCAGCTTTCTCTTCTAACATTTCTATCATTTCAAAACATCTCACTGTATTTCAGGCTCCATCATAAGTTGTTATATCAATTGGTATTATAAATTAATAAAAAATAATAGCTTGAGATAACAATATATAATTCTCGTTAGGATTACTGAAATCAAACACCTGATCTACACAGAAATCGAAATAATACCATTAATACCTAATTATAGGCTAGTTTCTTTAAAAAATATAATTAGTCCGTCAGTTAGATATTCAAAAAGTATTGGACACGTATTTTTTCTTTTGTCGATTAAACAAAAAATGATAAAGATATAGCCCTTTGAAGTTCGATGTGACGTCATAGTTTGCTACAATTTTTAGCAAACTTTGACGTCACGAGCCCCTACTCCTGAACTTTGACGCGCTTTATCTTTATTATTTATTGTTTATTTGACAAAAGAAAAAATACGTGTCCCATATTTTTTGATTATCTAACTGACGGAATAATTGTTATGTTATTATTACGACCCAAGAAACTAGCCTAGTTTATGTAGTTTATCACCTGAATATCACCATATACAATAAATAGTAATAACCGAGCAAAGCTCGGATGCCCAGGTACTATACATATATTGCATTGCTGCAGGCTCGGCTTAACCATATAAGACACCCGGCCCGAAAATCCGGCGCCTTATAGCAGCATTGAAAGTGGCTCTCGGCGCCCCCTAAGACAGCTGCACCCGTGTATAATGCACACCCTGCACTATAGTAAGGCCGCTTCGGCATTGCAGAGCAATGATTAGATACTAGTAATATTAATAATAAGTATTAAAGTTTCTGCACTATTAATTTCCATTCAACTTGGATCAAAAACTTGCAAGACCATAAAACTAGAACTTAGATATAAAATAATTCCTCTTAGAGTAATAAAGTCTTGTAAAGATAACTACGTGAGGGTGATCCCGAGGTAGTTTCGCAAACTCTGACAGCTCGTGCAGCTCACAAAATCGATTCATCCAGAAGGTAGTTGTTAACTTTAACCATAAATCCGCAACTTCTTACTCGTGGCACATTCAGACAGCTTACGGATATAACATTGTGTCAAACTATTTTTGTTAAAAATGGGATGAGTAAAGAAAAATATATTAATTTTTTTGTTAAAAAAACATGCTTGGGATGATTTGAGAATAGAAATAGGATGAGTGAGGAAAAATATGATTTAAAAAATACATGCTGGTCTGGGAGAAAAGATAAAACGTAGAATGTGCCAGCTACTTCTCTTCCCGTAGTTCTAAGTCTACAAAAGCCCATAGTTAGGGTTACCATATCTCAGGATTTGTCCTGAAATTTCTTAGTTTTCGGATTTTGCAAATCTTAGGAAATCTCAGGATTTTTAGAATTTTCATAAACATACAGTACATTTTAAAGAGAGGAAAAGCAAACAAAAACGTGTCTTGTCTTGCTAATACCTACGGAAAATCATTTAACAAAACCTTTAGTAATCAACTTTGATAATAATTACAGAATTAAAATCAGCACTTTTTTATGGAATGACTTTTTTAACTTGTTAGGTAAGTACATACGTTTAAAAGAAAATTCTCAGACTGCAACAAAATCTCAGGATTTTTAAATGTAAATCGGGCCTTTTTTCCCGATTTTTTATTTTTTCATCTGGTAACCCTACCCTATAATGGGCTTCCAAATTACTCAATAATTATTAGTTTTAAGATCGAGAGTTCTTATTGAAGACCTGTGTGGCTCAGTGGCACCACAAGTGCCTTCGTATCGCAGGGTCCTGGGTTCGATTCCCAGTCAGTTCTAGATGGAAAATGCTATTTTTCAGATTGGCCTGAGTTTTGGATGTTTATCTACTATGAAATATAGTATCGTTGGCTTAGTATCCTACGACAATAGTAACTTACTGTGAGGTTAGCTAAATCTGTGTTATTTATTTATCAACCGACTTCAAAAAAACGAGGATATCAATTTCTTGTATTTTTTTTTATTTGAAAGGATATGCTTTCAAGTTGATTCTGTTTAAATTTCATCTCAATCGGTTCAGTAGTTTGTTTGAAGTCGGTTTTTTTTAACTAAAAGGTTAATTTTACTGAGTATATAAATAAAGATATATTTATCAATTTTTCGCAAGACTAAAAACATTGAAATTGTAAGAAAAATAAAACCTGTGTAAAGATAACTACGTATTCAGATGATCCTAAAGGAAGTTTCGCAAAGTGCAGCTCATAAAATCGATATTATCCTAGAGGGTGCGGCGGGCTTAGAGTTGTTAACTTAAACCATAAATTCGCGTCTACTTAGCACATTCTGACATCTTTCAACATTGCGTACAAAGTGATGTGTCAAACCATCTTTGTTATATATCTGCTTCGTTTGTATTAAAATTTTTAGGTAGCTTACAAAAGCTCGATGATTTTCCCGAGTACTTGTATCATTAAAAATTATTGTGAGAACCAAGTTCCTTATTGGGGCTTGCAAGTACAAATTGTTTCCCAACAAATTGTCACAAGAAACGAAATAAAGGAACACAATTTGAAGTACTTTATGTAGTTAGACACAGATTTAGTTCTGAAGATTGAACCAGAATTATGCTTTATATTACTTGCATTACTCCAAAACAAGGAGCCTTAGCTGGCTGTTATTCTAATTGAGCATTGAATTAGAAAAAAATATGGAAGCATAGCTCTCATACAACTAACGATTCAATATCAGTCCCATTTACGCTAACAAACTTGACTCAAATGACAACGAAAAACTTACGCACTCAATAACGAACCTAGTTTGCTTGGCCACATCAAGGTCACGGGGCGGTGTCAACATATCTAATTAACACTATGGTATCAACATAGCGGAGATAGGCAGGCTAGCAGTTGCAAATATATTTTACTCACCAATGATAAGTTACTCCAGTGTCACTTTTCCGTCTTTCCTTGCGTTTCCTGCACCACTTTACTACACCAAAATTCATTTTTTTCTTAATTCGTTAAACTTTCTCCGATGATCACAACAAATTTGTCGTTAAATGCTTTTATCGACGCGTCCTTCCGTCACAGAGCACGCAGCAGACTAGTTCGCAAAAACATCTACTTTTTAAGCCCCGCTCACTTTGAGCTACTTTGCATGGTGTCAGTTTTTGAGCGCAATACTGCTTCCATAGTTTTTCGAATTCAATGTAATTGAGTAACACGAAATACTCGATTTACCGGCTAGTTGCACATATTCCCATGTATTATTCAAATGAAAGAATCATAATGCACTTCGTGCTCTCTAAATCACCATTAACTTTGCTCACTAGAGTAATACCAGAATAATATAACCTTATATCCTTATCCTCATATTAGAACAAGGAAGCTTACATTAAGTAATGCTTCTTTATTACGTTCATTACTCATGAACATCCGCAGATGGCTGTTGTAACTGAGTCCAGCCAAATATTACTTCGCTTTTTTACCTGGTCGGTGCAAAGTAGATAATTTGATGCATTGCAAAGGAAACAGCAGATATACACCCGTTGGTCTGCAAACGAATGGTAGCGTCACGATTCGCCTTATGCTACCTAAAATAATTCTCTCCTATGCCATTATCCTCATATTCGACCAAGTTCATTGAGTTACTCGTTATTCATCATCATCATTTAACCTTGGATTGTGGAATGGAGGTTTTCCCTGTGTGCTATGACTATGGGTCCTTCAAAAGGCGTGTTTACATGTATCTTAAGAGTCGCTAACGCCTCAACACCTCCTCTGGCGTTACAGATGTCCATGGGCGACGGTGACCACTTTCCATCAGGTGGCTCGTCTACTCGTTTGCCGTCAAATATACATAAAAAAACCGTAAGAAATACATTGCTGGACAAAGGCCTCTCTCAAGGATTCTTCGTTCCATGGGGAAGATATTACTATACTCACCACGCTTGGCAGGCCGGTTGGCGAGCGGAGTTTCTACGGCTTCTCTTGCTTTCGACACTGCTGCCCATCGGAATCATTTTGAAGCTGGGGAAGGATGGACTCTATTACATTTGGAAAGTGAATGAAGGTGTAAGGATTTTTCTCACTCGCATGAATGGGACAATAGCAGCTCAGGCCAGGCCAGCAGTTGAGGATGACACCCCTAAGCTTAATCCTGACCACCTTGTTGATTACAGTGAATATTTTATATATGTCCATCACTCCAGAACAAGGTGCCTTAGATGCCTCTTATTCTAGCTTTATTTGGCTTTATTCCCCGCCTGCACAAAGTAGGTGTTTTGATGAATTGCAGATGAAAGAGAAATTACATGAGTACATCTGATGGTCTCTTAATGGGTGTGGGTTTCTGATTACCCTCATGCTCTAAAATTATTCTCTTCCATATCAATTTCGAGAAGGACATGGAATGGGTATTAGATTGGATATGAGAGACAGGGGGGTAAATGAGAGTATGGTTAATGGCAGGAAAAAATGGAGGGAGTTAACATGCAGAGCCGACCCAAAATAAGGAAAAGGCAAGGAGAAGATGATGATAATATCATTTCCCTCGTATTAACGTAAGGATTTAACTAAACTACGTGCTTTACTCCAGAACAAGGAGCATTAGCTGGCAGTTATTCAAACTGAGTGCCGCTAAATATTTACTGGCTTTATTCAACGCCTGCACAATGTACCTAGATATACTCCGCGCATTTTGTACTCTACAAACATCTACAAAACAACGTAAAGTTGACGACCCGCCATACTATGCCCCACCATCTATAATTATTCTACTCTGTATTATTTACCTTATATTAGAGCCAGAAATTATTATGCATACATTGGAGTTATGCTCTATATTACTTAATTTAAACAAAGGAGCTGTAGCTGGCTGTTATTCTAGCTGAGAGCCAAATATTTGTTCGGTTTATTCCCCGCCTGCACAAAATATGTGTTTTGATGAATTGCCAGTTAACAGTCGCTTTACAACTCCGTTCATTAGTCGAGAAGATACAATTATCTGTAAACGATTCCGCTATTGTTTACAGAGGGAATAAATAGGATGAAGCACCCAGCATCGCTAAATTAAACGCTAATTAGAGAACTTTGTTGCCAAATCATATTGCATGAATGCTGACATAATAGCGGACGCCGGCGACCAATGCGACCGCAAAAAAAGCTTTGATGAGGAAAATAGACAAAATATCATTATCATTCATATTTTTCAAATATTCTTCTTACATTCTATACATCTAAGAAGTGTATAAGCAAATATAGTAAAAAAATCTTCAAGCTTTGTTAGGAGATTGTCTCGGGTGACATTGCTTGCCGACAATTATCATTCATTAGAGCACACAGCCTCTCATCAGCCACTCGGGTCGTTATGCCTTATTCAGCTCCGTCTACTTTAATGTAAGCCTTGCGGTCGAGTCGCTGCGAACCATATGACATTCAAACTCTTTCGTATTTTTCCAAAAGAATGTTCGTAGAATATAAATCTATTGCAGTATATGAAAAACAATGTATTTTTTGTCGTATTTGTGTAACTACGTTATTTTTTAATGTAGTAAGAGCATTTCTATCCAAAGAATCAATTTATATCGTATATATTTATCCAGTAGCTTTCAACTGCGACTCTATCCATTTAATTCTTTATGCCGCACTTATTATAAAAAAATGTGCTATATTTTTAATTCAGGATATGATCTTTTTATGTTCCAAGTTTCATCCAAATTCGATCAGTTAGGTATTTAGGTTATCTCCGTGAAACTTCGGGTGAAAACCTTTTTTTAGTCCGACAATAATAGTTTTTTTTTTCAAAATCGGGCTTTCATTAAAAAATGACCTAAGCGCACTTGGGGTAAGTAAAGTAAGTACTTTGCTACTCTCGAGGTCTACATATCACTGAGCCCTTAGTTAAATATTTATACATTTTTTATTAGTAATCATCATCATCATCATCATCAGGTCCTTTTTAGTCTCCACTACAGGAGCACGACCCTCTCTGTACTACTAGGGCCATACTTGGCCAGAGCAGCCAGAGGACTTGGCCTACACTCTCCACGCTGGCCAGACGGGTTGGAGAGGTGTCTTAGATGTTTATAAGCTTTGTTTAGCTTGTATTTCCTAAGTCGCCTTCTACGACTTATTATTAGTAATACTAATAATAAATTATAGGTTATAAATTTTGACCTATAAATGTATCCCATAACTAACAGACTTAGCACCTGTCGGTATTGTGTTTTCATTACGCAAACTCTAAGTGCTCTCTAATTAGCTCTTAATTTAGCGATGCCGGGTGGTTCACCCTATTTATTCCCTCTGTAAACAATGGCGGAATCGTTAACAGATAATTGTATCCGCTCGACTAATGAGCGGAGTTGTAGACCGGCCGTTAACTGGCAATTCATCAAAACACGTACTTTGTGCAGGCAGGAATAAAGCGAACAAATATTTGGCTCTCAGCTAGAATAACAGCCAGCTAGGCTCCTTTGTTTTAAAGTAACTTACGTAATATAAAGCATAACTCAAATGTATGCATAATTATTCCTGGCTCTAATATGAGAAAAAAAATTAAAATAGAATAATTCTAGGTGGCGAATTGACGAACAAGTTTACGTTGTTTTCTTAAGTAGAAAAATGCACAGAGTACCAACATCTACTTTGAGCAGGCAGGAAATAAAGCGCGAACAAATATTTAGCGACACACAGCTGAATAAAAAAAATATATATACGGACAAATCACACAGATTGAGCTAGCCCCAAAGTTCGAGACTTGTGTTATGGGATACTAACTCAACGATACTATATTTTATAACAAATACATATATAGATATACATCGAAGACCCAGGCCAATCTGAAAAAGATCATTTTCCATCTTGACCTGGCCGGGGATTGAACCCGGTCACTCCGTGTCGCAGGCTGGCGTGTTGACCGCTGCGCCACGGAGCTAGTCAAAAATAACCGCCAGCTAAGATCCAAGACGGAGATCTTTTTCTTTTCCTGTAGCCATTATTCTAGAACACTTTCTTTGCCAGATGTTTGGCACATTTTGTTCATTCTTCTTCTTCTTAATAAGACACCTCTGTAACTAGTGATGATCAGTGATCAGCTGGTACAGTCCACTCTGTTCTTGGCTAGATGAAACAGTTCAGCCGCTTTAGCTTTTTCACGAGGTTTTCCCTGTGTGCTATGACATGGGGACCTTCAAAAGGCCTGTTCAATTATCTTAAGAGCCCGCCATATGCTAGGCGGCGTGGCGATACAAACGCGGATGGTCTAAACGCGTTGGCTACTTTGGATATTTTCGTTTTTTAGGAATATTCAAGGGTTATTCGAAAAAGAAGAACATATGATGGCTGCCTTATCTGTAATGCAATAATAATCAAAAGTTTCAAGGTTAATTTTAATGTATTTGGTGAATAATGCTATATACCGAGTAAATTAGACGTGATTTGGAGGCAACTTTGCAATTTTTTTCTATCAAGAAAATTTAACGCAATCGTGTTTTTGAGTCAGATAGTTACCAGAGTTAGTCCTGAACTTTGCTGCATTTTTATTTCAACTTGAGTATTTAATTATTATTGATATAACAGTCAGTCATGCAAAGCAGTGTAGTACGGGCCCTTAAGAGTCGGCAACGCATTAGCACCTACTCTGGTGTTGCAGATGTCCATGGGCGATGGTGACCACATTCCATCAAGTGGCTCGTCTGCGCGTTTGCCGTCAAACATATGTACATAAGGAAAGCTTTCAGCAGCATTTTTTTCATAAACGTGCTTAAATATTGTCTACTTACATTTACCTTCCAGTAACGACTGCCTGCGACCGAGCTGCCCCGAAATCGATACCGAATACTATTTCCACCGAGTCAGATGTAAATTTAGTTCAAGGTTCTATTTTCTGTACCCACGTCAAAGCTACTTTGTATTAAAACACAGTCGCACGGAATACAAACTCTGAATTTAGTTTGTACACTTCAGGTAATGCTTACAATGCCTGTTGTTGGCAGAAAACTACACCTAGGCAACTTTTTATTTCCCTGCTCAACAATCTAACTTCTTGGAACTGTAAAAATACATGTTTTTTTTTTAAAGTTGCTCGTATTACACCCAACTTTATGGACTACTAGCTTTGGCCCGCGGCTCTGCCTGCGTCAATGTCGATCCCTCGGGAATAGTACTTTTTCCCGGGATAAAAGGTAGTCTATGTCCTTCTCCGTGCTCCAGACAACTCGTATGCAAAATTTCATGATGATCGGTTCAGTAGTTACGGCGTTAAAGCGTAACAAGCAAACAAACAAACTCACTTTCGCATTTATAATATTAGTAAGGACTAGCATTCACCTTTGAACTGCTTCTATACCATATTTTATCGAAATCGGATAAGTATATATGTTACACAGAATATCTCTCTACCCCCTTCCTACGTTTTCCTACGTTCCACACGACACACTACGTTTACGGAATCAGTCATACGTAGTCATGATCGAGTTCATAGTGAGAGTGCAGAGCGTAGTAAAATCCCGGAGAAAAGCACGTAATAATGGGGAAGAGGGTAGATAGAATATGTGTGTATAGCCTATATGTGTAAGAGCCTTGACAGCTGTCTACTTCCACCTGCAAAATCTTCAGTTCCTTCGTGATCGTGGTACATGTAACTGGATTAAAACACGCATAAACACAGTAACCACATTAAATATCCCGATTTGTTTCATACTAACGTTGATAACCGTGAAACTTTAAAAGCTACATAGAAAATCAATTAAAAATAGAAATTATATATGTAATTAAATTAACTCGTACAAATTGTACCTAAATGGAGTGTAATAAACAACTGCAAATAAATATGAGAACCTATGAGTATTATTAACTTGGGCTTACAAACATTACATTCTAGCTGGAGTTTAAAAATTTTCCACTAATGTTCTAAAGTAATCTGGCCCATAGAGTTTCCCTCTTGATTTAATTAATCCGCGTATAAGATAATGGTTCTATGTTTTAACTGCTTTTAAAACAGGTTACAGAGTAGGTATCTAAAGTGTCATAAGTACTTACTCTTCAATGCATACATACATATATAGGTAAAAATTAGCGAGCACAATCTAAAAGTTTTGATGTTATAAATACAGTATCATAAACACAAAGTTACAATAACGCCACGATAACTAATGAAAACACAAAATCGTGTACATACCTTCAAGTAACTAACAGTGGCTGAAAAAAACTGTGACTGATAAAACGAAAATATAAACAAAAACACATCGTTGTTTACAATCATATGAAATAAATGGTCGACAAGAACATGTTAGTGTTGCTATTTCACAAAAATGCTATCATCTTAGCAGTTTTGTGACGGTGGCCCGTCTCTCCCACTGGTCCATCTCTCCCGGAATTACCCTAGTATAACGTCTTATTTCCTTGCGTGGTAGACAGAGCCTAGGTCTATAAAACCTTATGGCCTACATTGAGCATGTTTGAGGGAGTGTAGGTGGGAAACGGAATCAAAATAGTGATGGGTTGCTAGCTGCATCACCCATTGACATTATTCTGCAGATTTTCGCCCATAACCTCGATCAGCTTTTACGATCTGCGCGGGAAGAGAAGCAGCTGACACATTCTACGTTTCTCCTTTTCTCCCAGACCAGCATCGAAGATACTCTGTATTACTTTTGAATTGTTCCTTTAATGTGCTAAAGCAATTTCGCATCATAGAGTCATCTTGATATAATTAATCTGCTAATGTACTAATTCTTCTACTGTTCTTGAAAGAGGTAACATAGTAGGCATCTGAAGTACGACAAGTACGTACTACGTAATCAATTTACCTTCTTCTTCTTCTTCTTTTCAGCCTTTTTCTACCTTTAAGGTGTAGGCCTCCTTCAGATTATGCCACTTTTCTCGATCTTGGGCTTTCTCTATCCACTACACACCCGCTGTTCTTTTAATGTCGTCGTACCAACGCATTTGCGGTCTGCCTTGCGGGCGCTTTTCGCCCCACGGTCTCCACTCCACACTCAGTTTACCAGAAAAACATAAAATATATTAGGTATGTAGTAAATATCGTGACGTGGAGACGTTATACCAAGAACAAGTCCATAAATATGTTAACCCTGTTTTGTGAACCAAACCTTGCGAACTAACTTCATGTAGCTAACGTGAAGAGGTGTCTGATAGAGAGTACTTAGTTCACTATATATATACGTCGATATTACGAAGGAGGTCCAATTCCGGAGTCATCTGGAAGGTAAAGCCAAAATGGCTTCTAAAAAACTTGGGGTGCTCAATAGAGCGAGGCAGTACTTCACTCCGGGTCATAGACTTTTGTTATATAAAGCTCAAGTCCGGCCCCACCTGGAGTACTGCTCTCATATTTGGTCTGGTGCACCTCAATACCAACTCCTTCCTCTTGATTCCATCCAACGCCGGGCAATTCGTATTATCGACGATCCCACACTCACAGACGATTTAGACACCCTCAGTCTACGGAGAGACGTTGGCTCTCTGTGTGTATTTTACCGTCTATATGGGGAGTGTTCTGAAGAACTTTTTGAATTGGTGCCACCGTCACCTTTCTACCACCGCACCGCTCGCCACGGGAGTAAAGTCCATCCCCACATCCTTGACACTTGGGTCTCCAAAAATGTCAGATCGTCACGTGGTTTTTTTCCTCGTACAGCAAGATTGTGGAATGGACTCCCTCCCGAGGTTTTCCCTGTGTGCTGTGACTTGAGGTCCTTCAAAAGGCGTGTTTACAGGTATCTTAAGAGTCGGCAACGCATCAGCAGCTCCTCTGGTGTTGCAGATGTCCATGACCGACGGTGACCACTTTCCATCAGGTGGCTCTTCTGCTCGTTTGCCGTCGGATATACATAAAAAAAAACTATAGAATTAAATTACATACTTATTGTTTCAAAAGAATGAAGTGACGAAGAGTTACAAAAAAAACAACGGGTTGCACTCCGGAAGTGCCGTCAGAAGTGAAAACCCCGCGCGGTAGAAAGAGAGGATATTACTTCCTCTCCTACGCCGCGCCAGCGGTCACACGTCACGTGTCCGTCTTATGAATTTTCGATCAGGTCACGTCTCCTGACGCGAGTTTAATATTTTTTGTTTTCACATAAAAAATAACATACCTACTTAGAAATCCTTATCCTTATCTTTGGATGTTTTGGTTTTGGATGTTTATCTATATATTTGTTATAAAATAAAATATCGTTGAGTAAGTATCCCATAACACAAGTCTCGGACTTACTTTGGGGCTAGCTCAATTTGTGTGATTTGTTCTTATATATTTATTTTATTATTTATTATGTTACTTCCTTACTATACATTAATATTATAAATGCGAAAGTGAGTTTGTTTGTTTGTTACGCTTTCACGCCGTAACTACTGAACCGATCATCATGAAATTTTGCATACAAGTTCTCTAGAGTACGGAAAAGGACATAGGCTACCTTTTATCCCGGGAAAAGGTATTATTCCCGAGGGATCGACATTGACGCGGGCAGAGCCGCGGGCGAAAGCTAGTAGTCAATAAATTGAACGTCAGCTTACTTTGGCTTGAATTTTTCTACTATTCAGACAAAATAAATCTACACCAAGAAATGTTTTATCCAGAACTACATATTGAAATTACTTTGAAAAGAAATACATATGGCACTGACTAAAGCTGCGTTACGAACAAAGATGTACCTACTAAGTTGTGTTGCGATATGACCAAGGACTTACTATTCTTAGAAAGAAAACGCTTTTTTTTACTAAGTATTGAAGTAGGCATTTGTCTCCCATCTCACCTGATGGTAAGAGACGATGAAGACGAGGATTTTACATGTCTATTCAAAATACCCATTTATTCTACTTAGTATATAGATGGTTGCGATACTGTGTAATTGTTTAGTTTGTGTGTGCAACGCGTCAAAACTGAAAATGTAACGAAATGAAACAAGGAATGATTTTTCAAAATGACATTGTTTGACTGACGTGCGTCAGCGTAGCGCGAAACATTTCCCGCTTTACTATTTCCACTAGAGTTGTGAGAATATTACTAGACTAGCTGTTGCCCGCGACTTCGTTCGCCGAAATTTCTGTTATTATGATTAATTAGTTTTTTATTAGTATAGATGAATCATTTTCCCCGTTCAAAACATTTTTTATTGATTATCATCAGGTCTTTTAAGTCTTTACTACAGGAGCACGACCCTCTCTGTACTACTAGATACATACTTGGCCAGAGCAGCCAAAGGTCTTAGCCTGCACTCTCCACGCTGGCCAGACAGGTTGGAGAGGTCTCATAGATGTTTATGAGCTTTGTTTAGCTTGTATTTCCTAAGTCGCCTTCTACGACATACTCTGCCGGATACCACAAGGCGATTTTTATTGATGCTTCGCTCCTAATGGCCGCAGCGTGATATTTTATAGCCTAAAACCTTCCTCGATAAATAGAATATCCAACAAAAAAATAATTTTCCAGTTTGAATCCGTAGTTCTTGAGTTAGTAGTAGTATTAGTATAGATATGATCAAATAGATTTTATATATAAATACTATTACATTAAAAAATAAAATACTATTAAATGCAATGAAATTAAGCTATAATAACGGTCGTTTTCATGAAATTATACATAGTATATTCATCATCATCATTTCGTGTAGGTGACACGGTCAATCGACCGTGCACACCCTGGTATCAGAGTTCTTCGGAGCCGCCTCTCGGCCTCTGACGTGTTTCCTTAATGGCCACCAGATGGAAGCCGGGACCAACGGCTTAACATGGCTTCCGAAGCACGGAATCCATTTTGATTATTAGACAATCAGGTGAGATTCAAGCCTGCCATGTCATAACCAAACTGGAAACAACCCGTATAGTATGCTTCCCTTGGGAATCGAACCCGCAACCCCCGGGTCTACAGGCAAACGCCAAAACCGTCTTAAATTTATTTTTATAAATCCATTTGTTGAATTTATGTGCATATTTCTTGTGTGCATATTGATTATGTCCGCATATTTCTTAGGAATCGTTTAATCTCTTCTCCAAATGGAAACTTTCGTTTCCATGATTTGTCAGGTCCACATATGTCACTGAATTGTAGCGAGTTAGTACGCTTCCGTGCTAAATTTTGGCTTAAAATTTTGGTTTCTTTTTCTCTCTATCTCATATATGTTATATTGATCTCTTTTCTTTTCATAGATTTCGTCGGACGCCGCTCTCTCTCACACAGTTTAGGTAGAAAAGCTGCCTCGCTCGTGAACAAACAACAAACTTAAAACAATTCTAGTAATGTGCGAAGCACGTACGAGTATAAGTTTCTATATTTAATCTTTTAGCTTCAAAGCAATCTGCTACATGGGTTATCACATCAGCTCGTACAAACTCGTCCAAACTTACGTAATTACTTTGCTACTGGGGTAATTACGTGTATCCCGGTTTACTATCTGCGGGTTTGTTAAGGAATTTTACTGTTTTTTCTCCTTTTCCTTTTATAACAAGATTTTCTTTTGTCCTTTTATCTGAAGGTTCATTATTTAATTAATTGGTTGGTGCTAAATGAATAAATATTTACGGACAAGTCACACAGATTGAGCTAGCCCCAAAGTAAGCTCGAGACTTGTGTTATGGGATACTAACTCAACGATACTATATTTGATAACAAATACATATATAGATACACATCCAAGGCCCAGGCCAATTTGAAAAGATCATTTTCCATCTTGACCTGGCCGGGGATCGAACCCGGTCACTCCGTGTCGCAGGCTGGCGTGTTGACCGCTGCGCCACGGAGCTAGTCAATAACAAGATTATCTTTTTGAGATTTTCCTTTTATCTGAAGGTTCAGTATTTAATTACATAGGTTGGTACTAGACTTACGTATTCGTTACTCTCAACTTAATTATCATCATCATCATCATCAGGTCTTTTTAGTCTCCACTGCAGGAGCATGCAGCCTTTATGCCGACGACTTACAGATTTATTCACAGTCATGTATCGAACAACTCCCATCTGCAATAAGCGGTCTTAACGACGATTTAAATAGGATTTCTTTCTGGAGCAAGTCTAATGGCCTTATTGTTAACCCGTGTAAAACGCAAGCTATAGTGATTGGTAGCTCTTGGCTTACTGCGAGAATTGATTGGAATAGCATGCCAAAGTTACAATTTAACGGAGTTACAATTGAATTTAGTGAGCAAGTTAAGAATCTCGGTGTAATTTTTGATAAAAACCTTACATGGGTACCACAGATTTCTAATGTCAGCAGGAAGATGTTTGCAGCATCTGGATCACTGAAAAGACTTCGAAATTTCTTACCGACAGGCACCAGGATTGCGCTCGTTCAGTCCTTGCTTTTTCCTATCCTAGATTACGCCGATTCCTGTTACCTTGACTTAACACAGGAGCAAATAAATAAGCTTGAGCGCCTTCAGAATTTTTGCATACGGTTTATATTTGGATTACGTAAATATGACCACATCTCCAGCTTTCGTAAAAAACTCGAGTCCGCCACCGTCGCCGCGACTGGCACATTATTTCTCTCTTATATTCCATCCTTTTCAATCCCTCATATCCCCTTTATCTCAAAGAACGATTTGTTTTCTACAAAAACTCAAATTCCAGTCATACTCTTCGCAGCTTTGAAACACATCGACTCCGAATGCCAGCTCACACTTCTAAATTTTATTCCAATTCGTTCACAGTACAGGCCATCCGACTCTAGAACTCCCTACCACCTGCGATTCATAGTGCCCAAACTTTGGCAACTTTTAAATCTTTAACAAAATCTCATTATTTGTCACTACTGTAGCTTTCTATTTGCCTTGTTTTTCAATATCTCTGGAATAAAGTGTATGAAATATTATATTATATCGATTTTGTATGTATGTATATGTTATTATATGTATATATTTATTTATATATGTGTACCTATGTGATTTATATATATATAAATATGTATATAAGTAATAAACTTATTCTTCTATCTTATCTATTTTTGTCTCTGCGCCACCTGTCTATGTTTCATTACACTGTCTCCATCTCTTCAAGGGTTGTCTGGAAGAGATTGCTTTAAGCGATAAGGCCGCCTCTTGTACTTCATTTGTTTATATAACTAATTATTTTATAAGTATCCTTTTGGTGCAATAAAGTATATTTCATTCATTTCATTCATTCATTCATGACCGTCTTTGTACTACCAGATACATACTTGGCCAGAGCAGACAAAGGATTTGGCCTACACTTTCCTCGCTGGCCAGACGAGTTGGAGAGGTCTCATTGATGTTTATGAGCTTTTTTTAGCTTGTATTTCCTAAATTGCCTCTCATCACCTCCATGGGAAGACTTGGAGTGGTTCTTTTCTACTTTTCCGGAAACCACACGGCCTAATTAATTAGTGACTATGTTTTTTTTTTGTAAATTGCAAGTACGCCTGTGTGTGTCACCGAAATGCCGTTATGTTATTGCACTTGCAACCTCATCGTTTAAATTGAGCCACTCTACGTTTATGATTTTTTTAGTACGTAAAATTTTACTCGTAGAATGTATCCTTGAGACAGACTATTTCCACAACTGATTCGAACCGGTGCCTACAGGTTATAGCTGAAAATCATTGCTCTCTGGGTAATATCACCACTTCTTATAAAATATATACCTAGTATCGTTATACCTATACTGTAATTTATGTTTAAATGTCATTATACATTTGTACGTGATTGTGCGCAACAAATAAACTTCTTGTTAAACTATTTCTGTTTTACGGATCCTGATTCCGAAATGAAAATATTGTCAACGGGTCAAATTCAACTTGTACCGTATAGAAATAAACGTGGGTGAGTTAGTTTAGTAACATAGTTAGTATCATAACAGCGCTCGGTCAATGGTGTCGAATTTCTAGTCGCATTCGAATTCAAAATCAGACGTATCTCTGTTCGTGCTGAATATTCATTCGCGAGATTTTGCCTAACAAAGCTGATCTGTGTTGGTGGTTTCTGTTTTGTAAATTATCAAGATGTTTGTTCTATGTCACAATAATCAAGTATCAAGTATCTTTGTTCATAAACAATATACACTGTGTTTGATACTTAAATTATACAAGGATTTAATACACAACAATTAATCAATATTAAGTACAAACTCATATATAATTCTGACATAAAATGTATAACTGTTGAAGTATTTAAAGTAATAATTAATAGAGTAGTAATTTCCAATGGCTCATATAAAATTGTATTAAGTCGTAGGTTTGTTAAGGACAGGATCGGAGGCCTAGAGGGCACCGGTGGTATTATTAAGAAACGCCGTTGAGATATTTTCATGAGAGTAATTTATAGTTTCATGTATTATTTATTACACCGTCTTCATCATGACAACACGTTTTTAATAGTTTATTTCACAAAAAAAAATAGAACATTTCCTAGTATATGTTCTGCTTACCTGCGAGTCAGTTTGTCTTCAACAACTATCTTGGATAACACATTGTTATACCTACTTATTATTATATATACATATATATATAAACTATAGCTATCAAAGTACTTTTAACTTCATTTTTCATAGTTATAACCTCAAGACCAGCGTTCAAAGTATAGGAGTCCAATAAACATTTTGGAATATATGGGTCTTCGTAGAGGAAATCAAAGTAAGTAGGTCCCTGCATACAAGTGCAACATGATTTTTTTTCCGTCTAGGATACGTTACGTTTCCGTCTAGGAGAAAATTAACGAAACTTACATCAAGCGAAGAGAAATATACACTTCAATTTTGAAAGAGACCATACTTTTATTTATTTTACATAGAAACTGCAAACAGGCCTTCTACGAATTTTACAAATGAGTCATTCTCTTTTACTGCAAGGAGAGATGTCAGTAGGAACTCTTCACTGGCGTCTGTATCTACACCGTTTTATCCTAATTACGTGTTTAAGGATCTTTTCATGTTCCGTCAGCTCGTAAGAGAATTAACGACCGTTGTAGAGAGCTCCAGCGAAGTGCAGTGAAACCACACCTTTTTAGGAATTTTATAATTAGGTGAGTTATTCTCATAATTTTTATGCAACGAATGTTCTGTCCGATCTCCCCACGGACATTAAGGTACCTACAATTTTTGGTCATAATTACATTTTACAGTCTTTTCATGCCACATAACATCGTAAGAGAATTATCAAGCGTTACCGAGAGGGAAGTGTATAGCGCACTGAAAACTGGAATTGTAAAAAATATATATTGGAATTTTATATTTTTTTAAATTATTCTGGTAATACCTAATGACTAAATACCTGAATGACCAAAACTTGATAGAAGACATTTCTTCACGTCTCAAATCGTGCGAAGAGGTCAATAGAGAGTGAAATGCGCAGTGAAGAGTAAAAACAACACAGAATACGCACTTCACTGGTGTGTGCATTTAAACCAAGTTTGTCATAATGATATATTTCAGAGCATTTTTACGTCCGGTCAGTGCGTAAGAGAATTAAAAGAGAACGAGCACAATTACTGTTTACTGTTTTATTATATAAATATAAATATATACGGACAAATCACCCAGATTGAGCTAGCCCCAAAGTAAGTTCGAGACTTGTGTTATGGGATACTAACTCAACGATACTATATAATTGATTGAATATTGAAACCAGTTTAGGTATCTATCGTCTAATCTTATGTCATTTACTTGGGGTCGAATCTCCTAATATGGCGTCGCCAAGATTTGCTCGTCCTGGGTCGTCAACATCTTTCATTTTTATGTATAATTTGAGTGCTTTTGACCTCTATCTTGCCTGATGGGAAGTAACGATGAGGTCTAGGGTAGTACACGCAAACTCAAAATATAATGCCTATACACTATTGCCTTGAAGATCCCTAAATTGTACGAGTCGGGACGGGAAACAGTGATGCGGGGAGGGAATTCCATTTCTTGATCTTAGCCCCAACATCGTGTTATTTTTGCAATCCAGAGGGCGTAATTCTATGTCAATAAGAGTATGTCAGTATTATGAATGCTTACAAATCCTTAAAAATAGTGTTGTTGTATATGCATAACTTTAATACAGACTATTCAGCCAATGTTGTTAGTGTCTGCATCTGCACGGATTTAGTCGTAATTACGTATTTTAAAGTCTTTTCATGACCCGTCAGCTCGTAAGCGAATTAACGACCATTGCTGACGTCATGCGAAGTGCAATGTGCACTGAAATTGCTAGCGTAAACTAAACCTTGCTTGTAGTTTTTATACAAAAAATATACGTATATAATATCACGTATTTTCCCTTATGGGGTGGGTATACAGAGCTATAAAAATTTTCATAGAAAATGTATGTCAGATTTATCCGACGTTCGCGGTAAGAAGGGGTTAAAAGATATATAGGCCATGTATAGCGTGTTGGTGGACGTATAAGTGGAAAACTGAATCTAATAGTGACGGGTTGCTAGCCGTATCACATATTGACATAATTCCTTACATTTTTACCCATTTACAGCGCCCATTTTGTCATTTCAGCCGGCTTCAACGGTCTGCGCGAAATGAAAAGCATTTGGTATATTCTATGTACGAATTTTCTTCCTCCCAGACCAGTATACAAAAATACTTTCAACTTTAAACATATTCTCATTTCTTCATTTAAATCAAAAATATTATTCAGGAACCTTTCACTGACACCTGCATTTACATATATCATTATTGCGTGTTTGAGCATCTTTTCACGTCCCATCAGCTCGCACAAGAATTTACGACGGTTGCAAAGAGGTCGAGCTAAGTGCAATATTATTAGAAGAGTACAAAATAACACCTTACTTTTCGCTATTATTAACGAAAAGTAAGGTTTTATATATCACATGACCACCATTTTTCTTAGCTTTAAAAGAAAATATTGAAAGTTTCATATTTACTCGTTCTCGTATCAGTTACTTCGTACGCTCGTGGAAATTTTATTTCACCATATTATAACTTTAACTGTCTTTTCTCTTTTTCTGCGTGTGATACAATTTGATGTACTTATTTAGATATTTTTGAACATGCAATGTCATGGATCGAGTGCGCAATGATATAATTAATAACACTAGAGTAGTCTCAAAGAGGCCGAGTAGACGAGTCTCTCTTTATTTCATCTATTATTTCGCGCATTTTCTTAGTAGATAATCATCATCATCATCGTTGCAGCTGTAAGTAGTCCACTGGACTAGCTGGACAAAGGCGTCTCCCAATAACTCTTCGCTCCATGGGAGGATATTGCCGTACTTATCACGCTTGGCAGGCGGATTGAAAGATTTTTAAGCTTAAGAAGGACAGGAATTTGGTAGATTTGGGAAGGGAATGAAGGTATTAAGATACTACTCGGATGAATTAGGGATGAGTAAGCAGCAGCTCGGGAAGCCGGGCGCGCGTACCCGTAGCCATTACTTACAACCACCGGACAGGAAGTTGAAATGGCGGCACCCTTTAGCTAAAAATATTGTAACTTTTTCTGCACTAGATATAGGCTTCTCATTACGAGCTTTCATAAGACATAGGTCACGGACTATTGCAATACTTGGGATAAAAGCGTGGTGTTCAGGTATGGTTCCTACTTGAAGCATACATGAACGTAGCATGTGTTAAGTAGGCTGCACTTTTATTATATTTCACTAGTGATATGAAAAGCAAAAACGTAGAATGTGCCAGCTGCTTCTCTTCCCGCGCAGACCGTAGAAGCCGGTCAAGGGAATGGGCGAAAGTCTAAAGAATCATGACAATAGGCGATGCGGCTAGCAACCCATCACTATTTTGATTCCGTTTTCCACCTTTGCGCCCAATAACACGCTAAACGTAGGTAGTCTTCCGGTCTTATAACCTTAGGCTCAGTCTACCCCGTAAGGGATAAAGACATGATAATACCTATGTATGTATGATATGAAAGCATAAAATCTTAACTTCTCACATCAGATTTTCCCTTCAATATTTCTCATATTCTTTGTGGCATTTTGCTATACATAATAGTAACCGTGTACACGAAATGGGGCACAATACAACAAGATAGCTTTGTCCGATCTGAGATATTTGTGACTGCTGCTGACTTTGTAAAAGTGTATTTGAACATTTTCTATCGATATGTGCCACGTATTTTATAATGTGCTTCTGGCGCTTGCCGAAGTGAGTGATGAGTTGCGCAGGAGATCTTTTTTTAAAATAATACCTCAGACGTGCACCGAATACTTTTGTCCATCTACTTTTCTACTCTCTACTCATACTACTATGTAGAAGGTGACTTTTAAAATGTCAATAAAACTTCACAAGGCTAAGTTCAGTGGCCTGCCCCGGCTTAGCACGAGTAGATATAGATAGTACATATTTATTTTAAAGCCTATTTTCATTAAAGATCTAATGGTGAAAGATTTTTCAAATCGGTACAATACTTTCTGAGCCTATTCAATTAAAAAAACAACCAAATATTTTCTTTTTATAATAATACTAGTCCCAGGCTCCGCCCGCGTCTATGTCGGTCCCTCGGGAATAGTATTTTTCCCGGGATAGAATGTACCCTATGTCCTTCTCCGTACCCCAGATAACGTGTATCCAAAATTTCATGATGATCGGTTCAGAATTTTCAACGTGAAAACGTAACAAACAAAAAAACTCACTTTCGCAATTATAATATTAGTTTTAGGATTAGGATTAGGGCTCATCCTATTAGGAAAAAGTGAAGATTTAACGAAAGAATATTTCGTTGTGTTGATATTCCATACAAAGGAGCGGGCCTAACTCTACGGGTGATATATCAGTCGTGTTTTACCTTCTTTTCATAGTAATGGGTAAAAATACCTATGAAATTGTTGTATTTTTCCGCTTTCCATTTTGTTCCTAATGACTATGATTTTAAGTAAACACATTTTTTTTTTAAACTTGGCCTTAACTATATAATAACATTCTTGGTTTTTCTGAATTTAATTATTGAAAAATGCTTACGATTTCAATCACTCCTATTCTTTTTCTAACTTTTTGTTAATTTTATAATGCATATCTAAAACAAGCTTACTGTTTTCCGTAAATACATGCAAATTTCACCGTACTTAGTTGAATTTATCAAACCCGAAATGTTACTAAAAACGACGATTTTATAGGTAAGAACCTGATATTATTACCAATCTTAGCCTGAATGTACTGCACATCTACTTAGTCGATATCTAAGTATGTAGCTACTCCCGTGTCGCATACTCAGCCGCAGGGCGTGCACCGAGATTCCTTTGTCCGCCAACCACGGCCAACTAATGAAACGGACTGTCTGTGGCCACTCCCGACATTATTAGCTACGACATTTGATAACAGACAGACTTTTCTTATTACACATGTTATAAAAAAATCCTTTCTAAAAATAATTATTAAACCCCGTTTAGTTTTTAGTGGATTTTCCTACGAGTCAGCCTCCAATGTCCGTTCGTCTGTCAAGGGGTTGTATCTTTGAAACCTTACCTAATTGTGTAAACCGTAAAGAGTGTCTACTACACTTTATACAGAATATGTATAACTATCTTCCATGCTGTTCTGGTAAGAAAGAAAAACGTAGAAATTGCCAGCTGCTTCTCTTTTCGCGCAGACCGTAGAAGCGGGTCAAGGGAATAGGCGAAAATCTAAAGAAACATGACAATTACTATTTTGATTCTGTTTTTCACCTTTACGCCCACCAACACGCTAAACGTGGCCTTTCTGTCTTATGACCTTAGGCTCTGTCTACCCCGTAAGGGATAAAGACGTGATAATATGTATGTATATCTACTGCCGCTATAACAAAAAATAAATAAAAGCAAAGTAAAATAAAAAATAAAGTGGGATTAGCCGTGTGGTTTCCGGCAGAGTAGAATAGGACCACTCCAAGTCTTCCTATGGATGTCGTAAAAAGCGACTTAGGAAATACAAGCTAAACAAAGCTCATAAACATCAATAAGTCCTCTCCAACCCGTCTGGCCAGCGAGGAGAGTGTAGGCCAAATCCTCTGTCTGCTCTGGCCAAGTATGGCTCCGGTAGTACAGAGAGGGGCATGCTCCTGCAGTGGATACTAAAAAGACCTGATGATGATGATGATGATGACCTACCATACATGATACGTGAACAGTAGTGTCCATGCAATTTTGATTTACCTCCAATCTAGATAGCAGGAAAGAGCTTCCTGTATCAAGGATGTCATTCTTAACTACTTGGCCGGTGGTTGCGGGTATAGCATTGGGTACGTGCGCCCGGCATCCCGAGCTTCTTGCTTTTATCCCAGTCATCCTAGTAAGAAGTATCCCAATCCCTTAATTCCCTTCCCAAAAAGAATTATTTCTTAATAATTTTCGCCCGCGGCTCCGCCCGCGTCATTGTCGATCCTTCGGGAATAGTTATTTTTCCCGGGATAAAAGGTAGCCTATGTCCTTCTCCGTACTCCAGAGACCTTGTATGCAAAATTTCATGATGATCGGTTCAGTAGTTACGGCGTGAAAGCGTAACAAAAAAACAAATAAACAAACTCACTTTCGCATTTATAATATTAGTTAGGATCCTTTCCCAACTAAAAAATACTTCTGCAGGACAAAATTCAAGATATAGATAGAGAGCCATAGCCATTCAGAGAGGCAATGCAGCTAGCATAATGGGTACCTTTGTGCCTGGAACGATTCGGGGTGGCATTTTTGATTGACTTTAATTGAGATTTATTTTATTTTAATTTTCAATTTTTATTTTCGCTTTAATTTAAGTAGGTTTAATTTTTAATTATATGTTTGTTTTATTTAGTAAGACATATGTTTAGGCACAAGTAAAATAAATTGTATGTAAGATATAGATAAAAGGCCTGGTCAGGTTTCTCTGTCCCTGAATGTTATCTATGTAGGTATATATGTACCTAGCTCTTCGATCTCATCGTTCCAGACAAGTTTAGCCTCGGGGCGTGCACCGAGATTCCTTTGTCCGGCGACCTCGGCCAACTAACAAAACAGACTAGATTTCTTTGTTCTTTATTACTTACGAAACTTTAGGGCGTATATGGCGCCGTAAAACTTGTTGGCCTACACGTTATACGCCCTTACATATGGTAAGCAATCCCAAGAGTGAAAACCACAAGGATATTTTACATAAAAATATCTAGTTTAATAGAAAAAAAACTACCTATACTACAATATTTGTCAAAAATTATGATGGTCTTATATACATAGGTAGCTTGTGATTTATCAGCCCCACACTAGGCAAGGCTTTCGCACACTAAAGACATTCGCTTCTTGATACAGATGTCCACGGGCGACGGTGACCACTTTCCATCAGGTGGCTCGTCTGCTCGTTTGCCGTCAAATATACATAAAAAATAGAAACACATTGTGGTACGTGAGTGGTTTGATGTTTAGCTCTTTGTATACTTTCAAGATTATTATAGTAGCAGGACGAGGCACCACCCTTTATGGAGATGCAATATGTTGTACTCACAGAGCGCAAGGTAATCACGAATCCCACCGTGCTTCGTGAGATACGTAACACCATTTTGTCCGTCTGTGAAAATAAAACTATCCCATAATTCTCAAAAAGGCTACGGTTAATAAGAGAATACCGACTTTCAAAACCTAATTAAATATTTAGTTGCTTTTGCGTGATAGAGTACCAGTAGCGGCGTTAGGGTAGAGCGCGCTTGGGCAGCCGCCCAGGGCGCTGGGTACGGAAGGGGCGCCCCCAACAAGCAAGGAAGGCACGTTATGCCGTTAGGCCGATGAGGCAGAAAGGTCCCGGCTGTCATCATTCATGGCAGTCGTTAAGCTATGTCAGATGACTTTAGGCAGCTTGAAAAATCTGAAACCAGTGTTGGCCACTGACACACATGGAAAACAAACAACCAAGCAAGGGCAGAGGACGCAGGGCGGTGTGATTCAATCGCATTGCATCCCTCTCTCCCTAATAAGAGAGGGCGCTCGTAATGCTGACGCCGGCACTGTAGACTGTAGAGTACCATCTTATATCTTTAAATTTTGTTAGTATTAAGTCAATGTTTATAACAATAATAAGATTTTAATGAATACATTCCGATTTGGTTTAATTAATAAAACGAATGGACAATAGATCGTGTACAGCGCTTTATGTTTGTCACTTTGTTTTAGGATTAGTGTTTAGTTTATTATTCTAACGACTTTAAGTTTCCAGCTTTGATCCCATAGAATTTGATCATTGTTCATATCGACGGGCTGAATCACCCCTTCAAGGATCGGACAGGATTTTCTTTACATATTGTAAATACCTCATTACATTTATTTAAATTAAACGATTTAGCATACAGTGCGCGCTAATATGTTTGTGATATAGTTGAGTGAGGCATAATGTAAGCCCGGGGACACCGAGGACCGGGGTTGATGAATTTATGTTGTGGTTACCTAGATCAGGGAGACACATTGAACCGCTGAACGGTAGAAGACAACCTACACATTGGCCATTTGTCACTGCAAATTGTCGTTTTTGACCTAACATTCGGTAAATTGTTCCTCATTGTGGTCCAGGGTTTACGTTATGCCTCACCTATATCACAAATTAATTAGCGCTCAGTGTTTGATTAAAATCAATGTATAAAAATGTAGATCTAGTTAAAATGTTGAATCTCGTTTTAATTAACAGTTGATGGATTTACGTACCGATTAGATCAGACAGAGATATTGAAATGCAAAGCTGTAAACGACAATCAATACGCTGACCATTTGTCAATACAAATTAGTGTCATTGACCTAACATTCGGCAAAGCATTCCCTTATTGTGTCCCAGGGCTTACATTATGCGTCACCCAACCATATTACGAAACTATAAGCTCGCACTATTTGCTAAGCCTATTTAATCTAAATTAATGTGCTCAGCTATTTATTATGAACAACGGTATAAGTGACTTGTGCAGAGGCGGCTAGTCCTTTTTGCGCCCGTGTGCAACCAGTACCCTAGCGCCCTCTAGTAGGAGCGGGGTCAAAGTGGAATACTTACAGTTATATTTTCCACAATTCGGCGTGTTTTCAAACAAATCAAAACAGGTCACGGCGCCTTTGGTAGCGACGCGACACTACGCCAATATAGTCTTTAATTATCTGTTTTAAGGCTGATTTGACATTGAAACAAAAGTTATTGTGTAGAGTAGGTAAAGACGCAGCTTGTGGTGGCGCGCCTTGCTTTGTTACCGCGCGCCCGGCATCGGCCGTAACGCGGGCGCAGGGTCTTTGAGAGCGCCGGTGGTCTTTGGAGATGTCGCATTAGAGGGCGCTCAGCGCCCCCTTAGACCCGGCGCCCGTGTGCGCCGCACACCGTGCACGTAAAGCCGGCTCTGGACTTGTGACGGCATTATAGTTAGGTTTAATTTATCGACTTAAAGCATTTTAGTTATTTCAATTAAAAATCGGGTGTCAACTGTTCATGGATTTACGTTCCGATAAATCAGAGAGATACATTGAACCGCCAAACCGTTGAAAACAACCTACAAACCAACACACTGATGGCCAGTGAAGGCGTTTGCCTGTAGAGCCGGGGGTCGTGTGTTCAATTCCCATGGTAAGCAAACTTTGTATAGTTTTTTTCCAGTTTGGTTAGGACATTGCAGGCTTGAATCACCTGACTGTCTAATAATAAAGATGATTCCGTGCTTCGGAAGGCACGTTAAGCCGTTGGTCCTGGCTGCCATCTGGAAGTCGTTGAAGGAACCACGTTAGAGGCCGAGAGGCGGTTCCGAAGAACCCTGACACCAGGGTGTGCATGGTCGATTGACCGTGTCACCTCACCTACACGAAATGATGATGCTGTCATTGACCTAACATTCGGCAAAGCGTTCCCCATTGTGCCCTAGACTAGAGCTTACATAACGGCTCACCTAACTATATCACAAATCTATCATTAGCGCTCAGTGTTTCCTTAGGTTAGACTGTGTAATTTAAATTAATGTATAAAAATGTATAATCTAGTTACAATTTTGAATCTCGCATTAAATATTGGCAGATTTATGTACCGATTACATCAGATATAGACATTGAAACGCAAGGCTATAAACGGCAACCAACAAACTTACCATTTGTCACTACAAATTGCTGTTATTGACCCAACATTCGGCAAAGGGTTATTGTGCCCCAGGACTTACATTACGCCTCGCCCAACTACTAACAACACAAACCTATTAGCGCGTACTGTTTGCTAAACCTATTTAATGCAAATAAATGTGTACAGTTATCAATAATGGTTAACGGAATTACTGACTTGTAACTGGTATTAGTTAGGTTATCATTACCGTAGTTAGGTTTAAAATGTTAAAGGAAAGTTCAAACCTGTGTTATAGTATAGCCATATTCCTGGTTAATTTAGTGGGTTTGACATTCTCTTTACAGTTACTGTTCACTGATACAAAAAAAATCTTTTAACTGATACAAGAAAAGATAGTTGTTGACTGATTATAACTAATTTTAAAATATATAAAAAAAATACGTGAATTTTTTTAAGGGCAGACGAGTATATGGAACACCATATGGTAAGTGCCATCGTCATACTTATAATGTTAAGTTCATGGCGAACGCTTCATTCCCTACATACATAAATAGTATCACGTCTTTTTCCCTTGCGAGGTAGTCAGAGCCTATACGGTCTATAAGACCTTATGGCCACATTCAGCATGTGTAGATGAAAAACGAAATCAAAATAGTGATATAGTAGCCGCATCGCCTATTGACACGGTGTCGGAGATTTTAGCCCAGTCCCTCGATCGGCTTTTACAATCTGCACAGGAAGAGAAGCAGCTGATACATTCTACTTTTTTTTTCTTAGACCAGCATGGAAGAATTCCCAAAGGCCCATAGCTTGGGGACATAAGACCGAAGGCCACGTTTATCGTGTTGGTGGGCGTAAGTTGCGAAACGGAATCGAAGGTACATTCTACGGTTTTTTCTTTCTCTCACAACCCACACATAATGTAAGAAGAAAGAGAAGTGCTCTGCAAACGGCTATCGTTTAAAACAACACTCACCAATTTTGAAATACTGACGGTTTGTTTTAATTAGAGACCGATTGTGGTCGAACTATTTGGTCGATGATGCATGGTAATTGCCAAATTAACGTAGTTACAGTCGGAATTAAACCCCAATTTAAATTGTCACTAAATATTTGAATAACGAGCCGGTCAACTGGATACCGGGAAAGCTTAATATAATATTGTTGAAACCGTTTTTAGTTTCAGTTAAAGTATTTTTGCATGAGAGTTATTCAGTTCACTGAAAATGTACCTTATTTTTGAACTGAAAATCTCTTTCGACGCGTTGGGAATTTTTTGAGATGAATAATAGGTACCATTGAATTCGCGTCACTGTTACCGTTACGGTAACCGACTCCTCTATACATATCATAGAGATAATACAATCCTGACGATACATATATACTTCTGTCGGCACTCCTGTGTTGCCACTGTTTTTTTTTAATAGGAGCAGTTATTAGTACCTATACCATAGTTTGAGTTTCTATGTCGAATGCAAAGTATTTTTTGTTAATCTTATTAATGTGAAAATTTTAATGTTTTCTTACTCATTCACGCTAAAACTGCTGTATGCTTTTTTTTGGCTATTACTAGTTAGAAGATCTCTGTAGCCACTGATCATCCCAGGTTGTCACACCGGAGGTGTCCCGATTTCGGTCAAGATGGAAAATTATCTTTGTAAATTAACCTGTTTCTTGGATAAATAAATAGGGACATATCACACAAATTGAGCTAGCCCCACAGTAAGTTGGGAACTTGTGTCGTAGGATACTAACTCAACAATGCTATATTTTATAACAAATACATATATAGATAAACATCCAAGACCCAGGCCAATCTGAAAAAGATAATCTTTCATCTTGACCTGACCGGGGATCGAGATCGAGCCCGGGCAACCTTTTGTCGCAGGCTCCGTGGCGCAGTGGTTAATACGCCAGCGTATTAACCACTGCGCCACGGAGCTCGCCTATATTGGATGTTTATCTATATAGAGTATCGTGGAGTAAGTATCCCATAACACAAGTCTCAAACTTACTTAGGAGCTAGCTCCATCTGTGTGTCTTTAATAAAATAATTTATTAATAAAGTTTGTATTGTGGACGTAAAAACAGATACAAAATAAACACAAAGTATACATTTTATGTTGTAACATAAAACAACGGCAACACAGTATAACCTCTAATTAATATTTTCCTTTCGAACGATGTAAAAGACAATTAATCCATAAATTAAAAATGGCCGTTACTTCGCAATGGCTACCCAACTCATTTTCGCTGCCCAGAAAATAAAATATAGGCAATTACGTTTTAATAACAACGACAAGGTAGGCATAATGAAAATTTCCGTGAAAAATTCATCACAATTCTCCCCAACGAATAAGTACTTAACTTTTTCGAAGTAAGTTTACCGTTTGGATAGGTACTAATCATGTATTCCGAACAGTTTGTTGGGTATGATGAGTTTATTTTTAAAACAAAGTATAAGTTTTACGTAATGACGTATTATAATCGATAAACACCGGCTGTATGCACGAAAAATGTCACGTTACGGAGCAGCAGCAACAGCAGTAGTATCTATCACGCATATCTGTCACCGTACCACGTAAAATTATCGTGCGTAAACGGACTTACAGACAACCAATTTTTTTATTAAAACTAACGCGAGATAATAACATTATTAATATGCGAATTATAGGTTACTCACGTGCGAAGTCAGCTATAAGCCGACATGTTTCAACTTTATCCCGAAGTCTTCTTCATGGCGAATGTAAACCAAGACGCGCGCACACGAATTCAAAGTAGTAAATGCAAAGAAAAAGTAAGAAATAAAAATGTAGAATTTACAAAAAGTAGGTATATTCTTTTAGGTACCCAAAGGGTAAAAACGGGACCCTACTAATATGGCTCCGCTGTCCGCCGATCTGTCTGTCTAGTCTGTCCGTCCGTCTGTCACCAGGCTGTATCTCATGAACCGTGATAGCTAGAGAGTTAAAATTTTCACAGATTATGTATTTCTGTTGCCGCTATAACAATAATTATTAAAAAGCAGAATAAAATAAATATTTAAGGGGGCTCCCATACAACAAAAGTGATTTCTTTGCTCGTTTTTGTTCTATATTGATAACGGCAACAGGTAGACGCTTGAAATCTTCACAGAATATTTAGTTATATATTCACTTTAAAAATAAATAATAATTAAATTTAAATAAAAAATATATTTAAGGGACATTCCCATACAATATACATGTTTTTTTTTGCCGTTTTTATAGATAATGGTACGTAACTCTTCGTACGCGAGTCGGACTCGCACTTGGCCGGTTTTTTTTTTTTATATAGCAGAAAAGTTGTAGATCACGATAACAAGTAATAAATTAAAGGTTCTACAGCAGTTCGCCGTTTGTAGGTTTGTTTTGCGTCTGGAAGTCCCGTCAGCCAGGATCACGATAAGGGTGACTGACAAACTCCGAATCAGTTCGTGGAAACTTTCACTGATTACGAGGAACAGAGGGTCGGGAAAAGGGGTCAAAATAGATTATAAGGGTCTTTAAGCATTTAAGATGTACTGCTAATGTATTCGTAGGTTTAATAGTTCGTTTGCTGCATAATAGGCCTAAGTGACAGCCCCGTGGCGCAGTGGTTAACACGCCAGCCTGCGACACGGAGTGCCCGGGTTCGATCCCCGGCCAGGTCAAGATGGAAAATGATCTTTTTCAGATTAGCCTGGGTCTTGGATGTTTATCTATATAAGTATTTGTTATAAAATATAGTATCGTTGAGTTAGTATCCCATAACACAAGTCTCGAACTTACTTTGGGGCTAGCTCAATCTGTGTGATTTGTCCGTATATATTTATATTTATTTATTTATTAAGTGGTTGGTTCTTCTTGCGATTACAACTTATTTCTTTATCCAGCCTAATTTTGAACTTCTGAACCAAATTAAAATCTCATAATCAGAATCTTTAATGCTTATTAAATATTATAAATGCTTATTTATCATAATCAGCTTTAATCTATGTCCAGCAGTGGACTTCTTGCGGCTGATATGATTAATCAGAATCTTTAATAGAATACAGTATTGCAATAAAAAGGTAAAATCCGGAAAATAAACTTCCCATACAAAGACGCCGATCAGCTGGTCAATTTTTTTTCTGTGTACCTTTTGTTAGTAATTCTATATTCTATTAGGAATTCTGATTCCAGGATTGCAATAGAACCCGGAGGATCACAATCACGCTATATATTAAGGAATCAAAATATATAAATTTAGGCGCCAGGGGTGTCATCCTATACTGCCTGTCCGGTAGCATAGGGTTATGGCATTCGGGTACGCGTTCCCGGCTTCCCAAGCTGTTATTGGCTCATTCCTTTTGTCTTCCGAGTCAGTAGCATCCTTTACCTTAATCCTGTCTAAAATCCTTGTAATCCTGTCTAAAATCCTTGTAATCCTGTCCATATTTATTTAGAGTCCCATTATTTATAAATTTCCCTTTTCTTATTGCCGCCAATCCAAGGTCTGCCGTGCCGAGGGATGCATGATTAGGGGCGAGCCTAATACGAAGCGTGCCATTTTGCTCTGGGACCGGGCGACCCCAGAAAAAGGCTAGCCTCCACTCGGTACAAGGGGCACTGCCGGGTGCGACAGTTTTTTCCCCTGTACTCGTGGGAACGCTATGATTTTCGACCAGATAAAAAATCTAAACGGCGGCGATACAGTTCGCAACTCATCACGTCACGTTTCCCGTGGGGTGCGAAAAGCGGGCTTCGGAAAGTCGCTTTGCTACATTGAATGTGAGAGGAGGGCTAGATGGTAAAATAGAAGAGGTTTGTCAGATGATGAGTGAAAGAAAGATTGATGTCTTATGTGTGAATGAAACAAAGCAGAAAGAATGTATGACTACTAATTACGGGCCTTATACTGCATATTGGTCTGGTGTCCCGGAAACCACTAGAGCAGGACAGGGAGTTGGTATCATCCTTTCAAAAAGAATGGCCGATTGAGTGAATGAGTATCAGTTTGTAAATTCGAGGCTTGTGTGGGTAAGAATGAAAGTAGGACTGATTCGGATTTTTATATTAGGAGTGTATGCTCCTACGGAACGTAAAAAGGATATAGAAGAAAGAGATGAGTTTTGGAATAGTGTGAGAGATATTTTATGTAGTTGCAGGGATAATGAGAAAGTAATAATGTTAGGAGATTTTAATAGTTGGGTAGGAGTTAAGCGATCTGGGTATGAATGCGTATTAGGTTCATTCGGGAATGAAAGAGAGAATGAAAATGGGAAAAGTCTGCTTGAGATATGTCTGGAAAAGAATCTTTGTGTGACAAATACAATGTTTCAGCACAAAATGATTCACATGTATACAAGAGAAGAAAATGGAATAAAGAGTATGATTGATTTTGTGATTGTGGATGAAAGACTGAAAAAGAATTTGGTAGATACGAGGTCGTACCGTGGCACAGGAATCTATACAGACCATTTTTCAACGATGGCCACACCGTAAATCGGAACCCTCGGAAAGGATTGAAAGAATAAAAGTGGAAAAGTTGCAAGATTATGAAACGAAAGAAGATTACAAAAAGTTGTTAGTAAAAAGTTTTAGAGAAATAGCTGACGAATGTGAGATAGAAAAGATATGGAGCGTTTTAAAAGATGGGATGGTATCAGCTGCTACCAAGATTTGTGGAGTAGCAAAAAGAAGAAAAGGTAAAGAATGTGCGAATGTGTGGTGGGATAGTGAGGTACAGAATGCAGTATGTAAAAAGAAAAAAGCATGGAAGGAATGATTATGTCATAGAAATGAAAGAACGCCGACGGATGAAAAGGTGCGTGCTGCTAAACAGGAATATAAGAAGATTAATTTGAGTGTAAAAGAAATAGTCAAGAAGAAGAAAAATAGTCATCAAGAAGGTTTTGACGTTAGGTTGTCTCAAGATTTTAGGAGCAATATTAAATATTTCTGGAAATGTGTAAAACAAGCTAGAGGAAAAGCTACACAGTCACAGCTCAATAAAATCAGAGACAAGAATGGCAGGATATTATTGAATGAAAAGGATGTGTTAGAGGGGTGGAAGGAATATTTTGAAGGGCTGTTTGAAAAAGATCGACCATGTTCGATAATCGTATGTTCTGCAGATAGTGAAATAGAAGAGAGTGATATGCTAGATATGAATGATGAAATAAGAGTAGAAGAGTTTGTGAAAGCGTTAAAGTGTATGAAAACAGGAAAGGCTGGTGGTTATGACAGGATTACTGTCGAAATGCTGAAGGCTGGACAGGGTATTGTAGCTAGTCAGCTGTGTCGCCTTTTCAATATATGTTTCAAAAAAGGTATTGTGCCAACAGATTGGTGCAAAGCGGTTATTGTGCCACTTTACAAAGGAAAAGGCTCACAGCAAGACTGTAAGAGTTATCGCGGCATTAGCCTACTAAGCGTGGTTGGCAAACTGTATGCAAAGGTATTGATAGAAAGGGTTATGACAGAAACTGATGACAAAATGTGGGATGTGCAAGCGGGGTTTAGAAAGGGAATGGGATGTACGGACCAAGTCTTTTCCATGCGGAGCGTACTCGAGAAATTTTTGGCCAAAGGTCAAAAAGTGTACTGCTTATTCGTGGATCTGGAAAAGGCTTGACTTTGACAGACTGATAAGGAAGGAATTGTGGTCGACAATGTCTGAGTATGGGGTGAGCAGTCATCTGATACGGGCTCTGAAATCCCTTTATAAGGATTCCAGCGCATGTATCAGAATTAATGCAGGCTATACATCCTGGTTTAACATCGAAAAAGGTGTTAGACAGGGATGCGTAGCTTCGCCCTGGCTGTTCACATGGACAGTTGTCTGAAGGATTTGAAAGAGAATGAATGTGGTTTACGAATGAAAGAGTTACTCATCAAATGCCTCCTCTATGCCGATGACCAAGTAATACTTGGGTCTTCTGAGGAGGATTTACAGAAGATGGTAACATGTATTAGTGGTGCTCTTAAGAAAAAGGGTATGAAAGTGAATGTCAGCAAGACTAAAGTAATGGTTTTCGAAAGAGAAGAAAATACGACAGTGTGCAGCATTCATATAGATAGTGAAAAAGTGGAACAAGTAGAAGAGTTTGTGTATTTAGGTTGTGGGTTTACAAGGGATGGAAAGCACGAAGTGGATATCGAAAGAAGAGTGGCTGCTGGTAACCGAGTGAATGGGGCATTGCATGCTTTTATGAACAGTCGGAAGATAACTGAAAAGGCGCGACTGGCTGTTCATGAAGGAGTGTTGATTCCAACTCTTATGTATGGCAGTGAAAGTTGGGTATGGCAGAAAAGGCATGAAAGTAGAATAAATGCAGTGGAAATGAGAGCGCTTAGAAATATGTGGACCTGATGATGATGATAACTTTAAAAGATCGGATAAGAAATGAGGTAGTGCGGGAGCGATGTGGATTGAAAGATGATGTTGTGACCAAGATTGAGAAAGGAATGTTAAGATGGTTTGGCCACATTAAAAGGATGAATGAAAGAAGAACAACAAAAAAAATCTATAAAGCCAGTGTGAATGGGAATAATGTTCAGGGTCGACCTCGTCGAACGTACCGCGATCAGATTGCAGACGTTCTTAAAAAAGGAGCTGTTCGAAGTACCCGAAACCGTAGAGCATGTATGAGGAGAGTAATGAGTGTAGAAGAAGCTAGAGATATATGTCAGGATCGTAGCAAGTGGAGATCCATAGTCTCTGCCTACCCCCATGGGAAACAGGCGTGATAATATGTATGTATGTATGTATGTATAAATTAATACCTTTCGCCTACAGCTTCTGCTCGCGTCAACGTCGTTCCCTCGGGAACAGTACTTTTTCCGGGATAAAAGGTAGCTATATCCTTCTCCGTACTCCAGAGAACTTGTATGCAAAATTTCATGATGATCGGTTCAGTAGTTAGGGCGTAAAAGCGTAACAAACAAACAAACTCACTTTCGCATTTATAATATTAGTAAGGATAAAGTAACAATAAGGATATTCGTCAATGCAATCTTTTATTGTAAATAATTCTAGAATTTAGAAGGTGGTCACAGACTCTTTTACGAGCATACTACAGAAACCCTAAGAATATCAAAGAAAGCCAAGACAGTCAATCTATATGCTGAGTTTCATCTACATCATCTATATAGGTAAGTAGATGAAACTTTTCTTCTTCAGTAATTAAGGCATAACATAAGGCCACATAGGTGGAGAAAGGGAAGGGAGAAGAGTTATTTAAGGAATTCTTGAGTAGCAAATACAAAGGGACATTTTCGCATAGGATGTTCGATCCTTGTGCTGTGGGCCTAACATCTGTTAAAAAGTTCTGTGGACCTTTATTTCTTCTTTCAAATAAAACGTTCTATAATAATAAAATATTATTTAAAGAATGGCTATGTAGTGCTTTGTCTGTCGACCGTACCAAAATTAAATGGCTTACATTGTGCTGATTTTCCAACGCCAAATATTTCTTTAAATCGTTTCACATTTGCTTTTATTGCCGCCTGTTGAAAAATGGAAGCCCATTCGTAGCTACACTCTTTCAAAGTGTTTATAGAAGTAAAATGTGGCGTGCTCTCCTTCTTCTTTTCTTGTCGGTGGCAAACCTTTTTATATTTATTGTTTCCAGTATTCAGCCTCTTGAATGGCGTTAGTGTTGGCTGTCATCAGGTCATCCATGTACAGGAACAGGTGCACAAGGAACAGGACAACAAGTGGGACATTGTTGTGGAAGTCCACATTCGCACAATTGGTCTGAGTTAGTTGTTAGAGTTTTGTTGTGCTATCCTGACCACTTCAGTGTTATCTTCTGTGTTGAAACAGAGTCTATTTTAAAAACGATAAAGATGTTTCAGAGCATCCTACATGGCGTGCTATCTCCTCTTCTTTTGCCCTCTTCATAAATTCTATCACGTTACAAATTTGCACCTCCTACCACCTATACGCAGATGATCTTCAGTTGTATGCGCATTCAAAAATCAATGATCTTCCTCTTGCTATTAATTATTTAAATGAACAACTGAACCGTATTTCAGCCTGGAGTAAATATCACGGTCTTATCATCAACCCCAAAAAAACGCAGGCTATTATTATAGGCAGCTCACGTCTTATTTCTCTGATTCCCATGGCTAGTCTCCCTAGTATAATTTTTGATGGGACAATAATCGATTGGAGTGACAGAGTAAAAAATCTCGGTATTCATTTTGACTTAACATTCTCCTGGTCACCACAAATCTCTGAAGTGAGTAGACGTACGTTTGCGGCAGTGGTACCCTTAAGACGACTAAAAAACTTCTTGCCCCTAGCAACCAAAATTACGCTTGCACAGACTTTAATACTTCCCATTTTAGATTACGCTGATTCCTGCTATTTAGACATTACTGAGGAGCAGTTAAATAAGCTTGAGCGTCTTCAAAATCTCTGTATTCGTTTTATATATGGTTTGCGTAAGTATGAACACGTCTCTCAATTTCGTACGCAACTCAAGTGGCTCCCTATCCGCCTTCGCCGAGACTGGCATATTCTCACTCTTCTTTACTCCGTCCTTTTCAACCCTAGGTATCCTGCCTACTTGAAAGAACGTTTTGTTTTTCTCAGCGATGTAAATGATCGTCCTCAACGCTTCTCGAGAAATCTTCGTTTACAAATTCCACGACATACTACAGAAATGTATTCCCGATCTTTTACAGTAAAAGCTGCTCGACTTTGGAATGCACTCCCTATTTCTATTCGATGTGCTCAGACTCTTGGAATTTTCAAAAATCAAGTGAAATCACATTTCCTTTCATTATAATGTCTCCTCAAAATTGTCCTCCTTTATTCGTCCCTCGGACATTACGCTCTCCACATTAATGTGTATGTAATTTGTATATATATAGTTATATGTATTTATATGTGTATGTATTTATTATTATTTATTAGTCCCTGTCTTACATTATCTTCTTTATTTTTAGATTTTACTGTTATATCGTACTTATTTATTGATCTGTTAATTAATTTTCTATTATTAAATAATATAATAAATATAAAACATATAAATTAATTAATTCACTATCTTCTTTCAATATTTATTATCCAAATCCTATGGTTGCCTGTAAGAGATTGCATTAGCGATAAGGCCGCCTATTGTGCATCTTTTATTTCACTATGTAATGTTATATGTGTTTTCTGGTGCAATAAAGTGATATTATTATTATTATTACATATACATCGTGTATCATTTGTACCACGGGAAGAATAGTTTGGCCAGGACATAGCTTGAACCTGATTGTCTGATAATTAAGATGATTCCGTGCTTCGGAAGGCACGTTATGCCGTTGGTCCCGGCTGTCATCTGGTAGTCGTTATAGGAAGGAACCACGTCAGAGACCGAGAGTCCCGAAGAACTCTGACACCAGGATGTGCATGGTCGATTGACCGTGTCACCTACTTGAAATAATGATGATGATCATATGTGGCAGTAGTCTAATGGTTTTATAGTGCAAGCCTCAACGGAAAGGTCTCAGATTTGTACCAAAGAACAATCATTTTGGAAACCAGATGTTTGAAAAACTTATTTCATATACTTACGCAAAATCAACTATAAATAACCAAACTCAGGCAAGATGCGTCGCAGGTCAAAAATATTGAAATTTTCACGTTCATATTGGTATTTATGCCTCGCACTTGATCCGTTTTTGTTTTTATACAAGAATCTTATATAACTATGTACAAAGAAGGTCTAATATAAATTGACTATTCAGAGAATTATAAAATAGTAAGCTAGTTTCCGAAAAAAGATATTCCGCCTGTTAGATAATAAAGAATACTGGACACGTATTTATTCTTTTGTCAATCAAAGTGCCGTGTGACATCACAAGACTGCGAAAGCCGTTGCTAAAAATGTACGAGTAGCAGACGCTATTCGTACATTTTTAGCAAACTTTGACGTTACAAGCCCCCACTCATGAGCTTTAACGCGCTCTATGGAATAAGTCTATTAGGGTGTAAGCATCAATGACAAGACATAACCAAACGAGGAAGCATTGGCCGGCCTACAGAATAACAAGGCAATCGGTAGTACAGATCGATATAATTAAACAGGCGGGATGTTGCCAACTTGGCCAGACTGCCCGTGACCGACTGCTCCACATACATAATCGTTATAGCACTAGCTATGGCTTCTTTCTCCTAGTTTCTCATCTAAACCTTATTGCATGGCGACAGCGATTTATACACATTTATCTGGCGTTTCTTCATAGTCTAAGACTGAATCTTTTTATCCTAATCGTAACTAATATTATAAATACGAAAGTGAGTTTGTTTGTTACGCTTTCACGCCGTAAATACTGAACCGATCATAATGAAATTTTGCATACAACTTCTTTGGAGTACGGAGAAGGATAGGGTACCTTTTATCCCGGGAAAAAGAACTATCCCCGAGGAATTAACATTGATGCGGGCGGAGCCGCGGGCAAAAGCTAGTATAATATTTTTACTGTAGATATTGGCTCGATAAATTAATGATATTGTATAAAAAGAGCCGAGACGGAAGGACGATATATTCAAAGGCTTTTTATTTCTGAACCGTCTTAATTTCTGAACGTCTTCAAAGGCTCAATGCTGCCGTAGCAGATGATCCATCATACCTAAAACCTTTTCAGGAAATGATTTCCGATTCATTTCCTTAAAAAAAAATGTTTTGAGGTAAGGTAAAATCATTATCCATTATGCAGGGGACATTTTTATTATTATTATTACTATTACTATTTATCGACTTAGTGAACACTTTTCTCTTCAATATGAATCAATTTATTTGTAATATATACAACAATAGTTGATTACAGTTTTAGTTGACTTTATTCAGTTACTTTTATCGCTAAAATTTAAAATGTTGGGAATGTAATTACTTCTTCGAACGTTTTGGCGGTAATTCCGAAACGCTTGTTGTAAATCGATTTTGCAAATAAAATGTACAATATGGTTTTTAATATTAACCTTTTTCTCATTGACACCGGCCACTATGATATAAGGTAAAAACTATATATGTCAAAATCTTTTTTTTTTGTTGCATTTATTGATTACTAGCTTTCGCCCGCGGCTCCGCCCGCGTCAATGTCGATCCCTCGGGAATAGTAATTTTTCCCGGGACAAAAGGTAGCCTATGTCGTTCTCCGTACTCCAAAGGACTTGTATGCAAAATTTCATCATGATTGGTTCAGTAGTTTCGGCGTGAAAGCGTAACAAACAAACAAACTCACTTTCGCATTTATAATATTACTAAGGATAAGGATAAGGATCTCTCGTGTGTGTGTGTATGAGAGTTAATTTATAATTTGGTATTTCATATAATAATAATACTATTTTATAGTACCAGTTGCTTCAAATAATATTTAGGCACATAAGATCTACAGGAATATAAAGGCTATCGAAGAAATCAAAGACTGTCATTAAATTATTAACAGAACTCGCTAGGTCGACTCACAATAATCTCCCGTTTATACTGATAAATTAATATTAAAATCACTAGATACACTCTTTAAATCTCATCAAAAGATTTGTTTACGATACTTATTAAACTTAATGTTATGATTAAGTTTAATAAGTATCTTAAATTATTTGGTCCTTCTAGCCGGATTACATTGTAGCAATGCTGAACCGTCTTGGTACCTAGAACATTAGTTACGAACAAAGTACTCATAAATAACATAGAAAATTTAACGATAAAAAGCAATAACCCAGGTATATTTTATTAAAAAAATACTTTTGTGTATTGTTAAGGTAATAACTTCACCGCAGTCCAATCACTAATACTATTATCACGGCTAATAGTTTCCGTTCTATCGAACCCCACAATCTCGACCTTCCTTTATTAGTCGAAAACAAATGTCAATGAGCGACATTAATTCAATACCTACTCGTTTTCAAGACAAATATTATGCATAGTTATAGTACAATCAAAAATGAAACCATTGAAATGAATAAATTGCTATCTTCGAATGAAGCTATTCCCCGATAGAGGATCCAGGTAATAAATTTGAAGTTAACCTGGACATTTCTTAAAATATATAGAAAATGCTATCTCCGTGCTCTTATATCACGAGTGCGGGCACGTAATGCATACTAATATGCTTCTGGACCTCGTTATCTTCGGCATTTTTTATTGTACCTTACCTTGGGCCCATAAAGCTACTTTATGGACTCTGACAGACGGAAAAGAAAGAGAGGAAGACCCAGAACAAGATGGTCGGATTAATTATATTATTATGAGAAAAACTGGAAGGAGAAAGCTAGGAATAGGGATGCCTGGAGAAATGAAGGGGAGGCTTTTGCCCAGCAGTGGGACATACATAGCTAAAAAAAACCTATTACCTTAGAATTAAGTTTTTATATTCTTAATAATAACTCTATATAATAATTTATTCATTATCTCCAAACAAAAAGTAATTAATTAAACTACTTATAAATAAACCTACCTATATTTGTACTAAAAACTAAAATAAAAATAAAAAACTTAAATCTAAAAGAATTTAAATCTAAAAATCTAAACTAAGGTGTTGCCCGTGTGGCATAGTGCCAAGAACACTAGTTGCATTCCCCCGCTAAATAGTAATTGCAATTCTTTGCGCGAGGAAAGAGCCAGCCCTCTTGTTCATAATTACTAATCTGTAATTGATTATGATGAGCAATCAACGTTTATTATTATTATTATTTGAAGACAATTCTAACAGGATTTTAAAACGTTACAAATTACATTAAGAAGGTAATGCACGAAATTGTGGAAATTGACGTGTTTTCAAATCACTAGTACTATAGGCTGAATTAATTAAATACTTCATAAGTATTTGTATAATTTAGGTCGATCCTTGCACAAGATCACGCCCTTGTTGGAATTTGATAAATACCTACATATGAAAACGATATTATATATGTTATGATAACTTAAAACATTTTTCTTCGAAATGTTTGTAAATGGTACGTCTAAAATAATAATTCTCACATGACAATATTTATATTTACATTTTGCAGGTCCCTTACTTATTTTTTTTATAAAAATATAAATATGAAAATACCGCTTAAATGCTTCTAAAATACATGTCCATAAGTGTCGTTATCATATTTGAAATATTCACAAAAAAGGTCTGCTAAAGACACGGAACAATTTTCCCTTTGGGGCTTATCGCGATATAAGGAAAAATGGATTTAAGGATTACACATACGAATTTATATACTTCATAGTAAGGTAAACCCAGGATAGTTGCCCCGATTGCATTTACTCTAGCTTTACGGACGAACCCCTTGTATCGAAAGACTCTCTAACTAATAAGTTTTTTGTTTTGCATCTCTCGGTGCAATTGCATGTGTAAAACAATGGATCAAATAATTTGGGGTATAGATGCCTTGTTTACGGCGGGGCATATATCCTAATAAAACTGATGTGGAGAGGCTTGTGTTCCAAAAAACACAGGCTGCGTAAAATAAGCTTTCGATCGACTGGGGTGATATTCTGGCTCTTAGCAAAAGCTTCTCATAAAAAGCGTTGTCGATCATTCTGTAAGATAACAAACAAAGGACAAAAATATCGCATATATACCTTTATAATTATCCTTTACATTTTTTTAAACTACTTACTAGATCTTACTTACTTGCATGGTAATGAAATTATACGTGTTTTTTATTTTTTTTTATTCTCATAATGTAGATGTTATATTTTATCACTTTGGAAGTGTCTCTCACGCAAACTATTCAGTTTAGATTTTTTTTATTAGAAACCTCAATATCTTTATTTTTGACGACCGATCCATAGGTAGGTACTCCACACGTATGGGATTGATGAAAAAAATTTAGTTTCTGTTCTAAGTACGGGGAGATCCCAAAATTTATTGTTTTTTTTTTTCATTTTTTTATGAAAATTTAATGAGATTCACAGAATACACTACTTACCAAGTTTCAACAGTATAGGTATGGCTGTAACATACTACGGACAGACAGACATGACGAATCCATAAGGGTTCCGTTTTTGCCATTTGGCTACGGAATCCTAAAAAGGAGAAGTTTATTTGATTGTATTTATTTTTAAAGTGTAACTTTAGAAATCCGTCATTTATGCACCGATTTTAAAAATTTGTTTATGTTTGAAAGGATATGCTAAATTTAGTTCCAATAAAATTTCATCACAATCGGTGCAGTCACGGTAAAGATATCTAACAGTATTGTAACTCGGGTCTGTTCTTGAATTAAATGCCTACCGCCGCGCGGTACATAAACACGCGCCAGGGCTACCCACGTCTACAGTGTTTTTCCTTTTATCCCAGACTAGCATGGAAGTCATCACATTTAATGTACTTAAATATCTTCTAGGTAGTTAACTAGCAATAATTACTAGTATAACCATTTCATAATGATATTTCGCGTATTTCAATATTATATGTAAGTAGCAGTAAATTATTAAATATCTATCTTTCTTATCGTGTGTGTTAATGACTAACACTGGTGTTAGAGTTTTTGAACCGCATTATAGACCTCTGACTTGGTTTTGTGTAACAACGGCTGTCAAAGGCAGCGACCGGGACCGACGGCTTAACGTGCCCTCCGAAACACTCCTCCTCTTTCTTATCAGACAAACAGGTGATCAGTCTGCAATGATTTAACCAAACTGGAACAACAACAACAACGCGCAAAGTCGTTGCCCCCGCCGGGAATCGAACCCGTGACCTCCGTAGTGTAAGCCAAACGCTCTAACCACTACACGAAGAGGCAGTAAGTTGCTATCTATATAGCCTAGGAAACTTCCAGTTTTTTTTTATCGTGTCACTTGTTTTTATCTCCTCCACTTATTTATTTATGACTAGCCGACTCGGGTGTACTTCGTATAACCGTTAATTTTTCCATGTTTTCTTACCATATAAACCTACCCTAGACTTCCCCAAATAGTTATATAAAAACCAAATTTAGCTAAATCGGTCAAGCCGTTCCCGAGTTTAAGTTGGACACACGAATAGAAATTGATAAGTTTGTTGATACAAGAAGGAGATTATATGTACCTACTTTGTATGTGGAATTCTTAAAATACTTACCTAGGTACTAAAAAGAAATAAGTTGATAAGAGTAGGTAAAAAAAAAAACATTTTATAATCTTACTTTTCGGCGATTGCAGGTAATTTGAGGATTTTTTATAATGGGTGGCTTAATGATGAATTTACGCAACCAAAAACAGCACAATATAATCTATATTTAACCATTTTATTCTTACACCAAAATGGATGTGTTTTTATATAACAATATCTACTAATAAACTTTGAAACAATCACATACTCGTTCGTCCGTCACCGACTACAGCGCATCCTTGACTGCGAATCGCTGATTGCGTACCAATAATGTACTAGAGTGTGTAATGACCTCGAAGCGCGAGTTTCGACCGTTTGTATGAAGACGGAATACTGTTAGATATCTTTACCGTGGTTCAGTTATTTAATTGAAGTCGGTTTTTTTATATGAATGATTATATTTAATACCAACTGGCAGAATACCAAACTAAATGCCTTTGAAATAGAAATAAAAAAGTCTGCACCGGTACTTACACGGTCAACACCCCCTTATTCACATGTAAATGGGAACAATCGTTTTCAGTTTCACCCCATCGGGTTTATTGCACCCATAAAGAATCAAGATAAGTGTTTGCGGCGGTACCTAACCTTCCCGGTTCAATGGTACAATCCAATCTACCTATCTTTGTTTGTTAGGTACCTGTGAGCTTACAAAACGGCTAGAAAGTTGGCCTTTGTTTGTCCCTTATGTCCTAAATGTGATTGGTCAGAAACATATTAGTACTTGTATTTTTTTTTTAAATCTACGGTGCTTGTGATATACAGGCGATTGTTTACATACATCTAATAAAACTAGTGGGCTAGTCATCATTTCAGATTTCCGGACGGTCAAGATGGAATATGGTCTTTTTCAGATTTATTTTATAAAAAAAAAACCTACTCTGGGGCTCGCTGAATCTGTATGATTTCTCATTTTTCTCATTTCTCATTTTCATTAATAATTTTAAGCTAAAGGATTATTTATTTAGTTAACATTTTATTGCACACATAAAGAACATTAATAAAAATTAAAAAAGGTTAAAAAGATATACAATAGACGGCCTTATCGCAATAGCAGTCTCTTCCAAATTAATAAGTGTCCAAATGACCTATATTAAATAAACGTTTTTGAATATTGAATTTGAATTTTTCCAGGCAACCTTTGGGTAGTTGGAAAAAGACATCAGCAAACAGGCAAGGTGCAAAGATGTGGAGGAGCAATTTTATGAAAAACAGAAATATATAAATGAAATACATAAATTCTTACATACACACATATAATACAACTGTACACGAAATGTGGGAAACCGAGACCTAAACGTTTTAAGAAAGGACAAAAATTACAAAGAAGAAAGGAAATGTGATTTTACTTGGGACTTAAAGCTGGCTAGCGTTTGAGCGTGCCAAATAGATAGGTAGTGGTAGTGAATTCCAAAGTTGAACAGCCTTGACAGTAAACTACTGAGCATAAAATTCTGTGGAGTGTGACGGGATCCTCAATCGAAAATTTTCAGCACAACGCAAACCACTACTTTGGGGCACGTCGCTATAAAATACAAAAAATACAACCGTTCTCTTAGATACCTCGGGGAAGAAGGATTAAATATAATTGTGAATAAAAGTGAGAGGATATGCCAATCTCTGCGAAGTCGGATAGGCAGCCACTTGAGTTCAGAGCGAAACTGGGAGACATGATCATACTTGCGAAGACCATATATGAACCTGATGGAAAGATTTTCAAGACGCTCAAGTTTATTAAGCTGCTGTTGCATGAGATTAAGATAACATGTATTAGCGTAGTCAAGGATAGGGAGAAGAAGGGAATTTGCAAGCATAATTTTGGTGTCTATTGGCGTGAATTTACTAAGCCTTTTAAATGAGCTAAAAACACCAAATAACTTTCTACTGACCTCTGCAATTTGTGGTATCCAAGACAGCTTACTATCCATCCAAATCCCAAGATTATTAATACTGCACGATATTAAATTTAACATTGTGAATCAAAAACTCTCTCTTCACGTGCTAGCACGTAAGGACAGCGTAGATCGTATCAATTACTTCAATTGGATAGATCGATACAATGTACCTACTGAGACTTGACTAAGAATCTTGTAAACACATGCGGGTTTTTAGTTCTGTAGATAAAATAAGTTGAAGTATTAGTTACTCTATAGTAGTAGCATGTAGCAGTAAATATATGACTAAATAAATGAGAACCTTCTGTAATACTGACCTTTTGTAACTACTGTCCTTTTTTGTTTGTGTTGTGTGTGCCATTGTGTGTTGCAATAAATATATTTCATTTTTCATTTCAATCTTTTCATTTTTATAAAGCATATTTTGAACTTTACAATACTCATGGAATCAGAAAATTAAAGTAATCGTAGAAAATGAAAGTTCAACGTACACGGGTGGCGTGCTGGCCGGCGGTTTAATGCCAGCGTGATGTAATCCATCGATCCGTGCGCCGCTGGTTCACAGTTCCGACTCTTATTTGCTTAACCTGGCTTTACATCGGGATTCACTGCGCTGTGCTAACTTTATGTGCATTTTTCTGCATTCTGTAAACAGACTCTGTTTATAAAGTAGAGATATCGATGCCAGTAGAGCCTTTTATTTTAATGGTTTATGTTTCTTTTTTCTTGTGTTTATTTTACATTCACTATGCTATTCGGATATACTTTTCTTTATAAATTCCACGCGGGCGGGATTTGAACCGGTAACCTTAGGTTTATATACGAACTATGTTCTACCAATTGAACTACCGCGCTTCATACCACGGCGTTAAAAATCTCCACCGTATCCCATTCCTCTTATACGCATTAATCGCTCATATGCGGGAGCGCAGATCTGCTCAAAAGTGCATTTAACTATTGTGTCTGGTATTGCCGCATACAACAGGTTAAGGCTTGCGTCAATTACACAACTACCCGACTTTTACAAGTGAGGTATTTTATTTAACATAAATGAGTTTTGATTTTTGTGAAATGGGTTCATGTTTTAGTAGAGCATTAACTTAGTACATACTTGTATTTATTTATATATAAATAAATAAATTACTTATACTTGTATTTGAATAAAGTATCAAGTAATTCGTTTTGAAGAAAATGTAGTAGAAATGTAGTGAAAATAAATAATCTAAAACTATCTGTCCGTTGGTTGCAGGTATACATCGGGCACACATACCCGGCTTCCACTACGAGCTGCGACTTGCTTTCCCCTATTCATCTAAGTAAGTAGCCCAAAATCTTACAAATTCTTATCCTTTCTCAGCTTAAAATTGCTTCCAATGTGCAGCAGCTTTCGAAACACAAAAGCCAAAGAAATTGCGCTTGTCTAACAGGCTGGCTACACGTACCGCAGGCCAAATGATTTCTGGGCAAAGGTCACCTCCGGCTGAATTTCTACTAATGCTAGAAGACCTCGGTAGACCAAGAACGCGATGGCGCAATGAGCTCGATAAATTTCAGAACGAATGGAAGGATATTTCCTTCCATTTGATAAATTTAAGAACGATTGGAAGGATATTTCCTTCCATTCGTTAAATTTAAGAACGAATAGAAGGATATTTCCTTCCATTCGTTCCTCTAGAAACATCCTTCCATTCGTTCTTAAATTTATCGAAGTCACGCTAACGCAGGACCGGACTGAATGGAAAAAGTGGAGGAAGGCCCAGCAGTAGGACACATGATGGTTGGAAATAAATAAATATAAACAATTTCATGTATCTGACCTGTGATCTGACTATCTTTATAGTCCCATGTCTATTCCTACAATACGTCAACGCGTATACATAAATAAGAATATCTCTGGTATAACAACTTTTATAATTATGGCATCACCCAAAAGTATTACGTTGACGTGTCGTGGAAAGTCGTTTGCCCTAATTGACTTATTAAAACTTGACGTTAGTTTCCTTTGAGGTTGTGTACTCATAAGTAAATGGTAACCTTACCCATCCAGCGACACGGCTGCTTAAAGTGCGCTGAAGTAAATTATTCAGCGCACCTGTTGTCACACGTTCCTTAGGGGACCCGTCTCACGGCGTCCTCTTTTTCGTATGTAGATTTCACCGAGGTACGTTTTTTCTTTAGAAAAAATATCCTATTCAATACGGACCAAGTTTATGCTAAACATACTAAGCCAACCTTATCTACTGTCAAATAAGGTGCACGTTTCATAGAATATGTTTATTTATATGAAATGGCAAATCCGTGTCTCGTACACGCAAAACTGTATATTTAAGTGCGGGGCTTTCTTGTTATTGTAAATACTAAAACAATCCAGATTGTGGAAATTCAAGCGAATGGAAAAATATTCACTTATTTTTACGAGAGTAGTAGATTAGAAAAAAACTGACTTAGTTTCAGTAGAATTGCATATGAAATATGGAATACTTTATACGCAAGTCTACTTAATACCCATGCGTGCTTAAAAATATGTTTCTTTATAGGAACTGCCTTTTTTATAACTGTAGTCTATACTTTTTACTATTTCTGGATTATTTATTATTGAAGCCACCGAAGATGCACCATGGGGCCGCATAACAATTAAAATTCCATTGTGTCTGCGTTTATACTAGCTTAAGTAGACAGACAACGATATACAATCCGTCTTTTATAATAAAACGAGTACTATCTTTAGTACTCTTTACTCCAAACTGCCCCCGTGGTCCAGTGGTTAAGGCCTGTAGACCCGGGGATCATGGGTTCGATTCCCACGGGAAGCATACTTTGTATATTTGTTTCCAGTTTGGTTAGGACATTGCAGGCTTGAATCACCTGATTGTCTGATAATAAAGATGATTTCGTGCTTCGGAAGGCACGTTAAGCCGTTAGTCCCGGGTGCCATCTGGTGGTCGTTAAAAGAAACCACGTCGAGGATGAGAGGCGGTTCCGAAGACCTCTGACACCAGGGTGTGCATGATCGTGAATTGACCGTGTCACCTACACGAAATGATGATGATGAGTGCCCCTTATCCGATCAAAATATGTCGATACTTATCACTTTGATGTTTGATCAACTGTCATTGTCAATTTGTTTTGGACAGATAATGGTTTAAACCAGGCATTCATCAGTTTTTAACAGATATAGTTTTCAAATATATCTGCTACTCAAAAATACATTCATTGTGAGTATATCTCTGGTAGAAACGCTTTCGCTAGTCTCATAACACAACGTGACTAGTCAAAAATGTAAATAGCTCCGTTTATCACATCTATTTGGGATATTCATGTTTGAAACACACAGTTCAAAGAACTCTCAAGAAAATGTTATTAAACAGTTTGTTGAACTTACACATTACACACATAAATATTACATACATATATAGTGTCACGTTTTTTTCCCTTGCGGGGTAGACAGAGCCTAGGTCTGTAAGACAAATAAACCCTAACGATAAGTTTAAAAAAATGTAGTTAATGTTTGAGATAACAATATTTTTTTTTTTACTAAATATTGAATTAGGCATTTGCCTCCCATCTCACCTGATGGTAAGTGACGATGAAGACGAGGATGTTACATGCCTATCCAAGAGATACCCATTTATTTTACTTTAACTATAGATTATCACTTATGTATGTAAACTCCAACATATCACAACAAATAGTACTAACAAATTTATACGGACAAATCCTACAGATTGAGCTACCCAAAGTAAGATCGAGACTAGTGTTATGGGATACTAACTCAACAATACTATATTTTATAACAAATACCATATACAGCATGATTTTGAACCTTTGATCTATTTTGAAATCCTGGAATAAGAATACCTAATGGAATACAGAATTGCAAGAAAAAAGGTAAAAAAACTAATACAAATTCGTCCCGCTCATCGGCGACTTTCTACGGAAAGCATAGAAGTATGAAGTGTCTAGAAGCAGCGTATTACTTGATACGTCATGTTACTGATACCCTTAAAAGTAGCGTATACTATACACTAGGCCTCAGTCCTCTGACGCCTGTCGAGGGGTATGTAACAGAGTGGAATTTAATTTTTAAAATTATAAACAGGCCAATTTCTGAAGTTCTGTCCTTCTAAAATACTAAAATGAATATTATAGAAAACTATCGCGCTGGACTTTTCTCATTTAAGTAATGCAAGTTCATGTTATTTACAATATTATAAACATATTTATCCTCCATTAAAAACGTCAAATTCCATTGTCAGTGAAAGGCGGAAAGACGCATAGTGATGCACTTTGTTATTTTTTTGCCAAACATCGATAATTTACACGAATAAAGATGAGTGTAATAATATAAGTAATAAAGTTAATGCCAAGAAATAAATAATAATAAATTCACTCTCCACGACTTTCCCGAAAATTTATTATTTTTAGTGTTCCGTTCCCTAAGAGTAAAAACGGAAAGGTAATACTAAGCCTTCGACGTCCATCCGTCCATCCATCTGCCACATGACTGTATCTATTGAAACGAAATAGATAATATTTAAAAAAAAACAATGCCGGTTATTGGCGTCTTTTTGTTTTCGCGCGGCCACTAACCGTACCTTGTTTTCCCGATAGTCAATAACAAAATAAAGTTTTATGGGCATATCGCTTCTTTAGAATGAAAGTGACTTAATTCAAAATCTCTACTTTTTGGGAAATCGCAAAATAAGATTTCAGTTTTAGTCATTTTTGCATTAGTTTAAATATATCTTCCAAACTAATTAAGATAATTGCTCTCTGATTGCTGATATGTTTTAAATAACTATTAGGCTTGATATACATTGACATTTTTTTTTATTATTTTAATAAATAATATTTTGAAATAACGATTTTCAAAAACTTGTCACTATTAGGTCACTTTTTGACCGAACTTCTATATTATCGTTTGACTTAATATGTATTAAGTCAGTTTCGTTTTAATAACTTAAAATTGATGAATGGCCTTTTAAGTATTATGTCATTTTCGTATTAAACTTAGAGTAAGTCGGGTTTACTAATAAGTCACTTAGATCAAAACTGTTTTGTAATAAATGAATGAATGAATGAAATTATTTATTTCAGACTGTACATTTGTGACAATACAAGTCCATAGTGTGTTAGTAAGACACTTATCCTATGTTAGTAAAACTTTAAAACTTGGGTTTTATTACAAAACAGTTTTGATCAAAGTGTTCAAGTTATTTATTGTATTCAGAGAATAACAAACATTATTGTTTTTTAAACTTTCGCGGTTTAAACACAAAATTATGTATATAAACGGGACTTAGCACGAACCTTTTTATTAGTTATCGACGTTTCAATGAAGTTACATCCATCGCGGTCGCAACGAGACCGAAGTACTGCGGTGTCATCGTGTGGTGGTGGACGCAGTTTCCCTAATAATTTTGATAATTTCACTACCCACATAAAGTTTTGTATTTATGTGTTAGCCCCGGTACACACTACACTAACAGTGTCCGACTTTTTGTATGACTCCGGACGACGCGGTTTAATAAGAAGGTTTGTCCTAAGTCCCGTTTAAATACATCATTAATAACATACATTGTTCCAAATAAATTACTATCAGTTACTAGTATGGTTGCATGGAGACAAATAAAGATAAAATAAGCTAAACTTACCAAATGCATAAACTGGAATTAGCGCGAACATACCGCTTTTCTTCAGTAGTGTGTGCTGGTAGTTGGATAAAAAGTAATATGCCGGTGGATGAAGATACCACCGCGCCGACGGAGTATTGACACCGTTGCATCAGTCATCCAGTGACCACGGCCGGGGCAACCTGGTCGAAACGTCTAGAGAAAATCGGTATGTTCGCGCTAATTCCCGCTAATGCATTTAGTAAATATGCAGCACGAAAGTTTAAGAGTATTTATACGCTATACTTATTCAAAAATTACACACTGTATACATCAGCTCCCATCGAGTCCATGTCATTAGAGGGTGCAAACCGATACGCTCAGATTAGAATTACTAGTATGGTTTCTAGGGATCCAGAGATAGGTGAAATAAGGCTATATTGAAAAAAAACACACAAGTAACATATTATTTAATTACTTTGATTTAACTAAAGATTAAGTACATTAATTAAATAAGTAAAGGTTTAACATTTGGACTCTTACATCTACTTATCCGTAACGATTAGATAGTAAAAAATAAATGTACTTATAAACAAGAACAAATTTAAATAAACAATCTCTTTGGCGCGTTATTAGTATTTTTTGAATTAACAACAATTATTTACTTTAGAAAGTAGGTATAATTGTAAGTTTAATTGAATAAAGTAAGTAAAAATATTTAGTGTGTAAAAGGTGAACTTACACAAGGATGTAATCTTATCAATCACACTATGAAATACATAATTTTTTGACAAAATCTATATTATACTCTCCATATAACATTATACACGGAGGGGCTCCCCGTGTATAATGTTATATGGAGAGTATGAACAAAGAGAGTAAAGGCTAATGTCGTTATAAATTAGCACATGATGCTTGATAAGAATTGTATTTGTCAGCCAAAATGTCACTTTGGCACAAATACTATTTTTGTATACGTAACATTGTCTTAGGCCACGCTTGGTTGCCACATTTAAATCTTAATATCTCATCAACGCTTTCTAAGAATTGAGAAAGAAATGGTTTTATTGGCTGTGTAAAAGATGCCCTAGCTCCTGGATGAGGTCTCATCACACTATCAAATTCATACATTTTGAACAAAAATCTAGGTACTATAAAAAGCGTCTTTTTGGGCAAATGCTTCCTGACCCCGTGACAGAAATTGATCTAACCTGCACAGGACAGTGCTGCCGTTCGTGCTGATAAGGATTTTTACACTATCAAGTACATACTACGTACTATATTGTTTTGACAAAATTTGCATTTTTCAAACTGTCTAGCTCCTAAACGCTTCCTATCCGGATGTAAGAAACTGGTTATTTATGTTCAACAATAAAGTGCGCATCTTTGTATTATAGTCTCTAAACACTATCTTATCCATCAGAAATTGGCGTTGGGACGACGGTCTAATGAATATTTTACTTACAGCCTCAATCAGATTCAAATGGTTAGTTTCTTGATTTTCACGATCTTGTTGTTTCAATAAACGACGCATTCGGGGAAAAATTTTCACTATTAAATTGTGTTTCCTGAAAAAGCAAAAAATAAAAGCTCATTGCACCAAAAGCAGCAAACCAAATCTTAAAATATGCGTTACTAAATTCGTGCTTTTATGCTTATAAATATCTATATTTTAATGATAAATTTGTCAAAACAGAGTATTTTTACAACTTAAGAGTATAAATGAAATATGCTTACCTGCTGCTCATTCTCGTCTTCGTCCTCTTTCTTTTTGTAGTATTTTCCAAAGTCTTAAGCGTTCTCCTTTTCCTCTTTCACGAATTAAAAAAACAATGACCTAAAATAAAAAAACTTATGGTAGCATTGGAATTAAATCGACTGAAAACTCATAAGAACTGTATTATCAATAACCGTTTTAATATAAAAGAGACTTAATCCATAATAGGACAAAGAACATGACGAAGAATTTTATAAAAAAGTGACTTATTTGTTGTTAAGTCATGACGTGTAAAACAGATTTTAGTAATAAAGTGGCGTAAGCACGAATAAGTCGTAAATATAATGACAATATTCGGAAGAGTATCGACTTAAAGCCTATTAGGTCACTTTAATAACAAAAATTAAAATGTAATTCTTACCGTTTTTCGGGATGAAAAAGCCTCAAGCACTAATTGGTCACTTTATTTGCATTCCGTCAACGTGTTGCGCTTGCCTCTGCGGGAATAACCCTAAAAGGGGCATTGACGTTCCGACCCGGGACCTCTTCGCGTCCAGTAATAAAGAAACGAAAATTGTGCGTTCGTACTCTTCTAACACAGTTGGGCCATTTTCCGATTAACTAAGCGATAGAATACGATGTGTAGAGTCGTTCGAAAACATTAACTCAAATTTAAGATTTTTTGAGTTAAGTCGGTTTCATTCTAAAGACGCGATATATACCTCTAAACTCAGTCCGAACTGAGTTATAAGGATTAGATATTATATTCATAGGTTTTTGCACTATTTTTTCACTAAGTTCATTGAAGCCTTTTTTATCAACGATACAGCAGCAGGCTCTCCTCCGCTACCTCCTTGAGGTTAAGAGTATATAGTAACTGTTTATTGGGGCAGTCGGAAGTAGCTTTGATAGATACTTGATACATTAGGTAGGTCTTTTTGTTCTTTGCTTGGCTGTCGTCTTCACTGTTTCGCTTCACTCTTGAAGTATTGGTGCAGCCGATAGCATAGTGACGTCAGCTTTGACGTTCCCAGGCGAGGGCTTGGTGCGTCACGAGGCAACACAACAAGTACCGAAAACTGTACTTGTTGTTGCTGTCCATGTTCACTTCCATATACTAACAGCGCAACTGCCACTTCATCAGTTGCCATCATTAGTAGTTGATCTGCTTCATGAACACCTGTGAGAGTTTCGTGGCACCCCGCTCAGCGCTTGGGCAGCATGATGACCCAACAGTGACCCACGGGGTCACTTCAGCAGATGGCGAACCACCTTATTCAGCAGGCAGATCATACGTTGCACTTGGAACATAATGGCTTTCGCCAATCATCTTGGATTTGGTTATGACAAAAGTGTTTAACTTAGATGGTGCCCTCTCTTGCGGTCTGCGCAACACCATAAGAGATGTACCTGAATACATACAGGACTTAAGAGAGCCCAACCCAAGACGGGTTGGGCTCTCTTAAGTCCTGTATGTATTCACTTTTTATACAAAGGCTCGTACGTCTCTAGAAGCAGCGCATGTCTTGTTACTCATACTCTTAAAACAGCGTATGCTTTTCGCGGCCTCAGTCCTCTGACGTCTGTCGTATTATTTATAGCGGAACCTTATGAGCCGAACGAAAATTTATTGTTATAATTATAAACATGCCTAGTTATGTAGTGAAATCCTGCAAAAATACTGTAAAAAATGCTAAAGGGAAACCACAACCTGTGACTTTTCACATGTAAGTGATAGTCTTTGACTAGCTCCTTGGCGCAACGGTCAACGCGCCAGCTTGCGACACGGAGTGACCTGGTTCGATCCCCGGCCAGGTCAAGATGGAAAATGATCTTTTTCAGATTGGCTTGGGTCTTGGATGTGTATCTATATATGTATTTGTTATAAAATATAGTATCATTGAGTTAGTATCCCATAACACAAGTCTCGAACTTACTTTGGGGCTAGCTCAATCTGTGTGATTTGTCCGTATATATTTATTTATTTACGTAATGCAAAGGACATTTAATTACAATATCATAAACGATAATGACAATCTTCATGGTACAGTGGTTAACGAGCCAGGTACCGGGTTAAATTTCCGGCGCAGGCAAAAACTTGTACTTCAGTTTCATATTTATGTATGTCCGCGTTACTGGAGTTACATAAGGAGAATTGGCGTTTGGCCGTAAAACATACATACATTCATATTATTACGATCTTCACCCTTACGGTATAGGCCTCTGCCTGAAACCAAAAGCCACGTTCAGCGTGTTTGTGGGCGTATGTAGGTGGAAATCTGAATCAAAGGTGTAATAGGTGGCTAGTCGCATTCCCTATCAGAGAAGCAACTGGTACATTCTCAATTTTTCCTTTTCATCTACACCAGCATGGAATATATACTTCTTATTACAGCATGTCATAATAGCCGACCCCGGGCTTGGACGCAGCACAACTGAAGATGCCAGGAGTATAAGGAACCAGGGAATCTCTTAGATGATTATGACTATATAATTATTACTACTTCATATATTGTTTACTTAAATGAAGTCAAACTGAAACAAAATCTTGTTATGGGTTTTTCTCGATATCGATATTACACGGTGTTGTTACATCTCTTATGACAGCGGCGTCAAACGTCATGAGTGCTATTTTCGAATCGACGTGTTTACTAAACGACCGATGATGTATGGAAAATTTGTACTTCTTCATCGAGTCACTCATTTACAAATAGCACCCCTGAAACCACGACTCCCTTTCGTCTGCCTCACACCCCCGCTAATGACACACTAGGTTCCCATACAAAAATGGCAAAATGTGACATCTATTCAGAGAGACGAAAATTTTTTTTTTTAAATCTATGACGGAAAGCCTATTCTTTTTACGATTTTCAGCTTTTTTTCTTTCAATTCTATTTTTCATTTAGGTATTGATTCCAGGACTTCAATATAGTTCAGAGGTTAAAAATTACGCTGTATATAATAAACATTCAAGACCCAGGCTAATCAGAAAAAAAACATTTTCTATCTTGACATGACAAGATAATAAGTGACGTGAACTAATAACTTAAAGAAGTTCAATTTTGCACTTGAGCTAAGCGTGTGCCCGGCGAATGAAGACGAGACTCTTTAATAAGTAAGATGCATTGCATGCAGAAAAACTAGCTTTTGACGGCGTTGTGTGAGTTTCATATGATTGATTTCACAAATAATTTTCAAAGAAAAGTAGGTGACCTTTTTTACTTCAATTAACGAGGATGATATTTTCTATTTCAGGGTCTACTCATATGTAGGTCATTATCAATGTAACTAACTTCATGTTGAACACGAGAAGAAACACAAAATTTATAATTCACCGCTAACGCCTTACAACTGCCGTAGCTTCTTATCCTAATGAATACAAATGAGCATCATGTAGGGTTACCATCTCATCATTCCTCTTTCTTTTTTGTCTGTGTAACTTAGCACCACATTTTTCAAACATTGGGTGGAATTAAGATACCGTTTTTAGAAATTAATATTTCGTATTTCTTTATCTTTAATAATAACAAATTAATGTTTTCATTTGTTTGATACTAGCGACCCGGACCCCGGCTTCGCACAGGTGCAATGTACATATACTTCCTCTTAAATCATTTTATCTATTAAAAATCCGCATCAAAATCCGTTACGTAGTTTTAAAGATCTAAGCATACATAGAGACAAACAAACAGCGGGAAACGACTTTGTTTTATACTATGTAGTGATAAATGCGATCTTAATGAGTTTAAAATGTATTGTGGTTCTCTAAAAGCTGCTTATTTAAAATTAACTCCAATTCCTAGAGGAAGCCGGCAAGGATCAGGTAGATCAAAATTAATATTTTAAATTAAATATAGATTATCATGAAAACTTCTAGTTAGTATTATATAGAATTAAGAAGTATCTACTACAGACATTAAATTATATTAAAAACTAAAAAAAGAAATAACCTCTTCAAATAAAACAATTTCAAAGACGTGGTTGAAGACTTTGTTGTACTATTTTTGCCTAGAGATCCTGGTGACCCTATTCAGGTGGCAGCGCATTCCCGCAGACCGCCCTCCACCGATATCGCCGTCCTTGGCACAGATCGCGGTTTTTGATTTAAGATATGACGACTAAACACACATTTACATAAAGAAACGCGAACTGCCTCGGGAAAATTTAAGGAAACATCAGTGGGCAAATAAACAGCGCTTATTTGAATTATGCAAATACTAAAGATTAATATATAGCTTCCTGCAACAGATCTGTTCTGATATAGGTATGGTATCCAAGGAATGGGAAACCTAGTGTTGAGCGTCCGGCAACTAGGTGTGTCGACGTCATAAAGCAGATTGCTGGTTTGCGAAGGCTAATGATAGAGCCAACTGGCGCAGACAAAAGGAGGCTCAGCAGTGGGTCCTTGAAAGCTGACGATGATGATGATAATGAATAGTTTGAAATAGCTAGTAATCATTTAGTATCTGTATTTTTATAAAAACGTAATTCTGCTGCAAGAGCTCCACTGCTGGCTTTCCCCAAGGATTGAGGGGTTTTGCTATACTTACTACTCTCTTGCGTTTTATTTGTTTATTTGGCTTATCTCACCCACTGAAACCGCTTTTTATGCGTGGGAAAAGTAGAAGTTTTTCGGTTGGGGAATGGGATAGAGGATATTATATACGACACCACCGGACATGCAGTTAAGGATGACCTTCTCTTTTGTGTTTATGTACATAATAGAGGTTAATTACCAAAATCAAATTAATTAAATTAACCTTTACGTAGCGGTAAGTACCGGTATGGCGGAGATGTAGCCTACATCTCCACCCTATTTAGTAACCGTTCTTATAAAAAGAATTTCTAATTTTTATAAATAGTAATTGTGTATGTCATTTAAGTACATTACTTTTAATTTGATTGGAGAAAATAAAAACGTTTTTACTTTTGATTGCTCTCTAGTCCGCAGCAAATCTCGAACACAAATATTTATTTAGTGTAGTCTCAGCAGAAACACGAACACATGATGAAATGCGTTACGACCGCCCTTCGCGGTCCGTCCCGCGTATCATATTTATTTTCTGATGTTAACGATTTCGGAAATGTAAGCTATTTTCTCTACATTTTTACAGTATACGATAGGCAGTATCCTAACTAATATTACATACATAGTGTCACGTCTTTTTCCCTTGCGGGGTAGACAGACGCAAAGGCCACGTTTAGCATGTTGGTGGGCATTAGGTGGAAAACGAAATCAAAATAGTGATAGGTTGCTAGCCGCATCGCCTATTATCATAATTCCTCGGAATTTTGCCCGTTCCCTCGATCGGCTTTTGCGATCTGCGTGGGATGAGAAGCAGCTACATGCTACGTTTTTTCTTTTCTACCAGACCAGCATGGAACTAATATTAAAAATGCAAAAGTAAGTTTGTTTTTTTGTCACTTTTTTACGCATTTACATAACTGAACTGATTGGATACCGTATCTTTCATCGCCGTCAAAAGTACTGTTTCCAAGGAATCGACATTAACGCAAGCAAATCAAATAGGTGCGGCAAAAGCAAAAGCTGTTAACTACGAGTAACATAATAAATAAATCTAAAAAAATAATAGCTTTCGTTATGTGACGTGATATTTGAGCGTACTCGACGATGTCTTTTAAATCCTAACATAATTATTAATTAAATAAATACATAAATATAATGTGGTTTAGGACCCAATCTTTTATAATTATGAAATAAAAGCCAAATTGTGTTGCTCTGAAAAGAGGTTATGTTTATTAGACATTTCAACCTTACAATATACTCTTAGGAAAAATATAATTAAATAGAATATCTTACCTGAAAAGAGAAACAACATTTTATGCTAATTATTTCACTAAACTATTTTTAATATCTATCTTAGATCTTAGAGTAATCTTTTTATGACATGCACAATCATTCACAATACCATAGACAAACATCCGAACTGTCATTATGGAAGACCCAATTTTAATTCATATGGCAGACCTAAATACTAATTGAAATGGTATTATGAAAGACCCAACTTACATATTGATAAGAGTAATATGGAAGACCTACCTTATATATTCAAAAATAACAATGTAACCTAACGAAGCTACAAAGAGGTTCGTTTACATCTCCCCCCCTTAAAAAAAAAATATAATGTATATAACATAGTACTATGAAGTAATACAAACTAAATCTTAAAACTATTTAAAATCATGTTCATACGGAACAAGTTTTGTTATATGAAAAAGGTTGGACTCGGCTTTTTTATGCCCTGTATCTATTCTATAAATTGAGTTTGATATTTTATCCAAAACTTGAAACGGCCCAATTTTTATTTCATCTAATTTTTTTCTGTTCAATTTATTGCCGTTTTCTACATATACATAGTCGCCTTTATTTAGTACAAGTTCTTTCCTATTTTTATCAAAATATTTCTTATTGTAGTTGTGTGATTTAATACTGTTTTTTAAAGCAATTTTTCTATCATGTTGTAAATCGTTTTGAGTAATTTTATCTTTTAGTTCTTTTGGTAAAATATTTTCATTTTTTCCTTCTAACAAATATTTAGGAGAATAACCTGTCACCGTATGTTCTGTTTCATTATATCTTTTCGTACATTCGTGGGCGATAGTGGTCCATGCTATTTTGTCCTTCTTTTTTTCATTTATCTTACATCTAATTTTGTTAACTAAGGTTTGATTTAATCTCTCATTTAATCCGTTTGAGAATGGTGAATTAACCGCTGTAAAAATAATAGGTATATCTTCTTCACTCAAAAATTTTTTAAATTCGTTTGAGTTAATACCCGGATATTGATCAGTTAAAATTAGGCCAATTTTATTACCTTGTGATACTTTTTTGACAAGTTTTATGAAGTCATTTGAATTTTGGGTTTTAGAAGTTAAAATAAACGCGTATCTCGTAAAGTGATCAACTAGAAGGTGTAAATATGTTTTCGTGGACCGTGCGCCACCAAATCCACCAATTGTGTCAATAGATACTATCTCAAATGGGAAAGTAGCAGGACCTAGATGAGACATTAATCCAAATTTATATCTTCGTCTTGTTTTATTCTTAATACAAATTTCACAACGCTCACAAATTTTTTTAATATTTTGAGTTAAATTTTTTGCACTGTAAAACGGTTTTATTATCTTTTCCATTTGTTGTATTCCTATGTGACAGTAAGAATAATGGATATGTTTTATCATTATTTTACTAAATTCTTCAGTCAGTATAATCTTTTCTTTCTTGCCATTTTTAATATAATATATTTCATTTTTTAAAATTAATTTATTTGTATTCTGTTTGATATTTTCGTTATTTTTCTGATCGTCCTGTATATCTTTTAATTTTATACAGTTCACAATTTTTAAACATTCGACATAATCTTCAGTGGGTTCTAGTACTGGATTTCGACTTAAACTGTCAGCTTCTAGGTTATATTTTCCAGGAGAATATTTTATTTCGAAATTGAATTGGGATAGATAATATGTTAGATCTCCTAACTCTTCATCAGTCCTAGCTTTTATATTCATTTTTTCGAGAGGTTTATGATCCGAAAATACTGTAAATTTTTTTCCTATAAGCCAATGCTGCCAATATTTTACGGCTTCTTTAATCGCTAAACACTCTAGATAAATAGCTTTTTTCTTTTTTTGAGAATCATTTAGCTTCTTTGAAAAATATGCGCACGGTTTTTCTTCTCCATTTTTTTGTATTTGTTTTATGACAGCACCTATGCCTTGTATACTAGCGTCGGTATAAATATGTATTGGAAGATCTGGGCGAAAGATTGCCAAGATAGGTTTTTCACAAAGAAGTATTTTTATTTTATCAAAAGATTCTTGACATTCTATAGTCCAAATGAACGGTTGTCCTTTTCTCAATAAATTGTGTAATGGATCCAATATGATTGAGATATTTGGGATATACTTCCCATAGAAATTAATTTTCCCCAAAAACTGACGGATATTTTTTCTAGTTTTAGGAATAGGAAATTTTTTTATAGCTATTAAATTATCTTTTATTGGACTTACTGTACCATTATGAAGGATATGGCCTAAATATTTTACTGTATCCTGAGCAAACTTACACTTTGAAAATTTTAATTTTAAACCTTCTTTTAAGATAGCTTCTAATAACAATGATAAATGCTCAATATGGTCTTCAAATGTCTCCGAAAAGACCAAAATATCATCAATAAAATTTACAGTAAATTCCGTCAGTTTATGCTTCCTAATAATACTGCTCAATATTCTTTGAAATATAGCCGGGGCAGTTTTTAGACCGAACGGTAAACACGTCCACTGATAGTGGCCTTCTTGTGTAACAAAAGCAGTTTTATGCCTGTCTTCGATTTTCATAGGTATCGACCAAAAAGCAGAATTAATATCTAAAGTTGTAAAGAATTTACATTTACTGGCCTTCACCATCAAATCCTCAATCAAAGGAAATGGTTGTGATTGCGGAATAATAATCTTATTTAAATCGCGAAAGTCAATGCATAATCGTGATTTCTTACCTTCTTCTTTCTTAAACGCCAAAGTCACTGGAGCAGCAAAAGGACTGTATGACTCTTCTATTAGTTTATTCTGTAACAGTTTTGATATTTGATGTTCAATTTCTTTCATATCTTCCATAGAACACCTATACGGTCTTTTACTGCAATATTTATCTATAGATAAATCGATATGCGCTTCATATCCTTTTACAGTTCCTATGTCGTATTTATTTTTTGCAAAAAGTGCCTCGTATTTATAGATAAGTCTATCTATTAATGACTGCTTCTGCTGATCTAGATGATTTATTTGAATGTTAAACTTTTCTACTTCTATGTTTTCATTATAGTTTATTTTATATTCATAATGTTTTAAATTTTTATTATTAGTAGTATTTAGTTCGGTATTAATGTATTTTTTTTCTTCACTTTTATTTTCCGTCTTATTGTTTACGTTACTTAAAGATTTCGGTATTTTTTTTTCTTTTTCTAGTGTAACAATGTTTTGTATAATATTATCTTTTTCAAAGTTATATATTTTTTGTGTTATTTGCAATTTATCATCTTGAATCAGCTGGAACTGTTGTATACAATCTAATCCTATTAAAAAATCATAATCAAAATTTTCTTCGTCGATCACAAAAACGCTTAAACATTTTTCAATTTCGAAAATTTTTATTTGAAGACTAACAATTCCTATTGATTTTTTTACGCCATTAATCGTTTTTAACCCCGCATTATTTCTATTTTCATAACTTGAGTTTTTTTTTAAAGATAGTAACTTTGAATTAATTAAGGACACATTAGAACCCGAATCATAGATTCCTGTAGTCTCCAAGGTGTCATTTATCACTATTTTAATTTTGATCAATGGCGGGATTATAAGTTTTTTGGATCAAGTTCATTTAACTCAGTCTCTAATTCAGAATTGTTAACACTCCTAATTTGATCTTTTTTTCCTATATTATTATTATTTTTATTTTTATACCAACATAAGGATTCCGGGTGGTAGCGGTTTCCTTTGTTTTCCTTTTCACAAATTTTGCATGGAGCTTTTTGTTCTTTTTCTTTTATTTTATTTTCAGGTGATCCTTTTTTCTCCCAATTTTTTTTATTCACTAAATGTTCTAAACCTCTAATATTATTGAATAAATCCTCAGTTTCTTTTAAATCGTTTCTGTCTATTTTGTCCACCACAAAATTTGGTAGTCCAGTAGCAATTAAATTAATTAATGTAGATTTATCCATTGATTTATTTATTTCCAACAAAAGTCTTTCCTTCTTTAAAGCATACTCTAATAAAGAACCTTGTCTATATTTATATAAAATAGCATACCTGACCGGAGACCAACCTTTATCTGCATATGTGTCGCAAAAACTGTTTTTCCATAATACCCATTCAGAATTTACAGTGTGTTTAATAAGCATGGAACGATACCAGTCTTGACAAGAAATCTCTAGAAACAACCTTAGAGCTTCAATCTTCTTAATATCTTCACATATTCCTAGGCGAACACATTCCGCTTCAAAAATAGTCATCCACTGTGATGCATTTGTAGTTTTGCTGTGGAATTTATCTAATACAAAGTTTTCCGTTAATTTTCTCATATTTTCCGATTTGGATGTGTCCTTTTTCTCAGTGAGACTCTGTAAGATTCTCGTTAAAGCTTCTTCTGAAATTCCTGCAGGCGGATTCTTTTTCTGTGTCTCTAACATAGTTTCTTCCAGTAAATATCCCTTGAACTGCATATTTCCGTCTTCATCCATATATATCTTACTCATTTCCGGTGTAACCTTAACCCATACATCTCTTTTTTCATGTCTCTTTTGTAATGTGTCTTTGACTTTTTGATAAGTTTGAGTATTTTTGATGGCATCATGTAGTTTTATAGGCTGGTACTTTTCTGGGATTAAAAAGGTGCGGTTTTCGGTATCCGTTATAGATGTAATACAAATTATGTTTGACTTTGGTTCTTCAGTACTTGCTCTTACTACAAATTGGAATCTCAATTTCTCCATAGCTTTTTTTTTTTATCAGCTATAAAAAATGTTGTTTTATAATGTGGTTTAGGACCCAATCTTTTATAATTATGAAATAAAAGCCAAATTGTGTTGCTCTGAAAAGAGGTTATGTTTATTAGACATTTCAACCTTACAATATACTCTTAGGAAAAATATAATTAAATAGAATATCTTACCTGAAAAGAGAAACAACATTTTATGCTAATTATTTCACTAAACTATTTTTAATATCTATCTTAGATCTTAGAGTAATCTTTTTATGACATGCACAATCATTCACAATACCATAGACAAACATCCGAACTGTCATTATGGAAGACCCAATTTTAATTCATATGGCAGACCTAAATACTAATTGAAATGGTATTATGAAAGACCCAACTTACATATTGATAAGAGTAATATGGAAGACCTACCTTATATATTCAAAAATAACAATGTAACCTAACGAAGCTACAAAGAGGTTCGTTTACATAAATACAATTATAATTAAGATGAAAGTGAGTGGAAAAGTAATAGAAACTGTATACAAATTCCGTGATGAAAGGAAACCTATGTAATTTTTCGTGTCCAACGCGTACCTATGCAAAGTTTCCTGATGATCGATACAGTAGTTATAGCTTGAAAGCGCATTTTTTTTTAATCTATGTTGAAAGCTAACAAACAAATTATATAGGCAAATAAACTCGCCCTAAACGCCCGGTGAAGTAGCGAAAGCTCACTTGGAGCTACATAATCCTTCCAAAAAAAGAAACAAATCCTCCGCATAAAAATTAGTATAAGGCACTTTCTCAAATCATATACGAGTAGTTAAATGACGTATGTAAATACTTTATTTAAAATTTGAATTATTTTTGTATGTAGGGTTACCAAAAACCCGAAAACATATCCACGAAAGACGTCACAAAACACCATGGAGATCTTACACCTTCGTTATCACCAACTTCAAATTGACTTTGCATTCAACTACAGCGGATTTTTTCTATATGCTTATCCTTACTAATATTATAAATACGAAAGTGAGTTTGTTTGTTAGTTTATTTGTTTGTTTGTTTGTTTGTTGTAACTACTGAACCGATCATCATTAAATTTAGCATACAAGTTCTCTGGAGTACGGAGAAGGACATAGGCTACCTTTTATCCCGGGAAAAAGTACTATTCCCGAGGGATCGACATTAACGCGGGCGGAGCCGCGGGCGAAAGCTAGTTTAGATAAAGGATTTTCATGTGTAAAATGCAATTTATTATGAATGTAAGTACAATATATAAAAATGAAATGTATTAATTATATATTGCTGTAAAACACTTTAACTTAATAGTATAAAAATAATTATATTAATATTTGCATGCCTTGTTAGGTTAATAGTGAGATGCTTATAATAAAAAAACAAACATGTGATCAAATTGTAACCACTTTAACTGCAAATAAATAATTTGAATTTGAATTTGAATTTTAAGATACAGGATTTTCATATGTGTAAAATGTGTTGTTTAAAAAAAATACCATTATAGCAAAAAAATATAACTTAGCACATTACAAAATAGGGCTTGGATCCAGTAGGATACGGAATTGGGATTGGCACCATACCTATGAACGCCCCAAGGGAAGAGAATCGAGATCTGGAGTGGCAGCAGCATTCTCGAGAAAATTTTCACAATTTTAGAATATTGATGTCCTGCTTTGTTGGGTCTGTGCGAAGGTCTCACTAGTTTTTAGATTGTAACGTTATTTTTCATTGAATAATGGATGAACTGATATAGAATAGGGTTATTCATGGTATACTGCGTTTCAGACACATTTATGAAGAGTAAGTACTATGAGCAAACGCTCACACATACGCACTAAACAATACAATAAATTTACGGCAAATGCCTGATGTGTTATACCTATCGTAAAATTTAATCCTTAACCTTACTTCCTTACTATATATCCTAATCCTAATCCTAATCCTAATCCTAATCCTAAATCTTACTTCTTATCTTATCTTACTAATATTATAAATGCGAAAGTGAGTTTGTTTATTTGTTTGTTTGTTACGCTTTCACGCCGTAGCTACTGAACCGATCCTCATGAAATTTTGCATACAAGTTCTCTGGAGTGCGGAGAAGGACATAGGCTACCTTTTATCCCGGGGAAAGTACTATTCCCGAGGGATCGACATTGACGCGGGCGGAGCCGCGGGCGAAAGCTAGTAATATTATAAATGCGAAAGTAAGTTTGTTTGTTTATCTGTTTGTTTGTTTGTTACTCTTTCATGTTGTAACTACTGAACCGATTATCATGAAATTTTGTATACACGTTATCTGGGGTACGGAAAAGGACATAGGGTACATTTTATCCCGGGAAAAAGTACTATTCCCAAGGGATCGTGATTGACGCAAGCGGATTCGCGGGCGAAATCTACTTTAAAAAATAAAAATGTGAAGACTAAAATTTGTGTTATCTGCTTAATCTTGCGTAAATTTCAGGACGCTCTTTATGAGTTCGGGTCCTCTTTTCAAAGGAAAAACGCTCCTGTCAGTAAAATATAAAGTAAGCCTTGAAATAAAAAAAATCTTGTCTAACTGCCTTGACTCATTTTATTAATAGAAAAGAGCGTATTAAAATTAAAATGTTAAGGTTAATGTTAGAAGACAGTAAAATGTGAAAGGTTAAGGCTGTACGATATGTCAGAAACTGGCCGCTGTGCCTCGGTCCTTTCAGAGAAATTGCAACACATTTCCTGCGGTTTATTGTGTAATTTTCTTCGCCTTATGACGTTTCTTTTAATTTACAACAGTTTTCTTTTCATTAAATTTACTGTGAATACCTAGGTATTCCTAAAACCTTAGGTTTTACAACTAGCTGCATGTACTTTTACATCTAAATAGACTACATAATAAAAAAAGGAAAACTTTACAGTTTTCATAGTAAACTAAGTTGACATTTGTCTATCATCTCTCTACCGCAATAAAATCGTATTTAGTGATTTAAGTGTCTAACAGCCTCCGTGGTCCAGTGGTTAAGGCGTTTGCCTGTTGACCCGGGGGTCGTGGGTTCGATTCCCACCGGAAGCATACTTTGTTTAGTTGTTTCCAGTTTGGTTAGGACATTGCAGGCTTGAATCACCTGATTGTCTGATAATAAAGATGATTCCGTGCTTCGGAAGGCACGTTAAGCCGGTGGTCCCGGCTGCCATCTGGTAGTCGTTAAAGGAACCACGTCAGAGGCCGAGAGGCAATTCCGAAGAACGCTGACACCAGGGTGTGCATGGTCGATTGACCGTGACACCTACTCGAAATGAAATGAATGAGTGTGTTATTATCGCGGAAACATTATAACAAAAAATGTTAGTAATTATAGAACGTGCTAATAAGATTTACACGAATAGACAGAACAGATATAGCAGTACAGCCGGACAGCCGAACAGACAAAGCATTTTTGCCCAAGCTAGGCATGTATCACTCCCCGTGTGAAAATTCAAAGACTTATTCAGAAAATAGGCCCTTTTAGGCACTTTCACGTCAATCCACATTTTAAATAATGCTTATTATCGTACCGAAAACATACCTATGCGCAGCGACCCCTGCGTAGGGGAAAACCGAACAAATCCGGTAGGAACGACGCGCGTTAGGTCATATGACCAAACGTTGTGATCGCCGATGACCGCCTTGCTGTAGGTATTTAAACTAAAAGGTGCTGCGTTCTGACGAAAGCCAAATTACGCCGTATCGCTAACTACATTAAGTTCATATTTCTTTGAATACCTTTGCAGATGGGCGACCTCTGTACAAAAGTACTAGTACTTATTCTAAACGAATGAATGAACTTTATTGCGTTAAATATGGTTCTAGTGACGGATTAAAAAGAAAGTCTCACACATTAGTAATTTCTGACATGCAACAGACCCTATAAATGTCAATTAAATATTATAATTCTAATTACATTATAATATGTCATTATATTTAGTGTTGATATACAATTTATTAGTATCATTAAAAGTAGTAATTAATAATGTCGCTTTATTAGGTAATCTTTGACACTATAAAAGCACTTATTTACTAGCCAATTGAACTATTTTATTTTCAATAATTTAGAATTTGAATGTGTCAAAATGATACGCAGTAGATTATTACATATTTTTTAGCCATGTGTGTCCGAACTAAAAAGTGACGTTTCAGGCTCGCTCAGTCAAACCCATTTATTTTTTATTTATTTAAAAACTTTATTGAGCCTTAAAAGCTACAACACGTATACTTAATGCTAAAAGCATTCTCTCCCATCAATCAATCTGGCGGTAATCACAGATATAGATGTACATAGATGACTCAAAAGCCGCAAACTTTTTAAAACTTACTGTGACGTGACAGGCGAAATTGAGTGATGGGAAATCCAAACCGATAATGTTTTTGGACTATTGCAGTTAATTATCACGCAACGAGGCATTATTTAATTTTCGGAGCCAGCTACAACAACAGACGCGCGCGGACTATCAGTAGCCGCGACCAACCTTGACGATTGGTCGGGTTTGGACACGCGAAGTAAGTTCAATTACGTCATCTATGTACATCTATATATGTGGTGGTAACGAATCTAGGTATCTAACGAAAGTTTTAAAATCACGGTGATATTAAATTTCCGCGACTGTATAACGCAATATATCAGTTTTTTTCATCAACATGACGACACTGTTAAAGCTTGTTATAGGTAAATTTATATGGTAATTTTGACGCCGCATATTTAAGTATACTTTTTCGCATATTGCGCAATTTAAGCGATGAAAAATTTAATCCTTTATTCCTTTTAATAAAGTGCTAACGATACAATTATTGTCACGTATGATACGTGACAATAGGTATAGGTATCACAAAAAAATATGAGATATATAAATTGCCTATTAAGAAAATCATGATTGAACTACTTATAAATTGTGGTATATGAAATATTTATAATAATCACTCCTTTCATAGTGATATTGCGGCTACAGGCGGTCTGAAGCTTGATTTTTGAACCGGTCGGATGACACCCAGCACAAGAATTTCATGTGCACTCGAATTACATTCACATGTGAATATTATTGGAACGTAAACTTTTCGATCTGTTATTGACAAATAAAATAATTAACATGGATAGTAAATATTTCTTTAAAGCAGAAAAGGTTCAAAAAAACCGGAATGGGTCATGAAACCGAATCGTAATGGAGAACAGATTGAATATTTGATAGTAACAAAATTACTGACTTATATTGAACGTTTGATTCTATAATTCGGAGCGTATTGCAGTAGTATGGATTTCAAACATAAAACTTATCATGCGAGATCATGATGATTTGGATCCGAACGGTTTAAAAATCGTCTCCCTGGTCTCATGTCCCTTGCTTTGAATGCAAATAGCGCGATGTTTGCGTTCGTTGTTTGTTGTATTGGAGTGACGCCGTCCGTGGCCGCAACCCATTTTAGCTAAAAGGCTTCACCGACCAAAACTTTTAGAATAACGCCCGTAATGGTTCGTTTCTTTCGACTTTTAGTGTTGAGTGCTTGTTATTACAATATAGAAAATAACAAAGGCCTTTGTATACCGTATTATTCACCAAACAACAAACACGTTAGGAGTGTTATCTTATCACGCGTGATTTCTATGAAAACCAGCGTCGCCTCATTTCAAGCATACTTTTACGCAACACAATTGAGTAGAATAGAAACTCCTCCTTTGGTCACACTTTACATGTTAGAATAGCACATGTCGGCATTTTTCGTTCTTCATTTTTATTCACGTAAATCTCACTGTTGTTCCTTTGACGATCGCGGGACGAACTACTTAGGTGATTCTAGTAAGCAGGTCGTGCGCAGTGTCTGCGCGCGTGCCACGCCCCTTGCCATTTCTAATGTCTTTGTTGTTCTGTGGTATGATTGGTATTTTTTCGTAATTACATGGACATTCGTAAATTTACGCGTAAAAATTATGTCGACTAGTTTCCAAGTTTGCTTTTTAGGAATAAATAGTTAAGAACCTATTAAAATCTCTGTCATTTTATTGCTATATTTAATGCTCCTCACTTTACTGTAATATGTTATGATTTTTATTGCAAATACTTATTTTAACAAGAAAAGAAATATGTCCTTCTCATTTACAGGAAGCGCAAAAATATTGCTTTATTGTAGTCGCCATTAAAAATACCCAAAGCTCAACGAAAACGAGCCCCCAAATGATCTATTGTCACAGTGACAACACGGCCCCGGAGCTGCGGGAATCGGCACAAAGCCGCGGCATGTCATCGCCGGCTCCCTAATTACATTATAAGGCTGGAGCCTCTCTAAGAGCGAATTTAACGGTTCGGGATATATCGTACATATTTTTTTAAAAGAAAAAAATATGTTTGTCTGTAAAGTCGGTTTACAGACGATAATTTTACGTAATAACGGTCACAAGCCGAACGCTTAGGCCGATCGTTTCTCTCTATCGCTTATGTCCCGCTCTCGCTTGCGCACCGAACGTGACACTTTTTCGTGTGTGCAGCCGGCGTTCATCGATTTATAAGACGTTATCTCATCAAAATCATTGTGAGAAAATGATCTCACATTTTCCCATTTATATTAACTTTAATTTAGTTTTACATAAATTTTATTTTATTTCTAATTTGCATGCCAAAAATATTTAAATGTATGGACATGTCATCTTAATCCAACTTAGAATACCTACTACATTTATTGTAGATATATTTCATTTAATTTCATAATAATTCAATTTCTTTCATGTCTGTAGAAATATTTTTCGACGTTTTTTAGATCGGCCGCCTGCCTGATGCCAATACCAGTACTTCATCATCATCATTACAGCCATAAAAAGTACACTGCTGGACAAGGGCCTCTCCCAAGGATTCCACGTTTTATGGGTGGATATTACCATATATATATAAGTGTGTGTGTGTATACATAAGTGTTTTTAAGCTGGGGAAGGATAGGAATTAGTTGGATTTGGGAAGGGAATGAAAGGTATTGGGATGCTACTCACTCGGATAAAAAGGGGAAAATCAAATAGCAGCTAAGGAGGCCATACACGCACCCGCCGGACAGGCAGTTGAGGATGGAATCCCTGACCTACCAGTACTTTCTTCCATTTATTTTATTTTTTTTATTTACTTAATTTTACTCTTTTTTATAATTTAAATATTAACGATACAAAACTATTTCCCAGGCTGAAGTATTAAATGAAATATTTATTTATTTTTTTATTTATTTATTTGTCTCAGGCAACAATATAAAAGTTTACATAAAATAAACAATTATGGCCCATATGAATAAATACCTTAACCTAAAAATATATATGAATATAAAAAATCTTAAATCTATTCGTCACGTTGAGTCTGCGACGTGCTGCGCGTCATCGAGGTGTCGGGTATCGTGCCGCGAAAACGGCGATACAGAACACCCTTCGGCCAGAAGTTCGCCTCCATGAACGTTGCCAGCTTCTCCGTCGGGACCCGCACCACAAACGACGCGAAGTTTACGTTGTGGCGCGACTCCAGCTGGACAGCCCTCAGCGTAATGTTGGTCTTCACGCGAACATACTCCATCACTTCCTCTGCCTTAGTGGAGTGGAAGAGCCGGGACACATACAACTGCGTCGTCGGAATGGCAGGACGCAGCAGATGATTATAACCTGTCAGTGCGACCGATACATTTTGCGCACCTCGACGCGTGTTTATGTTAGAGGCCACAGGTGACCTACTTACAGAATTATTACTTTTTAAAGTTAATAATTCTGCACGCAGTTCAGAGATGGTAGTTTCTGAGGCCTCTACCTTAAACTTCATCTCGGCCAGGCTGGACTTCAGAGCTGTAATGTCTTTGAGCAGCCTAGTCACATCGATGTGGTCGAATGACACAGGAGGAAGTCTCCGTAGTCGTCTCGCACAGAACGCAGGAACGTCATCCGGTTCAGTCACCTTCAGGAGCGAGATTATGTCCTGTAGACTCCTCTCGCCTTTCTCGTCCCTCCGCCGGGTCGGCATCTGCGCGGTCTTCCCGAGCAACTCGTAGAGCAGCACCTTGCTGCTGCAAATCTCCTCTTCAGTGAAGCTCGACTTGCAGATCTGCATGATGCTGATCTCGTCCATGCTGTCCTTCACATAATCGATGAAAGCCAACAACTCGTCGGCTACGAGTGGTTTAGTATTAGTACTCATAGCGGTGGTATCGTGCAGCGGCGTAAAGCCGAGCAAATCGCGAATAAAAAATTCAAAGTCTGTGCAATATTGCGTTGCGCGTGCGTTACCTAAGGCGCATCGCACTGCGCCAAATATGAGCTTAATAATTAGTATTTCCAATGTCCATCTCTTGTAATATTCATCGCTGTCGTTTTCATTAAAATTCTCATGCTACTTGATATCGAATTCAACCGGGTTTTATCAGTTGCGCGGAAACTGAACCATTACGCTTACTTGTATAATAATAATAATTATTATTATTATAATCATTTATTCGCGTAAAATATGATTACAAAAGATGATAAGGGAAATTACATTTAGTGCGCATATTCTACCATAACATGGCATGCAAATAAAAGCAGTTGAGATATAATTATATAGAAAATATAATTATAATAATTATATGTCAGTCATGTTTTCTTAAATAAGTCGCTGTTGTGGCTGTTGTCTGTTCTAAATTTCATACGTTATGTAAAGTTGTAGTACTTAATTTAAATTTCAATAACATTATCACAATTCCCAACTATAAAATAAAAATATCATCATCTTATTACAGCCGTTAAAAGTTCACAACTAGATAAAGGTGTCTCCCAAAAATACTTCGTTCCATGGTAGGATATTGCCATACTCATCACGCTTGGCAGGCGGGTCGGCGAGCGCAGTTTCTTTGACTTCTTGTACTTCCGACTCTGCCCTTTGAAAGAATTTAAAAGCTGGGGAAGGATAGGAATTTGTTCGATTTGGAAAGGCGGAAAGGGCATGGAGGTACATGGAGGCATGGGATACTATTCACTCGAATGAATGAGGAAAAAACAAGTAGCAGCTTGGAAGGCCAGGCAAGTGTACCCGTATACCCATACCTGCAACCACCAAATAGGCAGTTGAGCATGGCATCGCTGACCACCACACTGAAATAAATAAATATTTAGGGACAATGATTGAGCTTTCCCTACAGTAACTTGTGTCATGGGATACTAACTCAACGAAACTATATTTTACAATAGATACGTATAATAGTTAAATATATAATATAAATAGATAAACATCCAAGACCCAATCCAATCCTAAAAAGATCGTTTTTCATCATGACCTAGCCGGCGATCGAACCCGCTAACCTGCAATTCAAAAGTCTTAAGAAATCACTGTCAAAAAAAGAGCAAAAATGAGAAACTGAGCCACGAAGTTAATTAAAAATTATTACTTTTGACATGAAACTTGTATAAGATCCATTTAAATTAAGCGCAAATATTTTAACGGCACATAGGTCAATGAAATGTAGCAAATTTAAAGAAATAGCCACGCAAGTTTTTGTTTTAGCCATTTCATACAAAATAATGCTTTTTTTTTTTAAGAAAATCGATATATCAGCTGTTTTGGTTACCGAAGCCAGTGACTTTCTATCCATAGCAGGTAATAGTAAAAAGTTGTAAGCCAAGAAAATATTTTTTAAAACTGTCTGTTTTTAAGTTGCTTTTTAAGCGTGTTTTTTTTTTAAATTGATCTAAATCATTTATCTAGCTTAGGGGGCGTCCATTAATCGCGTCATACGTTTTTGGCTTGTTTTAGACCCCCCCACCCCCATGGTGATCTTTGGTGATATTTTTAAGAAGCCCCCCCCCCCCCCCCCCCCTTCCCCCGTCCAATTCGACGTGTATTTTTTTTCGCTATCTGAAGAACATATTTCTAACACATAAACTTACGTACACGTGAAGGGTAAAAAAATCAAACTAAAAAAGATATGTATACATATCTTCGTATTTTAATTTTCTCCCCACTTTGTGAGATTTGGTTCAATAGTGACAAGGTTTGGTATGGATTAATCGTCCGCAGATTCTGGGATCCCGTCGGTATATTCGATGTCTTGCTCGTATTGCCACTCCGCGTCATCGTTCTCTCTTTAACGCACTTCTCTCCGCTCACGCTGAGCTAATCGAGCACTACGGCGCGTTGCGAGCACCCGTGATGGACAGGCAAGAGCATTTTCAAAACTTGTATTCCTCATTTTTGTTGTCTTCCAATGCATTTAACGGTGATTTAGCAAATTTTTTTGGAGCAGAAGTACAGAGAGATTTAAAAAATAATAGCCAACTAATATTTTTATTTTATTGACTATAATACAGTATAGCACAGAGGTACAAAAAAATTACACGTGATACGTGTCCATACCCCCCCCCCCTCCCCTGTGGTGATCATTAGTGATTTTTTGTTGACCCCCTATAAAATATGACGCGATTAATGGACGCCCCCTTATGGGTGGCACATGGCACATTTAGCACGTTGGAGGGCGTATAGATGGAAAACGGAATCAAAAAATAATGGTAGCCGCATCGCCTATTGTCATGATTCCGCAGATTTCGTAATAGCCAATCCCTCGATCGGCTTTTACGATCTGTGCGGGAAGAGAAGCAGCTGGCACATCCTACGTTTTTCCTTTCTACCAGATCAGCATGGAAGAGCGCTTAAATTATCTGCGCTTAATTTATATGAACCTTATATATTTAAATAAAACTTGTAAAGTATAATCTTAATGTTTATTATTCTCAGCGTCCATCTATTGTAATATTCATCTTTCGTCGCGTTCAATTAACATTTATTCTCGACACACTTTATCATTTTAATTAAAATACTGCTTGATATCGAACCCCGCCGGATTTAATCAGTTGCGCGGAAACAGTGCCAGTACGCATACCGGTACATGCCTGTTGGTACGCTGTAGTGTTACGTTTTAGCGGACCCCGGGCTCCAAGTACTCCACCTGAGGATAAGGATGCATTCGGAAACATGCTCAGGTGAGAGAGAGAGAGAGAGAGAGAGAGAGAGAGACATGTTGGTTTTTTATTATATAGGGCGGTAAACGACTATCGCACCACCAGGGTCTAACAGGAGCGTTGCCGGCCTTTCAATGAGTTGGGGAAGGACATAGGGAAGGAAAAGGGGGGATGGGCCTCCGGCTCTATCACTCACCGAATAAAGCATAGAAGCGGTAAAGCTTCTACTCAAACGTTGATTTTCTGTGGGAGTGTGGTACTTCCGCGATCGAGCCGGCCCATTCATGCTACTAGCAAAAATGATTTTGCCGGCAGCGTGGCTCTCCACACTACTCTAAATCCATAGTAATATTATAAATGCACATATATAACTGTTTCTGTCTGTTACCACTTCACGCTTCAATTATGAAAGCTACTGCAATAAAATTGGATATGGAGATATTTTAGGACCGGGAAAGGATGTAGGGTATCTACATCCTTTCCCGGTTCTATATAGAGGGATCTATATATACACGGGCGGAGCTGCGGGCAAAAGCTATTAGCTAATAAGTTTTTGAAAATTTTGTTTTATTTGTTAAATATTTGTATATTTAGCATGTACATTGACCACCGACATTCCCACAAAGGAGTGACTCAGCTAAATCAATCACTTTTCCAATGGGAACAACGCTGGGAACTCAAAAATTCAACATTTTTATACAAATCGCCGCGCCGCCGACCAAACACATTTTTATAAAAAAAAACGACAACTCCCCAGCATTAGGCCTATAGAAATTGTTATTTATTTTGACTGGATATGTCACCCCTTAAAAGGAATATCAATTTATTCGCTGTATTTCGAATAGACGCCGAACACTAATAAATTGGAATGTCTAACTGACTGTATACTCAATTTAATTCAGTCTGTGTATTAATCACGATAAACATATATTTACAAAATACTACTAATTATCAAATTCCATGAAATTTTAATCAATTGCGCGGCAAATGTAGGAAAAAATTCAAAATAAAAAAAGCATTTCTAATTATAATTAAGAAACACTGTAATAATTACGTTAAAAGGGTGGACAAAAAAAAATCGAAACATTTCAGAGATTTTAAAAAGAAAATGATAAAGTACTCAAATTTTAAAATAAAATGGCATTACATTATTATATCTTAGGAGCTACTATCATGATTCCTGTCAGGCAGGTGTCTGGCAAAACATATTGTTTTTCTCAACTTTCGTAATATTCGCTCAGACAGTGAAAGTTTGTAGCCGCTACGACCGGCGTAGCCTTCGTAGCACTTCGTAGCTTGATTATAAGTACGATAAAATCCCCAACGCTTAAGACTACTACTCTGGGCTTACTCGAAGTATTTGACAAAATATATTTTCTTCTTAGTAGATAGGTCGGAATATAACTTCTTAGCGTGTCGATATTCACCTAATTGTATATTTTTCTAGGTCAGTACTAGGCTACTTGTACTTGATTAGGTGTAGCATTATGCAGGTCCTCCAACGTGTAGGTTGCGGGGCACGCTTGACATTGCAGTAAGTGTGATAACTATAACATACCTAACTAATTATTATATACCATTAGTAGCCATTCATCCAAAACAAAACTGGAACCAAGATGAGTGAGTGTATACTAGTATAGAGGGTTTGTATTTAAGGAGAAGCTCTAAAGATAGCGCACATCTCGATATTTACATCACGGAAAGCGGAATTTACTTGATGAAAATGGCTGAATGTAAAGCTACTCCTTAAATACTAACTTTTAACTGAAAACTAAGCTATATTCAAAAATAATAGTACAAGATAAAAAGAGAGTATTTGAAAAGAAAAAAACTATACACCGGGTATAAATATACCTTCGCCATTGCCTTCAAGGTTGTCTAATAGATTATCCATACAATTATTTGAGTGTAACAACTAACATTTTCTATCAAATATGTGATACACGTACCTGGATGAATGCGTCGCCATCTGCCAAGTAATCACAAATCAACTGAAACACGGTCACGTCCGCTGAGTAATCGCTCTGATACATGATAGGTACGATTAGCGAAGATTACTTTCCTAAGCTTTTCCATGGTCCTGGACATCGATTTCGGAATCATTCGGATATTAACGTAAGCGAACCATCAAGCTTCCTCATGTGATTCTTTGATAGCCGTATACTTGAAAATTAACCCACTCGATAATGCTCTAAATTATAGAATCTAACCTTAAACCCAATTGGAAAGTAATTTTACGATAAATCATACGCTATAATTCGTTATTGATTTTTTTTTTCATCGTTCAGAAATCCTTACAACTTTTTATGCGTAAACGGGATATTTTCATAACAATCATTCAAAATATCGATTATTTTATTCAAATATCAGAAATAGACAGAAAAGGCTCATATTCACTTATTACTTTGTAAATCCGATTTAAGTGTTCTCATCATAATAAAAGTTATGCGAGTGGTTTAAAAATCATGCTCCTGGTCGTTCCCAATTACGTCCTCTTGTGGTGTTCACAACGCGACGCGATGCGACCCACGTACGAAACCCGTTTCAAACTCGAGATTCTGGACCTCAGATATTAGAAGTCTTGGAGCTGACAAATTACCCGACATATGATAAATGGAACTGCTGAATGATATGTTGGAAAATCCATCACACCGTGAAAATAACTTGTACTATTACGATGTATAGAAATTAAAATTTTTCTCAAAATAGTCAAGGGAATTTGTAAAGTACAGTTAAAAAATTTGTGGTTTTTCCTTCCCCCTAAACCAAACCGATTATTTTTATAGACTTTTATATTCTAAGCATGGATTTTTAAATACGTCAGAGTCGCTTATAATGTTGAAACAATTTATATAAAAAAACGAAATTCAATGTTTTTGTCACATAGTTACGGAACTATATCGACATAGTTATGTCCTATAAAATATTGGATCCGGTTATACGAGTATCCTTTTAATCTGTTTATTCTGACTCATGATAAAACATCATTCTCCTTCTTCAAAATTCAACAAGATTTTCATTTGCACAATCTCTTTTTTAGAAAACTAACCAATTATTTAGCTACAACTTTTTCTAGAGGTGTATATCAAGGAATTGAGCGAATTTTGTGGAATATTTGGTGTTCACTAACAGTTTTTATAAGTTCATGATGTGATAGTTTGTAATTAATTTATGTGATGTTATATTAAGAAAAGGTGTAATTTATATTATTAAAACTTACGCGAGATGACATATTTAAATTCTAAATTAACAGTTTAAAGAGTAAACATGTCGGTGATACCGACTAATAATACGAGAGTAAACCGTTATTTTAAAGTTTAAAAGTAATGTTATAGAGCCCTTTTGTGATGTTGTCTATATAGGCTGAGGGCTCTCTGCCGTCGCCACAAACGCCCGGTGAAGTAGCGAAAGCTCACTTGGAGCTAGCTACATAGTCCTTCCAAAAAAAAAGGAAATAATAATAATCATTCATTAGAAGTATGTGAGTGGTCATCACGCCAAGCTGCTACACCGGAGGTCCCGGGTTAGATCCCGGTTAGGTCAAGATGGATTATCTTTTTCAGATTGGCCTGGGTCTTCGATGTTTATCCATATATGTTTTCGTTATAAAATATAGTATCGTTTAGTTAGTATCCCATTTTGATCTTACTTTGGGGCTAGTTCAATCTGTGTGATTTGTCTGATTTCTTTATTATTCTTATTTTATACTCCACACCTTTCTCTCAAATTCTGAAGTAAATTGCAGTAAATCATAGTATTTTGATTGAAAGACTAAAGTGAAATATCTTCAAAATCCGACGTCATAGAATTATTTTAATATTTTATTGGTGTTAATTCATTTATTGCACTAAAAATATAGAAAACTGTTTGTTTGATGAAACAAAAAACCATTTAACTAATTTAAATTAAATTTTTTCTAAAATATAAGCGTAAAAAAAATCTCAGTTCGCGCTAATTACATAGGAGTACTATCTAATTAGTGCAAACTGAGAATTTTCTACTACTAACTTTTTGCTTGCTGGTTATATAAATCCAACGACAAAATATCTATATAAAACCGAGTCAATTCCGTACCATTTCATATAACACACGTACATTTATTTACTTTACCCAAAACATCATATTACGTCTCTTTTTGACTACACATATATTCTGCAGGTAAAAGCGTATTCCTTGATTCATTTTCCTGCCAGATTCAAAGTGGGCTTCATTCATAAAACGTTTTTTGCCAGATCATATAACGCGTCTTCCCTTTTACTCGCTTGCTACCGATGTAAATGCCATGTTCGCATGTAAATACAGGGTCGGCTTAATTTAACGTAGAATAAGTAATAGAAGTTGAAAATGATTGAGATAAAAACGTTGGGTAATCTAAATTATTAGGTAGGTGCTTTTCGATTCCCCTTGTATTATTTTTTATGTATGTTTGATGGCAAATGAGCAGCGTCCCTTGTCTGGGGGCACGGCAGTGCCAACGCCAAGTCGAGCAAAAAAGTGGCACGGCCGGACCATTTACTATTTTTGTGGAAGATAATAGATGCCATGAAATCGGCACAAAAAAACTTGCTTCACTTTTTAGTAATTTTATTAATTTCAAGTTAGTTTCAACTGCTTGGCAGGTGGTTGCAGGTATGGCATCGGTTACACACGCCCGGACACCCGAACTGCTACTTGCTTTACCCCATTCGTCCGAGTGAGTAGTATCCCAATACCTTCCTAAACCCAACAAATTCCTTTCTTTTCCAGCTTTCGATGGGCAGTAGCGTCGGAAGCACAAGAATCCAAACAAACTACTTCGCAAACCCGCCTGCCAAACGTGTATGGCAATATTTTCCATGGAACGTAGAATACTTGGGAGAAGTCTTTGTCCAGCAGTGGACTTCTTACGGCTGAAATGATGATGATAATGATGAAACTTTAGCCTATACGTGACGAAACCCTTTTCATTAATTAGCAATAGACCGTATTTTTTTTTGTTCAAAATTAATTGAAATGATTCCGTGCTTCGGAAGGCACGTTGTTGCTGCGGCTGCTATCTGGTAATCGCTAAAGGAACCACGTCAGAGGCCGAGAGGCGGTTCCGTAGAACTCTGACACCAGGGTGAGCATGGTTGATTGACCGTGACACCTACTCGAAATGATAATGATGATGAATTGGTTTGTATCGCAAAGGGCTAAAACAAAGTCATTTAGGGAAAAAGTTACTAAAAATATTCATGTTTAACCTTGAAGGCTTGCAGACGACCATTACATTTGTCATTTTACCTATTTATACAGTCAGTATACCTATTGCAAACATAGTTACGTCATCCAATTCAATTTGGCCATATATCGGCCATTACAATATCCTCTATTGTATTGGCATTCCGGGCTGGTATGGGATCTGTCTTTTCAAAGCTTTGATATATTTATACCATGAAGATGGTCGATGGTCCAGTGATTGTGAGCACTAGCGCTTAGGTATATTAAGCAGCTCCGGGCGCGATACACTGGGATAGGTGACCGCAAGAGAAAATATCTTGAGCTCCTCCGTGTTTTGGAAGACAAGCCGTTGTGCTCGGCTTTCATTATTGATGGCAGTCGTTAAGCTATGACTTTGCAGATGCCTTTAGGTAGCTTGAAAAATCTGACACCGCTTACACACATGAAAGACAAACAACACACAACAAACCGGCCAAGTGCGAGTCGGAATCGCCCACGAAGGGTTACGTACATTATATATAATAAATTATTAAAAATATTTTTATTATATGATGTAACTCAAAGGTAATACTTTTCGCAATTTTTCCTTTATCTGTGCTATAAGACGTGGCTTCGTACCAAATTTCAAAATTCTGAGTTCATGGAAAGTACCCTGCAGGTTTTGATTCCCTTGCGAATGTCGAAAAAACACGAAAATTTGCGGCATAAACGGCTGTATCTTATGATTGCGTTGGTTTAGAAGTTTGATTTTTTACAGCTCTAAGGGACAGTAGACCTGAGTGTTTAAAACGAATTTCAGCTTGATACCTGTAGGTAAAGGAAGGAAAAAAGGATCTTGACAGGCAGACAGACCGACAACCAAGTGATCCTATAAGGGTTCTGTTTTTTTCCTTTTGTGGTACGGAACACTAAAAAACCACGAAAAATTGAGACATGAAACTGTAGTCGCAAGATGTATATCTAAGAGCGCCTGTGGTAACAGAACAGTGAAAAGTTTTGAGAGACAAAAGCGCCCTTAGCGTCATCCTTAGCTTGTGAGACGAGTAAAGTGGTCTTTTAGCTAAGAACATGTTCTGAAAGGGTGACAAGTGTAAAATACACGCGTTTACATTAGCAAGCATACCTACTTTAAAAAATATGTTTTTTTTAGGGTTTCGTACCCAAAGGGTATAAACGGGGCCCTATTAATATGACCCACTATCTGTCTATCCGTGTACTGTCACCGGGCTGTATCAAATGAACCGAAATAGATAGACAGTTAACATTTTCCCAGAAGACGTATTTCTATTGTTGCTATAACAACAAATACAAAAATATTTTTACTTTTACTTTTTTATATATTTTTGTATCATATTTGTAATAAAATGGATCTAGTTGTCAAATAAAAAAAAAAAAAACAGAATAAAACCAATATTTAAAGGGAGCTTGCATACAACAAACGTTAAATTTTGCTCGGTTTTGCTCGATATTGTTAACGGCAACAGGTAGACAATTAAAATAATATTAATATTTTATTTCCCATACAACAGACATGATTTTTTGCCGTTTTATAGATAATAGTACCTGCGTGCGCGAGTCCGATTCGCACCTGGCCCGTTTTTTATTTCCATGTATGAAATTGATACTTTATTCCCAGTCTTAATTTTTCCATAAATGTTTTTTTATTAAATTTATGTGACCAGATTTTGTTACGGAGGTACGAGTACATACCGTAATCTGCTTTCCGTCTTGGAGAGCTGTTAACTATATCTCCAAATACAAATACAATGAATAACACAAATTAATACAAAGACAACAGATAATCCCATTGTCTCTGGATTCATTTGATTTCGATTCATTTCATTTGATATTTGTATTGTCTGTCACCTGATTTACATAACTATGCAAAATTTTTGCACAATCGATTGATTACGAAGTGTTTCGCTTTAAAGATTTGACTAGAATAACCAGGCAGATTTATAGATTGCGACATAAAGGCCTAAAAAAATACTTTTTGGTGCGGGCAGTGGCAGTATTTTGAGTCAAGAGCGGACCGTAGGAGTCTAGCATAGAATCCCGAGCGTAGCCAGAGATACTAAAGTAGACTCCTGAGTGAAACGAGGGATTCAGAATATGGGTCACCACTCTTTTAATTTTTTTGTTATTATGGTGGCAATGGATATCCACATTCTATGAATATCTCAAGTCTCTTCATATTACGGCTCAATAAATACAGCCATGTGACAGACGGACGGACAACAGAGTCTTAGTAATCAGGTACTGTTTTTACCCTTTGAGTACAGAACCCTGAAAACAGCTACTATACTTTATTCTTATTTAGGTAATCTTATGCAAGGACTTTTAGCTTTCGTCAATGAGGTAAATAGGTTACTCAATATTTCCTGATCTAATTCGTCGAAATCTTTGTTTGAAAAAGATGCCAGCTGTATTATTAATTTAACTGTCTTGTTACAGAAAAGCTCATTGGTTCTTGTCGATGCATTTAATAACTAAATATAATGACATCTAAATTACATACTCTAGAATTACGTCGTGAAAGCGACAGAGAGAACAGTAACAAAAGTTTTAAAGACAAGAACCCTTAGCGTCACCGTTTGTGAGTAAAGTGGTATTTTAGCTGAGAGCGTGAACGAGGTGACGACCGTCCTCTCAATGTGCCTCGTCCACGTGTCACCAAAATAGACATGTGATGAGGGGTGCTTTCTTCCAATCGATTGAAACAGGTTGAGGTGTTATTTTTACTGTGGGTGATTGATGTTATTTTCTTTCACTTTTTAATTATGGTTGTACTCTCAAGAGGACATACTGCGTTTGAGAGAATTGAAAAATAGGTAATTGTAAAATCTATTGCTGTTGCGCTGTGTGCCCAAACAACCTTCGCAGAGTGCGATAGAGACAAACTGCAGCTTGGGCCAAAAATACCTATGAAAATTACACAAAATGAACGCTTCGTAGTCCCCTGATTTCTTCTTCAAAACTTAACCGATTTAATTAATTTTTTCATTAAAGATTTAAAATAAGATATGGTTATGTTTCTATGTTTTCTGTTTCTAATATATTCGCGTCAAATTTGTTTTTTGATGTTTGAACACAACGAAAATTCTTACCAATTTTTCAGGTTTTTGAATGTTCATATCTCTTTAAGTAATTCAATTTAGAATAAAAAAATATAAGGGACATGCTAATATACCGATAATTTTTTTTTTTTTGAATAAAAAATCATTGCTTTTTTGGTACTATCCGGCGAGTAATCAGGAGACTACGCTTGTATGGAAATACGGCCTACGATTTCCTGAATTTCTCGGGGTTCGGTGCTGTTTTTATTTGAAATGAATTAGTTGCAACGGAGATGTTACGTAATTTTTTATATATTTGACGAGCTCTGTGGCGTAGTGGCCATAATGCCGGGCTGCCACACCGGAGTTCCGGGTTCGATCCCCTGTCATTTCAGGATGGAAAATGATCGATTTCAGATTGTCCTAGGTCTTGCTTGTATATCTTTATATGTATTTATAATAAATAAAGTATCTTTAAGTATCCCATAGTAGTTAGTATCCCATAAAACAAATCTCTAATTTACTTTGGGGCTAGCTCAATCTGTGTGATTTGTACATTTTTATATTTATTTTATTTAAAATCTTGTATAGTAAAGCTCTAACTAAATCATTAACTTATTTTATAAAACAACTCAAACCACCTCTAATCCGGTTTTTCCATCAGAGGTCTTAAAGAGCCAGAAGAGTGTCTCTAAGACTAAGTGTATACTCGTACTTAGTTTGTTTTATGTCTTAAGTGAAATTTTTATAACATAAAACATAACATTGAATTTTTGTAAATATCATTGAATTACCTAAAATGCGAAAAGCTCCCCCAGAAACTTATTTCAGCAGAGTGAGCCTCTTTGCGTCAGGGGGAGGAGAAAGGGCATCTTCGGGTCACATTACACAATTTCATCATATAGATACTCGAACGTTTTCATCTCTTTGATCCAACTGAGCCGTTTACCCAAGGGTATAGTTACCTGAACAAATACTTGGAACTAAAATCACTTTTATGTTTCGGTGTATTTGTTGTCAATGTAATCGTAGTGGGGTTTATTCGTGTGATTGTTTCCAATATTTTAGGTACTGAATGAACTACACTAATGAATGTCTTCTGTAAAAGTTTGTTTCTTTAAGGGTCTGATAATCTCTACTGTCCGTCCGTCTGTCTCACACAGAGCTGTATGTATTGAACAGTAATAAGTAGATACGCCACTTTAATAACAAATAATAATAAATAATAAAATCGAAGTTAAGGGATACAAATCCGATCCGGCAGAGTAGAATAGGACCACTCCAAGTCTTCCCGTGGATGTCGTAGAAGGCGACTTAGGAAATACAAGCTAAACAAAGCTTATAAACATCTAAGACACCTCTCCAACCCGTCTGGTCAGCGTGGAGAGTGTAGGCCAAGTCCTCTGGCTGCTCTGGCCAAGTATGGCCCTAGTAGTACAGAGAGGGTCGTGCTCCTGTAGTGGAGACTAAAAAGGACCTGATGATGATAAGGGAAACAAAAAACGTCTCATTGAGAGTTTCTCTTTGTAGTTATATATATTCTGCCGTGCAGACCCTAAAATGCAGTAATAGGATTTTTAAGAGATTTTAGTTGAATACTGAACCTTATAGAGTACGTTATAAGGAGCATTGTGATTGAACCGATTTTTTAATACGATGATTTTTAAGACATAAAAATCAAGTTTAAGATTGCAGTAACTCAAAATCGCATGCCTGAATACACTATTAAACTAACTAACATACAGTAAGAGCATTTACGTATACGGGTCTCCATGACTTTACCAAGTTAAACGCAGTAAATATCGTTACTGCCTTTAATTTCTACCTAATTAAATATGATTGCATGTATATTAAAATGCAGTAATATTTTTTTGTATGATAAACATTATTACTGCATTAATGTTTATTATAATAATTACTAATTAAAGTGCAGTAAAGCACTTGAATACGGTATCTTATTTAGTATTCATAAAGGGGTTTCTGAAATTAAAACTAACTAACTTGCAGCATAATAAAAATACTGCTTTTTAGTTATATTGTGCAATATTTTTGAACGCGAGTGTTAATGTTTAAAATGCAGTATATTTATTATTTACTGCAGTAAAGTAAATTAAATAGTAGACTAATCCAAATTTCCAAAATAGCTTAAAGATAATTTAAACGCAGTAATAATCACTATTACTGCATTTCAATTGGTAACGTAAGCAATAAGACTGTTTTTACTCTAAACTAAACCTTATTTACTGCGTCTTGTCGGCTCGGGATACGTCGCTCTTTCTCGCTCTAGCCACGGTAATGATATCTTTACCGTGCTCTAGCAGTCGCCTACCGACCCTACCGTACGCAGTGGAAGAAAGTCGTCTGCGCTGGTGCGGAAAAACGTGATTTTTTGATCCTTAACAAAAAAGAAAGAGTCTACGAATTTGAAGACTTTTGCGCTGCTGTTGGAACTGCAACTTTCGGAAAAATATTTGTCAAACACATAGAAATATCTGATTTCTTCCTTTTTAAATTGTATATTGCTCTACGGAAAAACTTAAAGATGAAGATGGCAATACCTAAGTACCTAAAAATATAGTTAAAATAAAAGTTGACAGAGGCAACTACTGCATCTATTACAAAAAATATAGCGAATTGAATTGCCTAAAATAAAAATAAAATCCCAAACCTGATATTTAAACTACACCTAAGGGCTTCCACCATAAAACAAAATATTATAAGAACCTATTAAAGAATGGTCCTACCATTGATGCCGGAAAACAGGTTGGCATTGGCCTGGAAAAGTTTACCTTTTTCAGCTGAGGAAACCAATGGTTCATTGGTTATTGCAAATTTATTTCTATTGGTTAATGGAAATTATTTTTGATGAGGATAGCGAAAAATGATGATGATTCCTAAGAGGTGTTTTTCCCTCAGCAGATTTTGTTGTCTAAAACTCGTATTAAAACTTTTAAAAAAATGTAATTAACATTTTATGCGAAGTTCGTTTTCGTTTAGTTATTTTATTAAGTTTATGTTTTTGTTGTCTCTTTATAGTTTTTGATAATGATGATACCGAGTATAGAATACTCATATCATTGCCATATATTTTATTTGATTGTCTATCGTGTTTTTTTATTTCATGTGCCGTTAAAAGATCTCATGTGTTTTGCTAAAAGCCCAAAGCTATTTGACTGATATAGTTGTAAGTTTATACATAAATATAGTTTTATTAAGTTATTATGTTCAAACAAAATACTATTTAATAATTTGATATACGAATAGTACATATTATTTTCAATTTTTCAAATTGTTTTTTTTATAAAGATTTATTTATGTATAAATTTTATATTTCCTTACTACTTGCTGATTTACACGAATATTCACTATACAAATTAAAATGAAGTAAAGAAAGCGTTTTGCTGCAAATTAGTCTGCAAGGCTGCAAACGAATCAAAAATAGTCGCAGTATTAGGTTTTTTTGTCGCATTTTAATCTGCATAAGTTTACAATTTTGTATGCAGTAACAGTCATGATATTGAAAAAAATCTATTTATTTAGAAACAAACAATTATTTTAAAATATTTTTTACGTCAGTTCAATCTTTGTGTTCAGTTATTCATCGTAGTAAAAAAACAACTTACCAAACATATGAAATAATATAAAAAATAAAGCATCAAAAAGATTTTCGCGCTTTTCTCAAAACCGCTTTTTTTCTCTTACTGCACTTTAGGTGCTGCAGGGCAGTATTGTACGGTGATAAGGAAGCCTTCGTGTGCGATTCCGACTCGCACTTGGCTGGTGTTATTCATAGTTCCTCGTATATATGTATGTTTGTCTATTCTTCGGCATATTATGAAGAGTTACGGTAGTACGAGTGATATAAGACGTCTAATTTACTGTTTTACATAGTACTTATTAACTTTATTAAAAAAAATTACATGTTAATGAAGTTCTATTTGAATATAACCGGATAAATTAAAAGAACGGGCTAAACAGGATATAAACTAAAAAAAAGTGTACATGATGTATGTTGTGTGTTTACAATAGGGGATCGGACTAAAAAAAAAGTATATCCGTTTTATAGATTATTCAAAAATATTCGATACGTTTTATCATTTTATTCTTATTTAGAAACTTACGAAGATACATACTAGCCGTGTGGTGGCGGCAGAGTAGAGTAGGACCATTCCAAGTCTTCCCATGGATATCGTAAGAGGCGACTTAGAAATACAAGCCAAACAAAGCTCATAAACATCAACGAGACCTCTCCAACCCGTCTGGCCCGCGAGGAGAGTGTAGGCCAAATCCTCTGTCTGCTCTGGCCAAGTATGGCTCCGGTAGTACAGAGAGGGTCATGTTCCTGCAGTGGAGACTACAAAGACCTGATGATGATGAAGATACATTGGTTTAAAATATCGCATGACGCCAGACGTGGGTACATTATGGGTATATACTAACAAGTGACTTATTCCGCCCCCACTCCTGAACTTTAATGCGCTAAAGTATTGTTATGTTATTTCGACGAAGCAAAAAATACGGATCGAATATTTTTTTATTATAAAAGGCGGACTAAATAATCGTTCTTTTTTTCGTACCTTCTCCAATCCCCGAACTCACCGTCTTTTTTTCAAGAAATCAATTCTGTGCCTCCTCTGTCTTGTTACCGACAAATTGCCTGTCGCTTTCAAAAGATTGATGTGCTTGATCTTAGGTTTGAACCTCGGAGTTGCCTAAGTGTAACATTTCGCGCAAAACATATACAGAGTTGTAGCTATAGCGAATATTCGATATTTTGCAGGTATATGCTCGTCAGTTTTGCCTATATCGAAGTCATAATAGCGACCTAAGTATTTAAGAAAATATAGCTATAAGATGTTAAGTACACCCCGTCCAGTAACGTATTAATTTACTCTCCATGCATCGGTTGTCTGATATTTATATAATATAATAAATATATACGGACAAATCACACAGATTAAGCTAGCCCCAAAGTAAGTTCGAGACTTGTGTTATGGGATACTAACTCAACCATACTATATTTTGTAACAAATATATATAAAGATAAACATCCAAGACCCAGGCTAATCTGAAAAAGATCATTTCATCCATCCATCTTGACCTGACCGGGGATCGAACCCGGGTACCCCGTGTCGCAGGCTGGCGTGTTAACCACTGCGCAAATAAATTACGCTTTTAGCGATAAGAACGTCCATTGTGCATTTAAATCTTTTATTTATTTGTATACTATTTTATAAGTTCATTCTTTGGTGTACAATAAAGAGTCAATTTATTCATTCATTAATTCAAGATGATCAGTAAATAGTTCCAAAAACTAGTGAGAATTTCTTTTTTCTGTAGTTCCATTGAACAGTTTGCCGATGAAACTAGTGAGAAAAGGAGAGTAAATGCTGAGGGCACTCTGCCCTCGCCTCAAATGGTCGGTGAAGTAGCGAAAGCTCACTTGGAGTCTTTTTTTTTTTACTACATAGTCATTTTAAAAAAACTGTTTTGGTCGACCAAATATTTTTCATCAGTACAAACAGTTTGAGGTGCGTCTCTGACCATCAAAATGAACAACTTATTGGATTCGAGTTGGGATCTCAAAAAAATATTAGGTATTACGAAAAAAATATAGTATACGGCCGGTCCGGCCGAACACCGATTTCCCATCGTTAGTTCACTAGGAAATGTCGTTCATTCTGACTAATTGGCCCCGTGTTTGTATTAATTTAATAGTAGTGTCATATAGGTACATATATATAACGTCTGATTATATTGTTACTCGACGCATTAATAAACTTCCTATGGAAACACGGGATAAATTGACGACAAAAAATATTAAGTATAAACTTAAGGAGCATTTCTTTAGTTCACTTAAAAATGTATATAATAATAACGATAATTATGGCTTGCCTTATTTGGCCGTCCAGAGAGGAGTCGTGAGAGCTGTTGCTCCAGGGGTGGAAGTGTTAAAGGGCATAACGCCGCGAGTAACTACGGAGAAAGCGCAGCACACGTCTCGACACCCCTGAGTCGCCCACACCGGTGTTGCCCTTTTTGCCGGCATTAATCGTCGGCTAGTTTGAGGGGCCCATCTAGTGGGCAGCAAGCCACCACCTGCCAATTGTAGTCAGTTATCATGATTATGGGTGTACGTCCCTTTGCAATAACCCAGCATAAGTCCACCCAAATCTCAATCCCATAAACCCATTAATTTCCTTCTTAAAATGCAATAGCTCCTCCTCCGGCCAAGACCTGTTCAAGGGCATATCACACATTGGTATTTCTAGGAACGGGTTCTGGCTGGAGACCAACATTACATCAACTTCTCCAAAGGGCCTCTACGTGTTGGATACATATCCCCACGCAAGCCTCTAAAAAAACCGGGGTAACACCCGTGAAAAAAGAACGATAATTAATAAGCGATCCATATTTATTTGTCCAATTCTTTTACCTTTATTTTCTTTTATGTAAGTGTTGTGTTCAAACCTTATAGTTCCGCTGTACTAAGTTAATACATACTAAATGTTTTGTAAGATCTTTTACATGATAATAAATAAAAAAAAAATTACATACGAGTATACAATTCACTTCGAGAGTAGGTAGCTATGAGCTGCCTAATTATCATGGTCAACTTTTATTGTTGCCATACCCTAAATGGCAGCTTAAAATCCCCTCTTTAACAACCGTACCAATTAATATTATTATATCCGATAACAGAAATGTGAAACAGGATCACTCAAGGTATCACCGAAAGCTCTCGAAAGCATCAATAAAATACGTCGGTAGTAATAAAAAAGACGTGAAACGCAATAGGCTCGAGGTACTTACAGCATCTTTCGAGTTTAACACGACGAAAACTTGAAAAATTAGGTTTACGTTTCGTCAAAAACTCCGCCCGTGTTCTATTTGCAAGGAATTTACGTTGTGCGAATGGAAATTAAGCTTGAGAACGTAGGTACTCGTAATGTTAACTTTTAAAGTACATAGGTACTTGTTAAACAAAGGTCATAAACATCAATGAGGCCTGTCCAACCCGTCTAGCCAGCGAGGAGAGTGTAGGCCAAATCCTTTGTCTGCTCTGACCAAGTATGGCTCTTGTAGTACGGAGAGGGTCATGCTCCTGCAGTGGAGACTAAAAAGACATGATGAAGAAGATGAAGAAGGTACTTGTTACTATGTTGGTCAGGGGTATCATCTTCAACTGCCCGTCCGGTGTTTGAAGGTATGGCATCGGGTACGCATGCCCAAACTTCCGAGCTGTAGCTTACTTTTCCCCTATTCATCTGAGTGAGTAGTATCGCTGTACCTTAATTCCCTTCCCAAATTCAACAATTTCCTTCATTCCCTAGCTTAAAAATGTTTTCTGATACTACGTTCGCCAGCGTGGAGAGTATGGCAATATGTTCAGAGTTCTTGGGAGAGGCGTTTGTCCAGCAGTGGACTTACTGCGGCTGAAATGATGATGATGATGAAGGTATTTATGACAAGAAAATAAAAATAAGATGAGGCCTTATTTAGACCTTGAAAGAAAACACATAAATTGAAAGAAAACACATAAATGTAAAATCTTAATTATAAGTAAACCATACAAACTAAAAATAAAACTAATAAGCTAGCCTACATTAAAATGAGATCATCATCATCAGGTCCTTTTTAGTCTCCACTACAGGAGCACGACCCTCTCTGTACTACTAGGGCCATACTTGGCCAGAGCAGCCAGAGGACTTGGCCTACACTCTCCACGCTGGCCAGACGGCTTGGATAAAATTACATACTAAAATAAAACTGAACTTAAATATCTAAAAATTCTTGCCTATATCGCATGTTGGTAAGAATGCTGGCTGCATTCCCACGCTGGATAGCGACCCTTATCCTTTAATGATCCTTACACATAAATTTAATATGTGAATAAAATAAATTTCAAAATTTCGTCTGGATGTCATATGTCGATGTATTCGTGTATGGTCGTTTGTCTAATCATGTTTGTGTGGCAGTTACCCTGTAGTTGTTGAAGCTGAGAGTTTACATTATAGGCTCTATCGATTTTCTTTACAATCTAAATAATCTCTCTCGTTCAAAGAGGTTAATGGCCCCATCAAACTGCATCGGCGGTATAAACTAAATTTATTGCCAATGGCTTTAGCGAAATGGTTAACTATATGTAGTAAATACTTGAGATAACACATATAACCTACATTAATATGAACAGAGATAATTATTGTATGTTTTATACGTGACTTATATACCAAGAGCTTGATGTAGTAGTAAGTAGGTCTTTGAGTGATATCCAGTTAGGTACCTATTAGTTTTCGATAAGAATACCTCCGTGTCTCCGTGGTCCAGTGGTTAAGGCGTTTGCCCGTAGACCCGGGGGTCGTGGGTTCGATTCCCACAGAAAGCAAACTTTGTTTAATTGCTTCCAGTTTGGTTAGGATATTGCAGGCTTGAATCACCTGATTGTCTAATAACTAAGATGATTTCGTGCTTTGCAAGGCACGTTAAGCCGTTGGTCTCGGCTGCCATCTGGTAGTCGTTAAAGGAACCACGTCAGAGGCCGAGACGCGGTTTCGAAGAACTCTAACACCAGGGTGTACATGGTCGATTGACCGTGTCACCTATTCGAAATGATGATGATGAATAAGAATACCGTTTGTACCTATCGTATGTGTATTCAAGTTATGGTATATAACTTTTGAATGTAGGTATATACATACATAGGAATATTAAGCGTCTTAATCCTAACGGGGTTGGTAGCAGAGGTACACATCGCCGATGTGGAAGGTAATCCTGCCTGGAGAGGAAGGTAATCTTTAAAACCCACGCAATTACATGACTTTAATTGTTTTATGTTATAAAATTTAATGCTTTTATTTTAAATTTAATATTTACACTAACACGTAGTTTAACATTACTAACATACATATGGATCTTAGTTAACTGAATACAAATTTTATTTTTATTTTTTATTTATTTAGAGCATAATGTCATAAGAATCATAGGCCACATGGACGCATAGGTAGAAATTATAATAAAAATAGTGGTGGGTGGCTAGCCGCATCTTCTATTGATACGATACCTAAGATTTTTCGCGCATTCCCACGGCTGGCTTTTTCGGTATTGAATGTGCTTTTCCATATCAATAAGCGTGAAATAGCCTTCATCATCATCAGGTATTTCTAGTCTCCACTGCAGGAGCATGACTCTTTGTACTTCCGGAGCCATAGAGAGCAGACAGAGGATTTGGCCTACACTCTACTCGCTGGCCAGACGGGTTGGAGAGGTCTCATTGATGTTTATGAGCTTTTTAGCTTGTATTTCTTAAGTCACATCTTACGACATCCGTTTCATATAAACTAGAGTTCCTTTTCGTTTTTTGCTTGATGGCTTTTCGTGATACATTTAACAGATGTTCATACTATAACTAACAACAACCAGTTTTGATTATTCCATTTATGTAGTTTACATTTTTGTCTTTTAAATAAATGCGTAATGTCTACGTTTGTTATAACTCATTATAATTATTAGCTTAGGTATCTAGCAGTGCCATCTAACATTGAATTTTGGAACTAAGCTTGCCAGAGCCTGGCCGCCACTATCAGCATAGTTATTATAAACAGGAATATATACCTCACCGGCGGCCGCCTTAGATCATTCAACGAACGGTACTGCACGAAATTGTGAAAATTTACGTGTTTTTAAATCACTAGTACTATGCATATACATCAAAAATATTTGTATAATTTAGATCAATCCTTTAACAAGATTGCCCCCTTGTTGGAATTTGAAACAGATACATATGAAATTTAAAAATGAATATATATATGGTATGATATCTAAAAGCATTTTTCTTCGAAAACTTTGTAATTTTTACGTCTAAAACAAAAATTTAGATATGGCAACATTTATATGTACGTCTCGGAGGTCGCCCTCTTTCTTATTTTTTTTATAAAGATATAAATATGAAAATATTAAGACTTTTCATCTTTTTTCCTAATTGCCGAATGGTTCTGTAGCGACGTTTTTCGTTCGCGCGGCACCCGCTTAAATAAATGATCTAAGGCGGCCGCCGGTGAGGTATCTATTCTTGTAGAAATAAAAGCACTATGCTTATAGTCTCTCGGTTTATGTCCTCATGTTCATTGTGATTGACTGAGAGGTGATTGCAATTAAAACCATGATTGTCCCTCACTAATCACTGATGTAGAGTTCAAGATTCATTCATCGCCGCTGATGTCATAATCTAAAAATTTCATGCTTGTATTTCCAATGTGGTCTTCCTCGTATCATTAAATTAGGGCTACTATACGCGACAAATACTTTAATTGCCTGGATATAAAGTTCAGAATCGTTTATCACACGACATGTCAGCTACTCAATTAGAAATAATGCCTGAACGCTGATTCCGTTCTAAATTAGTTTCGATTTGCCGATCTAAATTTAGAACAGTTATATTTGTCCTTCTCGCTACTGGATTACCGAGTACCTACTGGAACTTACAGTAACCTTAATTACGGTTTTATGCGATCAGTATAAATAAAGAAACAAGAAGCCCTCGTGGGAACAATACGATCCTTCATAAAGAATTGATGCTAATTACTTTGGTATTTAGATACTTAGTTAACAAGGTTTGATATAGATATTGACAAGTAAGTAGATATCTAGTTTTTGACAGAATAGAATAGCTTCATTAACGAATATGGTTTTACATTAATTACTGATGTATATCGATTAACAATTTATTGAATATATTAATACCATGTTGTCAGGGATACAGAGTAGGAAATCAGGAAATTTTTCATCATGTAAAAAATACGTTTTATACGATCTACAGTAACGCAAATGGAGGCGCGGGCGAAGTAGTAGGTACCAGTTTTCTAAGATTAATGACACATGTTATTGACCTGTTTTTGCTATTGACTCTTGGTATAATTCCATTACTTATGGCCTTGGTTTTACGCCTGGTCAATAAAAAAACAGATAAGTACGCATACTAAGATACATAGGTATATCTAAATATATATTTTGTCTACAAAAGTGAAAAATAAAACACAAGCATGGATCTAAGAATGACACAAGGTGCTGAGGAGCCCGATGGCCCGGTGAGCGTGCCCGATATTAGCGCTTACGCATGTTAAGCAAGCCGGGCGCAGTCCTCGCTATGATGGGTGACCGCGAGTTGCATGAAACAATATCTCCTCCATGCTTCGAAAGCCACGTTAAACCGTTGATCCCAGCTGTCATCATTAATGGAAGTCGTTATGCTATGTCTTTAGGCAGCTTGAAAAATCTAACACCAGTATTGACCACTTACACACACGATAAACAAACAACTGGTTTGAAAAAACTTAAGCCGATGAGCGTCATCAAAAGCCGATAAGCAAATAAAATAGGGGTAGATATTAAAAGATTACACCTTCCTTATTTATTGAAGACATGGCTATTTTCCGGTTGTCAGTTAAAATTAAGCACACAACCATAAAGCCCCTCCTTCAAGTTTATTTATAGCCTAAGCGGAAATGTAGGAGGACCCGAATATACTCCGAACAAATGAAATACATCACGCAATGCCTCGTAACTATGGGTTTCGCAAATATTTAAATGTACCAGTAAGTTTGGTATGCCATAATATTTATGTAAATGCTCAAATGCCTGTTTTGTTCAATTATACCAGGGAGGAAAAATATTACATACAGGTTAAACATGCTTTTGGCTTGCTATTAAATACTTTATGAAAGATTATATTCATAAATTTGAGCTTTTTATACATTATTTTATATCCAATGCAACCTTGGCTTGCAAAATATTACGTTGTAGTGGTATAACATGAATGTGTTGAATTTAAAAAGGGAAGGAAGGTATAAAGATACTTACAAGGATGAATGGGGGACAAGCAAGCAGAAACTCGGGAGGCCGGGCGCGCGTACGCAATGCCATATCTGCAACCACCGGATAGGCAGTTCGGCATGGCACCCCTTACCATAGCTATCGTTAGGTTCGTCTCAAAAAGTATTAGATAGGTGTTAAAAAGGAGCGCAGTCGGGTTATTTAATTTTTGAATTGTAACGACTGGTTCATAGCACGTTATATCCGTGGCAACCGAAGCCAGATGAAGTAAACGCGTTAGGATACTGCATGGAATATATAATTCGCACGACTTCACATCACGACCCCCTGGGGAGCCGTAATCGGCACACTTCAGTACAGATAGCAAACACATCACTTTTTATTTGCCAATATATTTTTAACATTAACGTTGGTATAACATTTTCACGGGAGCTGTTAAAAAGCTTTGCTATTTTTATTACACACCGAATCAGTCAAGGTATTGTGAATACTTCACTAGCTATCCTGGCGAACTTTGAATCGGTTTTTTTTTCGTCGTAAATGTTTCTATGGTCTTATTATAAAACGAGGAATAACTTTAGTTCCTGGTTTAAACCATTATGCGTCCAAAACAAATTGACAATGACAATTGACCAAACATCAAAGTGACAAGTGTCGACTTATTTTGGTCGGATAATGGTTTACACCAGGTTACTAAAGTTAGTCCTCGTTTTATAATAAGACGAATAATGTTTTAATTCTAATGATCAGTTGTGGTAGAACCACGCTACCGGCAAAGAATATTTTTGTGAGTAGCATGAATGGGGCAGGCTTGTCCGGGGAAGTACCACACTCTCACAGAAAATCGGCGTTTGAGTAGAAGCTTTACCGCTTCTATGCTTCGTTCGGTGAGTGAGAGAGCTGGAGGCCCATGCTTCTCCCATTTCCTCCCGCCATGTCCTTCCCCCAACTCTTTGAAAGGCTGGCAACGCTCCTGTCACACCCTGGTGTTGCAGTTGTCCATGGGCACTGCTGATCGTTTACCATCAGGTGACTCACTTGCTCGTTTGCCATCCTATACCATAAAAAAATAGTTATTCTGCTATTTGGGGTGATAGTAAAACCAACAAATCAAATATTATAAAAATCGGTTCACTCCACTCGTTCTTGAGTTATAAGTGTTTGAACAAACACGACGTTGTTTTACATATTAAGATTATGATTGATATAATGCTACTTACGTAGTGGAGCTATGGCATAAAGGAATGTAAAATCATGTCAATTACTTGCTTAGCTATTCACTGGAATATTTATAGGTACCCAAATATAGCGTGATTAAAACACATTAGAACCACTTTTATATCTAAATCTATCAGTCTATTGACTTTTGAGTAATATACGAAAACAATTTGAATATTTGAATGTTTCCATATAGGCGTACATAAAGCGTTCAACATACGAAACTTGAATTTGCAGCTGCCACCTTCTCAGTCTGACATCAGTCTGTGAAGACGGCAGCGGCAATGTTGCCGAAATATAAGACAAATCTCAAAAATAATCTCGTAAAGTCCCGTAGTGACAATAATAATGATTGTGACCGCGAAAGCTCTAAATCGTATTTAAAATTTATGTTTTTTCTATCAAAAGTCGTCATCGAAGTTTTTCGTTCAGTCCAACATTTCTGAAAGCGACTCGTTTATAACTACTAAAACTTTCACTATTAAAAGCTACGAAAGTTCTCAGTCCACCGATCTAGCCTTGGAATACAACAAAGCAAAATATTTGAGGCTGTCGCGCCATAAAAAAGCTTAACTTTGAATATTATTACGAGCATTCTGGAAAATTTATGTCGGAAAAGCTCCCTTACTAACTTTTATATCGCAATATACATATTTTTGGAGTGACGAATATGTTAGTGGGATGTTGGCAGAAAACTTATACGTATATTTATTGTATATTTACGTAGGCATAAGCAACAACAGATAAGTCTTTGGTTATAGGTATCTTGTCAAAAAAAAATTTTTTAATATAAATGTATATTTTTAAATAAGTAAATTATATACAAGTAACAAGTTTTTAACTTCTAAAGCATTTTTCTAGCTTAAGGGTGCCAGCCCTAAAAATATTTGTGCTTTATTAAAATCGTCTTATATAAGACATACTCAATACTCAATAATTTAATGCACACCATAAAGTAATTTACTTAATTTTTGTTAAACATAATTAATAACAACATAAAAATAAAATATTATAAATAACTTACAAATATTTATATGTCAACATAAAGTTGATAAGGTGACATATAAATACAAGTTCATTTATGGACCCTATGTAGTTACTTAGAGTAGACGAGGATAGTATATAATATGTAAAGAAAACCCTGCCAATACATGAAGGGGTGATTCAGCCCGTCGATTTGAACAACTTTTCCTATGAGATCAAAGCTGCAAACTCAAAAATAAAATAACATTTCCAAACAAAAATGTATGGGAATGTCAAAAAACAATTATGTTCCCAGCATTAGTCCCATAGGAAAAGTTGTTATTACGGACTGAATCACCACTTCAAGGATCGGGTTTTCTTTACATATTGTATCATCATCATCAGGTCTTTCTGTACATATTGTATAATATATTATATTTAAGAATTATTTTATTGTAACTTATTATGATTTTTTATTTTACTATTAATGAACATTATGTTATTTAATAAAATAATTCTATTTTCGGTCCATGTTTATTTATATAAAGTAAATAATTTTTCTTTTAAGGTTCAATGTCCTTTTCTGTTTACATTTGTTATTACATTTATTAGGTTCGAAGCGTTCGAAACCACTCGAAATTGTCTAGTAATGACAGCGCCGGCACGCGATTCGGCGGGGTCAACACTCGAGAGGTCTATCAAATTTGTCAAGTGTCAGAGCGAATTATGAAAACAAATTCCAAGGTAAAAGGTTTAAAGGTGATTGTTTCTAAAATTACAATCGAAATCAATAAACATCATAACGCGGTACTATAACATTTGTGCCCTTTGGGACATGTCGTATCGTATCCAACGTTTGAAACATCTCTTTCGCACTTTAAAGGAATTAATTAAAAAAAATGTTTTTGTAATATAAATTAAATTCACATGTTTGTTCGCATTTCAGCAATGATAGTATTGTGTAATCGCTCGCTTCATGACAACTTCATCTCAGACGTGTAGAAAGTGTACAATTGAACATACCTATAATATTGGAAGACATTATACAAATAAAACTTTCTTATTAAATCCATTACAAACTTAGTACAAATAATAAAACATTTTCAACGCATCTGTAAAATGTAAAGCTGTATTGTGAAATAAAGAATTTGAATTTGAAAATTTGAGCATCAAAAGCTAACGAAGTACTGGCTATGTACGTACGGACTTAAAGTTGTACTAAGTATAAAATAAAAACATCAGATATTAGTAAGATATAATATAATATTTTTGTGATTGTTAGACATTTAAATTAAATCACTTTATAGTGTTTTATCGCATTTATAAGGTACATTATTTTTATACCTAACGTTTCGAAAACTTTATACAATATTTATTGATAACGTTCCGGATGTACGCAGTATTATCTTACGGTAAAATTATCGGTATAAATATGGAATAATCTCGATGAAATTTAATTTAAAGATATGATATGTCAGGATTTAACAAAAACAACACATTGAACAATACTCATATTTAAATCACTAGTTCAATAGGTACCTTTTCCGTCTAATAATTATTCACTCAGCGACCTTTCTCGTTGACATTTGTACATCAAATAGCGAGTCAATATTGAATGACAATGATTGAATGATTCTTATCCTCACTGTCCAAAAACATTATCAGTAAATGGTCAAATTATATTCTTTATGTTAACAATGAATAGTAAAAATAAATCATGATAATTATGTAAGTTAGCAAATAGCAATTATAAACACTATCTGTCTTAATAAAACACGGACTAACTTTAGTACCCGGTTTACACCATTATCTGACCAAAACAAAATAACAATGACAGTTGACCAAATGTCAAAGAAATAAGTGTCGACTTATTTTAGTCGGATAATGGTTTAAACCAGGTACTAAAGTTAGTCCACGTTTTATGATAAGACGCTAAGTTTACCTAAAATTGGGATGTTATTTATTGTAATCGCAATTACGTTTTTCTATATAGAAACTACCTAACCTAAGAATAATTGCTTTTGATGAGCCACTATCATCGGATAATATAACAGTGCAGCACTGAGGCGACGGGTCCGGTAAGCTGTTTTTGACGTGACGTGACCGTAATTGGTGCTTGTCAAATATTATCCGATGATAGTGGCTCATCAAAAGCAATTATTCTTAGGTTAGGTAGTTTCTATTAAGAAAAACGTAATTGCGATTACAATAACATCCCATTTTTAAGTAAACTTACCGTCTTATTATAAAACGTGAACTAACTTTAGTACCTGGTTTAAACCATTATCCGCACCAATTACGGTCATGTCACGTCCAAAAACAGCTTATCAGACTCGTCGCCTCAGTGCAGCACTGAGGCGACGAGTCCGGTAAGCCGTCACTTTTTTGAGAAAACTCTCATTTGGCAGTATCAATAACATTCGTGACTAGGTGTCCCATGCTCAGGACGCATTAGTATGTAATGACGATCTGACGCCGCTATGGCAATGTCCCATCATGGGACACCAAAACTTGCCTCTCCAAATTTTAGCGCGATATTTTTATTTACGTGACTTTCGAAGCTCGTAGGAGCTCGAGATATTCTTTATAACACCTGTGGTAGAAACAAAGATTTGTTCTTTTTTAAAACCTTCGCGCTTTAAACACATAATTATGTACCTATATAAATAATCTGACTCAGACATTGTAATCTGGACTGGCACCTAATTATAATTATAATGCATATAATTATAATATTAACCGGTCAACTACCGAACTCCCCAATCGAGAAACATAACAATAGATAATCAATTGTGTCTGCGTTTCTCGCGATTGATGAGTTAATTACCTACCTGAACTAGATCAAATAACACATTTGATGCCAGGAGCTCTTTGACGTTTGGTTTTTAAACCACCTATGGTCACCCATCCAAATATGGACGACTTTGATGTATTTGCTTAATACGCGCAATCGCTAACCCACTGAGCCTTCGAGCTTCCCTAATATCTGATGCTTATTTCCGTGCAGTCCATTGTTAATGCTCATACGTCTGTCTGGCTCCGACATGGCAATCTCCCGCCAGTCAAGACCTGAATTACCTGTCCGAACTAGATTTAGGGCAATATTAACATTTTCACATAAATTCGTACTACGTGAGTAATTACAACTTGCTAATTAAATTGTTCAACATTCTCATTTCCTCCACTGCAATAGGAATTATGCGTTTGCACATATGCGTACCTTATACATCATCATCATGCGTAGGTGACACGGTCAATCGACCATGCACACCCTGGTGTCAGAGTTGTTCGGGACCGCCTCTCGGCCTCTGACGTGAAGGAACCATCCTTTAACAACTACCAGATGGCAGCCGGGAACAACGGCTTAACGTGCCTGATGGGTGAAGGTTGACCTTTTTCGGATCTTAGACCATATTTACACTCGTGGAAATCACTAACTTTCTTCCCTTATACATATGTCGACGACATAAAGCAGATTTCTGGTAAGAACAAGATTGCGAAGGGCTAGGGATAGAGATTGGTGGCGCGGAATTATACCCAGCCGTGGGTCGTGGCTGCTGAAGCTGACGATGATGATCCATCATCATCATCATTTCGTGGAGGTGACACGGTCAATCGACCATGCACACTCTGGTGTCAGAGTTCTTCGGATCCGCCTCTCGGCCTCTGACGTGATTCCTTTAACGACTACCAGATACACGTAATCATCTTTATTATCAAACAATCAGGTAATTCAAGCCTGCAATGTTCTAACCAAACTGGAAACAACTAAACGAAGTATGCTTCCCGTGGGAATCGAACCACGACCCCCGGGTCTACAGGCAAACGCCTTAATCACTGGACCACGGAGGCAGTTAAATTATAATGTAGATAGAGGGGTAAAAAGAGCCTAAGCATATAAGATCATTAAGGCCAAATTAAGAGTAAAACGTGAAATAGTAAATAAAGATTATGAATGTTAGACAGAATTTTCCTAGATTATTTTTATTTACCAAAATTTTTATTTTGATAGAATCAATTTCATCGAGTGAACAGATGGGTGAAAGTTGACCTTTCTTCGGATCTTAGACCATATATACACTCGTGGAAATCACTAACTGTCTTTCCTTGATGAAAAATATAACAATAAATTTATATTCACAGTTATAATTAAGGTAGTAGTCCACTCGCGGCGTTACTTTTACTGATAATAAACGAAAAAACAATGTTATAAATACAAAAGGTAATGTTCCACACGACTACTGACACTGACTAATTTCGTATAAAAAGTAGGATCATTAATTCTTCCAGCAATGCTCCACATTTTTTCATTATCGAAATGGCTACATATAATGGCCAAACTGTTGTTAATAAATTGGTCGGCCTGTATACACAAAAACGGCTTTCCCGTTTATTTATTGTTGCACGTTACCAATTCGCATAGTCGGCAAAATTGTTACTCTTTTGAAGTGAAAAGTTATTTAGCGGTGTTGTGCACTTTTTGGGATGGGTAAAAAATGTTTAACTCGTGTCAGGACACGAGACCTGATCGAAAATTCGTGAGACGGACACGTGACCTGAGACCGCCGGCGCGGCTTAGGAGAGGAAGTAATATCCCTCTCTCCTTCTATCGCACGGAGTTTTCACTTACGCCGGCACACCCGGAGAGCATTTTTTTATCCTTGGCCTATATTTTTACTTTCACTTACAAATTAAGGTATGTGTGATAATACTTAAGTACCAACCTGATTTTCTTTTATCTACCTATTACAAATAAATAATTCCATTTTCCCTCACTGCACTGATGATCATTTTAACTTAAATCTACTTTCAGTCGCAAAAAGGAAGAGAAAATTTACCAAGCACTATATTATATCCGAGTTTGATTGTGAACTTCGTTAGTTAATATTTTTTCTCGCGATGTTATAAACTGTCGAAAATTTGAGAACTGCAAACATCCATTTTATAATCTTTCAATGTCAAATTGTTAAGGAACCTTTCTGGTTTTATTGCCCGTAAAATTGAGAAAACGTCCCTGATTGGTCGGTGTTGGCATTACCTCATTCCGTACCCACAAATTAAAAAAATAAACGATGTTGTCTACATAGGCTCTCTGCCCTCGCCTCAAACGCCCGGTGAAGTAGCGGAAGCTCAATTGAAGCTAGCTACATAGTCATTTTAAAAAAAGGAAGAAAAATATATATTAATATATATATAATATATAATTTTTTACGTATTCAGAATTTCGTAAAATAACTACTAAGTATTTCACGAAATTCTAAATTCATTCATGAAAATTCGACGACGGCGACTTTCTGTTGCGCCAGCATACTCGTACATGTTAAGAAGACGTTTAAATTTTCGGCAGATATTTTTACTTCTTCAATTGCTAAGTGAATGTTATGTCATCGACCTACGAGTACGTACGTGATAAAGGGAAGCCGCAATATCCAAATGGCGGGTCTGCTTTTTGTGAAACGGGTAGTGTCCCATCGGCAGCCGGCCGATATTGATTCGGGAAATTTTGTGTGCCGGTCGCGTTCGCACTTTGCGGTTACGGCGACCTAACACCGACGCGTAAAATAAAACGAGTGACAGAGAAATAACTAATGTATGTATGTCACATAAAACTACATTATCATTCTACCCGTACGCAGACCTTTCTCACTGTAGGTATGTATTTAAATTAGGTTTGCGTGTGTAAGACTCGAATTTGCATCCCCATAAAAGACTTCAATGTTTGTTAGTTTTTCGAGTGTGTAAGTGCCCAACACTAGTGTGTTTTTTCCTAATTATCGATTATGACAGCCGGGACCAACAGCTCAACATGCCTTCCGAAGCACGGAGGAACTCGAGAGATTTTTATGCCACTTGCACCCAGTAGAGACTTACCCGGGGTGCCTTACCATGCGTAAGCGCTAATAATACCCACGCCTAACGAGCCATCGGCCACCTTTTCATAATAGGTATATAAGAATGCAGTATTTTCTTGCACTATATCGCGTGATTTTGAACCTCTGAACTATACTGAAATCCTAGAATCAGAGTCCCTCATGAAATACACGTATAGGTAATTTACAAAAGTCAAAAATCGAAAAAAAACTTTGCTTCCCATACAAAGTCGCCGATAAGCTGGCAAATTTCCATAAAACGTCATTTTTTTTTTGTTTTTTACCTTTTTTTCTTGCAATTCTGTATTCCATTAGGGATTCTGATTCCAGGATTTCCGTATAGTTCAGAGGTTCAAAATCATGCGGTATCGGTAGTAAGTCTTACTTCAGTAGAAAGTCTTATTTATTTATTTATGCTTTATTGTACACACATACAAATTAAAATGTAACAAGTACAAAAGGTGGACTTAACGCTAAACAGCATTCTCTACCAGTCAAACCTTTGGGTTGTTCAGAGAATTATATGTGGGTGTTACTTAAGTAATATTATACATAATATCTTAGGTAGAGCGTAGTTACAGTAAGAATTGTCGCGTCTCATTACTGTCTCTCTCTTTAGTTTGTAACCGGCAGGTATCCCCTCTTTTTTCCTAAATCCAATAAGAGATAACGAACACACAGCCTAATACTGAGCGAAATTTCATTATCTTAGACTGTGTCACTCAGTGAGACGCGTAGCAGAATGTTTGCTAACATGACAAATAGGACAATGGCATTATCTTCTCAATGTGAAGGCGATGTTTTATTACGTACTTTTACGCACTTTGTATGTCTTTAAGACACTCAAACGTAATGTGCTAACTTAGTATATGTGTCTTCGGAAAGTCTGTGTACCTTATGTAGGTAATAGTGGTGTAATGGAAAAGGAAAGTGGGTGTAATGACGTAGTTTATACAAGTATGAAGAAAGTGCATCAGAAGATAAAAAAATATTATGTAACCACACCAGGATACTTCAAGTCCAACTGTAAATTGCCAAAATATTCAACACTCAAATATGTTACCGAAATCACCTAGCAATAAAGTGAATTATAGTGCTACAATGTCCAATGTAGTGTAAAAATAGTATCTAAGTATAATATTTCGTTAGACATCCTGTCTGCTTCTCCAATATCCGTCGTAAGTTCAATAGAGAGGTCGGAACCGGATAGCAAAGCAATCACTATACCTATTGCTGTATACTACCTTCACGATAACATTAAAATTGTACGGGGGTCTGGAACTTTACGAGTATTGTCTGACCTGCCATTGTACTCTTTATGGCATGAGAGAAAACAAGACAATACTGTCTGTTTTCGTTTGAAACGAGGATCAAATAGCACTAAAGTATTATTTCCAAAATTACTTCTATTTCATCGTTTAAAAATATATGTAAGGTAGGAAATATTAGCTTGGATTAAATTAGAGTACTAAGTATATTGTACTTCATACATAAATATATTGTTATTTAGTTATTATTAAGTACAATACCTATACGCATGACATCTTCAAATACTTACGAATAAGTAAGTAGGCACATTTACGTTAAGTATTATGTTTTTGAGAAGTTTGGAAATTACACACTTACTGAAAATAACTTATTCGTTGGGAAACTGGTGAGAAGCGTTTTAAATAATATTAAGTGATCTTATGAGACGTAAAATATTGACTTTTTATACTTACATATTATCACGTCTTAATCCCTTACAGGGTAGACAGAGCCTAAGGCCATAATATCCCATAGACCATATTTACCCTGTTGGTAACATAATATAACGTACTCGTATAGATGGAAAAGAAAACGAAATCTAAATAGTGTTGAAAGTAGGTAGATATACCTTATTCTTACTTAGGCCCGATTTCTACGATCTGGGTGGGAAGAATAGCAGCCGGTGCATTCTAAGCTTTTTTCTTTCTCCCAGACCTTTTACCTTTATATTAAAGTATGCAACAATTTTTTTGGTAAGCAAAACTTAAATGAAGCGTGGACATATCAACAGTTATTATTTTGTAATAAAGAAAATATCGACATAGATAACAGTAAATAAATAAATATCACAGAAATTGAACTAGCCCTACAGTAAGTTTGAACTTGTTTCGTAGGATAATAACGCAACGATACTATATTTTATAATAAATAAACATCCAGTATCTTGTCCCAGGTAAAAAAAATAGCATCTGTCTCATTTTGCTTATTTTCCGTCAGAAAGAATGTACTAATAATAGATAGATATTTATAATAGTACATTCTTTTTATAGTCTAGAAAAAAGCTATAAGGAAACTTTGAAAGTAAACAAATGGTTATCTGATCCGCATTCATATTTGATAAGCTTGAGGTTCCTTTAGCTTTTCTGCGAAGCAATGACAACTCCACTGATTTAGGTTATGCATAATTAATATTAGAAATGTACCTTTTTCCAACTGAAACAACGCTGGAGGTTCCATTCTTTTCGAGGGAAAGTTTGCTAATTAACTTTTTGACTAAATCCAAATGAAGTCTAAAAAGCACTTGGGTTACCGAGTTTTTGCTCTCTGCGAACGGGATGAAGAGTTTTCTAGTGACCTACATCCATTTCTATTGCCCCTGAAAGTTTATAGGAAAAAGCCTATATTTAATTTTCAGTGAGACTATGCGTATATTATACGTGTATATTTTTTTTTAGTTCTGGTAGAGCTACGCCACTGGCAAATTCATTTTTGCTAGGAGCATGTATGGGCCGGCTTGTCCGGGGTAGTACCACATCTCATAAAAAATCGACGTTTAGAAGATTTACCGCTTCTATGCTTCGTTCGGTTAGTGAGAGAGCCGGAAGCCCATTTTTTCCCCATTTCCTGCCTCGCATATCCTCCTGTCAACGTACCTGTCACGCCCTGGTGTTGGAATTGTCCATGAGCAGCGTTGGTCAAGCGATCAAGTGAGTCACCTGGTGATAAACCTCACCAGGTGACTCACTTGCTCGTTTGTGGTCCTATATCATAAACAAAAGACATCGGACCGAACTTTAATAAAGCTGGTAAAAAATAGACCAAAAAATAATACAAGGACGACTGTTAGATCTACACTATTTCATGTAGTATTTTTTCACCTGTGCTTTTCTAACCTACTTTAAATAAAACATTCGCTCATACCTTCAGAATTGAAGATACCTTGAAAAAGAAAAATCTATAACTTCCCATGTATAGATAATTAAGGTTTCCATTTCCCGGGTTTGAATAGTTTATCATTAAGTTACAAAGGCAGGGCGAGCCGCTAGTTGTTTAATATAAGAAACCCACCTCAAAATAGTTTCCAAGCTAGCTGAGTTGTCAATATTAATTTCCGCGCGTTCGTATGAAAGAGGTTACTTAGGGCCTGAACACACTGCAACGCGGTACCTCAAAATTTTGCGACGACTTGATTATTTTAAACATATAATATACAGTAACAACAGCTATTTTTAAAGTGATAAAAAAACTAAACTAAGTTAACTCCGAAGCCTGTAGACCGATTTTTTCTATATTCAAAGCAACAACACGACAATCAAGTTGTAGGTACTCCTAGCACGACCATGGTCGAATTTATCAGAAGTTCAAATGCGAAAAAAAAATATTGTAATTTATACTGTTTTATACCATTCATTTAAAATGTAAAATGCACGACCACGTTGTAATTGCAGCAAGCGAAGAAGTTCAAAATGGCAATAAAAACCTTTTTTTTAAATTATCATCAGGTTTTTTAGTCTCCACTACAGGAGCATGATCCTCTCTGTACTACCGGAGCCATACTTGGCCAGAACAGACAGAGGATTTGGCCTACACTCTCCTCGCTGGCCAGACGGGTTGGAGAGGTCTCATTGACGTTTATGAGCTTTGTTTAGCTTGTATTTCCTAAGTCGCCTCTTACGACCTCCATGGGAAGACTAGGAGTGGTCCTATTCTACTCTGCCGATACCACACGGCCTTCAGAAACCACACGGCCTTTTTATTTATGCTATTTTATACCACTAACTTAATATTTAATATCTCTTAAGTAGCGGAGATGTACTGTTCGTGCTTGAAAGATTGCTTCGCAGTATGACCACGCCTTTATCATCACATAGCGACCCTGCCCAGATGGATAATAATCGGTGGATTATTTCCTCGCACTTCTCCGCTTTCTCGCACAGCGGTGGTGAAAACGCAGCCTTATTCAGTAAAGTAAGACATAATGAAGAGTTATGGTTACACAAGACTTTATGAAAGCGTAACACTGTTGTTTAGGATCGCTAGAGGGAGCCACTGATATGGATATTACGAATACATAAACTGGGGATAGAATACGTGATGATGTTTACCTCAAAACCCATTGGCTAATGGTTTACACACTGAAATGTTACATTTTAATATCTAAGAAGAATATGAATGGTAGATACTTTGTACTCATCCATTTATTATATGGAGAATTAAATGTTTGCAATATTTATATTAATTTTATTAATTATTAATGACATCCGTATGAATAAAAATTTACCTGTCATGGTATCACATGCTTTGTTTGTGTGTCAGATTTATCAAGCTGCCTAAAGGCATCTGCCATAGCTTAACGACTGCCATCGACTTTGATGCTAGAACCACCGGCTTAAGGTGCCTTCCGAAACGGAGGAACTTGAGATATTTTTATGCCACTTGCGGTCATCCATCCCAATGGGGACCGCGCCGAGGGTTGCTTAACATACGTAAACGCTAATAATGCTCAGACCCATTGGACCATTTGGAATTTTTACTTATAAATAGAAATAATCTTCCAACTCATCACATTGACGTGAGCCCACAATACTGGCAGCATTACTGCGCTGTATAGCTATGCTGATTCGTTGAGCGAAATCACAGCCAGCTTTAGGGTCTCCCCTTGCCTCATTAAGACAGTTAAAAAGAATTATTTTCGATCTTGACTTGAGCGGGTTTCAAACCTGGGACCCGACACGAAGAGACAAAAAATAACATAAATGAACCTATAGTAAAATCATTCTGCTTTTACTGACAGGTCACCCTTAGCAATTAATAAGGCAGGTTTATTTGCAATTCCAACTTGGTGGCGCGGTGCACGAACTTTCCACCGGGAATCATAGTTACGAAGTCAATAACCCGAACTAAACTAATTATTTTAATAAACCTAGCTGTGGGAGTTCGCTGTGGAATTCACTTCATTTTTAATAAGTAGAACTATTTTTAACCACTGACCTATATGTCCACGCCTTAGTGTGTGAAACCGTCTGTTGTATAGCAGCCGGAGGATTCAAATGCAATTTAATAGTTTAAAACTAGGTAGATTTACATTGTTAAGTTGGACATTGTTAAGTGGAGAGGATCTTGATGTCAATGTCTTGAAAAAGATCCCTGGTGTCGAGTCAACGACATTCCGAGTTCTTTATTTGGCTTGCTCCTACTATGTAATGGACTGTTAACTGTTTTTGCTAGAAGATTAGTAGGATACCTGAAACTTGCACGTGTAGGATTGCGCAAGAAGTTTAGATTGCAAAACTCTACCCTCTTTATCACCAAAGCCGTGCAAGTGAGAAAGCTCTACCGTCCGTGATATAGTAGATATCACTAACTTTTTTTAGTTTTTCTAGGGGTTTAAAACTAGGTAGATTTACGTCCGAATACTTAAAAGCATTTTAACTAATGACGGTTTTAAGTATCATTGTCAAGTGACGACACAGTAATGTCATGTCGACAAAATTTATATTTTTTAAGGTTCCGTAGTACTAAAAGTAGTAGTTAAAGGACTTATAAGATCACTCAGTTGTTCGTTTGTCTGTCTGTCTGTCAAAGCCTTTTCTCGGATACGCGTAGACGTATTAAAATATTATCCTATGAGAATTATTGTTTTAAACGTAAAATTTACAAACTTTTCGAAGCAAAAGGTTTTTAAATATCATAACATATATATATATATATATATATATATATATATATAGATATCTCCACTCGACATTTGTTGATCGACCGTCTCGTGGCATCAGTTAATTGTTGATCAGTTGGCAATTGTTGATCAGGACAGCATTTATTGATCTAATGCTGGATTTTGCGTACATTGTGAGCAATCCGATCTCAGATTAGATCAATAATTGCCAGCCCTCTGGTGGCAGAAAATTGAACTTTTTTTATACAATTCCACTCCGTCAATTATTGATCAGATTCAAATGGGCCAATGAGAGGCTTCCTGCTCTACAATTGGCTGAGTCCATTGTGCGCTGTTGCCACTTCGCTCTAGATCGCATCACAACTGTTAGCTAAACAGCTGTGATGGAACGACCTGTCATCTATTCTGTAGTTACCTATTTATTAGGATTATAGAATGCAAGCAGTGCCCGCGACTCCGTTCGCGTACATTACTAATTAATTATGTTATGTTTGTAGGCAATAAGTTATGAGCTACGGGGCGAGGGCGCAGCCCGAACCGATGATCAGAGTGTAGAGGGCAAAGCCGACGCCCCCCCCCTTCCACTCCCCCAAGTGTGATGCTTTGAGGCCGCAGGCCGAACTACCAAAGACGTGGGCCGCGACCGAGTTCCAAGGCGAGGGCACAGCCTGAGCCGTTGAGGATTCAGAACGACCCCCCTCCCCCGCTCCCTCCCCCACGGATAGTGCTGCATTTAGGCCGCCGGCCGAACTGTAGAACACTGGGGCCGCGAAGCCGCAGACTGAGCTCCAAGGCGAGGGCATAGCCTAAGCCGATGAGGATTCAGAACGACCCCCCTCCCCCGCTCCTCCGCCCCCCCCCCCCCCCCCCACGGTGCTGCATTTAGGCCGCCGGCCGAACTGCCAAAGACTTGGGCCGCGACCCCGCAGGCCGAGCTCAGAGCGGAGCCCAAGCTGCTGAGGATTCAGCACGACCCCCCCCCCCCCCCCTCCCCCAAGTGTGATGCATTGAGGCCGCAGGCCGAACTGCCTAAAAATTGGGCCGCGAGCCCGCAGGCCGAGCTCAGAGCGGAGCTCGAGCCGCTGAGGATTCAGCACGACCCCCCCTCCCCCCACTCCCCCAAGTATGATGCATTGAGGCTGCAGGCCGAACTGCCAAAGACTTGGGCTGCGTGGCCGCAGACCGAGTTACAAGGCGAGGGCATAGCCTGAGCCGTTGAGGATTCAGCACGACCCCCCCCCCCTCTCCCCACCCCCAAGTGTGCTGCAGTGAGGCCGCAGGTCGAACTGCCAAAGACTTGGGCCGCGACCCCCGCAGGCCGAGCTCAGAGCGGAGCCGGAGCCGCTGAGGGTTCAGCACGACCCCCCCCCCCTCCCCCCACTCCCCCAAGTGTGATGCATTGAGGCCGCAGGCCAAACTGCCAAAGGCTTGGGCCGCGTGGCCGCAGACCGAGTTCCAAGGCAAGGGCATAACCTGAGCCGTTGAGGATTCAGAACGACCCCCCCCCCCCCCGGGTTGGTGCTGCATTTAGGCCGCAGGTCGAACTGCCGAACACTTAGGCCGCAGACCGAGCTCCAAGGTGAGGGGACAGCCTGAGCCATTGAGGATTCAGAAATCTGAAGTGTGCTGTAGTGAGGCCGCAGGTCGAACTGCCGAACACTTGGGCTGCGAGGCCGCAGACCGTGTTCTAAGGCGAGAGCATAGCGTGAGCCGTTGAGGATTCAGCACGATCGCCCCCTCCACTCCCTCCCCCAAGTATGCTGCAGTGAGGCCGCAGGCCGAACTGCCAAACATTTGGGCCGCGAGGCCGCAGGCCGATCTCCAAGGCGAGGGCATAGCCTGAGCCTTTAAGGATTCAGCACAACCGCCAATGATTATGGCAGGTGTCCGGCCCTTTGCAATAACCCAACACAAGTCCAACCACATTTCAATAACATAACCCAGTAATTTCTCTTTAAAATGCAATAGTTTCTCCTCCGGCCAAGACCTGTTTAAGAACATATTATATATTACTATTTCCAGGAACGGTTTCTGGCTGGAGACACACATTACATCAACTTCTCCAAAGGGCCTCTAAGTGTTGGATCTATATTCCCACGCAAGCTCATTCAGCTCATTCTCAAAGGACCGGGGCATGTCCCATGACTTAAAAAGAGATACAAATAATAATAATAAAATTCATACAGAAATAGACATTTCCTTTTTATTTTCATTTGCACTTGGCCTTGGTCATGGGTAAAAATTGGGAAAGAAAAACATAAAAAAGAGCTCGAAATAATAATAATAAAGTTTACAGAGGACATACAATGACTTGGAAAGTTTAGTAAATAAAGTATAGCATATACGAGAAATTCTTGTATATAACAATCTAGTGTCACGATGTATGTTCGGGATAAAATCTAAAACTACAATTTTTTTAGATTTTGAACAAACTTTATAATTATCTGTAATTTGGTCCAAATTAAAAGATAAGATTGTTTTAAAGAGTGTTTATTTTATAGCGAAACAACGTTCGTCGGAACAGCTAGTAATAATAGTAAATCTGTAAGGGTTGGTCATGGCGTAAGTTACTTGGTTTTCAGAGTTATTGTGTTTATAAGCTTTATACATGATACTGAAACTAAATTGACGATTTTTAGTATCACGTCTTTTGCCCTTGCAGGGTAGACAGAGCCTAAGTTTTAAGACCTGAAGGTCACGTTTAGCATGTTGGTGGGCATTAGGTGGAAAACGGAATCAAATTAGTTGTCAAATGAGTGATGGGTTGCTAGCCGCATCGCCTATTAACATGATTCTGCAGATTTTATCCCAATTCCTTGATCGGCTTACGATCTGCGACAATGTATGTATGACATGTAGCAAAATATGCAACATATGAATTCTCTTCGCTTTAAACTCAACACTTCCTAAGTAAGAGGCCGGTAAAGGTGGATCAACAATTAATGCGGATTTCAGCCTGATCAACAATGGAGGTAAGAAGTGTCATCCTCAACTGCCTATCCCGTAGTCGAAGTAATGGCATTGGGTACGCGCACCCGGCCGCCCGAGCTGCGTCTTGCTTTACCAGTGTTAGTAGTATCCCAAAACCTTTATTCCCTCCCTCATCCAACAAATTCCTATCCTTCTCCAGCTTAAAATTGCTTTCGATGGGCAGCAGCGTCAGACGCACAAGAAGCCAAAGAAACTGCGCTCGCTATCTCGCCTGCCAAGCATGGTGAGTATGGCAATACCCTCCCATGGAACGAATAAGTATCCTTGGGAGAGGTCTTGCAATGCACTATTTGCTGTTGTATTGATGAATGATGATGATGAACAATGGCCGAAAGGAGGACAACACAGGAAAGGCTACTTCTGAATTTAGTTTTTTTTTTTATAGTGGCAAAATAAATACATCATCTGTGAAAATTTCAACTGTAACTATCACGGTTCATGAGATACAAGATAAAGTATTATGAATAATACGCTTATTATTGCACGTTGCACAGGTGAACAAAGTTGCAGCAATATCGGTTCTGTGAAAGCTGACTTCCTAGTGACAGAAACATCAAATACTTTGTCATTTGTTATAATATCTGTATGACTATAGGAAAAAACCGGCCAAGTGCGAGTCGGACTCGCGCACTAAGGTTTCCGTACCATTGTCTATAAAAATGGCAAAAAAGTATCTCTGTTGTATGGGAGCCCCCCTTAAATATAAATTTTATATCAATTAAATTATTCATTTTTGAAATTAATATATAATTAAATATTCTGGGAATATTTCAAGCGTCTACATATTGCCATTGAGCAATAATGAGCAAAAAAAACACGTTTGTTGTATAGGAGCCCCTTTAAATATTTATTTTTTTCTGATTTTTTTTTTGTTATAGTGGCAACAGAAATACATCATTTGTTAAAATTTCAACTGGCTAACTATCACGATTCATGAGAAACAGTCTGGTAACAGACGGACGGACGGACAGCGGAGCCATATTAATAGTGTCCCGTTTTTACCCTTTAATAACGGAACCCTAAAAAGGGTACATATCCAATTACATAATATTTGGACCGACTGTTCATATCTGTCATTCGAAAAAATCATCAGAGAAATGTGATGACGCGTTGATGTATTTTCTATGAACTTGCGTCTGCGACAGGTACCTGACTGTAAATCGAAATGTTTATCTACCAAGTTTCATTTAATGAACTTACTTATTTACTAGCTGTTGCCCGCGACTACGTCCGCGGCAATTTCTGTTATTATGATTAATTATGTTTTTTCTTTGTATAGGCGAACAATTTCCCCCCGTTTTCAAAACATTTTTTATTGATGCTTCGCTCCTATTAGTCGCAGCGTGATGTTTTATATCCTAAAGCCTTCCTCAATAAATGGACTATCCAGCACAAAAAGAATTTTCCAATTTGAACCAGTAGTTCCTGAGATTAGCGCGTTCAAACAAACAAACTCTTCAGCTTTATAATATTAGTATAGATGTTTCGCATTTAACTCTGTCTGTCATTTTTTACGCTTCAACCATTGAACTGATTTGGATGAAATTTGGTATGGAGGTGTGTGGCCCGGGGAAGGACATAGGGTATGTTTGATTCCGGGAAATTCTACTGTTCCCGAGGGATCGTCACTAACGCGGGCGGAGCCGCGAAGACAGTTACTTTCGCATTTATAATATTAGTATGGATAGTATGTGTAGGTATATTGCTGTAGTATACTGATGATGAATTGACTTTGTATTTAAATTTTCTTATGTCACTTATTATTTAATCTCTTACTATTTAAGTGCTATTTTAAGGCTCTTAAAGCCCCTTAAAGGGTGACTCAGGTCATAAATATGAACAACTTTTTCTATGTGACCAATGCTGGAAACTCAAAAAAAAATTCATTTCCATATTAAAGAGTCCCGCCGCCCGGCCAGTTTGTATGGGAATGTCGATTTTTTTTTGAGTTCCCAGCGTTGTTCCCATAGGTAAAGTTGTTAATTTTGACGACTGAGTCACCCTTTTAAGGGTCCAAAGCGATAAAAAAATTTACCGTGTATATTTGCCGGCAATCTAATGCCTTGAGTTCATTCAAATGACGATAACTCTTTTTTTAATGAACCGATTTTAATAAAATAAACTTTAGATGTTTTGCTGAGTTAAAACAAAGCAATTGGTGAAAGTTTGAGGTAAATCGTTTCAGTATTTTCGGAGATAATCGTGATCATACACAGACAGACAGACAAGAAATTCGAAAAAATTTTTTTTGCTTTCTATTATTCTTTTTAAGTGTCCCTCTATCCATTTTAGTTAAAAATTATAAATGTACAGACAAAATATTTTTACTGTTTTATATGTATAGATATTATATGTATAGAAGAGTTATGGATAAACATACATACATACATGTATACAAAAAATCTAAAATTCATCAATATAGTTTCATGTCATAGAGCTTATAAACACGATATCTCGAAAAACAAAGTAACTTAGTCCATGACCGACCCTTACAGATTTATTATTAGTAGTTATATAATAGCTATAGGATTATAGGTAGGTACTTTAATCTTACCAGCTAATCAATACTACCATAAAGGTGTTAAAGTGTCATCATTAGTTCGTAATTGTAGTAAATATGTGTTTAACTTCGTTAATTAATTGTTATGACCTGTCTTAGGTAGCTTGTAATTGTTCTTTATTAAATGATTGATTACTCGTGTTATCTGTTATTCATCGTTCATACCATAGGTAGGAAGGTAGAATTAATACACAGTCCTTATAGAAAAAAAACACTTGCATACATTGTAAATAGTAGTAAATCAATACATACAATATGTAAAGAAAACCCTGTCCGAGCCTTGAAGGGGTTCTCGATCCTAATGCAGCCCGTTGATATGAACAACTTTTCAACTATGGGACCAATGAATGCCGTGACAGTCGTTGGCGAGTTCATACTTTACTCCTAATTAAACAAAGCATCGTTAGAAAGAGAATTCACATGTAGCAAAATTTTAAACTCGACACTTCCTAAGTAAGAGGCCGGTAAAGGAGGATCAATATTTAATGCGGATTTCAGCCTGATCAACAATGGAGGTAAGAGTTGTCGTTCTCAACTGCCTATCCAGTAGTCGAAGTGATGGCATCGGGAACGCGCACCCAGCCGCCCGAGCTGCATCTTGCTTTATCAGTGTTAGTAGTATCCCAATTCCTTTATTCCCTTCCTAATCCAACAAATTCCTATCCTTCTCCAGCTTAAAATTACTTCCGATGGGCAGCAGCGTCGGACGCACAAGAAGCCAAAGAAATTGCGCTCGCCATCTCGCCTGCAAATCATGGTGAGTATGGTAATATCATTCCATGGAACGAATAAGTATCCTTTGGAGAGGCCTTTGTCCAGCAATGCACTATTTGCTGCTGTATTGATGAATGATATAAATATAAATAAATAAATAAATATATACGGACAAATCACACAGATGGGATACTAACTCAACGATACTATATTTTATAACAAATACATATATAGATAAACATCCAAGACCCAGGCTAATCTGAAAAAGTTCATTTTCCATCTTGACCTAGCCGGGGATCGAACCCGGTCACTCCGTGTCGCGGGCTGGCGTGTTGACCGCTGCGCCACGGAGCTATTCAAATGATGATGATGAACAATGGCCAAAATGAGGACAACACAGGAAAGGCTACTTCTGATTATAATATTTTTTTTTTATTATAGCGGCAACAGAAATACATCATCTGTGAAAATTTCAACTATCTAACTATCACGGTTCATCAGATACAGCCTGTTGACAAACGTACGGATGGACGGACAGACAGACGGACGGATAGCGGAGCCATATTAATCGTTCGATACACTTTGATTTTGCAAAGAAAATATTTTTGTAACTATTTTTCTTTAGCCGTGTCAAGAAAGAGATCAAATCTTTTGCAATTTTAAAAGCAGCAAAATGATTGGGAAAGATTAGATCCCAAAAATTTCAGGCAAGACTTAATGCTGATCGAGAACATCAGGCTGCATCTCGCTCAGCAGAATCCTCTTCGACTTGCGAAGCACATCTGAGCGCTGATCGTGAGCGTCATACGTCATCTCGCGATTCAAAAATTAACATACATCGAGAATCACGCCTGAGTTCTCAACGTATTAACACGTCTACGTCTAGGTATCTAGAGACCAGTGAGGAACGTGATGTGCGATTGACTTCTTGCCGTAGGTATATGCACAACCACGTCTAGGTCTCATTTGCGATCCACGTTCCTCACTTGTTTTAGAGTGCACTACAGAGTACTGATCATGAACGTCAGTCGACGCGAACGAAGTCGCAGGCATCAGCTAGCAATCAAATATAACACGCCTACAAAATATACTATATACCAATTTATTTTAGATGGATTGTTCGCAAAGATCGCCTTTTATCACAGCATAGATAATAGATAGTTCTATATATATTATCTATGAATGGATTGTTAGCAAAGATCGCCTTTTATGACAGCATACGGCGTGATTCCCGTTGTATGTAAATTTCTGAATCGCGAGATGACGTATGACGCTCACAATCAGCACTCAGGTGAGCTTCGCGAGTAGCATAGGATTCCGCTAAGCGAGATGCAGCCTGATGTTCTCAACCAGCATCAAGCCTTGCCTGACATTCTTGGGATCTCATCATCATCATCATATGTGCCCCGCCCACTGCCACTTCAAGGAGCTAATCCGCTGAGCTATGTCGGTAACTTTCGTTCTTCTACGGATCTCCTCATTTCTGATTTTGTCTCGCAGAGAAGCAACGAGCATAGCCCTCTCCATTGCTCTTTGAGCGACCTTCTCTTAAGTGATCTTGGGATCTAATGATTCCCAATCTTTTTGCTGCTTTCAAAATTGTAAAATATTTGATCTCTTTCTTGACTTGGCTAAAGAGAAATAGTTACAAAAATATTTTCTTTGCAAAATCGAAGTGTATTGAACGATTAATATGGCTCCGCTTTTCGTCCGTCTGCCCGTCCGTTTATCACCGGGCTGTATCTCATGAACCGTGATAGTAAGACAGTTGAAATTTTCACAGATGATGTATTTTTGTTGCCGCTGTAACAAAAAAATACTAAAATCAGAAGTAGCCTTTCCTGTGTTGTCCTCCTTTCGGCTATTGTTCATCATCATCATTCATCAATACAGCAGCAAATAGTCTATTGCTGGACGAAGGCCTCTCCCAAGGATACTTATTCGTTCAATGGGAGGATATTGGCATACTCACCATGCTTGGCAGACGAGATTGCGAGCACAGTTTCTTTGGCTTCTTGTGCGTCCGACGCTGCTACCCAACGGAAGTAATTTTAAGCTGGGGAAGGATATGAATTTATTGGATTAAGGAAGGATATAAAGGTATTGGGATACTACTAACACTGGTAAAGCAAGAAGCATTACTTCAACTACCGGATATACAGTTTAGGATGACACCCCTTGCCTCCTTTGTTGATCAGGCTGAAATCCGCATTAATTGTTGATCCACCTGTACCGGCCTCTTACTTAGGAAGTGTTCAGTTTAAAGCAAAGAGAATTCATATGTTGCAAATTTTGCTACATATGAATTCTATTCCTAACGATGCTATGTTTAATTTGGAGTAAAGTATGTAACTCGCCAACGACTGTCTCGGCATTCATTGGTCCCATAGTTGTAAAATTTTTCATATCAATGGGCTGAATTAGGATTGAGAATCCCTTCAAGGATCGGACACTACTATTTATAAAGTACTAGCTTTCGCCCGCGGCTCCGCCTGCGTCAATGTCGATCCCTCGGGAATAGTGTTTTTTCCCGGAATGAAAGGTAGCCTATGTCCTTCTCCGTACTCCAGAGTACTTGTATGCAAAATTTCATGAAGATCGGTTCGGTAGTTACGGCGTGAAAGCGTAACAAACAAACAAACAAACAAACTCACTTTCGCATTTATAATATTAGTAAGGATGCAAGTGTTTTTTTTTTCTATGAGGATTGGGTATCAATACTACCTTCCTACGTATGGTACAAAGGATAAATGATAGATAACACAAGTAATCAATCATTTAATTTCTCCTCTGTAATTATTAAACTACCTCTGTGGTCCAGTGGTTAAGGCGTTTGCCTGTAGACCCGGGGGTCGTGGGTTCGATTCCCACGGGAAGCATACTTTGTTTAGTTGTTTCCAGTTTGGTTAGGACATTGCAGGCTTGAATCACCTGATTGTCTGATAATAAAGATGATTCTGTGCTTCGGAAGGCACGTTAAGCCGTTGGTCCCGGCTGCCATCTGGTAGTCGTTAAAGGAACCACGTCAGAGGCCGAAAGGCGGTTCCGAAGAACTCTGACACCAGGATGTTTATGGTCGATTGACCGTGACACCTACACGAGATGAATGAATGATTTAATTAAAGGGAAATCTAAAACAAGCTACCTAAGACAGGTCATAACAATTACTTAATTAACGAAGTAAAACACATATTTACTACAATTACGAAGTAATGACGTCACTTTAATACCTTTTTGTGGTAAGATTAAAGTACCTACCTATAATCCTATAACTATTATATCACTACTAATAAATAACTTGTCAGGGTCGGTCATGGAGTAAGTTACTTTGTTTTCAGAGATATCGTGTTTATAAGCTTTATACATGACACTGAAACTAAATTGACGATTTTTAGATTTTTTTTTGTATGCATCTATGTATGTTTCTCCATAACTCTATAACGAATTCAGTTCATTATATGAATATTGGTAGATAAATATTTTGACGTACAGTCAGGTACCTGTCGCAGACGCAAGTTTATAGAAAACTAGCTTGCGCCCGCGGCTCCGCCCGCATCAATGTCGATCCCTCGGGAATAGTACTTTTGCCCGGGATAAAAGGTAGCCTATGTCCTTCTCCGTACTCCAGAGAACTTGTATGCAATATTTTATGATGATCGGTTCAGTAGTTACGGCGTGAAAGCGTAACAAACAAACAAACAAACAAACTCACTTTCGCATTTATAATATTAGTAAGGTTTGATATGTACCCTTCTAAGGGTTCCGTACCCAAACAGTAAAAACAGGATCCTATTAGTATGGCTCTGCTGCCCGTCTGTCTGTCTGTCGTCCGTCCTTCTGTTACCAGACTGTATCATATGAACCGTGACAGTTTGCCAGTGTGAAATTTTTAAAGACGATGTATATCTGTTGCCGCTATAACAAAAAAAAACCGATCAAGTGCGAGTCGGACTCGCGCACGTTATCTATAATAAGCATTATTGCATAGCAAAATTTAATTATTTAATATATTTATATTATATGTTGTAAATAAATATTTACACTTTTCGCAATTTTTTCTTTACTTGTGCTTTACGACGTTGCTTTGCACCAAATTTCAAGATTCTGAGTTCACGGGAAGTATCCTATTGATTTTGATTCCCTTGCGAATGTTGAAAATTTGCGGCATTAAAATTTAATAATATTATGATAACATGATGTTACAAAAAATGAAGACCTTTCGCATTTTTTTCTTTATCTGTGCCTTATGATGTTGCTTCATACCAAATTCCAAGATTCTGAGTTCACGGGAAGTACCCTGTAGGTTTTGATTCCCTTTGGAGTTCGAAAAACATGAAAATTTGCGGCATAAACGGCTGTACCTTTTGATTGCGTTGGCTTAGAAGTTTGATTTTTTTACAGATTCAAGGGACAGTAGACTTGAATATTTGATATGAATTTTAGCTTGATACCTCAACGTGTTCGTGAGAAAAAGGGTCTTGACAGAGCGACAGACAGACGGACAACCGAGTGATCCTATAAGGGTACCTTTTAACCTTTTGAGGTACGGAACCCTTAAAAATACTAAAATCAGAATAAAATAAATATTTAGGGTGGCTCCCATACAACAAACGTGATTTTTTTTGCTCAGTTTTGCTTGATAATGTTATATATTCACTTCAAAAATAAATAATTAAATTAATATAAACTTAATATTTAAGGGGGGCTCCCAAACAACAGACATTTTTTTTACCGTTTTTATAGATAATGGTACGGAACCCTTAGTGCGCGAGTCCGACTCGCACTTGGCCGGTTTCTTTCTATAGTCATACAGTTATTATAACAAACGACAATGTATTTGATGTTTCTATACTATCACTAGGTAGACAGCTTTCACAGAACCGATATTGCTGCAACTTTGTTCACCTGTGCAATGTGTAATAATAAACGTATTATTCATATAGTCTTTGCCTCACTCACCTCACCGGGGGGTGGGGGGGGGGGAGTTATACTGAATCCTCAACGGCTCGGGGTTCACCCTCACCTTGGAGCTCGGCCTTCAGTCTCGCGGCCCAAGTGTCCGGCAGTTCGGCCTGCGGCCTCACTGCAGCTCACTTGGTCGTGGGGAGTTAGGAGGAAGGGGTCGTGCTGAATCCTCGACGGCTCGGGCTTCGCATTCGCCGTGGGGCTCGGTCTACGGCCTCACGGCCCTAGTGTTCAGCAGTTCGGCCTGCGGCGGCACTGCAGCACACTTGGGGTAGAAGGGGGGGGTCGTGCTGAATCCTCAATGGCTCGGGCTTTGCCCTCGCCTTCGAACCATTTTACCCTTCGTGGCTTTAGGGGTGAATATTGCCCAGTTTCCCCTACATAATCTTTTTTAATTGTAATAGAGAACTCATACACCTGTTTGTATACTTCCAAGTCTAGAAAGTACTGCTGTAGCGTTATTAAATAAATAAATAGAAATGAGAAAATTTCCATACAAACTTTCCCCCTGTTTTACCCTTTCAGGGGGAAGTATGTATAGAAATTTTCTAAATGAAGACAGATGAAGTGTCTATGAAGACAGACAGATAGACAAATGACAGAGTTACTTTCGCATTTATAATATTAGTCTGGATATGGATACTGGTAGTATGGAATATAAAAGTAAAATAAGTTCTTACATACTTATGTCGTCTTAAATGGAAGTGGGCTGGACATGTTGCGCGTCTTCAAGACGAGAGATGGACGAAAGCGGCGACAATTTGGAAGGGACCACAAGGGAAAAGAAAGAAAGGGAGACCTTACGCCCGATGGGTAGACGACATCGTCAAAACAGCCGGCCCAAATTGGGTTCAAACAGCCCAGTCCAGAGAGGACTGGCTATACTTGGAGGAGGCCTTCACCTGTAGAGGGGTTCTTGCAGATGAAAAAATTAGGAAATAATTAAAGAAAATTATAAATTTAAAAAAATGTTAAAAAACTTTTTTCTGAAACCATATTTTTTGTCAAACATACTAAATTGCAAGAAATAAAAGGCTTTTTATTTTTATTTTTATTTTTATTTTTATTTTTTTTATTTATATGTCGTCCGTCTCCTAAACAAAAATACGAAATTTTATTTCCTTAAAAACACGTCATCCAACGAAATACACCGACTGCACGGGCACACTTTCTATCTCACTTTAACATACTTCCATTTCGTTTTTTGCGACGTTGCCGCTCTGCCGCCGCGTTGCTCGAAAGCAATAATTCGCAGCAAATATTGATCAAACGCGGTATATATTCGATCAACAAAAGTATCCTCAGTGCATGAAAAAAGGCGGTTAATAGATCAATAATTATCGTAATAATTTATGACGAGTATAAGACTTTACGGCACAATTAAGCAAAGTGTCGTAACTAGGAGAATTCATATATAGCAGAAAGAGCACGATAGACCCAAAACTTTCAGAGTTAGAGGCGGGTAAAGGTTGATCAACAATTATATCGGATTTCGGCCTGATCAACAACGGCCGAAAGGAGGACAATATATATATATATATATTGTTTTTAAATTTTATATGTATCTATTTCAAATTCCAACAAGGCTTAGATCTTGAGCAAGGATCGACCTAAACTATACAAATAATTTTGTTGTATTTAATTTATACAGCGATTTGCACTAGTGATATAAGATTTCACAACTTCGTGCAGATAATTGTCCAGTAATAATATTATATTATATAATCTATATTAAAGTTTATAATTAATCCGCCGACAAGAGCATCGTTCTAATAATGATGGTGCCGAGAATATGTCCGCTTACATATTTCAAGTTCTATTGGGTATTTGTAAGTAATTGAATAAATAACGCAAAACGCAATGTAAATAATAATAAAAACATAGGTACCTACCATGCACACTGATAGTGTTCTTCGGAACCGCCTCTCGGCCCGTGAAGTGGTTCCTTTAACGACTACCAGGTGGCAGCGGGGACCAACGGCTTAACGTGCCTTCCGACAGACGGATTAATCCTTATTATCAGACAATTAGGTGATTCAAACCTGCAATGTCCTAACCAAACTGGAAACAACCAAACAAAGTATGCTTCCCGTGAAAATCGAACCCACGACCCGCGGGTCTACAGGCAAACTCCTTAACCACTGGACCACGATGGCAGTTACATAAGTAATGTATTAATGTATTAAATCTGAAGAGTTATCGTATAAAACACTTCAAATGGTTTTCTAAAGAATCACAATAGCTGTGCTAAGCAGAGAACGCGGCATGGGGTCTACAAAGCCTCTTCTGACCCAGTCAGGGGTTAATTGTCCCAACCTCTCGCTACGAGCAGAAAACGGCCATACTTAAAACGCTTTTGCGTTTGTTTTTATTACTACATAGCATAAAACAAAGTCGCTTTCCGCTATCTGTCTGTCGCTATGTATAGTTAGATCTTTAAAACTACGCAACGGATTTTGATAAGGTTTTTTTTTTTTAATAGTAAGAGAAATTCAAGAGAAAGGTTTATATGGACATTTTATCCGTACGAAGCCGGGGTCCGGGTCGGTAGTTAAATATAAATATGTAGTTTAAACTGTTGGACGATGTACGTACTCTCTTTTTTCCGCGACTACGTCCACGTGACTTATATCTTTCGATTTATGCTCTAATTTTTTTAAGTTATGAACATTGCAAATTTTCATCTAAATTTATAATGTAGTTTCTGCGTAAAGAAGTTACAAACATCATCAGTTCAATACATAGGATTACTAAGACTCGTCTGGACAGCGAGGAGAGTGTAGGCCAAATCCTTTGTCTGCTCTGTCAAGTATGGCTCCGGTAGTACAGAGAGGGTCATGCTCCTGCAGTGGAGACTAAAAAGACCTGATGAGATGATATCATCATCATCAAGGATTTGGTTAACAAAATACTTAATATATATTTAGTAACATACTTAGCTTTATAATCATCAACAGTAAATCTACAATTTGATAAAGTATTTTTTCTTTCTAAAATGCTCCTCTCGAATGACAAAACGAAGTTTCGGGAAATTCAATCTCAAAGGAACGATGACTTGAAACTTTGCCGGAGTTTCAATGGCGTTTGTGAGTTGAAGTTGTTAGGTTCGACCAGCATACCCGTTCCTTTATCAATATTAAATAAACTTTGGTATTGAAATCAAACCCTTTGAAAACAACATAAAATAAGCATTCATAATGTAATTCAGGGCAAACTGGCTCTTCATAGATTTTGGGTGTGTCCGTAGAAAATTAAGCACCAAAGAGATTGGTAATTTTCCTCGGTCATACCTACTCGAATTCTACGAAGAAACAATATTACCTAGAATTTCACGGTTGTATGGTAAAGTGCACAGGACAGTGAGAGACTAACATTGTTAGTGTTACGCGCACAATGGAATATATTTCTGGGGTCAGGTCGATGACATTCAGTGTTCTTTATTTAACCTTCTCCTATAGCTTCAAAGATTTATTCAGAAAATAGGCGTTTTCAGACACTTTTTCACTTTAATTCACATTTTAAGTATATTTTTGTAAGTGTTTTATTTTGCATTCAAAATGCTATTTTTGATATACTCTTATTAAACTAGGAAATAAGGTACCGTACAAAGACTTAAGGTCGCTGGTTCAAGCCCCGCCTGCATGAATCCTTTCGCCGTATTTTATTTATTTCTCCTGTACTTCATCGATGGTTAACTATTTTATTAGAATAGTAGCGGGTTATATAAAAGATGAGTAGGATACCTGAAACTTGCACGTTTGGGATTGCGCAGGAAGTTTAGATTGCAAAACTGTGCCCAAAGACGTGCAAGTGAGAAAGCTCTACCGTGATATAGTGAGATATCACTTACGTATTTTAGTTGTTTCTTTAACACATCAGCCCTTAGTGTTCTGAGGTGAAAACTTACATTGGTAGTCTAGATTATTACTTTTTTGGCTAATTCCTGATTTTATATAAGCTTATAGATAAAACATTTAATAAATCTATCAGGGGAATTTGTTCGTCCGTAAAACAAGGTACACGCCCTCCAACATGCTAAATGTGGCCATAAGGTCTTTTAGACCCAGGCTCTGTCTACCGCGCAAGGGAAAAAGGCGTGATACTATGTATGTATGTAAAATGCCAGGGAGGTGCCATTCTCAACTGCCTGTCCGGTGGTTTCAGATATGGCTGCGGGCACACGCGTCAGCAAGTATCAACTTGCTTTTCTCACATTTGTCCGAGTGAGTGAGTAGTATCCCAATACTTTTATTCCCTCCCAAATCCAAAAAATCCTATGGGCATCAACATCGGAAGCACAAGAAGCCAAGAAAACTGCGCTTGCCAACCAGCCTGCCAAGCGTGGTGAGTATGGCAATATCCTCCCATGGAATGTAGATCCTCGGGAGAGGCCTTTGTCCAGTAGTGGACTTCTAATGGCTGAAATGATTATGTATGTAAAACAAGGTAGCATTGAACATGCAATCCTCCCGGAAATTAATTTGAAAGTGATAATTACTGATTTTTTTCTTCAGTAAATACTCTGTTGGACATACTTGGACGTGATGCTAACAAACTACATTTGAAGTCGACATTATTTATGTTATTTTCCGTCAAGAGATTTCACGGTGCTCTGATATTGGATTGATTACAACACTTCTTTAATGTATTCTAACGCTAGCTGTCCCGGCGAACTTCGTTCCGATATTATTTTTGTGTCGTAAATATTTATTCAATTTAATGGTTATTCTCTTCGATCAAATATAATGGTAGATACACGATTTGCGCTCGTAAAGTGGCACCGGCAAAACAGCGCACCAATCAAGTTTCGGAGCTGTTTTGTCCACAGTCTCAATAAACCGCGCTAGCACTAACACGTCTCGCGATGAAGAAGGCACAGTGAAAATAGACAAAAACTACGCATCAAAAGATTTGATTTATACATTAGTATTGTAAACGGAAATGATTTTCTAATGTAATTGTTTCTTTGTAAAAGATGCACTAAAAAACTACTTAACCTATTTTAATAATTATTTTACCTTTAGAAAGATACATCATCAGGAAGTATATAAGGTCAATTTAAATTAAGCGCAAGTATTTTAAGAACTAGGACTGATAGGTCACAGAAATGCTTTGGTAGGAAATTTTAAGTAATCTACACGCTAGTTTTTTTTTGTCATACTAAATATTTTTATTGCAGCTGTTTTGAATGTCGACGTCAAATTTATTAGCCATAGTAGATCCGGATGGTATCTGGTTCAAAGGCTTTCCATTGCTATTCAAAGAGGAAATGCCGCTGCAGTAATGGGAACCTTTAAGCTGGGTATGATTCGGGGTGGCATTTTTGATTACAGTTTGTAAAATTGTTTGAAAAAAAAACCATAGTAGAAAATTGTTAAAAGTTCTGTGCCAAGAAAGTGTTTATTTCTACCTTATATACTGTATATACATAGACTATACTTTACGCGGACAAAATCGCCGGATACAGCTACTAATCTGCTAAAATGAAAATAAATACGTACTTAATTTAAATGATGATTAAACAGTAAGTTTAGAGCAAAGTGTGATTAAAATGAAAAATGTTTCTCGCTACTTTGTGTAACTGCTCCAGCCAGCGGGCGTTTAATTTCGCAAGTTTTCTTTTACGACCCTACAGAGCGTTGTTTTGGCCACTTGAATTATACAAGGAGACTCCTGAGTCCTGACTTCATATTTTCTAGCTGCTATAGATATAAATATTTTTGCCCTTTCAATCGTAAAGATAAGCTCTGTAACAAAGTGGGTCAGGTTACAAGTACTTCACTACATACTATAGAACAAAGTCGCTTCCCGCTGTCTGACTGTCCCTATGTATGGTATGCTTAGATCTTTAAAACTACGTAACGGATTTTATTGTGGTTTTTTTTTTTAAATAGATCCAGTGATTCAAGAGGAAGCTATATACATGGTGAAATTTTGATCCTTGAAGGGATGATTCAGCTCGTTGATATGAACTTTTCCTATGGGACCAATGCTAAGAAATTAAAAAAAACTTTTTGACGCTGCCATACAAATTGACCGGCCGGCTGAAAAATTTGTATGGAACTGCCCATTTTTTTTTTGTGTTCCCAGCATTGGTCCTAAAGGAAAAGTTGTTCATATCGACGGGCTAAATCACCCCTCAACGGGTCCAGAACGATCAAAATTTCACCGTGTATGTACATTGCACCCTGCGAGATCTGTCCAGAGTCGCTAGTACGATTACAAACAAAAACAGTTTAATGCTTTGTTTCTAATTGGTAGAGCTATAAAATTGTTGACGACTGCCTCTTTCATTTAAATAGTTTTATTTATTATTAAAATATCTCTAAGGTGCAATTGAATTTTTTTTTTTAATTCCCGTACAACAGGTTTTTCAAATTTGCATAGGAATATCGACTTTTTAATAAGCCTACTAATTTAAAGAGATTCAGAATAACTTACAAATCCATGAGAAAGACGAAAACTTCTCTGATCATAATTTTATTAATAATGAAAGTACCTACGTGTCACGAGAAGATGATTAGCCATGACAATACAGTAAACTGCCGGCCTATTTGCTAACTCAGTGACCAACGTTTTGATAGTCACTTCAAAATACATTGCAGGTTTCCTATGATTGACTATTTTTATTAAAGATATATAAAACGCAATGTACTTTAAAATGACTATCAAAACGTTGTACACTGAGTTAGCAAATAGGCCAGCAGATTATGACTAATGAACAAGACTACTCTTTCTATTGAATCTTATACAAAGTAAAAATATAAATAAATAAAAATAGAATCCAAGAAGCGAATATAATGGGAATTATAAGTTTTACGTAAAACAAAGGCGTGTCTTAAATGGCCAGAAATAATACAAAAAAAAAAAACAAGATATAAAAAATTACCACAAACATACGGCAAATCTCCTTTACAATAAAATAAGGAAATATAGAATCGATGTTTTACAGTATTCCCCGGAGAAATACAATCGTCGAAAGCTTTTAACTTCGTGCCACTAAGTTAAAAATCATCTGAGAGCTTTTACTTTCGGGCGATTTTAAACTTCCTCGGGCATTGAAAACAATATGGAATACACGAAAAGTCTTTCCCAAAACTTGGGACAAAATGATGTAAGTTCAAGTTATTTTTTACTTACTTTCCCCCGCGGCTCCGATCGCGTCACTGTCGAGCCCTCGGGAACAGTACTTTTTCTCGGGATAAAATGTACTCTATGACCTTTTCCGTATCCCAGATAACATGTATGCAAAATTTCATGACGATGAGTTTAGCGGTAAAAGTATGAAAGCGTAACAAACAAACAAACTCCCCTTCGCATTTAATATTAGTAAGGATGCGAACCAAATACTGTTTTGTGATCAGCGCCATGATTATATAATATTAAAACTCATCCGATTTACATTAGGACGGTAATGTACTAATAACCATATTAACCATACATTGATGCAGTTGTCCATGGGCAGCAGTGATAACTTACCATAAAAAAATAATACGCAAATTTCAGCTCAATCTTACATCGAAGTGGTTCATATGTAACTTCCAAAATGTATACCCTAGCTTACTAACATATAATGAAAGCTTATAAATATCGCTTACAATCTTGTTCACTGAACCTCTAAAGCATAGCGAAAATAATACTATCTACGTCTTAAAAATAGTGACACAGTTTCACATGTAGGTATTCACAAACCCTCACAATTATATGACAAAAATAAAATATTGTTGGATTTAGTCCAAGCTTCACTTAAGTACTCTTATGTTTCCAAGGTTCACATAACACTGATTTGTGGCGGGGCTAAATAATTACATGTAATTTGTGAAAGAATAAAACCTCAACCCATTTTCAGTGAATATTAAACAGCGCCCGCCCATATCATTGTTGGCAGTGCCTCGGGCCAATTTCGTGACATGGCCCCTCTACTTGAGGAAATATCGTGTGTTCCCAAGGCCATCATACCGTTTAGTTTATAATTCCTAGCTTTAGTTTTCCTATATTTAATAGTCGGTGTTAGCCGAGTATGTTCGGTTCTAAGTTTAGCGTGTAATGAAATACACCCAATCGGCTCTATATAACAAACTCCTTATTTGATCAAACATATAGATAATGGAACCAATTGTATAATTATAGTTCCGCTATACACCGTGTAAATTGACCCTCGACGTTCCCTTAACGAGGTGACTCAGCCCATCAATATGAACAACTTTTCCTATGGGAATGATGCTGAGAACTAAAAAAAAATCGACATTCCCATACAAACTGGCCGGGTATCAGTATTATACTTTTGTTTGTTTGTTTGTTTGTTTGTTTGTTACACTTTCACGCCGTAACTACTGAACAAATCATCATGAAATTTTGCATACAAGTTCTCTGGAGTACAGAGAAGGACATAGGCTACCTTTTATCCCGGGAAAAAGTACTATTCCCGAGGGATCGACATTGACGCGGGCGGAGCCGCGGGCGAAAGCTAGTGGGATATAAGGATGCAAACCAAAATGCTTTCCATTGCGATTCAACGTGACAATATAGCTACAACTAATCCGGGGCGGTCTTTTAGACTCAGATTTTTGACGAAGCATGAAGCGGATGGATACAGTTTTGTATATAATATCACGAAGCGTGTTGCGGATTAGTTTTTGTAAACTTTTGACGAAGCATGTTGCTGATGAATCTTTGTTGACTTGTTTCTAGCTTTTGTGGGATGATCGTATATATAAAAAAAAATCATCTTTCAACAAACTTATTGTTACAAAATTATTAATTATACCAACGTATTTAATTCAAAGTCGTATTTGAATGCGTAAATGATTAAATGATGTTAATTTTACTATTATCATAGGTACTGATGATGATGATATAATTATAGCATAGCTGAATTGAGTTGCCAAGAACCATTAACTGCTCATCATCATTTCGAGTAGGTGTCACAGTCAATCGACCATGCACACCCTGGTGTCAGAGTACTTCGGAACCGCCTCTCGGCCTCTGACGTGGTTCCTTTAACGACTACCAGATGGCAGCCGGGACCACCGGCTTAACGTGCCTTCCGAAGCACGGAATCATCTTTATTATCAGACGATTCAAGTCTGCAATATCCCAACCAAACTGGAAACAACTAAACAAAGTATGCTTCAGGTGGGAATCGAACCCACGACCCCCGGGTCAACAGGCAAACGCCTTAACCACTGGACCACGGAGGCTGCTCTTTTCTGCTCTTGTCATTAACTGCTGTGCCGCCTATATCTACATGAAAAATCTAACTTTAGATAAAAAACAAAATCAAATAAGGAGATCAACGAATAATTTTCAACATGGCAGGAAAATCCGCTCACCTGGGATTCCGGATCGTAACTCAGCACGTATCCGGCTCCATTCAGTTTCATCCGGCCCGTCATCCGGGAAAACCCTGTAACGTCGCTTATGCCACTACATCCTGTTCGTTTCTACTCCCACACGGTTTATCAAATTATATTCTCGTGCTTCTGTGTGCTGTTATATATTATTGAAGGGTAGTAATGTAATACTTCTATCCTTTTTTTGGGAGCCCAGTGGTCGTAAACATTTATAGAGCTTATGTTAGTTAAGTAACCCTGGGCGCAATCCCCACTGTGATGGGTGACCGCAAGTGGTACACACAATTCTCGAGCTCTTCCGTGCTTCGAAAGGCACGTTAAGCCGTTGGTCCCGGGTGTCATCATTGATGGAAGTCGTTAAGCTATGTCAGATGCCTTTAGGCAGCTTGAAAAATCTGAAACAAGTGTTGGCCACTTACGCACACGAAGAAAAAACTCTTTTATGTCTTAATCGGATCTTATTCATTATATATCTTGTCGTCACATTCATTTCTAGAGCGATTAATTTACACATAACTGTACAAAAAAATTACTAAAAGTAATCATAATCATAGTATAGTACTACTTAAATTATATATAAACAATCAAATTTATATCCCTTATAAGACCCTATTTCCGGTACTTACGAGTAAAGTATAATATAATATATTTATAATATAATATATTTATAAGTACGGCAAAAGTTGTGAAATCAACGGGCTTCATTACTCATGCAGTCATTGTTAAACATTTTCAACAAAGGTGAATATTTTTTCAGGTTCAGTGTAATAAATAACACATAAATAATTTGTCATGCCAAAAGCAGTTTCGAACTCCCGAAATTGCCACGTTTACGACCTAGGGCGATAAGCCAGACAAACACTCAATTTGTATTCTTACAGGACATTAAGCAACAAACATAGCAATATTACGGTTACAGCTGCCAATTTACACAAAATATATCAATTATTAAGTATTGACATAAATTCTAAAATTAAATGAGTATCTACTAAAAATACAAAAAAAAAGAGATAAATAAAATAGACTTTCATTATTTCACCATTTTTTTTATGATATAGAACGGCAAACCAGCAAGCGAGGTGCCTGGTATGGCATGGATGGTAAGCGATCAACGCTAACATCGACAAATGCAACACCAGGATGCAACATTTTTTCAAAATTCACTATGTAGGCATTGCTCCAAGTGAGCTTTTGCTACTTCACCGGGCGTTTGAGAGGAGGGCAGAGAGCCTTAGCCTTTATAGACAACATCACCAAAGGGCCCCCAGGAGGGACGGACCTCGGCTTTGGGCGTTGCCTGTGTGCGCTTGGAGAGACAGCAAACTCTCATATTGCCTGATGGGCTGCGATTATTTGCATGCATAGCCTGAAGGGCCAATCTGAGAATCTATGGCAAAAGCGTTTCGAGAGCAGTAACGCTCGTCTTTTGGCTTATAAGCCGAGGGTGCGACAGGAGCCGAGCGTTGCTGGCCTTTTAAGGACTTGGGGTGTACATGGGGGAGGAAACGGTGAAAGGATAAGCCTCTGGCTCTCTAACTCACTAAACAAAGCATAGAAGCGGTAAAAGAAATGAAAGTCTAGTAATTATTGAAGTGATCCAGGCATCGTGTTAAAAAAAACTGGTCTACTTAACCTTGGCCATATGTACTTTACAAAGAAATAATGCGCTGTTGCGAAGGACATTCCAGATATATATACTTTCTTTATTAGGAAATTTATAGTTATTTACACCATACCTATTTGACACGAAATAACCTGGTTCTTAATTTTATGTCTAATTTAATCACTCATTAAATGTAAGCTATATACAATAAGCAAGATGGATGTAATAAGTCGACATCGCTGCCTCCATAATTACACAAAACCTGGACAATAACACAACAGGGTAGGTACATACATAATTTTAATCTTACTCTCCTAATTTTTAATTTCAAATAAAAACAAAAGAATGTTGTGCCAGCCGGACATATTGTTGTTTCAAAAAATGGCAACCGGAGACTTAATTAAACTTGTACATACATTAACTGAATGAGAAAGGGTCCATTTTTGTTTTACGCGGACCGCGACCCGCCTACATTTATATGGACACACAATGACAATACTTACGAATAAAAACTCGACCTTTACTAACAATAACGAATTGTATCAAAATCAAATCAAAAATTATTTAATTGCCTTAAATAGGGTACAGCATTATCATGGTACAGTATGGTAAGAACAGGCCTATTTATTTAGCTATATTCAGAGCTTGCAAATATTCTTATTATTTTATATAAGACACGCTAACTATTGCAATTAATTATTGAAAAATGGAAATTAATTAAAAACGTCAAAATATTAGAAGTGCTAAAATGAAAATTTTAATGTCAAACATTATTAAGTCATCATATATTCATCAATTGTAAAAACTCAAATGATTTAAAGGTAGTTCTCGAATAGATTTTGAGATCTTGTTATATAACTTAAGAATAGTAGAGTTTTCTTAACTAACTCAAAAACTCAAGATTTCATTTCTAAATGTGAATGTATTTAAAAATAAAAACGGTTCTGCCAGCCATATTGGTACGATTCGCAAATTCGATTTATATATTACATATTAAAATATCCGATATTTAATATATAGTCGATATTACATTTTTCGGTCTTGTCTAAACCTTTTTTTCTTGCAATTCTGTATTCAATTACGGAAACCAATTCCAGGATTTCAATAAATTTCAGAGGTTCAAAATCATGCTGTTTATCCGTTGATACTTAACAGCTAACCCTAATTTTACCTGTCTCAAAGAAAAAAGAATTATTGTGGGAAGAAAAACATATACGTATGCATAATTTTTTTAATGATTATGTAGCTAGCTCCAAGTGAGCTTTCGCTACTTCACCGGGCATTTGAGGCGAGGAAAGAGTGACCCAAGGATGGATAGCCCTCAGCCTACATAGACAACGTCACCAAAGAGCCTCCAGGAGGGACGGACCTCGGCTTTGGGCGTTGCCTGTGTGCGCAAGGCTTGGAGAGACAGCAAACTCTCGTATTGCCTGATGTGTCGTGTATAACTACGTGCATGCAAAGCCCGAAGAGCCAATCTGAGAAACAATGGCAAAAGCCTTTGGAGAGCAGCAACTCTCATATTTTGCCTTATGGGCCGAAAGCTACGTTGCCAGAAAGGCCTATCCTGGGTGCAAGTCACCTGGGACCGCCGGGCGGTCACCAGGTAATTGGAGCTAATCCTACTCTACCTATGCATCAAAGTCACAGCTCTAATTTATGTAAATGAAAGAGATATAGGCGTGAACATGTAAATATCTTTATCTAGCCGTTTGATAGTCACAATGAGACTACGTAATTTAGCGGCTGATACGCAAGGTTAAGGGCGGCGCCGTCGCCCTGTGGTACGTTTGTATTTAACATTAATATTAATACCCGCGTAATAAATACACCTGTCTAATAAAGGCAAAACGCATTGCGATTGTGAACTACTTGTGTGAAATATCGACAAAAATGTAGAACAGTATGCAAATTAAAACCAAACTCTCGTATCCATAGATATAATAATAAATAAATATAAATAGGGACATATCACACAAATTGAGCTAGCCCACAGTAAGTTGTGAAGTTGTGTCGTAGAATACTACCTCAACACTCAACGATACTATATTCTATAATAAATAGCGGGTCTATCTGAAAAGATAGTTTTCCATCAACATAACACCCTGACCCAAGGATAGAATATAAGATTGTTTTCTAAAACCATCTTAAATGATCGTTTTATTGTTTCAGAGGGTAGCTGCGACATGGTGAGCCGGCGGAGACGTGAGTCGCAGGCGGGTTGATCGTCTCCACATGCCGACAACACTCTGCAGTCAGCAGAAAGGTAAATATCATGAGGACAGTTAATACATGGAGGCGGCTCTGTGTGCTTATAAGCCCAGTGATGAATATGATAATGGTGGTGACATGAAAGTGCCCGATGGCACTGTAAGCTTATAATGCATGCAATGGCTGTCGTTAATATATCAGGTGCCTTAACACGTTCACTAACAACTTTAAGTACACTCGTAGTAAGATAACAAAACGAAATTGTGACAATTGTCGTGTTTTTAAATCACTAGTACTATGCGCTAAACTAATTAAATACATCAAAAGTATTTGTATAATTTAGATCAATACTTGAACAAGATCGCTTCCTTGTTGGAATTTCAAACAGATACATATGAAATTTGAAAATGATATATATAAGCCTCCCATATTATTAATTATTTTTATATAACAGCCTCCGTGGTCCAGTGGTTAAGGCGTTTGCCTGTTGACCCGGGGGTCGTGGGTTCGATTCCCACCGGAAGCATACTTTGTTTAGTTGTTTCCAGTTTGGTAAGGACTTTGCAGGCTTGAATCACCTGATTGTCTGATAATAAAGATGATTCCGTGCTTCGGAAGGCACGTTAAGCCGGTGGTCCCGGCTGCCATCTGGTAGTCGTTAAAGGAACCACGTCAGAGGCCGAGAGGCGGTTCCGAAGAACTCTGACACCAGGGTGTGCATGGTCAATGACCGTGACACCTACTCGAAATAATAATAAATTATTTTTATTTTATTTTTAAAGTAAATGTATAACTAAATATTCTGGGAATAGTTCAAGCGACTACCAGTTGCCGTCTACCTGTTGGGAGCCCCCTCAAATATTTATTTTATTCTGTTTTTTTTTAGTATTTATTGTTATAGAAATTAAAGATACTGAGACTGAGACTTTTACTTGCGATGCACCCTAGTGAATTTTTTGGCCAAAGGACAAAAAGTGTATAGCGTTTTCGTGGACCTGCAAAAGGCCTATGGCAGATTGGTGAGGAGTGAGTTGTAGTCAACGCTGTCTGCGTATGGGGTGAAGGGTCGCCTGATACGAGCGCTGAAATCCCTTTATAGGGATTAAACGCGACTCGTTTAGCATCGAGAAAGGTGTTAGGCAAGGATGTGTACCTTCGCCCTGGCTATTTAACCTGTACAAAGACAGTTGTTTGAAAGGCTTGAAAGAAAGTGAATGCGGTATAAGAATGAATGAGGTACTTATCAAATGCCCCGTGTATGCCGACGACCAAGTAATACTTGCGTCTTCAGAGGAGGACTTACAGAAGATGGTAACAGTTATGAATGTTGCATTAAGGAAGAAAGGCATGAATGTGAATGTAAGGAAAACGAAAGTCATTGTTTTTGAACGGGATGAAAATACAACTACATACCGGAATACGAAACCGGCGATCATGCATGAAAAGAGTGATGGATGTAGATGAAGCAAAAGAGGTTAGTAAGGATCTTAGCAAGTGCAGATCCATAGTCTCTGCCTACCCCCCATGGGAAAGAGGCGTAATAATATGTATGTATGCATTGCATTGTTATAGCCGCAACAGAAATAAATCTCTGTGAAAATTTCAACTAACTGTCCCGGTTCATGAGATACAGACTGTTGACAGATGGACGGACAGCGGAGCTATATTAGTAGGATCCCGTTTTTACCCTTTGGATACCAAACCCTAAAAAGAAAGATGCACTATTAAAATAGCCAAAACCCAGTCACAATAAATTTATTGATGCCAATTTGTCCAACAGACGGAACAATCGAAAAACTTGATAAAAAGTTTAATCCAGAGGGTGTCGCCTCGCGAGATCTCGAGATAAATCGATATCCATTTGTTTCAACTTCACTCGCTTCCCAACAACTGCTCTTTTATTTGTTTTATTGCCAATGTTTCTCATGATTTATCAATGAATTGCTCTAAACATCGTTATCTACTCGTTCATATTGCGTTGGTTTTATTTAATAGTGTGATTTTCTGCCTATATTTATAGTGTTGTGCCGTGCTCGAATTTTTCGAGAAAGGTAAGAACGCGTTGGAATTTTTTCCCGAGAATTTCTTATTCCTTCTCTCAAGTGCGGGAATTATTGAGAAATTCTTGAGAATTATCGGAAATTTCTTACAAATTTCCGTAAGAAGGAATTCATGAGAACAGGGAATTTATCTCCGGCACATCACTATATATTTATATACTTATATCATTATCGTTATTTATATATTTTCTTGTATGTGCAAAGAATCCACATTATTATAGTGAGTGGATTTTTATACACAAATATCCAGTAGTAAAATAAAAAATGTTGAATAAACTGAGTTGTTGAAGGTGTACCAAAATATTAATTTTTAAAAATATTTTTTTTCTAAGGTCAAAATGTGATCAATATATACAACATTTTAATAAACAATAGTTCGGATTAGGTATATACAACTGCATATATATTTGCATATGTTAACACTTTGAACGCCGGAATCGCAGACACAGTAGATTTTCAATTGTTTGTCGGACACCAGTTGGCCAACGCGGCGTCTAAGGTTTAATGCATATTTTACCTAAAATCTCGTGGTAATGCATATTTTCGCTATATTTGCAATATCTTACGTTGTAGCCGGTCATATCGATTAACTGCACGAACGCCGGGTCTCTATATTTGAACTACTGACTTTTCCAAGTAGTAGTGTCCATACATATTCATTTTCAAGCAGTCACAAGTTCATAAATGGGCAATCATAATAGTTTAATAACTGTAAAGTTACGATTAAGTGAATTTAATTTTCAAATAAAAAACAAACGATAGAATTTTTTATTTTATACATTTTTCATGTATATTTTATGAATATTTGCATGCATATTTCAAGCTTTTTAGATTGCATATAATTTATATAATCCAATCTCTACAATCAGAAATAGCAAAAAATATAGCCTACCTATATTTTTTTCCTATTTGTGATCCTATATATTTAAAATTCACTTAATCGTAACTTCACAGTCATTAAACTATCATTTTTTTAACGTGTGACTGCTAGAAAACGAATTATTTATGCAGGCAATATTAATCTAAAAATTCAACAAAGTTACATCTGGTGGCAGGCTAGAAAGAAATCAGTTAAAAACACCCGAAATTAACCTTACCGCTTACGAATTCAGGGATAAAGTGGCGGCTACAGATCTGTATATACTGGTGGCGGTGGCGGCGCGTTAGCCCCGGGACAAATTAAAAGCTATTCGTATAACCCGGCCGCGATCTGTCACGGGGTTAGGTTCTGAGGTAAAATGCGCTGTGGTAAATCGCTTGCCTTTTTCAAAATCAGGCCAGATGGCAGAGTTGTGCCGTAAATTTTGTTAAGTTGTTGAGTGGACTTTTCACTTGCTTTTCCCGTTAAGAAATAGACGTGTACTATATGCTGGAATGAAAAAACCTTTTAAGATGGTAAAGATATATCTCTCTCTCTCTCTCTGATATGTGAGAGCTTGACTCTTTTTGGTGTCATTGAGTAGAAAGTAACCTACAATCACCATTTTTGGCAGGAAACCACCATACACGTACACGTACCTGATTCAGATTGGTCTACCAACTCAGAGGTACAGGTCAGGCCGGGTGGGCCTTGAATCCGGGACCTTGCGCATATAAATCGCGCTCTTAGACTATTGAGCCACATACCGCTTCGAACTTAAAATATGTGGACTTTAATTTTATCATTATATAGGTACCTAAAATTTGTAATGTTGTCACTCAGTCACTGACTGAATGACTGATCGATCATCAACTAGTAGTTTTTCGATTTTACAAACATAAAAGAAAGAAAAATAAACAACAGAAACATATGACGTTCAAAAAGCGATACATGTATTCTATTTTGAATAAAAATTATTCATTTTCATTTTCAACACTCTAAGGCACTTCTAGTAGACATAGAAGCTTCAAATTTGGAACAGCAATATTGTTAAATTTTGTTGTTATAACAACCGTAATTTCTTACTTCAAATAGCCAAAGCAATAAACTTGTACGTGACGTGCATTAAACTACATAGTTAGGTATTAGAGAAAAATAAAATAAGAAATTACCAGGCTAATAATTAAAACAATACACAAGGTAAACATGATAGAAATATTGATAAGCAATTGCATACATGTATTTGTTATAACATCAATGGTTGGCGTGCGAACGCTTCGTGTTTCGAGCCTCATTGACGTCATAACATAACTTTTGAAAGTGGGTCACGTATTCAATTCCGCCAGCATTGAAAAAATCGTAATATCACGTTGAAAGTCGGCCTTGTGGCACGCTAGCTGAACCCGACATTTTGCATGACTCCCAACGAGGATATTCAGTGGGAAATTATGCATTTTTATAGTAATTTTAACAAGCTTTAAAGTATGATATTAAAATCATAAACTTGATTTATTTTTTGAGCTCAGTTTAGTTTGCTGCGCGCGAATTCTTGTGTGAATTTCAATGTGTTTAATAGCAATGTGTGTACTTCTAGAATTCTAGGGTATACTACAGTCCATATTAGACCGATATCTCTAATGCTTAATGTTATTATTTTTATATATCCTACTTACTTAAATTCTATGTCATATAATAACTTTGAATCTATAGAAATAATCTGCGCAGTATGAGGCTGAGGCGACTAAGTTTAAACATTGTTTAAATATATACTAGTACTTTTTCTCGGGATAAAAGTCCTATGTCCTTCTCCGCACTCCAGAGAACTTGTATGCAAAATTTCATGATGATCGGTTTAGTAGTTACGGCGTGAGAGCGTAACAAACAAACAAATAAACAAATAAACTCACTTTCGCATTTATAATATTAGTAAGAATTCAGATACATTTTAACAATTTGAAAAATCTGAAAGAAATTTTGGATAGTTAAATATATGAAATAAAACAGCTTAATAATATAATAATGACATTGTTGCTGAAATTAAGCAATAGCAATGGTTAGTTAATAGCCTCAGTACAAATGTCCCCGTACATAACATTTGATTTATAATTAATTCTTTGTGATTAATTGAGATTCGCAGAACACGGCCAGATTAATATTCATGATTTCGTTACGAAAGCAGCTCTGTACTCATTACATAATTAATAATAGGATGATGAATGAAACGAACCCTAATCCCCATTAATAGCAGTAGCCACGCCACGGTACATACAGTTTATTGTATTTTTTTGAAGTAAAAACTTCTTTAACGGCGTTGTGCACTTTTTGGGATGGGTAAAAAATGTTAAACCCGCGTCAGGACACGCGACCTGATCGAAAATTCGTAAGACGGACACGTGACCGCTGGCGCAGCGTAGGAGTTCCCGGGACACAAAATGTACACTATTTGCTTTTCCGTACCCCAGGAAACGGGTAAGCAAAATTTCATGACGATCGGTTCAGTAGATGGGGCGTGTAGGCGTAACAAACAAACTCGCTCTCGCATTATAATGTTAGTTAGGTAGGACGCGGGGTTTAAATCGATAACTTGACTTCATATGAATTATATGTTAATTATTGACTTAGATACGAATAATAACTAATTGCATCCCAGAAACTACACGTTCGAATATTATATTCAAACTTTACAGAAATGTATTGCTAAGTATAATGCTTTCACGTAATTTTTCAAGAAAGAAATAGCACTCACACAAATATAACTATGACATACTCGTATGATGCTAACGTCAGATGTAGGAAACCGGAAACAAGTAGCTAAGCGGATTATAGTCAACGAGACAGCAGCGCCAATTCGTGCAAATAAAAGTTTTTTTCATCGAAGCAATCAAAGTTAATTTCAAGAGCAGAATTACAAATAGGTCCTAACTTAGTAGTTACAGAGGTCTAACGTGTTAACCGTGTTAGGTCCTAAACAAGCCTGCCGGTAGTTTACTAGGAGCATGAGGTTCTATTCCCGGCACAGGCCGCATTTAACAACCGATTCTCATAAAATTTATCAATGATAACATGGATTTTTTGTCGATTCAATTTTTTTGCAAATGGCGATATTGTCACAATGGGGCCTATAGGGCTTGAGCTAGCTCGAGGAGTCGCGCGCTCGCGGGCGTCTAGTCATCTTATATCACTAGACATAAAGGTTATAATAGCTTGTTTTAAAATAACGCATCGCGTCCTGTGCCATCCCATGCCAATCCAGTGTAGCGCGGCCCTAAATTTGGTGCATATGACCATTGTGAGTTCGCTGTGATAAGTCTCGTGAGGTCTACAACTAACAGAGCCACCAGTTATTTACACAGAGCCACCAAGTACATACAATTTGGTTCAAAGTTCTGGACGACTTTTTAATGTGTATTGGACACAAAATTCATTCGAGTTCAAAAAAAACTACGGCCGGATTTAGGGGAGGGCAACCGGGGCTTCTGCCCTGGGGCCTATACAAAAGTGGCCCCCTCACAATAGAGACTTCGGAAAAACATCACATTCAGACTAGTAAACACTAGTAAAAAACTTTTCCTTCGATTTTTTTTTCGAGAACTTTGTTTAAACAAAATAATAGAAGAATATATGCTTGATTTTACAATTATTTATTGGTAACCTCGACTGAAAATATTTACCATTTTATTTGGAAAATAATTTGGGGCCAGGGGGCCTCCTCTCCTTTTTTGTCCCGAGAACTCCAGACCTCTAAATCCGGCATTAAAAGGAACAGTATAAATAAATAAATATATACGGACAAATGTCACAGATTGAGCTAGCCCCAAAGTAAGTTCGAGACTTGTGTTATGGGATACTAACTCAACGATACTATATTTTATAACAAATACATATTATATAAATACACATCCAAGACCGAGGCCAATCTGAAAAAGTTCATTTTCCATCTTGACCTGGCCGGGGGTCGAACCCGGGTGCGACACTCTCGTGTCGCAGGCTGGCGTGTTAACCGCTGCGCCACGGAGCTAGCCTAGCTAGTACGTCAATTCTGATCAGTTTTTTACGCGAGCTAAACACATTGGCTTTTTAGTTCGTTTGTAGAGACAAAAATGTGTCAGAGTGGAATGCGAAACCATTTTTCACGCCAAATGCAGAATAGTTCTCGTACATCCCTAATTGATTAGTCCAGCATTTTTCACATAAAAGCGGCCAAGTACAAATCGGACTCGTCCATGAAGAGTTCCGTAGCAAGTAACATTATTAAAAATTTAATGAAAAGTAAATTGCGGGTTAGGGTGTATGACGTATTAAAAAAAAACTACTTACTAGCTCTCGTTCAAACAAATTTTATATGGAAGTTTGCGTGGTAATGTACATCATATATTTTTTTTAGTTTTATCATTCTCTTATTTTAGAAGTTACAGGGGGTGACACACATTTTACCACTTGGGAAGTGTCTCTCGCGCAAACTATTCAGTTTAGATTATGCGCTATTAGAAACCTCAATACCATTTTTGAAGACCTATCCAAAGATACCCTACACAACATTTTTGAGTTTCAGTTTTAAGTATGGGGAACCTCAAAATGTATTGTATTTTTTTCTATATTTCTGTGAAAATCTTAATGCGGTTCACATAATACATCTAATAACCAAGTTTCAACAGTTCTTGGATTTTCGGAAAAAAAGTGTCTGTGGCATACGGACAGACAGACTGACATAACGAATCCATAAGGGTTCTGTTTTTTTGCCATTTGGCAACGGAACCCTAAGAAGGGTCAATAATTATTTTTCTGTTGGAAGTCGTCGGCATAATTGAATCCAAGGGAAAGGGAGGTTGCCTTAATGTTATTTCTTTACAAAAATACGCATCGTCATCATATGAGCTTGCTTTAATATGTTAGGACCTCGTCGTCAGCATTATCGAGTAAGAATAATCTTTCATACAAAAAAAAACTACTTTTATCAAACTACTTAACCGATTTTGATGAAATGGGACCAATCTGAAAGAATACCCTTTCCATAAAATAAAATATTTTTAAAATCGGTTCATAGATATCGGAGATATGCGGTAACAACCGAAATGATAATCCCTCTCCTTTTTTGGAAATTAAAATTACAAATGCCTGTTTTTGGATACTAGGCAAAATAAAATAAATCACACAGATTGAGCAAGTCCCACACTAAGTAATATCGACTTGTTGACGATTTAGACACAATATCCACCTCTCTTTCTACCGCTCGGAGTTTTCCCTTCTGCCGGCACTCTCGGAGTGCAACGAGATTTTTTAAAAAAAATATATCTATTAATTAATAAATAACATTTTTTTTCATAAGATACTTATATACTAAGTACTAATAATTTTGATTTACCCTTTTAAAGTAATCCCTTTCTTGTTTTCAGATGTCCTAATATGGGTTGGTCATGCGTGGTGGCACGCGCAGTGGCCTTCTTTCTCATGCTGAGCATGGTTTCGGCGCTCACATCCGACATGTAAGAATTATATTACTTTACTTCATGACAGACGTATGGAAAATTCCCGATTTACTTTAAGCACCGATTGATTTTTCAAAATTAAATTGGATAACTGAATTTGGTCAAGTAAACTATACAATTATATATAAGCTATACAAATAAGACACAAAATAAAACAAACTATGTATTGCAACTTTATACTTAAGTATGTAAGCTCCAAAACAAATTAATGCTAAAATATCAGAATCTGATGAATTATCTTATATCTATGGTGTTTAAACAAATAATTTTGAGCCTCCATCAACAAAACCTAAATTGTTTTATTAAATGAAGTGCATTTTAAAGTCAAATTTGACATCTTGTATGCGTGTTTGAGTTCAAGTGAGACTCGTGAAACCTTCGGAAAACCCATCCGAAGGCTGGTTCTAAAGCAATTAAGATTCACTGTGCTTGACAAGTGGCGGATATCTACTCTACTCTCTAATAGTTTAAAAATTGATCTCCAGCAATGAAGTTAATAATAAATTGTTCCAAACATTTAAAATTGCTTAATATTGACCAGTAAAAATAGACATTATTGCAAAACAACATAAAAATATATTAAAACTATACTTTTCAAGAGATGTTGTTTATAAATAACATCTCCATCATGACTGACAAATAAACAGAATCAGTCCAGTCGCCGTCTATACAGTGTGTACCTACTGATACACTACGGCGGAGGTTGTAGTTATAAATGGAGCGGCAAGTTCACGCTTGGCCGCGCTTGCCCGCGTGTTACATCCGCTTCGCCGCCTGGCATGTTCACTTTCAACTCTCACTTACATATAATACGTGATGAGTATATTATGTGTGCCATTCATAGTTATACTAGCCGTACGGGCGAACTTCATTACGCAATTTTTATCGTAAATGTTTCTTATATTTTATTAGTTATTTCTGCTATTCGGGGTGATAACAAAACCAACAAATCAAAGATTATAAAAATTGGTTCACCCGTTATTAAGTGTTCGAACAAAACCTACTTTGTTGATATATTAAGATTTACAATATTATTGTGTAATTGATTCTTGATATGGCATTTATTATAATTAGATATTTTTTATGATATGAAACTGTGATCTTATCAGTATTCTAGTTGTTTCATTTATTACGTGTTTCTATATATCGGCATGCATGGGGTACACACTTACTTCTAGATAACTATTATTCAAATTCCTATTAAATGTTTGTGTGTTCAAAGGGGTCGTAGCAACTGCTACGATTCACCTGTAGCGAAAGTAATAATTACGACAATAAGTGAGCTACGGTGGTGCTACGACAAGCTACGATCACGATTAACAATGTGTTTCGTGAACGTGGCAATTGTAGCATAAGCTACGACAAACTAAAAATTAGTTTCGAAAGATCGCAAACACAAATAGTCTGCAGTAGTTATAGGATTTTTTCTTTTTCTTTTTCTAGATCCTACTAGCTTGCAAATATATTCAGAATGTATATTATCTCTTTTGCTATATAGGGTGATTTTGAAAACCCTGATAATATTTTTATAAAACTGGCAATATAATAATTACATTTACGGAATCCAGAATCCCTAATAGAATATATTCTGTTTTCTGTATGTATAAATCAACAAGGAAATTGGCAAGTTCGTGGCGCAGTGGTTAACACGCCAACCTGCGACACGAGGGTGCCCGGGTTTGATCCCCGGTCAATATAGTATCGTTGAGTTAGTATCCTACGACACAAGTTCACAAATTACTGTGGGGCTAGCCCAATTTGTGTGTTATGTCTCGATATATTAATTTTATTTATTTAAAAAAGGTAATGAATAATAAATTATTACTTCCCATACAAATTATACCAGCTGATTGATATTTGTATAATACGGGAAGCCGATTTTTATTTTTATTTCTTCCCTTTTTTCTTGCGGGTCTTTGTTCTATTAGGGTTTCTGATTACGGCATTCAAATATAACCAAGATTCAAAATCATCCTGAATATATATCTTCTTTGCTTTACATATTATCTACTAAATTCAATAGGAAAAAATATTGGGCGAAAATCTCACGAAACATATAAGTAGGCGATGCGGCTAGCTATCCACCACTATTTTGATTCCGTTTTCCGCCTAACGCCCACCAACAAGCTAAACGTGGCTTTAGGTTTTAAAAACCTTGGCTCTGTCTACCCCACAAGGGAAAAAGACGTGATACTATATATGTATGCATGTATATATTTTCTCCTATTTAAAGCTAAACTGATCATTTCAGGAACTACTAAATATTATTTTTTTACAAAAAATAAATACAAACGAAGTTCTTTATTCTACAGGTAAGGTAAGATGTACAAAATAATGGACAATTAAAAATAGATGTATAAAGAAATATCAAAATTTACAAATAATTATTGAAATTTAAAAATATTTTATAATAAATCGCATTAATTGCACATATTAGTCATCAAATATATTATTAAAAGATCGTCAGCTTTATAGTATTGTTTTCAGTCAAAAATATTTTTAATTGATGTTGGAATGATTTAACATTAAGCTCCTTAAACTTATCATGTAATTTATTGTATAAAACTGGTGCCATGCCAAATAATACACGTGAGAAATATTATTCTGTCTACAACCCATACTTCTTAGATATAATTTTTTGCCTTCATCCCAGTCTTATGTAATATCTAGGTTATAAATATAGTCTTGTGAAACGGGAGCAACTGTCTAGACAAATAAAAACTGGAAAGTAAACAAAGTCGTTCATTTCCCGAAAGCAATTTTTTTGTCAACTGAAACGGTAAGTTCTGAACTGTAACTCGGAAACAAAGTTAACCCGAAGTGTTTGTACATGAGGCGTGCAATAGTTTGTTCCCCTGTATTGATAAGGCACCATTTCACAATACAGCCTCAGAACTACCAACTGATTCAATCAGGCTTTGTTTAAATAAAGTTAGTTTGCCACTTCTGTTTGTTCATTGTGTTGTAGCAGTTACATGTGTTATGCAAAATACAATCAAAACTCGGCGTCTACTCAAACTATCGCATGTACAACAAACAAGGTGGAAAGTGCGAACTGGGTAGGAAGGTACTCAGAATATTTTCATATTTTATCCTAATCAAATCAAATTAAAATCAAATAAATCGTTTATTCAGAAAATAGGCCTTTGCAGACACTTTTTCACGTCAAATCACATTTTAAAGGATCTAATTTAGTAATATTTATATTATTAAAAAATGTGCAAAAACTACAGACTACTAGCGTTTCGGAAACCACTGCAGAGAAGAAACCGCCAATAAACTGTTTTCAACAGTATTGGTCGCCTACTCGCCTGAAGGGCATTTTAATTTTATAACTATTTTTCTTTTTAGTGATAATTTTTTTTATTATAATATACATGATTATTTTTGTAATTATTATGTTAGCTATCGAGTAAGCAATGACACTAAACATTATAACATAGCAGTCTCAAAGAGAAAGACCAGAGAATCAAACTAATCATAGTAATAATTTATTTATTTTTAAAGACGTATCCAACGACTCATTGTTATTGTTTTTCTTAAACCATACCCGTGTTATTATAAAACTTTAGTACCTGGTTTAAACCATTATCCGACCAAATTACGTCAACACTTATCACTTGGCGTTTTCAGCTGTCATTGACAATTTGTTTTGGGCGGAGAATGATTTAAACCATAGAGATAATCCTGAATTTAAACAGGTACAAGTTAGTCTTCGTTTTATAAGACGGTATTTGTTTAGATGGAATCCAAACAAGTGAAAAGTAGTAAGTATCGCAGGTTCAAAGATCCTATTATTGTTTGTTTTCATAAAAATGGTACATGGAACATAATACTATTCTAACATAATGACGTTTTGTTCTTTTTATTAACATATTGAGAGGCTTTCGTTGTGGCAAGGTAATAAGTGCTAATCTAAAATCAATACGAAGGCTGCCATTCTGCGTTCCCACACGCTTAATTTGCCATGATATACGACGTTGATAAATTGTTCGTAATGTCTGGAGTTTTTGGCTAATCGACCTCACGCCCCTTTCGTAATCTAAACGATTTACCCAAAAGTAGAAAATTAAAGAGAAATTAGAATATTTTTGAGAACCCGTAATGGCGTGCAGGCGCGGGATCCAAGGGACAGACAATGGATGCAATTGCCCCCCTGACCCCCCCCCCCCCCCCCTCCCTTCCCTGACGAATAATTCTTCAATTTATAAAATTCGTTTTAGCCACTTATCATCACGAACCGCGAAATTCAACGGATTTAAATATCCTGCCAACCGCGACTAGTGCACACAGGTATGCACTCTCCACAGTTATCTGAAAGACGAGCAGGTGCAATGAAGCAATCTTATGCCTCTTTCTAAACCAAATAACTACTGGATCCGCGCCTGGCCATAAAATACGGCGCAATAGCATATGATTTTCCCTCCAATTTTTGTTAAAGTTACATGTACTATATAAACAAAACGCGTTCTTCGTGCCCATATTTGTGGCCAGAAAGTCATAGGTTTAACCTTTTTGCTTTCAGATTCGCAGCGGGAAAGTCGGACAAGGAGATACTGGACAATCTTCTAAAAAATTCCCGCTATGATAAAAGACTGCTTCCCCCCGTAGATGGTAAATATTACGAGCTTCTATTCATTTCGTTACTTAAATATTTGCTACCTTTTTGTATTGTTTGCTGAATGTAAGTATTTGAAATTTAGATTAGATGCAATGCTTGCGATGGGCAGCAGCATCGGAAGCACAAGAAGCCAAAAAAACTGCGCTCGCCAACCCACCTGCTATGCGTGGTGATAATAGCATTATCCTCCCATGGAACGAACAATCCTTGGGAGAGGCCATGTTCAGCAGTGGACTTTTTGTGGCTGTAATGATGATGATAGTGAATGATGAAAATTTGATCCCGGCATTGCGGAACATTGCATGTTCCGCAATGCCGGGATCAAATTTTATATATGTAGCCGTATGGTTTCCGGCAGAGTAGAATAGGACCACTCTTAGTCTTCCCATGGAGGTCGTAAGAGGCGACTAAGGAAATACAAACTAAACAAAGCTCATAAACATCAATGAGACTTCTCCAACCCATCTGGCCAACGAGGAGAGTATAGGCCAAATCCTGTGTCTGCTCTGGCCAAGTATAGTATTTCCAGTATTACAGAGGGTCATGCTCCTGCAGTGGAGACTAAAAAGACCTGATGATGATTGCGGAACATAAAACATTTAATGTAATATTGCAGATCCAGAATTCTGTTGTGGTCTTACATCGCCCAACGACTCTCTGGCCCAAAATAAAGTCGGGTTCTCTTCGCTCCGGCCTCGCTCGCACAATCGTGGTGCGTTGTGTTTATGTTTCTGAAAAGAGAAATCCTTACGTTTTCCTGCATTATATTATGTAAACTGTAGCGTCTTTTATGTTATATTACAATCAACTCTTTGCACGCAACTCCGAGTATCCAGGTTGGTTCCTTACACATGCAATTGTAGATAATCCTTTGCTTTAGTTTTATGCCATGTATGGATCACCTTATTGTTTAGTACGTTCTAGATTTATTTTCTGTAATATATGTACCAACATATGCACCTTGTTTCGATGTTATAGAAATAGATATAACTATTAAGAGCAGGGGATGATAAAACTATTATCATACTATTACCTTTATAATGATGAGATCCTAAATATTATTTATCCCAGTATTACTTATGTCTACGTTATTACTTACTTCATGTTTATCTTCAATACGAAAAGTATTTTGCATTTTGGCCGTATTATTTTCATTTTATTGAACTATTTCAAAAATTATGGCATGGGTTTCATGCATTTTATGTTGACATCACGCTTTGTTACCAATGATTTTCTCTTTTCACAAACATCAAACACGATTTGGTCCCTAACTTTCATTAAGAGTTAGATCTTTCATAATTTCTTTTCTTGTGGAATCGGATCTGCCAATATCTTTTTCAATTGAACTGTAAATCGTAATTCAGTATATTAAGTTTGCCTTTTCTGTTATGTTCAACCTTTTACAAACAAAAATGTATACCTATCCATAAAAGATTGGGTACCGTCTTTAGCACTTCTATTAGCAAATGAGCATGCAATAAGTGTAATTGTGTATAATAATGGTTGCTCTTATATGTCATCGAATGTCTCTGTATTGGTTTTCAGGTGTCCTCACCGTAAATGTTAGCGTGCTACTTCTTAGTTTAGCATCTCCAGACGAATCTAGTCTTGTAAGTTCTGCGTTCATATCTTTAGATTTTACTTCATCTGTTTCTTGTAATCATCCATATTTTGATATTTCTATTTGATTATTTACATTGTTTTCTTTGATACGTTAAACGTATGTAACTGTTTCAGAAATACGAAGTGGAGTTTTTACTACAACAGCAGTGGTACGACCCCCGGCTGCGATATTCCAACCAATCCCACTACGACTTCCTAAACGCTATTCATCATCACGAGGATATCTGGCTGCCTGACACATATTTCATTATGCACGGAGACTTTAAGGTGGGTATAAAAGTTCAAAGTTGAATATTTATTGCCAATAATATTTACCTGAACAGAAGTAGTTATTTGATCAGACAAGACCATTTCAGGAGAAAGTAATGACATTTATAATTATGCAAGCTGAATAATCTTTTATCAATTTGCCAAAATTTTAAGCAAATCTGAACAACTTTACGTAAGTATAATATTATACTGTTCTCTCGAAATAAGTGTTAATAAATCAATATTTTTATTCCTACAATAATGAATTTATTATTTAATTCATACATTATATGTTTTTCTTACATATTTCAAGTTGTTTAATGCGTTACGTACGAGTACGTTTATCTGCTACGATCGCTAAAAGACTTACTCGTAGCATTCTCTACAAAACGGCGATCTTAGCAGGTACTACATCGTAGCGCTACTATAACGCCTTACTTAACTTCATTAATATTTCATATTTATTATTATCACTAAAAGGCGATGCCAAACTACTTTTTATTTATCTCTAAAGTATAGTCATTGCGTGAGTTTCTCTCGAAACAGTGACACTGACATAACAATAACCGATTTTATTTTTTTGTTTTCTTTTTTAAGGTATAGTACGGCAAACGAGCAAGCGAGTCACCTGATGGTAAGCAATCAGCGCTGCCCATGGACAATTGGACAACTGCAACGCCAGAGCGTGACAGGAGCGTTGCCGGCCCTTAAAGGACTTGGGCAAAGGACATGGGGGGAGATAATAGAGGGGGGGGGGGGGGAGGATAGACCTCCGGCTCTCTCACCTCACAGAAAATCGACGTATATTATATACGTCATACGTCGATTTTCTGTGAGAGTGTGATACTTCCCGAACAAGCGAGCTAGCGAAAATGAATTTTGCCGGTAGCGTGACTCTACGACAATTAAATTTATGTATGTCATTTCCAGGACCCGATAATTCCGATGCACTTTGCGTTGCGCATCTACCGCAACGGCACCATCAACTACCTGATGCGGCGCCACCTCATCCTCTCATGTCAGGGGAGACTCAATATCTTTCCTTTTGACGACCCGTTGTGTTCATTTGCCTTAGAAAGTAGTAAGTATATCCAAACAACACTTTATCTGCCTCTGTTAATCTAAATTGTGCACAAAATAATTGTAAGGTATTATATTAGCATACCTCTCCAACCTGTCTGGCCAGCGAGGAGAGTGTAGGCCAAATCCTCTGTCTGCTCTGGCCAAGTATGGCTCCGATAGTACAGAGGGTCATGCTTCTGCAGTGGAGACTGAGAGAAAAAGACCTGATGATGATGATGATGATGATGATGATATATAGGTAGCATTGATTTTGAAATAAGAAAAAATAATAGCTTTTATCACGGATGCATACTTCATTCCTTTTTCTCGTATTAAGGAAGACTTAATACGTACCTAAATTGATAACATTCTTCTTAACAATGGCTATGTTGGAAGCTAAAAGGAGGTTAAAATACATATTTATTAATCATGGACCGCCACTATACTAACATCATCATCATTATTTCGAGTAGGTGACATAGTGAATCGACCATGAACTAACTAACAGTATTATTTTTTGATAGAAGTGCTCTTTCCAAGTGCTTATCAGAAAAAATGTGTAATCATATTAAACATTACGCAAAAAGAATCACGGTTTTAGTCACATTTATTCGTCGAATTCGCCACCTAGTTTCAGTCTGTTACGAAGACGACTATTAGGACTATTAGAGGTGACGACATGGCGCTTTTGCTTCCCTCTATACACTGAACATTCGCCCCGACGATGTTCTTCGTAACAGACCAAAACGAATCAGCGAATCCAACGAATAAAACGTGAGTAAATCCCTGATTCTATAATGAAAAATGTGTGATGTTTCTGAATCTGCTTCTCAGTGCTTTGGATACAACACAACTTATTATCTTTATTTTCATTCAATTACAGTATCATACGAACAGTCAGCGATTACTTACGTGTGGAAGAACGACGAGGACACCCTGCGCAAGTCGCCATCGCTGACCACCCTCAACGCGTACCTCATCCAGAACCAAACCATCCCCTGCCCCATCAAGGCTAGTTGGAGAGGTAACGAACACGCTCATATCTCATCGTACATTTCAACGCTTACATAACAACGACATAACCTTTATTTCAACCTTACAACGTATGTAGACTAGCCTCCCAACTCCTTTTTTTTTTTTAATCGAGCACTATCCCGTATTCGCACAAGAGAAAATCAAAGATGTTTTAGCGATAGAACTGAAATTCTGATTAACTCTTTTCAGCTTGGTCTTGATTTACATAAAAAGGTTATTTTTTCAACGTTTCTTTATATCATCGACAATTACGTAGACGCTTATAGAGTGTGTTATGTAACTTATAATTAAAATTGTTATCTTGTGTTAGAGCATAGCTAGCGATTTCGCATGTACATTAGTGACATGATTCCGTGGTTGTTTTGTGATACACATAAACAGTTTAGAAGTAGAAAGAGTATTTTGTGTCATTATCAAGTTACATTTTTACATAAAACAATTTTGAACGTAGAATGTAAGACTTTGTTAACGTCTTTGCAAGCAGCTGATGGTATGTCACTTTACGAAGACGATGAAGAGCTGACATGTAACCTTTGCCAGAGACGCTTTGAGGAGCAAGGTACTTGAGTCGCACCGGACGATTCACCGTTCAGTCCGGTGACGTCGTATTTGCCGTATATTTTCCGCTTATGTGTGAGTAAATGCGTAATTGTGTTATAAAACTGATTGGTGTAAAATACGTCGGCCGAGGTATAATCACAGGATGATACAGTGTTTTCACTAGCCATTTTATGTTTCCTGCTCATCTCTCCATTCTTGCATGCATGTAAACTGTACTCGTACGTTTGTTCCGCACGTGTTTGATAAATACATAGTTTGCTCTTTTGTCTTTGAGAAATTCCATCGACGCTAGAAATTACATTTGACAGCATATGAACACAACACGCATTACTCATACATTCTGGATAGTAGTTAGTTTATTAGAAAATATTGTTTTATTACATTATAAAAGAATGAACCGACTTACAAGGCCTCTGAATGGAGTTATTTGGAATTTTATATCCACGCCTTTACCTAACCTCCACCACTTTTTATTTCGAACAAAATACTTTGACGATACTTGATGATGTGTATCATGTGTTGTAGGTCCACATTGTATCTAACTATATTCACTTCACAGGTAACTACAGCTGCCTTAAGGTCGACCTAATCTTTACTAGAGACCGAGCGTTCTACTTTACTACAGTATTTATCCCCGGGATTATCCTGGTGACCTCCTCCTTCATCACCTTTTGGCTGGAATGGAACGCAGTGCCAGCCCGTTCCATGATAGGTAAAATATGTGGCTGGCGATGGGAATGCTCTCGGTCTTGCATTTAACTTTCTCTGAGTAGATGTGGCTGCGGCTGTCAATAAACACGCTGTATTTCCTTTCGCAGGTTCAGCTTAATCGTTGCATAAATATAATTTAATAAAACACTTTATAGCCGACACACACACGCAAGATATTTTATGTATTATTTTTAGATTTGCTTGATATATTTTTAGGTAATTACAGCTGTCTCAAAGTGGATCTCATCTTCACGCGGGATAGATCTTTTTACTTCACCACAGTTTTCATTCCGGGCATCATTTTGGTGACATCTTCGTTTATTACTTTTTGGCTGGAATGGAATGCAGTGCCTGCTAGAGTAATGATAGGTTGGTGTATTTATTTTATCTGCTTCAGCAATACATTAAGGAAATCTAACTTGATGTAAATGTAAATAATGAATAGAGTTGACAACTAAGTCACTTTCTGGAAAATACTTCTGTATATGGCTATAATCATTTATTTTGCGATAATTATTAGTGCACAAGTCATTAGATATATATCAAAAATGAATATGATAATATTCTATGCATGGTCAAGATATTGTAACAAATTTATTTATTCTGTGTATTACTGTTAACGCTTAATAAATTTAAGAATAATTTTTAATTTATATAAACAATAGTCAATTTAAAGCATCAATGAAGAAATAAAGGTACGTTAAATGGCATATTTTAATTGAAATTATCTTGGAACAGGTGTAACAACAATGTTGAATTTTTTCACGACGTCGAATGGCTTCCGATCGACTCTGCCGGTGGTGTCAAACCTCACGGCGATGAATGTGTGGGACGGAGTCTGCATGTGTTTCATCTACGCATCTCTCCTAGAATTCGTCTGTGTCAATTACGTCGGGAGAAAAAGACCTCTACACAACGTAGTATATCGGCCGGGCGAGAATCCCGTGACGCAGGTGACTATGACTGCTCTATTCCTTTATCCTCTGTGTTATAAATCCAATAATATAATATTCGATGTTGTTTTAGCTATGTAGTGGTTTGTATTGTGCACTATCTCTATATACAAGATGTAACTTGAATGTTGTTCCTTGTCAAACATGAAAATATACCTTTTTTTATCTGCAATATTCCTATAAGCATTTTATCGATGTTTGCTAATAATCGACAGCAATTTACTGATGACATTTATTTAAATATAAAAATGTTCTCTTCTAAAATTATTATATTCACCTATATTATGAAAGTACTTAAAATTGGTATCTATTAACATTACCAATATAAATAATCTTCATAAACTGCACAATTTTTACATATCTACCTAAATTCTATTTAATTATTTATATTTACGAAGGATCTCAGTTCCAAAATAAATTGAGTCGGGATGGCAATAAGATAGCCAGTAAATTGTATTAATCTTCAAACACGATGATTTTTTTATTGTGAAATTATTGCATACTTCGATTGAACTTTGTAAGACCCGTGAGAAGTCATCGCATAATTAATCGTGAAATTATAATTTAAATAGAAAAAAAGCAAAGCTTATTTCTTCCATTTCCACTGTATATAATTGTTTGCCTGACAACAGTAATCAGTTTGTACTTGATGTAAGTAGGTATTGCTCAGATCCTTCGTAAATAAGAAATATTTTTCTTACTCTTTGCAATGTTTTCCTTGCCGATTCTAGAACAACAAGACAAAGCATGATCTTTTACGAGTACTCGTAACAGTTATAGCGATGTCATTTTATTTAATTTCTATCAAAGCATGCTTCACAAAATTTTAAATTTATTGCATGTTCGTATTTGGCTCATTTTATTTTAATTTTACCTGCTGGGTAGGCCAGATAACATATTGAAAATTTCATTTGCAATTGAAACACGGAATTTGGTTCCTCTACTTTATCTAATCTTAGACTATTTTGTGTGGCCATAACCTAAATAATATCTATTTCTGTCTTCTAAATTTACCATTACCTATCTATTTATCGCTTTTCATCTATATTAATATTGCCCATGACATTTATCGTGTATATAACATATTTTAAACAATTTTATCTGTATATCACAGAAAACATTGCAAAGTAGACAATTGATATACCTCGTAAGTCACAATATACCACACAAATATGATATATTTATACTGAATCAAAAGCTCACTACGAAACTTATTCCAAATTGAGTATGTAAAATATTGTAAGTACAGTTGTATTATAATCTGGCCACAACAATCTAGTCTGTGTCATCACGATGCACTCTCATCCGTCACGAGTGAACAACTGTGTGTGTGATGTGTTCGCAGCGACTGCCCGCAGTTCTCAGCAGAATTGGCATTATACTGGCCAGCCCCTTGGTAAGAACCTTCGCCACAGTCATTGGCACTTCCTCTCATTGAGCTGTTATATTTCTTTGAGATATCCACTCCAAAATCTTGCAAAGAATTTGAAAACATCTGATGTCTCCATCACGAGCGTTTCAATAAACAAAAGTATTTTTGTTATTTAATGAGTTGAAAAGAAACATCAGAAGACAAACACATTCGCTTGTAGAGTCAGATACCGAGATATTTGACCTGGGGTACTACTTTTAAAAGTGTGACACTCCTTTTCGAGCGATTTTTGTATGGAAAAATCGCTCGTTTACAAACGTGTCATTTCAAAAATAGCACTCCAGGCCCATTACCTGTATTCAGAATATACATTTTCATATTAATATTATTTTTATTTTAGGAGAAAATTCATGATATAGGTAGGTGGGCCTGGGCCTGGTCAGGTACCTTAGTATCTGACGTTATATTTATAGGGATATGTTTACAGGCAAATTTAAAGTATTAAATAGAGTTGAGACGATATGACTGAAAATTTGCTTACTTACCTTCTTTCGTAAGTCGGAATAAAGATATACCTACTTAATTACTAGCTTATTCGGATTTGAAATGTTCATCTGATGTCTTCGTTCCTCCGTAATAAAAAATATCTAATCAGAATTTTGGGGCAAATAAACTATTACCTTAGGTACTTTTACTAACCTAGACGTTAGCTAATTATATTCGAGTAATCGTGCCACCTACTCGAAATGATGATGATGATGAGCAAATTAAAGCGAAAAAGCTACATGTCACGACGGTACAATATATGTCTTAACAATACTTAATTCTATTTATTTTTGATTAATGGGTTTCGTGACAAGAAATATAACAGTGAAAATGAATACTAACGCAGCACGAATTCTCCATGAAAGCATGCGGACCTGTTCCTTTATCCTCAGTGAATAAGATATTTTCTTGCTTTTAGACAGATTTACCTATTTTAATGCTTACCCACCCCTATTATTCGATCATATTTCGCATGAAGAATAGTAAATAATTTATATTATTTTAATTGAAAAGGAACTTATTTTGATAGCACATTATTTGCGCCGAATATCTACGAATATTCTAGAACACAGACCACATTTACAATATAAGGATATTGATATTATCGGTGAATTGCCCAAAGCTGAACAGTGCCTCACGCAACATAGCCGCCAACAAATACAAAAAGCTGAAACACCTCTCAATGCTGATATTTAGGCCTTCGAATCAGCTTAACTTTCTATTTTAGGCCGTTAATGCAGCTTTTGCACAACACAGTTAAATAGCGTTACATTTCTTCAAAGTTTTTCAAAAGACGTACTAATGTTCTTCGCTTCGCCAGCTTCGTTGAATAATAAAGCATTTTAGATGCAAGATGTAACGCTATTCATGCTTTAGCTAAGAATAATATTATACTTAATTATTAGGAGGCGACCGCATTCCTTCAATGGGCTAGGTCTGAGACCCCAGAAGCCGAGCCAAGCGTAAGCGGTGCCGTAAGTGATGGCATTGACTCATGATGACCCATCATACCTTAGACCGCATCATCATCACCTGATATCACGAAACTAACGCATTCTTTTATTTAACGCTGCTTTGGATTGCTACAGCCTGTAAGTATGAACTATAGGACTTACCATAAGTAGGTACTCATGTTAATCCTAGATCTTTAGGTTAAGTTTTGTTTTCTGTATACAAGGTAACTTTGTCGTTTTTAAAAAAAAAATGTTTGTGAAACGAACATAATAATTAGCGTGTCGATTTCTTAAAATTCGCTATTGAAGCATTTCTTTGACCAATCAGAACCAGCTCTTAAAATATTTGCGCTTAATTTAAATTGACCATATATATTAGCTGTTTCCCGTGACTTCGTCCCCGTGGGTTTAAGTTGTTATCACGCAAAATTTCTAAGCCCCGGGTCGACCTAGGGTCCCGATTCCCGAACCATTTCAGGTGAGGATGCAACCATAAACACTCTCAGATGACAGTGAGGTATCATCAATCCTTTTCGCAGCGCATTGCCCACTTACGAGTATTCGTATCATTCAACAATATACCAATCGTGTTTGGGCTCTTTTGATTTGTCTTTGAAAACACATTACAGAAGCTTGTCACAAAAATGTAATTTTTTTTTCATAACTTGGGTTCTCTCTCATTCATATCCTGGTGGCCATCAAGTGGCTCATGTATTTTATTCTTGTTTGATACCTATCAAACGTTTCGATAATCACGTTATTTTTTGTCATCTCATTCAACAACACGAAAATTTAAAAAATATAATATTGGTTTTGCTGCAGTTAACTAGCAGAATTAACTATTCCAACTTTTGATAAAATCAAAGCTAAATACCTAAGTAAGTATATTAATACAAATAAATAAAAAATCACTTCCGTTCGTTTGTTTCTCTTTATTACTGTAGTGTTTTATACTTTACCTACTTGCTGAATTATGTTCTTACTATTGAATACTAAAATGACATATTCATTAAGTAGGTTGTATACACTTATTAATTCATCTACCTATTCATACATAGCTACCTACATGGTGTCCGAATAAGTTATTTATTTTCGTAAGTTCATTATTCCTTTTCCAATATTCATAAATCTTGGTTTCCCTACCCTTTTAAATCAATTCCTTATCGCTAACTTTATTAAGGCTAGACCCGCTCTGCGGCTTTCCATCACTCGTTTTCTTTGTAAAATTCTAAGACGTAATCTTTAAAAAAAATTACGGCTTAGCGACAGCTAAGAAGTCGAGATATTGTATATCTATTGGCAGAGTGGCTTCACTTTTAATCTAACCGCAACTAGATAGGTGACCATGATTCCAGGGAGACAAAAAGCGGGATTCCACGGGTGCAGCTGACCTCGTGACGTGCACTGCGTGCACGGGAGCACCCGGTCCCTGCACCCACACAACGAACAACGGGGGTGTATCAGAAGTAAGTTCACTTTGTACATCTGTATTTAGCGCATGCCCTAGCATGATGAGGCAAGAACGTCTTTATGGCGGTTTTTGATCACGCGGGTGGAAGGAGAGATGGTATTACACCCTAAGCACTTGGGCTGCTTCTGAATGTACATTCGTCTTATTAGCTGGACGCCGTAGCCAGGCCCTAGCCACACTGTTGCTTAGAGTTACCGCTCCATTCGCTCTCATATAACCGACCCTGCTGGTGGTAATAACCTAATCATTATTTACACACCTCGATTTTCCGTCCTTACAAAATTGTAAAATAAAACTTATTTTTAAGGCTGTTTCTTACTTAATAGAAAAGAATGAGGTTTCTTGTGAATAACAAGTACCAATTTCTGCATACTTATTATATTATATTTGTCCTAGAATTTTGGTTGAAATTTCAATATAAAAACTTAACTTTATCGTTCTACGGAAGTCTGAATTTATTAGCTACTCCTAATATCAGATAAACCTATGTATTTCAAACTCATCAGTACCTACATATTTTTATACGACTGTCAAAAGTGTTGTTTAAAAGAAATGTGATTTTCTTTATTCCATCATACTTTTTAAATGCTTCAACGCATTTTGAATGTGTATCGTTAGTGGTTACACACTTCTGAGTGGCAAAGGCTACAATTGTTTGCCAAGGCAGATGTATTTTTCATTTTTTTAAACATCACAGGTTGCAGAACACGCAATATTAAGCATTTGAAGTCGTTTAAGTTTTGCCAACATCGCGAGCTACTAGACTTTACAAATAATATCATCTTGGTATTTCTTACTTTGTTTTTATTTTATATTACTAAGTTGCGTGCGTTATTTTAGTATATATATACTAAATACACACAAATATCACATTATGTAGTATCTTTTGGCCAGCATTACATTAAGTACTTATCAAAAAATAGTAATTTACATAGTATACTCCCTTAGTCAAACAGGTAACCATCGTCACGATCACCCCCGCTATATTGAATAGTCACGCAGTTGGCTTGCAGTATCATCATTCATTTGCCAAATAATTTCTTTCAGCCATGTTTCGTCCAGGTTCGCAAAAAAGAACCGCCGCACCCGATCCGCGTGGCCAAGACGATCGACGTCATCGCGAGGATCACCTTCCCCACTGCCTACGCCGTGTTTCTCATATTCTTCTTCATACACTACAAGGCGTTTTCTTAATGCTGCCTCTACCTTCAATGCTCCTTTTGGCTGCTTTAACGAACAGTTGTGTCATTACCGTATTCTATCGCATCACAGGCATGCGTGAGCCTAGGCTATACACCAGATCTTTTGAGTGTCAATACGAATGGTGATGTCCGTGTTAAAATTATATTTAAGGGACATGCAGCCGAAAATTATGTCGTTGCTGCTTCAACTGTTAATAGTCGGGTAGGATTGGTGATAGATACGAGTATAATATTTTTTTCTACGGGTTTTGAAATAGTTTTCGAAAATTCATATGTGAATGTTTGTAATATACCTGTGAGGTATACTATGTTGTGAATACACGAAAACTTATGATAGGATAAAGAGGGATCAATGACATATTTGTATGAAAATTACTTGTATCGGTATTAATAGGAATCATATTGTAACGCCTGAAATCTAAGGAGGGTAGAGTCGAGCGAAACTTTTCCACGCTCTAAGAAACTATTTCAAACCTAAACACAGTCCAATTGTATTTTATTGCTTTAAGTTTTATACTTATAAATAGCAAAAGACATGATTACATTGATATATAGATTAGATTTAATCACCATAGCTGAGTTAGTTAACCTTTTTACACCCTCATAAGTTGTGATAATATTGTAAAAAATGTTTTTTTTTTTTTATTACGAGTATGCATGCGTCGAGTAGGTAAGGTTATGGATTGCTGCGTATAAGATTAAGTTTCAGGTTCATTGTATAATCAAAATTTAAATTAGTAGCATAGATAAAGCTCAAGTCGTTATTATATTTAATATTGATGGTAATTAGAAACGAAGACGTTAAGTTATTGTAATATTAAGTGTCTGTTTCACTAATTATGTTACATTGAGTGACCATGAACATGCCTTCTACATGTCAATGTTATTTTTGCCTGAATTGTTCTTAGTAGTAACTTAATTGATGTATATGATTCCCGCTGTAAATAATGTTGAAATTATAATAAAACCTATCGATACGTAAGGTTACCTTTACCAACACGTTGCAAAGTGTTACTAATATAATTGTAAGTATCGTAAAATTTGTGCTGTGAGACCATGCCGTCATCCTGTTTGTTGCGTAAGTAGTTTAAAATTGTCCTTAAAGCTATGTGTAAAAAGTCTTACGAGTTCTCTTTTAATGACAAAGAAATTATTAGTATCACATCTGCTTAAATGCAGGAGCAGCCCTATTCTGTAAATATCGATATTCTGATTATTTCGTTACATTTAAGATAATACCGATTACGATATCGTCATATATTATCGATTTATAGGAGTTTTAAATATATCAAATACAATATCGGTGTAATAAAAAGATATAAGAAAAAAATATCGGTAGTTTCAGAATATCGATACTGAAATACAGCTGATAATGTCCCTACTTACAGTGCATCACAAAAAAATATTATATATATAATATCAATGGATTACATATGAATAAAGAAGCTAAAGATATCAATGAACTTAAAAAAATTGTTACAAGAATAGAGCAGTGAAATTGCTCTTAGATATGTACTTAACAAATAGACAATTTTCTTTCAATCAACAAGTTCCAGTTTAAAACACCAACGACACTTTGCCTTTTGCTTGTTAAAGAGCGGACCAACGAGTCAACTGTTTTGGAAAATAGACTATATATTAAGTATATCTATATTATACATACAATTTAAGGAGACCTGCATATTGGCTGTGCTTACAAAATAATCAATTTAAACTTTGTAATGCCGTGGTGCATGGTCAAAAATCTGTTGGACGAGAAACTAATGAGAGCACCTATTAATTTCGGTACCTATGTAGGTCGATATTTTCAATGGAAGAACAATTGGGATATAATTATTATACATAAATTATGTTTAAGTAGATGGATCCAACATTTCCCAGAGCATAATATTTTATCGCTTAATTCTGAATGAATAATTTTTATTAAATGGCTTTTGTAGGCAAATATATGTCGGTATTTTAATATCGCCAATCAATACTCAAGCTGCTCTGATCTCACTGTATCAAATCTATACTCAAATTATTTATTTTTTGTCAATTTTAAATGTACAATTATGACCATTCCCACGATTTTTGGATACTTACTTAAATACGAAGTGATACTACTTTAAATTCGCGACGTTTTATACTTAAAGTGTAAGATAAAAAATAACATATCATTCGCTTTGTAAGATACATTCTTGTACCTTTTTAAATTATGCTAATGACCTGTTTATCAAAGCTATATATTCTATGCTGCCTTTATCTTCCTATGTACATTGTTAAACTTTAGATAATTTTGTCAAATATACCTTATTGGAAGCCTTCAGCATATTTATTGCTTGTGATATATTTTATTCGTATATTTAAATATAATAATGCAACGTTGAGATGAGAAGGACACGATACGATAAAATGCAACTATACGGTCTTGTGTATGTTTAACATTAACCAACTATAAGTAAGAATATAAAGGAGACATCACAAAGAATACTGAGTATAATGATATGTGTTCCTATTCTTGCAAAAGAACCAGAAAAAGGCTCGGTATATTTCGGTGCTTATATATTAACCCCTTATTCATAAAAATTAGCAAACTCTTATTAAACCCATTTTAGTTAAAATATGTTTTTAAGTAAAATTTGTGTACCAAACAAATGTTGTGTACCAAACAAATATTAACTATCTGGATCGCGAGGACCAAACAAATTGGCTTTACACGAGTGGACTGTACCCAGACACTCAAAATAGTTCCTGTAGGCGACGAACTGTGGCAGCAATCTTGAAAGCGGTTGTTCAGTAAAACACGCACTAATCCTGTAATATTGGCTCTATTGGCTTCCACTTTTCTTCCGAGGTGTTTAAATATACCTCTCTGCAACGATTGACATGGGAAGAAACGAGACATAACATATTTATCTAAATAGGTTTAATAAGCGTTTGCTAATTTTTATTAATATGAGGGTAAAGCTTTTGTAATAAATATAAACTTCATTCAAAATGTAATATGTAAACTTATTTAACCATATTTATTAGAAAGTAAGACCTACTTGTGTATCGTTTTTGAAACATTTTACTGAGTATATTCAAGTTATGCCATCCGATTTATTTTTATCTGATTTAATTTAACACATCTTAGTCATTGACATAATACTATTTTTTGACACATATTGATGCACCGTTTTGTTTGAATTTATGTATTTAATTGAATATGAATATTTTGAAACTTCTTATGCATTCAAGCAAATGTAATTCTAAAAACATTTTTGTTATATTGACAACGACAAACCTTTATAAATATGTTTGCGACTCTTGTTTCCAAACAATTTGGAATAACTAAAATTAACAAAATCATTATTTTCTGAAATCTAAAAACTTCAGATTAATATGAAATATTTTAATAAATCAATCCATCTGTTTATTTTTCAAATATAAATTAATTTCGTGCATCTTCGAGAAAAGAATCAAACTATTTTCCTAAAATGTAATGAGCATTTTATACTCAAAACGTGACCTATTAATTGAATGCTTCGCCCAAAATGAGAGAGTAGGCTAAAGAGCCGCTTAAGTATAGATTATATTGTAAGAATTTAAAATAACTCCTTAGGATTGTATCACTGGTATGCTGTACCATAAAAACAATAATTGAAGTAGTACTTGCAAATTGTATTGCAAATTTACTTTTCGCTTTAATATTTCTATATGGTAGTCAAAATTAGGTAGATACTTATAATATTTTTGAAAAGTCCCTTGATTAACCGACTTCTTAAAAAGGAGGTGGTAATTAATTCTGTTGCCAACTTTTTTAAGTTTTTTACCTCATAACTCTGTCATTTATGAACCGATTTGGATAGGAACCGACAGGATATGCATCCAGATTGGTCCCATTTAAATTTCATCAAAATCGGTTTAGTAGTTTGTTTGAAGTCGGTTTTTTAATATAAAATATTATTTATTTACGTAGTTGAATGCACTGGTTCAGTTCACCACTTCGTTTTAGTTGCAAATTTCTCACGTAGAGATATTGAACGTAGCCATAACTGGGCTAGATCTTTAGTTATTTGTCGGTACATGTCAGTTGTATAATATCATTACTGTGTTATTGATAACTATTGTAATTAGTTAAGTTATTTATTATCAATATCATAATGCACGAAAAGACATTAGTGAGATAATTAAAACGTGGCTGGATCCAAAACTCCTTTAGTAAATACAAGCGTTTTGGATCTAAAGAAATAGAATTTCATATGCATCATATTATATTATACTTATTGTTATTTAACAGCCCCTATATTATACTGTTATAAATCTAAAATACCCGAAGATAATGTAGGTATTCAAAGTACCTAACAAATTACAACATTATTATTTTAAGCAACAATGGGTCTATTAATTATTTTTATGTTAGCATTTGCAACCTTATATAATTATTGCACAAATCACATGTATCTTCTACTATCGTGCAGAAGATTGTCTAATATATGGAGTTAAGTAGGTACTGTCACATCCAATTCAAATAGGAAAATGGCTGCATTTTCCTATCAATTGATAGGAAAATGCAATTTTTTGTAGCATGAGATGTTATTAAAAGATCGAGGTCAATGAGGGCTATTGCGTGTAAATTTTCCGCTAGGGGCGCTAGTGTAGCGTGAGATATTTGGCAAAACGAGATTTATACGAAAAAACATTTTCCTATACTGAGAACAGCTATTTCGATTTTTGGCACCCACAATATCCTGATTGTGAGTGTGATTTTGAATAAATGTTTTATACCTATAGGGATTACCTATTCAAAATTGTTGGAGCCATTTTTTAGATTATTTTTCATATTTACATGTATTTATATGTACCAAAAGGCATAAAACATAATTTAAATGTAAACTTTGTTTCCACGCGTGTAATAAAAAGCTTTTTTGAAACCTTACTCAACAGTGGCGCCAACTAGAGAGCTGAAATCTCTAGCCCTCATTGACATGAGGAAAAACATTCAATAACATTTTATGTTATCGAAAGAAATTGTATAAAATAAAGTGATTTGAAATACAAAAGCACAGAAGTTAGATTAGCACGCCGTCCGTAACTTTCATTTGTAAACTTAGCCGTTGTTTGTCCCTAGTTGTTGTACCAGGAATTCGTAGTGCTGTAGCTTTTTTTACCTGGTAGAATAATATTCTGCTATACGTTGATTTAATAAGATCTTATAGTATGTAATATGTTATTATGTATTTAAAACGAATGAACTGCTGCTTTTACGTATGCACCTTAAAAATTTACACAATTTTTATTTTGCAATTACAGAACTTAGAGTTTCAACTCAAAGGAGTTTCTCTTTGGCCGGTATTCGATGTTTGTCACACGTGAGGTATTCACGGTCACTTTGATAGGTATTCAAGATGAATAGAAAACTGAACTTACTTATAATATCGCTCAATGCTTTTAGCATTTCATTTTGCTACAATATTGAAGTGCAAACTTAACTCCCGAAGCAAATTTTAGAAAATGGCTTTAAGTAGGTATATATTTCTTAATTTAACCCAGTTATTTATCTACCTACTTGTAGAAGTTTTCAATGTTATAAAAATACCAGTCATGTTGCTATATTTCACATTTTACGTCATTTATCCGTTGGTATGTTTTAAGAAGTAGAAATAAATATAGCTTACAATAAAAATTTAATCTTTTATATAAAAAAGCAATTAACTAGGTAATAAAATAATTAGATAAATATGAACGTATTAGTCAGTACAGTACACTATGATATTTTCTAATAAAAAACATAATAAAATCCGTCATGTACTTAATAGATACTTTAAATTATATAACATTGTGGATAAGAATGTGATTGAAACGTAGATTTGCGAAAAGCTAACTTGACTTCTATCGACTTGTACAAACTGCCTATTTTTTGCACTGTGAATGCTCGTCACTCATATAATCAAATAATAATCAATCATAATGATTATCTTAGTAAGTCATTGGTATTATTATTTTAAGAAATGGTAAATTAATTCATCGCAAAATCATATTTTGTACTTAGTTACTACTTATAATGGACACCGACACGCATCGCCTTGTAAATAGAGAATCAGCGATTGCTGCGTTCGTGTTTATATTGTGGCATTGTAAATAATTTTATTGTGAAGTTTATGAATTACAATTTTCATCAAATAAAACACAAATTCGACTTAACTCTTGGTTTAATTTAGTATAATTTAGTTCAGTCTCCCAATGCCGGATTTAGAGGACTTTTCAGTTTTCAGTCGAGTTTTCCTATAAATCAATTATTTTGCCACCAAGTACTAACCGAATAGGTATAGTTTCTTTTATAATTCAACAAACATATAAATATAATTGGAAACAAGAATTAACTGAAATTTTAGCGCCTTCCAATCTTTTTTCGTCGATAATTCGTTGATGATTTCCCATGTTTGCACACGTAAAACGCGAAAAAAATATCAAAGGGAAAGTTGTTTACTAGACTTTTTTTCGAAGTCTTTATTGTGGGGGGCTCTTTTGTGGAGGCCCCGGGGCTGTGGCCCCGGTTGCCCTCTAAATCCGGCCCTACAGTCACCCTATCGCTTAATGGCCCAGCCCAAGCTCAATGTCCTAAGATAGGACACATTATCAACGCTTTTGCATGTTAGGCATCTCCAAGCGTGGTTAGGGCTTGAAGTAGTGACTACAAGTACCACAAAAATATTTGACTCCTCCGACTCCGGATAAACTTCGGAAAGCACCATCAGCCATTTCGCAGGTCCTAGCTATCATTATTGGCTAATAGATAAGCAGTAGTGTAACGTTACTACAGATGGCCTGCTGGCAAAATGCCACGGGCCTCCGTCATAAAGGGAACCGCCCAGAACTACAAGAGCAGGGATGCGGCAAAGCCGCTCGCTGAACTCAAACTCTCAGGAACGGACCCCAGATGAAATTAACACAAACATAATTGGCGAGCTCTGTGGCGCAGTGGTTAACACGCCAGCCTGCGACACGACGTTGCCCGGGTTCGATCCCTGGTCAGGTCAAGATGGGAAATTATTGCAGATTGGCCTGGGTCTTGGATTTTTATCTATATAGATATGTATTTGTTATAAAATATAGCATCGTTGAGTTACATAGTATAAATACACCATAACACAAATTTCGAATTTTTGGGGCTAGCTCAAACTGTGTGATTTATCCGTGCCTATTTGCTAACTCAGTGACCAACATTTTGATAGTCACTTCAAAATACATTGCGGGTTTCGTATGATTGACTATTCATAATATATAGGTAAAACGTAACGTATTTTGAAATGATGACTATCAAAACGTTGTACACTGCGTTAGCAAATACGCCGGCTGGAATTGGAGTGCTATTTTTGAAATTTCGCCGTTCGTACATAAACGAGCGATTTTTTCATACAAAAATCGCTCGATGTCGAGTGTCATACTTTCAAAAATAGGACCCTGTATTTAGGTAATAAAAATATGCGGAGCGTTCTTTTAACGAAGCCTGTTGTAGATATTTTCAAGATATTTTGTTGTATTTGACATTATTGACAAAGCTTGTGGGGGTATAGATCAGGTAATCAGGTACCTAAAAGTAATATGATAATATCGAATAAATAAATATTAAAAATTACAGGAAATAATTCTGAGTAAATAAATATTAAAAAATAGGTATATGTATCAATTACTGCATGCAATACATACCTTAGTAAAAATTAAATGGTATAAATATTTCAAACAGGAAATTACCAATAAGATAAATTATTGAACGTTGCTGTGACTTGGTAACAAATATTTTAGCAAAAAGCGTCAAGTCAACGTCAAAGTATATTAATTAATTTCATACACCGAGAACCGAAAGGAAGCAAAATAATTATATATCGGAAACAAGAAACATTTCATTTACACACATTGAAAATAAAATATATAGGCTAATAGGCGTTAAAAGCCAAATGCCGTAAAATAATTAAAAAAAAAACAATGTCAAAGAATGTCATGGTAACAAACGTCAATACAGTGATATTGGTTGCAGGTTATTTTAATATTCCGTTATTTTTATTTATCTCGCAAATAAATTAATGAAAATCAAACACATTGGAAAGGCAGCAAAATTAGAAGAAACATCGTTATCTAAAAAATTAAGTAGTTGCAATATATGAAGATTCGAGTTCAAGGTAGCCAAGCACATCTAGAACTAAGCCAATAAAAATTAACAGAAATGTAAACCGAATACCCGTGTGCATATAAACTATCGCGTAATAATGATAGTTTTTAATATTTGGTCAGTTTTGCAGTGGTATCTAAGACCAGTCGTCAAATGGTTTTTGAGAAAAACGACAAGGTTATGTGAACTACAAAGAATTTGTTATGGAGAGAAACCAGGAGCAGCAAGGTCATGCGGTGTCGAAAAATCGCTGATGCTATCTCGAACACCAGATGTAAAGGAAGTGGTTTCCTACTTGGACACCACGGTATTAGAAAAAAGGTTTACACCCCGAAACTTTCGCGAAATACTTGACCCATCGATATCAATCATCTTACGAACCAAAGAAGTTAATCCTAAGCTGCATATGTCTTTTATTGTGTCTCTCAGAAGATGTCTGGAACAAATCTGGTCTTACAGAAGTTTGCTCAATGAAGTGGAAGAAGTCCGCCGCATCCAATTTGACAGTAATGATGTTGAACATGAGGAAAAGCTGTTGAAACTATGGGATCTTCTGGTTCCAAACGAACCTTTAGAAAGCAGAGTTTCCAAACAGTGGCAAGATATAGGTTTTCAGGTAATAAACAAACTTTATTTACCCTAGATTAGATTTTGTAATTGCATTTCAAAAGAGCTGCTGACATGATATCTATTGCAGTATAGTACAGGCAAATCATTTGAACAAAGTGTGAGCGGAACACTGCATTGCTATAAAGTACATAGGTAATCCCACTCATGCTTTGTTCAAGTTGTACAAAGTATATCCACTTCCTTGTACCTATGCCTAAACTAAGTACTTGTATTCATACATGCATGTCATATTGTATTTGATTTAGACATTTGAGTAGAAAAATCAAAATGACGGCAATACCTATATTATTTCTTTATTTTAACCATATCCTCTTCTTTACTCTCACGCACAGTGGGATTTATTAAATACATATTTTCTGCAAGTAAATTAGTAAATTCCATGACAAGAATCAGTAATACCTTTGCTGAACAGCAGGCCTACTTGCTAACTTAGCATACAACGTTTTGATGGTGACTTCAAATACATTGTTTTATATATCTTAAATAAAATAGTCCTTTTATTCAAAATAAATTCACACATGGCTTATTTTATCATCAAATCGTGTCTTTTTGTGCCTAAATTCACATACGCTATGCGTTGTTCTTTAATGTGGAAGCATCCCAATCATCTCGAAATACTTGATGAACTAGTTAGAGATTCACTGGTTAAAGTGCTGAATTGTGAAATCGACAGAGAAGCCTGGAGATTTGCCTCGCTGCCGGTTCGTTTCGGTGGTATAGGCGTGCGCAAAGCATCTGATGTGGCTCTTCCAGCCTTTCTATCTTCGGCTCACGTGGCATCCTCACTATGTGGTAGAATTCTTTCCCCGGTTTTGGGTCCCATTGAGGTATGCGGCGTGAGTGAGGCTGGAGAGGTATGGAAAACCATCAGTACGGAAGACTTGCCATTGAACCTTAGTTCACAAAGACAGTGGGACAGCCCTGTGTGCAAGGCGGTCCAAGAGCAGTCTGTTTCTCATTGTAGCCGATTGGAGGATCGCGCCCGCCTTTTAGCTTTGGTTGAAAGAGAATCTGGGTATTGGCTACAGGCACTCCCCTCACGACATGTCGGCACTCTTTTAGATAATAACACCTTTAGATTAGCCATGGGTCTTCGTTTGGGTGCAAAAATAAACCAACCCCACATTTGTCACTGTGGCGCGGCCGTGAACAGTTGGGGCCATCATGGTCTGTCTTGTGCCAGAAGCGCGGGTCGGCTTCCTCGTCATGCGTCTCTCAATGATGTGATTCGCAGGACTTTGGCCACGGTTGGCATTCCATCTATTTTAGAGCCAAACGGGATTTTTCGTTCTGACGGTAAGCGTCCGGACGGTCTATCCCTAGTTCCTTGGCGATTGGGCAGGAGTCTTGTTTGAGATGCCACATGTGTGGATACATTGGCACCTTCCCATTTACCCTCTACCTCTCAACGTGGGGGTGGGGCAGCTAGTGCAGCAGAGGCAAACAAAAGGAAAAAATATGAGAGTTTGGTAAATAATTACTGCTTTTTACCATTCGCAGTAGAAACGATGGGTCCCTGGGGCCCGGATGCAAAATTATTTTTAAGGGACATCACGACGCGCCTCGTGGAGGCAACGGGAGACTTGAGAGCTGGCAGCTTTTTTGCTCAACGTATAAGTCTCGCGATACAGCGAGGAAACGCTGCCAGTGTTTTGGGCACGTTGCCTCCCTGTGGCGCGTTGGAAGATTATTTTTATTTATAATTTTTACTTGTTTTTATGGCAATTATTGTACATGTTTAGAAATAAAAATAAATAGTCAATCATACAAAAGTGTTTAGAGATGTCTACCAAAACATTGGACACTGAGTTAGCACATAGGCCTGAGCACACCAAGTATGGGTATGCTTGACATAGTTATCATCACTCTATAATGATCCAACGTGGCTTCTTATGCTAATTTATATTTTTTCTTTACAGGGAGATGACCCAAAGACTGATTTCCGTGGCATGGGTATGCTTGGATTAGACAACCTGTTGTTTTTCGCGTCGGAATACCCTCAAGCATCAAGTCATGTTCTAAGTCATTCACATCATCCTATATATGGCTATACATTTGCAATTGTTGGCATCAACCTCACCTCAATGGCTTACTACCTCCTGAAGGATGGATCAGCAAAAACGTACATGTTTAATGCAAAACAGCTACCCAGTATCAATTCGTTCCACAAATTTTACTGTTACCTATTCTATGAATTCGACAAAATGTGGATAGAATCAAAACCACAGAATATGATGGAGTTCTCGATTATTTTCAAAAAGTTTGAAAATGCTGTGAGAACAGAGCTTGCTGATCCTGCATCTGTGTTCAGAATAAATATAGAAGTAGACACAATATGAAATGATAGCACTGAAAACGTTCTTTCCCTATACAAATGTTTGCTAACCAAAGCAGCAACAATATAAATCCTTACTAATATTATAAATGCGAAAGTGTTTGTTTGTTTGTTACGCTTTCACGCCGAAACTACTGAATCAATCAAGAAATTTTGCATACAAATTCTCTGGAGTACGGAGAAGGACATAGGCTACCTTTTATCCCGGGAAAAAGTACTATTCCCGAGGGATCGACATTGACGCGGGCGGAGCCGCGGGCGAAAGCTATTACATATATACAGCCAAATCAAACAGCTTGAACTAGCCCCAGTGGAAGTTCAAGACTTGTGTTATGGGATACTAACCCACCCTCACATCACATCGTGTCGTAGGTTTGCTTGTTAACCACTACAGGAGCTCACCAAATATGTATGGGTGCAATCTGTTAGCTACATGAATAGTTTTGTATGGGTTTCAGCAAATATTTGTTGATGCTGCTCTGGATTCCAGTGTGTGCTGTAGTGGATTTAATTAATGAAAGTATTTATATAAACAAAATGGTGTTATATAACGGCAATAATTAATGTGTGAAATTATTTTGTGCGTAAGTGCACTAATCATCAAATTGTATTTTTTGCACTATATATGCAGATAGTAATGCACATGTATTTGAACTTTTTTAACCAACTTCAATAAAAGAATAGGATCTCAATTCATTTGATTTTTTTATAATGTTTGTTACCTCAGAACTCATTAATTTAAGAACAGATTTTAAAAAAAATTGTTTAAAAGGCTGCTTATATATGCTTTCAAGTAGGTACGAATTCCATCACAATTGGTTCAGTATTTTGAATGTAGTCGGGTTTTTTTATATAAAAGATTATTAGGACACCAGTGAATAGTAATTAGTATTATATTCACTCTAATTAATCGAATGTGTGCTTACTGCACGCAACATAAGGTAGTACAATTTTTTGTGGATGATATTTTGATGAGTTATGTATTTATATTTTTTTGAATTAATTGAGCACAAAAGCATGACATTGCTGAATTACAAGTTCTTGAGTTATTCACCTCATGGCTGTGTTAATTTATTACACAATAAATCCGTTTAAAGTGAGTTTTTATTTATATTTAAAAACCTTTATAAATAAAACATATCCTTTATTTGTATAAAAATACATACTAACACGTCATATTCTTATTTACGAGTAGCAACTTCATGCAATAGGTATTTAACTATTAAATATCAAACATACTATGTTATAATTTACATATAAATAAATGCAGCAGTCCATCACAAATAATCACAATATTTAAGTAGATAATATTTTTTTCTAGAATATTAAATGCATAGACTTCACATACTCTTACATATTATATTCCGGAAGACAAAAATCTTTACACACCATTACATACATTATCAAAAATATATATGAATATTAATGAACTCGCAACCCGCCCCGGCTTCCCACGGGTGCGATAAATTATACATATAAACCTTCCTCTTGAATCCTTATCTATTAAAAAACCGAATCAACATCCGTTGCATAGTTTTAAAGATCTAAGCATACATAGGGACAGACAGACAGCACGAAGCGACTTTGGGTATCGTCAAAAACCATGTAGTGTATGCTTTGTGAAAATCATATTGGAACTTAAACTTCCAGATAAATCAATTTTAAATACAGGACGGAATAAATAAGTCAATAGTAGATACAACAATAATTATCTAATATAATAATAAATAAAACCTAATATATAAGATCATGAATAATGCCAAACTTAAAAAGGTAGCATGAAAGCCTGGTAAAAAAATACAATCAAAATGTTATCTTTACAATACAAAAGCAATAAAAAATAATTATTACTATTCACTGTTTTGTTTACTACTTATAATGAATTTCACTTTATGAGGAACCTATTACACTGTTAATTCACAGTAATAACTTCGATTTTATTTGTGGAAAGAATAAGTCTACGTTTATGGCTACTTTCTTCATTCTATTTACTCTTTTTTTCTTTTTTGTTATCTTTGGCTGGCTTCGATTTTGATCCAGCTTTGAACAAGGCTATCAAGGCTGTGAGAGCCACGAGGCCAAATCCAGCCAAGCCTATCTGCCAGATCCATGGATGTTCACTCAGGATGTGTAGTCCAAAAGCAACACTTTCCTTTATCATAACTACACACCAATCCACTAATTCATCACTGCAACAAAAATAAAAGAATAATTTATTTAATTCAAAATATAAAAATATTATGAAAAACTAAACCTAACTCGCCACTAGCAACGAGGCATGGCTCGAACTACCGGCGGTTAAGGCTGCAGAGTCTACTGACTATGTTCTGTACCTATCTGAGCTTTGATCCAGCCATCTGGCATCAGCCAGCCAGATCTCAGGCTGGATCAAAGGTCAGGTAGGTACAGATGTCGCTAGATAGCGAGAGTCTTGAGGTATTGGTGGAGACTCTTCACTTTTGCAGATACGAATTTTGGGACAACGATCGGCAAATCCACATCTCACATAGCGGTCACCTAGGGCCAAGTTAATAATAATGGGCCACCTTGTTGCCAGAATTATTCACCTATATTGTCAGAAATGATTTCTATATTAATGCATGATTTTTACAGCCTAAAAGAATTCAAAGAAAAGATAAAACGTAGAATGTACCAGCTGCTTCTCTTTCCACGCAGACCGTGGACACTGGCTGAGAGATTGAGCTGAAAATTTCAGTCTTCTTAAAAAAATTCCAAAATTGAAATCTACGCAAAAATGAATTCGAGGCTTCTAAAAAGCTCGCGTCACCCTCGCTGCTCACGCAGCCACTCCTGCTTCCTGGTGACCTTACTCACTCGTAAAGCCGAAACTGTTTAAAGCTTTCTTCTGTTGTTTACACCTCGACTTACGACGAGACATCAAATAACTCATCATAACATCTTTGTTATGATGAGTTATTTTACTGGCTCGATGACTGCGAGCTTGAGTAACCCTCGGAGCGTGACATCAGAGCTTTTTCTGTGCCCTAGCAAGAGCTAGGGCACAGAAAAAGCCCCGAGCTCTGATGTCACGCTCCGAGGGTTACTCAAGCTCGCAGTCATCGAGCCATCCATTAAGAAGAATCGAGCCCCGTAAACGGCTGCCAGCCCTAAGTAAGAGGACTCAAGTCTTCGTCATCATTGGTGAAACGGAGACGCTTCACGCTAGCTCAGTCAATTAAGGATGGTACACGTACACTACTGAAGTGCACTGACAAATACTCCAATGATACCACATTAATACTCACAATGGTGACGCCAAAAGTGGCACAGTTTCTCCTTTGCTGTTTTTGTACCAGTCTTGAGCAAAAATCACAAATGATTTGATGTCGTTCTTCGGCAATTCATACCTATAAACTTTTCCAAGTCGGAAGCTGAAACAAATTATTCCTTTAAATATAGTTTTATTACAAAGGAAAATGTCTACTTCACTTGGTGACATGACTTGATGTTATAAAAAAGCTTTAGTTGCTAAAGAGACAGGTCAGGGGTGTCATTCTCAATTACCTGTCCAGTGGTTGCAGGTAGTACAGAGAGGGTCGTGCTCCTGTAGTGGAGACTAAAAAGGACCTGATGATGATGATGATGATGGTTGCAGATATGGCATCGGGTACGCACGTCCCAAGCTGCTACTTGATTTCCCCCTGTCATCCGAGTTAGTAGCAGGTATGCTTCATTCCCTTCCCAAGAAAATGCTCTGATGATGATGATGACTAAATGGTGTCAGTCCTGTAAATGTGTGGGCCCTACATAATTCTGACATCAGTATAGCTAGTGTATGAGGCTTTCTTTATAGTATTTATAGGACTCAGAAACTATTTATCTTGGTGTAGTTACTACGACGTTCTTCCATGCTGGTCTGGGAGAAAAGAAAAAACGTAGAATGTACCAGCTGCTTCTCTTCCCGCGCAGATCGTAAAGGCCGATCGAGGGAAAGAGCGAAAATCTGAAAGAAGAATCATGTTAATAGGCAATGCGGCTAGTAACTTATCACTATTTTGATAAAATTTTCCAACTGATGCCCACCAACATGCTAAACGTGGCCTTCAGGTCTTACAGACCTAGGCTCTGTCTACCCCGCAAGGGAAAAAGACGTGATACTATTTATGTAGTTACTACGAATTGATACCCACGCGGAGCAATGTGGCTTAAAACATAATGAACCTAGTGACCAAGATTGACAAAGGAATGTTAAGGTGGTGTGGCCAAAGAACATGAAAGTGTGAATGGGATTGTTGGCCAGACTGCGATCAGATTGCAGACGTTCCGTAGAGCATGTATGAGGAGAGTAATAAGTGTAGAAGAAGCTAGAGATATTTAGGCCCAAGTTCACCGACTTTGTCTAATCAACTGATCACAAAAACCGACGATCAAATCTCAACGCTTGTTTAAACAGGCGATCATAAAACATGTGTTCACCACGCAAATTCGACCATTGATTACTAAATCGAACGATTTTGAACGAAAGAATGAACAATATACATCCGACAAATTCTGAAGTTGAGTATACGCATGCAAAATATAGCGTTGACAGAACTAAATGACATGGTCGGATAATACTATTATGACACCAAATTGAATACCATTAGAATATGAGCTATCTGAGTGTTAAATTGCCTACTCCTTTACTTAGATTCATTATTGTTGTTGTCATAATGTCACAATGTCATAATAATAGATGGCTTTGCGTGGTGATTTCGTTTGTTTAACATCGAAGATTGCGCGCGTAAAGTTTACCCTGTGAAATAAAAAATCTTATCCCCTCAATAATGGAAGGCAAAAAGAGAACCACCAATTTTACACCCGATGAAAAGAGGATTCTTTCGGAGTTAGTGTTAAAATATAGAGACAGTGTCGAAAATAAGAAGACAGATGCGGCAACAAACACACAAAAAATTAAATGCGTGGATTCGTTTGGCAAACGAATTTAATAGCATAAGTACATTTTGCCACAGAAATCATCAAAGTTTAAGAACATGCTGGGATAACATAAAACGGCAGAGCAAAAAAGATAAAGCCAACATCAAGAAAGAGTTTATTACAAGTTTGATGGACTTAACCTTTAAATTCAAGTGACAGATCATACGAACTAAAATGTCAAATTCTCTAATCAAGAGTTAATCAAGGAAGGGAAGGTCCGTCAACATAATCAACTGATTAACTGGCGAAATCGCCGTTTAAGGATTGGTGAACACGACAATATCGTAAATCGACTGTTATATGATATTAACGACTGGTTAAGAGTTAATCGGTTGATTTAAAAAGTCGGTGAACTCGGGCCTTAACAGGATCATAGCAAGTGGACAATCATAGTCTCTTCCTACCCCCGTGGGAAACAGGCATAATAATATGTACCTATATATGTAGTTAACTATTTAGTAGAGCCCAGGTATTGTTCAGAATATTTTTCGTCACGATCTAATCATGAGCCATCATGACATTCACAAAAAGTATTCTTCAACACATTTGGTCACAAACTGCTAGACTTATTTGGGCCATCATATGTCCACATACAGTTGAAGATTTAACACTTACAATAAGAAAGCCGGGAGTTTGGAGACATGAAACCGCTTAGCCGTAGCCGCGCCAGCCAAATTGGCGTCGATGCGAGCAACATTGATGCGTCCCCGCAAGGAAGCACCAACTCCTTCCCACACTGCATGTAATCTCTGACATTCTACACAAGATGCTCCATAGCTGAAAATAAACAAACCAGACTTATCTCAGGATTTTTTTTTTATAAACACGACTATTCAATCCATATTTTATGGACTGAGGTTGCGATTATACAACACATGTTCCAAATATTACAAATGAAATGAAATGAAATAGAATTTTATTCAAATTTGGATATCAAGTATCTCTTTCTGAACGTCATATTATTATTTTTAATATTTGCAAATCGATAAGCTACTAGCGTTTCGAAACGACCACTGCTGAGAAGAATACGCCGAAAGAAACTCAGTCCAGTATTGGTCCCTACGTGCCTGAAGGGCTACGCTTTCACATTTATAACAAATTAACTTATTTTTCATTAGGTAATTACTGATGTATATTAATTAACAATTTATTGGATGTATTACTTCCATGGAGTTTTATCTGTTAAATAGTCATTAATACAATAGTAGGCATTTTTAAGTAAATGATTTTTAACAGCAGTCTTAAACTTACCTAATGTCAGAGCCAATATTTCTTCAGGAATTCTATTATAGAAGCGTATACTAAGTCCCAAAAATGAATTCATTGTTTTCTGTAATCGCAAAGTTGGTGTCGCTAATTTATTTTTATTTCTCGTATTCCTGTTGTGGATATCACTATTTTTCGTGTAATGATGAAGATTATTACGAACAAACAAAATATTTGCAAATATGTATTGCGCGGGGAATGTCAAAATATTTATATTTTTAAACAATTCTCTAAGAGATTCTCTAGCACCTAGTTTATATATAGATCTGATAGCGCGTTTTTGAAGGACGAATATGGTATTAACTTCTGCTGCGTTACCCCATAGTAATATACAGATATCTATCTAAAAATATTTATGATCATCATCAGGTCTTTTTAGTCCTTTAAATTTGAGTGGGCAAGCAAGACCATTTATAAAATATAATCCATCCATCCATATGTTATCATCATCATTTCGTGTAGGTGTCACGGTCAATTGACCATGCACACCCTGGTGGTCCCTTTAACGACTACCAGATGGCAGCCTGGACCACCGGCTTAACGTGCCTTCCGAAACACGGAATCATCTTTATTATCAGACAATCAGGTGATTCAAGCCTGCAATGTCCTAATCAAACTGGAAACAACTATACAAAGTATGCTTCCGGTGGGAATCGAACCCACGACCCCCGGGTCAACAGGCAAACGCCTTAACCACTGGACCACGGAGGTTGTTTTATGATGAAAACGGTATTTTAAGATTTTCTTAAATTTTAAAATGGTCTTGCCCTCCTTAACTCAATACCAAATTAAAAGTGTTCTTAACAGTATTTTAAGATATAAATATCTAACATTTAAACATGTTTTATATAATCTCAACATTAGTCCAATACGAAATATGGTATGGACAAGTAATAACTTGTCCTTCTTTTTCACAGGCCTGCGGTTCTGGAGCTCCAGAACCAAACTTGATAGCTACCAACAAGGGTTGGCGTCAGGCAGGCAGACAGCCGTAAAAACTTTCACCAAATGTATATCATATGAGAATGCAATTAGGAAGACCCTAAGATTAGAGAGAGAGAGAGACTGTCAGCGGCCACACGAGGCTGATATTTACATATCCGCCTTTAATAGCATCCTAAGTAATATTATAAAGGCGAAAGTTTGTTTGTATGTTACGCCTTCACGCCCTATCTACCGAACCGATCGTTATGAAATTTTGCATATCTGTTGCCTGGGGTGTGGAGAAGTACACAGTGGACATTTTATCCTGGAGAAAAGTACTGTTCCCAAGGGATCGACATTGACACGGGCGGAGCCGCGGTTGCAAGCTAGTAGATGATATCATTCTACAGGAATAGGTGTCTCATCCGGCGGCACACGCTCTGGCAATCTCAGACTGAGAGACTGACTGGTGACCGTAAAAACTTTTTTCAAATCAGTTTATAGTATGAACATAGATATTATAAAACGGCGGTAAATGCTCCGGCGAAGGCAAGCTTAGTTCCAAAAGGCATCGATAGATGGCAGTAGGTCCACTGCTAGTTAACTGGACTAATTTGAATGTGTTAAGGCGTAAAAATAGATACACATTTATTTAAAAGGTAGAAATGTTGCGACTTTCTGGAAGGGTCACTGCATTCTCCGATCAACCCCAGAATCACAGCAAGGAAAAAACAGTAAACACTAACCTGGATTCACGTTGAACAGGACTCGGAAGGATTCGCCTGCGACGGGACCTCGTGTCAACCGGCCGACGATCCTTGTGTTTGAACTGCGTTATTTTCTTACTGCCTACACTAGTGGTACACCATCACATACACGCGATGAAGATTTAGGGTTGTTTTGGCCAGCGAAGCTCTTAGTCGTTTTTATTTTTGGAAATTATATTAGCGCACGGGCGCGCTCAACAAGACTCGATCGCCATCTTTTTGACTCGTCTTGTGCGACCAATCAGCCGTCCCGGCGAAAAGGAAGTAGATATATGGAGAAACGGAAGCAGGACCACAGATAGGTAATTTTATTTGGATTTTTAAAGTTAATGCTTACACATTTTCCCCCACCTGAAATCCACAAGGGTTTCACAGAGAATGCAAATTGAAAGATATAAAACAAAAGCAATAGCTACGCACTATTGCAAGAATATCTAGAAATATTATTTTCGAAAGATAAAGTAATAAATAAGTTTTAACTAGCCTAAGGATAGTGTGTATTTATGTTTTCGTAATTTATGAGAAAATATCTTAATTAATTGGTAAGGGACAAACCTTTACTACCGGCCTACGAAAGGTCTTTCCGTTAGCAGTTCGGAGAGTAACTACTCTGACTACTTGGTCTGAAGCAGCATGCACTTGCACAATACGTGCCAACTTCCAGAACATCGGCGGAAGATTAGGTTCGTTAACTATGACTAAGTCATCTATTTTAATATTTGGTTCATGTACGAACCATTTGTTCTTTTGTTGTAATGTATGAAGATAATCACGCTGCCATACGCGCCAAAAGCTCTGGGTAATTTTCTTAAGCATCACCCAACGAGAGCGCGGACACGAATTAAAACATCTAACACACTTCGACAGCACGGTACGTATCAGAAGTCTTAATCCAATTATCCAAAACTGGCGTTGAATAAGAGATTGTAAGGTTCTAGGTCCACAATGCAAATATTTTATATGAAAGTGTTCTATTATAATTTTAGATATTGGACATTGTTTAGGTAACAAAAAAGGGTGTAACGCAGATGGTGACAGATTAGCCTCATCGATGCGTTCCCCCACCCGCACGATCCCATCATCGTCCAGGAAAGGTGAAAGTTTTTGAATAGATTTTACACACAGTTCATTATCTCGCACTCGACTGACTTCGGAAGACATATAATGATACTGACTCAATTTAACTAACACTTTAGTTGACTTCTCGAGTTCAGTACTACTGAGAAATGAAAGAATTCGATTTTGCCTTGCAACCCTAGAATTTGAAATAAATCGAATACACCATGCTACAATTCTTAGAATTTTTGTAAAAGAGGAATGTCTGGCAATTAAGTCCCGAAGTGGGTTTCTCACCTCAATCACGTGAAAACTTTTAGTTTCTAGTGGTTTACGCTCGGGTAAGTCTTCTTTTGGAAGTAGAACCCGTTTGTTAGGCCATTGACTAGGCAAATCCTGTAGCCAAGAAGGACCTTTCCACCACAGAGGATGGTCTATAAGCTCTGGACAGGACACTCCGCGACTACAACAGTCGGCCGGGTTATCCTTAGACGAAACATGATACCAATGATCGGTACTAATCAAATCAGTTGCTTGAATGACACGATTGGCTACATACATTTTTAACAAATGAGGGGCGGTATTAAGCCATGACAAGGTAGTGCTGCTGTCTGAATAAGCTCGAATAGAATTAATAGTTATATGGTCTTTAAGCAAATTATACATGTGCGATAGAACTTTTGCCAGAAGCACCGCTGCGCTTAGCTCGAGTCTATTTACCGTGGTAGGTTTTAAAGGAGCTACTCTAGATTTTCCAATCAGTAAACTAGTCGCAGTAGAAATTCTGGGCTCATTAGTAACCACACAAATATACACACAACAACCATAGCCTTTCAGAGAACCATCACAGAAACCTACCAAGTGTACTTCCATCGGATTGGAAGGTATAACTAGCCGCGGAAGAGAAATTTTTTGTAAATCAGACAAATTGGCCGCTATTAAATGCCATTGTTTGGTTAAATGTTTTGGAATAGTCTCATCCCACGATAAATTTAACCGCCATATTTCTTGCAACAGCGATTTTGCTGCAAAGACCACTGGGCATATCCAACCGAGTGGATCGAAAATGCGAGCTACTAAAGAGAGTATGGATCTTTTAGTAAATTTGACTTCGAACGAGTCTGAAAAGGCATATGAAAAAGAATCATTAATGGGATTCCATCGTATCCCTAATATTTTGACAAACTCATTTCCCGATTCATCGAAGGATTTGGAACTTTGTCAAAATTCAGGAGGAACATCCTTAAGAACACGAGGATCGTTGGTAGTCCATTTACGTAGTTCAAAGTGAGCCTTGGCCAACAAAGATGTGATATCGGCCTTCAGCTTGATCGCCTCTTCAAGGGAAGAGCCGCCAGTTGTGATATCGTCCATAAATGTCTCCTGGGTGATAACCTGAGCTACACGACTTGAGTACTCAGAACCATGATCTTCAACAAGTTGATGAAGTGTTCGAATGGCTAAATAAGGTGAACTACTAACTCCGTACGTGACTGTCTTAAGTTCGTACTCCTTTAAGATCTCAGTTGGATCATTACGCCAAAGCACGTGTTGATAATGCCTTTCCTCGGGTCTTATCAATATTTGCCGATACATACGACGGATGTCGGCAGTAAAAACTATTTTGTGAAGTCTAAATTTTGTCACTAAATCGACAATATCCACTTGCAGCTTAGGACCCACATGAACAATATTATTGAGTGACAGATTATTCGAGGTCAGACTACTGGCATCGAAGACTACTCGTAAACGTGGCGTTGTACTATCGGGTCGTATTACACAATGGTGAGGAATAATATAACGGTCAGTAGACAAAGATTCAGCAGGCTGCATATGTCCCAGATCTTCGTACTGCTGCATAAATTCCTTATATTCCGTTTTCAACTCAGTCTGGCTGGCAAGACGCTTTTCCAAGTTGAGAAAACGGTTAAGAGCCTGATGATATGATTCTCCTAAGGCTGGAGTATCATCTTTAAGCATAATTGGTACAACATAACGTCCGTCGGAGGTACGATATGTGCCATTTTTATATTTTTGTTCACATATTTCATCCTCAGGACCGGAAATTTTACATTTCGGCGGTTCTTCGGATTCCCAAAACCGTTGAACGATCTCATCGAGCGCACAAGAAGACGCGATGAGTGACGTAACGGGTGTGGCTGGAGTTTGAGCCACCACGTTTTGAAGAAACTGACCACTTATCACCCAGCCGAATACACTAGACAGTGCACATGGAAAACCAGGACCTGGGCTATAACGTGAACCAGTATATATCTGGTCAAAACAGTCTACTCCTAACAACAGATCGATCATACCCGATTTATCAAAATCTTGGTCGGCGAGATCCAGATGTTTAAACTTTTCCTTGACAACCGACGGTAACGAAGTTGAAGGAATCATTGAAGTGATTTTAGGCAAAACCACTAATGGTATATCGAATTGGGGCGAGTCATTTGACCTAGGCACAATAGAGCCAAACGTATAACCTTTAATATTACAAACATAATTTTGACCGAGACCGGTTACATTTAAATTACACTTTTTTATATGTAAACCTAACTGTCGCACACAGCTACTTGTAATGAAAGAGTCCATTGAGCCACTATCTATGATTACACGAGCATACTGCAATGAACCATCCACTCTTCTCAACCGAACCACTGCTGAACCAATAATTTTGGTACTCATAGGTGGTGACTTTGACATGTTTGGCTGAGTTGTACAAGTTAGGGAAGTGCTCATATTGGAATTCTCAGAAGCCTTTAGGTCAATGGTATTAGATAATAAACTTTTATGTTCTTCATGTAATAATGTGTTATGTTTTGAGTTACAAATGAAACACATGGACTTAGACTTGCAGTCTGCACTAGTGTGACCGGGCCTTAAGCAGTTTTGACATAATTGTAACTCTTTAACTAATTGTTGTCGCTGTCCTATATTCATAGAATGTAATTTACCACAGCGATATATTGAATGATTTTCATGACAATACACACAAACAGCCTGATTAGGTTTATTATTATTTGAGTTCCTAGAAGCAGGTAAGGAAGAATTTGATTGCCGAGAAAAGTTATCTTTCTTTGTGTTATTGCGGTTTTGTTTATTTGTAGAATTGAATGACTGTAAATTGCTAGGTTGACAAACCTCTTAATACTTTTATATAATTCTGTAAATAAACAACCAAGTTATTAAATTTGGGAATTTCTTCGGTATTTTGTAATTCAAACCTTTTCCTAGTTTCTGTATCAAGAGGCCGAGATGCTATGTAAAATAAAAGAAATTCACTTAAATCATCAATATTTAACCCGCGCAAGGCACTAACACATTCATAAAGTGTGTTGGTTAATTGTGATAAGTTTGATAATGATGGCCGTTGGATCGGATTTAATTTTATTATTTTTTCTAAATAAGCGGTGGCTAAAATACGTTTATTATCATACCTGTCTAGCAACGCTGCATAAACAACAGAATAATTAGCTGATGTTATAGGAACACCCTTAGCTAGTGTCAGGGCATACCCAGACAGACATGACAACAAATAGTAAAATTTCTCTGTGTCCGACAACGAAACATTATTATGCACAAGCGACGTATAACTGTCTTTAAACATCTGCCAGTTCTCTATATTACCATCAAACTTAGCTATTTGCAATTTAGGTAGTTTCACTTGCGAGCTAGAATGCGCATGACCTTGACACAGTTCCGAGCGCGAACTCGCACTGGCGCTTGCGTCGAGAGAATCGGCAAACTCAATGACAAAATAGTATAACTCGTCAAATGACAACAAATCAGTATTATCGATAACAAATTGAGGATTTAGTTTAAGTTGCAACTGGTTTACACGATCGTTGCATTCCAAGAAATTATCACGAATTTTATCCATTCTTTTATACCTAGCTCGAAAGGATGCTAATTTAGTTTTATTTTCTTTCGTAATTTTTGCTAAGTCATAAAGTATTTGCATATTTTTAAACTCATATTCACGTTTTTTAATGGTGGACATTAATTCTCCTTCCGCCATGTTTTCGCTAAGCACTAATTGTGAAAGTACGAGTAATGTAGGTAAGTAGCAAAAGTTTAAATGGAAACTGAGTAATGGAACAGATATTCACAAACACGTAGGTTTTAAAACTACGGACTATTACTTATAATCATAAATACACACCTCACTGCTATTAATTGACCCTAGGTAAGTACATAGGCTATCCAAAATAGTTCGAAAGCCTGAGTAACAAGATAGTACCTTATGGCATACAAATTGAACGATTAAGGGATTATTACAAGGGAATTAACGAGATAAGAAGTATGTACTCGTAAGCAATAGGTATTTACTATGGTATGGCACAGGTATGGAATTCCCTGTTTTGGCCGAGATTGTTAGACAAATAGACAAATGCTAGGTGGGTAAGTACCTAGTTAATTTAAATCTATAATAAGTCTATTTATGAATAAATTAGTTATCCATATTTGGAAATAACTTTAATTGGAAAGATTGAAATTAAGTGGGTAAATTTGAAATAAGTACGTGAGGAATTTCCTCACAGGAGGCACCATAAATTAATGTTGCGACTTTCTGGAAGGGTCACTGCATTCTCCGATCAACCCCAGAATCACAGCAAGGAAAAAACAGTAAACACTAACCTGGATTCACGTTGAACAGGACTCGGAAGGATTCGCCTGCGACGGGATCTCGTGTGGACCGGCCGACGATCCTTGTGTTTGAACTGCGTTATTTTCTTACTGCCTACACTAGTGGTACACCATCACATACACGCGATGAAGATTTAGGGTTGTTTTGGCCAGCGAAGCACTTAGAGTCGTTTTTATTTTTGGAAATTATATTACCGGACGGGCGCGCTCAACAAGACTCGATCGCCATCTTTTTGACTCGTCTTGTGCGACCAATCAGAGGCCGTCTCGGCGAAAAGGAAGTAGATATATGGAGAAACGGAAGCAGGACCACAGATAGGTAATTTTATTTGGATTTTTAAAGTTAATGCTTACACAAGAAATGTAATCTGAATAAATGTAATAATCGGAAATGCTTTTTATTGTTACTTGAGTATGAATATCTGTTAATAATTGTAAATCGTAACGCCATCTGTGTATAGTTGCAGCATAACTCTAGTTCATATGAAACTACCACCATACTAATATTGTTTTATTTCTTAGCCATTTGTGACACAATATTGGGCAAAGACCAGATTCAGATTCAGATTCAGATTTTATTGCAAGTCACAAGTAATTACATAGAGGTGTTACATAATAGTTTTAGAATACAAGTGACGCCCTGCAAGGGCACTGCAAACAGTTAAGGCACCTAGTTGCACCACTTTACTTAAATATTAAATACAACGGTGAAGCCGAACATAATTTAAATTAAAATTAGAAATAAATAAATATAAAATAAATTTAGTTAAGAAATTGCTAATAAATAAATAGATTAAAATGTATACAAATTTATATTGCATTTTTTAGCCTGCTGCGTAGAGAAATGGAAACAATTTTTAAATAAACTTATCATCAAAAAAATCGGATAATTTGTAGTAACATTTTTTGATCAGAAATAATTTTAGATGTTTATTGAATAGGGAGGGCTTTTTTATAGTTTTGAAGTTATTGGGGATATGGTTGTAAATTTTTATAGCCATATGGTGAGGGCTAGACGAAACTAATTTCAATGTAGTAGACGGCAATATCAATTTGTTTGAGTCTCTATTGTTTCTTTTATTCTTATTTTCCTTTAAAGTAAATAGGTATTCATATTTCCTCACAAACTTGCACATTTCCAGGATATATATCGAGGTTAGGGTCAAGATTTCATATTTAATAAAGTAAGGTCTGCAGGATGTCGTCTGTTCAATATTAACCAATATTCTAATGCATTTTTTTTGTAATGTAAATACGTGATTTATTTCACAACAGTTACCCCATATAACAATACCATAAGATAATCTGGAATGTGCATAAGCAAAGTAGGCTGCGAGGGAAGTTTTGAGGTCTGACGCACGTTTCAATTGGTTTAAAGCATATGTAAAAGAGGATAATTTATTTTTCAATTTTTGAATATGTGGTTCCTCCCCTCTTTCTTTCCATTTATCCTAGGTCTAGCCCATCCCATACTTGTCAAATGCTCGCAAATCAACTGACCATCTCTTTCTCGATAATAATAATTTACCATGCTAATAGTAATTTAAAAAAAAGTCAAGCCTACCGCCATACTTACAACATGACAAACCAATCACCAGTGGTAGCTCCTGTGGCTGCTTGAGTGATATGTTCAAATATTTTATCAGACAACTCCTTCACAGCTGGTGACTGATTCTTCTCAAAGTAACCATAGATTTCATTCTCATCTGGTTCACCTTCAAAACAAAAGTAATAAAATCAATACAAGAATAATGTGAAAATTATTTGCTCTCAGTACACTTGTTATGATTCATAGCTAGTCCATAACATATTATACTTTTGCCTAGACTAAGGTTTTAAAAAAATCTTAAGCAAGAAACTAACAGATGCAGTGCGGCGGAGGCGCGCCACATGCGGCGCAGTCTCTGCGTCGCGCCGCATGATGGCGCCGGGCGCACTACAAAAATCGACCTTATGCGACATACTATTAAGTTTAATATTCTGTTGTTTTGACTCTGCGCCGCTTGTGGCGCGCCTCCACCGCACTGCATCTGTTAGTTTCTTGCTTTAAGGTGAGCTATCATCTTAATAGACTGCTAGGTGTTGGTGCTTGGTACTTAACGGTCGTTTAACACGCCCGGGGTTCTGGGTTCGATTCACGGCAGGGGCAAATACTTGTTCTTCACTTTCACTGGTATTTGTCAGTGGATTTGAAGATAGCCAAGGAGGGTTGGCGTCAGACATGCGATCGTAAAAACTATCGCCAAATCATATGCAGCATTTATACTGATAAAATAGTAAACGAGATCTATATATATGATCAGTGAATGTTTTGATAGTCCCTTCACTGCATCATTCGTATGATTGACTATTTTTATTTAAGCCTTTCAATGCCACAGTCTAATATAATTATGTGACTAATCTATGTCATGTTTTTTGTGTTCAAAATCTATGGCGCTTTCAGACTGCGGCCGTAGAGGCACGAAATTAATTTGTCATATATATATCAGGCTATGGCATTAAAAATGTGATGTATAAAATGTAATGTATTTTGAAGTGACAATAAAAACGTTGTACAGTAAGTTAGCGAATAGGCCAGCAGGGGATCCAACACACCACAGCTGAGGATGCAACATAGATTATCATAACCGAGTTTTATGAACTACTTATAAATAACCTCTTCAGTATTGGTTCTATATGACCTAAGTGACTTTTGCAAGCTTAATACTTGCTATAGGGAAAAATAAATAGACATATTGGTGGTCCCCAACCCATTACGAATATTCTATTTATGATTTCATCTACGGCTTTAATATACTAACTGTGACTATGCCAGCCTCATGGGGGACCTCTAGTATAAAAATTATCTAAGATTCATTATAAACCTCCATATGAGATATACTGATGTTGCTGAATGTGATAATGGACTCTACATTCTCAACACTACATTCACCAATCCATTTTCTATAGGTACTCCTGCTTAGATTTTTTCCTGCAGGGCTGAATAAAGGTAAGGTACTGACAACATACCGACATGATATGTAACAAAGTCTTCCGCCTTATGACAAACCCTTCATAGGCCAGATTGATTCACACGCATCATTAACAAGAATTTGTTAACTGGAACATGGTCAGACATTACCCTGAATGCAAAGACAAGAGCTTTATTTTTAAACAAAAAAGACATTATACCATACCACTGAACAGTAGAGGGACTCCATGTCTAAAGAAGACCAAGGCTGGCTCCTTGGTAGGACTGTACAGTCGAGCCAAATGACTGTTCTCAATTTTGACTGTCACTGCATTTAGGTGCTTCTGGAAATCCTCTTGTAAGCTTTGCAAATGAACATCAAACTTATTACAAACATCGCAATTAGGTTTTGCTGAAAAATAAAGAAAAGTTTAAAAAACACACATAAGGCATAAAAGGAAGTTATTAACTTTATACCTAGTGTTTTTGGTCGGATAGTAGCGTTAATCTGAGTTAAGCATCAATATTTAATTCGGTTACTTACTGAATAATACGATCAATTTTTCTTTATCCTTTATTAATTGTAATAAATCATCGTCGCTCACGCTTTGTAAGCGTTGACAATCGGCTTGCAGAGCAATCAGTAATAGTGACACAAAACACCACTTTAATTTCATTTTAATCAAGTCAAGGTTAATTTCGATAAGAATTATATATATTTGAACAGCAACAGTACAAAATAGTTATATTTGTTAAAAATTTCTTATTCATTCGCTTCCGCTCTCTCTCTTTGACAAAAACTCTTGTTTTGTTTGACAATCTCAATAGTTTGATTGAGGGAGGATTTGACAAACTGCAAACGTGACATTGACTTTTTTGTTAATTTCTCTTGGGCAGGCAACGCATTTAGGAATTATGCGATACAGCCAAGTTTTATCTGCTTTTTACCGAAGTTTCTACCGAATATTTATCTAAACCACGCACGATTAAAAACTTTTTCCATGGACTTAATTTTTAAATTATTATTCTTTAAAGAATCATGGCGAACGCCCATACATCGAATGTACAGAAAAAAAAATAAAAAAAGAGAAGATGAATCATATAGCAGTATTGATGTTTCCTTACTAGTAACATGTCTGCATAATAGAAATATTTTTAAACCCCCGTTTATGTAAAATATTTCACAATAAAAGTTATAGCCTTATTGCCATTTTCATTTGCCTAAAAAAGTTCACAATGGTTGTCAAACTGACTGTCTATTGTAGATCTGTCACTCAGAACTGTCAAGTCAATGAGAAAATGCAACTACTCTATGAGAAAATGTCTCTCAGATTGACAATTTTTATTTTATTTTAGCGGATGGTTGCCTGCTTGCGTGGTATTGCCATAAATTAATATATTTTAACGTGTCAGTTGCAGGTAGTGTTCGGATATTAACTCAAAAATTATTAATATGCGTTCGGATATCGAATAAAAAATCAGTATTTAAATAAATAAATATCTTTTTTTCCCCATCTTTAAAAATATTCTGATTAATTCAAGTTGTTGACCAGAGCCGTAATAATCATATAAAAAAATTTCACCTTCTCTTTTTTTTAAATTTAATTTGTACAAATTTCGCCATGATTCTTTGTTACATTATTTTTTTCAGTTGTTTACTTTTTCCTACGAAAGTTATAAAATGATGAGGTCCTTATCTTATGCGGGATAGACAAAGCCTCGACAGGGCCACGCACGCCCGCTCTTCAACAAGAGAAAGCTATTATTAGTGTATTTATATTATACCTAACCCGACTTTTACAAGTGAGGTATTTGATTCAACTCATTTTACAGTGAATTTGAAAATCAACTAATATGTATCAAACTCATTGTAAAATGAGTTGAATCAAATACCTCACTTGTAAAAGTCGGGTAGTTGTATAGGTAACGTTAGCCTTAATTCGTGGGGAAATGGAATATGGTGGAGAATTTCGGCGCCGAGATTGAATTGTGCGGTAGCTTAGATGGCAAAGCATACGTCGCCCATAGACCTAGGCCGCCGGTTCAAGTCCCGCGCGCATGAAATTTTTTCATCATATTTTACTTTATAATTTATTAAGGATCAAAATAGCATTGTGAATGCAAAATAAAACACTTAAAAAAAACTACCTACCTAATTTTACGTATGATGGCAAACCTTTCTTACTGTCAAAATTGACATTGACATTCTATCTGATTTCCATTTTCGAGTCAAGTCAAGTGTGTGTGATTGGTGTGAGAAGTTTTGCATTGATAGATATTATAGGTAATTGGTTGTTTATTTACGCCCTTGTTTTAGTTAAGTGGCTCCAAGTTCAATCAAGCCATAATTCTACAAACGTCTAAGAAACAGGTGAAGGTTATCAACATTTACTATACACCGATGGTAACCACAATGTTATTCGAAATATACTTCGTTCGTGAATTTACTGTTTATTGTCTGTGAAAGTTCGATCTAACAAGTGCCTGATTCCAAGTCCTATTTATATGCATGATATGGTTGCTTTCGATGCAACTTTGAGTCAGTGACACATTTCTTGAGCTTAAAGGGTGTTGTATTGTGTGACTCATCAGTCGTTAGAGGTGATTGGGCGCAATCTGACTGAGATAATTTATTTTTAGGATCGTACGATGGCTGATATAGTGGAAGAGAAGGTGGTTATGACACCAAAATGTAAGACAGCTACATCCACCACCTTAGTAGTGGAGAGGAAGGCAGTAGAGCCAGAAGCCAGTGAAAAGATTCATGTAGCTGGAGGGGACCACACAGGCATCATCATCAACAAAGAAGAAGTTTATGGTTGGTACAATTTAATTTTATTACATAAACCTGTCAGGATCTGCTTATAACATAAGTCTCTCTAGAGATCAAAGATTACAAGAGCTAAAGTAAGATAAAAATCTGTTAATAAAAAATTTTAGGTAGAACATTTAGCTAAAGGTTATAAAAAAAATCCTGTTGTATATCATTTTTAATATTTGTTTTATAGAACTGCAAACTTTATACAATTCATATGCCTTCAGTGAACTGAATTGTACAGATCAAACCTTAAACCTTTAAAAATGTTATTCCACAATATTTTATCTAATATATAAAATTCTCGTGACACAGTTTTCGTTGCCATACTCCTCCGAAACGGCTTGACCGATTTTGATGAATTTTTTTGTGCTTATCCGTTATCTATGAGAATCGGCCAACATCTAATTATTTATATGGCAAAACAACGTTTTCTAATATATATTAAATTCTCGTGTCACAGTTTTCGTTGCCATACTCCTCCAAAACGGCTTGACCGATTTTGATGAAATTTTTTGTGCTTATCCGGTATCTATGAGAATCGTCCAACATCTAATTATTTATATGGCAAAACAACGTTTCGGTCAGCTAGTTACTATATATTACAATACTTGTTATAGGAGTTTTGTTATAACAAGACATAAAATGTTAGCCTATCACTATGTAGAGTGATAGGCTTGATATGTGATTTTATTTCTTACTAGCCAGCCATAGAAGTATGAAGATTTACCATTTTTTTTTATCTGTGTTAAAATCTGACTATGAATAGAACTGTTAAACAACTGGTTATACGATACTGATTTAAGTTCTCTCTTGTTTTTTTTTATTTTCCACACAACTAAACACTCAATATTTTCTTTTTCATAAGATCTATTCCTGAGAAAATCAAGATGACAAAAAAAAATTTGTTAAATTGATTCAGCCGTTTACACATGATGCCGAGACCAACGGAAATAGGGATTCATATTTATATATATATAAGATTAGTCTCTTAATTCCGAAACCACAATAATGTAGTTAATAAACAGGAAAAATGTTATCAATCTGAAGTCCTTGAATAATCCCTATCTGCAATTTGCTACATTATTATAGCTTTTGTCCCAAATCACTTTATTTTGTTATTAATGAGATGAAGTATTTTTTTGTGGCCATGGATATAGCAAAACATATAATGATGATTTCATAACTAACTCTCATCTCCCGTAACTAAAAATACAAATCTAAATCCATGCTAGTCTGCGAGAGAAGAAAAAACAGAATGTGCCAGCTGCTTCTCTTCCCATGCAGATCGTAGAAGCCGATCGAGGGAATGGGCGAAAATCTGTGGAATCCTGTCATTAGGCGATGCGGCTAGCAATCTATTACTATTATGATTCCATTTTCCACTTAATGCCCACCACATTTACCGCCCACCAATATGCTAAATGTGGCCATAAGCTCATAAAGACCTGGGCTCTGTCTACCCTGCAAGGGAAACAGACATGATACCTACTATGAACATATATATAACAGCCTCCGTGGTCCAGTGGTTAAGGCGTTTGCCTGTTGACCCGGGGGTCGTGGGTTCGATTCCCACCAGAAGCATACTTTGTTTAGTTGTTTCCAGTTTGGTTAGGGCATTGCAGGCTTGAATCACCTGATTGTCTGATAATAAAGATGATTCCGTGCTTCAGAAGGCACGTTAAGCGGGTGATCCCGACTGCCATCTGGTAGTCGTTAAAGGAAACACGTCAGAGGCCGAGAGGCAGTTCCGAAGAACTCTGACACCAGGGTGTGCATGGTCGATTGACCGTGACACCTACTCGAAATGATGAGTACGTAAAAATCTAAATTTAATGTTAAATGTAACCTTTAACATAAATCCTATCACTATCTGCACTTCTAGAAATCATCTACAAAATAAAAGCGTTTTTTCAGAAGATATAAATAGGTAGCTTGGATTTTTGTTCAAAATTTTTGGGTGTATCATCATCATCATCATCATCAGGTCTCGGTATATATATTTGTCAAAATATTTAGGTGTGTATAATTCTTTTGTATTTATTGGTAACTTATTAAACAATTTTTTTGCAAATCAAATGTTTTTTGCAAAAGGAGCACTATGTTTGTCGATAACAAAGTGTTTTTTCTGCTTTATTGTAACTGTTGTTCTTCTCGAGTCTTATTTTGCAAAATTTGATAAACATAACAAAAATATTTGAGCTTAAATACTGTTAAAATCTAATCTAATGAATTTTACCTAATTCCTGTTGGCGTATAAGTAACATAATTTTAATTGTCTTATTAAAATAAAGATGTGCTAAAAATGTGCAGTTTTCTGCTCACACACAATAGGCCCAAACATTAGGCCTAGGTGTGGAAAGTGCCCATGGAAACTGGTGAACCAGGTGTCCTCTTAAAAGCTTTTTGTTCATAATATAGCTCTATAACTAATCCAAAATAATATCCTCAAGGCTTAGCTAGTGACACTTCTTTTAGATGATTAACTTCAGCTTCATCCCTTAAACTGCTGAGTACATAACAAGTTGAAATAATATTCAGTTCTCATGTTGTTACTTCATCATCATCATCATTTTTGAGAATTAAATTTTATGTTTATTCTGTAGTCTGTAGTTTAGTCGTCTTTAATAACATTTAAATTAGTTTTGGTTATTGGCACTAAACTAGTCATGTAATATTTTTGATGTTTTGTCATTAGTTAATTTAAGATTACTTACATCATCAGCAGCTTCATCATGTCTTAATAGATTGTGGGTTATATTTGGACGGGCACATGTTATTTGGATAATAATTCTCCTATTTAGCAGATTCAATTTGAAAACTTGTCTCTAATCCCATTATTTATTTATTTATTTATTTCACCATATTCATGTTTACACCATCAGCAGTTCATGAGTCACCAAATCAAGGGTAGATCTATAAATAGTGTTCCACTTTCTTCTTACTATTTTAATAATTATATCATCAATCAATATTTAAAGTATTCAATACTCTCATCTATACTAATATTATAAAGCTGAAGCGTTTGTTTGTTTGTTTGAACGCGCTAATCTCAGGAACGACTGGTTCAAATTGTAAATTATTTTTGTGTTGGATTGTCCATTTATTGGGGAAGGCTTTAGGCTATAAAACAGCACTCTGCGACCAATAGGAGCGAAGTATCGATAAAAAATGTTTTGAAAACAGGGGAAAATGATTACATCTATACTTCTATACTAATAAAAAACTAGTAATCGTAATAACAGAAATTGCCGCGGACGAAGTTGCGAGCAACAGCTAGTTCTCAATAAAACAAACTCATTACCTGCTAACAAGCCATGGAATGAAGCATACTGAGAGAGAGAGAGCATACAGAAATCTGATAGAATAAAATCAACCACTATCGAAAGTTGACAAATGTAATCTTCTGAATTTTTTAATAATGTCGTTATTATTAAAAATTTAAGAACATTCAAATGGCGTTGGGCCGGCTAATAAGAGGGAATGAAAAGTGTTGCAAAATAGGGTAGTAATACACACGGAAGGGTAAAAGAAATAGAGGAAGGCCACTGCTTAGATAGGACGACATAAGCCAGCTGGGAGGTAAGACTTGGACCAGAGTCGCACATGACAGAAAGAAGTGGAAGAGATTAAACGGGTCCCGATAAATATTCTGTGATGATTTGTACTATCAACCTATACAGCCTTCTGAAAGATACAGCAGGGCTTAGCGAAATGGTCCTTTTGGCGCAGGACACTTAAAATCATGATTTTTATAAGATTTCTCATTTCTTTTAACCTTTTGCACGCCAACGCTTCTTTACGTTAATTCACGCCCGAGGCCAGGCTAGTACAAATTGTAGTAACTTTAGTTGACAATGGAGTCTCAGTCACGCGACCGTTTTGCAACTAAAGTGGTTAATAAAAAAAATACGTTTATTTCAGGTTACAGAACCCATATAAGCACAAACAAATTAATAAATGTAAGTTATATATACACAAAATACAATAAAATAAAATACTTATAATGGCGACCAATAGGTTAAATAATTATCTGATCAAAACAGGATATGACTAATGCCACCAACTTAGTATAATATTAAGTAAAGTACTATTTCCATAACTGTAAATAGAATAAGCATACAACACAAGGCCGTCTAGCTTTTACGGCAAATGACGTCATTATGAAGTCATGACATTATCATTTTCATAAGTGAATGCAATATCACAGAATGTCGATGGCAGTCACATTCTTAGCTTATTCAAATTAACTAATAATGTGTATAAAATAATAATAATACAGAGGAGTATCTCTTATTGTACCCTTAAAAATAAATCAGCTGATGCATTCACTTGTTTTAGGTATAAGTATTGGCGTGTCTGCACATCTATACTCGTAACCCGCTTCTATAATCCAAAATTTTTTAATCCCTATCATCCTATTTTTTATAGTTATGTTCCACAGAGAAATTCTCTGATCAAAATTTCTCATTGATGAGAAAGCTTGCACTTGAGAGAAATTCTCACTTTTATCAATGCCACTCGTGTCACTGGGCTCATAAGTGCTATTTTTGCAATTTTGCCATTCGTAATTGAGCGATTTTCCATACAAAAATCGCTCGAAGACGAGTGGTCCTACTATCAAAAATAGTACCCCATATCTCATTTACAGAGAGCAGACGTTCCGCCATCTCAATGTTGGATGGCACATTTTTATAAGTGGTGATTTTGTACTGTCGTTATTTTACGAAGGTTCATCAAACTTGGTATCTTAATTGCTATTAAGCATGTGCGGCTGCCCTATAAATAGTCCATTGTATTATGTTGCATTTGTATTCATTGAGCAATAAATCATATTTCATTGCAATTATTTATCAGCTTAAAAGAAGTCATTTACAACTAAATAAGGGGGTTTGTTATGTATAAATGGATAGGACGACTTATTTCATCATCATTTCAGCCGTAAGAAGTCCATTGCTGGAAATTGGGATACTTTTTTTTATGGTATAGGACGGCAAACGAGCGAGCGAGTCACCTGATGGTAAGCGACCACCGCTGCCCATGGACAACTGCAACACCAGGGTGTAACAGGAGCGTTGCCGGCCTTTCAAGGAGTTGGGGAAAGGACATAGGGAGAGGAAATGGGGGAAGGATGGGCCTCCGGCTCTCTCACTCACCGAACGAAGCATAGAAGCGGTAAAGCTTCTACTACAAACGTCGATTTTGTGTGAGAGTGTGGTACTTCCCCGGACGAACCGGCCCATTCATGCTACTAGCAAAAATGAATTTTGCCGGTAGCGTGGCTCTACCACAGCTAAGCACAGATACTACTCACTCTGATTAATGAATGTTTAAAATCAAGGAGCAGCTCGAGAGGCCGGGCGCACTTGCAACCGCCGGCCAAGTAATTTTTTTTAAGAGTCTTTTGCAAAGACAATATAACGGCTCTGCCCGCATGTACCCACTAAAAGTTCATGGATTGATGTCAAATCTACTTGACCTCGGCTCTTTATTAGTCCACACGTAACTGAATAGTTAAGCTATTGGTATCAACAACTTCCTTATATTCCAGATAATTTTATGTGATCTGATATTGCCAGGAAACTCTGCTGATAGGTGACATAGTGTGAAAAGAGCGTTTCTTTCAACACAGTGATATCGACTTTACACACATTGACTGTTTTGGCACGAAATAATGGGTTGATTTTGCCGTCTCAATTTCACACACTAGACAATCTTAATAGTGTACAGGTTGCCTATCGATGTTTTGATGCACCTGAAGCAGACTATGTACTGTACTATCTGCTTAACTAACTCTGAGGATCGATCTGGGCACGGTTTGAACCTGGGACCTTTTGCTTATTGTAAAATGCTAGGTAATACTCATTAAAGGTACTTACTACACCGCTACACTATGCACTACGTCCGCCTGCTATGGCCGCTGACAGGTGACTGACCCCCACACTCTGTACACTACATCCCTGCTTCATTTTATAAGACAAACATCCTTTCCTAAACAGATATCTATTCAATTTTAATCACTTTAATCAGTTCATATATAATAACTTCTCTGCAATTCACGAAACCTTCCTTGGCAAACTTATCCTCTCCTTCAGCCAAACTAGCACCTACATTTCCGGCACTTGGCTTAATAACTATCCATTCTCCATTTTCTGCTTTTTTTAAAGATGAACAACATCTTTGCGACAATCTTTTCCTGTCGAGTCATTTCTGACCCTAATGTCACCGCCATAAATATCTTGTCACTGTATGAGCTTTTAGGTTAAAATAAGAGCCAGTTAAGAGACACTTAACCCACTGTCCTTTATTATTGTTATATGTTTTTTATAAACTTTTTCTCCAATCTCTATCATCTGCTCTTCTTTTCTTTTCTTTATATTCTTTCCCTTTCTCCTTCTTTTACTTATCCTTGTCCGTTACTTCTGAGTCTTTCAATCTATAAACTAAATCACCTAAAGCTGGTATCTTATCTCTAACTGTCACCTAAAGAACAGTTCAGCAGGATTCTTTCCTTTAGTAGTATGTCGCGTGCTTTTGCAATCATGTATTCCAATATCTACTCCTTCCATTTTTTTTCTAACTGACTGATTCCGAGTCTTTCAAGCACATCTCTGCCTTGCTGAACTTCACCCTTTATTTGTAGCCAATAGGGAATTGTATTGAAGGTAACACAAAATGTCGCTGGCATTTGGTTACCGGTATCTCAAGTCAGTTTAGCTGGACATCCAAGGCGTGAAAATATCTCCTTTAAGACTCTGATGTATCTGTGGCCGTGATACTCCTCATTATTTATTTTTTTAGCTGTAATATTCAGCAAGTACAAGTTACAGTGACGTGTTTTATTATAGTTCGTCATTCATATTAACACTTACACACAAAAACATAACGGCAGTAATCTGTTTTCAATATCGCTCACTGACTGTAGTCAAACAAAGTCCGTGATAAACGAACACTAATTTAAACTAAATCATCGCCTTTATAATACGGTTCCATCGCATTCGTTACATTATTTTCACACCCACCGTTTCGAAAACTTTGCAGTTTAAGTTAACAATCCATCCAGTTCATTGTGTTATAAGAACTGTGTTACTGTGTAACAAAACTACCGCCCACAATATTTATTGATAACGTTCGGGATGCACGCAGTATTAGCTCACGGTGTTTGAAGGTCCCACAGTCTTGTGATGAGCTTGAGACCTTATTAAATTGATGACATTATCCTAAGCTGGTGGCAACTAACAACCATCTTCTCTATTCAAATTGGGATGTTTTAATTTCCATAGCACCACGAAGCATTGTAATAATAATAATAATAACTCATTTATTTCAGGCAATAGTATTGTACTTACAATTATGTACAATACCAGAGGCCCATATTATAAATACCTTACAGACTAACATACATAAATTTCATAAAATAAATACCTTATAACTAACAAAATATATATCCTATCCTATATCACACGTAGAGCCGGCGACGTGTGACTCGCGGTGACGTCAGGCAGCCGACCTCGGAACCTCCGAAACACGACTCCCTGCGGCCAAAAGTCCTCCTTCATGAAGGTTGGCAGATGATGCGTCGGCACTCTCACCACATAAGAATTGAAATTCGCTTTGTGGCGAGACTGCAGACGTTCAACCCTCAAGGTGAAGGTGGACTTCTTTCGGACGTAGTCCACGACCTCCTCTACCCTCGTGGACCAGTGCAGCCGGGACACGTACAGCTGCGTCGATGGTACGGCAGGACGCAGCGGAGAATCCGGTCCGGTCAGCGCGGTTCCGCAGTGGTTGCGGCTCGTAGGCTTCCTCTTCCTCCTTTCCACCTTAATGAAGCCCTCTTCGTCGCGCTGGTTCCTCTCGGGACCCGGTGGTGGCAACGACTTGGTGGGAGCTGGCTTACGCCGTCTCCCTGTTTTCCCCTGTGCCGAAGGCCGCTTCGTGGTCTCGGCGGGGGTGGCGGCGGGCGCGGGCGCAGTGGCGGCTGCGGCATAGGCACGTGGCGACGGCGCACCCGGACTCGACGTCACCGGGGCGGGTGCGGGGGAGCGGGCGGCGGGCTGTGTAGCGCGCACAACAACAGGCGGCGACGGCAAACTGCTGATGGAGACATTTTGCGCGCCGCCTCGTCGCGTGTTTATGTTAGCGGTCTCAGGTGACCTACTTACCGAATCACCACTTTTTAAAGTTAATAATTCGGTACGTAACTCACCGATATTGGATTCAGAGACCCCTAACCTAATCTGTACTTCAGCCAGGCTAGCTTTCAGGGCGGTGATGTCCTTCAGCAACCTGGTGACGTCGACGTGGTCAAATGTGACGGGAGGCAGCTTGTCCAGCCGCTTCGCCACGAATGTGGGCACGTCGTCCGGGTCAGTCACCTTCAGCAGGTTGATGACATCCTGCAGACTCCTCTCAATTGTAATGTATCTGTTTTCTCTTGCAAGACTTATTAGGGTCTGGGTTCATCCAGAGCATGTTCACAAACTGCAGATTCGGTCCAACGTCCATTCCTCATGTCAGCAATATGCTCCTTAATACGAGCACCAATGCTTCTCTTTCTTTGATCAATGTACGATAAACCACACTCACAGTAAATTTTATATACTCCTGCATCTTGCAATAAGATAATTGATTTTACAGGTCCCAAAAGTTGGTTTATTTTCTTGTGCGGCTTGCAACAGGTCTTGACCAAAGCTCGCTTTAGAATATTACCTATTTTGTCCATGACTCCCTATATAATATATGGTAAATGGCAGGAAGAAAATTACTAAATGCTTCAATGCAGGCACCATTGCTATTACACATTGCTTATTTGCATGAGCACGACTCCTTGTCTAACCGAAGAAGCATCAGCTACCATTTGATTTCAGTCAGCAGGGTTAAAATCGCCTAATGTTCGGACATTAGAAAGTTTCTCCTTGAGTCTTTCAGATGCCTCATCTTAGGTTTTGGTCCAATATTTTTTTAATATTTACCTTCTTACTAAATTTCAATCGTACTAGCTCCCGAAGCTCCGTTACTGATTCCAAGCTTGGAATCCATTTCCAAAGATAATTAATACTAAGCCAAGGAAACTGTTTTTTTTTTTTTGCGGTGGAAGACTTTTGTTTTGTTTGTGTTAATTGTATGCATTTATCCGATCTCATCGCACCCTAATAACAGCCCTTGAGGCACTCCGCACATGACGCAGTAAACATAACCGTTTTGTAACGGTGTAAGTCCCCACTTGTACTAAAGGTCACAATGTATCTGCTGTTCTCGCTGATCTCTAACTGGTGGAAAGCCTTTTCAGCCTTTTCTTAAACAGAAAAAAAATACTTAGCCTGCTACAATTGGACAGCAATTCATACATAATTGGAAGTAGATAATTTCCGCATATAATAGCTTCATTTGCAAGGCAAATTCGGATCCCGCCACTCTCCATTAGTATTGGGACTATTACGGATACCTACGACGAAGGCCTATTGACTTTCAAACGGAAGACAGTACACCAAGTCGGAGTCCTTCCAGTTTCCATACCATATGCCTACATTTGTCTTGTCAGCTTCTTCATCCCTTCTTAATTAAATTCCTCTTCTTTGCGCACTTGCTCCACAGCAATCTTTGCAGTGTCCAGTCATGGCACACTTCAAGCAACTGGGCATTCACTATCAATGATAAGTGTTTGTTACTACCGCATCGAAAGCAGGCCCTTGTATGACCTCGGCCAGCGGGATGCCTCCCGCTGTCTATCCAATTATTCTGAGGCCTCTCAGCATCGCATTCTTCACGTGCTCTTACCTGTCCCAATGTGTTGTGTTGTCTACTAACAGCTTTAAGTGTGACAGCAGTGGCTATTATCTGCGAAGTGCCATGCTATCACCCCCCGCAACAGTTTTCCTCCTTCCTTCGAACCACGGTCCCTTTTCATAATTTGGCCAATCAATTCTTTTTCTTAGCCGCGAACTGGCATCTTTCAGTCTGGTTACAAAGTCTCAACAGAAACGCTTAAAACCCCTCTCCTTCTTTTTACTTCATCAATCAAAAGAGGTAATTTCTCACAACACTTATCCTGGTATAATATATACTTTGTGCAGGGAAAGTCCACCAACAAGTTTCAAAGTTAATAAATATTTTAAAACTTTCGCGCTGCATATTTACTAAATGCATTAACGGGAATTAGCGCGAACATACCGTTTTCCTCCAGACTTTTTGACCAGGTTGCACAGGCCGTGGTCACTGGATGACTGATGAATGTTTCAAAGTTACTCGTTTCTTCGCTCCCGATGTATTGTTGTTGAGGCAAAGAAGTACATTTCCAAAGCTCTTATCCATTTATCCCACCTAGCCCCTACAGAGACGGTAACCATCGGTGTCAAAATGATCAAGAATATTGACTTCTTAAACTGGCTATCATATTGCCCCAATTACACAGGCGTTCCTATTGCTTAGTCACATGGACGGTCATTTTGTCCAACCACATAGGCTATTTTTCCAAGATATATGGACTATCATATTGTCCAAGTCACAGGCTATCGTATTGCCTAGTCACATGGACTGTCACATTGTCCAATCACACAGGCTATCATATTGCCAAGACACATGGACTATCATATTGTCCAAACACGCAGACTATCATATTGCCTAGTCACATGGACTGTCGTATTGTCCAATCACACAGGCTCTCATATTGCCAAGATACATGGACTATCATATTGTCCAAACACACAGGCTATCGTATTGCCTACTTACACAGACTATGTTGTTTACAAGTCACACAGTCCGCCCTCTCTGTCTATTCATATCGTGCATTCGTTTAGGCTGTCATATTGCCTACTTATAAATGAGCTATCACCTTACATTGTCATTACAGACCTGTTGAAATAACTGAGTAAACTTCCATGCACAGTGTTCGTACAACACCGCCATAGTTTTTTATTACACCAAACATTTGCTTATCAGATAAGTATTTCGTTTGTAATTCACGTTGCAGTAGATACTTATGTTTAAAACAGCACTTATTGAAATAAAACAAGTACGCTGCTAAAAAATAACATTACGTTTGTAATGGTTTAGTACTTAAAGTGTATAACAAATTACAATAAGTAATAAGTTCGGTGGTTGCGAATTTATCTACATAATTTCACTTGAAATCAGCTTGAAATCCATCTCGTCCCAACATAAGCTGAAGCTGTCGGTGCGCTTTCCTTATCTCAACACCCACAATGAGTCAATTATAGTAGGCACCCATCAAACGCGTTGCGCTAGCGCGTACGGTAGTTACCAGCTATTAAAACTACCTTTGTTTAAATCTTGCATTGGCCTAAAGACAGAATAACACCGTATTAGCCTTTTCTAGTCTACACATGGCCGCGTGAACAACGAAAGATCTTTTAGCTCACATAATAATATGTACATTACGCCATTACATACCCTCTTTTTTTTTCTTTAAGAAACACTATGAACTTACGTTTTCCTCGTTCGCCACTTGTAAAATGCTAGGTAATACTCATTAAAGGTACTTACTACACCGCTACACTATGCACTACGTCCGCCTGCTATGGCCGCTGACAGGTGACTGACCCCCACCCCGCACACTCTGTACACTACACTTATGAGTCGAGCTCTCAGACTGAGCCACTATCGCTTCTAGATAATTATAGGGTTGGTTTCGTAAAGAATTAAAATAAAAAGTGTTGCACTCGGGGAGTGTGTCATGAGGTCACGCCCGTCTTACGAATTTCCGATCAGTGTCACGTGTCCTGACGCGAGTTTTTTTTTTTTACCTGTCTCAAAAAGTGCACAACGCCTGAAAAATAAGTATGTATCCTATTCCTAACTAATTATTATAAATGCAAAAGTGAGTTTGTTTGTTACGCATTCACGTCCTATCTATAATTTATAGTGAAATCGTCCCAACCGATCGTCATGAAATTTTGCATACCCGTTGTCTGGGGTACGGAGGAGTGCACATTTTATCACGGGAAAAGTGACTGTTCCCGGGAGATCGATATTATGCGGGCGGAGCCGCGGGTGAAAGCTAGTCTACTATAAAAATAGGAACGATGTTACTCTAAAAACTACAACGGCAAGGAACGGACGATTTTTATTTGCACAACTCATAATTTACGACGATGGCCACGCCTCTACTTCGTTTTGTAATAAAAGAATAATGAAATGAGCATCGAACACGCACCGCAAACGGGTCACGCTTCCCTTGAGAGTGCCCCAGGACCCAGTTACAAAAGTTTTAAAACTCCAGTAGTAGGATATCAAAAATAATAACAAGTAACATAGTAAGTTGAAAGTAATTTATTTCAAATCGTTATGAATATGTGAAAAGATAGCCCTTTAGGCACGTATAGGGACCAATACTGAACTGAGTTTCTTTCAGCGTATTCTTCGGCGTGGTCGTTCATAGATTAAGCAAATATTAACAAATAAAAATATGACGTTCAAAAAGAGATATGATATGAATTTGAATAAAATTTAATTTCATTCAACCAGGTATTTAAAAAGAAATGACGTTGTAAACCGAAGTCATTTCATTTTAAAACTGGCCGCTTTAATTGAATCTGAAATAATAAAACAATAATTGCAAGATATCTACACATGTTCTCAGGTTACTAAACGTCTTTTATTTGTATTTATTGTCACTACGACCCACGGAGTAAGCTACGACCCTTACCGCGATTAATTTTATTCTGTGACGATGGCAGCTGCTATATTGCTAAAATATCAGACAATTCTGTAAACGTGAAAGAAATGTAGCACGTTATATTCTTTTTTAATTTACATTTGACGTAAAACGGCAAACGTAACGGAAGAAGTAGAAAAATTAGATTAGGGTCTTACTCGCGTACATCACAAGTTAAATCTCTCGGGGAAAGAAAGCCCTCATTGCACATGCAGGCACAGGGCTTTGGAGTTATAGTTTATTTATATTATAAAACAGTTATTTTAGAACATGAGTTTATACTTTTCAATAAATGTGTTATTATCCTTTATCTATGACGTTTCATACAACTGGAGTAACACTGCAACTATTCACTGAGAGCGTTAGGTACGTGCCTTATCTACTAGAACTTACAATAATAAAAAGCAATTTTATAATTTAAATTATTCAGATATCTATTTTTGCACTTTATTTATTTAGTTATCTAACAGTGGACCTACTGCCATCTAACAATTACTTTTGGAACTAAACTTGCCACAGCCTTTGTCGGAGCGCTTGCCGCTGGGTGAGATTTATTTCCTGTACAACTATAATATCTATGTCCATAACTCTCTTCCATGTTGGTCTGGGAAAAAAGAAAAATGTACGATGTGCCAGCTGCTTCTCTTCCCGCGCAGATCGTAAAAGCCGATCGTGGGATTGGGCTAAAATCTGCGAGATAATAGCAATAGGCGATGCGGCTAGCAACACATCTGTTTTGATTCCGTTTTCCATCTACATGCTAAATGTGGCCATAAGTTCTTATTGACCTAGGCTCTGTCTACCTCGCAAGGGAAAAAGACGTGATACTATGTATGTATGTCCATAACATATCAATAGTGATTTGGAACAATGTGTTCGGTCACCAGTCTGTATGACGCCCTCTCTTGGGTAGCTCCAAAGCTTTTAACTCCTATGAAAATAGGTTAGCTAGGAATCGAACCCAGAGCCCGTTTGTTAGCGTAGTTAGCCTATTGATCTCTTCGCCACAGAGGTCGACAATCAATCAATATTAGTTAGTTCAATATGATCATCGAAGACACCTCTAATGACTTATTATTTATTCCCTTCCAGAGAATGGAGTAACAGAGCCATGCCATGCTCAGTTAGAGTTCCGAGTGTATCTGGTGTCGGCTGCCACAGGTTCGCACACCAGAGAAGCCAGGGCGTTGAGGTTTTGGTTCAAGCCGCAGATGCCGCCGAGCGAACGACCGCACGAGGCGCAAACGTTCTTCCGGGAACTTGTCAGTCCTCAAGACTTTCCAAAAGGTTTGTTGAATTACCATAATATAAGTACCTAAGTATAGTCAAAGTCAATATTGTGACGTTGAGGCGATGCAAGGAAACAAACAGATAGTCGAATATAATTTATAGGCAATTAGCACTAAAACCCTAAGGGTCACAGATCCCAGGGTTCGAGGGTTAGCACTCGTGGTCCGATGAGCAGCGTAGACAGAGTACTTAGCTTCGACAGCTGCCCAGGCGGAAGAGAACTCGTCGCCCGCCGCTACAGGTTATAAATGGGTCGCGGGGGAAGAGACAGGATTGCGGGACGCAGTGAAGCGTCACGTCACAATATATGTAACTAGCTTTCGCCCGCGGCTCCGCCCGCGTCAATCTCGATCCCTCGGGAATAGTACTTTTTCCCGGGATAAAAGGTGGCCTATGTCCTACTCCGTACTCCAGAACTTGTATGCAAAATTTCATGATAATCGGTTCAGTAGTTACCATAGAGATAATATAATCCTGACGGATAGAGATTCAAACGGATGCTGTCAAACGAGACCGATTTTGAAATGCAGTTGTGGGTGTGATTTTGCATATGTATTCAGTAGTGTTTGGCTAAAATGTACCTGGTGTATGTCAATGTATCGATAGTCAAATCATTATACTTCCCATTGAGAAAAGAAGCAAAATTATACAGTTTTACAGGGATATATACATTTTCCGAAGAGAAACTTCACAAAGAGTAAAAGGCAATGAACTTCTATAAATAATTTATTTACATTGAAACACAGCAAATAAAACATAGATACCTTTTTCATTTCTTTATTGACACATAAATAATAGTTTAAATATTATTCATACAAAAAACCGACTTCAATCAAACTACAGAACTTATTTTGATAAAATTTAAATGGAAAAAACTTGAAAGCATACCGTTTTATATAAAAAAAGATTTATGCGGTTATGAGGACACAAACAGTCATGCGATTAGAAAAGGCATACGGCCGAATTTGTAGTCGTATGTATTCGTGGTATTCGTCCTTTTTTGAAGTCGGGTAACAAATCAGCCCATTTTTGAATGGTCAGCTAATAATATATAATAATAGATAAAAAGATAACAATTTAACCAGACAATCAATAGATTTAGCAATGTATTTTAACTAGTATTGCTCCTATAGAGAAAATTTGTCATGTGATGACCCCACCGAGGATATATAATACGTACATTTTCACTATGCATATCAAAATATTTTACGAAAAATAAACCATAAGTATACAAACATATTTCACACCTGATATACAGGCTCAGGCTACTCTAAACATAATTTGTTTAGTTAGTCGTACCTTAATAAACTCTATGATGTTTATTAAAGATTCGCTGTATGATTTTTTTATGTCCATGTGAATAGTTTCAGTGTCTGCAAGAATAAGAAACATGCATAACAAATAGATTCTAAAAAAATACGGCGACGTAAGCATCTACCTGAAAATACTTCTGAGCACAATTTTGTTAGATATCGTTACGTGAAGTGGACGGACGGCCTATGGAATAGGAAGGTTCTCGAATGGCAACCATGTACCAGCAAGCGCAGCGTTGGACACCCACAGACCAGGTGGTCTGACGACCTGAGTTGACCTTTCCAATTATAGTACTGGAAATCCTTGGAGAAGGCCTATGTCCAGCAAAGGACTTTTTGTGGCTGAGGTGATGATGATGATGATGACGTTAATTTTGGAATAACTTCAATGGGCAAGTTAAAAATTAAAAGAAATAATACAACCATGACACTTGTTATTCATAGCAATTTACAACAATGCAATATTTAACAAATTGGTCATCGTACTCAAAGTATGCTAACGATGCTCTACTAGCTCTGCTCTTATTAAAAACTGTAATGCAATAAATAAAACACAAACAATATGTTACTTTGGGCTATGGAGCGTACAAATGTATAGATACATCCGTACTATTACATTTTTATTCCCTCGCGAGGTAGACAGGTCTAACCCAAAAGCCACGTTCAGCACGGAATCAAAATATTGATGGGTTGCTAGCTGTATCTCCTACTAATATAATTTATCAGATTTTTGCCCATTTCCTAGATCGGCTTTTACAAGATTTTTTTGGAAGAGAAGCAGTCGGTTCATTCTACGTTTTCTTCTTTTCTGTCTGAACAGTATGGAAGAGTGAAATAGCATACCATACATATAAGTACGTGAAAGTTACAATAAACCTGCTCCGGACGCAGTCGGGTAAAATATCAAGTAACAATATTTCAGTGAGTGCAATCGAAACTATTGTCGATGTCGATAAAATATGAATAACTTCAAGCACTAGTGTAAACGTGTGCGAACTTTCTTTACATAATATTTTCGCTAATTCTCGTTTATGTTAAAATGTTTTCATTTTCCTATCAATTATGAAGCATACTTAACAATACTATCCTAGTAGAAATCAAAACTGTTCGAGTTTTTTACCGAAATTATACTGGTGACAAAAATGTATACTTACTGATGAAATGTATATTTGCTATGATTATTCCTACGGGTTGTAGTGCACTCGACAACCGCACAAGACACCATGTTGGTATTTACCTAATTTTATTGTGTAAGTTAAAAGATTATTTATATTTTAGGTAAAATAATTTCCTTTTCAAATTCAGCGGGCCTTGTTGTGCCCAGGTAATGTCAAATGTCATTAAAAATGGGCCTGCTGTCAGCAGTCATCTCTCTTTCTAAAGCACAGTGAAGCCGTATAATGACGTACTACTCATTTTCATTTTGAAAGTCTAAGGTATGTCTATGGTAGTTACGGCGTGAAAGCGTAACAAACAAATAAACAAACTCACTTTTGTATTTATAATATTAGTAAGGATACTCACGTATAGACTGCCGACCATTCAAAAATATTGATCCTACTTAAGGCCGGTACACAGCAGGCTGTGGAAGTTAGTTCCGCTAACTGCCACTATGGGCGGCGGAGAGGGCGCTACAGTGCAATAGTTACAGACTTTTCCACCCGTCACTAGATGGCGTTAGCCTAAACGTGGTAAAACCAAGTCATACTAAAAGATATTGTTTTAATATAAGCCTAAAATATATTTCTCATTTGAAATAAGATATTTCTCGTGAATACAGATTTTATTTTCTCAAAATATGGTGGATTCATAGTTGTGGATTGATCTATGGCTCCATCTATGTAATGAGTCTGATAAAAATCGTATGCAATATGCGTTGGGACATGTGGTCCTAACGCATATTGCATATTAACAGACATACGGACAACAATGTGATCCTATATGGGTTACGATTTTTCCTTTTGAGGTATGGAACCCTAAAAAACTCAGATTGTAGTTATATCACATGAGAAAACTTTTATGACGAATACTTCCAGTCCTGTAATTGAGTCGCAGCGCACTTAATTAATAATGTGTCTTGTCATTCAAGTACTTTAACAATGGGTCGCGGCGACAAGCATATTTGCGTTAATTCACAAGCCTTGGCATGAACAATTTGAATGGCAAAAAACTGAGTCGCTTGAATGGTGGAGAATGGGAGATTATAATGGATATTTTTTTATTTTTTTATTTAATTCTTTGCACATACAATCAATGTTTAATGTACAAAAGGTAATACCTTAATGCTAAGCATTGTCTACCAGTTTTACCTTTGGGATTTGGTGAAAAGCTGATAGAAGGGGTGCAAGATTTAAGTGAGAAACTCGACAAACATTTATGTAGGTAAAATCAATTAAATAGTAAAATTGATTGAGATATTGTACGCTTATAAAGGGAAAATATTTCTCTAAGTACAACTTGCAAGTATTATAATAATAAAACAAATAAACTCTCGCTGGATGGCTGGATCAAAGGCCAGATACAGAAAGCAGCACTCCTGGACACGTCACGCATAGTCAGGAGGTTTTGTTTCTCTTAGCTTGAGCCTTGCCCCGCTGCTGGCGGCGAGCTAGGTTTAGGTTTTTATAATGTTTGTATGTTTTGTATTATATTTTACTTTTTTTATAAATATTGTAAAAACCTAGACTTAAGATTAAAATTATATAAAGAGAAAAAGAAATAATAAAGAAATAAATATATACGGACATATCACACAGATTGAGGTAGCCCCAAAGTAAGTTCGAGACTTGTGTTATGGGATAATAACTCATCGATACTATATTTTATAACATATACATATATAGATAAACATCCAAGAGCCAGGCCAATCTGAAAAAGATAATTTTCCGACCGTTTATTCAGAACATAACATAGGCCTTTGCAGGCTCTTTTTCACGTTAAATCACTGGATCTAATGTTCAAAAGCTACAGACTGCCAGCGTTTGGAAACTGACCACTGAAAAGAAGAAACGCCGAAAGAAACTATTTTCAACAGTATTGGACGCCTTCTCGCCTGAAGGGTTTTTAAACCCTTTTTTTCCTTTTATTTGTGTAATTATCAGTTTAGTGCTTGAAACGTTAACAAACAAATAAATAAATTTGAGGTCAAACGCACTCAAATTTACGATTAAAAAAAAAACAGATATGCAAATCCACTAGCATATTTATAATATTAAGACTTTATGCTAAAACCAATTGTACATGTTTCAGATTATGTGGGCTTCATAAAAAAGATAATAAAACTAATGCAGCACAAGTACAACCAATTGAAACTGCTGGAAATAGAACTAAGACAAGAAGGGCGCGGGTCGCCGCCTCCAGGTTTGTACTTTAATTATACTAACACTAGCCGCCAACCCCGGATGCGCCTGGGTATGCATTATGAGTTAAATAATATTAAAACGTACGCGAGATAAATTCATTATTTAATCACGTTTTTACTCGTCGGGTTCGCCGACTAGTTTCGATCTATTATGAAGATCATCATCGGGGCGAGGGTTAAGGGTGGCGACACAATGGTGTCCCTTCCTTCAAAGGACTGAGGGCCGCCTCACACGTCGTCCGCCCACGCTGCTGCGCCACTCGATTCAATGTCTGTCGGTAGACCAAAACTAGTCGGCGCTTCCAACTAGTAAAACGTGACTAAATAATTATGAACATCCGAGAAATATGATATTCTTGTTAGTGAAACTCGCATCAAAATCGCTCTAGTAATTTCTAAGATTAGCCTATACAGACAGATTTACGCATCGGGGGACTTAAGTTTATACTATAAATTGAAAGTTACAATTAATTTATAGTTACACTAGCCAATTACCCCAGATGCGCCCGACTGTGCATTATAAACATAAACCTTCCCAGAAATGTGCTTACATTTTAGTGAAAACCGTATCAAAATCGCCCTGGTAGTTTTCAAGATTAGCCTATACACACAGACAGATTAACGCATCGGGGGACTGAATGTGATAGTGTAATGATTGTAAAAAATCCCAAATTTTGTTCCCTTATGTATTATATAGAAAATTTTGAATTCAATAACGGTCGACTGATAATGAATGGATGGGAATCCAAAATATCAATTTCTAATCAATCATACTTCGATGTAGTTTTTTTTTATTGACGGACAAAATCACACAGATTGAGCTAGCCCCAAAGTAAGTTCTAAACTTGTGTTATGGGATACTAACTCAACGATACTATATTTTATAATAAATACATATATAGATACACATCCAAGAACCAGGCCAATCTGAAAAGATCATTTTCCATCTTGACCTGGCCGGGGATCGAACCCTCTCGTGTCGCAGGCTGGCGGGCGTGTTGACCGCTGCGCCACGGAGCTAGCTAGTAGTTAAGATATTACAGTGAATAACAAATCTCTTTTCTGTATTGCTTAATTTGTTTGTTACATATCTTTCATTTATCATAGAAATACTTACATAAAATTTTATTGCTTCTTAGCTTATTGTTTAAAAAACGAATAATCTATGTACTTATATGTATGTGTATTTTAGATTTGTCAAAAATTGTATAAAATAATTTCTATTTCATTGTACAGAAACAAATGGTGTAATTACGAGTAAGGCCATAATATACAACTATTGTAATGGGTGTATGTATTATTATTTGGTAGTATGCATGAGTTTGTACTCTACTCTATACACACACTCAAAGGCACAAGATACCTGCAAATACATCGCTCTATATGTACTGCGTTTTAGGAATGCACACATAGAACTATGCCTCACATGCTCACCTAGGCCCAATGTAGACGACGAACAGTGGTAAAAGTCCGCGGCGCGCTCTTTTATTTTAGTACTAGCTGTTGCCAGCGACTTCGTTCGCGGCAATTTCTGTTAATTAATTAATAATTTTCCCCCGCTTTCAAAACATTTTTGATTGATGCTTCGCTCCTATTGGTCGCAGCGTGATGTTTTATAGCCTTAAGCCTTCCTCAATTAATGGACTATCCAACACAAAACGAATTTTTCAATTTGAACCAGTAGTTCCTGAGATTAGCGCGTTCAAACAAACAAACACTTCAAACAAAAAAACTCTTCAGCTTTATAATATTAGTATATGTAGATTAGAATAAAGTTGCACTTTGTCTGCGCAATATTTATGTGGCTTGGATTTACGCATACAAAGTGCAACCTTATGCTAATACAAATAAGAGCGGGCCTCGGACTTTTTGTCCGCCACTGTCCGTCGTCTGCGTTGGGCCATAAGAGCATTAACATCGCGCATTTCATACAAAATGCGGCGACACTTGCCGCTGCCGCCAAACTTCACTTCACCAATTAAAAGTTCAATTTAAAACGTTTACTTAATATAGGTTTATTAGAACATTTAATGCATATACGTGGGGCGCACTATAAGTTTCCGGAATGAATATAAAAAATACTATTAAAGGTACAAAATTAATTTATTGTTTTTCAAAATAATCTCCCTTGGCGTCTATGCACTTTTTCATTCGATGAGACCAGTTTTGAAAACTTTTGTGCCACTCCTCTGTGGTGACCTCTGAAACGTGTTTTTCATACTCCTCGACAGCCTCTTCTGGTGATGAAAATCGTTGACCGCGTAATTGGTTCTTAATTTTTGGGAACAGAAAAAAGTCACAAGGTGCCAGGTCGGGACTGTATGCAGGATGACTCATGAGTTCTACATTTTTCGCCTTCAAAAAGTCGTTTGTCTGTCTGGCCGTGTGAGAACTAGCATTGTCGTGGTGCAGGATGATACGGCGTTTACGGTTATTTTTACGGAGTTCGTCAATAACTTCCGGCAAGCAAATGGTCGTATACCAGTCACTATTCACTGTACGATGATTCTCTAAAGCAACAGTAGCCACGTGTCCAGTTTTATTAAAAAAAGAAGCAATCATCCGCTTAGATGCACTTTTCACGCGCGCCACTTTGGTTGATTCGGCTCATCTTGAAAGACCCATACGCTCGATTGCTGCTTTGTTTTGGGATCGTAGCAATAAATCCATGTTTCGTCACCTGTTACTATGTCCCACACCAAATTTGACGCACCTTCGTTGAATCTGGTAAGTATGGCTCTCCACCAAGTGACGCGGTCCGTTTTTTGAACCTCGGTCAAGTTGTGTGGGATCCACCGCGAGCACAGCTTTCTCACACCCAAATGTTTGTGTAGGATTAATGGTATTTGACTCATGCCTATTTCTAAGGATGCGCGAATTTCATGGTAGGTCACATGCTTGTCTGTTTCAATCATACGGCGCACAGCATCGATGTTTTTGTTGGTCACAGCGGTGGACGGCCGACCATCGCGAGATTCGTCACTGAGATTGATACGACCACGCTTGAATTCTGAAAACCAGCTATAAACAGTTGTCTTGCATGGTGCTTCATTGCCAAAAGCTGTTTCAAGCCGAGCGATGCTCTGTTGAGCTGTCAAATTACACTTAAAATCGTAGAAAATCATACTACGAAAATTTTCCCGAGTTAAATCCATGTTGATGCAGACACACAATTTTTTAAATGGCGCCACAAGGTGAAAACAAAAGACAGTCAAATGAAACAAACTGCATTCTACAGCCAAAGAGTTCTATTTTCAAATGTTGCAATAAATTTTTAAATATTGTTTATGTAAGTGGCCAGTTCCGGAAACTTACAGTGCGCCCTATGTATAAGTGGCTGGCAAATTATTGCCCGCGATAGGGATGACTGGAACAAAAAGGGGAGGCCTTTGCCTTTGCATATATGACTTCTCAACAAACGTTGACGTCAATAATTTACTTATCATTTCGAGTAGGTGTCACGGTCAATCGACCATGCACCCCCTAGTGTCAGAGTTCTTCGGAACCGCCTCTCGGCCTCTGACGTGATTCCTTTAACGACTACCAGATGGCAGCCGGGACCACCGGCATAACGTGCCTTCCGAAGCACGGAATCATCTTTATTATCAGACAATCGGTGATTCAAGCCTGCAATGTCCTAACCAAACTGGAAACAACTAAACAAAGTATGCTTCCGGTGGGAATCGAAACCACGACCCCCGGATCAACAGGCAAACGCCTTAACCACTGGACCACGGAGGCTTTACTTATGGCTAAGTTTAATGCCGCTTCCAAAGCTTACTACAGAAGAAACGGCAACATACCTTTACTGAAACGCAATTAGTATGGAGTGTCGTAGCGGCAGGCAGTGTCTCAACGAGTTAGGTCAATAGGTAGATTTTAAAACTATATCAGTCTTATTATAAAACGAAGACTAACTTTAGTACCTGGTTTAAACCATCATCCCTCCATAACAAATTGAGAATGACAGTTGACCAAACGTCAAAGTAATGACTGTCGATTTATTTTGGTCGGATAATGGTTTAAACCAGGTACTAAAGTTAGTCCGCGTTTTATAATAAGACGGTATGAGATTAGAACATTTCTTTTTAATTTTTTTTTTAAATACTGCATCAATTTTTACAACAAAACATATTTTACTCAATAAATGACTTCCTGGCGCTGGACTTTACTTTACTGTAATTATAAATGTTTTTACAATTGGAAAATGCACGTGTGTAAGAAATAAGTATAATAAGTAGTAGTAACAATTATAAAGAAAAAAAATTTGCAATAGGCTTGCTCTATTATTTATGTAACATCTGTTATTGACCCTATTTCAGCAAATAAAATAAACGATTTGTATTTGTTCTAATCCCATACCAAAGGTCAAAGGAACCATGACGCTTCTTTTTACCAACTTGTTTAAAAATCTCGCTACTGACGTAATTTCGGTGAGACCTTATTTAATACGTGCTAAAGGCTTAAACAGAAAATCTAATGGTATTATAATATCACAAATAATAACATGGGGCCATTCAAATATAACGTAAGTAGCGAATGGGGGTTGTGAGGTCTGGCTAGGCTTATTTTTGCTGCCATGGGGGCACGGTAATGGCGTCAGTAACATGTAACATATTGCAAAATAAACAATCATATTTTGTGAAAATGATATCAATGTTCACGAAGCTTAGAGGAAGGGTTCCCCCCTCCTCGGGCTTGTCTAACTTTTGCTGACAAGGCGTAGAGGGGGTAAAAATAGCTGTATATTGCTCATGTAATACTTGAACGGCCCCTATGTGGCAGATAAGTTTGTTCAAATAACGTTATGAAGCTTGTGTTTCTGTTTAGGTCTAGATGATGATATTATATTTATCTGTCATTACTGCAAACTTTTCTTTTGTTCTATTTTCCTTTCAAACTAACATTAAATGTAGGACTTAGTTGTAGCGTATCGTATCAGCACCCGTAGCATGGCGCCCGCGACGCCGTTTATATCGCGCGATAAACTATTCACATCTCGCTCTTTGTTATTACGGAAAACAAGATGGCGATAGTCGATAAACGTTGTCGCGCGTGCCATGCTACTGGGGCAGAAACTGACTCCTTCATTACCTACTCATATTGTTTTATCTGTGTATTTGAAGGAATATTCTGTGTAGTAATATTAATATACGAGTATTGTTTGTAAAACATAGTGTTTTGGGTGTTTTCGCATTACTAAACAATTTAAAGTCATAAAGTCTAAGTAACTATAGTTTTAGTAGTATTCATGTAGTTATATTCAACATCCTATCTTATTAGATACTTATGTAGAATAGAAAATCTATTTTATTGTTCTCATGGCTAGATCTCAACTCAAACATAGTTAATTTTATTTAGTAAAAGTAATTAGGTATTATTTTGTTACCAATACATATGTGTTCTCTTTCAAGATATCACAATATCGTAAAAAAAATAAAAAAAAAACTAATAACATCTCATGATTTGGGTTCACTACATGCATGCCGTTTTCATTCACAGAAACTGTAGTATTTCGTAAAAAGCATACTTTGATTAATGTATATATTTCAGCTTTCATGGAAGACAGTGTTGCCAACCAGACGCCAATCATATCGGAACAGAGAGTATTAGACATGATCGAAAATGCTTATCCCAATCCTTTAACTGTGGACGATTTTGTCACGTAAGTAATAATTCTAAACTTGTATACTTAAATTATAAAAACAATAATAATATTAAAATACTTCGACCAAACTATTATGAACATCAGTTCTTAAGTAATGTTAGGTATATAAGGTCTAAAATGAAATCCAATTGTATAAAAATAAAGGGATTTTCAACTAGAACTTAGTTTTACAATCAAAATAAATCAAAGTAGGTGTCGATCGTGGTGTCAGTGATTCAAATTTTTATTGTAATAATAAGAGTAAAATTTGGAAAATAAAAATGAAAAATTATATCGCAAAAATGTACGAGACAATCAAATTTTTTATCACTTTTTAGTCTGTTTTGACCCGACTGACCTAGCCAAAAGGAGGGTGTGAGGGAATGTTTTTCGCGCGTACCTATAGCCTAAACGGCTTGACCGACTGAAGTTTGGGGTATCATTGTAGATTTGCATACGCTATGTGATGTTTTACTGTCAAAAAGGTAGCCGGTTTTTTTATTTTTTGAAATAATTCAAATGTGTTAACAACGTCACGAATTCTGGCTGCTGAAAAATGATCGTATTCGGGCTTCTGAAAATTCAAGAAAGATTGTAGAAAGCCTTTACACTATGTGGAGGGGTGATAGGGCCGTTCTTTTTGCAGCCGAAAACTCAAAATTTGTGACGTCAGTATTGAATAAACCGGCCATTTTGCCAAAAAGTAAAAATCGATATCTCTAACCGTGGTCGTGGTGGACATTTGTCCGAACCTTGCTCTTTCTAGTACAATAAAAATTTTAAGCTTTCTAACTTAAATTCGTTGTTTTATTTTGATTTAATAATCAAGGTTCTTGTTGAAAATCCCTTTATATTAATACTAACTCGTGAATGTAAAACTCTTTATGATGGCGCATAAAGAACTGTAATTATGTTTATTATTCTTTTAGAGCTGGAAAATGGTCAAAAGCAGAGGTGAAGGATGCCTTAGAATCGTTAGAAGAGAAGGGATTAACACGTGCCATGTCCGACGGCCTGTTCATCCGTCAGCACAGTGTGGACACGCAGGTACGTAAGTAAGGCTAAAGTTTAGGTCTTAGGCTCTGTTTACCCGTTGAGGGGTAAGACGTAAACTGTATGTATGTATGAAAAATAGATATCACAACAGCGATATAGATATCCTCCTAATCACTGAGATCTTAGTGTCATCCTCAACTACTTGGCCAGCGGCTTGACCTCCAAGCGTCTTCAATTCGACCCAACCTCAATCATAAAAAATTAGTATACTTAGTTCTAAAAACTTCCTTTGCTTCATGGTGTTTCTTCAAATTCTCAGCTTGAGGTGTTCTTCAAATTCCTTATTTCTCTGACAGGTAGTGAAACAAATGCCGACGCTATGTTCCTCGCGGCAGCCGACGATCGCCGTCGTCACAGCACTGTACTGTGAAAAGCAAGCTGTAGACGCCATGATGGATAACCAGGAAACCTATGTTCGATACACAACTGTCGGTGAGTACTTCATTATAATTTGTTACTGCCGCTTGGAATTCCCTGGCATTGACAGTACTTCTTTGGGTCATCCCCACTAGATAGAAATCTAGTGTGGATGACCCATGGCTGTAGTTGTATCCTACGAATAAGTATTATTCGTAGGTTTCGTATTTATTCTTACGAATATGTATTATTCGTAGGTTGTATCGCGTATGCACATTCGCTTTTGTGTGCGAACAGTGTAGACGAGTATAACTGTGACAGTATTTTATGACAGACACTAAATGGACATTGTTTACCAGAGGTGCTATTTTGGAACGCATGACAATTTAAACGAGTGATTTTTTTTATATAAAATTGATCCAAATGATAATATTTGTTTAGAAATAACATACCTGAGCATTAACTCTGGCAACAAAATAGATGTGAAATATACATGTACTTTCTTTATGCCAATCATGGGCGATACTGACAGCTCTCGAGTGGACGAACATAGAGGCAAAATGTGTGTACACACAATATCCTGGTGAATTGCTGCGTTAACGGGAATTCCCTTAGGGATCGGACTGTGGGATCCTGGTGGACTCACTCCAATATTGGCACACCCAGGCGCGTGAGATAAAATACTGTGATAGAGATGGGCACTTTCCCGGTAAAAACCCAGCCACTGGAAATATTTCCATTTATTCCCACCCAATTTTGATTTCTTCCGGGAAGAAATTAAATTTAACGAATTTAATTTCTTCCCGGAAGCAATCAAAATTGGAAAATTTCTCAATTCTAACTAGCGTATTTTTTATTTAATTTATTGTTTTAAATAAACGCGATAGAATATAATTAAACATAGCGTACTATGTATTTTTTTTACCTGCATACTACCTACAAACGCTGGCGGCGCCGGCGGCGGAACATGAAGACTCTTACTCGTAGCGTACAGATGCTGGGTTTGGGATGTGTAACTTATACGTAGGTAGTTTTCGAAAGTGTTAGGGATTTTTTGGGATGTATTGGGGATAATTTTGGAAAGTATTGGGGATGCTTAGTTTTAGGAAATTGGGAAGTATTGGAGGTTCTGTAAAGCATAGGGATAATTTTGGGAAGTATGTGGATATATTTAGGAAGTATTAGAAACGTTTTGGAAGGTATTGGGGTTGGTTTAGGCAAGTAATGCTTTTGGTTTTGGAAAATGTAGCAGAAGATGATATAGGTTATCCTTATGGGTTTGCAGTATCTTGAATATGGGTTAAAAAAGGTTTAAAAAGTTTGTTTGTTTGTGTTTATGATATATTTTTAATGATTTTAAGTATATAGTAGATGAAAAGTATAATAAAAGCTATATAATCTAATTATAAATTCGTAAGGGTAGGTCATGAAGTAAGTTACTTTGTTTTCAGAGATATCACGTTTATAAGCTATACATGATACTGAAACTAAATTGATGATACTATAACTCTTAAATGAAGTAACTGAATTTTCTGAAACTTGGTAGATAAATATTTAGACGTACAGGACACAGGATAGGCTAAATAATTTTTTTCTCCGGTTATGATAAGACATGGCCCCCATACAAATGTACGCGAACGGAGTCGCGGGACTTATTATATCAACGCACAGTCGAAACTACTGTTCCTAGAACCTTGAAATTTGGCTCCTATTATTGTGCAAGTGTGCAACAAAAATGGATTTTTAGAAATTCAACCCCTAAAGGGATGAAATAGGGGGGCGAAGGTTGTATGGATTTTTTTCATTTCGAAAATAGGCACTATACATTATAAGTTAAAATGGTCAAAATTCCCCACTAAAAGGGGTAAAGCTTGTATGGAAATTTTCACATTTCTGGACTCAGAAATATGAAAATAGGTATATAAGTTTTCGATTACAATAAATAAAGATCTCTGTAGGTAAAATGGACAAAATTCCCCTCTAAAGGTGTAAAATTGCTCATTTCTGGACTTAGAGGTATGCAAATAGGTATATTAGTTGTCGATTACAATTAAAAAGGTATTTGTAGGTAAAATGGTGAAAATTTTCCCCTAAAGGGGTAAAATGGGGGGTAAAGTTTGTATGGAAATTTTCACATTTCTGGACTCAGAGGTATGAAAATAGGTATATAATTTCTCGATTACAATTAAAAAAGATATATGTCGGTGTAATGGTCAAAACCCTAAAGGAATAAAATGGGGGGGGGAGGGGGGGGGGAGGGGTAAAGTTTGTATGGAAAATGCTCATTTCTGGACTTAGAAGTATGAAAATAAGTGTTAGTTCTCGATTACAGTCAAAAAAGATCTGTCTAGGTGAAATTGACAAAATTCCCCCTTAAAGGGGTGAATAGGGGGGGGGGGGGGGGGGGGATAGTTTATATGGAAAATTTCTAACTTCTGCACTTAGCTATATGAAAATTTATAATTGTAATTGGTACCTTACCTATAGGGGTTCCTAATCAATATCAACGTAACATAAAATGAACGCGAACGAAGTCGCCGACACTGCTAGTGTTATACAGGATTTTGTACCTATGAACTATATTAAAATCCTGGAATCAGAATCCTTAATTGAATACAGAATCGTAAGAAAAAAAAAAGGTAAAAAGGTAAAAAACGATATTCGATACTCCCCATATCAATTTCCAATACTTCGCAAACCCATCCCCAATACTTCCTTAAACAATCCCTAATACTTTCCAAAACATTCCCCAAAACCAACCCAATAATTCCCAAAACCACCCTCAATACTTCCCATAACCATCGTCAATACTTTCTAAAAGCATCTTCAATACTTCCCAAAACAATCCCCAATGCTTCCCAAAACTACCTACCTATATATTATACATTCCAAACCCATCATGAATAACCAGTACACGGCCAGTAAAAGTGATTAGTACTAGACTAGGCGTCTAGTAATTTGTAGCAACTGAAGTTTCATCCTCGCATCCCTTAAAAACTGTTAAAGATAAATAAATAGAAAAAAAATGATTCGGTCCAGTTGTACCGTAGAGTTTCTATTAAGTAATTAACTGGCCCACAACCGCGTCATTCGGGCCATATAATAGATAATTTTTAGTAATACGACTACAAATCGGAATATTTTCACAATATTTTTTTTTATTTTCACATCAAAGAAATATTTCTTATTTTGCATTTTTTTTTATATCCAAACGATATTTTATTATTAATAGGAGGAGTAGTAGGAAATTTCAACGTAATCTATTTCTTCCCGGGAATTTTTAAAAAGGGTGGAAATAAATGGGAATTTATTATTTTTTCCCTTCCTTCCCTTTCCTTCCCATTTTTACCTCCCCGAATTTCTTCCCGCCGCCCATCTCTAACTGTGACACAAATGCCGCCGCTATGATCCTCATACACACATATAGGTATGTTATGATATTAAAAAAAAACATATTTCTTCGAAAAGTTTGTAAATTTTACGTCTAAAACAATAATTCTCACATGGCAATATTTATATTTACATCTCGGTGGTCGCCGCCCTTTCTTATTTTTTATTAGGACTTATGCCTGAGAAACCGAGATTTATACGGAAAAAGTGTTCTTCTAGATACGACCCAGCTATATCGACTACAAAACCCCTAAACTAAATTTCATTTAAATTGTTGAAGCCATGTCTTAAGGGGCTCCCACACCAGTTAACGTTATAAAACAATGTGTTGCAACGATAACATTCTATATCAATATAGATTACCAAGAATGTTATCGTTGTATGTAACACATTGTTTTATATAGCACCTTTAGGTTACTTTTATATTTACATGTTTACCTACATGAATCGCTTGTTAAAAGTAATAAGGTTATATACAGTTTATGTAGAAAAAGGGCATTAAATATGATTGAAATGTTAGTTTTTTGAGTATGCTACTCAACAGCGGCGCCAACTAACGTAAAAAAAAAAACCGCTAGCCCTCATTACATTAAAACGCGCTATATGTTTTTATAATGATGTATATTTTAAACAATTAAAGCTATAAATACTACCAATGGACGTAAATCATTATATTAATAAGATTATATCTACGGACAATTAAAATGCTGGGAATCAGACTAGGATATGGTATGCCAGGCGCTTTACATAAATTAATATTGCATGTGCACACATGCTATAGGAAATTGTAATGTGATTTTAATACATTTAAAACTATATAATATAATATGTACTTTGAGACAATTTACTTAGCGTGCTTCCGCCACCAGTTAGTTCATGCAAACTATTGCTGGCCTGCGCCCACCCACTACTGTTAGTCCCTTCATATACATAGTGAAATTTTTATCGTTTTGGACCCTTAAAGGGGTGACTCAGGCAATCAAAATGAACAACTTTTCCTATGGGATTAATGCTGGGAACTCAAAAAAAAATCGACGTTCCCATACAAACTGGCCGAGCGGCGGGACTCTTTTGTATGGAAATGACGATTTTTTTTAATTGCCAGCATTGTTCTCATAGAAAAAGTTGTTTATATTGATGGTTTGAGTCACCCCTTTAAGGGAAGCACGCAAAGTAAATTGTCTCAAAGTAAATGTAGCTTTGACTTCCGCAAAGTAACACCTGAATCTATTAATTAACTAAATACAACATGCTTGTATTGTTAACGTATTTTTTATTTCTATACAATAGTGTCTGAATATTCGAATGAATTTGCGTGTATAAAGACAATACTTAATTCTTGCACTAGTCAACTAAGCTTATTGGATCACAAAGATACACTTGTGTCACTGGTTTCATAAAAATCTAGTCACACACTTGAAAAATTCAATGCAATTAACACCTAATGTGATAAAAAATAACACAAAGTGAAAGGTACTTAGTACCTTTATAAATGCTTACATTACATAAATCAAAGATCTTAAATTATAATGTAAATAACAAACTTTGATCCTGCAATAAGTAATGAATAAATACCTAAATATATAGGGACATCTCACACTGAGCTAGCCCTACTGTAAGCTGTAAACGTGTGTCGTGGGATACTAACTCAACGATACTATATTTTATAATAGATACATGTATAGATTAACATCCAAGAACAGGCCAATCTTAAAAAGATCGCCTTCTATTTTGATCTGATCGGAATAGAACCCGGGACGGAGCGATTCAAAGGCACTTACGGTACCACTGAGTCACAAAGGTCGTTACAGACAATTTCTTACAAATAATACGAAACACTGTGATTTAAACTGTCACTGGCAAACATGAATGCGCTATTAAAACACAACAAAATATAAAAAGAGAAATCTATGACTTCGAGTGGCAAGCACTGTCGTAACGTATGAGAATGCTCAAGCAATAGTCGTCGTAAACTTATTACTAAAATAGATAACAAAACAACAAACGGTCATAAATGTGGTGGGATACATAATACTATAGCTAAACCATATAACTTTGCCCTTTGCCTTGAGAGATACTGAGGAAAACCAAGTTACATAATGACCAGTGGTCGGAATAGGTAGATTGATTTTATGTACTTGCATCATGAACTGTCACTGTCATGCATAACATGGATGTCTTTTCCCCGGGATTCATTTCAGTACTTACGGGTTTAATTAAATATATTTAATGTATGATTTTTTACAGCAGTATATTTGAAATGTATAGAAAGTTAGTAAGACATTTTTAATTGATTTACATACATACTGTTTTTTTTTAGTAATAAAGGGAATGTGACTTTTTTGACCAATCGCATGTTACCATATGACTAGTGTAGTAGATTTTTTGTTATATGTTTGCTATCTACTACTTGTTGTTGTAGCTTTAATAAATAAATTAATAAAAGTTACTATTTATATTAATATTTTTTGAAGAAGATCCAGAAATCAGTACATAAGCCAGAGTTAAATTATGTTTTCACAACACAAAAAGTAACAAGTGCACTCTATGACGGAGCGAAAAGCTAGTAAGATATATTCTTCATCCTATACGAAACGATTTTAAAATCCCGAATTTTTTTTTAATAATTTTAAAATCCCGGTATCCCGGAGGCATGTCCATATTAATATATACGTGTCAGTTTATTGACCCCAAATCAATCTACCTATTCCGATCACTGATAATGACACACGGGTAACAAAAGGTGGTTGCTTTTGCCCCACTCGTTTGTACTAGCTATATCCGCTTTCCGCCTTCCCCGTATCACAGGTATGGCGCTTCATACAAGTGAAGTTAGTTTTGTTGACACGTCAATTGAGTGAGTTACCAATCAGGGTCGGCACCGCACATACGTATAAGAGACGTCGCGTAACATGCGACTAACAACGGAAGCGACTAACCCTGTTTTTCAAAGCTATCAAACGCACCCGAGAACGGGGGAGAGGTGCGGGGACGCCAAATTGCGGGAGTCGTTGCGAGTTCACATTCCTTACGTTAGTACTTTAAAGTGCCCGTATCTTGCGGAATGGGTCGTTTAACGGTTTCGTTATACTAAAGTTTACAATAGATTAAATTACAGTTGAAATTCCAAAGTTTTTACAATGCTAATATTTCCTTCTAATACTATGTATCTGATGTCACTAAAATCATGACCTGTGCCGACTAGGTCTAAACTGGAGTTTGCTTCGTCATCACCATTTTTGTAATAAATATCATAGAAGTTTTCACCATTCCCATTTCTGCATGCGAAGGAAAAGTGGAAGTCTGAACCTGAAAAAAGATTTTTATATTGATATTATTTTTTCTTTTCGAGAGTTGGAAGGAAAGAAAAAAGGGCAGGCTTTGTATTTGAACAGCATAGGCTTAAAATAAGAAAAATATTTTCTAGTTACATTTTACAACTTCATCGGGGGAAGAGCAAAAATGTCAGTAAAAAAAATGTCAAATCTTTACAATAATCTTCAGATAAACAAGGATCTTTATGAACGATGGTAATCTTTTCTACCACAAATAAAATCATTCACCAGCCCCCATAGCATGGCATGCGCTACACGACAGTGTTTATCGACTATTGCCATCTTGTTTTCCGTACTATGTAAGAGCGAGATGTTGATAGTTTATCGCGCGTTATAAACGGCGTCGCAGGCGCCATGGTATGGGTTCAGGAGTATCTTTCTAACACAACTTCAGAAAACTATCTGGCATAGTTTTCGTGCTCTATGAATAATACCTGAAAACGGACGACAAAACTCAGTAATGTTAATTTAACATTTTACAAGATGCTGACTGGCGTTCATTTAAATCCTTGTAGCACTGTAGGTCTTATGGCGTGAAGTTTATTTACCATTGTATGGCAGTCACTCTGCTACATTACATCATCACATGACGTCTAACAATTTAAAATTTTACAGTAGTGTAAGCTACACACATAACAGAATATTTAATTAGTCAACCTTCTGTCAAACCCCTTTTACAATTTAAAGCTAGTCGCTCTGTGAGCTGTAGACTTCCGCGAGTCTTATTTAGGACTTATCACAGTAAACTCACAATGGTCCTAAGCGCCATACACACCAATGACTCTTACAAAGTGCTAACTTCCGCCATTTTGTAAAATTATCAAATCTGTGTCGACAAATAAATCTATGTAATTATTGAACCTGTTCATTCTGTACATAAAATTTCACGAGAATCTGTAGAGAAATGCGAACCGTAGAGAACAACCGGAAAGCGGGATATTCGAATGAATTTTTGCCCAAGTTGAAATGGAATAGTGTTTAAAAATTATTGTAACCTCACCTGACAATATGGCGCTTGCTTCCGTACTGGTATCATTTCTTACATCTTGAAGTTGTCCGTTCACATCTGCATTTATTTGCAATGTATTCTCATCAAACTTCGCGTCTAGTTGGCAGGCAATCCTACTTTGATAGGTTACAAGACTTATTGTTAAACTGAAACAATAAAAATTAATTAGTGTTCTGAAAGATAAAAATATAAATAAAAAACTCTGACATACTCCTGCACTTTAGGTATAGCTGAATACCTGTATGCTCTAGTTATCAGTGGGAACTTTGCTGTCGTAAGAATTAACATAGATATTATAGTTATATAGAAATAGGTATATCATCTGGCGACACACGCTCTGGCAAGCTTAGTTCCAAAACTCATCGTTACATAAATAAATAAATATATACGGACAAATCACACAGATTGAGCTAGCCCCAAAGCAAGTTCGAGACTTGTGTTATGGGATACTAACTCAACGATACTATATTTTATAACAAATACATATATAAATAAACATCCAAGACCCAGGCCAATCTGAAAAAGGATCATTTTTAATCTTGACCTGACCGGGGATCGAACCCGGGCACCCCGTGTCGCAGGCGGGCGTGTTAACCACTGCGCCACGGAGCTAGCCTATCGTTAGTAGGAAGAAAGATAGTTAAGTAGACTAAGAACGTGTTAAAGCCAAAAAATAGGAATTACGCATATATTTAAATAATAAAAATTGGATCTGAGTAAATTTTCTAATAGATAATGCTTTTTTTGTTAGTTCCAGTATGAATTACTGTCAAATGTAGCATGTGCAGCCCTCTGAGTATAGTTGCAGCGCAACTCTTGTATCAAACGTCAATACAAATACAAAAAGATTTTATTCCATTTCGCACGTCGTAGAAACATGATAATTGATACAACCTTGGTATTAAATTTCTGTGAAGTCTGGACTGTATGTTTCCCAAAATAATAGCAAAAATAAAGACTATATTCGAAGAAGCAGTGAAACAAAATAGCTTGTCTGAGCCCATTGTGCACTGTTCTATGCACTCTCGTAATTCGCGTTGCATTTTTGCTTTTTGTGATGAAAAAAAAATCGTACTCACTTTTTAGGGTTGTACATCATAGACCCAGATACAATGATGGAATTTTCAGATTGCAATGTCCGCGGGACAAGGAATATTATTGCATTGTTGTTGGGCCATCTTGGCCGAGACCACTCTGGTAATGCATATATTTGATCAGCACTTAATCCACTTCTGAAAAAATATCCACACTAATATTATAAATGCGAATGTGAGTTTGTTTGCGCTTTCACGCCGTAAGTATTGAACCGATCATGCTTGTCTGGGTTAGAAGGGCATAGGGTATATTTTGTCTCGGGAAAAAGTACTGTTCCCGAGGGATCGACACTGACGCGAGCGGAGCTGCGGGCGAAAGCTAGTTATATAAATATATACGGACAAATCACACAGATTGAGCTAGCCCCAAAGTAAGTTCGAGACTTGTGTTATGGGATACTAACTCAACGATACTATATTTTATAACAAATACATATATAGATACTTATCCAAGACCCAGGCCAATCTGAAAAAGATCATTTTCCATCTTGACCTGGCAGGGGATCGAACCCGGTCACTCCGTGTCGCAGGCTGGCGTGTTGACCGCTGCGCCACGGAGCTAGTAGATATTATTAATATTAAAATTTACGCGAGGTAAATTCATTATAGAATCACGGTTTTACTCACTTTTTATGATGGTCTTCTTAACAGACCGGAACTATTCGGCGAATTCGACAAATAAAACGTGGGTAAAACCGTGATTCTAAAAAATGATTTTTTGTTTTATCACCATTTCAAAACAGAAAATTAAAAGGTTTTTACTTATTAAGTATATTGCAGGAAAACAAACAAGTTTTATTGGAGGCACAATTGAAGTTAATTACTTTAATTGTACGGAACCATCTCCATTCGAGTTCGACTGATTATGTGTGTCAAATTGTGTGTGTTTGTATGTTTGTTCGCACAATACTCAAAAACATTTGAGAGTTTTTGAGATAGAGTGTATTAAAGTCTGTTTAATTTTTTAAATAAGTCTTGTAATCTTGTTTAATCATGACATAATAATAGGTTACATATACATGATATACATTTAAAAATATTGATTGACCCATTGTTAAAACATAATATCAAAAATGGTTAATATCTTTTTTTACTAGAACTACTTCATGAAGTGGCTTACCTACCTCTATAAACAATTTGCATACCACAAAGTTGTTTATGGTCTGAAATATACATATACATAATATACATATGGTATAACCCATAAAAGCAATAAAGACATTGATTAATCAAATCTTAAATTAAAAATAATAATATTGATAAATAACATAACTCTGGCTGGAGATATTAAAAATGAAAAGACAGGAATGCTATGCCAATGCCAAAATAATGAAAATAAAATGATATACATACCCAAAACTATAACTCAAGGTATTGATGCTCTGAACATTTCCGTCCACGCTTATGTATCTTATATTCTTTACACTGTCATTCAGTAACACCTGCTGTATTGGGGACTGACTATAAATATCCATGTACTCATCGCCTCGGCATGCAAAACCAACAGTGAAATTGGAACCTGAATTGAAGAAATAAATTGTATTGTAGATATTTCATATTTAAAAAAAATTGGATGATAGAAGGTTCCACAATCCCCGTCATAGAGATAGGAAAGCTTCTAGCTAAATTGAAAAAATAAATAACATTGTTCATATTCATTGAGTCAAAATTGGTTAATGTGATAGTAGAACGTTAAATCTGAGATTAAAGGGTCATTGTTCATTCATACTATCACAAAGCTTCTAGTTAAATTGAAAAAATAAATAATATTGTACATATTCATTGAGTTAAAATTGGTTAATGTGATAGTAGAATGTTAAATCTGAGATTAAAGGGTCATTGTTCATTCATACTATCACAAAGCTTCTAGTTAAATTGAAAAAATAAATAATATTGTACATATTCATTGAGTTAAAATTGGTTAATGTGATAGTAGAATGTTAAATCTGAGATTAAAGGGTCATTGTTCATTCATACTATCACGTCTTATTCTCTTGCAGAGTAGACATAGCCCAGCCGGCCTATTAGCCCCCGGCGAAAATCTGAGGAATCATGTAAGTGTGATGCGGCAACTCATCACTATCTTGATTCCGTTTTCCAACTCACTCTCATCAACATGCTAAACATGGCTTTTAAATCTTAAGGACCACCCGGCCTATTTGCTAACTCAGTGTACAACGTTTTGATAGTCACTTTGAAATACATTGTGGCTTTCGTATGAGTGACATTTTTTATTTAAGATATATAAAAACGTAATGTATATTGAAGTGACTATGTAAATGTTGTACACTGAGTTAGCAAATAGGCCAGCTGGTCCTTAAGATTTAAAAGCCATGTTTAGCATGTTGATGAGTGTAAGTTGGAAAACGGAATCAAGATAGTGATGAGTTGCCGCATCACACTTACATGATTCCTCAGATTTTCGCCCACACCTATTCCAATATTAAAGGGGTCAATTACTTAACAATATATTGATTTAAAATTTAATATTAAGATCGCGAGATTCCGATGAGAGAGTTGTTTTAAGAAGACCTACATTACATAGCTTACATCAAGCGTAAATTGCAAGTTTAAAAATACCATCCAATAAATCACCAGCAGTAATAATGTCTTCCAGTTGCTCTTCACTTTGAACCCTTCCATTATTGATATACAATTTATTTTCATAGAATTTTGCAGCCAATTGGCAAACAATGTTTTTGTCTAAAATATTACTTCCATTTTCAAGGCTCACTGTTAAACTGAAACAAATAGACAATAGTTATATTTACAAATTTGATTAGCAATGCCCTTAAATTATCACACATAAAATAATGTGAAAACTTAATGGTGTAGAGTTTTTATTTTACACCATGAAGTTTGCACAATTTTTTCCTAAATATATTCTTAATTTTGTAAACATATTTAACTATTAAAAAGGATCACTCACACAACACACACATCATAAAACATACTAACTCTATTGCACAATAAAATTTCTCATAGGTACATTAAACTGTATCACTTGATCACTAATCATGTGTAACTAATAAATTAGTCATGCTTCTATATAGGTATTCAGATAACACTTTTAAACTTATCATGCATCAATTCTTATAAACTTTACAGTATCTACTATCATTAAAATTTAATCATTGCAAAAAGTTTGTTCATAAAAATAAGTGTTTTTAGGCTTTAACAGAATTCCAGTATGCATACTCGCACTTGACAGGCCAAAGCTGAAAATCAGTGAGTTGCCGTCTGCACGACAGCACTTGCACTGAGCTATGACCTTTTTGGATTGCTATAGCACACAGATACAATGATGCATCTGTTCCAATTGTGATGTTTTTTTCATGTTTATGTAATTTTGTATTTTTTCTCTATATGTGTGTGACTTCAGCCACAAATAAACCATTTATCTATCTTTATAAAAGCTACTTACTTAATTACTCTACTTATTCTCTACATATTATATACACCAGACCTAGTCATAAGATTTTATAAATAAAAAATGAGAACTAACCTTTTCGGGGGGTTCATCATAGTTCCAGTAACCGTAACTGTATAATCGTTTTGTAGTTGATATGAGATGGTAAGCAACTGAGTGCTGGGCCATGGCGGCGATGGCGATCTCCCGTTCATTTGGGTTAGTGGGACACCGCTCCCACGTTCATTATTATCAGAAGTAGTCGATCTGCAATCGGTTTCACCTTTATTCACCATTCAGCCAATTGAAACACATACTTATGTAAACATTTGAGAGTTTTAATTAAGGCGATAGGTTATGTTATCTTTGGCAGTATTTACAATTTGTTTCACAGAATTGATAGGTAAAAGAAATTATTTTTAACGAGATCACAAACTTTACACTATTTGCAAAACTATTGTGAAAATCAATCCACTTTTTTAAAGAAGTTTATTTATTTGCTTTGCTTTCTTCACTTTCCGTGATTGGCACAACACTTGACTGACATTGACTTTGACATTAGGGGATGTGTTTGCCAATCATAGACAAACAAAAAATACGGGAGTTTTCGGGACTCAAAAATAAATAAACAAAATACACTCTGCCTCCTCATTCACTGCATTAGATCTAAAATAACATTGTCGCTACGCCAAAACTATAGGCAATAGACATTATATATTAATATCTATCTAAAACATAAGAAGATTGCTCATACCCAAAAATACAATCGCAACATGCTTTTATCATCTCTATAGGCAAAATGAAGCGAAACGCGAGTGATGAAGACACAAGTGTTCAATATCACGTCTTGTCACAACTCTATCACAACTGCAATAAACCTTGACGAGTAGGTTCCGGAGTTTCGGAAGATGAAATGACGTAATGTTGAAAATAAAACGTACGCGGCACCGAAGGCACGCACCTTGAAAGTAACGGTCACCACGTCATCTTGCGATACGTAGAGACGCTTGGAGAATTCACTCTATACTGCCGGGGCCGGGCCCGGCTCGATCACTCGCTCTTGAAACTCGTGTTAGCGGAATGCAGTCGATTGTGATGTGAGATGTTCGGCTTGTATGTAGCGCCTGGTACTTGCATACTTAACATTGTACATTCTACGGATTAAAATACTACAAACCGGTTCGCTTTAGACGAACACAAATTATATCAATAATACCTATCTACTGTATCACTGACTCATATCAGGATTAACCAATAACCATATCTCATACATATCTATTTGTTTATTTATAACAGCTTAAATACATACCTATATAGCACATTAAAGTGTAACTAACTATTCTTATGTATCATGTTTATACTTAAACTCTTTCAACGACTATTGTCCGACTTTAAAAAAGGAGGAAGATCTGAATTCGGTTTAAAGATTTTTTTTTATGTTTGTTACCTCATAACTCCGTCATTTATGAACCGATTTGAAAAAATCCTTTTTTATTTGAAAGGATATCTTTAGATAGCTTACAGATATGCTCCATTTAAATTTCATGAAAATAGGTGCAGTAGTATGTTTGAAATCGTTTTTAGAGTTCCGTTCCCAAAGGATAAAAACGGGACCCTATTACTATGGCTCCACTGTCTGTCTGTGTCTGTCAACAGGATGTATCTCATGAAACGTTATTAGCTATAACGTTTCATGAGATACATCCCGACAGTGAACATTTTCGCAGATGTATTTTTGTTGTAATACTAAATACTCAAACAGAATCAAATATTTAAGGTGGGCTCCCATACAACAATCGTGAATAAAAAAAGGTTTATAATGTATGTATGTAGTGTCTAATGTTGTATCCTAGATATTGGTACGGAACCCTTCGTGCGCGAGTCCGACTCGCACGTGGCCGATTTGTTTAATATGAAATATTATTTCCCATTAGGTGTTACGCCGTACTTATATAGTGAGGAATATTATTATCGATTCTTTCATTATTTTATCAAATCATCTACATCTATTAAACAACTAACAATAAACTCCTGCCAAGTTCCTAGGTACATCCGTCTAAATATAAATATTATAAAATCTTTATAACTGTTAGTCCTAGCTTACTATACTTATATTTTACCTACGCACGGACCTATGCCTATTCATCGTCATCATCATCATCAGGTCGTTTTTGTCTCCACTGCAGGAGCATGATCCTCTCTGTACTATACCGGACCATACTTGGCCAGACCAGACAGAGGATTTGGCCTACACTCTCCTCGCTGGCCAGAAGTCTCATTACTGTTTATAAGCTTTGTTTAGCTTGTATTTCCTAAGTCGCCTCTTACGACCTCCATAGGAAGACTAGACTAGGTGGTCCTATTCTACATTGCCGGAAACCACTATGCCTATTTGTCTGTGGCCTATTGTAAGTAATGAATAAAACGCAATGACCCAAGATGACGATGACCGATGATAAATAAGTCAGACTCGGAGGTCTTGGCCTAATAAAATCCTGCCACTTAATTCGTCGGACCGGCATTTCGTTACAATAATTTGAGGTACCATCATGTCCTGCCAGAATCTCATGCCGGGGACGGCAACAAGATTACGAGCATTTATCATCTAAGTACAACATATTATGTTTACACACAGTGACGTCCCAAACCCAACAAATTCCTATCTTTCCCCAGCTTAAAAATGCTTCCGATGGGTAGCAGCGTCGGAAGCACAAGAAACCTAAGAAACTGCGTTCGCCAACCTACCTGCCAAGCAATATCCCTCCATGGAACGAAGTATCCTTGGGAGAGGGCTATGTCCAGCAGTGGAAAGTATACGGCTGTAATGATGATAATGGAAAGAATTAGGTATAAATCAGTCACACTTACATACACAGTTTTTGAAGCAGGCTCTCTTATTTAGGCACCCACAAGACTTTATTTCCAAACAAAACAGAAACAGCGCAAGAGTAAGCGTAAAAATTCTAATTGAAAATAAACTTATTTTATTTATTTTTCTCTTTATTTATTTTGTTTCTTAGAATTAGGTGTTTATAAAACTTATATAAAAAGTAAAATATTATTATTATTTATTTTATTATTAGGTACAGTCCGTTAGTTGGATTCGGCTGCACCTTGGCGAGTGATGTATCAATTGATTTAGTGTTGTTTATATAATAAACAGGCACATAATCCATAACTACATTATGGAGAAAGCTTTTCCTGGTACACATACTTATGAGTAAATACCAGGTGGCTACGTGTGCTTAACCATGTGTGTATTGTTTGTTTGTGTAAAATTCGATTTTGCTGTCTCTACGTCAATGACAATTTCATCGCACGCAAACGGGGATTCCTGACGGGATAGAGACCTGAGGAGATGATTCCTGAGTCCTCAGGACTTTCGGCAATCATCGCACAGAGTTTTGTCCATTGCTGCGTTGGATGAAACTCAAAACCTTTATGAGCTAAACATTAGGTCCTTTTTAGTCTCCGCTACAGGAGCACGACCGTCTCTGTACTACTAGAGCCATACTTGGCCAGAGCAGCCAGAGGACTTGGCCTACACTCTCCACGCTGGCCAGACGGGTTGGAGAGGTCTCACAGATGTTTATAAGCTGTGTTTAGCTTGTATTTCCTAAGCCGCCTTCTACGACATCCACGGGAAGACTTGGAGTGGTCCTATTCTACTCTGCCGTATACCACACGGCTAAAATAATTATACTAAGTAAATAGTAATGTACAGTGAAAAAATGATTTCGATAGGCAGCTGCGTCTAAAGCACAAGAAGCCAAAGAGACTGCGCTCGCCAATCCGCCTCCCAAGCGTGGTGAGTATAGCAACATTCTCCCATAGAATGAAGAATCCTTGGGAGAGACATTTGTCCATCTGTGGACTTCTTATAAAATAATGATGACACAGATAATTAATATCAGAGAGGATTCGAGCGTGCCTTTTTAAATTTCCCCGTACAAGAAGAGGTTTATGTGTAGTTCAGTGGTGATACGGAATCAGTATGTGCGAACGCAATTGGCCAGCTTTATTTTACTTACTTTTGCAGAAAATCAGAATAATTACTAAATAACTAAGTGCAGAATATTAATGAGACGTCAGACCACAGATAATTAGGAACAATTATGTACGTGCAAAAATAAATTCGGAGAGGTTTCATGCGTACTTATTCGTCAGGGTTTTCATAAAAGAAACGTTGTTTTTGTAGTTTAATATATGTATTGTACGGTGGTACGGAACCCTAAGCGTGTGCGAATGATCCTTCTTGGCCGCTTTTAATTATTCTTATGCTATCATGTCTTGACTTCTAAAACGAATATCATAAAATTTTTGGATACAAGCACAGATTCCTATTGGTATATTCCTTTCTGCAACATGATAAGTCTGACATTAGTGTTGGCCACTTACACACATGAAAAACAAACGGCATACACCTTGTCAGATATAGAGAAAACTATATAGGGTTACTGAAAAAGGCTTGATAACAATAAAACAATAACTTAAAGTAACAATTTAATTTTAATAGACAAAGTCATAATTACAAATAAATATTTAATTTTATAAATCATTCTCAATCTTCTATCGGTGGGAGTTTATGTACACATGAATTAAATATAAATATATATACGAAGAAGTCACACAGATTGAGCTAACTAAAAAGTAAGTTCAAGACTTGTGTTATGGGATACTAACTCAACGGTACTATATTTTATAACAAATACATATATAGATAAACATCCGAGCCCAGGCCAATCTGAAAAAGATCATTTTCCATCTTAACTTGACCGAACCCGGGCAACTTCGTGTCGCAGGCTGGCGTGTTAACAGCTGCGTCACTCGCCTCGCCTCGGAGCTCGCCATAATGTCGAATTATTTATAAAAAAATGACAATATAATTAAATTGCTTAATTTTTCAATTTTCTATGATTGTGGCGTTATTTTTAAAGAATCCTTGTACCTATTACAATTATATTAAATCTCTTTGTTATAAATAATAAATAAATATATACGGACAAATCACACAGATTGAGCTAGCCCCAAAGTAAGTTCGAGACTTGTGTTATGGGATACTAACTCAACGATACTATATTTTATAACAAATACATATATAGATACACATCCACCCACACATCCACACCCATGTTATGAATACATGAATCGCGAAATCTTCATATTTGAGGTATGATTTTATAAATTAACTAGCTGTTGCCCGCGACATCGTCCACGGCAACTTCTGTTATTATAATTAATTAGTATAGATGAATAATATCCTCCGTTTTCAAAACATTTTTTATTGATGCCTCGCTCCTATTGGTCTCAGTGTGATGGTTTATAGCCTAAAACCTTCCTCAATAAATGGACTATCCAACACAAAAGAATTTTCCAATTTGAACTAGTAGTTGCTGAGATTAGCGTGTTCAAACAAACAAACAAACATACAAACAAACAAACTCTTCAGCTTTATAATATTAGTATAGATTGCGTTTTGGGCGCTTTTCCATCCTATATAGGATACCAGTTTAAATCAGTCTTGTATATCTTATTCCTAGTGTTAACGGCCTATACAGCGTATAACATAACCAACGACGTTCCCATGAAGGGGTGACTCAGCCCGTTACAATGAACAACTTTTCCTATGGAACCAATACTCAATTTAGTTTTTTTTCTTCTAATTGCCGGGCCATCCGAACACTTATGTATGAAAATAGTTCTTTTTGAGTCCGCAACATTGGTCCTATAGGAAAAGTTGTTCATTTGGCCGTCAAAATGGAAGGGGTGAATCAGCCCGCGCTGATTCACCCCTTCACGGGAACGTCGCGTCGATGGTTATATAACATGCTGTATACAATTAAATTTGTGACTTAACAGAGCAGCTCCTTTAGCATGGCGTCCGCGATGCCGTGTATATCGCGCTTAAAACTATTCACATCTCGCTCTTTGATTTTATGGAGAACAAGATGGCGACAGTCGATAAATTTGTCGCGCGTGCCATAAATAAATAAATATATACGGACAAATCACACAGAATGATTAGTAAGTTTGAGACTTGTGTTATGGGATACTAACTCAACGATACTATATTTTATAACAAATACATATATAGATACACATCCAAGACCCAGGCCAATCTGAAAAAGATCATTATCCATCTTGACCTGGCCGGGGATCGAACCCGGTCACTCCGTGTCGCAGGCTGGTGTGTTGACCGCTGCGCCACGGAGCTAGCCATGCTACGGGGGCAGGATAAATCAATAAAATAGAGCGAGAATCTCTTACAACTTTTCATTTTCGTATATTCACATTATATTGATTTGACAAATCGGATCGTGTATAGGCCTTTTAATCTAGCATTTGAACTACTAATCTCCCGTGCAGATCGTAAAAGCCGATCGAGGGATTGGGCTAAAATCTGCGGAATCCTGTTAATAGGCGATGCGACTAGCAATCCATCACTATTTTAATTCCGTTTTCCATATACACGCCCTCCAACATGCTAAATGTGGCCATAAGGTCTTATATACCTAGGCTCTGTCTACCCCGCAAGGGAAAAAGTTTCAAAGTTTCAAAACCAATAAATCTGAGGTTTGATTACTTTTAAGTGTTATAAGTAAATTTAAATTCCGACACGGTCATGCCGTATCCTGTAACTTTTATATGTTTGATGTCACCAATATCTTGTATTTCACTGAAATAAACATTAGGTGCGCTCTGTCCACCGCCTCCAACTTGTATGATGTCAGTTTGACTGGTGTTGCGGTTTTCTCTGATTGTAAAGCTCACCATTAATGTAATGCCACCTGAAAAAGAAATAAATAGGTAGTAAATATCAAATAATGGACATACATACTTAGTTGTTTAGCGAGCTATGGAGAAGGTATGCTTGGAGTCTCTCGGAGGGTTAAAATCCGTAAGGAAGTAAACAGTCAGAGAACCAAAGTTACTCGAAAGAGCTGAAGTGGCAGTGGGCTGGCCACATCTTTCGATGACTGACAATCGCGTGAAGAATCGACAATGGAGTAAGAGAGTTCTGCAGTGTTGGCCAGGTCGCGTTTATTTAGTAACAATACGTGGAATGTAATTAAACACTAATCTATGAACCCAGGACCTTGCTCTTATAGTTCGCGCTCTTAGGCCACTGAGCCACTATGGTTTCAACATTGTATGTCTGTAGATGTTAAAGTCTTAGTTCCAAGAAGCAGGGTTTTTAGGCGACACAATTCATACAAGGTAATTGTGTTACCTTGCATTTTTTTACAGATAGTTAATTTTGGACATTTTTAAAAAACATTCACAAAATTTCCCCATGCTACACTTAAGATCCTTATGGTCTTATAGACCTAGGGCTCTGTCTACCCCGCAAGGGAAAAATACGTGATACTATGTATGAAAGTGGTTAAAATGTCCCTTATGTATACTTTTAAATTTAAAAGTCTTACCAGCATTCTTGCTTTCTACGAATATCTCTAAACTTTCTTCTATAGTATCTCCGTTTCCATCTTCCATACTGGACTGTTCCATTTCTTTGACGATTAAAGTACACGCCGTAACATTATTTTTCCTTATCAAACTAATGTTAAATCTACAAAGAAAACAATACATTACTTAGTCAAATTTTTTGAAAGATATTAAAAAAAATTTAACAACGAATATACATAGTGAATTTTTTTTCGTTTTGGACCCTTAAAGGGGTGACTCAGACCACCAAAATGAACAACTTTTTCTATGGGACCAATGCTGGGAATAAAAAAAAATCTCGTCATTTCCATACAAAAGACTTACGCCGCCGCCCGGCCAGTTTGTATGAGAATGTCGAATTTTTTTTTGGAGTTCCCAACTTTGTGCCCATAGGAAAAGTTGTTCATTTTGATGGTCTGAGTCACCTCTTTAAGGGTCCAAAACGATAAAAATTTCACCGTGTATACAACGCAGAACAAAATGGGAGTAACAATACATAAGTGGGCATGATCAGCCCATGACATTGAACAACTTAGGGAATTTACTTGGATTACGTAAATTATTCGAGCCTTCATACAAAATGAGCAATCAGCTGATCGATTTTCTCATCATCATCATCATCATCAGGTCTTTTTAGTCTCTACTGCAGGAGCATGCCCCTAGTTGTACTACCGGACCCATACTTGGTCAGAGCACACAGAGTATTTGGCCTACACTCTCCTCGCTGGCCAGGGTGGGAGAGTTCTCATTGAATTTATGAGCTTTGTTTAGCTTGTATTTCCTAAGTCGCCTCTTACGACCTCCATGGGAAGGCTAGGAGTGGTCCTATTCTACTCTGCCGGAAACCACTCGACTTTCTATGGAGAGTAAATTCCTTATTTCGTATTTGTTGATTGGTTCCCTGGGAACATTGTTCAATATCATGAGATATTGTTTTTATTACACGTTGTATATAACGAAATAGGCAATTATCCTACGATGAAAATATACATCTCTCTAACCCGTCTGGCCAGCGAGGAGAGATTTGAAGATTTTTGACTTTTGAAGATATACCAAATGAGCCAAAACAATGGACATAGTTCCTATGGCCACCTTCACACTCCATTATCAGAGCGCATTGACTCCATAATATTGTATTCTGACTTACTCAAGTATGCAAAATTTCAATCGATTGAGGATTATATTAATATACCAGATTTGAGCCGAACAAACATACAAACAAGATATATCGCAAGTTAAATAAAAAACTGTAAAATGAGGTTAATATCAAAAAACACTTACGGCTTTAGATCTCGTACAATAAATTTGATATCAAAAGTATCGTCTGCATTTAGTGATTTAGGTAAATCATAAATATCAGTGGTTTCCTTCATTTTGTCAGATCTCCTGGAAATTAAACAATTTGTTTATAAATACAGCGTGATTTTGAACTTCCTATATATATTGATATCTGGGAATCAGAATCCCTCATGGAATTTGTTCTTCCATAGAAATTCGTCTAGCGGATCAGCTTTTTTTCTTGCAATTGCCATCGCCCGCGGCGATCCCGCGGGAAAAATACTTTTTTCCGGGATGAAAGGTAGCCTATGTATTAATTCAGGTAATAACCCATCTGTGCGCAAAATTTCGTCAAGATCCTGGCTATATCCATACCTACTCAAACTTTTGCGTTTATAATATCAGTAAGGAGTAGTATAAGAGTTAATATTTTAATATGCTGGGCCTTGACCATACCGATATATCTATATGAGTCACATAAGATCGAACAACCTTGTTTGATACTTGTAATCGAATATTTAGTGACATTCCCGTCAACAGATAACCTGTTCATTCTTTAAACGAAATAAGCGATCACATAATGTCTACTTTACCAAAAAGACTACTGCCTCAAATATCTCCTTTCCCATGGTGACTAATTTGTACACATGCGTCCTGGGTCAAAATAATAATTAGTCCATTAGTTAGATAATTTAAAAAAGAACAACGGGTTGCACTTTAGGAGTGCCGGCAGAAGTGAAAACTCCGTGCAGAAAGAGAGGGGGATATTACTTCCTCTCCAACGCGGCGCCGGCCGGCGGTCTCAGGTTAAATTTTTGATCAGGTCACGTGTCCTGACGCGAGTTTAAAATTTTTACCCATCCCAAAAAGTGCACAACGCCTCCAAGAAGTTTTCACTTCAAAATTATTGGACAGGTATGATTTCTTTTGTCAATTAAACAAAAGATGAATTTCAAGCGCGCCAAAGTTCATGAGAGGGGTCACAAAAGCTTGTGACGTCAAAGTTTGATAAAGAGTATAGCTAACTGCGACGTCACAGAGAACATTTACAGGTTATATCTTTATCATTTATTGTTTAATTGACAAAATAAAAAATACGTGTCCTATATTTTTTTATTATCTTACTAACGGACCTAATTATATATTTTTCAAGAAACTAGCCTATTCTGATGACCCTAATGAGACATTAGGTAATAAGATTAACTAACAGAACAATCTGCTATTAAATTAATATCATGCATTATTTACCATCAAACAGTAATTATTTTATTGTTTTTTTTTTCTAATTTAAATGTACTGTTTTGTGTTCATATTCAAATTTGAGCTTAGCCCTTTTAATTGTTCAGACAACATTTTCTAATGACCTTTTACATTGGGTTTTTAGATTAACTACATAAAATCCCACAATTTAATTATTACCATTCATTATTTACCACTTTGGTAATCTAACAGTCATTATTTTATTGTTTCTTAATTCATTTAGACCGTTTTGTTCTAAAACAGGTCTTTTGCGAGTTATCTCTGTATGACTAGTCATTTACGCAAGCAAACGTGATTTCTTAGCAGTAACAATATCCATAATTAACGTCAATGCTGTTCTGTTTGAAGGATGTTTTAATATCAATACAATTTTCGTTGCAAACGTTGAACATCGAATAGTTGCGTCGAATAATATTAATATTATAAATGTGAAAAAAAAAACAAGATGGGATCGTTACTGTTATAGGCAACTAGATATATTTTGTCAATAATTAACAATCTTGTTTAACAATCTTGATCTATATCTATACTAATATTATAAAGAGTAAAGATTTGATTGTTTCTTTGTTTGCATTGAATAGGCTCCGAAACATCTAGAGCGATTTTAAAAATTCTTTCACCATTAGAATCGTGCATTATCCCTGATGAACATAGGCTATAGAATAAATACTTATATATACCCGTGCGAAGCCGAGGTGGGCAGCTAGTAGCTAATATATCAGAATATCAGATTGAATTCTCTCGGAAAATGCCAGTATAAAATAAAAGCAGAAAATACTGTGATAAACCCACCATAAAGCATAGTTGTTAGTTGTTTCTGCTATATAAATAGTTTTTCTTGTCTATTCTACTGAAAGTATAAAGATTTTTTTTTTATCTAGCTTAATTTTTAATCAAATTAATTTGTATCACTGATTTTTGTATTTTTCTAAGATTTTCATGATATTATGTCTATCTATAACTATAACACACTTAAGCAACGTGTTGTTGCTTAAGCGTGTTAGTTATATATTTATATCATATATTTCACTCTCCAGAATGTCATTGGTTATATCAATTCATCTCTCATTAAATAAGATATAGATTTATTCTTAATTTGATTGGCTTCATTTATCAACATTTACTCACATAATATTAACTTTTTGTTTTAATGTAGGTATTTAAATTTAATGCAAGAAAATATAGGTCTATAATTTATTCTTCGAGCGTAATTAATTTGTATTGTGATTAATTTACCGTTCAATTGGATGATTGCTGACTTGTCCTGATAGAAATCCAATTAAAACACAGATAATATGCACTTTAGACACAGCCATTTTGCCAGCACTGATCACTTAGCTGTTAACACTTCACACAAATTCGGTATTCTATTCACCGGCTATAATGTGTTTAGTGTAATTTGTTGTTCCGTCACTGCACTTAAGCACCGTAGTGCATTTGGTCGGCAGTAACTTTATGAATGGAAAGAAATCATTATTCTGCACTAATATATAGTATATGAAGTGAATCATTGAGCGCTTTGAATGTGACGTAATAATGAGGACATATGGGATAAAAAATTTATGACCACATATGGAATTAAATTTATTATTAAATAGCGGATGCGTTTTAGTGTAATTTGTTGAAAGTGGCATTTCGGTGAAAGTGGACTTTTGCAGATTTTTATGAAAGAGCGAATTAAATTCAATATATGTATAATTATTTTACGTTTTTGTCATCTTTAAATAATATTGCCGTTATTTTCTAAAGTAATTTGTCAAAAAAGGTTGCCTGTAAGAAATTGCTTTCACGATAAGGCCGCCTTTTGCTTATTTTCTAGTTGTAAGATGTTTAATGTACAGACTTAAGTTATTCTTTTGATGTGCTACAAAGGTTATCTATTCTATTTTATTCTATAAATCTAAGAGTTTGTTAAGATGCTTGTTATATGTTTACGCAAGAATATTTTGACAGATTTTGATGAAAAAAAAAATGAAAAAAAAATCGGGAAAGTCAGTTGATAATAGGAATAATACGTCCCGTAGTTTGAATATTTTATAGAGGTTCTAGATTGTGCTAATATCTATCAATGTGATGGCGTATTGTGGACAAGTTAAAAATTTTATCATTAAAACTATTTCAATGTACTTTTTACTTTCGTATATCAACAAGATTATCTAGGCAAACTTATAGATTTTCCATTTTTGCTATCCCGTGATAGTAGTAGAAAGTATTTGACTTTTGCCGTTTTTTATTAGTTAAGGTGATATGACGAAGATAAATGCACTATTCTAAAATGTCCTCCTCTCAAAAATTTGCGGAAAATTTCTGAATATTCTCGAGAGTTCCTCAATAATTCTCTCACATACCTATGAGAAAGAGAATTATCAGGAGTTTTTTTCGATCCGTTCTCTCATACGGCACATACATAGTTATGTGCCCCTCTCTCCAATGAATGACGATGTCAAAGGGAGGAGATTTGTGAGACCCTCTGCCTGTGGCTGACTCTTTCTCCACTTAATACTTATATTATAATACTTATATATTAATGCCGTGATGCCTTCGGGCACAGAATTAATATAAATTCTCTCGATCGGTATCTACGCGGGAAGGGAATCACCTGGTACATTCTACATTTTATCTCACTATATGCTTTTCACTATCTACAGTGCATCTCATTGCTAGTACCTGTTTAAGGAAATATCAGTGGAGCATTTATACTCTGTATAACTATAATATTAAGTCAGCTTATGACGAGCTGTTGGGTAGAGCAACCCCACGGACCTAAGTACTTATAGGGGACGCACCTGTCCCCCTATCCCTCGTTGCCCTTCTTGCTGCACATTTTGCATCGCGCAGCTATTTTCGGGGACTCATTGACTGAGTTGGTGAATCACCACCTATTTATCCTTTCCGTGTTAAATATTGGTTGGGCAGGTGTCACAGTTATGTCCATAGCCCACTTAGGTACTTAACTTTAGCACAACACTGCCATGTTCTATTTTATGTAGTTTCCCCATTTGGATACCAATAGACCTGCATCTATTGGAAAATGCTCGTGAGTTCTTTTTTGTGATGTGAAGGTCACGCCCTGGTTAGTGCCCCAAAAAATAAAGCGAACCTCTTACAAGGCTTCTACATCTATGTCCCATGCAAGCCTCAAATATCCGAAATAGATTGCGTTCCTTAAGAGAATATAATAATAATAACTGTATTAAGCCAAAAAGTGCAATTATTTTTTAATAGATTGGCTCCCTTTTTCCTTCTTTCTATTTAAGAGCATAGCTCTGGCTCTTGTCAGTCATGTGATTCTGTTTTCTCTACTCCCGGCTACAAAGATTAAACAAAATACAACCGAATTGTTGACCTGCTTTTTTAAAGCGCAGTGCGCAGTGACTGAAAGAGTTTATTATGCGCACATCAGCTAGATTGGAATGCGTTGCCTGCGTCTGTATGTCCGAGCGCATATAACCTGAATCTTAGAGAAGTTAGAGTGAATAGGCTTCTTCTGGGTGAGCTCGCTGGATCTTAGACCCATTTAATCTATACATATATCTATATACATATAATAAAACAGTAAAATTATTTTGTCTGTACATTTCGAATTTTTGACTGAAATGGATAAAGGGACACTTAAAAAGAATAATAGAAAGCAAAAAAAATTTTTTGGAATTTCTTGTCTGTCTGTCTGTCTGTCTGTCTGTCTGTCTGTATGTATGATCACGATTATCTCCGAAAATACTGAACCGATTTACTTCAAACTTTCAGCAATTGCTTTGTTTTAACTCAGTTAAACATTTAAAGTTTGATTCATCAAAATCGGTTCATTAAAAAAAAAGTTATCGTCATTTGAATGAACTCAAGGCATGAGTTTGCCTGCAAACATATAGCAAAAAAAAATAAAACAGTAAGTGATATAAGAAAATTAAAATCCAAAGTCAATTCATCATCATTATACGACAGCATTATACCTATCCATAGTAATCCATACTAAAAAAAAAGGAGAAGCTGACTGACTGACTGACATATCAACGCAGGGCCTAAACTATAAGGGTTAGGAACTTGAAATTTTGCACAGGGGTTCCTTTTATAACGTAGGGGAGCACTAAGAAAGGATTTTTGGAAATTCATCTCCTTAGGGGGGAAAACGGGTTGCAAAGTGAGTATGAAACTTTGTTGTTTTTGAAGTTATTCGAATGAAATTCAGCATGAAGGTTCTTTACTGAAAGGTATGAGACACGAGTAAAATATTTTACTCAAAAATCATCCCTTAAGGGGGTAAAATAGGGGTGCAAAGTAAGCAAGAATGTTTGCCATTTTTGAAGTTCGTCGAATGAAATTCAGCATGAAGGTTCTTTACTAAAAGGCATGAAACACGAGTAAAATATTTTTCTCAAAAATCATCCCTTAAGGGGATATAACGGGGATGCAAAGTTAGTATGAAACTTTCCGTTTTTGAAGTTATTCAATTGAAATTCAATATTAAGGTGTTTCATTGAAAGTCGTCATAAACTAATGTATTCCGGGTAATTCTACTGTTCTTGAGAAATCGACACTTACGCGGGCGGAGCCGCGGGCCAAAGGCAAACCTGACTTATATATTAACGCACAGCCGAACCTACTGTGCGCAGAAACTTAAAATTTGGCACAGGGATTCTTTTTATGATGTGAATGAGCACTAAGAAAGGATTTTTAGAAAATCAAAGGGGTTGAAGTTTTATGGAATTTTCTCATTTCTGGACTTAGAAGTTTGAAAGTAGGTACGGAAGTTCTTAATTAAAATTAAAAAAGATCTGTTTAGGTGAACCAGACAACATTCTCCCTTGAAGGGGTAAATAGGGGGTAAAGTTTGTATAGATTTTTTCCATTTCTAGACTTAGAGGTATGAAAATAAGTATATACGTTCTAGGTTACAATTAAAAAAGATCTGTGTAGGTGAAATGTACAAAATTTCCCCTTGAAGGGAACCTATAAAAGATAGGTGGGGTAAACTTTGTATGGATTTTTTATATTTACTTAGAAATATAACAATAAGAAGTTCTCCATTACAATAAAAAAATATCTGTGTAGGTGCTGGGCAAAATCCCCTCCTTAAGGGCTAAAGATCTATGCAGGTGAAATGTATTAAATTCCCCCTTAAGGAGAAAAAGCAAAGGGACAGGGGTTTGTATGGAATTTTTATCATTTCTACTGTTCCCAAGGGAACGACATTAACGCGGGCGGAGCCGCGGGCAATAGCTAGTATAAAATAAAAGAATTATTTATCAGTTCGCTCCGCTTGTGCACATACAAGGAAATCTAGTCTACCTATGTTCAAATTAACAAAGAATACTCAATTGCATTTTCTTGATTTCCTTACCCAGTATTATATTGTCTTTACCTGTAGCTCTGTAGTTCAGTTATCAATTATTTTTACGTTTCGAATTTTATTTCGTCGTTTTTATGATTGTAAAGATTTCGAAATGCTTCATTTTCAGATTGGTTGTAGTAGTATGAGACACTAGCTGTTGCCCGCGACTTCGTCCGCGGCAATTTCTGTTATTATGATTAATTAGTATAGATGAAAAAAATTTCCCCATTTTCAAAACATTTTTTATTGATTCTTCGGTCCTATTGGTCACAGCGTGATGTTTTATTACCTAAAGCCTTCCTCAATAAATGGACTATCCAACACAAAAAGAATTTTCCAATTTGGACCAGTAGTTCCTGAGATTAGCGCGTTCAAACAAACAAACAAACAAACAATCGAACAAACAAACAAACTCTTCAGCTTTATAATATTAGTATAGATATGTACGAGTAGGTACTAATACATTGAAGTATGTTTTTTATAAGAAAGATTATTAGTTTTGTACAGAGCTTTTCTGGTGTAGGCTTACTAGGTACTATAAAATAAGACAAATACGAATAAAATAAAATAAACTTTATTTAAGATTACGAGACCAGCTCATGAACACTTACTCTAACAGTAACATTCGGTTATTGATACCAATTTAAAATAAAAACGAAGTACTTAGGTAAATCTATTATAAAAACACGGTTGAATATCAAAGTGATTTAAGAGAAGTGAAACCGCCGTGTACTAACACGCGCCTCTCGATGGTGTTCGTAACAGACCGAAACTAGTTGGCCATTTCGTCAAACCATGTTTTTATAATGAATTTATCATGAGTAAGTTTTAATACTATCATTAGGTAAATCTAATAAATGCTCTTGACAGGCTGATTTTGGAAAAATTACCTGGCGACATTTCAATGTTGGAATCAGAATCTCTAATAGAATATTTATCCGCAAGAAAAAAAAGGTAATTTATGAAAAAAATACTTAGAAAGAGCAGCTGATCGGTGAATTTGTATGGGAGGCTCGATGTTTTTCGTAATTTTTACCTTTTATTTTCCTACAGGTACACGGTGAAGTTTTGATGGTTCTGGACCCTTAAAGTGGTGATTCAGCCCGTCGATATGAACATTTTTTCCTATGGGACCAATGCTGGAAAATAAAATATGGGCAGTTCCATAAATATAAAAAAATTCGCCCGCCCGGTCAATTTTTATGGGAATGACAAAAAAAAATTTGAGTTCCCAGCATTGGTCCCATAGGATAAGTTCTTTATATCAACGGGCTGAATCATCCCTTTGAGGGTCCAGAACGATCTAAATTTCAACGTGTATTTTATTAGGGATTCCGATTCCAAAACTAAAACACTTCCTGGTAATTCAAAACCACCTATATAACTTTCTGTTGGCGGGATTTTATTAAACTATATACACTTCGATTCAATTCGTCAGAGCAGGACAGACCTTTATGCGTAAAAGATAAGTTGTAAGGGTTTCTCGCTCAGTCATAGGTATACTTATAGTTTCTTCTACTCTTAAAAGACCAATTGAATCGTTTGTATGCTGTTTTATGCAACATAAAACGGCCGGTCATCTGCAAAAATCCATATAGAAGTTGTGTAAAAAGTCGTGCGTATAATATTGAATAATGATGGCAATTTCAACCTTATACATGTGGGATAAGGTTCATGATATTATGCAATATATATCTCTTCCTAATCAGTGCAATCGTTTTTTTTTACTTAAGGCTATGTATGGACTTTTGCAGATAAACACACATACACATAACAATTAAAAATAAATAACGACTTAATAGTAATTCCCAAATTTCAATAGTTGCAATGCAAAGCCGGTTTGGTAGTATATGAGATTTCTAATTTGGCGATGGAAACTGTTCATTTTCATTTCATAAAAGAAATTAATATAATCATCATCATTATCAGGTCTTTTAAGTCTCCACTGCAGGAGACCTCTCTGTTCTACCGGAGCCATACTTGGCCGGAGCAGACAGAGGATTTGGCCTACACTCTCCTCGCTGGCCAGACGGGTTGGAGAGGTCTCATTGATGTTTATGAGCTTTGTTTAGCTTGTATTTCCTAATGAATATATCTATAATAATACTGATGCGGTGGTTGTCCGTTTCAGCGGCTGATAGTCAAAGGCTTTTAGATCTCTTATTAGATCATAGGTAATTTTATAAGATAAATAAATTATCAATATGATCACCATCTTCGTGCCACTCTAAATAAAAAAAAAATCCCGTTTAGGAATTACCTTCAATTGGCAAGACATTATAATAAGTAAAATATACTAGTTGTACGTCTGCTGCCTTTTATAATTATGTATAGTCCATTAAAGAGTACGCTAGTTATTTAATTTAGGCTTAGATGCTTCAATTATACCAAATGCACACCTTTTTTACTGATTAAATTAAGCTCTCTTTTCTTCTTAGTCCTAGGACAAAATTGTTCTGCGCTTTTCCCAGAACTTATCTTTTTAGGGATCCATACCAAAAGGGCGCCAAAATAAATCGTATTACTAAGCCTCCGATGTCCCACCGTTCGTCCGTCTGTCACGTGCCTGTATTGAACTGTAATAGGTAAGTACTTGAAATTTTCACAGAATGTGTAATCCATTGCCGCAATAACAACAAATAATAAAATCAAATTAAAATTAATAATTAAAGGGACCGCAAGAAACTCGTTCGTTTGGCGTGTTTTCCAGAATCTGACAAAGTTGCTGCTTACTTCTTCTTCTGTCGAGTCGTAAAATGGCTATATACGTACATTTTAAATAAGTTTTCACCAGTGTTTTGCTACGAACGGGCAATCGCCCGTTCGTTTGCCTCATTCAGATCCTACTGGGAGCAAGAAGCTACTTGTTTATTACTGAGATGTCAAACCACAGATAATTAAGAGCAATAGTCATTATGCTCGCTTGAGTTTAATAACTTCATAAGGGAGTTCCCTTGGAAGAGGTTTTAAGCGTACTTACACACGAGTTGCCATACAAGACACGTGGTTTTTGTAGTTAAATATTGTACGGTGGTACGGAACCCTTAGTGAGTTAGCTAATACGACTCACACTTGGCCAGTTTTTTATGAAACTTTCACATCCTATTTTCTTAATTATATCAACAAATAACTTGTTTAGCTAAACGTGAATTTAAGTTCTAAGCGTCTGACATCTTCTTCACCCTTTCCCGTTATCGTCAAATATTTGATGTCATCTATGCTTATATCTGGCATTGTAATTGTCCCCATCACTCCATTCGGCCCTTGGATACTGATTATGTTAATTAAATTTGTTTTTCTACTTCTCCTTACTGTAAAATTCAATGCTACTGTCGAATCTGAAACAAATAAAACATATTAGTATACAGCTACTCAGTAGCGGCGTTAGGGTATGGCGCGCTTGTGCGACCGCCCAGGGCGCTGGATACGGAAGGGGCGCCCCCACCTAGCAAGGAAGGCTCATTAAGCCGTTAGGCCGATGCGGCAGAAAGGTCCCTGCTGTCATCACCGATGGCAGTCGTAAAGCTGTGTCAGATGACTTCAGGCTGCTTGAAAAATCTGACACCAGTGTTGGCCACTTACTCACACGGAAAACAAACAACCAACCAAGCAAGGACGCAAGGCGGTGTGATTCAATCGCATTGCATCCCCCCTCTCCCCAATAAGAGAGGGCGCTCGTAGAAATCTTGCCCACAACGCCAGTAATGCTGACGTCGGCACTGCAGCTACCGAATTATACACTCACTGAGGCGAGGCTGATTTCAGTAAAGGCTTTTGCCATTGTTTCTCAGATTGGCCCTTCAGGCTTGCATGCAGGTATACGCGGCCCATCAGGCAACATGAGAGTTTGCTGTCTCTCCAAGCGTTGCACCCACAGGCAACGCCCAAAGCCGAGGTCCGTTCCTCCTGGGAGCCTCATCACCAAAGGATGTTGTCTTTAAAGAATGAGGGCACTCTGCTCTCGCCTTAAACGCCCGGTGAAGTAGCGAAAGCTCACTTGGAGCTAGCTAAAAAGTAAAAAAAAAACAAAAGGCTGATTTCAGAGTGACGGCGACCGGCGCTGTTTACCAGCGCGTTTCAATAGCGCGCGCTTGACCGGCGTGCGCTGTTAAACGAATTTTGATATCGCGCATTTCGTTGCAATTGACAACTATAATAACAGGATTAGCTGTTTGTTTTATAATTTTCTATGAAAAAAAGTGCAACAGCGACAACATTGCAAGTTGATTATTGAGCGCTTGCTTCGGCAGCGCTGGCCGACGGTGCGCGTCTCACGAACGGCGCGTTTGAACTGGTAATTGCAAGAGCGCGCGTGTGGCCGGCGCTGGTCAAACGTGTGACTCTGAAATCAACCTGAGGGTATGCCGGCCGAAGAAAATCGCCACAGGGTGATTTTTTATGCATTGAATTTTAAAGTTTTATTTGCATACATATTTTTGCGTATATGCAAAAAAAATGTATGCATATAAAACATCTAAGGTAGGACACCAAATATCGAACATTAAAATAATCCTTAATTCTTATTTAAAGTCTATAACAAAGAAGAAAGAGAAACTTACCTTCCACGAAACTCGTTTTAAGAACAAATCTTCTGTCAGAGTTGGCTGGTTCTTCTGCATTGCCAGTAAAAGTATATGCAATTTTATCTTCGTGCGTTATCAATCTTATCATAAGACTGTGAACAAAGAATATTTTATTAATATTTCAGTAATAAATATAAAATATTAAAATTCTGTAATTAATTATCCTTATATTATTTATTATTCTTGAATTTTCGAAAAGTACGGTCACCTGCTCAATTCCATACATAGCCTTAAGATAAAAATCTAATGCACTGATTAGTAAGGTATTTATATTTAACAATATCATGAACCTTATGCCATGTATATAAGGTTTAAATTTCTGTTATTTTTAAATAGCTACACACGACTTTTTACGCAACTTCTATATGGACTTTTGCAGGCGACCGTACGTTAGTCGTTTGCCCAGGCTTTAATAGTTTATGGCAGTATTCAATTTACGCTTTGTCAGATGTCTTTGGGCAGTTTAAATCATTCAAATCTGACACCCAGTATTGGCCACGTACACGAAAAACAACAAAATACGATATGTACCTTTTTTGATAGGTACGACGAGGAATGCTTTCTCATATATACATGATGCTCCAAATCTCTATCAGAGATCTTTTATTTAATACAAAACAACAACAAATACATTAAACACATTATAGCCATATAATTTATACAACTTTCCAGTGTCATTTGTAATAAGTGTTCATACAATTAAAGGATGATAAAAATACTTACAATTTTGTATAGATAAGTTTGATGTCAAAAGCATCGTTTTCGCCGAGTGTCCTTGGTAAAAGGTATTGGGAAATTTCACTTCTCCTGTTAACAAGGAAATATAGGTTTTATTTAAATGTAATAATAATCATTTTTTTACTTTCTGCTTTCTTAGTTGCTTTGTTTCTTTTTTACAAGCTTTATAATAATTTGCAATACCATCTAGGTCATAATGCATGGTCATGTTTGAACCTTATCGCGTTGGCATAAAGTTCAAACGTGACCATGCACTTTTGATCTCGATAGTACCTTGGTATTGGTATGTTTTTCAAATCAAATATTGTATCTCAATGTTGCAGTTATTCCCACCGATTGAAATTTTGCATGCTAATGTAAATCGGATGATAAAATATCATGGAGTCAATGAGCTGTTCTGATCATGGAGTCGGGACGTGGCAAATCAAATGAGCCCATCCATAATGTGTTTATCTTAGTTTATAGCAGTTTGAATACTGCACAGTTCGTTTGATTAAAATTATAGATTGTAAAAAAATACTGAAATCGTTAAACCTAAGGCCATTTGTATTACCAAAGACTAAATATGACATGCACGCGTTGCCGGTTCTGAAGAAACATTAATCCTTTTTCTTTTAATACTAAAAATAGATTACGTTTAAATCACTGAAATCTTTTGTATGTATATTCGTCAGGCAAGATCTCAAATTTGGACATATACATATATGGATTGTAGAAGGTAATCTTGAACTCCTTGGCAATACTGTAACGACTGAATCAGAATTGTTATTAGAATATACTACAACCTTCTTTGCGGATCCATATTTTACTAGGGATTCTGAAACCTACATGCCAAGGAATTCAAAACCCCCTGTATACTTGTATCTTATAAGATGCCCGACCAACATATCGTTAATACAGTGACTTACCGTTTGATCGGGTGATTACTGACTAGTTCTGATAAAAATCCAATTAAAACACAAATGATAATCACATTAGATACAGCCATTTTTTAAATTCACTTGGTTATTACTTAACAAAAAATCACTTGGCTATTACTTGACACTTAACACAAATTCGGTATCTTATTCACCGGCTATAATGTGTTTAGTGTATTTGTGGTTGTGTCCCTGCACTTATGCACCGAAGTGCATTTGTTCGGCAGTAACTTATTGAATGAAATGTCATCGTAAATTCTAATTGTTATATAGTATGAAATGAATCATTAACCATGACATAATACTTTGACATAAAAGTAAATAATTGAATGATTACATTTTGATATTTAGAAATATATTCCTGTTAAGTATAAGTGAATTTTGTCACAGCTTTACTTGTACTTTATGTGACGTTGTAGGAAGTTCCGATTTACAATAATTTCAATCCAATACGCACACAATTCACGTATGACGTATGACATACGCAAAACTAAAGGAAATATTACCATATATAGTGCATAAGCGCTACTCAGGTAATCGTATGTACAAATTACCAGAGATACTAAAAAAACCGGCCAAGCGCGAGTCGGATTAAATAAATAAATAAATAAATATATACGGACAAATCACACAGATTGAGCTGGCCCCAAAGTAAGTTCAAGACTTGTGTTATGGGATACTAACTCAACGATACTATATTTTATAACAAATACATATTATAGATACACATCCAAGACCCAGGCCAATCTGAAAAAGATCATTTTCCATTTTGTCCTGGCCGGGGATCGAACCCGGTCACTCCGTGTCGCAGGCTACAGAGAGGGTCATGCTCCTGCAGTGGACACTAAAAAGACCTGATGATGATGATGATGTATGGGAGCCCTCTTAAATATTTATTTTGTTCTGTTTTTTAGTATTTGTTTTTATAGCGGCTACAGAAATACATCATCTATGAATTTCAACTGTCTAACTATCACGGTTCATGAGATACAGCCTGGTGACAGACGGACAGACAGACAGAGACACGGACAGCGGAGCCATATTACCCTAACCATACTAATAGGGTCCATAACCCTATTAATATAACCATATTAATAGGGTCCCGTTTTTACCCTTTGGGTACGGAACCCTAAAAAGAAACATCATCTATGTATATGGTTAAATTACATAAGGACGTATATCAAAAATAGGTAACCCACCTGTAAGCAGAAGTAGTTCCCTACAGGTATTGATAATAATAATATAAGGGTGCTTTTCCACCAGAGATGTGCTATGCTACGATGCTATGGTTGCGTTTGATATCCACCAATCACATTAATTGGTGCACATAGCTTAGCACTGGTGGAAACGGATTCAACTAAGTTATGTTTTTTTATTTGGATAGATGTGTGTTATGCATGTGTGCTATGGATGCGTGCTATGGGCCATCGCGAGTCGTGTAGCTATGTGCAGAGCAGAGTACCTACAGTGTGCCCGCGTTTGTCGATACATAGTACAGCTCGAGCTGCGCATCTTTCTAGCACAGCTACTTTGCGGCGATGCATCTTCGTAGCGCATCTTCCTCGCACAGCTACATAGCTTGTATTGGTGGAAACGGTCACATATTTTCGTAGCGTAGCTGCATAGCACATCGCTGGTGGAAAAGCACCCTAACTGTTGATGTTTTAATTTTGCCTTATTTATTTATTACAAATAGATTCACAATAAAACATTTTTTTCCTCTGGCTACTCTGGCCAAGTATGGCTCTAGTAGTACAGAGAGGGTCGTGCTCCTGTAGTGGAGACTAAAAAGGACCTGATGATGATGATGATGATGAAAACATTTTTATAGGTGAATCGAACGTGTACACTTTGGGTTCAATTGGCGCACATCGTGTGGTCACCACGAAACTACCTTCGGTCGGCAGGACCCGGGAGGCAATGACTGCAGCTGGGAACACCACAACGAGATTACTTGGCATCTTTCAAAAGGTAACTCCCCTTCAATTGAACCAAATTGGTATTTCTTTTGACTTTTTCCTTGGTTGGTTATTTATTGTTATATTTTATTAGGTATAAGCGTTGCGATGAATTGTCACGTGTTATGTTTTTAATCCTGTGGCAAAAAGAGTGGTTTTTTTTATGTATATTTGACGGCAAACGAGCAGACGTGTCAACTGATGGGAAGTGGTCACCGTCGCCCATGGACATCTGTAACACCAGAGGAGTTGCTGATGCGTTGCCGAAACTATATGTTGCGGTGTTATAATTTTCAGGAGTTAGTCGGTGTGTGTGTCTACTACAGATTAAATTGCGGTTTCCTTTATTTTAAACTAGCTATTGCCCGCGGCTACGCTCGCGTTTATGTCGATCCCTCGGGAACAGTAGAATTTCCCGGAATGAAAGTTACCCTATGTCCTTCCCCGGGCCTAAAATTACCTCCATCCAAATTGGTTCAATGGTTGGAGCGTGAAAAGCTGACAGACAGACAGAGTTACTTTCGCATTTATAATATTAGTATGGATAGTATGGATTAGATTAGATTAAGCGGGATAGGTTAGATGATGATCCACTCTGAGCAGCCAGGATTGAAGGCATCTATCTGATTATAATTTGTAGGTAGAACACTGTTTTGGGTTCAATCAATTAGTAAAGATGTGAAAATCATATCCTTACTTATAATATTATAAATGCGAAAGTGAGTTTGTTTGTTACACTTTCAGGCCATAACTACTGAACCGATCATCATAAAATTTTGCATACAAGTTCTTCTATGGAGTACGGAGAAGGACATAGGCTACCTTTTATCCCGGGAACATACTATTCCCGAGGGATCAACATTGACGCAGGCGGAGCCGCGGGCGAAGGCTAGTTATTGAAAATTAACACCTCCAATTGTAATGCTATCCTTACTTCCTTATTATAAACGCGAAAGTTTGTGAGTATGTATATATGGATGTTTGTTACGGTTACCGAAACGGTTGAACGGATTACGGACACACAAATAGGTTATTACCTGAACACATAGGCTACATTTTATCGCCGAAATAAGTTCTCGTACCGTTCCCGCGGGATTGACATTAAGAGGGCACGAATGCGAAACTTGTCAATGAACATTCGTCTAGATGTCTATATCTATAACGACTACATGCCTGTTATTTATTATATATAAAACTTCAACATATTTTCTTAAAACTGTCCAACCTGAAAACACGATTAATAACAAAAGCCTCGATACTTTTATTTTGCAAACATAGCCCCTTTATTAGATGTTTGTTGTCAGAACGGCGAAACCCTAAGGTCTTTAGAAATGATTTTTATTTTCCTAGCTTAGCAATAACTAGTTCTAAAATCTGGCCAAAGTTTTTTTACTCATTAACCTCGTACTTTTATTTTAAATAACAATTAAGTGATTTGGCGCTTACGCCCGTTAATTCTAGGACACCCGCTTGTGCATACCCACTATCTTCTTCTCATTTTTTACGCGTTACGGTCATTAGATCTATCCTGCTTTCGCGCGGGGCGCGGGGTGCGAAATGGCTTCAGCCGGGTCGCATTGGTGCGCTCTTATCGAAAGCCGCGGGCGACAGCTAGTATTGTAAATATTAACTAGCTTTCGCGTAACTATTTAGTAATCTGTGTTTTCGCCCGCGACTGCGCTCGCGTCAGTGTCAATCCCTCGGGAACAGTACTTTTTCCCCGGACAAAATCTAGCCTATGTGCGGAGAATCGTACCCCAGACAACGTCTAAGAAAAAAGTAATTATGGCGTGAAAGCGTCACAAACATACTCACTTTCTCATTTATAATATTATTATAGATTAGTTAGAGCCATGATAAAACCTCTTACCGCCATTCCAACATTTCAATGAGTTCTCCTAGTGTCCTCTCTTCTTGCCGGAATATTTACACTGAAAATATATCAAGGAAACATGATTTTCGAGAAAGCAAATGAATGTACACAAGGAAATTGTAATAGGGGGAAAATAGTAGATATTACCAGGAAAATCGGGAAAACAAAAGCAAATTAAGAAAGTAGGTAAACAAATGAGTAACAGCGTAATAGCCATTTTTAAGTAAGTTTTTGGCGTTCCGTATACGATTGGCAGAAAACGGAACCCGTGTAGTCATAATATTATTTAAAGTTACGCGAGACATAAACTACTACTCGTATTATACATGAAATTTTGATCGTTTTGGACCCTTAAAGAGCCCGCCATATGCCAGGCGGCGTGGCGATACAAACGCGGATGGTCTAAACGCGTTGGCTACTTTGGATATTTTCGTTTTTTAGGAATATTCAAGGGTTATTCGAAAAAGAAAAACATATGATGGCTGCCTTATCTGTAATGCAATAATAATCAAAAGTTTCAAGGTTAATTTTAATGTATTTGGTTAATAATGCTATATACCGAGTAAATTAGACGTGATTTGGAGGCAACTTTGCAATTTTTTTCTATCGAGAAGATTTAACGCAATCGTGTTTTTGAGTCATATAGTTACCAGAGTCAGTCCTGAACTTTGCTGCATTTTTATTTCAACTTGAGTATTTAATTATTATTGATATAACAGTCAATTATGCAAAGCAGTGTGAGGTAGTACGGGCCCCTCAGACCATCAATACGGGCTCTTTAAGGGTCCAGAACGATCAAAATGTCACCATGGATATAGAGCAGAAAGCGTACTGTAGTCAGGCAGAACGTTACCTAAGCGACAAAAATTGGAATAGGTATAGGAACGTTTTGGTTTTCCAGTAAATGAGATTTGAATTGTTTTTTTGAATGAAAAGAGCGAATTCAGTCGTCTTAAATGGTGGTAAATTGTTCTAGCATTTGATCGCCTGGTAACAGAAGCTTCCCTCAAACGCAACAGTTCTATGAGTGTGGTAGGACAATTTGGACCTTACGTTTTTGGTGCCATATCTGCTGTGTCGCCGAGCGAATTTTATTTTAATGATTTTTACGTAAGGTATCTTTCATTCTAGAAAAAGTACTGTTCCTGAGGTATTCGACACTAACGCAAGCGGAGCCGCGAGCGAAAGCTACTGGCTTTATAAAAATTGGGTTGCTTGCGTTCTTGTCGATCACTCGGGAACAGTAATAGATTCCAGGATAAAAGGTTTTGACCTTTTCTGTAACCCAGACGTTAAAGGTCGATTCAGTAGTTAAAGTAAATATAATAAACAAATTTACTTACTAAAACATCTTTAAGGAGCCCGATGGTCAAGTGGTCGTGAGAATCAAAAGCGTTCACGCATGTTAAGCAACCCTGGGCGCAGTCCACATTATGATGGGTGACCGCAAGTGGCATAAACATATCTCGAGTTCCTCCGCGCCAAGCCACGTTAAGCCGTTGGTCCCAGCTGTCATAATTGATGGCAGTCGTTAAGCTATGTTAAATGACTTTAGGCAGCTTGAAAATCTGACGCCAGTGTTTGCCACTTACACGAAAAACAAACAAACAAAGCAAAAACTCACTTTCACATTTATAGTTAGGATACGGTTTGTTTTACGAAGCCATTTCCATCCATCATATACATGGTGAAATTGTGATCGTTCTGGACCCGTTGAGGGGTGATTCAGCCCGTCGATATGAACAACTTTTCCTATGGGACCAATGCTGGGAACTCAAAAAATTTTTTTACGCTTCCATACAAATTAACCGGCCGGCCGAAAATTTTTGTATGGAACTGCCCATTTTTTTTTGAGTTCCAAGCATTTGTCCTATAGGAAAAGTTGTTCATATCGACGTGCTGAATCACCCCTATAAGAGTTCAGAACGATCAAAATTTCACCGTGTATATAGATGTGGATCCCAATCGCAAGTGTTTGCATATGCATAAAATAGCAATGACTGCGTCGAATGGTATGTTCGATTTGGTTTATAAATAACTGCCCTCCTGATAACGAGTTAAAATACATCCATGTGTATTGGCAACTGATCATGGTGGGCTACTTAAAAGAGCTCGATATTTTGTATTTAGGTTGTGTTATGCGAGTATACATGCTGAAATTTTGATCGTTTTGTACCCCTAAAGGGGTGACTCAGACCATCAATATGAACAACTTTTTCTATGGGACCAAATGCTGGGAACTCAAAAAAAAAATTCGTCATTTCCATACAAAAGAGTTCCGCCGCCCGGCCAGTTTGTATGGGAATGTCGAAATTTTTTTTGAGTTCCCAACCTTGTTCCCATACGAAAAGTTGTTCATATTGACGGGTCAAATCACCCCTTTAAGAGTCCAAAACGATCAAAATTTCACCATGTTTATCGTATGTTAGAGTTCTTCCTATTTCTTAAATATTCCTATTTGTTAAAGCTATTCTATTCTATTCTATTAGGCAGGGTTAAAATAGATACACGTGGATTGGCAACTGATTGTTGTAAATTTATTTAAAGTAATCGATATTTTTCATATAGGTATTGTGTTATAGATATCGTATTTTAGCCGAAAAAATACATAATAAACATCCAAGAAATCCTATGATGAATAAAGACTATCGTGCCTAATTATATACTACGTTAGAGTTCAGAACGTACTCGCATGCGTTTTGCTCTAATAATATGAAGCAAACTGTATTAAAACCCAAAATTCTGTTATACAGTTTGCTCTTAAAGAACCACGAAAAATCAAATGACGCACAGCACACAGAGTAAGCCGAGTCTATGTCGGTATACCTACAGTTTGACATTACGCGACCTACGCAGTACTAGTGACCTATTTGGGATATGAGCTGCAGCTGTAGTTAAATGAATTATGTGGTAATATTTTTTTATTTGAATAGGTGGAATATGTCTTCTTGGTGGGCGTGGGTGGTGGTGTACCACACTACACAGACTACTCGAGACACGTGCGTCTGGGCGATGTCGTCGTGTCCACTCCCGCGCCGGATTTGCCCGACAAGTATGTACATATTTCTTGAATGACAAACGTTATTTTGCTCACTAGTAGGCGCTACTGTTGAGTACGGTTTCGAAAAAGCTTTTTCTTATACGCGTAGAAACAAATAGACTTTAATCATATTAAATGTCTTTGTCTACGTGTGAATATATCTTCCATGCTGGTCTGGGAGAAAAGAAAATACGTAGAATGTACTAGCTTCTTCTCTTCCCGCGCAGATCGTAAAAGCCGATCGAGGGGATAGGTAAAATCTGAGGAATCATGTAAATAGGCGTTGCGGCCATCACTATTTTGATTCCTGTGCCTACCAACATGCTAAACGTGGCCTTCAGGTCTTATAGACCAAGGCTCCGTCTACCCCGTAAGGGAAAAATACGTGATTCTATGTATGTATGTATGTACTAAATAGTGAGTAGTATTGAAGAAGTACGCAAACTTGGAATGCGTATAGCCTACGGAATAATATGTGATGAGAGAATTCGACGCGGTGATTCAAAGTCCAGTGACAGGGACAGTTTACGCCCTAAGTGTGCTACCAACTGCACCACAGTTGGCGTAGCTGGTAGCACACTTAGGGCGTAAACCTAAGGGACGTGAGTTCAAATTACTATGTGTGGCGAGTTCTTTTCCATCACATATTTAATTTTAAAAACATGATAAGTCCACAAAACCCTTGAAAACTTCTGTAGCGTTGTACACTTTTTGGAATGGGTAAAAAATGTTACACTCGCGTCAGGACACGTGACCTGATAGAAAACTAGTAAGACGGACACGTGACCTGAGACCGCTTTTGCAAAGGAGAGTTTTCACTTCTGCCGGCACTCCCGGAGAGCAAACCGTTGTTTTTATTTTCATCTACAACCTTCACTAACCTACTGTTGGGGCAAGGCATGAACAAACTTTAGTCATGTAACCTTCGCATTCATTTCAATTCTCACCGAATTGAGTCAGTAGCCGCCTATGGTGTGGTTACAATTAATTAGCATATAGTTTGTTGGTAATCGCACGAGCTGGAATTTCTCATCTCAGTACGAAATCATCAGAAGTGTTTGCTGGCACGGCAACAGCTGGGCTTTATTTATTTTACGCTCATAAGTTTTGTATGCTGGCCGCTGACGTTCGTGTGTAGACTTTGTTTGGATGTGTATCTATATATGTATTTGTTATAAAATAAAATATCGTTGAGTTAGTATTCCGTAACACAAGTCTCGAACTTACTTTGGGGCTAGCTCAATCTGTGTGATTTGTCCGTATATATTTAACTTCAACGTCAACAACGTCAACTTATTGTTGAATGTTAATAAACAGGTTTAGCCGTGTGGTACCCGGCAGAGTAGAATAGGACCACTCCAAGTCTTCCCGTGGATGTCGTAGAAGGCGACTTAGGAAATACAAGCTAAACAAAGCTTATAAACATCTAAGAGACCTCTCCAACCCGTCTGGCCAGCTTGGAGAGTGTAGGCCAAGTCCTCTGGCTGCTCTGGCCAAGTATGGCCCTAGAAGTACAGAGAGGGTCGTGCTCCTGTAGTGGAGACTTAAAAGGACCTGATGATGATGATGATGATGAATCAATACGTCGATTGATTAGTGTAACCTTTGCACGCCAGCGTTTGTTTACCTACGTTACTTCACGTCCGACGCCAAGCTTGTAGAAATTGTTAATAACTTTAGTTGTCAATGACGTCTCAGTCACGCGACCGTTTCGCATCTAAAGTGGTCAATGGCGCTCAGTAGGTTTAACGGTGTCCGACACATTTGTCAGATTCCTTTTTCGTCTGAATAATTATGCCTCTGCGCAGATGTAAAGTTAACTTCGCTCACGTTGACTCGACTCGCACGAATACTGCTTTTTTTCAGAACGAATTATGCGGCTGCTGCTGTACCGGCCTTTAACTTGGTGACCTGAAGATAAATAAATATAAATAATAAATAGATAAATATATATGGACAAATCGCACAGATTGAGCTAGCCCCAAAGTAAGTTCGAGACTTGTGTTATGGGATACTAACTCAACGATACTATATTTTATAAATAATAATATATACGGACAAATCACACAGATTGAGCTAGCCATAAAGTTCGAGACTTGTGTTATGGGATACTCAACAATACTATATTTTATAACAAATACATATATAGATACACACCCAAGACACATGCCAATCTAAAAAAGATCATTTTCCATCTTGACCTAGCCGGGTTCGAACCCGGGCACTCTCGTGTCGTAGGCTGGCGTGTTGACCGCTGCGCCACGGAGCTAGCCAAGCTTATAGACGTACCTTCCATCAATAAGGTTTCGATAGATTGTTAGCATTTTCGATTAGGCACGATATCTGCAAATGTTCCATCACGTTTATATCATGGATATTAAATATAGGTACTCGTATGTGCTTAAGTAGAAAAAAGATTTCTCCAATAATGACCTTTGTGACTGCGGTGCCATTCAGTCCATGACTCACCTATTGACGTGTCCTAGTTGTCCCTACACAATGTACAATTAAGGATCTGAATGAGGCGAACTACATGGTATCACCATGGCCACCTACTGGTTAAAAACAATATAAATATTCATCATCATCAGGTCTTTTTAGTCTCCACTGCAGCTATTATATGAACAAATATTTTTGTCCCACTGCTGGGCAACGGTCAAAAAGAAAAAAAAGTTAAAAAAAAATACAAAAATAACCATAGCGACTCGAAAAGAAAAAGTAGCAAAAAAAGGCTAACGAACGCCCGTTTATAATGTCCCTCAACTTCTGTTTAAACAGGTACGATTTTTATCTCAAATTTAATTGGACAAAATTCCCCCTGAAAGGGTAAAATTGGGGGTTAAGTTTGTATGGAATTTTTCTCATTTCTGGACTAAGCAGTATGAAAATTGGTATATAGAGTCCTGATTATAACTTCCTTTCATCCCGGAAAAAAGTATTTTTCCCGCGGGATCGACACTAACGGGAGCGAAGCCGCGGGCGTCAGCTAGTTAAGTATTAAAAATTCTACATCTTATAAACAAAATTAATGCAAATCACGTGATACCGCACGTGATTTGTTGTGAGGCTTCGAAAAATTCCCAGACGTGTGATACGTGCTTGCCACTGGAGTTGTGTGACGTGACAATTTGTGCAAGGACTCGCTAATACAAATATATAGTGTTGTTTTCATATTCACACTCGCATGCATATGTGCATTGTTAATATCTTATCTCTATCTTATCAGAACGGCTTCAGAGCCTCGGACTCCGTCGATTAGTAGCAAGTCAGTGAGTTTTTACAGGCTGCATTTCGGTGAGTGCGCACAGGAACTGCACGATCTAATTCCCCCTGCACCATTCCATCTTCGGACGTACGGCGTGGGCAGGGATTCCACCCGTACATGGTCGATATTCCTGTTCATCGTACCTCTAGATTCGCCTCCTCCTTCATTATGCGAACCGCGAAGGAATGAAATTCTCTTCCCCCGTCACTGTTTCTCGACTCGTATAATTTAGGGATTTTTAAGGCTAGAGTGAATAGGCATTATTTGAGTTTGCGTGTACCACCCTAGACCTCATCGTTGCTTCCCATCAGGCAAGATAGAGGTCAAACGCACTCAAATTATTCATAAAAAAACCTGTTGCTGATGTACAGTCACAAGATATCTGACTAGACCTTCTACCTATATCTTGAATTTTCTATTTAACTTAAAATAATATTTAACACCATCTTTATACATAGTTGCAGCAAAACTCTAGTTTGTATGAAACTATGTGTGATAATTGTAATGCTACGTATGAGTACCAGCATTAAATAATACTTACCACAGACTCGTGGCATAAGGCTCGCTCTACATATACCTACCAGCGTGACAGCGGCGCAGTGAACACAAACTTTAAAATCGTCGCCGCCTCTGGCCGATCGTCGTATCTTGCGGCCGGCGCGCCGTAGTTCTATCTGTGACTCATGTCTGGAGTCTGGAGTGCCATTATTGAAAGGAAGACTCGGAGTTAAGGCCAGAGTGGAAAAGTCACTCGTCTGGTGAAGAATAAATAGAATTTATAAAAAAACACCATGACATAAAGAACGTTATGAGTGTCGAAGATGCGCCCATCGGCCAGAGGCGGTGATGATTTTTTGTCCAGTATAGAATCAGCCTTACATGTTTCCCACCCACTCATGACACTAACCCACGGCGAGACTGGACGTCAAGGGCTGCGGTCGCGCTCTAATTGTTTGTAATGAATGACCGCCTGTGTATGACACACTTACCTAGCACAGGTACAGACAGACACGTGCTTCTCGTTTGGGCCTCATTAATACGGTATTGTATATACGGATGTTGAGATTATATAGAAAACATATTTTGAATATTACTAATATGTTATTAGAAGTACTGTTTAACAACATATTGTTTTCTATAATATTTTATCTAATCGGAAGGAATTCCACAACGAAAACAGTAATCACAATGCCTATTATTATTATTTTTTAATTTTGCATTTTAGAGATAAGCTTAAGAGATTGTTGTTGATGTTGACCAACAGCTTATGTAATCAACTGTTGGTCAACAATCAACGACAACAAATGAGTTCAAAAGCGAGGGTTTTCTCCAATAATCTCAAACATTGTGTTTGTAACATACATAAAGCTTTTCGTTTCCTCAACAATACAAAGCACACAAGTGCACAAGGCCGCTCCTTTGAATGCTCCAATGCTCCATTATTCTCTGACGTTTATTTATATAGAGCATGTGTTGAGAGTTGAGCGCCGCGCCGCCGTTGGTCTAAGACAACTATGGGGCCATACAAAAATTACGTCACTCCAATTTCATGATTATTAGACCCCTCTTTCGTCCTTGTCACAGATAGTTACATTTTTGCGGTCTTCTCCCGCCTAGTGTGACGTCACATATTTAAAAAGGAAATGGCGAAACTACGATACAAACAAAATACATACTACTATTTTCGAAACTAATTGAGCTTGGTGCGATAGATTGAAGTAGAAGAACTGTCATGATGTTCCGACCCCACATAATAGTGGGTAAAGGTAAAGAATACGAATAAAAAAAAATTGGTAATATTGATTTTGCGTAATATTTTTCAAGTTTTTCGAGATGATAGGATCACGTGACGATGGAATTTTAGCAAAGAAAGCCATTGGTTGCCAACTTCGTAACGTGTGGCGTCACAAAGCTTATGGTTTCTCCTGTTGTCACACGCTGTCACACCTCGTCGAGTCACACCTTTTAACGTGTGACATCATCATCATCGTTTCGATGATGTTGATGTAACGTGTGACGTAATATATGGATGGCTCCTAAGCAATTTATCGGCAGTCTTTCTTTTTCGCCCTTTTCCTATTTGGGGTCGGCTCTATATGTAGATCCATAACTTTCTGTCCTTAAATAATCAATAGTTACCCCCGTCCGTACATATCCCATCTGAAACATGTAATCCACGTCTTTTTTTGGCTTTCTTCGTACCCTAAGTCCGTCTACCTCTAAATGGGCCGTACTCTTTGCCAAATGTTCGGCAACTCTCTCTCCTACATGTCCATACCATGTTAGACGTTGACTTTTCAGTTTGTCAACTATGTGCGACATTCAGACTCTTATGTACTCGTTCCGAATCTTATCAATCCTTGTAACTCACATCCATCTAAGCATACGCAGTTCCGCCACGTGAATCCGAGGACAGTTCTAATAAAACAAAATCTTATGCATCTATGCTCATAACATTATATTAATGTGACAGAAAACACTTAGTTGGACAGTAACCCATATTAACACAAACAACAACGTGTATTGTCATGTCACGTACAGTCCCATACAAAACAAATTGTAAATACTCTAGTGAGAAATTATAGCAGTAAATATGCTTTTTTGGAAGATTTGTGACGTCATAGAGAATCTTCTAGGTCCCATCAACTCCTTTGCTGGTGTTACCAAAAATTAACCATAACTGATAAGTTTTACTATGGAGTTGGGTTTAATACTTTAAATATGATTATAGAAAACATGTTATCTGTATTAACCGACTTTAAAAAAGGAGGAGGTTATCAATTCGGTTTAACTCACAACGCCGTAATGTATGACCAGATTTTCAAAATTCTTTTCTTTTTTGTTTGAAATTTGTAAGCATCCCGCTTACAAATTTGTCCTATTTAAGACGAGGACTCAAATGTTTGGTACCTTTGCTCGGCAAAGGACTGATCAAGTGCGCGCAAGGGATAGCGCTTGGCGGTTTAGCCCGTGAATGATGAAATAGGAGATAGTCTCGAGTCGCTCAAAGAAAAAAACGTAAGCGCCAAATTCGTTATTTCTATTTTATATAAAATCAGACCGGTTAATTGTATTTTCATATTTACATTTTGATGAATTACTAATAACCTATCTTTTAGTCTAAAAATCATTATTTCATTCGTCGCATTTGAGCTACAATAACAAAAACTCTGCGAACGACGACCATTTTTCAAAAAATATTTTTATCGAGAAAATTTTATCAAAACGTGTTTTCATCTTCAATTTTTGGAGATGAAATAGTCAAAAATCATATTACTTAGATTTGAAACTCCTAATTTAAGTATTTTGCGAGATAAATAAGGTTCAGAACGACCTTATTTACAGTGGTATCGCCTTAAATTTTATCCCAATCGGTTTAGTAGTTTGATTGTAGTTTTTTTATATTAAATATTATTAAATGCTTACCGTATGGAAAGGTTTTAATGTTAGTTTACCTCCTTGTGATTAACTAATAGGAATTAAATACATCAATTAATCTGGCGTAATTGGCTGAGCAATTAAATAATTGTATTTGAAATTAAATGTATAAGCGTGTTGGTATGGCAGATGATAAACTATCATATACTTGTGACGCTATTATTAATAAGTCATCGGGTTTTAGGGTGTTAGAAATAATTGACCACGAACGTAACCGCAATGAGAATTTTATATAAAAAAAATCCGTTTGTATAAAATCGAAATATTGTTCTTACTAAGGTTCACTTAAGTGTAATTTACTCGTAGTTTATTTGGGAATTAACTGACAAAGAGAGCGGTGTCTCTTGGGTCCTGGCACAAGCAGATATTGCTTAAAAGGAGGCACCAACAACTAGCTACAACTGTGAACATTTAGTTATCCAATAAACATTATTATTATAAGACTATATTATATGACGTGCCACGGGTAAAGGTACCTTATGGAGGCTGGCGCTTAAGACGTTTAGATAAACTATTCATACAATTTTACTTGGAAAAACAAACCGTGTGATTTTGTACCTTTAAACTAGATATATTAAAATCCTGGAATCAGACTCTCCAATTAAATACAGAATATTAAGAAAAAAAAGGGAAAAAACGAAAAAAAAAAAATGTTGACTTCCCATAGAAATGTGCCTAGCTGATCGGCAATTTTGAATGGGAGGTAAAATTTTATTTTTCTTTTTTTTTTTACCTTTTTTCCTTACAATTAGGGATTCTGATTTCAAGGTTATAATATAGTTCATAGGTACAAAATCACGATGTGTCCTGTTTGGCGTATTGGGTTTTCAATGCATTACCCATTCACAGTGACGTGCACAGACATTTATCATAGGGTAGACTTAATTATAAAACTTACCTTACAAACATACCACCTATATACCTTACCTTACTATACGGCTAGTTATCTACAACTCGTTTAATATTATGATGGTCTTTCGATCTTCGACCGCAAAAGTATTCAAAACAAGCGAAAGATATGAGATATGATTACAACCTGCGAGCCACGTACACGTAAGGTTTAAGATTAAACGTGGATTAAACTTTAGAATAACTAACCATAACTAACCGGTTAGGTACTTGATTTGTTCAAAACGTGTTCACAAAACACTTTATATTTCGATTTCGGCATGCAAACACTAAGCGACACAACTTTCACATGAAAATATTTTTGTCACAAATGAAATTTAACTGATAAAGCATTTAATTTTTAAATAAAACTTTCATCTTGGATTGTTAGTAAACACGTTAATCAATGACATTTACATAAGTATGAATAATATCTATAATGACATTGACAGGTGACGTTGACATTAATATCGCGCGCGGCAGCCAATAGAAACCTCGGAGACAGTGTCTCAAATTCACACACACAGCGCCAATTTGCTTTGCATGTGTGTGCCGATGAAAGATGTTTACTTGTACTACTACAAAAGCGATTTCCTATCGGTGTATAATAATTTTCTATGTGTGCGTGAAAAGTCAGACCTTTGAATTTTTGTCTTACGCGGCTTACGCGTATAGATACTGCTTGGCGCGGGCACGCGCGGACCGCGACCGCCGCACCGTACTTGATCAAAATCGACTATAAAGTATTTGCTAGCAGAATTTTGCAGGCGCATCGAATATAATTATATTTTTGTAAGAAAAAAAAAAATGTAGGTATTTATTTAGCGACTGCTTCGATCATTAATACCAACTAGATAACGCATTACCTACAAAATCGTAGCAAAATTCTGTCCGCTCGAACATATAAGCTATACATCTACATTGACTTACTAATAAACAGAGACTAAAGTTTTAAAACCATTTTAATATCAAGATATTTCAGACCATATCACCTTACAATAAAGTCGCTTTTTTTAAAACAATTACCTTATGCTTACGATTATTCGTCACGAAGACTAGCAAAGTAATAAATAACACCTGTCACTTAGAAACGAAGAATCATTTTGTCTAAGAACATCCATTGTGATGACAACCTTATTGCACTAATCATAAAGTACTTTTCTCGTTGATTACATTGCGAGTTACGTCGTTTTGTTTCGTTTCTGTTTGCTTCTTCAAATGTTTGTGCGGATGTTGGCTAGCTTGGCCAAACATTTCTTGCCGTGGTTGAAAATCGGCAACTTTTATTTAAAATATTTATTATTAGTTAAAAGGTAAAATGTATAAAATAGTTAATTTACCTACCGAAAATAAGATACTCGGGACGAAAAATTCTTTTTTCGGCCATTATTTCGACAAGTTTTTAGTGCACACTGCGCCATCGTGACACTTCGTTACGTTGGCTGTGTTTGGACCGAACTAAATAAAATAGCCCCACACTGCTTGAGTGAGGGGCTATTTGCCGAGCCGTTTTTTATGCGCTGACCCGACATCTAGTTGGTATTAATGATCGAAGAGCGACTGCAAGGTAGACATTGTCTAATAGTCTATATGGACTGCACGTCACTGCCGATTCATAGATACATTTAGTCGGGGCTGTCCGGCCACAAGTCGTTCGTATTGTGTTTGTATTACTTAATATGGTATGTTTTATATTGACACGTAATGTGATACAAATAATATTGTCCTTAACCTTTCAACACCCACAGATTTTCTTTTACAAACAATTTTCCCTGATGATGTGGGTCTTTCTTTCTTTCGGAATTGAACTACTACCTGTAAGTAATTATTGCTTTATAAGTAAAGTTCATTTTCTCTCCATCTGATTTATGGCCTTTATCAATGAACAAAACAAATATGCTGTAAAGGTTATTATTAAGGTCGGGGCTACTGGAAGAAATATCTTTTGGGACTACTTACTACCCTTGTACTCATTTTCTGGGTATAATTATTGCGTTAACATTTTTGGCCACATTGAAAGGATGAATGAAAAAAGAACAACATAGAAAATATATAAAGCCAGTGTGAATGGGAATAATGTTCAGGGTTGACCTCGTCGAACGTACTGCGATCAGATTGCAGATGTTCTTATAAAAGGAGCTGTTAGAAGTACCCGAAACCGTAGAGCATGTATGAGGAGAGTAATGAGTGTAGACGAAGCTAGAGATATATGTCAGGATCATGGCAAGTGGAGATCCATAGTCTCTGCCTACCCCCATAGGAAACAGGCGTGGTAATATGTATGTATGTATGTATTAACATTTTTTTCGTGTTTATAAATGAATAAAGTAAGTATTAATTAGCAATGAATATTTACGTTTAACGTACCAACCTAATAGATACCTCAAACCTAATATTCTTCTCTGCGGTTGAACATTCACGGATTCAATCCAATTTGACCACCTAAGCTTATTTATAGTTGATTTAGTTTAGAGTTCCGTACCCAAAGGGTAAAACCTAAAAAAGGACCCTATTCATATGGCTTCTATGTCCGTCTGTCTGTCCATCTGTCACAAGGCTGTATCTCATTATGTATTTCTGTTGCCGCTATAACAACAAATACTAAAAATAGAATAAAATAAATATTTAGGGGGCTCCCATTCAAAACGTTCATCTCACATCACAGTGCAGCGTGATGTAAAGGGTCGCGCTACACTGGATTGGCATGGAATGGCATCGAAAGCGACGCGTCATTTCAAAACGAGCTATTATAACCTTTATGTCTAGTGGTATAAGATGACTATGCGGGCGTCTAGTCATCTTATACCACTAGACATAAAGGTTTTGATAAAAGAATTACTAATAAATAGGCATAAATATCATCATCATCATCAGGTCCTTTTTAGTCTCCACTACAGGAGCACGACCCTCTCTGTACTACTAGGGCCATACTTGGCCAGAGCAGCCAGAGGACTTGGCCTACACTCTCCACGCTGGCCAGACGGGTTGGAGAGGTGTCTTAGATGTTTATAAGCTTTGTTTAGCTTGTATTTCCTAAGTCGCCTTCTACGACATCCACGGGAAGACTTGGAGTGGTCCTATTCTACTCTGCCGGATACCACACGGCTATATATATACATAAATATATAGGATAGGCATAAATATATTTGGTTCCAATCCAGCTTTGCAGTCTAAGGAAACAATACAAACAAAAGCTTATTATAAGTTCTCTTTTAACGTGTATTTTTTGTTTTTATCTTCTAGATACGTGTATGTGTTCTGTGAGAAGGCAGAACGGAACAGCAAAGGTGGCTGGGACTACGAAGTGAAGCCGTACAAACCTTCCAACTACCTCCTGCAGGACATCGCGATCCGTCTGGCCAAGTCTCCGGCGCCTTGGGACACTTACGTCAGTGAAGGTATGTTGTCACTTTCGTGGGCACACCTTCTTCTTCTTTTCGAGTCGTAATGTCTTTTAACTAGAACAATTTTGTCCAGTATGTGTCCACAGCCACCCCTATCGTTTGACACACCAAACAATATAAATAGTATCTTCATCATCCCACTCCTTGCCATTTAATATGGCTTTTCAATATTGCATGTAACACCTCAATGTACCATGTGTTATGTGAAAAAATATGATTATGATTATCATAGCAGCCGCAAAAAGTCCACTACTAGACATTGGCCTCCCGCCTCCCGCAAAGATTTCTCTTCTCTCTTCTTCCATACTAATCTGGGAGAACAGACAAATCGTAAAAAGTGGCAGTTGCTTCTCTTCCCGCGCAGATCGTTAAAGCCGATCGAGGGATTTGGCCTAAAATTGCGGAATCATGTCAATAGGCGATGCGGCTAGCAACCTATCACTATTTTGATTTCGTGTTCCATCTACATGCCCTCCAACATGCTAAATGTGGCCATAAGGTCTTATAAACCTAGGCCCTGTCTACCCAGCAAGGGAAAAAGACGTAATACTATGTATGTATGTCAATTTTGCAATCCATCTGCGACACATACATAACATGACGGAAATCTGTCTTTTGAGTGGATACTACTCAATGATACCGAACATTTAGTTGACATACTAAATCAGTTTTGTTACGAATGTCACTATTTGTGGGAGCACAACACTTAAATCGCAATTGCTCTATAGTCGGTCAACCGACGCTTAGGCGCATAATGTCAATAGCGCAAAATGGTAACTGCTCGCAAAATGGTAAAAGAGCAAAATGGTAAAAGAGCAAAATGGTAAAGGAGCAAAATGGTAATAGCGCCATATGGTTAAAGCGCACAATAGGAAAAGAGCAAAATGGTAAAGATTTCAGTGCTATAGTATACTTTAGCACTGAAATGAGCTGCCAGGACTATATGGTGAATGTGTGACTCCCTATCAAGTAATAAAATACAAATAAAATAGAAACAGCTTTTATATTTTTTATTTTTTAAAATTATATAAGTAATCAACAATCATAATAACAACAAAATTAAGTAATATTTCCGAAATTGCATTGTTTGCATTTTGTGTAAATTAAGGGCTGAAAATAACGAGAAACATACAGAAAATACGTATTGTTATATGGCAAAAAAAATATTTATAGCACAGGGTTAAGAAAGTTGCAAACTTGGGTGTATGCTTAATAGCAATTAGGGGTATCTACAACATATTAAAAAACTGGCCAAGTGCGAGTCAGACTCGCGCACGAAAGGTTCCGTACCATTATTTATAAAAAAGGCAAAAAAGTCATGTCTGTTGTATGTATTGGATGGTCGCTTGAATCACAACTTTACATTTGTATGACGCATAGCTGTAATCATGAAGCAATACGTGTGCCGTAGGTACATTCGTACAGTAACAGTAACAGTTGTAAAAGTGCCTAATGAACACTCACACGTATAACGTCATGGAGAATCTATCTGGTAAATTATCGAATGACCTACCTAAGCAAGTACCTACTTATTGTCACGTGTTTATAGGGTAGACAACTAAGGCTATCAGACCCAAAGGCCACATTTATCGTGTTGTTGGAGCATGTGCGAAATGGAATACATACCTGCGAAAATTAAGGACAAGTATTTGCCCGCGCCGGGAATCAAGCCTAATGACCCTCGTATTGCAGCCTGGCGTGTTGACCACTGCGCCACGGTTGCCGTTAAAACAGCAAATGTCAATATGTAATTTTTTAAACATTATTTTGTTATTTATTTTTTGAAAGCTCTAAGTGAGTTTTTGCTACTTCACTTCACCGGGCGTTTGAGGCGAGGGCACAGTGCCCTCACCTGTATAGATAATATCACCAAAGGGCCCCTAGGAGGGACGGACGGACCTCGCCTTTGGGCGTTGCCTGTGTGCGCAAGGGTTAGAGAGGCAGTAAACTCATATTATTCGTACCTGATGGGCCGCAAATTCGTGCATGCATACCTGAAGGGCCAATCTGAGAATCAATGGCAAAAGTCTCTGTAGAGCAGCATCTCTCATCTTTTGCCTTATGGGCCGACTGGCAATATGTAATATTAATTTTAACTTTATACGTCCCACGTCTAAAGCTTTTAGGGTTCCGTACACAAGGGGTAAAAACGGGACCCTATTGTACTACCGTCCGTCTGCCACAAGGTTGATCTTTTAAACCGTAATAGGTAGACTAAAGAATGGAAATTTTGTCAGAATCAGTTATCTATCACTAACAACAAATTATAAAACAAAATAAAATTGTAAATAGAGTGGTCATTATAAAAGTTATTTGTACCCGACTCGCACTTAGCCGGTTCTTATTATTTTTTGTGACTCTAGGAAAAACATTCGTTTCAGGTCTGAATCGCTTACAAGGCGTCCCCGGTCGCTGGGAGGCACCAGAGGGCGCCACAGATAAGCTGTGCATGGAGGTTGGCGAAGGAGCCTACATCGAGGTGTCGCACCCGGCACCTCAGGGCGATCAAACGTAATTTTCTGTCTATTTTATTTCTCTCTCTTCATCATAGTCATTTCAGCCGTAAAAAGTCCATCGCTGGACAAAAGCCTCTGCCAAGGATTCTTTGCTCCTTGTAAGGATATTGCCATACTCACCACGCTTGGCAGGCGGGTTGGCGAGCGCAGTTTCCTTGGCGTCTTTTGCTTCCGATGCTGTTGTCCATCGGAAGCATTTATAAGCTGGGGAGGGATAGGAATTTGTTGTTAAGGATTTTCCCTAAGGCCCAATAGGCCCAGGCAGGGCTTGTTACCGGTACCAAATTCCCATTATAAGTACCGGTAAGTACCGGTATTACTATTCTGTTAAAATTTTAACGGTAATATGAGGTACCGGTAATCTAGTATTTAACGGTAATAATATTGTTAACAGTAAACGGTAATTTTACCGCTACTTGTTACCGGTACCAAATTCACATTATAAGTACCGGTAAGTACCGGTACCTCTATTATGTCAAATTTTAACGGTATTAAAATTGCGTTAATTTTACCGGTACCTACGCATTGTTGCCGTCTACCGCATGGGACTCGCTCGACTGTAAAAGTGCCGCCCTATTGTGGGCCCCCGCCTCACGCCGCACATGCACAACACGGCAACGACACACATTAACGAAATGATAATTCCCAATACGAGTACCGGTACTAAGTACCGGTACTGTTTACCGGTATTTAGTACAGATACTTCTTTCAATTACCGGTACCGTCGTTTTATTGAGGTACCGGTACCAATCCAATTACCGGTACCGTTGTATTATAGAGGTACCGGTACTTGATTTTTACCGTTACCAAATGTACCGGTACCAAACCAATTACCGGTACTGTCGTTTCATAGAGGTACCGGTAATGGATTTTTACCGGTATTCCAACCCCTGGGCCCAGGCCTAGGGCAGCCAGATAGTAGGGGCGGCCAATGTGGCCGCCTTAGACATCAGTGAAGTTTTTGGTGAATTGGTCCAGCCAATCGTGTCAACAAATTCACTTATGACTTCGATCGAGTACCTATAAAATACTATATACACAAGTACATACAGTCACATATAAAAATAACAATTCTGTCTACAATTATTTATAAGTAGATATGTTATACTTAAACCTAGATCAATGCAAAACCAACTTTACTTGCACGCCATAAAGTCGAATATTGAAACCTGACCGTCATCAGCTTTCGGTATACAAAATTCAAATTTTAACGGAACATAATGCACCCAAATGTCTTGTGGACGCTTATTTGGTTGGGTCGCTTTTTTATCTAGTTGCTGGTTTATTATCTAAAGTTTACTTTAACAAATAAATAAACAAGAAAGTTTACCTTAGATACTAAACCAGCAACTAGAGTGATGCGAGAGATTCAGAGTATGATGACTAAAGTAAAATTATTTTGTTGTCCCAAAAAGACACATTCTGCTTTCTACGCTAGACTACTTCGTTCCGCTTTGGATTCAAAATATTTCCCTTAACAAAATAGTAGATTTTGAATTTGTAGCGAGGGATTCTAAAGTACACTCCTGAGTGAAGGGAGGGATTCAAAATATGTTGCCCGAGCAAAAGTATTATGTTAGTAGTTATGTTAGCAAAAGTATCATCTTCCTCTATGAGATAAACAAATTAAAGGTGTAACTAAGTTAAATCTAATATTAAAGTATTTTATTATAAAAAAGATATACCTAAATAATGTGAATTAATTTGTAAAATAAACAAAATCATTATCATACATTTTGTAGGTTGGTAAATTGAAATGTAGGTAAATATTATATTACGATATAATATAAATTTTCAGATATTTCTCCTTTATAAAAAATATAAGTGATAAAGCACTTTCAGCGTGCGAATTAAACAAGCATGCTTACAAAATAATTTAGTTCCTTGATTTTTCTTTTTTACAAATGTAACTGGCCAGTGCAACTGTTTAAAAATATGATTCGACCTTTTTGGTCATGGATATTTTCGCAACAAACTGTGTTCACAAATCAAAATCTTTTTATTCCTTTGGGAATAAAAACCTATTTTAGACTCAGGTTTCGGGCAACCGTTTTTTTGTTTTTTGAATAAAGTAGATGAAACATTAGCATCACAGTCTACTATTTTTGTTCAGTGACACAGCTACCGGGAAGTTCCGCGTGCATTGCGCGCCGGTAGCGGGCGGGCGCGCCGTGGCGTGCGCGGGCGAGGCGCGCGCAGCCTTCGCCGCGCATGCGCGCGCTCTAGCCTACGACTGCGAACTGGACGCCGTACTGGACAGCGTGGTCGGCAACAGGAAGGACTGCTTCGTGTCTATTCGAGGTGACTATCATCATCAGATCTCTTTAGTATCCACTGCAGGAGCATGACCCTTTCTGTACTACCGGAGCCATACTTGGCCAGAGCAGACAGAGGATTTGGCCTACACTCTCCTCGCTGGCCAGACGGGTTAGAGAGGTCTCATTGATGTTTATGAGCTTTGTTTAGCTTGTATTTTATAAGTCGCCTCTTATCTTACGACATCCATGGGAAGACTTGGAATGGTCCTATTCTACTCTGCCGAGGTGACTATATAAGTCTCTTTTTTTTCTTTACTTCTATTTGGTCTTCAAACTTCATTCAGAAGCTTATTTTAGCCAGTATCCTAACTAATATTATAAATGCGAAAGTGAGTTTGTTTGTTACGCTTTCACACCGTAACTACTGAACCGATCATCATGAAATTTTGCATACAAGTTCTCTGGAGTACGGAGAAGGACATAGACCTTTTATCCCGGGAAAAAGTACTATTCCCGAGGGATCGACATTGACGCGGGCGGAGCCGCGGGCGATAGCTAGTTTATATATATTTTAGTTATTTTTCGAGTTATTCTTGCTTGTGTATCAACGAAATGATGGTGTAATTCGATGCGATTCGAGGCGATTCCGTAGGACCCTGACACCAGAGCGTGCATGGTCGATTGAGCGACCTACACGAAATGACGACGAGGTGAGTATAAAGCTTGGTGTCATACTCAACTGCTTGTTCGGTAGTTACAGACATCGCGAACGCGCGCCCGGCTTCCCGAGCTGCTCCTCACTTTCCCACATTCATCCGAGTAAGTAGTATCCCAATTACCTTTATCCCCTCTCAGATCCAACAGATTCCTATCCTTCCCCAGCTTGAAAATACTTCCAATAAGCAGCAGCGTCGGAAGCACAAGAATCCAATGAAACTGCGCTCGCCAACCCGCTTGCCAAGCGTGCTGAGTATGGCTTATAAAAAAATATATATATATACGGACAAATCACACAGATTGAGCTAGCCCCAAAGTAAGTTCGAGACTTTTGTTATGGGATACTAACTCAACGATACTATATTTTATAACAAATACATATATAGATACACATCCAAGACCCAGGCCAATCTGAAAAAGATCATTTTCCATCTTGACCTGGCCGGGGATCGAACCCGGTCACTCCGTGTCGCAGGCAGGCGTGTTGACCGCTGCGCCACGGAGCTAGTCAATGACACGAAGAATCTTTGAGAGAGGCCTTTGATATTTTCATTCGGTTTGGTTTGGCGGTAAGTTTTACTATTCTGCTACGATGCGACTTATAAAAGTGGTACTATTGTACTGATAGTTGCCGGTGTTATAAGCACGAAGATGTCTAATCTCCTTTCGTACGATAACAGTTTAAAAGTTGTGAGTTTTATAATGACAACATGAATGTACGTTTGTAGGTATCGCAGACTACCGCGACGGCACGCGCGGGAAGCAATGGCAGCCGCACGCTGCGCTAGCTGCTGCTGCCGTCATGAAAGCCATCGTCGCCGCCCTGGCGCCGCCACTGGACTAAGGCCCCTGGTATTGCCCTAAGCCCCATTAAAAATGACCTCGGACGATAACCCAATCTCTACTTATTCCACAATGTACCTACCTACTATCTATGGATTTAAGAATAATCAGAATAGGCCCCTGCCCAACGTAATAATTGACGCAAATAATTAATGCAAATTAATTGAAAACGGTACTCGCATATTTTCATATACCTATTCATATGTGCTTAGATATGAACGCAAAGCCTAAATTTTAGGCAATCGTTTTGTAAAATGACCAATATGGACTTGTTTGAGAACAAATAACAATATATTTCTGTTGATAACAACCTAATTTCAAGTTACCTAGTAATAACACCAAGTGAATGAATCTATTTGAACACCCAAACAATACCATACCATAAAAATAAAATGTTTAGGTACTAACTTTAGTCATATGAGTAAAGTGTGATATGACGTCAATGGCGAAAGGGAATACCAAGAAACAATGTTTGTGTAAATTTATTCCCTAAATGGAAGGAAAAATCCTCTTTTACCACAGAACAACAAAACATTAGAAATGGCAAGGGTGCGTGGCACGCGCGCCGGAAATGCGCTCGATCTGCTTACTTAAATCACCTAAGTGATTTGTCCTGCAAAATCGTCAAAAGAACAAAAGTGAGACTTATGTTAAAAAAACCGGCCAAGTGCGAGTCGGACTCGCGCACGATTATAAACGGCAAAATAATCATGTTGTATGAGACCCCCTTAAATAATAATTTTTATTTATTTTTAAAGCGAATATATATCTAAATATTTAGAAAATATTTCCCCCCTATAGTATATGTTGCCGTTATCAATATCAAGCAAAAAATCACGTTTGTTGTATGGGAGCCCCCTTAAAAATTTGTTATAGTCTATATTTTAGTATTTGTTGTTATAGCGGCAACAGAAATACACTATCTGTGAAAATTTCAACAGTCTAATTATCACGGTTCTTGAGATACAGCCTGGTGACAGACGGACGGACAGACAGACAGACAGACGGACAGCGGAGCGAAATTAATAGGGTCCCGTTTTTACCCTTTGGGTACAGAACCCTAAAAAACGAAAAATGTTGACGTGTGCTATTCTAACGTGTAAAGTGAGAAGTCCTAGTGAAACTATTCACCGGTTAATCAAAAAACGTATTTAAGTAAGTATTGTGTTGCGTTAGTAGTATGCTTCATCATCATTTCGAGTAGGTGTCACGGTCAATCGACCATGCACACCTCGGTGTCAGAGTTCTTCGGAACCGCCTCTCTGCCTCTGACGTGGTTCCTTTAACGATTACAAGATGGCAACCGGGACCATTAGCTTAACGTGCCTTCCGAAGCACGGAATCATCTTTATTATCAGACAATCAGGTGATTCAAGCCTGCAATGTCCTAACCAAACTGGAAACAACTAAACAAAGTATGCTTCCGGTGGGAATCGAACCGACGACCCCCGGGTCAACAGGCAAACGCCTTAACCACTGGACCACAGAGGCTGTCATGTAACGGAGTAGTATGCTTGATTTTCATAGAAATCACGCGTGATAACATTTCTAATGTGTTTGTTGTTCTGTGTCTTTTACCTATGAAGGTAAATTTAATTATGCCTTTTACCTATCAAGGTAAATTTAACAGTATTACGTGTGTGCGAGCCCCTTGACGTCTATCGATACTCCATACGGTGACTAACCACGACTCATACGAAAAGTACACCATTTTACGTCACTATTACGTAACCCTGTTATCTGTTACATGAACATATATGTCTACTATGGCCGTGAAAGGATAAAATAAATTGAAAGAATGTCCCAAAGGCAAATTAATACCTTCTTCTTCTTTTAGAGTCGTAATGTCTTTATAACTACAACAATTTTGCCCAGTATGTGGCCACGGCCACTGCCCTGTTGTTTGCTTCCTCTAGATCCTTTAATTAATGCCTTTGGGATATTACTGAGTGGGTTCGTTTTTCGATCAATCCCCCTGGGGACAGTTGTTCAATAGCATGAGATGTTCATGCCCCTTAAGTATTGTTACCCCCATTTTGTTACAAAATTTCAAAAAATACAAACAATCTTTATTCTTCTCTACAATCTTGATATACAGAACACATTAGGCGTTACAAAAATTAAAACAAAAAAAAAGGTTTTTGAGAGACTGGTGTCTGAACTAAGCAGAACCTGTATCTCAGTACACCAGCCTCTCCTACACGTTCTACAGTACAGTAATTTGTCAGCTGATTACTCGATTATGAGATTAACATACCTACTTCGGCATTCTTATTTGAGAATAGATATCGAGTTACAACTTAAAGAGAGAATACAACTTAAACGGAAGGTACGGTAAGCCGTTTCGGACGTCATCATTGATGACAGACAAAAAGACATTGTAAAACACGACTGTTACGGAAATAATAATGTTATTCTTCTTGTACGTAATTGATATTTTTTTCGTCTGTAGTAATACAATATTCAAAATGTTTATCTGTACTCTGTAGAATATACAGTTAAGAAAAGCCTGTCCGGCCCTTGAGGGGGTGATTCAGCCCGTTGACATGAACAACTTTTCTTATGGAACCAATGTTGAGAACTTAATTTTTTTGTGGTTACTTTACAAGTTGACCGGGCAGACAAACACTTGTATGGAAGTGTCGAATTTTTTTTTGAGTTCCCCTTATTAATAATAATATTTTTTTTTTATTTCAGGCACAATACAGACCCATATCATATCATAACATAAAATTATACGGATTATGAATTCAAATAAAAAAAATAATAGTATAAAAAGAGTACAGATTAAAATAAAATGAAGAGTTAGAAATGTAGATTAAAAATTTTAAATAAGCAATAACTTACTTGTTATGGCTGTCGTGATGTACGGAATGCCAATATTAAAAAATTGGATTATTCAGGTACTCGGACAAAGTCCGGAGTATCTCATTTTCCGACTTTCGAGAGTATTGGTCCCATAGGTGAAGTTGTTCATATCGCTGAATCAGCCCTTCAAGTGTCGGTGAGGGTTTTCTTAACATATTATAGTATCGATTATTTTCTCAAATCCAAAGTAGAACTTTAGGTAGGATGTTATTTATTACATCTAAGATTTTAGATAATTTTATAGGATTTGCCTATCCAACTGTGAACACTGTTTTTCACTCTAATGTATAAGTACTGTTAGAAAAATTCAAGGTTATAAAAAGTTATATTTAAAATTTAGACAAATAATTCACAGGTTATCTTGCCTTAAATTTGGCTGTTCGAATATATTATTAATATTATATTACATTATTTACACATTTAATATACCAGCAACTGTCTAGTGAGATTTTTGTGTAACTACTTAGTTACTTAAGTATGTATAATGTATCTTATTGGGTTAATACTATGATGTATTGGATTTTCCTTACAAAGAGATTTAATATATAAGTACTATAGGGGGGAAATATAAACCAAATATTTAGGCCGAAAGTAAGCACAGAGCGTACTAATTCGGTACAATTTAGTGACAAATGCGGATCTAAAGTCGTGATAAAATTGTTGAAGAGGAAAATAAATGATATCCTTAGAAATATACTGACTTGTGCTTTTCAATACAGCAAAACAAAACGAAATTAATCTTTGAAGGATTTATGCCTATTTCTAATCGACTTCAAACATAGGTTATCAATTCAGTTGTAAGTTAATGTTGTTACCGCATAACTCCGTCATTTATGAACCGATTTTAAATATTTTGAAAGGGTATTCTTTCAAAATGGTCCCATTTAAATCTCATCAAAATCGGTTCAGTAGTTTGATTAAAAGCGACTTTTTATATAAAAGATTATTGGTTGTACATTCCATTTTTTTTTGTTATGTATATCCGACGGCAAACAAGCAGACGAGCCACCTGATGGAAAGTGGTCACCGTCGCCCATGGACATCTGCAACACCAGAGGAGGTGCTGATGCGTTGCCGACTCTTAATACCTGTAAACACGCCTTGATAGATAGATAGATCCATCATTTACAATTCAATAGGCCCTTTGTGGTACTAATGTATTGAATCTCTTTTTTATTTTGATGTAACATTTCTTGGTGCAGCATGGTGACTTACGACAAGTTGCTATCTAATTTGCCAATTTATCCATATCATTCATAACACACGCCGGAAGATGCGATTTGAGCCCGCTCAAATCGAGTCTTCAAGCGTGTAGGTTAATTTGTAGATTCAGATTAAGTGTAGATGAAAAGATTGTATAATCTATAACTGACCTTGTCACCAGTTGAAAACATGTGGATTGATGGCACGATTATTTGACATAGTGCTCGGAAGTACGTAGACTCAGGATTAATCTGAATCCACTTTAATCTAATTTGTATCAATTACGTATTTGTAGGCTCGGGCTAATTCAAATTCACAGTAAAAAGCCGTACGCAATCCATAAAGTACATATTGCAATGCATATTATCGCCCAAACAAAGTAGACTCGGACTAATCTGAATCCACTTTAATCTAAGTAATATGATTCCAATTTAATCTAATCTGAATCCATTATGTAGTCGTAGACTCAGGCAAATCCAAATTCACAATAAAATAGCCGTACGCAGTCAATACATATTAATTATCTCTCAACATAAGTAGACTGACTAATCTGAATCCACTTTAATAAGATTCCACTTTATGTAATCTGAATCCATTATGTATTAGTAGACTGAGGCTAATCCAAATTCACAATAAAATTGCCGTACGCAGTCAATACATATTATCTCTCAACATAAGTAGACTGACTAATCTGAATCCACTTTAATAAGATTCCACTTTTATTTAATCTGAATCCATTATGTATTAGTAGACTGAGGCTAATCCAAATTCACAATAAAATAGCCGCACGCGATCAATAAAGTACATATTGCAATACATATTATCTCTCACCATATAAGAATAATCTGGATAGGCCCCTTATGAATGTAAAATTGACGCAAATAATAATTCATACAAACGTGACTCGACCGACACACGTTCACGCACACATCGACATTTAAGAAGCATGCAATTTTTCCTCTGTTCGAAATTCAATTAATTGGAAAATCAGCTGTTCTGAACTTTGTAAACAGTGAGCGTCGCTTGTGACGTCCTCTGTGCCTAGGGTTACCATATCTCAGGATTTGTCCTGAGATTTCAGGATTTTTGGACTCTTCTCATATTTGTGGCCGGATTTTGCAAATAGAGAAAATCAGGATTTTTAGAATTTTTTAATAAAATACAGTACATTCTGAAGAGAAAAAAGCAAACAATAACTAATACCTAGAGAAAATCATTTAAAAAAAACCTTTGGTACAATTAAAATCAGCTCATATAACGAAGGACTTTTTTATATTGTTAAGTAGAAGGTCGTGGAAAGCTGACGATTATGAAGTACATACATTTAAAAGAAAATTCTCAAAATGCAACAGAATCTGAGGTTTTTTCAGGCTTGTTTTTCGAACTTTAGATTTTTTTATCTGATAACCTTATCTGCATCCGGTCCATATTATACCTAGATCCATGCCTCTCACACATTGAAATTCACAGTAAGAGAGGTTTTCATTTTTAGATAAGATTATCTCTATGGTATGGTTAAGTCTGTTAAAACGTACCTATAGAATCAGATGTTTACTACTTTCGTAGTTATGTAAAATGTAAACGCTGGGAGCAACTATATTATATGTACGTATTATTGCAAAAAAAGTATTCCGATTTATTGCATTTACTTTCTATTTACATTTATTCAGGAACTAATAAATAACATGTCAAAATTAAAAACATTAGGACTAGTTAATTTATAAAATTAAATGTAGTAAATCTACGCGCAACATTAATCTGCCAGAGCTTAGATTAGCTTAGTAATTAACTTAGACAAATAATAATAATTGTAATATGTTATGTCTGATACTAATTCACTGCCATAAATGGCCTATTTATTGCTATTACAGTAATCGGCACTGAACTAACCTCTGCGCAGAAACGAAAAATAGTTGTCGTTGGAGGAGCGGTTTGCGGGGGGAAACGGGAATGAATAATAAGTATCGTAGTGTGCACCCGCGTGCCGTGTTACATACGTACGTACTAGTGTGTACATGCGCAGATTGGGTCTAGTTCCGTACCGATACCTGTACTATATTATATATACATAAGTAGATGTTAACGATTCCACTGTTGTGACAATTTAAAAACCAAAGTTTAGACTTTTGGCTGTTTTTTTGAACACCCTAGTCTAGTCGACAAAAATGTGAAACATTATATTGTGACGAAATATTTTATTTACAACTACTTAGAACCCACTGATGTTATTATTTCACATAGTTTTATAGTGTTAGGATTCTACAAGAATCGAAGTGAATAGAATTCATCTTTTTTATCCAGCAGTAATTTATTGTTTACTTCATTAGGTACATTTAATCGTTTTCTAATCATGTTTGTCACAAAATCTGTTTGTATTTTTACTTAGGTAGGTTGTATTTTGTCTGTATATTCGGTTTGTTATTATTAAGATTTTTGTTTTATTCTTATTTTCAACTTGACATGCACAATAAATTATTAAAACGACATTGTTGTTTTTGTTCTTTATTTTATATGGTTATTTACCTTCATACGCAACACACACGGGATTTCTATGGAATGTCATTTTATTTTTAGATTTTTACCTTTTTTCTTGCAATGTTGTATTCCATTAGGGATTCTGATTCCAAGATTTCAGTATAGTTCAGAGGTTCATAGGGTGTCTCAGAATGACCTAACTATTTTGGTTAAAAATAAACACAGTAACAGCAATTATTTTATATATGTGGCATTAGGTTCATGATATTGCTTAATATATATTATACCTCTAATGAGTGCAATCGATTTTCAATTTAAGGCTAATGTATGGACTTTTGTATGTACTTTAAATATACAAGAATTGCTCGTTTCATAGTCTGTATAGGAAGAAAAATAAAAAAAGACAAGTATTAAAAAAGTTTATTGTTATCAATCCCGAGAAAACAATAGGATGTCAGGAATGTTTCCGTTTATTTTGCTGTCCAGTTTTCTATAACACCATTTAGTATTTCTCCACAATGAAAACTGCCTTCATTCTGAAAAATTAAATATTATTTACTACGAATTTGAAGTAATTTGGCCCCAATATCCCATATTTGAATAAAATTTACTTTGTGTAGCAGTAAAAAATGTGAAGAATGTTTGTATTGTAACTTGTAACCTGTGATTTTAGGGATTGAGGATTACAGTTTGTGTATTCTTGTTACATCCAATTAGTTAAATGTTTTGAGCCAAAATGCTGTGATGAGATGCAACCTAATAAAGGGCCAGCGCTGCGTTAAGCGGCCGCACGCGCGGTTGAAAACAGATGTCCGGACGCGCGGGCGGGCAACTGGTACACATAACACGCGCGGTCGCTAGAAGGTACTCAGAATAATGATGTTTTAGACTGAATGATGTTTGTGCGGAATCGTGAGAATTTTGTATGGACTGCGCGTGCGACCGCGTAATGCGGCATTAGCCCCAATATTGTGTACATAGCAGTGTGCAGTTGAGGTTTTAGATATAACCTATATATTATGTGTATGTAATTTTTAACTATATCCCATTTAGTAGTATTAAAAAAGGAACTGAACCCTACATACATTTGGTACTAATGCGCAGTGTACATTCACAAAAAACTGTGTAGTTTATTTTTTAAGGAAATTAAACATCCAAAAATAAACACATATATTGGAACATTAAAATATTGATTACTTTGCACATTGGCCACATTAAAGTTAGTTTTCACATTCACAAGCATGTTATTAGGAGGGTGACAACAACCCTACAAATAATTAATGCTATGGAAATGTAACTCATATTCAAAATCAAATTACGTAAGCTATATTTAATACCACAAAATAATGGGTTTTTCAACAAGAACTTTGTTTTATAAATCAAAAATAAAATATCAAAGTAACTGTGGTCGTGGTGGATATTTGTCCGATATCATTTTTCATTCATAATTTCCAAACCTTACTCTAATACAATAAAAAATTAAATCATTTTCAATAATTTCTTTTATTTTGATTTAAAAAATAAAGTTCTTGTTTAAAAAAACTCTTTATTAATGTAATTACGGCTAAGATACTACCTTAATAATATCCATATTATAGTTAGAAAACTAGTATCTCACATCATATAACAGAATAAAAAAAAATAAGCAGTGTTTCCCAATTAATGGTAGGTTCTGTAATGATAAACTTAATAAAAACATAAAAACCATACTGTCATAAACTTCAACTCATTTGTATGGGGAACTTAACTCACAGCATGGTACCAGGTTTCCCCTTCACAGGTCAGTACATAAGTACTAACCTAAATAAATTAATAATATATATCATTTCGTGTAGGTGACATGGTCAATCGACCATGCACACCCTGGGGTCAGAGTTCTTCGGAACCGCCTCTCGGCCTCTGTCGTGGTTCCTTTAACGACTACCAGATGGCAGGCGGGACCAACGACTTAGCGTGCCTTCCTAAGCACGGAATCATCTTAATTATCAGACAATCAGGTGATTCAAGCCTGCAATGTCCCGTGGGAATCGAACCCACGACCGCCGGGTCTAAGGCAAACGCCTTAACGACTGGACCACGGACGCAGTTAATTAATAATATTAATTCTATGCCACGGGTTAGGTCGTTTTATAACGCTGTAACCACCAAAGCTGTAGCCAGCAGGGTAATAAACAGCATCTAAAAGATACTCGTTGAGTTAAAACAGGTATATATGCTGATCAAGAAACACTGACGAGTTGTGGGGTACTTTAATGCAATGCTTGGCAATCAGAGTGATGAAGAGTCCAGAGTGGGAAAATTTGGATATGGAGAATGGAATGACAGAGGTCATAGGCTGGCTGGTTTTATAGAGGTAGAGGGTCTCTTGTGATAAACTCTTTCTTTAATTAGACCCCTAATAGCAAATGACATGGATACGCCCCAGAAGAAAGGACCAACCCCTTGTCAAAAACGAGATAGACTGTCACTGTATAAGAATCAGGTGGCAATAAAACAAAATGTTACGAAAACAAAGTATATTGAGGTCCGTTCACTTCAACGGCTCGATATCGAATGTATGCCCTTTTTCCTTGCAATTAAAACATGTAAGTACGGAAGTATTAACACGACAGGTATTACTACGATGTCCAGGTTCGTCCACAAGAGAGATATTCAATAATGTATAAGATTAAAATAGGTAGTGATCACAGAATCGTAAGCGGCATCTTGAGCATCTCAGATGAGAGGGGACTCGTTTTGATAAAGTCTACGCTCCGAACAACGTCGCCCAATCCGAATCGTCGAAAGTTTCCAACTGGAACTCTTAAATCGCTTTGATTACCCGAAGGATTCCGTTTCAGTGGAAGAGTTAAACAATGGATTCGTAGACCATCCGGTAAGATCGAAAGTTTTGTAGGTTCTGCCCCAAACACAAGCTTCGAAAAAAATCTCGCCACAAACCTTAATCGGTTCAGGTATTTTGAGTTCGGGAATTTTGGGCTCGTACATTTTAAATAAAGGTGTTATGTTTTTTGGGATTTTAATATAGACTCAAATTTTATACCACAGTAACAATTGCCAAGTTGACCGAAGATCTGAGAGCCATGCGAACCCTATACTGAAGATATATCAGAAATCAGCCTGTCTGAGATAAGGCTTTACGCCAGGCGAAGATGGAATCACAGCAGAGCTTCTCAAAGCGGGCGAAACGCCGGTACTGGAAATTCTTCAGGAGCTCTTCAAGTGTGGTCACAACTTGTCCTGCGAACAGCCTCGATGCTTCTAGCTTTTGCGGAGCCTTCTCCGACATAGGATATCTTTTAATCCCTGAAAAAAAATACCATTTCCGAGGGATTGACACTGATGCGAGCTGAGCGGCAAAGGTAAGCTAGTGTAAAATACTCATTCATCATTCCTGCAATAAGGGTATAGCGAGTTTGAGATCTTTCTTTGGAGTGGTATGTAGAAAAAATAATTGGGAACCACTGCATGAAGTTATAATTCTTATTATTGTTGTCTGATAAAACCTAGTGAAGAATGTGTAAGTTACATTTCCATATTTTTATATTTTGATGCAACATCCCAAGTTTTGAGGACACAAAAGCAATGGGCAATATTAAACTGTTACTTGCATCAGTCTTAGAAGCATGGCGTCACTTGTTTGGCTGCCAAGGTTATTGTTGATCTTCTACAATGTCATAAAATCATTCAGATTAATACAATTCAAATCATATTTCATTTGCTTACAAAATAAATCATTTTTGTCATCAATACAAATCTGAAAATGAAAGGTAAATGATACTTACCAACATATTTAACCTCATCAAAAGCCTTTCGAGCCTTTTTAAGTTCTTCGTTCATTGTCAGCAAGTCTTTTACACGAGCATATTTCCTTTGATCTTTACGAACTAAAAATATAATATCTTCTACTTGTACTCTTCCCGTTCTTCCTACCTCCATAGCTCTGGAATATGAGATATAACAGAGTAAAACTTATTTATGTGTATTGGTAATACAGAAAGAAGAGGCGAGAGAATGTAGACTCTCTAAAGCAGAAGACCGAAAGATGGACTGTCTTCTGCTCACACACAATGGGCCCAAACTAACTGCCTAGGTGAGGAAAATTGCCCACGGTATCAGGTGAACTAGGTAATATAGAATGATATTGTTATTGAATATGTACTTATTTTTCTTTTGCAGAGAAATTAGCAAGCAATGAATCCCCACATACATTACTAGGATGCCTAACTAGTAGTGATGTACAGTCCATATTACAAATGGACACTGTCTACCCAACAGTCGCTATATATATGAATACATTTTTTTAAAATACATCTGATGTGACTTGCGTTTATGTGCTGGCTATGGTCAAACTTTGCTTGATGATAGGCAGCCTCAGCAGAGGGGTCTTCCTGAGAAAATATGAATAGATGCTGCAGAGTATAAATTGCTATTCTTGCTATTTCATTATTTACATCCACTTTAGACATGAAGAAAGAAATAGCAACCCATTTTACATGACATAATTGAGCTAGTGAGATACGACACTCAACTTACAGTGAAAATAAGCAGATCACATTGCATATGAAATTTTGAATTCCTGCCATACATAGCATCCTGTCTTTTTTGTAGTGTCAGCGTAGACAAGAGACCTACAAGCCATGTTTACCATGTTGGTGGGTGTTAGGTGGAAAATGGAGTCAAAGTAGTGATGGGTGCTAGCCGCATTGCCTACTAATATAATTTGCCAGATTTGCTCATTCCCTCAATCGGTTTCTACGATCTGTGCAGCTCATACAATCTACTTTTTTTTCTCCCAGACCAGTGTGGAAGCCTTCTTGCCATGGAATATTCAAAATTTTATATTCTAAAATTGAGGTCAGTAGCTGACTTTAGAATACTGCCTGTGAAGGCAGGCCTTTACAGGTCTTTTGTTTATTATTTTCAAGTAGTGAAAAATGTTTGAAACAATCTTGACGTATATAATACAGCTGCTCAAGTACTCTTCAGTACTGGCTCAAGTCGAATTTGGAGATCGAAAATCAAGTACTGTCCTAAAATATTGTCTATGTATGTCACTGCTAACTAGTTGGCACAAGTGGAAGACTAATGGCAATTACGTTTGCTAATATACTGAATTTACCTGTGTGTTGTTTCAGTAATGAACTCCATTACTAGGTCTTCTAAGAAGTCTACACTTTCTGTATAAGGATTCTGGTCGTCACCAAAGCCATACATCATACATCGAAGTTCTTTGCTGAATAGCCTCTTTCTCCCAGAAGCAGTTGCACCTAGCTGTTGCTCCGATTCCTCTTCATCGAACTAAAATGAAATGGTTGGTGAAAGCTGTGCTTCAGGCATCATCAGAAATCAAAAGTAATTAGTGTAGTTTACGAGACATAATCAAACCTGATCAAAGTTTTCGGGTGTTTCAGGAGTAGGTGTGGCAGTCATGTTGTAGGTAAGTAGGCTACAATTACCAATCAATCAATTTATTTATCATTAATAACAAAAGGCAAAATTATTAGCTTTCGTCACAACAAATTCCAAAATAAAGGCGAAGGGAAATGTCAAATGACAGCTGTCATAGTCATAAAAAAGTTTTTGAAAAAATATCAAGCAAAGATATACGTACCTATTTACCTAATAGGAATGCCACTCTAGGTAGGTAAATGCCAAATCGGAATTCTTGGCAGGAATTTCGGTAGACTGCACGGCTTGTGTTTTGAAAATTGTGTCTAGTGGAGTTTCTTATGTAAAATCGGTGTAATTTGGTGTTATAAATGCCCATATTTATGAACAATGTGTGGAATAACTGAAATAAACTCACAGTGCGAATGTAGTGAGATTCACTGAGCGGGCTGGTGGTTATCCGCCTCGCCTCGTTGCGTCGTCTGTGATCAAACCAGTAGATTCCTGGGGATTGTCACCAGGGGCTCCGTAGAATCTATAAAATGAACTACACCATCGTTATATTGATAACAAGTTAGAAAAAGCGCGGGAATACTCATTTATACTTTATAGGAAGCAGCGGGTCATTCCCATTACGAGTATCATTTGATTACTCACTGGGAAGTCTAGCATCATATTGTAACCAAGATTACTGAAATAAATGACTTTATTATTATTATTATAGTATAGTATAAATAAGTTTATAACATATGATAAAATTAAATATAGAAGTAATAATTAAGTTTGTAGTTAAGTGATTTTACTCCATAGTATTATTAGTATATGCAAAGCCATTTAAGTCTAAATTGTGATAAATTACTCCATAAGTCATGGTTTTAAGCCAAGTATTTAAAATTATTTTGCATTTTTACTTGATACTGGGTAAATACGTAACGCGTAAAAGCCATAAATAAAAGAAATAAAAATGCCAAATCTGACAGTGACAGCAAAAATACTTTAGGTTTGTTTTGGTTGGATTGTGGACTGGACTACCTATTTACCAAAAACTTTATGATTTTATGATACTAGTATTAACTAAGTTGTAACATATGAGGCAAAATGAATCCCATGACGTAAGTTAAAGCCTTTTGGATTCAATCGAAACCGGTAGTAGAGGTTTAGCGGACCACGGGCTCCGATGCACCACCGCTTAAGATGCAACCGGGAATATGCTTCGATGGGGATGGAGATCTATCGCGAGAAAACTAATTCATACGTCCAGTGATGGCAGATTTCGTTTACTTTAGAATACATGCATTTCATAGGTAACATTTTATAATTTACTTTCCTTGTTTCAGAAATGTCAAGAACGTGTTAAAACTAAGTGAACGTGAATTGGGCAATAATTCAAAAAGCTCATGGCATGACCAGTATAAGGATAGTGCTTGGATTTTTGTCGGAGGCCTTCCTTTTGACCTTACCGAAGGCGACGTGATCTGTGTATTTTCACAGTAAGTTGTGTCACACCTCACTATCTCCTTTGTCATTAAAGTGGTTGCCACAGCTTTCTCTATTTGTGGAAATGGATGTAAATAATGGATTAGTAATATATAATAAACAATAGTCAAAATGATAAGACATCATTATTAAAGGCTGCTTCCAACCAGTCATATTGGAAATACTTGGGGGAGGCCTATGTCCAACATCATGATGATGAATGGATTAGGAATGCTAGCAGATTATTTTATATGGAAGAGCAGCATGGATGATAGATATTAATCTATCATCCATGCTGCTCTGTGAGATAAAGATAATTCTTCTCATATATGATAAAAGCTGATTGACCAAATGGCTGTTTTCAAAATCTTATACTTCAACAGGCAATTCAGCTCCCTCTCGTTAGAGACCAAATTCAGGATAGTTTCATAGGTGCTTTTGAATGGCTGCCATAACCTGTTGAGGTATTTTATGCAAATATCAATTGAATTTTGAAAAGATTCAGTGAATTCAGAATTTTATTTTACAGGTATGGAGAAATAGTAAATATAAATTTAGTCCGAGACAAGGCTACTGGTAAATCTAGAGGGTTCTCGTTTATATGTTATGAAGATCAACGTTCAACTATTTTAGCTGTTGATAATTTGAATGGGATTAAGGTATTGTATATTATATATGGTAATTGAATGATAAGTTTATGTTACATAACGACGCTGCTTTTATAGCTGTAAATATTAAGAGCGCACCAATGCGACCCGGCTGAAGCCATTTCACACCCCGCGCCCCGCGCGAAAGCAGGATAGATCTAATGACCGTAACGCGTAAAAAATGAGAAGAAGATAGTGGGTAGGCACAAGCGGGTGTCCTAGAATTAACGGGCGTAAGCGCCAAATCACTTAATTGTTATTTAAAATAAAAGTATGAGGTTAATGAGTAAAAAAACTTTGCCAGATTTTAGAACTAGTTATTGCTAAGCTAGGAAACTAAAAATCATTTCTAAAGACCTTAGGGTTTTGCCGTTCTGACCACAAACATCAAATAAAGGGGCTATGTTTGCAAAATAAAAGTATCGAGGCTTTTGTTATTAATCGTGTTTTCAGGTTGGACAGTTTTAAGAAAATATGTTGAAGTTTTATATATAATAAATAACAGGCATGTAGTCGTTATAGATATAGACATCTAGACGAATGTTCATTGACAAGTTTCGCATTCGTGCCCTCTTAAATAAATTTATAGGGGCAAATCACACAGATTAAGCTAGCCCCACAGTAAGTTGTGAACTTGTGTCGTGGGATACTAACTAAATGTAACATCTCAGCGCATTGTCCTTTTATCAATATGTCCTTTTCTCAAAATGGCCCTTTTAAATAAGTAAAAGGATTTTGGGATAGATATAAAGGTTCCGTCGACAAAATACGTGCCAGGTAAGCAGTATCTTGCAGTTTTCGTAGAAAAGAATTAAAATTTTAATTTCTCTCGAAATAAAAAATATTTTATTGTTCTTTTCGAATATTTCGTTAATCAAAGTAAAACTAATAAGGAATTATATAACTATACGTACGTATATTTGTTTTAAGATAAAGACTGATTGTCTATTTTTTATTTTATTTTAGAGTTTACCACAGACAACCTATTAATATTATGCAAGCAACATGAAGATTGTAGTTAAGAGTTTAGAACTGACATTCAAAGCTTTAGTTCAAAGTTCAATATTAAAATTTATAAATATGTAAAGATAAGATTTACGCCACAGGTAGGATTCAAACCCACGATCCGGACCTAAAGACAACTGATGATCTTACCAACTGAGTTACCGTTCGTGACTTCGAATTACCGCGGCGAATCCGTCGCAGCGCATTATGTCCTTTCCTTCTTATTTGATTTTCGGCCTTATTACAGGATGTGCATAAATTTTCACAGGACATAATTTACAAAAAGGCCATTTTGAGAAAAGGACATATTGATAAAAGGACATTTTAAGAAAGGCCATTCTGCGGAAGGACATTTCGAGAAAAGGACATAATGCGCTGAGACGAAATGATGTAAATTTAACTAAAAATTAAATGTTAAAAAACAATTAATAAGTGAAGGGTTTTTGCATTCACAATGTATTTCTGATATATTATTATTAAATTAAGGAATAAGATAAAATGCTTTCTTACAGAGGAATTAATTTAATCTCCCCTATTAAACCATCCTGAATATAGGATGCGATGGGAGGGTATAGCGGCGTCGCTATACATTAGACACGATACTCCAGTCGTATCGCACGTATTGCGGCGTCCCTCTCATCGGATCCGATTCAGGATGGTATAATATCCCTTTACTATGTGAGTTACGTTCTTGTTAGTGCACACGCCTGTACCTGCGCCTATGTGCTTCTAGCTACGCAGGGAAAGGCGTATCCGAGCCCACCATTAAGTATGCATCGGAGTGTTCCTATTATTTATAATTACCAACGTATTATATAAAAAGAAATATTACAATATGTATTTTTTTTTATAGATTTTGGGTCGAACAATCAGAGTGGATCACTGTGAACAATATCGGGCCCCAAATGCTGATATGAGTAAAATAGATGAGGTCACGGCAGCCATAAGGACAGAAGGCTGTGCCCCAACGATTGCTCCAAGTATTCCAGTTATTAAACAGGAACCCATAGTAAAACAGGTAATAAAACTATTCATGTTTTTAAAATTCTATATTTTAGTTATTCTGTCTGTCTTTAAGAAAAATCGCAAATGGAAGATAAAAGATTCATGGTTATTTATTATTTATCACAAAAATTATTTAATTTTGTTTGTATTTGTTAAAATTGTAATCAAGTAATGTTTTTGATTTATTCCAGGAAACAGAGACTAAAGAGAAAAGCAAAGACAAAAAGAGGAAAAAGGAGAAGAAGAGTAAAAAGAAGAAGAAAAAGAAAAACAGAAGTTCAGATTCTGATTCCTCTGACTGCAGACTTGTAGGATAGGAATTTCAAAATATACTAATTAGTTTTATAACATCTTTCGTTTTATTGTTGATATATATAATGATGAGTACATAAGAACAAGTAATTTTAGTATTTATAAACATAACACTGATAGCTTAAGCGACTATTAAACAATCCTAAATTGTTTAAAAGAGGGACGCCACAATACGTGCGATACGATTGGAGATATCTCGTATCGTGTCTAACGTATAGCGGCGTCCCTCTCATCGGATCCGATATTCAGGATAGAAAATTCTCCCTTTACTTAGAAAAGTAATATTTATTAGAATTACAAAAAATATTAAAACGACATTTACAACACTTAAACATTAAATCGGTGAGATCTTGTATCTGCAGGTACTAAGGTGAACTCTTAAAATCAAGAATTTACTTCAGGAATTTTTCATAAAAATCTGGGTTGCTATAAGCAATCAGACCAGCGGAGTTGCAGAATGCCTGTGTATTATCGCTCTCAGGGACGTTATAAGTAATGGGAGATTTTTTGGTGTACGAAACCAAGTCTCCACCCTTGCTTCTCAGAATGGCATGCGGAGCACAAGTATCCCACCGGAATGTTGTCCCTTTTGACACAATGTACATGGCCGCCTCACCTGAAAATACCAAATTACATACACATTTCTGATAGACATGGTGCAGCTCTTATTTATTTATTAATTTGATTATAGATGAGCAGCTTTTCAGCTAATGTGTTCGCCACTGATTAATCTATTCACATACTAGTAAAAGTTGGGAAAGTAAAATTTTTCTTAGAGGATTTGGATGTAACTTTTATGATTCAATAAAATGTTATCTTATTTTTGTATGATGTTTATAGAAAATAATAATTGATAACCTTTAAGATAAAAAAATCTTCTAAGAAAGAACTGACTTCAATCAATGAACAAAACATATTTTAATGAAATTTATATGGGACCAATTCGAAAGTATACACTTTCAAATAAAAAAAGCAATCTGTATCTGATGATAAATGACAGTTATGAGGTTTTGGTAACTCACCTAAGGCAACTTTCATAAGTTTATTTCCGGCTCCTGGCACAGACTTCACTTCCCATCCAGCCTTCTTTACTTTCTCAATGATTTCTGGTTTTTCTGCTGCACTCATCAGTACTGTGTTAGCGTTTGTATTAATATTGCTATCACTGCATCCTGAAGCTGTGTAGTTTTCATAACTGACACCCCAAATGATACGGCCTTTATTGCTAAAAAATATAAAGGTATGCTTAACAATGTCCAATATTGCATAAACAAAGCACTGATTTTAAATCTCCACATTCTACTTTTACGTAAAAAGCTAACCCTTTAAAAAATGGTTGGTTGATAACTCCAATAACAGGTTCCCCGGTCAATCTCTTATATGCACCAATGAGGACTGTGACACATGGTAGACCATGGTCAGCATCGGCTTCTCCACGAACCCCAGAGATGAACTCTGCAGTTGCATCTGTGCACATAAAAATATTGATAAGTACAATCATTTGGGGAGCTAATTAAAATAACAACACATGTAATTTTCAGGTTGAATTATGTCTATTAATTATAAAAATCGGTTTAATATTAAAATCAAAATCATGTGATGAAATTAATCAACTTTCAACTCATCTAATATGAATTAAGTTAGATACCACACTTCTAAATAGTGGGTACACATGCTTCGATGCATGTAATATGTGATGAACAAATTCGCTGTGGTGTTTCGAGGCTACAGCAGTTCAGTGGTCGAGAATGTGGACGGGCCAAATGTCAATGGTTGTAAGTTTGAATCCTAACTGTTGTGAATTTTTTCATCACATATTTTAGATTTTAAAATTATGTCCAAGTTTTAGAAGTTAGTCATAAGAGAAATCGCGAAGATGCAGGCAAATAAACTTAAAAATCGTTATTAATCAATGGAGGTAGAGAAATGTGAGTGAATACCAATTGGATCAATCCATACACCCAGGTCACCAGTATCAATTGATGGCAAATCTTTAGGTAAATCATCCAATGATATATCCACGTGAGTATGAGCAGCTGCAGCCATTCTTTTAGCCGCTTTCAGGGGTACAAGGGCACTCAGTAAATCAGATGTGCTGTCGGCATTATCTTCGAGTTTTATACACACCCCACCGATCTCCGAACATTCTTCACCTCGAACATGTTTAGCTAACTCAGGATACCGAGTAGCTATTTCAGTTTTAGCGCATTCTTGGGCCAAAACATCAGCTATCGTCTTGAAATCTTTATCGAAACGCGCGTTGGCTTCTCCGTCGCATTTTTCAGCCACTAAAAGTTCCTCATTGCCTTCGAGGCAACAAGAGCGTGCAATAGATGCAGCTTTTTCAGATGCCTGTATAAGAACTTCTAAAACAGTAGCCATTTATGTAGATAATAATTAATTAAATTCATTCAAATTCACAAAACCCAATAACCCAACCCTGTAAGTTGACTGACTTTGACATTGACATTCATCTTCAGTGTTACCTAATTAAATTACAAATAATTTTAGCTGCTGTAGGGTCAGGAAGGCAACAGTGACTCACTTTTTTTCCGAAGCTTAAAAAAAATAGATATCACTTTAATATTGTACTAAAATCTGCTCACATTTTAGATACACTATTGAACTGTGACTGAGCACTCATAATTCTCCATTATTTATAACTTATGTCAAATTAGGAACATAAAACAAAAAAAATATAACTGAGCCACTGTGGACAACTAGGTGTACACACTGACTCACTGTTGTGGTACACAGTGGCTCTAGTGGTACACGGTGTCTCGGCGGTATTTATAAGAAAAGATAATGCCCATTCCACGTAGTTCTTTTTATTAGAAATAATAACAAAACTGTTACAAGCTATTTTTATTATAATCAACACGACTCTTAGGACTTTTATTGCTAAATAATAAGATCTTAAGTAATTTCAGTCTCTTCGTTAACAATTTTAGTCTTTTTATCAATTAACAACCTATGTAACTAACATATTAAAATCAAAATTACTCAAAATAATATCATATACAATGATATATTAACATCTGTTACACTTAGTAAATACTATGTTTTAAGCAATCAACAATAACAATGACCATTAGGGTAACATTATGGTTTATGAAAAACAACATAACATTATTAAAACAACAATCATTTGTACTATCGTTAGAACAATAATAAGGTAGCAACTAATTTCTAATAAATGATAAGACGAGTAAAATCAATCGAGAACTTGTAGAATGGTCTAGAAGACGTACCAACTAATGTAGGCTTTGGAAGAATATATTTTAAATCATTCTCCTTCACAAGGGAAAGATCAGGTTTAGCAGGCATATGGAACTTATAAGTACCAGACTTGCGTTTCAAAAATGATACGTAGTATTCAAGCTCATTGTTTCTTTCTTCTATTACCTTCCCAATATATAACGACCTCTGCTTTTTAGTTGTCAATTCAACTATAACATATTCTCCTTCCTTGGGTGGATGAGGTAATGGATTCTTTAGGTCTTTTTCTGTTAGAATATTCACATTATCATCTTGATCCTCTACTGGTGATTCAAGCCATCCATCGTCATCATCGGATTCTGCAAGTTGAACTTCATCAAGGCTTTCTTTTTCGTCGTCGCTATCTAATATCGTGCGTATAATTTTACTTTTCTTTGCCTCGGTCTTTCTTTTAACCGCATTTTTTTCTTGCTCTATCAAAGTTTTCTCTGGCGTGTCGGTAAGTATTAGACTACGTCCAGGCTTCCTTCGTTTCCTGTTAGTTTTTCTTGGACCAGCTTTTATAGGATTTCGAAAATCAAAAGGCGATTTGTAAGACAGTTCTTTGGCTGACTTTGGTGGTTTGTTTCTATTAGTAGAATCTGGAGAATTGACCGATTGATTCTGAGATGTGGATTGTCCAGAAAAGTGAGCAGACTGATCAAAAATTGGTTCAGATATTTCTTTTGCATCATCAGCTATGTTTAAACCGACTTTTTCAGGACTTTTAATGGGAGGTGACATATTTAAATCAGGTTGCGTAATAACATTTGATTCAGGTGCTTCTACAAGAGCTTCGAGACCACACTCTTCGAGAATACTTATAGAGTCTGGTGTTGAATTACCTTTACCCTGTAGATCTTCTGGACAAGGACGATCAGTTACCGAACTAGGAAGAAAGTCTTCTTCTGTGAAAATGTGTCGGTCGAATGGATAAATACCACACTTTGCAAAGGCGTTTGTTATATTTCTTGGCGTCATTGCCTTTTGAAAGGCAGATCCGATTATTTCGCCTAAATCATAAATTGTAACGGGTTTACCCGGATTTCGCAACAGCCAGGAGTCAATGGCAGCGTTGTAATATGTTTTGAATGGACCATAGATACCAACGTCAAGGGGCTGCAACTTTGCAGATGTGTAAGGATGAAGAGTCAAAATATGCACTCCCGCATTTTTGGCGCAATCGAGAGCTTCTAGACTTAAATGTGATTCATGGTTATCCATGATTAAAATGCATGGATTTTCTTTCGAAGCATTTGTATGTTTAACGAAATGTTTCATAACCTCTGGAAATATCGACGAATTCATCCATCCGGTAGGTGTAGCCAATCCGAGAGTTCCCGGTGGTGTATTTTTAATCATGTGATCTTTAAAATTCTTTCTAGGAAAGACCATGACCGGTGGCAAGAAATTTCCACTGGCACTCACGATACAGCAAGTCGTAACTAATGTCCCTCTTTCTCCGCTAGTCACCTTACCAATGACTTTTCGACCTATTGGGGCTAGCACTTTTTGTGGTTTTTGTACCGTCGTCGTAGATGTTTTGTCCAGATTAAATATTCTGGTTCCATCAGAGAAAGCACTGTTTCGTGAAATAAGATCTTCTAAATTGTCGTAAAATTTCCCGACATTGCTTTGATTGAAAGCTGTTGCCCTACTGAGGCTGCATGGTTCAGGCTTTTTTAATGTGATATTATGTCTGCGTCTAAATGAAATTAACCAATCCTTGCCAGCCATTTGCTTCGTCTCCCAAGAGGCAGGCATTTTTAAATTATTAATTTTAGCACACTGATATGCTACTTTTCGACTGTCTTTGGCGGTCAATCCATAAAACAAAAGAGCACAATGCGAGTAATAGTTTTTAAGTGCAATCTCTTGGCTATCGGTGAATATTTTATTGACCGAATAGTTAGGTTCTAACTCCGAGGGTAACAATTCATCAAGTGACTCACAGTTCTTAGTCTTCCAATAATACCTTTTAAGTGTAGCAAACGGTACATTAACTCTTGTTGATGCTTTTCTTATAGATTCTCCCGTCCTTATAAACTGCAAGCCTTCTTTAATTTTTTCATGCAAAGTGTTCCCTATTTTTCTGGCGGTCTTTTTCCGTGGAATTCTATAAATAAAATAACAAAATTTGATTTAAAAGTTACAAAAATATTGAATTTGTATAAGCTACAAAAGTATTGAAATTGAGAAGGTACACAGTGGCTCATGAGCCACTGTGTACCTGTAAAAATTGAGTCACTGTTTACTTTTACGCCATTTTGAAAATATTTGATCACAACAACCGAGATTTAAAACAAATAAGTCAAAATACGGGTTAAAGACAATTGATATAAGACCTACTATCCGATAAATATAATGGCTATTACCTATAGCAACAAACAAAGATATGAAAACAATCGAAACTCACCTTAGAAAGTAATTTAGTGGGCGCGAAAACAAAAAACACTCCCCCACACTTCCGCGCGGCGCTCGAACGGCGAGCAAACTGGTTTAAACGTGCACGAGTACCAAGGCCTTCGAATCGGTAAAAGAGACAAATATATATTCCTATCCCTTCAGGTCGAAACATGACTGAGTCACTGTAGCCGACCGAGTCACTGTTGCCTCCATGACCCTAACCATGAAGCTATAGTATACTCTCAGAGTATACCTTAATGTAACACAATAGACAATAGGAAAGGTAGGCCTCCTGCAACCTGCCCTGCATTCTTAGTGTGACCGCTCCATTGAGATTCCTGACAATATTACAGCTTTGCCATTTCCGAAGTTTAAAGACGTTACAAAAAATATATTATTGAAAAGAGCTTATTATGGCATTAATGATTATTTCGTTGATAAGAATGCTTGGAGTCGAGACCTCGAGTGATATGCAGGACTTCTCTAAACGCTTTTATTTTAATTTTACTTATAATTGTTTTCTTTTTTTTGTTGCTGCTATTTTATTTTGTATAATTGTCTAAAATAAACTCTCAATTGTAAAACATGTATATGTTTGCGGTCAGCGAGTATCGACAATTAGTTTTCGAGTTTTGTGCTTGAGATCGAGTAAGTCATGCTCACTAAAATGTTCAAACTGGTGGCGGCGTTGTGTGTCGGGTCGTCGAGTTCCCTCTAATATGGTTGAGCTCAGCGATGGCTGATCCATGCGTCAACTCGTGAACGGGTGCTGCCAGGGGGGACAGGTCTGCTCGGCCTCTTTGACACTTTTATCATATCTGTTGTTTATCATATCTGTTGTTGTTGCACGCTCGATCGCTAACTTAACGTGTTCCACAAAAATATGTTAATTAAAATTGTATGTAACATGACATCAAAAAAAAAAGAAAAGAAAAATATTAAATATCATACAAAGCCCTTCAGGCAAGTAGGCGACTGCAGTGGTCGGTTCCGAAACGCTAGTAGTTTGTAGCTTTTAAACAAGAATTAATAATTTGAATATAATATAATAAGTATTATTTAATTTTAAAGGTGAATTGACGTGAAAAAGTGCCTGAAAAGGCCTATTTTCTGAATAAATCTTTGAATCTTTGAATCTTTGAATCATGACGTTCCCATCCCATTACATCTGTCTGGTCCACGCATGGGCCTACAACAGAGTACTTTTGTATTTTGTATACCTCAGAATAAGGTTACCTAGTCCTTATTCTGAGTTGTATACATGGGCTATTTTTTTTCTTCTTTTATGTATGGCTTTTACACGTTACGTATTTAACCAGTATCAGGTATAAATGAGTTTTCCCGCGCTTTTTCTAAGTCTTGTTATCAATGAAACGATGCTCAGGAACCGCTTACTAAATAGATGGGTGTAGTTCATTTCATTGATACTACGGAGCCCCTGGCGACAACTCCCAAGAATCCACTGGCTTGATTGATCACAGACGACGCAACGAGGCGAGGCGGATAACCACCAGCTCGCTAAATCCGTACTGTGTGTGACAGTTTATTTCAGTTATTCCCATGGACGTATAAATTCCACACATTGTTCATAAATAAGTAATGGGTGAAGATCATGGGCTCAATAGAATATCTGATTAGGAGAACACGTACACGCTAAGAAAAGGCGACATACAGTAGTTAGGTATCTTTTTGCTTTAAGTATGTACGTAAAAGTACCTACCTAAGAATTTTTCAGCAACTGTCGTGAGAAGACTTTATTTCAGTTCTTTTTTTTATGACTCATTATTACGTAAAGTGCAGCAGTTAGAGCGTCATCCCAACGCGATTTTCGGATGTATACGATAGTATTTAGACATGATAAATATACCTACGAGTACCTATGAGCTATGAATGAGCACTTCATTGGCGAATATACAATTTCCTACATCCGATTAGGAAGCGTAGGTCCTATAGGCGTTATGGAACATTGAAAATTTCAAAATGTATTTAGGAGTGATTGTGTTAAAATTATAAACACGATCGGCAATATCGTTCTGAGCAGCTTGGATCAACTCTTATCATGGTTTCAGTTCAGGAAGCACTTGTCCACTGGGTCACGCACGGCTGACTGCCACATATTAAACTTCAAATCTTAAGAAACGTTCATTGAAATGAAAAAGGAAGGGTTTAAACTACTGTATTAAAGAAACTAACTCTACACTATTAAATCAAACACAAAAATTTAACATTCTTTGGCAACCAACTGTGACCAAGTTAGGGCAAATGCTTTCTTAAACATGGGGTCAGGAAATAATGGTATGGTATACATGTTTAAATTAAACTCGCTTCCCTCTGTCTGTCGCTATGTATGATTTTGATGCTTTTTTTTTTTAAAGATAAAGTGATTAAAGAGAAAGGTTTAAATGCACATTGCACCTGTGCGAAGCTGGGGTCAGGGCCGCTAGTATATAGTAAGTAGGTACTATACTACCTACATAGTTCAAACATACAACAGTACCTACAAACCGTCACGGTTTCAAAATTCAGGTACTCTTAGTAAGTAGTAATACGTTGTGCTTCAGTTGTTTATTTCCCAAACTTTCTTGCCGTTTAATGTGGTTGCAAAAGGAAATATGTGGTTCTCAGAGCGGTACCTGGCTAATATTACGTCACGGTCGTTTGGGACCTGTGTAACCTTAAAAAACGAAAGGATTTACTTTCACTCTTTGGAAATAAGTACCTACTTGGAGTTTCGTGACAGTGTGAAATAAGATTGAACTGATTTTATTTGGGTTAACAATTTATGTCAAATTATCTGCACTTAGTGATTACGTAAGACGGTGACTTTTTAGTCGAGTGCGTCCTATGCAACTTTATTACAGTAAGCACATAATTGTAGTCATGCCATTATCTTAATCTTTTCTTTATCGCTTTTATTTATTAGCTTTACCTAGTATAAATAAAATGGATTCGCTTCCGCTGTCTTGTTCGCTTAGACTATTCAATTATTCAACGGATTTTAATGCAGTTTTCAGCAATAGATAGAGTTATTCAGGAAGGTTTTTATAATTTACTGCCCCATAATTGTATCTCTACGTTGCACCCGTGAAAAGCCGGGGCATCACTAGTACGTATACTATAAAACAAAGTCTAAAATTTAAAACAAAGTACGTCGTGACCGCCTAGAAGGCTTGAGGTTTCTTCGATTTGCTGAATGAGATGTGGAAAAAAAAGAACGTCTGACCGGCCGTGACATGACGTTATGACCGTAAGATAAGGCGTAAATTGAGCAATAACTCACGGTTGTTTACGGCAATTGTTGACGGTATCCATAAAAATTAGTTTATGTATGTTTTGTCACAAAACTGTGTTTTCCTGCTAAGGTTTAGTATAGAGTTAAAAATTTGCTATTAATATTGGTTTAAGCGATTCAACCATCATGTAATAATCAAAAAACGTAGGTACTTATTATGTACCTAAGTATTTTTTCCTCGTTTATCAGTGAGTAGATCAGTAGTAGTAAGATCTAAGTATCTACCTAAACTAACTAAATGTCACTTCTTTCATGCTGGTCTGGGAGGAAAGAAAAAACGTAGAATGTGCCATCAGCTTCTTTTCCAGCGCAGACCGTAGAAGCCGGTCAAGGGAATGGGCGAAAATCTAAAGAATCATGATAAAAGGCGATGCGGCTAGCAACCCATCACTATTTTGATTGCATTTTCCACCTTTACGCCCACCAACACGCTAAACGTGGCCTTTTGATCTTATGACTTTAAGCTCTGTCTACCCCGTAAGGTATAAAGGCGTGATAATATGTGTGTATGTAAATGTCATGTGAAGGGGTGACTTCAGCCGTTTTGGCGTTAATGAGTCACAAACATCAATACATACTCATAAACTTTCGCGTTTATAATATTAGTGAGGATTTGTAATTGACTGTTACAAAAAAAAAATTTATTTGAGGTGTAGTCCAATTTAGGGAACAGTGGTTACATCGTAATATTTTCAGTATAGTGTTTTAGATAGAGAGTTAAGTATAAATAAATAAATATATACGGACAAATCACTAAGATTGAGCTAGCCCCAAAGTAAGTTCGAGACTTGTGTTATGGGATACTAACTCAACGATACTATATTTTATAACAAATACATATATAGATAAACATCCAAGACCCAGGCCAATTCGAAAAAGATCATTTTCCATCTTAACCTGACCGGGGATCGAACCCGGGGCCCTCGTGTCGCAGGCTGACGTGTTAACCACTGCGCCACGGAGCTTGCCAAAAGTATGTATCTGTTTATTTGATTATTATATATTGAAAACATTTATTTACAGATCATATCATACATTATAATTAAAAATAGGTCAGCATAAATAGTACGTCAAATAATTAGATTACCTACATAGCAACATTACCATATATTATTAACTTTGGTACAATTCGACAAATGAGTATGGTGCTAATTCAGTAAGCCAATTCATCCGTGATGCCCAAAAGCATCAACGGTATCCCCACAGGGGCATAAATGGGGGACTGTAAATTTTGCGCCTAAGCGGAGTTCAGCCGCAAAACGAAAAGTGTCATCATGCAACAAAGTACCCAAGTTGGCGGATGGTAGTGCCTGCAATCATCATAATATGATAATTATATCAGTACTAGTTAAATTTAAAGTCCTCGCTTACCGTGTACAGGGTACCGCAAAAGTATGGCCTTTTATACAACTGGACTAATATTTATGCTTACTACAAGGGAAGATTATTATTTTTATTATCAGGTGAGAAAGATTTACATCGATGGAGTCGCCACCGAAGAACGACTCCAAGAAGACGCCAAGTAGCTTCTAACGTTCGTTTATGAGACGTCTCGTTTAACGTACGACTAATGACAGTAGTACACCCGAGAACGGGGAAAAAGTGCGAGGACGCCATATTTTATTTGATTATATTAGTATATATTAGTCGTGGTAGAGCCATCCTACCGGCAAAATTAATTGCTAGTAGCATGAATGGGGCTCGTGTGGGGAAGTACCATACTCTTACAGAAAATCGACGTCTGAGTAGAAGTTTTACCGCTTCTATCATTCGTTCGGTGAGTGAGAGAGCCGGAGGCCCATCCTTCCCACTCTCCTCCCCATTTCCTTCCCCCAACTCCTTGAAAGGCCGACAACGCAACTGTCACACCCTGGTGTTGCAGTTGTCCATGGGCAGCGGTGATCTCTTACCATCAGGTGACCAGCTTGTTCGTTTGCCGTCCTATAACATAATAAAAAAAAAAAAACAATATTGACCTCTGTATTACTTGTCAGCCACCATAAATGCGCATCTAAAAGATACTATCTTAGCCACTATACTGCGTCATTTTGAAACATTGAACTAAATTGAAATCCTGGAATCAGAATCCTTCAATAGAATACAGAATTGCAAGAAAAAAAGGTTAGACGGGAATAAAAATTTGACCTTCTATTGAAATTCGTCCAGCTGATCGGCGACTTTGTATGAGAAGCCTAATATTTTTTTTTTTAGCTTATTTTCGTGCAATTCTTTTTTTCATTAGGGATTCTGATTCCAGGATTTCAATATAGTTTATAGGATCAAAATCACGCTGTAGATGTAAACTACTCTAATGCCCTAAGTAGAGAACGCTCGCTTGCTTCTGTCTTTGTCACAAGGAAACCTAACGAACCTTACCTATCCTCTGTGGCCATGTTGTTTTTGTTATATTGAGGGTTTTGCCCAGAGTTGGGGACGTGTGGCATTTGAAAAAAGGCAAATTAGTTTATTAGACGCCTTTTCATTTTCCTGTGGCTTGATTATGATGAGGCGGATTTCCATGGTTAAAAAAATCTATGCCTTGACTAATTTCCCATAAAAACTAATAATTGCAAACTCATTCAGAATTACCTTTATCTTATAGCAATGACAGTATTTCTTACGAGACAATAGACACGTAAAAAAACTAGGTACGCGCCTACCAACCTATTAATTAAATCATTGCCGTTAATTGCGTGTCGACAATGACCGTTCGATAAAATACTTTTATCTACTAGCTGGGTTACGTAACAATTTACAAGTTACGTAGATACCCCATAGATAGCTCCCATGCTTTTGATGTGCCCTAAATGCCCCACATGGCAAATAACAGGGCAGTGGCTGTGGCCGCATATTGGGCAAAATTACTATAGAGAAAAACATTACGACTATAAAAGAAGAAAAAAAAAACGCCGGAGTATGCCTGCAGAAGTAGAAACTTTAACATTAACGTTCTGCATCTTTGAATATTTTGGAATGTCACGTGGCCTGATCAAAAATTCGTAACACGGACAGTTACGAATTTTTGATCAGGCCACGTGAGAATTTTTAGAATGCTATCAAATAGAAGTTATATCAGTTTAAAAAGCACCCGTTGTTTATGTTCTGGTTATGGCGAGTGGTTGAGCTGTGTACGAGTATACGTACTCTCTCTGATATTTGAGATCTAGGGTACCTATTAACTGCTATTTTTGAACGCCTTCACAAAGCTAGCAATTCTTTTTGAAGGCACCTTGCACTACAAGGCTTTTGTAGGAATAATTTTTTAGAAGCCACTTTTGACGTTTCTCTTATTCTTTCGCATTCTTGTAAAAAATGATTTTCTTTGATGTAAAATCCATTTAATTGGCAATTTTTATAAGAAAATTCTTTTAACAACGTGTTAATCAGTATTTTTTATAATTTTTTTGCTTGTTACACTTTTAAAGTGATTAGACTTGTTTTTTTTGCAAGGACTTGCGTTTCGAAAATCAAATTTAGATTTTATTCGAAAATTTACACTTTATCATCAGTACAATGTTGCAATGTAACACCTTCAGACACCATGAGCCATCCCAAACGTTGTCAATAAATATAGGCGGCAGTCTTACATAGTTCTTAAAACACAATAATAAAATGTCAACTTAGTTTACCTGCGAACACGAAAACTGTAAAGTTTTCGAAACGTTAGGTGTGAAAATACAAGTAATGTACGAGTAATAAACGGAATGTACCGTATTAAGTGTTTTAATTAAAATGTGTTAATGATAAAATAATAAAAGATGACTAGCTCCGTGGCGCAGCGGTCAACACGCCAGCCTGCGACACGGAGTGACCGGGTTCGATCCCCGGCCAGGTCAAGATGGAAAATGATCTTTTTCAGATTGGCCTGGGTCTTGGATGTGTATCTATATATGTATTTGTTATAAAATATAGTATCGTTGAGTTAGTATCCCATAACACAAGTCTCGAACTTACTTTGGGGCTAGCTCAATCTGTGTGATTTGTCCGTATATATTTATAATGTTTTCTTTTTATGTAACTGACGCTTCCGTACCTACTTAGAGCTGTCAAAATGACTTCTTATCAGTTCGGTTCTGGGTTGCGTTGCGCTCTTTAGGCCAGTACCGGCTCTAGCATTACGGTTGCTCTGGGCAAGAAATCAACTGTGCGCCCCGACCTGAAGGGCGGATTCGGATCACACTAACCTGCGGTCTCATCCGATCTTGACTAAATCACAGTGTCGCATTAGCAAAACTTCTGGCGCCCTTTCCGCTAAAGTTGACAAAAACCTTAAGCTTGACCAATTAACCATTTTCACCGCTTGACGAATAAACCATTATGGAGCGGTATAAAAACGCTTATCGAGTTCTCGCTTAACTAATTAGAATTAGAACCAGTAATTAGAATCTAATTCGCCCTCCTAAATCCGCTACTTCTTAGATCATCCTAACTATCCTTATCCTTACTAATATTATAAATGCGAAAGTGAGTTTGTTTGTTTGTTTATTTGTTTGTTTGTTACGCTTTCACGCCGTAACTACTGAACCGATCATCATAAAATTTTGCATACAAGTTCTCGGGAGTACGGAGAAGGACATAGGCTACCTTTTATCCCGAGAAAAAGTACTATTCCCGAGGGATCGACATTTACGCGGGCGGAGCCGCGGGCGAAAGCTAGTAATATTATAAATGCGAAAGTGAGTTTGTTTGTTTGTTACGCTTTCACGTTGTAACCACTGAACCGATCATCATGAAATATTGTATACACGTTAACTGTGGTACAAAGATGGACATAGGGTACATTTTATCCCGGGAAAAGTACTGTTCCCGACCCGAGGGATCGACAGTGGCGTGGGCGGAGCCGCGGGCGAAAGCTAGTTGAGATAATAAAAATAATAACTCTTAACACTACAATGTCGCTTCCCGCTGTCTGTATCTAGATCTTTAAAACAACGGATTTTTAAATATACTGAATGATTCAATCATGGAATCAGGCAATGGGTAAAATCTGAGGAATCATGTTAATAGGCGATGCGGCTAGCAACCCATCACTGTTTCGATTCCGTTTTCCACCTAATGCCCACCAACATGCTAAACATGGCCTTCAGGTCTTATAGACCTGGGCTCTGTCTACCCCGCAAGGGAAAGAGACGTGATACTATGTAATGTATGTATGTAGAGTGATTCAAAAGGAAGGTTTTTAAGTACATTGCACCCGTGCGAAGCCGGGGTTCAGATTCAGATTCAGATTTTATTGCAAGTCACAAGTTATTACAGGTGTTATCAATGATTTAAAGGTACAAGTGACGCCCTGTAAGGGCACAGCAAACATAAGAGGCGACTAGTTGCCATTTAACTTATATAAAATTCAACAAATTAATAAAATACATCGTAATAATTCAGTTTCATAATAATTCAAAATTTCATAATAATCCAAAGTTTTATAGTAATTCAAAGTTTCATAATAATTTAATTCGTAATAATGTAGAGAAATCAAAGCCCCTTCGTTAACCGAGTTTGTCATCAAAGAATTCAGATATACTGTAAAAGCATTTATCTACTAGGAATTTTTTAAGTTTTTTGTTAAATAGGGTAGGGTTTTTTATATCTTTTAAGTCATTTGGGATATGATTATATATTTTTATTAGCATATGATGAGGGCTAGATGAAATTAATTCCATACAAGTAGGGGGACGTTTTAATTTATATAAATATCTATTATTCCTTTTATTGTTATTTTCCTTGAGTGTGAACAAATCGTGATGTTTTTTTACAAATTTACATGATTCTAGTATATAAATGCATGTTAGGGTCAATATTTGGTGTTTTACGAAATAAGGTCTACAGGATGCCATTTGGTCGATGTTTTGGGTCCGGGTTGCTAGTAGATAAATAAAGATATTATTTTTATTATCGACTAACAACCTTTAGATAAACTAATTTCTTATAAAATTCTTAGTTTTTTTTTCCTAGGGCAATAACGTGACGTGATTTATTGAAGTATGTAAAATAATCTATACATATAATAAAATAGTAAAAATATTTTGTCTGTACATTTAGAATTTTTGACTGAAATGGATAGAGGGACACTTAAAAAGAATAATAGAAAGCAAAAAAAAAATTTTCGAGTTTTTTGTCTGTCTGTCTGTCTGTCTGTCTGTCTGTCTGTATGTATGATCACGATTATCTCCGAAAATACCGAACCGATTTACTTCAAACTTTCACCAATTGCTTTGTTATAACTCAGCAAAACATTTAAAGTTGGTTTCATCAACATCGGTTCATTAAAAAAAAAGTTATCGTCATTTGAATGAACTCAAGGCATGAGTTTGCCTGCAAACATATAGCAAAAAAAATAAAATAATACATAATAGTGACATAAGAAAATTGAAATCCAAAGTCAATTTATCATCATTATACGACAGCATTAAACCTATCCATACTATCCATAGTAATCCATACTAAAAAAAGGAGAAGCTGACTGACTGACTGTCATATCAACGTAGGGCTAAACTATAACGGTTAGGAACTTGAAATTTTGCACAGGGGTTCCTTTTATAACGTAGAGGAGCACTAAGAAGGGGGTAAAACGGGTTGCAAAGTTAGTATGAAACTTTGTCGTTTTTGAATTTATTCGAATGAAATTCAGCATGAAGGTTCTTTATTGAAAGGTATGAAACACGAGTAAAATATGTTACTCAAAAATCATCCCTTAAGGGGGCAAAATAGGGGTGCAAAGCAAGCATGAAACTTTGCCATTTTTGAAGTTAGTCGAATGAAATTCAGCACGAAGGTTCTTTACTGAAAGGCATGAAACACGAGTAAAATATTTTTCTCAAAAATCATCACTTAAGGGGGTATAACTGGGATGCAAAGTTAGTATAAAACTTCCCGTTTTTGAAGTATTATATTATTATATATATATAATGAAAATTGAAATTCAATATTAAGGTGTTTCATTGAAAGTCATAAATTAATTTGTATTCCGGGTAATTCTACTGTTCCTGAGAAATCGACACTTACGCGGGCGGAGCCGCGGGCCAAAGGCAAACCTGACTTATATATCAACGCACAGCCGAAACTACTGTGCCCAGAAACTTAAAATTTGGCACAGGGATTCTTTTTATGATGTAAATGAGCACTAAGAAAGGATTTTTAGAAAATCAAAGGGGTGAAGGTTTATGGAATTTTCTCATTTCTGGACTTAGAAGTTTTAAAGGAGGTACACAATTAAAATTAAAAAAGATCTGTTTAGGTGAACCAGACAACACTCTCCCTTGAAGGGGTAAATAGGGGGAAAAGTTTGTATGGAATTTTTCCATTTCTAGACTTAGAATATAAAAATAGGTATGTAAGTTCTCGATTACAATTAAAAAGATCTGTGTAGGTGAAATGTATAAAATCCCCTCCATAAGGGGCAACATCTGAGGTTAAGTTTGTATGGACATTTTCTCATTTCTGGACGTTCTGGATTACAATTAAAAGATGTATGAAGGTAAAACCGACGAAATTTTCGTATGGATTTTTTTCATTTCTAGACTTAAAAGTATGTAAATAAGTATATACGTTCTAGATTACAATCAAAAAAGATCTGTGTAGGTGAAATTTACAAAATTCCCCCCTTAAGGGATAAAGGGGGGGGGGGGGGGGGGGAGGATTGAATGGAAATTTTCTCATTTCTGGACATAGAAGTATAAAAATAAGTATTTATGTTTACATTACAATTAAAAAGATCTGTGAAGTTAAAATGGACGAAATTTCCCCTTGAAGGGGTAAAATAGGTGGGGTTGAAGTTTGATTAGATCTTTTTTATTTACTTAGAAATATGACATTAAGAAGTTCTCCATTACAATAAAAAAATATCTGTGTAGGTGAAATGGACAAAATCCCCTCCTTAAGGGCTAAAGATCAAGGGGAGGGGTTTGTATGGAATTTTTATCATTTCTACTGTTCCCAATTTTAAATGTTGTATCCTTTTATTTGGTGCAATAAAGTATAATTCATTCATTCAAGGGAACGACATTAACGCGGGCGGAGCCGCGGGCAACAGCTAGTCATCAAATAAGAAATAAAATAAATATTTTATAGTCAATCAAAAATACCACCCCGGACCATACCTGGCTAAAAGGTACAAAATTATAAAATTATCGTGCCAGTATCGCTTTAAAAGTTATATTGTTCACGATACAAATTGAATAATGTAATCGAATTTTGTATTCAATTACATTGTGCTCTAATACCAATATCATTTCTCTAGCATTTAGTTAAATGGCTCAAGGATTGGTCGGCCCACAAACTGATAGTTAACTTTTAAGTTAACCACTCGAAAGGTCTAAAGCGATTTCTATAGATAGGTAAATTTGTATAACCTTGATCTAGTTAAGTTTATTGTCTACTATACGCGGCCCGCCTCCGCTTCGTATGGGTAGATAAAGGTATTTAATTAAATAGCGTAAGGAAATTAAGAATTATGTAGGATTCTAATGGTGAAAGAATAATTTAAATAGGCCCAGTAGTTTCGGAGCCTGTGCAATGCAAACAAACAATAAAATCTTTCCTCTTTATGATATTAGTGCAGATCATAGATATTAGAATATATGCAGATGTAGATGGTAGATAAGTATACGTTGTTTGAGAACGCGTCTTTAGAACCAACTGGCAATTTTTAGGGTTCCGTAGCCAAATGGCAAACAACGGATCCCTTATGGATTCGTCATGTCTGTCTGTCCGTCCGTATGTCACAGCCACTTTTTACCGAATCTATAAGAACTATATTGTTGAAACTTGGTAAGTAGATGTATTCTGTGAACCGCATTAAGATTTTCACACAAGAATAGAAAGAAAAACAATAAATTTTGAGGGTCATACTTAGTAGAACTAAAACTCAATAATTATTTTTTTCTTCAATCCCATACTTGTGTATTACTCGTATCTATGGATAGGTCTTCAAAAATGATATTGAGGTTTCTAATATATTTTTTTTCTAAACTGAATAGTTTGCTACAATAAGAGAATGATAAAACTAAAAAATATATATGATGTACATTGCCATGTAAACTTCCACCGAAAATTGGTTTGAACGAGATCTAGTATATAGATAGATAAAAGCTTTATTATTACCGAATAGACACACACATTTAAACAAAACATAACATTAAAATGGTAAAACAAATCGATTTTAGGATGTGTGTCACAACGATAACAAAAGGTAGTAGCTCAGTGATGCGTTTGCTCGTAGAGCAAACCACTGATTTTCAGCCACCACCACTAAGACTCACAAGGGCACCTGCAACAACACCATCCGATTCACAATAAAGATTTTTTTCTAGCTGCGTGGCGCAGCGGTCAACACGCCAGCCTGCGACACGGAGTGACCGGGTTCAATCCCCGGCCAGGTGAGGAAAATGATATTTTTCAGATTGGCCTGGGTCTTGGATGTGTATCTATATATGTATTTGTTATAAAATATAGTATCGTTGAGTTAGTATCCCATAACACAAGTCTCGAACTTACTTTAGGGCTAGCTCAATCTGTGTGATTTGTCCGTATATATTTGTTTAAAAAAGAAAAATTGAAAAATAGAATATAACGCAAATAAATTAATAATGAAAAAAAAAATGTGAAGTAACAACCCAACCAAACCCCAACCCAACTCGCCAAGAAACAAGAGCGCCTATAAAAACCGAAAAACCGATAAATCTCTAATGTATTATGTAGTTCGATCCGAAATATAGAGCTCTTGACGGTGTCACTGCCAGTCGAATAGGTCCTAATGCTAACAACTACGCTAACAACAACAATAGGAAGAAGGAAGTAATTTATTTACTACTAACTTTTTCCTGCCACTTCGTCCATGTAATTAATAATAAGGACATTTACGAAAAAAAATTAAGAGCGAAAAGAATTATTAAGTTAAAGAACTTAATTTTACCATCCTGAATCGCATTTGATTGGAGATATCTCGTATCGTGTCTAACGTATAGCGGCGTCCCTCCCATCGGATCCGATATTCAGGATGGTTTTATTATGGGATTTTGGCTAATACTTAATTACCAGCTTTCACGCGGCTCCGCTCACGATAATGTCGATCCCGCGGGAACAGTACTTTTTTCCGGGATGAAAGTAGCATTGTGTTAATCCAAGTAATAGCCTGCATAATTTCGTGAAAATACGTTCAGGCGTTTTGGCGTGAAAGAGTAACAAACATCCATACATACAAATTTTCACGTTTATAATATTAGTCAAATAGCCAAATGGCCTAATGAGTGTGCAACGTGAGCATAATTACCGCTGACGCATGCTAAGCAACCCCGGGCGCAACTGCACGTTAAGCCGTCGGTCCCGGCTGCCATAATTACATGGCAGTTGTTAAGCCATATGATGCCTTTAGGCTGCTTGAAAAGTGTGACACCAGTGTTGGCCACTGACACACACAAAAACCATTGGTTGTCTGTAAAGATAATTTTACGCAATAATGGTGGAAGAGAGATAGATGCGTCACAAGTTGAACGCTTAGGCCGATCGTGCCTCTTTATCGCTTGTTTCGCGCTCTCGCTTGCACAGGGAACTTTCCACTTTTTCGTGCGGGCAGCCGGCGTGCATCGATTTATAATGAGACGTTATCACATCAAGAACGAAAAGAAAACAATATAGCCTATGTTCCTCACTAAAAGGTTTATCTAATGGACAACATTATTTTAATGGTTGTGTCCATTTACTAACAAATTGTCAATAATACACAGACAATCAATTCTTTAATTTGAATGCCTGAGTATTAGTAGGTACTTACTTAATCTGTGGTTTGGACTTCAATATGCTACTCATCAACATCCAACATTGACATTTGGGGCCGAGCGTAATAATTTGTTAGGCAACAGTCAACGCAGAATCTCCCACGGCTCACGACGGTAACGCAACAGCGAAATGTATTCGAGAAGCGTCGGTCTTCTTGCAACAATTGCTATTTCTTATTATCTTCTAATATGAATACGCTGTATTGACGACCGCCGTGGCGTAGTGGTTTAGAGGAAACACTGCGCACGAGAAAATTGAAAAATAGGTATTTGTAAAATCTATTGCTGTCGTGCTGTGTGCCCCCCGCAGAGTGCGATAGAGACAAATGCAGCTCAGATCGAAAATACCTATGAAAATTACACAAAATCAATCGATTTTTTTTTTTTCATTAAATGTTTAAAATAAGCTATGACTGTGTTTGTTTTCTTTTTCTAATATTACGCGTCAAATTTTTTTTCTTGATGTTTGAACACAGGAGAAATTCTTGCTAATTTTTTAGGTTTTGGAAGGTTCACATCTCTTTATCTTATCTTTTATTCAATTATAAAAAACAAAATTAACATAGGGACATGCTTATATATCGACAGATTTTTTTTTGGAATAAATATTTGCTTTACTGATATCCGGTGAGAAATCAGGCGACGACGCTTGTATGGAAATACGGCCGTCCTTTTTCCTCGCAACATGCCTGCATTAAGAGGGGCTTTGTGTTGAAAAATTAAAATAATATTTTGGGGTTTACCATACAACATACATGATTCTTTGCCGTTTTTCTAGATAATGGTTCTGAGCGAGCCATACTAGCGCGTGGGTTTTTTAAACAGCCCACGCACCCAATCAAAGTAAATTAACTTGAAGGGTCAATCAAGCGAATAACATTTCAAATGGTAATAAATGACCCAAAAATAATAATGACCAAACTTTCCAAAAGAACTTTTCACTAACTTTTAATTAAATCACCTGGAAATGGATATGAATAATGGTACGGAACCCTTCGTGCGCGAGTTAGACTCGCACTTCGCCGGTTATTTATATTACGCTATTGGTGTTTTTATTGCGCTGATTTTTAACTGGTGCTATGCCAAGTGTTGAGGAGAGAATATGACTAACTTAACGTATTTTTTAAGTTTTGATTGACGAGCCGCAAGTTATGGTGCCAGAAGGTGCAATGGAGTATTTGTCAGTCTTTGTTGTAGTTATGTGTTCAAAGATTCAAATATTTATTCAGAAATTATGCCTTTTTAGGCACTTTTTCTTCACATTTAAAATAACCTCTTTTCAACAGTATTGGTCGCCTACTTGCCTGAAGGGCTTTGTATGATTTTTTATATTGTTATCTTTTCTTTTTTTTCTAATTTCATTTTATATACAATTTCAATTTACATAATATTGTGGAACACTTTATGTTAGCGATCGAGCGTGAAACAATAGATTAGATAAAAGATAGAAGTCTCAAAGAGGTCGAGCAGACCTGTCCCCTGTATTGATTATTCAATGAAAATAGCTCATTATATTCATAATTTATTTATTCACGGTGTGTCAAAAGTACACATGCATATTATATAGTAATTAAAGATCTTATAATTTTACAAACTTTACCTATTGAGGCCTTTAAGTTGATCTTCAACGAACGCCTGTGGGAGGTGTGCAGGGAAATGCCAATTGGCAAGCAGATCATGCGCTGCAAATGGACATGGCCATACGCTCAGAAAAGAGCCCACACACACACACATCCCGAGGCAAGCCCAGGAGTGGACCCGCAAGGGCAAGTGGAAAGTGAAAACCCCAAAGCAGACCTGACGGCGCACGGCGGCAGTGGAGATGAAGACAAATGGGCTAACCTGCCGGCCTATTTGCTAGCTCAGTGACAAACGTTTTGATAGTCATTTCAAAATACATTGCGGGTTTCCTATGATTGACTATTTTTATTAAAGATATATACGTAATGTACTTTTAAATGACTATCAAAACGTTGTACACTGAGTTAGCAAATAGGCCGGCTGGCCCGAAGTGAAGTGCGTAGCCAAGTACAGATCATTATGGCGAAATACTGTGGAAGCCCTCTGCCCCACCTAGGAGCCCTAGGACCTTGTGTCAAGTAAGTCAAGCAAGACCTATCCAATGAGATCAACTGTCAGTGCTGCCCGATGGTGTGAGAAGCCCTCCGGGCAGCGGGTTCAGTGCTAGCACTGAGCTATGACCGTTTTGATTTCTGTAGCCCACAGATACAAAGATGCATCTGTTCCGTATATAATGTATTTTTCATATTATGTAATTGATGTGAAAACGTCTTATAAATCGATGAACGCCGGTCACAGGAAAGTGTAACGTTCCGCGTGCAAGCGAGAGCGCGGAACAAGCGGTAGAGAAGCACGATCGGCCTAAGCGTTCGGCTTGTGACGCATCTATCTCTCTTCCAACGTTATCACGTAAAATCGTCCGTTAACCGACTTTACAGACAACGAAATTTTTTCATGTTATGTAATATTGTACTTCTCCTCTGTATGTGTGTGACTTCAGCTACAAATAAACTATTTATCTACCTATGTTTCTAATCATTTTAAAAAATCGTCTTTCCTTATTATTTTCCAATGTGAGTAGCTGGTCCTTGTTCGGGTTAGCATGTCCCTGATTTGCATTTTCAGCTCATCCCGTGAATCCTCATTTACGTTTTATATCCCAAGAGCGTGCTGTTCAGGGGTAGTTTTTTGTTTAAAATTGACACACTCATTTACGAGAGTCCCTTAAAGATTATATCGGTGTACTTACGAGTATCTTTGGAGCTTATCAGACTGTACGAGTAATAAAGAAATATAATTAAGAATCTTATTAAAATGGAACAATAGTTACTTGTTTATGTCATCTTTCAGGTTGACAAACCGGCCAAGTGCGAGTCGGACTCGGGCACGAAGGAATCCGTATGTATAATAAGTATAAAATTATTCAAAATATTGTTATTATATGATGTATCTAAAACCGGCCAAGGGTTCCGTATAGTTTACGATGGGGTTAGTCGAATGTTGTACCTATATACAAATTTCATTTTGTGATTGACTCCATATACAGCGTGATTTTGAACTCCCTAGCTATATTGAAATCTGGGAATCAGAATCCCTTATGGAATACAGAATTATAAGAAAAAAAGGTAAAAAACGAAAAAAAATTTTTAACCTTTCATAGAAATTCGTCCAGCTGATCGGCGACTTTGTATGGGAAACCTAATTTTCTTTTTCGTTTTTCACCTTTTTTTCTTGCAATTCTGTGTTCCAGTAGGGTTTCTGATTCCCAGATTTCAATAAAGCTAGGGGGTTCAAAATCACGTTGTATTTTGTTCGGCCGACTGTAACTACATAAGTTGGTCGAGTTGTATAAAAATAACTACCTATAATACTGAGACCGCTATAGTTTTTAACTGAAAGTACATACTTTGAGGTGTATACCACATTTTTCAGAATTATTTAAGTATTATTTCAAAAGTTACGGTTGACACCTCAAATTTACTCTTTGTGTTAGATTATCTCAAAACTGGGGGTTTGATTGACTGAGGAGTTTTTATTGCATTTTATAATACCTTTTCAACGATACCCAACACGTTGGGGTTAGTCCAATTTAATTTTTTAAATACACTTTTCGTTGTATGGGTGGGCTGAAAAAAAACGTATTTTCATAATTTTAAAAACCAACTTTTGGAACTTCAATATCTATCTCTCAACCAATTTTTGTGTTTATTAGTGCAGGTGCGGCGGAGTACGAGCCCGGACGGACAGACGGACGGACTTGACGAAACTATAAGGGTTCCTTGTAGACTACGAAACCCTAAAAATTTATGCTTTTCGCAATTTTTCCTTTATCTATGCTATAAGAAGTTGCGTCGTACCAAATTTAAAAATTCAGAGTTTACGGTTACCCTGTAGGTGATAGCCGAGGATCACCTCGGCTATCACCCAGGGCTTGTTACCGGTACCAAATTCCCATTATAAGTACCGGTAAGTACCGGTATTACTATTCTGTTAAAATTTTAACGGTAATATGAGGTACCGGTAATCTAGTATTTAACGGTAATAATATTGTTAACAGTTAACGGTAATTTTACCGCTACTTGTTACCGGTACCAAATTCACATTATAAGTACCGGTAAGTACCGGTACCTCTATTCTGTCAAATTTTAACGGTATTAAAATTGCGTTAATTTTACCGGTACCTACGCATTGTTGCCGTCTACCGCATGGGACTCGCTCGACTGTAAAAGTGCCGCCCTATTGTGGGCCCCCGCCTCACGCCGCACATGCACAACACGGCAACGACACACATTAACGAAATGATAATTCCCAATACGAGTACCGGTACTAAGTACCGGTACTGTTTACCGGTATTTGGTACAGGTACTTCTTTCAATTACCGGTACCGTCGTTTAATTGAGGTACCGGTACCAATCCAATTACCGGTACCGTTGTATTATAGAGGTACCGGTACTTGATTTTTACCGTTACCAAATGTACCGGTACCAAACCAATTACCGGTACTGTCGTTTCATAGAGGTACCGGTAATGGATTTTTACCGGTATTCCAACCCCTGCTATCACCTACAGATTGTATGCCCTTTATTTTGCGAATAACACGTTATCACGTCTAAAATACTACAAGTAACTTACTACCGATGTAATAATTAAGATTTTTTTTAATGTGTTCTGATTTAGGAGCAACATAATAAAATGACGAGTGGCACTGGTTTCACTTAACTAAGCCTCTTAAAGTGTTCGTTCGATATCTATTTATATTTATATACGCCGTGTGGTATCCGGCAGAATAGAATAGGATCACTCCAAGTCTTCCCATGGATGTCGTAGAAGGCGACTTAGGAATTACAAGCTAAACAAAGCTTATAAACATCTCTAAGACCTCTCCAACCCATCTAGCCAGGGAGAGTGTAGGCCAAGTCCTCTGGCTGCTCTAGTAGTACAGAGAGGGCTCCTGTAGTGGAGACTAAAAAGACCTGATGATGATGATATCTATTTAGATCAGTGCAATACTGAATGCAAATCTATTTTGTCTGTATCAATTATACCACTTAACAGGTATACCTACCTACCCTACGTATTACGTGCTTCGTGCTAACTAGGTCTAACCATAGAAAAATGGCAATGACTTTGGGCGCTGAAGGTTCTAACACAATAGGAAGGGATTGTACAAAAGGAATAGATTGGCAACTTGATGCAGTTAGTTTATGCTTCTATTGAAGACATGTAATAGATACGCATATATAAGGCCAATGTAAATTAAGTGCAAATATTTTAAGTTATGGCATCCCTAAGCTAGAAAAAATGCTTTAAAAGCAAAATAAAAAAAAAATACATATATGTCCTATGTACCTAAAAATCTTTTCGAGATATATGGACCTAAACATTTGTAAAACAAAGGAAAAACAACCTGTATACAAAAAAAAAACACTTTCTTGGCAACAACTTTTTACTGTGGATATCTGCTATGGATCTAAGTCACTGATGTCGATAACCAAAACAGCGGGTTTATCGATTTTAATAAAAATATTTTTTATTGTTTGTAAAAGCTAAAAAAAAAACAGCGTGTCCATTTCTTAAATTTTGCTACTAAAATAATATTTCTATATAAGTAGTATTTCTTTGATCTATGGATATATCCTTAAAATATTTGCGCTTAATTTAAATGGACCTCACATAGCTTTATCCATAGACATTCTAGGATTTTCTTTTTAAACCACCTGCCATTTTTTCTTACGATATTGTATTCCATTAATCCGTTGAGTGAGAGTGAACAGCAAGCTCTTCTGAGATCAAGCCATAGAGATATCTAGCAGAAGATTACGGCAGTTTACTGCCGTAATCTTCTGTTTCTAAATGAAAAGAAAAACATGTACAGTCTGATTCCGAAATGGTGGTTGAATTTTGATCATAGAATTCAAATCCCTAATAGAATACAGAATCATTGCGCAAAATGGTACAATTTTTTTTTCGAGCTTGTTTTCTCTTTCTTTTTTGTTCTTGTCATTTATCTGGTCTTATTTTTAATTTATTATATTTTTATACTTAATTCTTTTTAAATATTTTACAAACTTATCACAAGCAAATTTGTTGTCGATGAAAGTTTGACACTGTGATTCACATCAAACAAGCAACTGTAGTACCTAATTAAAAAAAACCGCCAAGTGCAGTCGGACTCGCGCACGAAGGTTTCCGTATAGAATAGAATAGAATAATTTTTATTTGCGTTTGAGAAGGGTATACAAGGATGTTAATAATAGTTACAGTTTCATACCTAATCAGCCATAACAATAGCATGCAAATATGTATATAAATTAAATTATTGTCAAGTTATATTAATTGAGTACAAAACAAATCCACTAATCAAAATCAAAATATAAATGTCAAATTATTTAAAAATTAATTATAGGTGTCATCAGAATAAGATTAAATATGCTTATTTAGATTTTTACTCAGGGCTTGAAATTGAGAAACTCTTGCACTGTATAGAATCCTTGTTCACTTAGCCAATTATGTTTTTTTTTAAATATTAAATGTCGTGTTTTATATGAATTCTGGTATCTTGTTATAAATTAAGATGCACATATAATAACAATTCTTTTTCATTTTTGTACTTCTAGGCATTATATTAACAACAAGCCTATTTACATTTCTAGTGTTTCGAGATAACACATCTTTAGCCTCTTTAAACAAGTCATAATTAAGTTTTACAAATTTAGCAATTTCATAAATGTACAGGCTTGGTAATGGTAAAATGTTCAGGGACCTAAAAAGAGGCCTACATGACGTGTCAGGCGTAACTCCACATATCGCTTTTATACACTTTTTTTGAGCCACGAAAGCATGTTGCATGTCAGTACTATTTCCCCAAATTATGAGCCCATATCGCAATACCATTACCCGTACCATTATCTCTATAATAAATTTAATTTTTTTCTAATTAACCTATATTGTCCCACTGCTGGGCAAAGGTCTCCCCCATTTCCTTCCAAACATCCCTACTTTGTGCCTCTTCAGACCATTTCTTTTTATGGCTCGATATATCATCACACCAACGCTTTTGATTTTTCTGTATCCATCTTCCGAAATCCATTTTTTAACTATAGTAGCCCATCGGTCTGGATGCATTCGTTCAAAATTATTAAAAATATTTTAACTATATGATGTAACTAAAATAATGAATGCTTTTCGCGGCAAATTCGTGGCATAAACGGCTGTATCTTTTGATTGCGTTGGCTTAGAAGTTTGATTTTTTCACAGCTCAAAGGGACATTATACATGAGTATTTGATATGAATTTCAGTCTGATACCTCCACTCCACACGTTCCTGAGAAAAAGTGTCTCCTTTTTTTTTCTTTTTGACGTACGGAACCCTAAAAATAGTCAAAGATAGAATATTTTTCATAATTTATTTTAATTCGTTTATTTTACCTTAAAAAAATCGTGAAGAGAACCTATTCCAGATTTTTTGTCTGGAATAGGTTCTCTTCACGATTTGAGCTGTTCTTGAGGTATTCTGACGTAATTGTGAAATAAGATGCTCCAAATTATATATAATATTCATGATCTTTAAAGACAACAATACACTCCTTTTTTTGGAAGTCGTGTAAAAGGAAAACTATCCAAATCTCAAATTTCAAGTACCTACGTAGGAAAACAAAACTTAGAATTATTCTCCACACTCGTTCTAACATAAGGTCTGTCTGGCACATTATGCCGTCTCTTTCTCCTTAGGCGCAAAGCTGCCGTGCTGTTTGCGCGTATCCGTGCCGCTCGATATTTATTTTTTGTGAACTCCTTCTACCATTTGTATGATTTTGTTCAGAAACGCAGGTGCCTGCCGCTGCCGCGTGCGCCTGCCGCACGTACTCGTGAACGAACCGTAACAAAACCACCGTCACCCATCTCTCATTTATCAATGAGTATTGTGCTGTAATTTATTCTTTACTTGTATCATAAAACACAAACAGTTGGTAGGTATCTATATAAAAATCTATAAAACACATTAAGTACTAATCAAATTCAGCGTTAAAAACCTAAAGTCGAGCGCTTACGATCGGTGAACGGACTCTTAAACGGAACAAGGCTGATTAACGGCGTCACCAATACATTTACGGTAATTACTATCAAGTATGTTTGACTATTATGTAAACAATTTGCTAATAGTACCTGCATACAGTGATCTGTCATAGACCTTTCTTTCCAACGGGCACTAATTACCATAGGGAAAAAATAAAACAACTTAATGAAAAAAAAACTAGATGTCGCCTGCGGCTTCGCTCACGTTTATGTCAATCCCGTGGGAGTGCTTTTTCTGGAATGAAAGATAGCTTATCCCGCAGGATGAATGAAGAACCTATCTGTTAATCTAGGTAGGTAATAAATGTATGACGTATCAGAAGCTTGAAGAATTTGGACAGAAACGGGTCAGCCATCGCCGAACATACCTTGGAAGGGGTCGTCACCCATTATATTCGGATTGACATGGCTAAAGTCCTAGCCAAAGCAAAGTTATTCTTTCCCCGAAAAATAAGAGAGGCCATAGAAATAAGTCGACGTATAAATTTCAATCGGGATGTAGGTTGGACTTTACCCGCAACTTGGAAACCTATTCTTCAAGGGAATGATAACTTAAAGCACACAGAGTCAGTAGAGGCCGATGCGATTCACCATCATCATTTCGAGTAGGTGTAACGGTCAATCGACCATGCACACCCTAGTGTCAGAGTTCTTCGGAACCGCCTCTCGGCCTCTAACGTGGTTCCTTTAACGACTACCAGATGGCAGCCGGGACCACCGGCTTAACGTGCCTTCCGAAGCACGGAATCATCTTTATTATCAGACAATCAGGTGATTCAAGCCTGCAATGTCCTAACCAAACTGGAAACAACTAAACAAAGTATGCTTCCGGTGGGAATCGAACCCACGACACGACCCCCGGGTCAATAGGCAAACGCCTTAACCACTGGACCGCGGAATTTGCGATTAGCTCTTTCCAAACACACGTACCGTCACCAGACACCGAAGAGAAAGAAATAGGATCGACTACCTCCGTGAGTATTCATCACCAGGGTTCTGCCACCGACCTGCTGGTTCCCCCCTCCACAAGGGCGGCGCGAGCCGCTGCGCGAGCGGTGCGTCGAAAGCAGTTAGTCCGGGACCCCCCGCCGCACGTCCCGCCTTGAAAATGAGCTGAGGAGTCCGAAACTACTATAGTTTCGAGTTTAGGCAATCCCGAAGAAATGAAAGTGAACCGTTTTTAGTACATAATGTCTTTGTCTCACGTTAGTTTCAACGATATAATCCATACTAATCCATAGGTAGGTACTATTATTATAAATGCGAAAGTAACTCTGTCTGTCTTCTTTTCACGCTTCAACTATTGAACCGATTTGGATGAAATTTGGTATGAGGGGAGAGTAGAGGCCCGGGGAAGGACATAGGGTACTTCCGGGAAATTCTACTGTTCCCTAGGAATCAACACTAACGCGGCCGAGCCGCAGGCAAAAGGACCCAAAGACATCCATAAGTCAAAGTCGAGTCGAGCACGAGTCGTGAGAGCATGGACTGTCTTGTAAACTTGGAGTCGCAGAAACAACTCAAGTTCGAATACTAAACTCAAAATAACTTCTACTCAACAAACCCTCCAGTATAACAAGTTATACAAAGCATTAAAATAATTCAAAGGTTAATTTCATGTTAATGATACAATACAAATAACTCAAGTACATTTCAAACCCCCCTTAATAACTACTTACCAGACTCGAGCACAATCAGACTCGAGCACTTATACCGTACTCGAGTCTATTACTTGAGCTTGAGCATTATTAATACATCGAACAGTGGAGAGACCAGAATCTATTTATGAGTCGAGTCTTGTGATACAGTCGAGTCAGAATATTTAGTCTCCCCGACTCGAGTTTTTTACAAAAATATTCCAACATGGCTTAGCGACTGCTATCACCTGTTTGTGCTAGTGATGCATCCGAAAACTGCCACTATCGCTACCACGCCCTGTGTCCTTGCCAGAATAATATGTGGTCAGGTAAAGGGCACAGAAAACCTCATAGGATTTTCCTACAGTTCATGGCCATGAATCACATTTTAACCTTTGGGCGGAATATATAAACCTGTCCTGCTTGTTGTATTTTCCCCATTGGCAAAAGAGCCGATATGATAAAAATATATGTCATAGGAGATAAACCCAACTTCAGACTGGCTAATGGTCAAGGTGGCGTTTGCCAGCCGGGCCCTAGCCTGCGCGTTGCGAAGCTACCAAGGGTCCTGCTTGCGGGGCTAAATCCTAACCCTTAAATGCATAGTGATGTAAAAATACATCAACCGGAATAAACAATAATTATGATACATATATTATATTATATTTATATTAAAATAAATATTTCGAATATATTCTGTAAATATAATATGAATTTTCTTAAAAATATATAACATTAGTATTTTTTTTAAATTTACAGCATACAAAGGACGTTACAGCGGAACCCTCTCCAAATCGGGGAATGCAACTTTCTTTAAAAAATAAAGAAACACTTTATTCGTGATATTGTTATCGTAAAAGTTGAAATGAATTCGTCATAATATAAATTTTCATAATCTATTTTTTTTTTTATTATTTTTCTCGATGTTTTAGAATTATATAGTATCTATTAAACAACCTTTTTTTGAAATTCAAAAATTCATGCATTAAGCCCTAAATTCAATATCATTATTGAAATCATGTTTGTGATGTTGCTGAATGTTTTTGCAATTACACGCCTGGGAAATAATTTTTCTATTGTATTCAAGATAACATCGACTTACCTTTAGATACTATATATTTTCATTCGAATTGCTTATCTGTAATTATAAGCGGAAATTAACATTTATGAAGATTGTGATGTAAAGTCCAAGGGTCCGTTCAAGTATTACGTAAGTGATATATCAGCTATTTTTAACCCCCTCCTCCCCCTTGTCAGCAAAAGTAAGAAAAGCTCTTCCCCCCTTCCCCAAGCTTACGTAAACATTGGCATCATTTTTACAAAACATATTTGTTTATTTTGCTAAATGTTTCTGACGGCTCACTGTGCGAATCCGCCCGCCCACTATGTCAGCAAAAATAAGCACCGACCCCCCCACCCCCTATTTGCTGTTTACGTAATATTTGAATGGCCCCCAAGCATAAATATAAAAAAAAACCTATATCTTTAATTGGCAAAATTATTTGAAGCTTCATTAATGTCATCAATTAATTGCCATCAAGTGTGATATTGAATATGCGTGCGTGGTCTATTTATTGGATTTTGTGAATTCTTCTTGAATCGAGTCGTAAAATGGCTATATATATATACATTTTAAATAAGTTTTGACCAGTGCTACCATGATTGCCCGTTTGTTTGCCTCATTCAGATCCATTTATTTATTTCCATTCATTTTGTGAATGATTACTACGTAAATGTAGCAATCCTTTATGTGACTAAGCAAATAGAATGTAATAATCATCAATATTTATAGTTAATTTACCACATCACGTCCCTAGCTTAACGTGCCGTTTCTCAATATGTATCATTATATATTTACTATATTAAATCTGTAAGGCTTGGTCAAATGGTCATGGAGCAAGTTACTTTGTTTTTAGAAATATCGTGTTTATAGGCTACTACTATTATGCTATTATGGCTCTTACATGATACTGAAACTAAATTGAGGATTTTTAGATATTTTTGGGACACTTTTTAGTGCGTGCAGCCGGCTTGTATGTGAGCCCCCTTAAATATTTATTTTATTATATTTTTTAATATTTTTTGTTATAGCGACAACAAAAATACATAATTTGTGAAAAAATTTACTGTCTAACTATCACGGTTCATGAGATACAGCCTGGTGACAGACGGACGGATCGACAGACAGACAGACAGACGGACAGCGGAGCGATATTAATAGGGTCCCGTTTTTACCCTTTGGGTACGGAACCCTAATAATCGACACGCTAGTTTTCGAGACATCTGTACCTCAACATTTAGAAAAACAGTTTTTTTTTTCGAGATTTCCATACAAAAGTGTTTGGCCGCCTAGAAATATTGTATGGGAATGTCGAAAATTTTTGAGTGTTCAGTCCCAGCATTGCTCTAATAGGAAAAGTTTTTCATATTGATGGTCTGAGTCACCCCTTTAAGGGAATGTCGAGGGTCCATTTACACTATATATATACTATATATATCGCGTGATTTTGACCTTTGAACTATACTGAAATCCTGGAATCAGAATCTCTAATGGATTTCACTATAGTACAGAGACCTACTGACTAGGCTGAAACTATCGGCATTTTTCCGACTAAAAATACGTGAGTTAAACCGTTTTGTAATATATTAAAATATAGTACAGAGCTTCAAAATCACGCGGTATGTTCGTGTCCATGTCCATGTATATCCGTTTACATTAAATAATTATGTAGATTTTACCTAAATAAGTAAAGTTATCATCCTATTCTCTCATAAATACATATTTCAGAATTCAAGACTAAATAAACTGCAAATTGCTCAAGAAACCCTGAGCGCGATCACTTTATAATCGTTCTAGTTCGAGGACAGCACGCAACGAATACGAGGACCGCTTTATTATTGATTACCTTTTTATTATTCTGTATTACTACATTTTAATTAAGTTTCAATTTTCAGGCCATTGAATGGCAAATAATAACAATTGATGTGTAGTAAAATCTTAATTAAAGAGACGCATTTTTATGGACCTACTAGCCCGCGTCAATGTCGATCCCTCGGGAATAGTATTTTTTCCCGGGATAAAAGGTAGCCTATGTCCTTCTCCGTACTCCAGAGAACTTGTATGTAAAATTTCATGACGATCAGTTCAGTAGTTACGGCGTGAAAGCGTAACAAACAAACAAACAAACAAACAAACAAACTCACTTTCGCATTTATAATATTAGTAAGGATATAATTTAATTTGAGCCCATGGACGTATAAAACGTCCATGTTTGAGCCATACTCTTTGAAAAATAAACGTCTGCCCGTTTCTATGGCAGACATCATCAACATCATTTCGAGTAGGTGACACTGTCAATCGACCATGCACGCCGGTGTCAGAGTTCTTCGGAACCGCCTCTCGGCAGACAGACAGATAGGGTTACTTTCGCATTTCTAATATTAGTATGAATATGGATATGGCAGTATGGATTTATCGGAGTTCAGTACTGCTTTCATTTATAAGTGAGAAAGTGAAGCTTTTCTTAGAATTTTTACCATAAGTGGCGAATTTGGCAAAAATGCTTAGAAAATCTTCACGTTCTCACTTCTGTATTGTATACGTCATTAGATAATTTGAAGGGCTATCTATCTGGGGCCTCGCAGAACTAAAATGATACATCCGTTTTCCCTCAAATAATTTATAAAAGACTAGCTACCCGGACCCCGGCTTCACACGGGTGCAATGTACATATAAACCTTCCACTTGAATTACTCTATCTATTTAAAAAAACGCATCAACATTCGTTGCGTAGTTAAAAGATCTAAGCATACATAAGGACAGACAGATAGCGGCAAGACCAGCTGACTTTTTTGAGTTCCAAGCCTTGCATCGCGTACAAAAGGTTAATTTTACATTGATGGTATGAGTTGCCCCTATAAGGAAGGAGTTCGAGGTCAACACGCAACAAACAAAGACTTCATCCTAACTAGACCAGTGTTGCAAATTTTCTTTGAGTTTCAGTTTTCAGGCAGATTGGATCGAAAACAATTTATGTGTAGAACAAATCTCATTTTATTTGGGTATTTTTCCCATTTAAAGGTACATCGTCGTACCTAATCCTGACTCCTTCTTTGTCTAAGTTTGTATTACAATAGATAATTAGTATAACTGAAAATTTGCGAGGAATCATCTCATCACTTATCAGGACGTAACACGAGAGTGATCCTTATTTCACATAAGTTGGCTCTGATTATTTAGGTAATCTCGGAATCAGAATCCCTAATAGAATATGGAATCGCAAAAAAATAGGTAAAAATAATTTTTTGTTACTTTCCATAGAAAATCAATAGGTGAATTTGACTGGAAGGTTCCGGTTCCGGTCCCGGACCGGAGGAGCTCGATAGTCCAGTCGGTCTGAGCGTTATAAGCGCTTACGCGCGGTCCCAATTGGGTTGGATGATCGCAAGTGGCATAAAAATACCTATAGTGCTCCTCCGTGCTTCGGAAGCCGTTGGTCCCGGCTTCATTGGTGGCAGTCATTAAGCTATGTCAGATACCTTTTGGCAGCTTGAAAAATCTGACACCAGTGTTGGCCACACACTAAAAAGAAAAAGAAAAAGGAAACTAAAAAAGAAAGGTCCATTTTTTTGCTTTTTTGTTGTACCTATTAACGATCCTGATCCTTATATTATCAGGGGTTTAAGAAATAGCGCTGTAAATTCTTTCTTTACGTCACGTTAGTTTCATTTCCAATGTTCCGCTAAGGCAATTCTATTGAACGCCAACAGCGGTCAAGGTTACGAAAGTTGAGTCGTGTGTCAAGACTCAAGATGGCGTGTCGTCCTGGACCGTAATTCAAACAAATTAAATTTGCTTTAATGGTTGATTACAATGGGGAATTATCATAAATTAACAAAGTCGTGGCAGTTGGTGGACTGTAGTTTTGTAGGTAACTGAAAAGGTTTCAACTGGTATTTTATTTGCACTAAAGAACACACAGCTACGTTTCTTTAGAGCAAGGATTTTAGAACAAGGATTTTGGTACAAGAGAAAAAGAGAAACAATTGCATTTGAGTCATAATGAAAAGAAACGGATAATTATGTCTCTTTAACGTAGGTATATTTGACGGCAAACGACAGGCGAGCCACTTGATGGAAAGTGGTCACCGTTGCCCATGGACATCTGCAGTACCAGACTAGCTGCTGATGCGTTGCCGACGCTTAAGATACCTGTAAACACGCCTTTTGAAGGACCTCAAGTCATAGCACACAGGGTAACCTAGGGAGGGAGCTGTGTCTGTTGCCACTTTGCCAGCAACAGTGGCTTAACTGTTATGCCATCAATAGAAGTGCGGGACGGGACTGAACAAAAGCGGGATAATTATATCGCCTCTACGCAATCGGCGATGATCAGCCACTACTGAATCGACCGTGATTGCCAAGGAGGATAAAGTGAATGCCATCACTGTTCCTCATCGATGCAATTGGCAATGAAAGTCGTCAGATTGGCCCATGACTGTGTTGCGTTACATAGTTTTACAAATCACATGATCACTTTGATATAACTCGATGAGTTCAAATGTTTCGTCAAAGTCCGCCTCAGCTCTGACATTATACCTACAAACAAAATTTAAATAAAATATGTTGATAAATATGAATGATAAGATTATTAATACTTTAATAACCTATAAAGAAGGTAGAGAAGGTATTTAGAAAATTTTAATGGATGATTTATAAGGAGGGATTTTTATATTTAAAGCCTTGGTATTGGCAGTTAGCTTATAAAAATATTGAGAGTAAGAGGATAGATATGTCTGAAAAGGTTATGGGGCAGGAAGAGTGCGTTGCGAGTACCTTACGAGGTATAGACTTTGAATGAATGAGTTGCTTACAATTAGGGACGCGAAGAGGGGTTCGGCATGCGCGTTAAAGTAGGCTACGGAGATGAGATACAGAGAATATAATCGGGCATAGAAAACGACTTTGACGAACTCTGAAGCTCAGTGATACCTCAAGTTCTTTTGAATCCCAGGGTCCTGAGTTAGATCCCCGACCAGGTTAAGATGAAAATGATATTTTTGAGACTGTCCTGAGTCTTGGATGTTTATCTACATAAGTATTTATCATAAAATATAATTTCGTTGCGTTAGTTGCCCATGATCCCACGTCACAAATTTATTTCGTCACCATAAAAGAGTGTTCTTTTCCTGTTATTAATCTCATATCGCCGAGGTATTACTGAGTTGCACAGTTCGTCAAAGTTGTTTTCTATGCCCGATGATTCTCAACATCCCATCTCCGAAGCCTATATAGCGCGCGAGCCGAACCCCTCTTCGCGTCCGTACTTGTAATTGTAAGAAACTCATTCACAGTTTTCAAAGTCGAGACCTCGTAAGTACTCGCAAAGATAGCATGCAACACTTTACAATAGAATGTACCTGCCGCGAATTCAGCCGTTTGTGTTGAACGATCGGGCGCACAGGGCGGTTCTCTGCCTTATATATTCGTAATAGTTTTTGTGAATGAATTTTTTTGGTTGACATACGTAAAGCTTGTATTAAGCGTTGACAGATTAATGAAATGCTTTAGTGTAGTGGTGCAGTGCTTAATTGGATACTGAAAATGAATTCATGTTACTACAGGTATGTAAGATTTATAGTAAAAAGTCTATAGTTTTTTTACATTAATGAATTAATAATATAAATATTATTAAATTAAATTGTCTAGAATGTGATTTGACGTGAAAAATCTTTCCTGTAAAGGCTTATTTTGATACGTACTTAGTTAATCTAGCGGACTGTTCCGGCTTCCTGAGTATATTTTGATAGACTAATAAATACTCTACAGTGATACTAGGGCATATTGAATTCACATGTAAATGAGATGATATTGCAACATTTTGTGATCAAGTAAGACTAATAATGGGAAAAAACCTTTAATATAAAAAAGTACCTGGGCAACAGAACTTCGCAGCTGTGACAACACAGGATTTTCCTGACCACAGACCATTTTTGTTTTTTTACGATTTGTCGTTAAAGCTTTTAGATTTAAGGGGATTTTTTTAAAAATGTTTATGTAGTTAGCTCCAAGTGAGCTTTATGAACGAAACTATTTTATTATTTTACTCCTAAAACTGAGCAAATAAAAAAATATTAATCTGTTCTTCGGTAGTCAATTACTTGCAGTATTTATAGTATTACTTTTCATTATTTTGCATTTGATTAATTAAACGGTTTTGGCGGTAATCAACAATTATCTTAATTTCTAATCCTTATTAAGTTTTACCAAAAATACTATAGGCAATTTTCCATCAAATTTTCAGATTTAGACTTTTTAATTTTGATTTAGGAGTAAAATAATAAAATGACGGGAAGCGTTACATTCGCTCATATAATCCCTTTAAATTATTCACGGAAACTGAACTAAATGTAATCAAAGAAGAAATAACAATAAAACGCCTTCAGACGGAATGTTTCGGAAGATTCATTATTTAATTCCTTATATATTAAATTGTTTTTATGGTAGAAAAATAGTTCAAGTTAGTGAATACACAATATAAGATTAGAAAGTACTAAGTAAGTTGTTTAGTACTAAGTATATACGTTTTTAACCGACCTAAATAAAAGGAGGCTATCGATTGACCCATATGTATGTATTATATTGGCAGAATTGCTAAAAGTTTTAGAACATTTATGTTATGCTATACCAGCTTCTAAACTCGGGTGCCACGATTATATACATGTAGTAGAGTTCTATAAACGTATGTATATTTGTCTGCGCATATCTCGAAATCTTAAGCCGGATTAAAAAAATCTTTTTTTTACAAGTATAACATAAAGCAAGTGTCAAACTTAGAGTCAAGTGCAAGTTTCATCAAAGTTAATTCAGTTTTTAAGATCGAGAGTAAATAGGAATAATAAAATAATCTTATTATTAAAAGAACCGGCTTCAAACAAACTTCTGAGCCGTTATTGAAATAAGACTAATTTCAAATCATATCTTTTTAAATAAATTAAAAAACGGTTTTTATATGACAGTAACAGACGTTAATAAGACATATACACATGAATATATAATCGAATTGAGAACCTCCTCCGTTTTTAAGGGAAAATTTTTAACTGCACCTTATTTACAATTAAAGTAATTGAAGTGTCTCCATTAATTATCTTCCTACATACCAGACAAATGACTGGGCAACTAATAAACTAATTAATTATCGAAACATATTCTATTAAAAATACAAAGGTATAATCATCATCATCATCAGGGCTTTTTAGTCTCCACTGCAGGAGCATGACCCTGTACTACCGGAGCCATACTTGGCCAGAGCAGACAGAGGATTTGGCCTACACTCTCCTCGCTGGCCAGACGGGTTGGAGAGGTCTCATTAATATACAGGGTGAATTGAATTCATTAGCAAACGTTTAAGGAGTGACTGAGACTACAAATCTGAACAACTTTCATAATGAGACCAACTTCGAAATTGCAAAAAAATAAAACAGCTTTTCCATACATTTTGCCCAAGTAGATATTCCACTTTTATATGAAAGAGCAGATAATTTTTTCACAATGTCGAAGTTGGTCTTATAATGAAAGTCATTCAGATTCGTGGTCTGCGTCACTCCTTAAACATGTGCTAATGAATTCAATTTCACCCTGTATATTGTATAATTAATATATAGACAAAGGTATAATATTAATCAATCAAACCCAGATGACCTTTATTACTAAACCCAAAACCAAAATCTAGTCGATTCAAGGTATATTTATGGTTTTAAAAATAAAAATACTTACTCATAGTGTAACAAAAATACTGAATTGCAAACTAATTTATCTATTTTTACACAGAGATGTAATATTCTGACATCTGTAATTTTTACGGAATTTTTTAAATTCGTTCCAAGTCAATCAGAAGGAAGACAAGAACCAAAAATACGAAAGTGGGAGAGTGGGGGGCTCAGCCCCCCCAACATAGGGTCTCGGGGGCTAAGCCCACGCCATAGAAAAAAAAACAACTTAGCCACAGGTTAGGTTCGTTAGCTCTTGTGACCAAAACAGATGCTGCAAAGGGAAGCTAGGCAAAATCACTATCCTACACATAGTATAAATCCAAGTTGCTTTCTGCTGACTATGTATCTCAAATTGGCCCTTCAAGCTTGCATGCACGTATACGCGGTCCATCAGGCAATATGAGAGTTTGCTGTCTCTCCAAGCCTTGCGCACACTGGCAACGCCCAAAGCCGAGGTCCATCGTTTTGGTGATGTTGTCTAAAAGGGTTGAGGGCACTCTGCCCTCGTCTCAAACGCCCGATGAAGTACCGAATGCTTCACTTGGAGCTAGCTACATAGCCCTTCCAAAAATAAAAAAAAGCTGACTATCTATTCATAAGCACGCATAGGTCTTTAAAACTGCGCAACGGATTTTGATAAGTTTTTTTTAATAAAAAGTGATTCAAGATGATGGTTTATATTCATAATTGGCATCTCATTAAAATGATTAAGAGTAACCTAATTTAAGTGTTTAATTGATGATGGGTTTCAACTAATTAGATTAAAATATTTTGTTGTGACTCAAAGAATTTATTATTAAATTCACTTTTAGATATAATCACTGAGTTTATAGTTATCCTTAATCACGTCAAACAGTAAATTTAATTTATTAAGTGTGAAATTTAATATTTTTGGATATTTTAATTTAAACAAGTGATTTAAAGTCATAGGATTAAATATTACCAAAATAAAGACAACATAAATAAACTACAATAACATACATTTCAAAAAGTTTAAATAAACTCTTTCGCAACATGAAACTGAGTGGAAAAGTTAAGAGGAAACACTAAGCTCGAAAGAATTGAAAAATAGGTATTTGTAAAGTCTATTGCTGTCGCGCCGTGCCCAAACAAGCCCCACAGAGTGCGATAGAGACAACTGCAGTTTGGATCGGAGTACACAAAATTAACGCTTCGTAGTCCTCTGATTTCCTCTACAAAACTTAACCGATTTAGTAAATTGCTTTTTTCATTTAATATTTTATATAAGCTATTGCTGTGTTTCTATTTTTTCTTTTCCTAATCTTAATTGCGTAAAAAAAATTTCTTGATGTTTGAACACAACGGAAATTCTTACCAATATTTCAGGTTTTTGAACGTTCATATCTCTTTAAATAATTCAATTATGAAAACGAAATTAAAACAGGTAAATGATAATATATCCATAGATTTTTTTTGTAAACAATCATTGCTCTACTGGTACTGGTACTATCCGGCGAGGAATCAGGGGAGTACGCTTGTATAGAAATACGGCCCTTCTATTTCCACTTAAGAAAAGTCTTGATAAGTAATAGAATATGGCGAATAGTTACAAAATTTATTCATTGTAAGATAATTTACATATCATTTGGTGAACGTTGATTTTCATTACACATTATTATTTACATAATATTATTATTGTTGACGTCATTATTTTACTTACAGCTTAGTTAAGTGCCAGATTGGAAAATATTAAATGAAGAGTTACGTTGCCATTAAAATGCAAATAAGATTTTGCGATAATCTACGAACTATCTGCTGGTTCCTATAAAGTCTTAAACTGATTGATCCAACCACATACTTTTCAAAGTTTTTCCGGATTTTATCGATTTTACGGAGTAATTTTAGTTTATTTCTGTACTCGTAGTTTTTTCACAAACACTCGTATTTAGTCTACGAACTTTCTCTCTCTCATCTTCAAAAAACCAAGACCATAATGCATACTGTGCTATGACTTGGGGTCCTTCAAAATGCGTGTTTACAGGTATCTTAAGAGTCGGCAACGCATCAACACCTCCTCTGGTGTTGCAGATGTCCATGGGCGACGGTGACCACTTTCCATTAGGTGGCTCGTCTGCTCGTTTGCCGTCAAATATACATTAAAAAAAATACTATAACGTTTTTTCCTGAACTAGGCCTGAGTGCTTTATATCCTTTAGATGCTAAAGAAATTGGCCCACCCTTAGCCCACAAACAAATGGAAGACCGATAATGGTTTAAACCAGGTACTAAAGTTAGTCGTTAGACCGTAATAAGACCGTAATAGAACATAATGGAAGTTGTTCAGATTCCTGGTTATAGTCACTTCTTAGACGTTTGCTAATGAATTCAATTTCACCCTGTAAAGAAACCGTTTAGAATGCTGACATTCCTTGTAAATTAAATAATAAATAAATATCATCATCATCATCAGGTCTTTTTAGTCTCCACTGCAGGAGTATGACCCTCTCTGTACTTCCGGAGTCATACTTGGCCAGAGCAGACAGAGGATTTTGCCTACACTCTCCTCGCTCCAGACGGGTTGGATAAATAAATATATTATATCAAACAATTTGAGCTAGCCCCACAGTAAGTTGTGAACTTGTTTCGTAGGATACTAACTCAACGATACTATATTTTATTAATATATATTTATATAGATAAACATCCAAGACCCAGGACAAACTGAAAATTATTGTTTTCCATCTTGACCTGGCCGGGGATCGAACCCGGGAACCCTTATGTTGCAGGCTGGCGTGTTAACCGCTGCGCCACGGAGCTCGCTCTTACAAATACATAATTGTAGAACTATGTAGTATGTGTATAAAAAGTTTTAGAATCAGAATCAGAAGCATTTATTGTCAAACTGGTTAGTATAAAGATGTTACAAAATAACAATTATTCGTACACAGTTTTACCTATAAATCACTATAATAGTACATAGTTGTTACACTGTCACGAAATATAAATAAATGAATAGTCAGTCACGTTTAGCTATTAATAAGAATTAAGAGCCATTATTTTATTAATATTTAAACTACCTAACTAATGGTCTGTCTACAGTCTACACTCTACCTAAGTAGATTTTATCGATACTAGATAATCGTTCAAATAGCAAAAAAACTCTAACCAAAATTATAAACGGATTCTGATTTTTTTTAACAGGACACTATATACTAACACTATATATCTTAACGACTGCTATCAATAAAGACAGCCAGGATCAACGGCTTAACATGCCTTACGAACCACGGAGAACCTTGGAAACTTTTATACCGCTTGTGGTCACCCATCCCAGTAGGGACCGTGCCCTGGGTTGCTTTACATGCGTAAGCTTACTAATACTCACGACTACTGGATTATCGGGCTCCTCAACTTGTATGACACAGACAGACAAAGACGAATCTGAACAACTTTCATCATGGGACCAACTTATACATCGTAAAAAAATTATCTGCTCTTTCATACAAAAGTGGAATATCTACTTGGCCAAAATCTATGGAACGGCTGATTTATTTTGCAATTTCGGAGTTGGTCCCATAATGAAAGTTGCTCAGATTCGTGGTCTGAGTCACTCCTTAAACATTTGCGAATGAATTCAATTACTGTATTATAAATGTTACATAAAGTAAGACGTTAGACCAAAATTTGGCCACTTCGACGGTACGATCATTTGCCTGAATCAAGTCCTCTACATACAGGAATTAAGACAGCTGGGGCAGTTCATTAGATGGTTCATCGTCTCCACAGTGCCACAGCTGCACTGGTTGTTGCTAGAGTACGGGTCAGCAAGTATTTTTAACAGAGTTCAGGATAAGTGAAATGGGCCCGGATATAGTTGAAATATTTTATTGTGGTCTGGTGAACCACCAGATTTAGTAAAATTTAACGGCAAAAAATGTTTGGATCACAAAATATTGTAAATGATCACCAAAATCAAATCCTCATTTTAACGTAAAATTAGGACCAAAAAGATTACATCCTATTTGAAAGAAAGAAAGAAAAAACGTTTATTTTGTATAAAACATAAAAATAAATAAAAACAACAAGAAACAAATACAAAAAAGAACAATCCTATTCTTATGTTCATACCAAAATGGTCTTCACTCAGCATATGTTGTGGCGTGACCCACAACACTGGTCTTCCGGGGACGCCATAGAAACAAATTTATAATGAATTAAGTAGAAATTAAAAAGAAAATAAAGTAAATAAACACAATGACAAAAAAGCAGTAGTTAAAGTAATTGCTTATACAAATAATCTTTAGTGGCACTACATCTTAACACCATAGGTACGAGTATTATAGAAAATTCAGTTTGCTGTACCTACAACACAACATAACCAGTTAAAAGAAAAAAGTAAAAGCTATTGAATTGGTAGTGGCTCAGCTGCGAAATTACGATTTTAGGATATGTAGAATATGAGATTTATATTTGATTTTAAAAGTTTTTATGGAACGCAAATTTCTAATGGGCGGTGGGATATCGTTCCAGCATCTAGTAGCAGCATATCTGAAACTGCCGCGAAATGCTGCTGTTTTGTGTGTGGGGTAGATTAAACGATCGGGTACTCGTGAACGTCGGGTGAAAATTAATTTGTCAAAAAGGTAAGAAGGAGTTTTCTTTTTTATAACTCCGAACAATAATACTGCGAGCTGGAGATTACGCCGTGATTCCATATTGAGTAAGTTATTTCTGTTCAGATAAGGGGTTATGTGGGCTCTACGGGGGATGGGGAAGCATAATCTCGCGCACGAATTTTGAACACGGTGAATTAAATTCTTCGTGCGAGCTACTAAGCAGTTACCAGTTACAATATCAGCATAATTCAACTTGGACAATATGAGAGATTCACATAGGTAAATCCGTGACTCTACACTTAGATATTCCCGAATTCGGTACAGAACTTTTAACCTGTAGTAACAGTTGTTAACGCACTCATGTACATGTTTCTCGAATTGTAGTATTTAAAGTATCCTTCTCCAAATTATAATAGTTTAATCCAAATATAGGTAAATAACCAGCAAAAAGATAACATTATTTTAATATAAAATTACATCTAAATATATAACATCTTCTTATCCTGTTAAAGTAAATTACACCAGATAAATCAGTATATACCCAAAATTAGTGAAGAAACCCCTAAAGCTTGACTCTCTATTGTAAAATCATTACTTAAGTCTGCGGGTTTTAACCGACTTCAAAAGGAGGAGGTTTCTTAATTCGACCGTATATATTTTTTTTATGTGTGTTCGCGGATAAACTTTGTCGTTTATGAACGGAATTTGATGATTCTTTTTTTTTTGTTGAAAAGGAGATATCCCAAGAGTGGTACCATAATAAGGAAAACAGGATCTGATGTTGGTATCCCAGAGAAATCGAGGGGAACCTGTAATTTTTTTCATTTATAATTTTACGCACTACTATTTAATGAAGGTCTGGAGTCGATCTGATGATGGAGCCGATAGACAATCGAGGGAACTATTCAACAATTTACTGCAATTACCTGGTGTTTGGGCACGATAAATTGGTATTGATAATAATTTTACACCTAAATGAGTTGTGACTGTCATTAGGGGTCTGATGATGAAGACGTAGGATAGTCAAGGGAACTACTCAACGTTTTACAATAGCTTCATTGTGTTCGGACTAAATTAATTTCAATTGATTGAGAGAAAGAAATATGCCAAAATATTAAAAACTCACACGTATCGAATGTATATGTTTGCAATCGCTATATGATATGTACCATATTTGGTAGTAGAGTAACATTTTATAGCAATCAAACGGTAAATTTTGGGTGGAAAAGCGCAATTATTTGATCCTTAAAACTTGGTGATCATTTACTAAATTTGGTGATCATTTACTAAAATTGGTTGTGAAGTACAATTTAAAGTGCAGTCTTAACTAAAATAGGTAGAGCTGTTGTAATTTTAGGATGTCTAATTTTGGTTATGGTTTATTTTTTTTGCTGTTCGGTGTCTATTTTAGGTTGTCAAGGCTATGGTCACATTGGTTTTTTTGGTGGTCATTATAATTATCTCCTTTTTAGGGTTCCGTACCCAAAGGGTAAAAATGGGACCCTATTAATTTCGCTTCGTTGTCCGTCTGTCTGTCTGTCTGTTTGTCCGTCTGTTACCAGGCTGTATCTCATGAACCGTGATAGTTAGACGGTTGAAATTTTCACAAATTATGTATTTCGGTTGCCGCTATAACAACAAATACTAAAAAATAGAATTAAATAAATATTTAAGGGGGCTCTCATACAACAAACGTGTTTTTTTTTCCTGTTTTTGCTCGTTATTGGTAACGGCAACAGGTAGACACGTGAAATATTCACAGAATATAAAAATAAATAATTATATAAAAAAAAAATATTATTAAAGGGCCCTATTCAAAAGACATGATTTTTTTGCCGTTTTCATTTCGCACTTGGCCGGTTTTTTTTAGTTTTTCTGAAATAATGTTAAAACAAAGTACAAAATAGGACGTACAATTATTGCAAGGAATACGACGGTCTTATAAATAAGCCAGTATTTTATATTTTGGTATAACAGCAAATGTTCAGTGAGGAAAATTCATTTTTGTGAAATGTCGCCCCAAGCCGCATTAAAACAAGATTTTTTTTGCAAAAATTTACAACCTTTTATTATATAAACGAATGCACACTGTGCTTTCCAAAACAAATCAAATGAACCCAAACACGATTGGTGTACCTTAGTTTAAGAGTTCCTATCCCCACCTTCCAACACCAACATCAAGCCAGCGCAACGATTCGATAATATTGTATTGTCATCCGAGTTACATATGCATGCAAAATTTCAGCTTAACCGGGAACTGGATGAAATTGAATTTGCAAGATTTGAAAACACACAAATATCGGGACAGGTGAAACTAAATAAAAGCTTGTAAAATAAAAACTGGCTCTCACCAAGGGTTCCGTAATACCGTACAACATTTAACTACAAAATCCAAGTGTATAAGGACCCGTAATAAGGTCGCTTAGAACTTCTTTCAAGCGACCTCCCTTATAACAGAGCTCTTTCAAGCATGAACAATCTGTGGTTTGACGAGATTTATTGGCGGGAATGTCAGCGAACTGCATGTTTTTTATTTTGCATTGTTTTGCAAATTGCTTTTAGTGGTCTTTATAATGAGAAATCGGTGTAATTTGAGGTTATAAATGCCCATGTTTACAAACAACGTGGGAATTACTAAAATAGACTGTCATGGTGCGGCTGTAGTAAGATTTACTTAGCGGGCTGGTGGTTGTTTGCCTTGCGTCGTCGTCTGTAATCAAACCAGTGGATCCTTGAAGAATTTTTGCCAGAGCATCCGTCAAATCAACGGCGAACTACAACATCATTTCGTTGATAAACAAGAATAACTCGCCAACTGGCGAAATAATTAAAGAAAGGCAAAATAATTAAAAAAAAATAGGTTTAAAGGACTCGTTAAAGAAAAGTGGTTTGACGTCTCAGTAATAAAAAGGCGGTCTTTCGCTTTCTAAATAAGCTAAATCTAAAAGCGTAATAGTTGTTTTTACTAGTTTTTATCTGTATAAATTCTTTGACGAAGCATGTTGCTGATGAACCATTGTAGCTCTTTGACGAAGCATATTGTGGCTAGTCTTGTTTAAATTTATAAATACTAGTAAAAGAATCACTCCCGACTTAAAAAAACATGTTGATGGAGAAATTATCATCATCATCATCAGGTCTTTTTAATTTCCACTGCAGGAGCATGATCCTCTGCCGGAGCGACTGGAGCCATACTTGGCCAGAGCAGACACAGGATTTGGCCTACACTCTCATCCTACTGGAGAGGCCTCATTGATGTTTATTAGCTTTGGTTAGCTTGTATTTCCTAAGTCGTCTCTTACGACCTTCATGGAACTTGCAGTGGTCCTATTTAACTCTGCCGAAAAACACACTGCTAGACACGTACTTCCAGTTGGAAAATATAAACTCAAGATCAGTAATTTTTCCGAAAAAAGGTAGCTTATGTCCTTCTCCGTACTCCACATAAAACATTAAAAATTTCACAATGATCGCTTGAGTAGTTGAGTCGTGAAAGCGTAACAAACAAACAAACAAACTCACGTTTACATGTATAATATTAGGTATAACAATTTAGTTGTAGTAAAGGAGACTTAATAGAACTGTATTTAAGGTTTGAATTTACTTTTCAGTTTACGAGGCTGGGTGCTGTCAGTTTTGCTGACAGCTGTCGCAGCGTACAAGCAGGCCCCTCCTAACGTTGTCTTCATCATGACAGACGATATGGTAAATATTTTAGAACTTTTTAAGCAAAATATCACTGATTTTCCCCTGCCAACATTTTCAACTCGAAATCAAAAATTAAAAAAAAAAAACATACATACATACATACACGCCTGTTTCCCATGGGGGTAGGCAGAGACTAGGGACCTCCACTTGCTACGATCTTTACAAACCTCTCTCGCTTTGTCTACATCCATCACTCTCTTCAACCATGCTCGTCGGTTTCGGGTACTCCTAACTTGCCCTTTGGCAAGAACGTCCGTAATCTGGTCACGGTATGTGCGTCGAGGCCGGCCCTGACCAACTCTTCCAGTAACATCTGAAGTATAAAACTTCTTTGTTAGTCTTCTTTAATTCATCCTTTCTACATGTCCAAACCACCTTAACATTCCTTTTTCAGTTTTTGTCACTACATCATCTTTAACTCCACATCGCTTTCGCACTACGTCATTTTTCACCCGATCACTCAATTTTACACCACACATGCTCCTAAGCGCACGCATTTCTACCGCATTTATTCTACTTTCATGCTTTTTCTGCCAAACCCAACTTTCACTTCCATACATAAGTGTGGGCGTTCATCAGGTAGTGTTGTTACACTACCTGATGAACAGCAAGACGTGCCATGTTGGACACCTTCCTACTGTTCATAAACGAATGCAATGCTCTATTCACTCGATTACCGGCAGCCACTCTTTTTTCTATATCCCTTTCGTGCCTTCCATCTCTAGTAAACACACATCCTAAATAAACAATCTCTTTCACTTGCTCCACTCTTTCTCCATCTATAACAATATTGTATACTGTAGTACTTTCGTCCCTTTCAAAAACTATCACTTCCGTCTTACTCACATTCACTTTCATACCCTTTCTTTTAAATGCATCATTCATACATGTTACCATCCTCTGTAAATCCTCCTCAGACGACGCAAGTATTGCCTGGTCATCGGCACAGAGGAGGCATTTGATAAGTAACTCTTTCATTCTTAAACCACATTCATTTTCTTTCAGATCTTTCAAGCAACTGTCCATAAATAAGTTAAACAGCCATGGCGAAGCTACACATCCCTGTCTGACACCTTTGTCGATGTCAAACTAGTCTGTGTAGTCCGCGTTAATTCTTACACAGGCTCTGGAATCCTTATAAAGATATTTCAGTGCCTGGATAAGACGGCTGTTCACCCCATATGCAGACAGCGTCGACCGCAATTCTTTCCTCATCACTCTGCCATAGGCCTTTTCCAAATCATCATCATCGAAATGCATCGCATGGAAAAGACCTGATCTGTACATCCCATTCCCTTTCTAAATCCCGCTTGCACATCCCATATCTTATCATCCGTATCTTTCATCACCCTCTCAATTAATATCTTTGCATACAGTTTGCCAACCACGTTAAGAAGACTAATGGCTCGGTAATTCTTACAGTCTTGCTGTGAGCCTTTTCCTTTATAAAGCGGCCCTATAATGGCTTTACACCTATCTATGGGGGCGACACCTTTTTTTAAACACACATTGAAAAGACTATACAGCTGACTAGCCACGATGCCCTGTCCAGCCTTTAGCATTTCGACAGTAATCCTGTCATAGCCCCCAGCCTTTCCAGCTTTTATACAAATTATCGCTTCCCCAACCTCTTCTATTTTAATTTCATCATCATCTTTATTTTCATCATTCTCTTGCATTTCATTCTCTACGAACACCCTTTGTTTTTTCAAATAATCCCTCAAAATACTCTTTCCATCTTTCTAAAATATCTTTTTCATTCATTAATATTCTTCCATTCCTATCTCTAATCTTATAGGGCTCAGATTTTAAAATCTTGCGATAACCTTCTATCAAAATCATCTTTTTGCTTATCCTTCTTTTCTTTTACAATTTCTTTTACACACACATTCATCTTCTTATAAACCTCTTTAGCAGCACGCACATCATCATCAGTGACCGTTTGTACAGTTCCTAGAGCAAGCCAATCTTTCCATGCTTTTTTCTTTCCTCACACGGCATCTTGACCTCTCCTGTCCCACCATACATTCTTCAACTGCGTACCTTTCCTTCTTTTTGATATACCACACACTTCCAAATGTGTATCAATTATTCCTTGTTTTAAAATATTCCATACATATTTATCTCCCGTTGTTCGTCTATCATTTCAAAACTTTTTACTAACATTTTCTTGTATTCTTCTTTCGCTCACTCATCTTGCAATCTTCCACTTTAATTATTTCTACTTTATTTGAGGGTTCCGATTTACGGTGCCGCCATCGCTGTAAAATATTTATGGCTTTACAAATTACCAAATAATGGTCTGTATAAATCCCTGTACCTCTGTACGACCTCGTATCAAGCACATTCTTTCTCAGTCTTTCATCCACTATCACAAAATCAATCATACTTTTTGATCAATTCTCTTCTCTCGTATATGTGTGAAGCATTTTGTGTTGAAACATAGTGTTCGTCACACAAAGATTCCTTTCCAAACATATCTCAAGCAAACTTTTCCCGTTTTCATTCTCCCTTTCATCCCCAAATGAACCTATTACGCTATCAAACCCTTAGCGTTTTATTCCTACCCAGCTATTAAAATCTCCTAACATTACTAGCTTTCCATTTTCCTTACAACTACCTAATACCTCTCTCATATTATTCCAAAACTCCTCTCTTTCCGCTTTGTTCCTTTAGCTCGTACCTTCCGTAGGCGCATACAAAACAATCTTTTTAATCCAACTTTTATTCTAATAAATAATAACAAATAACCCACAATTTAACCTTGGATTGTCGGAATAGAAAAAAGGGAAATAATATATAATGGGATCATAAAATAATATGGACAGGATTACTTGGATTTTAGACAGGATGAAGGTGAAAGGATGCTACTAACTCGGAAGCTATAAGGAGGGAGTTAGTAACAGCTAGGGAAGCCGGAAACGCGTACCCGAATGCCACACTCAATATACCACCGGACAGGCAGTATATGATGATACCCCTGGCATGATGATAGGCAATAGACTTGTGAACCTAGTATTATAAAATAATAAATAAATATATATGGACAAATCACACAGATTTAGCTAGCCCCAAGTTAAGTTCGAGACTTGTGTTATGGGATAGTAGCTCAGTTCAGTACTATATTTTTAAACAAATACATATATAGAAAAACATTCAAGATCCAGGCCAATCTGAAAAAAAAACATTTTTCATCTTGACCTGACCAAACCTAACAAACTAGAGGATCCTACAAAATTGTAAACGAAAGCGTGGAAGGCCCAGAAAGAGATGGGAAGACGAACTGCAATCCTATCGGAAAGACTGGACTTCAGTAGCCCTCGACCGAAATAGTTGGAATGATGAGGCCTTTGCCCTGCAGTGGGACAGTATAGGCTAGAAATAGAATATAATTCTTGCTCAGCGAGATACTGTCCCAAAGCGTTATAAAGTAGGAAAAATAGGTATAGGTAGTCCATTTGCGGATATCCGCAAGAGATAAGCTGCTAACCGTAACCAATGACGTGATAGGTCATTGCTATCTAACATAACATTTTCACAGTCACGGACAGAATCGACGGGCGGATTTTGTCGTGCAAATGTCTTTGTTTATTTATATCTTTTGACGTGATAACGTCTAATAAATCTATACGCCCACTGCACCCACGAAAAAGTACGAAGGTTCAAATTCTACCTGTGGCGAGTTCTTTTCCATCATATATTTTCAATTTTAATAATATACCAAGCATTGTAGTGCTATATAAAACAATTTAATTAAATATGTATAAACACTAGGCTGGAAAAGAATAAATGTGAACTGAAATTAGATTTTTTTTCAAAAAAAGACATGTACTTATTCTATGACTCTTCCCAACGCTCGGGTTTGTTCAGAATCATTTATCGTAAATATTTTCGGACGTTTCCCGTACACTACTCGCTAACGATTGACTATGTGTTCAGAATATATTGGGGCTTTCGTGTGATTGGCTATGGATTATTTTTAATTGACTATGTAGCTAGCTCCAAGTGAGCTTTTGCTACTTCACCGGGTGTTTGAGGCGAGGGCAGAGTGCCCTCAGCCTTTATAGAAAACATCACTAAAGGGACCCCAGGAGAGACGGACCTCGGCTTTCGGCGTTGCCTTTGTACGCAAGGCTTGGAGAGACAGCAAACTCTCATATTGCCTGATGGGCCGCGATTACGTGCATGCATAGCCTGAAGGGCCAATCTGAGAGTCTATGGTAAAAGCCTTTGGAGAGCAGGAACTCTCGTCTTTTACCTTATGAAACGTTGCCATAAGGGCTTATCCTGGTTGCAAGTCATCCGAGACCGCCGGGCGGTCACCAGTAATCGGAGCTTTATCTACTCTACGCACTCTATTCCGACGGGGTCGGATAAATTTGGTACGAAGCAACGTCTTATAGCACAGATAAATGAAAAATTGTTTAGTTACATCTTAAGATTTTTATCTTACATACAGGTACGATACGAGCGATACAGGTCTTTTAAACAGGAATTTACCCGTCTTTTCAAAGGAACATTAGTCATAGAGTTGATTTATTCGGGATTTAGCTATTAACTTCGTGAAATAAGTTTACTGATGGTTGGCAAAATGTACACATAACATGATAGTAAGAATTGCAATAACAGAAAGTCAAGAGAAAATATCCTTATCGGCCTAAATATCAAAATGATCAAGAGAACAAACCTATAAAATTTGGAGGATTGCTCTGTATGAATGCGTCACTTATGTAGAGTCTGAAAAAAAATATACACACATGACATACAAAAACTACAATAAAATTTATTATATTAATGTAGCCGTTCACAAAATTACATACGGTTGGGAAATGGCACCTGCAGAAGAGAACAGCAACAAATATTCTGTGTAATTACTGAACCATCTCACAAAATTTCGAGAGAATCAGTTAAGAAATGCGATCTGTAGAAGAGAACACGTAAACATTTTTGCTCAAGATGAAACAGCGTCCCCTACTCGGTCAGAAAGTACGAATGAAAAAGTCATGAAGACAGTAGAGTAAAATAAAATAGATATACAACTTAAAAATAGTCTTAACTATAATATTATAAACTTGTGGTTTAATCGCACCCGAGGTTTGACATTAACGCAGTGGAGCTGCAGGCGAAAGCTAATAAATGGGCATAAAACAAGCCGTGTGGTATCCGGCAGAGTAGAATAGGACCACTCCAAGTCTTCCCGTGGATGTCGTAGAAGGCGACTTAGGAAATACAAAGCTTATAGACATCTGTAAGACCTCTCCAACCCGTCTGGCCAGCGTGGAGAGTGTAGGCCAAGTCCTCTGGCTGCTCTCGCCAAGTATGGCTCCAGTAGTACAGAGAGGGTCGTGCTCTTGTAGTGGAGACTAAAAAAGACCTGATGATGATGATGATGATGATGGGCATAAAACAGGAAAAATATGACATGGCGATTTAAATTAAAACATTATTGAAGGTAAAGTATAAGGAAAAAGAGGACCAGGAAAGTCGAGCAGTTAATAACAAAAAACCGGCCAAGTGCGAGTCGGACGCGCGCACAAAGGGTTCCGCAGCGTTATCTATAAAAACGGCAAAAAAGTCGAATGTTGTATATACAAATTTCATTTTGCGGTTGCCTCTATACATTTTGTTCGGCCGACTGTAACTGCATAAGTTGGTCGAGTTGTATAAAAATAACTATCTTTGATACCGAGACCGGTCTAGTTTTAATTGAAAGCACATACTTTGAGGTGTATACCACATTTTATTCAGAATTATTTTAGTAATCTTAATTATGTTAGACTCTCCACCAATTTTCGTGACAATCGGTGCAGTAGCGGCGGAGTACGAGCCCGGATGGACAGACAGACGGACGGACGGATGGACGGACATGACGAAACTATAAGGGTTCCTTGTGGACTACGGAACCCTAAAAACTAAAGGTTAAGCTTTATAAAGAAGTAAAAAACCTGGCAGTCTAGACTAGACTATCTAGACTTCGGACTCGTGTTGGAAGATGCCGCTATAGAAAAACCCCACCTACCCAGTTGGGTTAGGTGGGGTTGTTCTCCCCCCGAGGTGGTTCCCGGTTTGTCGTACCGGGGGGGCTCAGTACCCGTGGTAGTCCCGGCCACGGGGAAGCGAAGAGGAACCCGCGTGGGGGCGCTCCTGCTGCAGGTACCAGCAGCGAGCGCCCACATTGGGGCGGCGGGGCAGTGGGAAGTTCTTCCCCCACCCGAGGAGGGGCGCTCCCGCGGGCTCGGCTTCGGCCTTGAGCCTGCTGGGATGCGCCCAATGGGGCGGCGGGGGAGTGGGAAGATCTCCCCCCACCCGGGGAGGGGCGCTTACGCAAGGATGCGCCCATTGGGGCGGCGGGGGAGTGGGAAGTTCTCCCCCCACCCGAGGTGGAGCCGCCGGGAGGGGAATATTTTATTGCTCTCCCGGCGCTTCAGGCGGGGCCACACCGCCGTGGCTGTGGTTGGAGATCGGTCGCGGAGGAGAGGGAGTTTCGGTGCTGTGTTGCCGATCTCCCTTTCTTCCGCGGCCGAGCGGTGCCGCACCGTGTTTGCGGCGAGAGGCAAGCGGCGGAGCCTGTCATCTTCTCCGCCGCTGGGAGCCAGTTTATCTGGCTCCCATGGGGCCACAGGTGGTGGACTGCGTGGGAGTCTGCCGCCTCTTAATTGGCCCAAGGAGGTACGGCGCGTCCGTGAGTTCCGGACGCGCCTACTTGGTGAGTGGGGGGGCCAGCCGCGCCGGGGTTCGCGGTCCTATTTCCTTCCCGTGTCCCCGGCAAAAGCGGTTGAGATGGAACTCCGAAGGTTTTTTAGTGGGTAGGCACGTCACTCTGGCGTGGAGTCCCACATAACCTGACAGCTTCCCCTGCAAGCTGTCGGGTATCCGTAACATGGATCTTTCCTTCGTTAAAAAAAAAAAAAGGTGGGGTTGTTCTAGCAACAACCTGTGCAGCAGCGGCGCTTTTCAGGCGAGCTACCTAATAATCGTGCCGTCGAGGTTACCAAATTCTGGTCTAACATATATATGCTATTTTGGCTTAAATAAACTTATTTATTTATTTATTGGTGCACACAACAGTATTACAACTTAACATTCTTAAAATTCCGCTTAAAAAGATAAAATGGCTAGTTGTAAGACCAAAAGTGGGTACACACAGCATGCTTAACAATATGTAACAAGAAAACATGAATATAAAACATATGAATACAATAAAATTTGAAAGCCATGATTAAGTTTGGTTTGACAGGTTAGATACGTACAATATTATGATACAACAACATTAATACAAAGTATAATTTAACATAAATTTAAAAATTTGAAAAGATCACAGCAAAGAAAGACGCCGAAAAAGAAACAAAAAATAAATAAATATATTATATTAATTGTGTGAAACTAAGAAATTAGCAAGCGAACTTTATTTTTGAAGCTATTTAAGGTTAAGAAATAGATGTCAGGTACACATTCCGAGTCATGGACTTAGTACAAAATATTGTATTCGAATATTAGTATCTACTATTACTTAATCTGTGTCGTTGCGTGATAATTAACTGCGATAGTCCAAAAATTGCAAGCACCCAAAGGCAAAGACATAATTTCTATCAGACTTTTTATCATGTATTAAAAAGTTGGCTCTCCTGTTTTCCATACAAATCGTGATACTTGCGTCATCCATGTACATCTATATCTACATACATACATATTATCACATTTATCCCTTACGGGGTAGACAGAGCCTAAAGTCATAAGACTGAAAGGCCACGTTTAGCGTGTTGGTGGGCGTAAAGGTGGAAAACGGAATCAAAATAGTGATGGGTTGCTAGCCGCATCGCCTATTATCATGATTCTTTACATTTCCGCCCATTCCCTTGACCGGCTTCTACGGTCGGCGCGAGAAGAGAAACAGCTGGCACATTCTATGTTTCTTTCTTTTCTCCCAGACCAGCATGGAAGATCTACATCTAGATCTGTGGTCTTGATATTATAGTTTTTTGCCAGAGTATATAAAATGGGAATTGTTTATCACTAATTATAGATGGTGATTTACAATAATTTTTGCTTAGGTACATTAAAAAAAGAAAATTTATTGGATTTTGTAAACTATTTTCCTGAATCGTTTTACGTCAACTAGTATAAGTTTATAGACCAACTAGCTGCCCCGGCGAACTTCGTTTCGCCATAAGTTAAAAACTATCCTATCTCTCAAGTTGGATCGAACTGCACATGGTGTGCGAATTTTATTATAATCGGTTAAGTGGTTTAGGAGTCCATTGAGGACAAACATTGTGACACGAGATTTATATATATTAAGATTAGAGGCAAAGTCATGGTCGAGAGTCGAGCATATTTTTTGGCCGTGACTTTGAATGCTACTTGCAGTAGAATTTATAAGTTTTATACATGGTGAAATTTGTATCGTTTTTTGGACCCTTAAGGGGGTGACTTAGACCATCTATATGAACAAATTTTTCAATGGGACCAACGCTGGGAACTCAAAAAAATATCGTCATTTCCGCCAACAAAAGAGTTTCGCCGCCCCGGTCAGTTTGTATGGGAAAGTCGATTTTTTTTTGAGTTCCCAGCATTGATCCCATAGGAAAAGTTGTTCATTTTGATGGTCTGAGTCACACCTTTAAGGGTCCAAAACGATAAAAATTTCAACATGTATATTTATGTTATAATTTTTATTTTGTATGCTGTAACAAAATTAAATAAAACTTCGTTAAAAAATTTCAAGGACTTATTTTATCGACTGCTTGTCTCTGCGTAAAGAGAACCCTGAGATTTGAGGACGATACTCTATTCTTGATTGAGATTCTTTCGCACCCAAATTACTCATAATTTGGGTGCGAAAGACAAGGTGCAAGGTACTGAGGCGCGAAAGAACGCAGCTGCGCGATGAGCAGAGGCGCGAATGAAATGAGGTGTGAAGAGCTCAGGTGACGATGATAACACGCAATCGGATGAAAATATAATCAGATAATTCTAAAAGACCCATTGTGTTGATATAATGAATGCAAATTGATTTATTTTAGCATAATGAGGCTAAAGTAGGTAGAACGTTACTTAGTGTGATACTTCCCATAACAAATGCTTTTAAACCGACTTCAAAAACAGAAGGAGGTTCTGAATTCAACTGTAGTCTTTTTGTGTGTTTGTTATGCTCTAAATCCGTAAAGTATAAACAGGCTTCTGCGCGGGAAGCAGCGGGTACACTCTACGCTACTATTCTACTTTTCTTTTCTCCCAGACCAGCATAGAAGTATCACTGGCGGTATATCTTCTCCTACTCCTCATCCTACTTTATGTGGGGTTGGGACAGAATGGAAAGCATTTAAACTTTCCATGCTGTAAAAAGTTTCGGCTCATTTCTACGACTGGCCGCCTGCCAGTCGACCCTCCTTGAGAAGGCTGTTGTTTTTGCGCGATTTTTATGACCGGCCGCCGCCCAACGTTAACCCTCCTTGAGAATGCTTTTGTTGTACGGTAGTACGTGCATGTCCCTTAAGTATCCTCTTACGACATCTTTGGACAGAATGGAATGGTTTTATTCTAGGCCGGAAACCACACGGCACAGTAACACTGGCGGTATATAAAACGTTTTTTTTGACAGCTCCGTGGCGTTGTGGTTAACACGCCAGCCTGCAAGACTAGAGTGCCCGGGTTCGATTCCCGGTCAGGTCAAGATGGAAAATGATCTTTTTCAGATTGGCCTTGGTCTTGGATGTTTATCTATATATGTTTATGTTATAAAATATAGTATCGATGAGTTGGTATCCCATAACACAAGTTTCGAACTTACTTTGGGGCTAGCTCAATCTGTGTGATTTGTCCGTATATATTTATTATTTTTTTCCAGGGCTGGAACGACGTATCCTTCCACGGGTCCGACCAGATCCTGACGCCTAACATCGACAGCCTGGCGTTCAGCGGCGTCATCCTACACCAGTACTATAGCGAGGCTATCTGCACCCCGGCCCGCACTGCGCTGCTAACTGGCAAATATCCTATGCGGCTGGGTACGTCGAGACATGAGATGATGATTATGCTCCTTTTTATTTGAGTTTTTTTCCGGTTGCATCCTTTGCTGTACATCGGAGCCCCAGGTTCACTATTGTGAAACCATTTAAGTGCTTGTACTACCTCACACTGCTTTGCATGATTGTCTGTAATATCAATAATAATATAATACTCAAGTTGAAATAAAAATGCAGCAAAGTTCAGGACTAACACGATTGCGTTAAATTTTCTCAAAAAATTGCAAAGTTGCCTCCAAATCACGTCTAATTTACTCGGTATACAGCAGTATTAACCAAATAAATTAAAATTAACCTTGGAACATAAGATTATAATTGCATTACAGATAAGGCAGCCATCAACGTTTGTCCTAAGGGAAACTTAATATTCCGGTCATCTTCTTCTTCTTCGCCTATTCCCTATGTAAGATCGGCTCCGTATGTCAACTCCGTCAATCATTTTCTGTCTTTCACCATCTAATTTACTCCCCAATCCTTTTGTATTAATTAATTCATGCCTGATCTTACACATTCTTTCCATGTTTTCCTTTTCCTCGATTTTTTTATGATATAGGACGGCGAACGAGCAAGCAAGTCACCTGATATAATAAACTAAAACGCTACCATGAAAATCGATCTCATTTTAAAGTAGTGTCACGGGTTCGTATTTTGTTTGACGTATCTGTGATTCTATACCTGACTTTAGTTAACTGTTGTATTTGCAGTTGCGCAAAAACTGCATAGTTAATAAACTATGAAGGTTTTGTGCAACTGCAAATAAGTACATAAATGATATAGGTATTGTCTTTGATAAGACTAGAACAGGATACCTTTTATGTTATGCATGGCCCGGATAAAAGTGCAAGTCATTTCCTTTTATATTGTAAAGCATGGCTTTTAAAAAAAATGTGTGATTCGTATATGAACCATAGAGCTAACTGGTTAGACACATTTTCAGAATCATCTTATTTTATCATTAAATAACGACCTTTGTGGCCGTGGTCATCACGCCAGGCTGTCACACCGAAGCTGAATTTGATCCATGGATGGAAATTTATCTTTTTTAGATAGACCTGGGTCTTGGATATTTGTCTACATATGCATTTGTTATAAAATCTTTTATCGTTATATTACTGTGTTATATTTTGGGGTAACTCGCAAAACAGTGACAGAGTTTTTAAGGCTCAAAAAAGGTGTATAAGGTCAATGTGCAATTTGAAAAGTACTGATAGTTGAGTCCCGGTGTTCAAATCCCTAAAATTATTGACATTAGTATGTATTTATATTCTTGAAATATGCATATATGTAAAATTGAATTCAAATATTGGATGCGTCCGGGAGTATACCTGAAACGTGTACGGACACCGCATCGTTATAAACAAAAGATTTACGCCGTGTCACGGCCATCACGGCAAATCACAATTACAAACAAAACAGTTTTTCTGACTGTATCTTTGAACTAGTGATGTGCCGGAGAGAAATTCTGTCCTTCTCACGGAAATTTGCGGGAAATTTTCAATAATTCCCGCACTTCTCAAAGAAATTCTCGGGAAAAATTTCCGAACCTTTCTCACTGTTCTCGAAAATTTCGAGCATGGCACATCACTACTATTGAACTAATTTTAGTACCTATTGGTTTTAACAGTGTATCCGTTCGGAATAGAAAATAATTAAAATTCAAAGTAATACCAGTGGTATTTGATCGGAATAAATCACAAAATCGGTATTAAGATACGATTTACACAATCTACCCCTTCCCCGCGGCCAATCGGTTGACTTCAGTGGACAACATATATCTAGGCTTAGACAGTATCATATTATTGAATAAGATAGAGCCAGATTAATAGGTATCTTCAACAAAAGATATTGGAATACTTACCTACATATACCGGAGAAGGTTAGTGGATATGATTCAGTAAAGATCTTAATTATTACATCTTCCACTGGCCTAGGCTATCCTTACATATTTATTGTCTATATGTAAATAATAATGAAAAAACTATAAGTTGTTATATGGTCAGGGGTGCTATCCGCAACTGCCTGTGCGGTTTTTGCCGTTATGGCCTTAAATACGCGCCTCTCGAGGTGTATTCTCTCCTAGTACTCAGGGATGGGACTCACTCTGGGATGAATTAGAAAAAGCAACTTGCTACTTGCTTTTTCTAATTCATCCCACTGAGTGCTGGGAGAGAATACACCTAGTGTAGCTCTATACAACCTGTAATTTTTCCCTATAAATTTACATTTATTCATGACTAGCCTCATGCCAGAGAGAGAACTGACAAAGTACCTAGTATAAAGTTAGCACAAGATAGTTATCTACGGAAGCAATTAATGATCGAAGAAATCTTAAGCCGAGATACGAATACTTACTTAGAGATAACAATAACTTAGAGATAAAAAAAGAATTTCGTACTCTATGGCGAATACCAGAGCATTACTAGTGTTGGTCAAGGCCGAGTCATTGAGACCTCGTGTCAATGGCACACACGACACGTAATTTCCAGATACTAAATTCCAGTTCAAGATCACACTTGCCAAAGTGAGTGAAACAAATTTTGCCCCAGATTACGTTTTATTACTTTCACGACTTCCCGCCTTTTAATCAGCAATTACTTTTGAGACCATTATAGGTATTACGTAAGTGCTACTAGTGCATCTAATTGAGATGATTTAACTTTTTGATATCAAAAGTAGAGATCTTTACTATCTTATACATCAGAAATATCGTGTAGGGACGACGCGACGGTCTATACAGTTTAATCAGTAGCGGCGTTAGGGTAGGGCGCGTTTGGGCGATCGCCCAGGGCGCTGGATACGGAAGGGGCGCCCCCCACCAAGCAACGACGGCACATTATGCCGTTAGTCCGATGCGGCAGAAAGGACCCGGCTGTCGTCATTGATGGCAGTCGATAAGCTATGTCAGATGACTTTAGGCAGTTTGAAAAATCTGACACCAGTGTTGGCCACTCACACACACGAAAAACAAACAACCAAGCAAGGGCAGATGACGCAGGGCAGTGTGACACACTGCCCTGCGTCCTCTACCCTCTGTCCTCCCCCTCTGTCCTCTGCCCTTGCTTGTTGCGTCACACTGAGTGTGATTCAATCGCATTGCATCCCGCTCTCCCCAACAAGAGGGGGTGCTCGTAGAAATCTCGCCCAAGGCGCTAGTAATGCTGACGCCAGCACTGAGTTTAATAACATTTTGATTAGTTTCGCTTCGGCTCTGCGTCAGTATGGCTTATTCCATTTAACCCCAAAGCCATTGTTCTCAGAACTTTAAAGAGTCAGTTAATTTAATATCTTTCTAACATACCGTATAATTTACCACAGATAGAGGATACATAAGCAGATACAACAAATAAGATTTATGGCGTATCAGAATCTCAAAATCCCATTTTAACCTTCATTTTAAGGAAGTTTATTGTATATTGGTATTATTGGCACCTGTTAAAAAACATTCCCATTAATATGTTAGCCGTATGGATTGGCTATTGGCTATTAGATTTTTCCGGTATGAAAGATACCCTACGTCCTTCCCCGAGCCTCAAACTACCTCCATATCAAATTTTATCGTAATTGGTTTAATAGTTGAATCGTGAAATGGTTACAGATAAACAGACAGAGTTACTTTCGCATTTATAATATACGTATGGTATTGATTTATTAGTATGGTATTGATTGCCTTATACGAGTATATTTTATCTTTAATTTGAAGTCCAGATCTGAAAATTCCCTCCAATGAGGTTTGTGATGGTGGGAAAGAAAAAACTGCTTTTCTTCCCGCGTACATCCTTAAAGCCGATCGAGGGAACGAGCGAAAGTCTGGGGAATAACGGTTTTATTCCGTTCTCTACCTACATACCAGCTTAACGCCTTCTTTATCTAGAACCAAACTCGTGTATCTGGGTTAACAATGTGGGATATAGCCGTTTCTTCTGGATAAGAACTCTTATCACATCGAAACACGTTCTTGATTTAAATATCGTCACGTGATATATGAATAACCTACTAAGGCTATGCATATAAGCATAGCCCTCAGAATAACATTATTCTAAGGGCTATGCAAATTTCATGACTTAGTTTTTGATTTGAAACGTCTTTGAAATCAGTAACCGTAAAGAATTGGTCTTTATCGTCTGGCATTATTAACCAAGGTGACAGAAAGAGGACAGCGTTACTTTCGCATTTATAATATTAGTAAGGATAAGGATACAAGAAATTCAAACTTAAATTAAATTTCTAATAATATTTATAGTTTTCGGAAATTGATAAGCAAGCATATTGTTAAAAAATAATATAGAGTTCGGATATTTTTGTGCTTTCTTAAGTTAGGTTACATAAAAAGTAATATATGTATAATTTTTTTTTAAATTTTTATCAGCTCTTTTGGTCCTACTGCTGAGCCTCTCTTCTGTTCCCCACGTAGTTCTGTTCATTGCTATTGCCATCCCTCATTGAAAGTAAACAGCTCGTCTCTCCATCTCGTTCTTGGCTTCCCTCTTAAACGTCTTCCATCAGTAGGTACCCATGACGTTATCAGACGTGCCCATCTTTCAAGGCTCATACGGTATATGTATCATATGTATTAGAAAATGAAAACCGGAGTGGGTCACCAGACCTCCCCTACATCCTCTCTCTCCGATATACTATACTAAAAATAACATATATTTATATTAGGTATTATAAAATAGCATTTCAGTCTAACAGTGTAAATGAAATAGGTATACTGTAACTAATGTTTTGTAACGATGTTAGTATGTGTACAAATATACACATGCATAACACTTTGGATCTCATTCAGCTTCCTAGATTTCTACATCTTTGCAGGCGCGGTTGCAGCCTGATATTTTGGAGTGGGTCACTAATAATAAAATATTTCGAATTAATTAAACCTCACTGCACGGTGCAGTAACGTTTAATTAATTTGAAAAAGTTATGTATGCACCATACATAACTAAGTACTATTACATAATCTGTGACATAACTTGATCGCACACATTTTAAAATAATCGGAAGTCATCTGTATTTTTGTATCATATACGCAGATCATCTGTATTTTCAAATTTCGGCATAAAAAATATCTGAAAAGGTTCATCGTATCCACAGAAAGTAATTTTTAGAAAATTTTTCAATTTGACATGTACGATTTGAGAGATTTGGGGGTCATGTCCCCTTGTGATCCACCCTTCTCCCCCTTCGGACCGCGCCTACATATGAGAAGCGAAAACCACTCCCTGAATTTGCAATATGTCAAATTGAATCATAAGTAAATCGGATAAAAATTCAATATACTAGATTATTTTTTGACAAAGAACTCAACGCTGAAAAATTTTACGTCGTCAGAAAATGTAATTTGTGTAAATGTAATTTTCGAAAAATCTTTTTCATGATTTAATAACCTCTGCCATAGACATAATAAATAGATAGTCTTAGGTCCATTACTAACTGTCTAGACTTATTAGAATTTGTAAAAGCGTAAAAGCTATACATGGTGAAATTTTGATCGTTATGGAGCCTTAAAGGGGTGATTCAGTCCATCGAAATGAACAACTTTTTCTATGGGACCAGTGCTGGGTACGTCAAGATCTTCGTTGCGTTTTTTCCCCATCTCTAGGTGTCTATTCCGTTACTCGCTTTGTCCATCTATCTTTGTCCATTTCCATTTAAGGCTCGGTATCCTTTCTACTATTATTATTCGTTGTTTCTACAAATTTAAGTTTTATTTCTTATTGATTCGTTTGCTGGTCTGGGAGAAAAGAAAAAACGTAGAATGTGAGCTGGCACATTCTACGCTTCTGTCCCTGCGCAGATCTGAAACCGATCGAAGGAATGGGCGAAGATCTACGGAATCATGTCAATAAGCGACGCGGCTAGTAACACATCACTATTTTAATTCCGTTTCCCATCTACACGCCCTCCAACATTCTAAATGTGGCCATAAAGTCTGGGCTCTTTTTACCCCGCAAGGGAAAAAGACGTGTAATACGAAATACTATGTATGTATGATTCGTTTATTTGTCTATCACTATCAATAGTTATATTATAAATATCAGTTACATGCAGCACGTAACACCCTTTGTGCTGTGTATAGTTGCAGTGCAACTCTGGTTTGTAGAATGCCACTGATTTAGATTTACCAATAGCCTGTTAAGACATACGAAAACAGAGTACTTTCATATCTGGTGTCTTTTTTCCAGGGATGCATTCTACGCCACTTTTTAATAGCGAAGATCGAGGAATTCCATTGACGGAGCGCCTTCTGCCGTCCTACTTGAAAGACTTAGGTTACAGCACCCACCTGGTCGGCAAGTGGCACGTGGGGATGTCTCGGCGGGAGTACCTGCCCACTGCGAGAGGATACGACAGCCACTACGGCATGCGAGGTGGCTACGTCGATTATTACACTTACAATAAAATCGAAACGGTTAGTGACTCTCTTTACTTCAAATCTTTTACATATGAGTGTTTATCGTCCGTTATTTAGCGTCCCGGTTGCAATCTCAGATGGGATCTATATCACAGCATTCATCCTTTACAAACGAGCAATATTTAGTATATTTAAACAAGGTTCATTTAAATTAAGCGCAAAAAAAGCGTCTCTTAGGTCAAAGAAATGCTTTAATTGCAAATTTCAAGAAATCGACACGCAACTTTTTTTTTTACTGTTTTCATACAAAATATATATATTTTTTTTTAATTACAATCGATAAATCAACTGTTTTGATGATGTCAGTGATTTAGTATAATTAACATAGTAGATAAAAGTAAAAAGTTTTTTTACCAAGACAGTATTATATTCGTCTGTATTTCTAAATGTTCAGGTCCAGATATCTCAAAACTACCGTGCCGATTTTTTATTTTTGTTTCTAAAGTATTTTTCTAACTTGTGGGTGTCACCCCGTAAAATCTTGCGCTTAATATGACGATGTATATTCAGGATAAACTCTGAAACTACTGAACCGACTTTGATAAAACTTCGTAACTATCTGTAATTTGGTCCAACTTAAAAGATAGGGTAGTTTGTATCTTATAGTAACGAAGTTCGCCGGAACAACTAGTTTCTATACAACGTGATTTTGAACCTCCTAGCTATATTGAAATCACGGAATCAGAATCCCTAACGGAATACAGAATTGCATATTAATTATATATAAGCTTTGAAGGAGTCACTCGATCTAAACTGCCTCCGTGGTCCAGTGGCTAAGGCGTTTGCCTGTAGACCCGGGGGTCGTGGGTTCGATTCCCACGGGAAGCATACTTTGTTTTGTTGCTTCCAGTTTGGTTAGGACATTGCAGGACTTAAATCATCTGATTGTCTGATAATAAAGATGATTCCGTGCTTCGGAAGGCACGTTAAGCCGTTGGTCCCGGCTGCCATATGGTAGTCATTAAAGGAACTAGCCGAGAGGCGGTTCCGAAGAACTCTGACACCAGGGTGTGCATGGTCGATTGACCGTGACACCTACTCGAAATTATGATGATGACTCGATCTGTTAGATTGAGTGACTCCTTTAACCCATCATTCGTGGGGTAAAGAACTTTTTCATACTAATACGGTAACCGGCGACCGCTTAGGCGTTGAAGCGTTAAAACGATAGGCACGTTACAGTACAGTAAAACATCTTTAGAGCCGTAGTTGTAGTTTTTTTATGTACAGGCGGGGGCAGATAAAATTTGACCGCACTTACAACAGATTTAAATTGTAGGGGTGGGGGGAGGTCTCATCTACTGACCTCGACTGTACTTTCGCGAGCTGTGAGCTCTTCAATGTGTTTTTTCTTTATTTATTATTATATAACTGACCTAAAAGAGTGGTTAGTGTTTGTCATTACAAGATGCCGCAAAATGTCTGACACGTAAAAGTCTCATTTGCTTGAAATCCTCACTAATGTTATACCTTTAAACGAGCAATTCTTGTATAATTATTTATATGTATGTAAATAAATTTAATTCTATTATCTCGGAAACTCCAACGATTTCGATGAAATTTGGTATTTGGGGGTCTTCGAGGGTAAACAATCGATCTAGATTAGTCTTATGTGTGGGAAAACGCATGTTTTCGAGTTTTCATGCGTTTTTCTTTCCACGCCGAATATGGTCGCTAATTTCGTCCTATTTATGGATAAGACTCGGACGGTGAGAAACGAGTGTAGGGTTCGAATCCCGCTTGGTGACTTATTTGTATGTTTTTTTTTATTTGTTCAAGTTTATATATATTTTTAAAATTTTTATTGTTTTTAGGCAAGTTAAAAAAAATATTAATAATTGAGATAACAATATATATTTCTCTTATTATATAGATTATGACGTAAACACCACCATATTACAATAAATAGTAATAACCGATATCAATACAACAATAATAGCGTTTGAACCTGCGACCTAAGTCTATGTACGACTTTAGCCGCAATGCATTTTATATTATGCTGTTCTACCGTTTACCACCATATTTTATTTCTTAATTTAATAAGATTAATTTAAAATCTGTTCACAGGGGTCAGTATTATCTGCGCCCGACTGTACCTTCATAATATCCGCGGCTAAACAGACATTTGTTCTGATTGCAGTGGCCAGACAGTACAACGATGTACGGACTGGATCTACACGACGGCGATGTTCCGCAACTCGAGGAACAACGTTACATCATCGATGCGCTCACGGACAGAGCGGTCAAGAGTGAGTGACCAACATTATACACTGTTTCTAAGTGAACTTACCACCTGAGAACCTGGGTTTAACGGGTTTGCATAGCAAATTTTAAGAAATCGTCACCCAAACTATTTTAGCTTTCACACATTTTTTTTATTGTCCTATTGGTGTTGTGTCCCACTGCTGGGCAAAGGCCTCCCCCTGGATTCTCCACTCATCCCTATCCTTCGCTACTTCTGGCCATCCACAAAATAATTACTTTATTATTAAAATCGATAAATCAGATATTTTGATGGTCGTCGGCAGTGACTTAGTATTCGTGGTATATACTTGATACTACAAAGTTGCTGGCCACGAAAGTGTTTTTTATTTGTACACGGTGTTTTTTTCGTCTGTTTTTCTAAATGTTTAGGTCCAGATACCTCGAAAACTAGCGTGTAATATTTTTATTTAGCTTCTATTGCGTTTTTCTAGCCATTCAAATATTACGTAAGCTGCAAATGGGGGGTGGGGGGTCGGGGCTAGGCTTATTTTTGCTGACTTAGTGGGCGGGGGAATTTGTACAGTGATGACGTCAGCAATATTCAGCAAAATAAACAAATATATTTTTGGGAGAGGGGGGAAGACCTTTTTTACTTTTGCTGACAAGGGGGAGGAGGGGGTTAAAAATAGCTGATATATTTCTTACGTAATATCTGAACGGCCCCTTGGGCTTTTAAAATATTTGCCCTTAATTTAAATTGACCTTATATATGGTGTGGTGCATCTACTCTCTACAGACAACGGTACACTTACCAGTGTGTCCAGCATGCCCCGCGACCCTGCAGAGTGACAAAGGCTATAATTTTTTTGCTAAAGCCGACGGGCATTTTTTAAAAGGGCTTGTTGTGCGCGGAGTTCTTTCCAAGGATAGAGCCTTGGAAAGCACTCCTTCGCCGCGTTTTAACTTTCGTACGGTCACCTGCAAAAGTTCATATATATCTAACTGTAAGGTGAAAATCGCATTCACTGATTATGGAGGCATATACATTTAGTAATATTATGAACCTTATGCCACATATATTAGGTTCAAATTTCTGTTATTTTTAAATAGTATCCGTAGCTACACACGACTTTTTACGCAACTTCTACTCGTATATGGCAGGCGACACATTAAAGCACTGTCGAAATTTTAAGTTTCTACTCATAAATCGGTAATTTATGCTCATAAATCAGTCATTCTTTGTTCCTTTGTCCATTATTTTGTGTGTCTATAGGTGTGTAATTAGTCCCTGATTCGATTTACTTCTGCTATTCACTTACTTACCAAAAAAGTTCCAACTGTGACAATGTAACGAATTTTTCGCTTAAATTAATTTACGCACGGTAGTAATATTTTACAAAGATATAAAACCACAAGTCACAGTCAGTGTAGATGTACCTAAGTAGTTTACTTTGTTTAAAGATAAATATATTTTTGCTGCCTCCGTGGTCCAGTAGTTAAGGCGTTTGCCTGTAGACCCGGGGGTCGTGGGTTCGATTCCTACGGGAAGCATACTTTGTTTTGTTGCTTCCAGTTTGGTTACGACATTGCAGGCTTGAATCGCCTGATTGTCTGATAATGAAGATGATTCCGTTCTTTGGAAGGCACGTTAAGCCGTTGGTCCCGGCTGTCATCTGTGGTAGTCGTTAAAAAAACCACGTCAGTACCGAGAGGGGGTTCCAAAGAACTCTGACAACAGGGTGTGCATGGTCGATTGACCGTGACACCTACACGAAATGATGAATATATTTTTGTTTGTAAAATATGTGTACTATTTGTGTTAATGCATAATATTTAAAATTAGTTTTTTGCGAATAGTTCACGTGAAGTCCATTAGTAATAGAAAATATATAACGACCAAACCTGCCACTAATGGGTCACCTCAATATCACTCCATTAATCTGCCGAAATCTACAAATGAGGCCGAATTGTGTGAGATTCACTCCACTTAATAACTTAGATCACATAATGACGTAGCCGTGTGGTTTCCGGCAGAGTAGAATAGAACCACTCCAAGTCTTCCCATGGATGTCGTATAAGGCGACTTAGGAAATACAAGCTAAACAAAGCTCATAACCATCAATGAGATCTCTCCAACCCGTCTGACCAGCAAGGAAAGTGTAGGCCAAATCCTCTGTCTGCTCTGGCTAAGTATGGCTTCGGTAGTACAGAGAGGGTCATGCTCCTGCAGTGGAGACTGAAAAGACCAGATAATGATGATGATGATGATGATGATGATGATGATGATGATGAACGACTTAGATTAGAGCCTATTTCTTAGAAAAAGTGGCAGGATTCAGGTTGCAGACGCAGACTGAAATCTGGTGGGGGTCACAAGTAATAAACTTTTTGCCTACGTCACATTTAGATTTTGACGTGATAACGTCTTATAAATTATGAACGCCGGATGTTGAAAAAGTGTCACGTTCCGAATGCAAGCGAGAGCGCGGAACAAGCGATAGAGAGGCACAATCAGCCTAAGCGTTCGGCTTGTGTGTGACGCAACTATCTCTCTTCCACCGTTATCACGTAAAATTATCGTCCGTAAACCGACTTTACATCAATAATTTTTTTATTCAGGATTATTTAATCTCTATGTTATAGACATCGTTATGTTGCGTAGTTCATGATAGCACCGTTAGATGTCAGCAGGCTAAGTGCAGATTTTTATTTGCGTATGTTTTATTAAAAATAATAGACGTGTACGATTTTCTGGGGTACACGTCCGTGTGACCTTCCGTCAGGCAACCAATTTTTTATTCAGGATTATTTTATCTCTATGATTTCATGGACATCGTTGTATTACGTAGTTCATGATAGGACTGTTAGATGTCAGCATAATATAAAATGCATCGCGGCTAAGTGCAGTTTTTTTATTAGCGTAAGTTTGAATAAAAAAAAAAAGTAGACGTGTCCATTTGACCTTCCTTACGGACCGCGCTTGAGAAGAAGTCCTTTTGTTTTAGACGATTGATTAACTTGTCTTCTTTCTTATTAAGTCGCCCCTGAACAGCCTCAAGTAATATAGGTACTTATTTTTGGCATACAAAAAGAGTATGTGATCTTCGTGGTATCATAGAGCAGTACTTGGCTCACTGAGCTTCGTTCTGAGATCGGAAAAGTTTGCTAGGGATGAGATTTACGTTGACCACATTTTCGCCCCCCAAACCCTCTTCTTATTAAATTTAATTGAAATCTCTAGGTCTTCTATAAGATATTCATATAAATAAGAATTGCGCATATAACAACTAAGTAATATTTGATTATATATAACATTCTATACACACAAGAAAACAACTGCCACTGGTGTAATTATCCGGAGATTTATTATTCATTGTTCTCTTTCAGTAATCCACAACCACAATGACTCCACGCCTCTGTTCCTCCATGTGACCCACAACGCGCCACACGCTGGCAATCCAGGCGGGCTGCTGCAGCCGCCATTGTTCTCCGTCGTTAAGAACAAACATATCGCTCATTCCGATAGACGGCTGTTCGCAGGTAAACCTACACCTGTACCTTTCATCTGTTAGCAGGAGCTTTACAAAGGTCAAGGCGATTTAAAAAGATTTTAAGTCACAGTGGCGAACCTCTGCTCCTCCACGTGACTCACAATGCGCCACACGGCAGAGGCGGGCTTCTGCAGCCGCCACTGTACTCCATCGTTAAGAACAAGCACATTGTGCATTCCAATAGTCGACTGTTCGCAGGTAAACCTAAACCCACCTGTTCCTTTCATGTTTTAGCAGGAGCTTTACAAAGGTCCCTCAAGGCGATTCAAAAAGATTTTAAGTCACAGAGGCGAACCTCTGGTCGTGACTCACAACGCGTCACTCACTCTGTCGTTAAGAACAAGCACATTGCGCATTTCGATTGACGAATGTGCGCAAGTTAACCTACACTCATATCCTTTCATCAAAAAGAAGGAGCTTGCTTAATGTCTCCTTCAAGGCGACGACTTAAAAAGATTTTAAGTCACAGAGGCGAACCTAGCTCCTCCAATTGGCCAACAACGCGCCACTCGCTGGCAACGCTAACGAATTGCTGCAACCGCCACTGAACTCTGTCGTTAAGAACAAGCATATTGCGCATTCCGATAGACACCAGCTTGCAGGTAAACCTATATTCATTTGTAAGCTTGGTCTCACAACCAAGGGTGCCGAAGATCGTGCGAAGTGGAGAAGAAAAAGCCGAAAAGCGGACCTCATATTTGTTCAGCTGCAAGAAGTGTAACGCGTGCGGCGCATTGTAGGTCATCACAATGCTGCAGCCTCAGTGCAGTCATGAAGAATAAGCACATCTCATTAAAGGAGACCAATTCTAAAGTATACTCTTCCAAATGAAAAATAAATCAGTTCATAAATGGTGAAGTTATGGTAAGTAACAAACAAAAAAAAAACCATGCATTTAATTGAGAACCTGATTGAGAAACCTTGAGGTAAGATAATGTTTTCTAGTGTTCATCATGCAGGATGCTTTCAGACACCGTGAGCCAATAATGCGTACATCCAGAACCTTATCAATAAATATTATAGGTGGTAGTTTTGCATAGTTATTATAACACAATAGACAGATGTCAACTTCAATTAACGTCAGTCAAACTACTGACAACTGACACCAATTGTGATGAAATTTAAATGAGACCGACTTGAAAGTGTACCATCAACTTTCAAACAAAAATGTTTTTTTTAATCAGGATATAAATGACGGAGTTCTTAGATAACAAATATTAGAAAATGCAACTGAATTGATAACCTCCTCCTCCATTTTTGAAGTCGGTTAAAAACTGCAAAGATTTCGAAACATTAGGAGTAAAAATAAAGTAATAAACGAGATAAACCCTTTTTAAAGTGAAAACTTCTTTAGCGGCGTTGTGCACTTATTGGGTTGGGTAAAAAATATTAAACTCACCTCAGGACACGAGACCTGATCGAAAAAATTCGTAAGACGGACACGTGACATAAATGGAATAACCAGAGACCTTGTTGTTTTTTAATACTTAGATAACTATTTTACACTAGCTTGTTTTTGTTTTTGCAGAAATCATCAATCACGTTGACTTCAGCGTCGGTCAAATAGTGAAAGCTCTTGCAGAAGAAGACATGTTGGATAACACATTGATCGTTTTTGTATCAGATAATGGCGCACCTACTGTAGGAGAATTTAACAATTGGGGAGTAAATTTGCCGCTGCGAGGGAAGAAAAGCACGCCTTGGGAAGGAGGCGTAAGAGTGCCAGCTTTTATCTGGCATTCTTCTTTACGACCGAGAGTTTGGAATGGTCTGATGCATATCTCTGATTGGTTACCGACTTTATTGGCAGCCGCTGGAGGTCGAATAACTACTGAAATCGATGGAGTCAATCAATGGGATGCAATCGTTCAAGATGGTGAATCCAAGAGAACTGAAGTATTGCTGGCCGTTGAGGATAGCCAAGCTAATACATACGCGGCTTACAGAGCAGGAGATTACAAGATAGTGGTAGGCAATGTAACTGGCCTGAACAATGATTACTACGGTGCAGAGTTAATGATAAACAAAGCTCCTCCACCAGAGTACTACCCAACGCTTCGGTCATGCGAAGTAGCTAGGACGTTTGAAAGAATGGGCTTCTATTTAGATTACAATGGAGTGCAATCCATGAGGGCGGCAGCTACTTTGAGGCAGGACGACCCTGTAAGTGATCCAACACCGTGCTTACCCACACCAAGTAAGTAAACTTTTTTAGAAATAGTACTGTAATAGTATCCTGTAGGTAACTATGCCGAATGAAAGTGGCAATGTAAGAGAATTGAATGTTTGAAAGGATAATTGTATCTGGCAGTATATAGACCTATTTATTGCAGAAATCTATAACTTTCAAAATTAGTAGATCTATGAGCTGTAGACCTCGCGACTCGGGAGTCTTATCACGTCGAACAACACAATATTCCTAAGAGCCAGATACTCCAATGGCGCTTGAGTCCTATATTAGCATATATTGATTTTTTAAAAGCCGAAATTGAGCGTAAGTACCTATCTATGTTATTATTAAAGTCGCTCACAAAAGACAAAGCTAAAAATAACGAAATATTTATCAACTCTCTTCTTTTTTTATACCACTTAGTACGGCAGTAAAAACAGGCATACGGCTTGATGGAAAGCGGTATATGTATCTAAACGCATATATCTATATATTAATTACATCGTTTTTTACTTAAATATTTAACATTACCGCAAATTACAGCAAATAAGGTATAAAAAAAAGTTTGGAAGCTTTTTAAAAATCGACACCCTAACATATTTATTAGGTACTTATGTTATTATCCCTAACAGGCTAGATAGCCAGGTTTTAGATATAAAGGATATTAATTATATTAATAGCATTACAATGCTCGGTTTAATATTAAAATCGAAAATATGTGATGAAAAAATTTCGCCACAGGTTCATCACATATTTACGATTTTGATAAAGAATATTATTAAATTTTAACGTACTATCATTGTTTAGCTCGTGGCTGCCTTTTCAATGTACGGCGCGACCCCAACGAAAGACACGATCTGTGGACAAGGGCGAACAAAATCGCGACTCTCCTTACAAGCAGGCTACGGGGTCTATGGGCGATGCAGCAGCGAAGAGGCCCCCCCAATCTGGACCTCCTAGCAGACCCGGCCAACTTCAACTACGTCTGGACCCCGTGGCTTCCAAGCCCAGATCTCCCAAATAATTTAAATTTTAAACTAAGTATTAATAAAACTATTAAAAATAATGAAAGGAATACAACATTAGCAGATTCGATAAACTGTGAGGGTTCGACAGGAATCAAAAACTTTTTATGTATATTGAAGAGTGTGTTTTAGGTGAGAGTGTATTGTGTGTTTAGTGAAAGTAACTTTGATTTGTGATATATGCTAAGTATTTATTAGTTAATAAAAATGTTGCCATTACAATATTTAATTTAAACGACTTCTTTATTTCAATGCCAATGTGATTAGTTATGCTATTTTTTTTTTTAAATCTATGGTTATGCCATCTATTTAGTAAGCGGTTATGCTGCGAAGAAAATTTATATTTAAAGTGACATTTCGTACAAACTGAGTGTAGATAAGTCATGTAGAGTGTAGTCTGTCTTGTGTAAATGCGAAAGTGAGTTTGTTCGTTTGTTTGTTAAGCTTTCACGCCGTAACTGCTTTTACGAAATTTAGCATATAAGTTCACTGGAGTACGGAAACGGACGTAAGCTACCTTTTAATTATTCACTTAAATTATAACTGAAATGCTAAAAATATTTTCCTTATATCACAGAGGAAATATACTATACGCTTAAAATAAAAATTATAAATAGGTAACTTACAAATATAAAACTTCTTCCAACGCACCATCGAGGCAAAGCACCCAAAATGCTGGCAGTATGTCCCCGTTGCACATCAAGACTGATACGTTGTGCAAAAAACTGCCAGCTCTTGGATCTTATACAATCTTATATCTATACGCTTGTATTCAAAATTTCTCTCTCATTTTACTCATATCATTGCGTGTAGGTAACACGGTCATTCGACCATGCACACACACCCTGGTGTCAGAGTTCTTCAGGACCGCCTCTCGGCCTCTGACGTGGTTCCTTTAACGACTACCAGAGGGCAGCCGGGAACAACGGCTTAACGTGCCTTCCAGAATACGGAATCATCTTTATTATCGAACAATCAGGTGATTCAAGCCTGTAATGTCCTAACCAAGCTGGAAACAACTAAATAAAGTATGCTTCCCGTGGAAATCGAACCCACGACCCCCGGGTCTACAGGGAAACGCCTTAACCACTGGACCACGGAGGCAGTTATTTTACTAAGCATCATATAGGGACGAGTTGAGTAACTAGGCGGCATGGAACCTATACCTAGGCTTTAAAATGTACCCAAATTAGATTATAGCATGTTAGCGTATAGGTAAGTATGTAGTACCTGGGCGACCGAGCTTCGCTCGGTATTTACTATTTATTGTAATATGGTGGTGTTTAGGTGATAATCTATATTTATGAGAAATATATATTGTTATCTCAAACATTAACCATATTTTTTTAAACTTGTCTAAACCAGTGAAAAAATTAAAAAAAAAAATATAAACTTGAACATATAAAAAGAAAAGGTAAGTCACCGAGCGGCATTTGAACCCGCATCACTTTCTTACCATCTGCGTCTTAATCCGCTGGACCAGATGGACAGTGGCCGGCAGGCCAAAATTAGCGACCATATTCTGTAGAAACAAAAACGCATGAAAACTCGAAAACACGCGTTTTCCTAAACATAAACTAAAATCAATTGTTTATTCAGCGTCGGAAGGCACTAGTATGGCACGAATTTTTTTTTTAAGACTATGGTATGGCAATATCCTGCCATGGAACGAATAAGTATCCTTGGGAGAAGCCTTAGTCCAGCAATGGACTACATATTTGCTGCTGTATTGATGAATGATGATGATGAACAGTGGCCGAAAGAAGGACAACACAGGAAAGGCTACTTCTGATTTTAGTATTTTTTGTTATAGCGGCAACAGAAATACATCATCCGTGAAAATTACAACTGTCTAACTATCACGGTTCATGAGATACAAGTTAAAGTAATATGAATAATACGCTTATAACTGCACATTGCACAGGTGAACAAAGTTGTAGCAATATCGGTTCCTCCCATGGAACGAAAATTACTTGGTAGAGGCCTAAGTTGAACAGTGTCGATTATTGTGACAATAATTTGTAAAACCTCTACATTGGTATAAGAATAGCACAGGCGTTTCAATTACTGGAGTTGAGCTCTAAAATAGGGTTAACAAATTTATCTTCATAAATTTTTAAATTTCCAGAGATGTGAAGTATATACATAACTCCTTCTTTGTCCGTTGAGTTAGATTCAGCCGTCACGGGTTCTTCAATGTATTTCCATAGCTTCTGGCGTACGAGAATAGCTTCTGCTTGAATAACCCAAGTGTCATAATTTTCTCTTGAGTGAAAGTGTCCTTCTGTATGTCGGAAGGTTACCTAAATAGATATGGACATTGAGATAATAGTGGTGATAACTATGTAGAGATACGTATATCGTGAATGTCGTGATTTAGATACTTAGTCACTGTTTCCGTGAAGACAGCGGTATTTAGACTTATTTAGACAGACGTTGAGTATAAATCCAAGTCTTCGTAAGAGGCGACTTAGGAAATACATGCTTAACAAAGTTCATAAACATCAACGAGACCTTTCCAACCCGTCTGGCCAGCGAGGAGAGTGTAGGCCAAATCCTCTGTCTGCACTGGCAAAGTACTTGTATGTCTCCAGTAGTACAGAGAGGGTCATGCTTCTGCAGTGGAGACTAAAAAGACCTGACGATGATGATGATGATGATGATGAGTATAAATATATAATACATTAGTCTTATTAAACATAGTAGACTCCGTTCGCATATATTAAGATTTCCAAACTAATGTGTATCTATATATGTATTTGTTATAAAATATAGTATCGTTGAGTTAGTATCCCATAACACAAGTCTCGAACTTACTTTGGGGCTAGCTCAATCTGTGTGATTTGTCCGTATATATAAAAATATATAATATGAATAAAAACGAAAAAATAGTAGCCTATCCTGTGTACGTCTGAATGTTTTTCTACCAAGTTTCATAAAATTCAGTTAACTCGTTTTAGAGTTACAGAAAAAGACATACATACAGAAATAAAATCTAAAAACCGTCAATTTAGTTTCAGTATACTTTAAACGAGCTCATAAACACGATATCTCTGAAAATAAAGTAACTTACTCCATGACCAACCCTTACAGATTTATTATTAGTATTAATGTTTAGGATAGCATTGTTAAGGTCTACAAAACCCTCAATAAGTATACAATACATTGTTTCCTCAAACATGATCCATTCATTAATTTCTAGTAGGTGCCACGGTCAATCGACCATGCATAGGGATTGCAAAATCCGGATATTTTTCAAATCCGGATTTTAAGAATTTCGTTGCTTAAAAATCCGGATTTTTCGAAGCTTTAATTTTATTTTTTATCATATCTAGTTTAGCTTATTTAAAATTCACAATTTAGTAACATTTACGATAAAGTTAAAAAGAACACAAAACAAAGTAAAATATTTAGTTATCACATGAATAATCTGTCGAATTAGAGGTTTTGAAATAACCGATGACCGAATACTTAAAATATAAAAGTTTTAAATAGGGACTCTATTTCAGATTTTAAATTCACATTTTGACAATGACAATTTTATAAAATTTAATCTAAAATCACGTATTGTAAGTCAAATTCATAATGCGATATTCGCAACATGTAAAGTACAATAAAAAATTTTAGTATATAGTATTGATATTTTTAAACGAAAAACTTCGTATTTAAAATATTGATACAATATGTATATACACAATGAAAAAGTAAAATAAATGGTAATCTACCTAACCGTAAATAACAAAAAAGATTTTATTTTTTTCATGAAGCGGTACCTTAAAAACATGTAAAAGCGTTAATACCGCTGTCTTAATTTATTGCAGAATATTCCAACCGTGGAAATGGCACTTTCTGATTCCAGATTAATCGGCGGAACGGCTAGCAACGTCTTTAAAACCTTTTGAAATTTCCCTTTAACCTTTTTCAAAAAGTGCCATTTCTACATGTATTAATGCAGGTAAATCAGCCCTGCTGCCTGAAGTCGACGGCGACTGCTGTAGAGAAAGGCACCGCTAGTTTTGACAATAGAATGTTGGCGATCAAGTTGTTCCTTAAAGCTAAGTACGTGCAGGTTAAGGTCAGATTTGCACACGGTTTCCGAACTAGTAAGGGGTTTGGTGACGATACCGCGGCCTGTTAGATTAATATCGATTAATGCTTTTTGTACACTTGAATTCAGCTTTGAGATACGTTCCATCATTGTAGCTAGACTATACCATCGCGTTTTACAGTCCAAAACAAGACCTAACTCTTTGCCGAATTCTGCTAGCACATATTTGTGAAGCATGTCATTCATAGTCAGTGAATTTAAATGTCTTCACCAACGCCCGGACTTTCTTTATAATGTTTTGATAATCATCGTTTCATTGTCCGTGTAGTCTAGTGTTTTCAATAAAAAATCCCTTAAGTCACAGCCTAAAATTTTTTGCGAATTTGTGTGCTGGTTGTAAAATCGTCAATAAAAACAATAAAAAAGACGGTGCTTATTCAAAAACTATCAATTAAGATAATAAGCTGTACTTAAAATAAAAATTCGAACAAACCGGATTTTGATACTGAAATCCGGATTTATATAAAGCTTGAAAATACGGATTTTTCAGTGTTTTTCGGATTTCGAAGTATCCGGATTGCAATCTCTAACCATGCACATCCTGGTGTCAGAGTTCTTCGGAACCGCCTCTCGGCCTCTGACGTGGTTTCTTTAACGACTACCAGATGGCAGCCGGGACCAACGGCTTAACGTGCCTTCCGAAGCACGGAATCATCTTTATTACCAGATAATTATGTGATTCAAGCCTGCACTGTCCTAACCATATTGGAAACAACTAAACAAAGTATGCTTCCCGTGGGAATCGAACCCACGACTCCCGGGTCTACAGGCAAAACATGATTGGGAATTCGAACAATATTTTGACAAACTTTTTTGAGATAAAATCACATCGTCCTGGCCGAATCTGGCCGAAAGGCCTGTAAAGTAAAGCAAAGTAAATATGTATGAAAATATCTGTCGTGTTTTAGCATAGAGATAAAAATTCTGACTGATTTAGCGGCCAAATAAATGAATATGGAGATGGAATTTTAAATGTCGTGTAATTTATAATTGGAACAAATGTTTTGCTGCGAAATAATGTAATCTCAGAGGTAACTTTTCAAAGGGTTTGTAAAAAATTCGTACATGCTTGCAACTATAATATATAGAAATATTTTATTTACATAAATACTACGCTGTTTGAATTTTTGCGCATTATTTGAAAAAAAAAAACACTTACTTAAGTATTTGATAATTCTTATTAAAGCCGCCGTTGAAGTCTCCCATTACAATAACAAAAGAGTTGGACAAGTTTTCCACAGCCAAATTAGTACCAGAAAGAAAAACGAAGATATTATTATGGGACCATATACAACAGGTAAAAAGAGAAACAACAATGGCCACCGTCTAGTAAACTTTGCTTTAGAAAACAAGTTGCACATTATGAACAGTTACTATAAAAGAAAATATAATAGAAAATGGACATGGGAATCACCTGATGGGACAAGAAACGAAATTGACTTCATAACCACAAACAAACCAAAAATATTCTCAAATGTGGAAGTTGTTAATCGCTTTAATTATAATTCAGACCACAGACTGCTACGAGCACATATTCAAACATCGAAACATACTAGGTCCCGAAAACACTTACAAGGTAGTAAACAACCATTACTACTACCAATTCCAAATAATGTCTTGGAAACACTCAAAAACTCACTATGCAATATAAACAAATTGCAAGGAGTCCAGAATAAGTATAATGAATTGGAAAATCAACTGAAAAAAGCAGAATTTGATGCCATCACAAACAAAAATACCAGAGATAATCTAGGCCCTGATGCAAGGCGACTAATCAAGGAAAGGATGTTAATGTGGCAAGATAGAAAAAACAGAAAAAGTGATATAACCAAAATAAGCAAGGAAATTACTCTCAGTATAAGAAAATACAGGAAAGAAATAAGAAACAATACCTTCGATTCATACATAAAAACCTCTGGAGGCGTCAAAAAAGCTTGGAAAGACTTGGAAGAAAACAAAAGTTGGATACATAAAATAACACACCATAAAAACAACAAGAGTAAAACAAGCAGAAATGATATAATAGAAGCAGCAACAGAATTCTACCGAGAACTTTATAGTGATACCAGGTCGCAACCAAAATCCCCATCAGCAACAGAAGAGACTTATAAAGAAGAATCAGTACCTATTTTCATGAAAGAAGAAATTATAAAAGCTATAAAATCACTGAAAAAAAACAAGGCCTCTGGTGAAGATAATATTTCTAACGAACTCCTTATAGGCACATGTGAAATAATCCTACCAATACTCACAGATATCTTTAACGAAATTCTCAGCAGCGAGGTTCTGCCACAACAATGGTCATCATCAACTATTATTTTGCTCCATAAAAAAGGAAACAAGGACAATATTAGTAACTACAGACCAATTTCCATGATGTCAAACATATACAAAATATTTTCCAAAATACTTTTAGACAGAATAACGAGAACTTTAGATGAAAATCAGCCAAAGGAACAAGCCGGGTTTCGTAAAGATTTTTCTACTCTAGATCACATTCATACTATAAAACAAACCTTACAAAAATGTAACGAATATAACATATCTTACTACTTGGCTTTCATAGACTATAACAAAGCATTTGATTCAATAAAACATTGCAAAATATGGGAGGCCTTAAGAATGCAAGGAGTCAATTCCAAATATATTCGCCTAATAGAAAATATCTACAAAAACATGAGTGCAAACATTCGGACCGAGAATACAGGTAAATACTTTCCTATAGAACGAGGAGTAAGGCAGGGAGACCCACTCTCACCTAAATTATTTTCTGCAGTTCTCGAACTCATATTCAGGAATCTCGAGTGGTCAAGATATGGTATCAAAATCAATGGGGCACTACTAAATCATTTAAGGTTTGCAGACGATCTTATACTAATAAATGAAGACCCATGCAAGCTACAGGTAATGATTGAACAACTTGTGTATGAAAGCGAAAAGGTGGGACTACTAATGAATATTGAGAAAACTAAATTAATGACAAACAGAGAGAAAGTTCCAATTAAAACCCAAAAAGGCCCTATAGAGTATGTGGAAGAGTATACATATCTGGGACAGATTATCTCCCCAAAAGACATATCAAAAAAAGAAATCGAGAACAGAATAAACATAGCGTGGAAACGTTATTGGTCTTTAAAAGAAATTATGAAAAATCCTGAGTTACCACAAAAAGCTAAGAGAACAGTATTCAACAGCTGCATAATACCTAGCATGACCTACGGGTGCCAAACCTGGAGTTCAAGCAAAGAATACAAAAAGTTGGAGACATGCCAACATGGTATGGAACGAAGTATACTGAATATACGAAGAAAAGACAAAGTAAAATTAAAAACTATAAGAAAACATACAAAAGTCACAGATGTTACATATACTATCAAAAAATTAAAATGGCGGTGGGCAGGCCATCTGATGAGAACCAAACTAGATAAGTGGGCAAAAGACTTGACAGAGTGGTGTCCAAGATATAACAAAAGGAGAAAGGGCAGACCATATTGCAGATGGGAGGACGATATCAAAAAAGTAGCAGGCCCGACATGGACAAGGAAGGCACAAGACAGAGAATTATGGAAGTTTCTAGGGGAGGCCTATGCTGAAAAGCAAGACAATCAGAAACACTAGTTTAATTGCCAGTGTCTAATAATCGATAATTGAATGTTGATAATTTAGTTTAATAGGAAATTATAATATTAATACAAATATAATTATAATAAATTGTTCGAAGTCACTAAATGGAAATGTATGTAATGCAAATGTCATATTGATTGATTGTTAATAAAGGCTTTATTATTATTATTATTAAAGCCGCCCGTCTTACTAAGACTAGACGCCGACTAATTTATGTATTATGTAGATTTTTTTCACCATATTTTATGTCTTAATTTAATAAGAGTATATACAAAATAGCATTGTGAATTCAAAATAAGCACATAAAAAATATTTAAATATCTTCTTACTATAATAACTTTGCACTGAGTGAAATTTATGTGATACTCGTGTTATCCATTTCTAATTTATGTTAATATTGTGTACAATGAACTCTATTATGTCATAGTTACTGATAGAAACGACACTATGCAGGAGACGCCTCACTGATTAAAACGTCTATAGTATGTGTAGTGGCAGTGATCGATAATATTATCTTGACACATATTGTGCTTAGAGTTATTTGTCAAAATACATGTGATGTGCGACATCCAGTAAAGTAATGTTTTTAGTAAAATTTGTTATTTTAAATTTATGGTGTTTAAAAACCATAATTATTATTTGTATCTCCGTTAGGTTCTTTGAGGCTTACGTGGGGATATAGATCCAACACGGAGAGGCCCTTTCGAGAGGTTATTATTATTATTTGTTATTGCTAGCCTATTGAATCCCACTACTGGGGAAAGGCTTTGCCCTATTTTGAGTTTTGGTTGACCAGTCTACTACGTTTAATAAGTCTTTAATAGCAAAGAAATATTTTTTTTTAATTCTAGCATGGGCCTTCTTTATGTTTTCTTGTTATGTATTTTGATTGTGATTGTGGTGGTAGTAAGAAGTGAGCAGAATGAAAAACGGCCAAATATAGTGTTCATAATTGCGGATGATTTGGTAAGTATAATTATTGGGTTTCTTGAGTTAGTGAAAGAATATTTGATTCTAAACAGATCAGACTTATAAATAATGTAGCATACATTTTAGTAATATAAAAATATCTTGGCCTGAATATTGCAACTATTGGTTGTATAATAATTTATAGTGTGTAACTATTTATTTATATCAAACGTGGATATTTATTTTCTATGCACATTATTTTATCTACACGATATATTTTTTTAATTATTTGGCTGTCAATAAATGCCACTACCTTAGATTTTATAGTCACTAAGTGATTTATTTTTATAAATTTTGTGTACTTTATTTTAGGCTCCGCACATATTAGTATCTTATTACTGACTAAGTATGACAAGGATAATTTTTTTTTCGAGGCTTCAGTACACTGTTACTGTTAACTGTCTCCGTGGTCCAGTGGTGAAGGCGTTTACCTGTAGACCCGCGGGGTCGTGGGTTCGATTCCCACAGGAAGCATACCGACTTTGTTTAGCTGTTTCCAGTTTGGTTAAGACATTGCAGGCTTAAATTACTTGATTGTCTGATAATAAAGATGATTCCGAGCTTTGGAAGGCACGTTAAGCCGTTGGTCCCGGCTGCCATCTAGTAGTCGTTAAAGGAACCATGTCAGAGGCCGAGAGACGGTTCCGAACAACTCTGACACCAGGGTCGACCGTGTCACCTACTCGAAATGACGATGAGTTCACTTGGTGTGATGATGCCAGCTTCGTGGGGGACCTAAAGTATAATGTATCGTAGATTTACTACAAGCCTCCATAAGACGTATACTGAAGTTATGCACTCCATTTTCTATAGGTACCCCTGTCCCCTGCTAAGAACTTGCCCCGCAGGGCAGCATACTAACTATTTTCCAACAAGACATGTAAAAAGTCTTCATTCTTACGACAAAGACGGTCTGATTGGGGCAGGGCTTGGTAACGATACCAATTCACATTAAAAATACCGTTAAATAACGTTATTTTCGTTTCGATACCTTTGATATCGTTAAAATGTTTAACGTTAATTAGGCAACGGAACAGTATTAGAACGTTACTTTTTAACAGTAATTTACCGTTAAAAAGTATTTTATCGATATTATAACGTTACCTTTTAGGTAACGGAACTGCATTATAACGTTACCAGGTAACAATTCTATTTAACGATACTTATATGATACCTCTCCGACGTTGCCGCTCTGTACAATTTGCTCGACTCGACGGCGGACGCGCCGCACGATTCTCGAGGTGCGGCGGGGTGGGAATCGGTAAGAACGGCAACATTGCGCGCACATCGTCTTGCCATCCCACGCGTCATGCGTAACTTAGATCGAAACGCGAGAGTAGTACATGTGTGGGGCCATTTGTAGCAGGTAGCGCTTAGCAGCCGGACACGAAATTATTTTGATTAGAGTTGAAACGACTCTGTAGCAGTATGGGGCGAGGAAGAAGGAACGCGGTATACCGTTTTTCATTACAAATGAAGAAAATAGGTCTTCCACATGCAATCTATGTGGTTTAATATTGAAGGTAAATGCTTGGTTAAAGCTTTTTACACGTATAGGTGCACATATGATTTAAAATACAAATTCGTTTTACATGGATTTCATTTTTATAGAAACACCAATTAGTGTTCTGGTATAATGTGAGAGCAAGGAGTACGTATTTTGTTTGCATTTATAAGACGCACGCTTTGTGATCGAAATGCACGTGTTGCAGCAAAATGGTAGTGTGTGATATTGCTGTTGTTCTGTTGTTTTTCTGTGCTTGTCAATGTATGTATCTAATTCACTAAGGAATTAATAGCTGAATAGCTGTCTGAATTTCCATGATCATATCACGAATACGTGTAAGGCAGCTTCTAAAGCCCTTGGTTTTATACTGAGAGTGTCTTCTGACTTTAATGATGCCAGAGTTGCCGTTATACTTTTTAATACCTTCGTTCGTAGCAAATTAGAATATGGTTCAATCATATGGGATCCCTATGAAAGTACCTCTGATGATTGAAAAAATTAATAAGAAATTCGCTAGGTGGCTATTCAGGAAAACTTACGGGTACTACCCTTATCTTTACCTTTCAATGTATATTCTTGGTATGGTGGGCCTCAATACGTCGGCATTCCGTAGGAAGATGCAACTGTTATTGCACTTTTACCTGGTATTATCAAACGTAGTAAAAAATGAATCTGCTGTTGAGAAATTGAATTTGTTACCTCCCTCAGAACTCCATAATTTATGAACCGATTCTAAAAATTCTTTTTTTGTTTTGTATGGGTATGCTTTAAAACATTAAAGTAACAGCCAGTTGTAAGCCATATTTTAACAAATTACAAATACTGACCGTACCATCTATATATATTTTGGAAGCATGTAAATTTGTCCGAAAAAATCCCCAATTTTATACAAAAAAAGGAGATTTACTTCGACGCTATCCAACAAGAAAAAAGAATACATTAGTTATACCTACATCAAAACTAGAGATATTCAGCTCCGGCCCGTTAGCAATGACAACAAAAATATATAATTATTTACCTTACAATTTAAGAATGGAAGAAAATTACTCAATTTTCATAAGAAAAATAAAAAACTTACTGATAAATAAAACTTATTCTAAAATCGACGAATTTTTAAATGATAAATTGACTAATTATAATGACAACGAAAACTAGACATACATAGGTAGGTACAGATAAATCTCTCCATTGTCATACAAACATGACTTAGACTAAGGATAAATAAATAATAAAAGAAAAAAAAAGTATATGTATTATAAAAATGACATAAATCAAATGTTACCCTAAAATATAATAATAAAAAATAAAAGGACTAGTGTAATACTTGCGCAATACTATAGGATCACAAACTATTCCTCAAATGGACAAATATTATACTAATAATTATTTTTAAAACTCGCTTGCCGTTCCATCCTTATTTCTGCGACACCCGACAGGGTTCATATTGTACCTATTTAAATTACAGTGCAGTGACTATATTGTAAAAGCTGATGTATTGTACAATATGAAATGCATATAAATAAATTGAAATTGAAATTGAAAATTTAAAGTTGCTTCCATTTAAATTTCATCACAATCAGTTCAGTTGTTTGATAAGAGTCGATTTTTGTTACCTATAAGAAAAAATATCTATTTTTACACTACTTCCAAAAAATAAATGTGGACGGTTTAGATCTTGAAAATGACGTCAGTTTTGGAATCCAAGACGGCAGATACGACTTTTCATGAAAAATTTACATGAGTGTCGCTTTCTGAGTTTTTGGGTGAGGCTCTCAAAAATGACGTCCGTTTTTTAATCCAAGATGGCGGACGCGAGTTTTTATGAAAACTCGACATGGGTGTCGTTATTTAGGTTTTCTGGGGTGTAGATCTCGAAAATGACGTCAATTTTGGAATCCAAGCCGGCGGACGCGACATGTCGTGAAAAGTCGACATGGGTGTCGTTTTTTAGGTTTTTTGGGGTGTAATTCTCGAAAATGAGTTCAGTGTTGGTTTCCAAGATGGCGGACGCCAATTTTCATTAAAAATCGACATGGGTGTAATTTTCTAGGTTATTGGGGTGTAGATTTCGAAAATGACGTTAGTTTTGAAATCTAAGTTGGCGAACGCGACTTGACGTGAAAAAATTACATGGGTGTCGCTTTCTGAGTTTTTTGGGTCAGTGACAGTGAAAATGATTTCAGTTTTGGAATCCAAGATGGCGGTCGCGAGTTTTCATGAAAAATCGACATGGTAGTCATTTTTTAGGTTTTTTGGGAAGTAAATCTCGAAAATGACGTCAGTTTTGCGAATCCAAGATGGCAGACGCGAGTTTTCTTGAAAATTCGACATGGGCGATGTAGATCTCGTGTGAGTGGTGTAGTATTGGAGTCCAAGATGGCGGACGCAAGTTTTTATGACAAGGTTACATGGGTGCCGCTTTCTGGATTATTTGGGGTGAGGATCACAAAAACGTCAGTTTTGGTGAAGGTGAAGTTTTTGGGAGAAGATTTCAAAAATGACGTCAATTTTGAAATCCAGGATGGCAAACGTGACTTTTAAAGAAAATCGACATGGGTGTCATTTTTTTGTGTTTTTGGATGAATTTCTCGAAAATGACGTCAGTTTTGGAATCCAAGAAAACGATACTGGGGGTTTGGACTGTATTATAAAACAAATTAGCGTGCGTTAAGAGGCAGATTAAATTGAAAGCAGCTTACCTTGCTGGACTGCGGGGTGTCTCGCAGTTGACAGTGTTATGTAAGTAAGTAAGTAACACTTTATTGTACACCAAATAAATAAAAGTTTACAAAACAATAAGTTTACAATGTATGTGTTATGGTACCTGGGATAGCTTCCTAATCCTGAAGGATTGTTCGAACTCACGAAAGGAATCGGTTACCTCCCTGTACCAACCGGAACGTGGCAACGCAAAGCTCCTTACATTCAATCAGCCTCGAAGTTAAGTGTACACGCGGTTTTAAACTTGATATGATATGAAACTCGAAGTTCCCAAAAACAAATGTGTTTATACGTCGATACGATATAATAAAGAAATAAATTGTGAGTGATAACAAACACAACAAAAAATTATTAAAACCGAAAAATATGCGCGATCATACCGCCCATAACAACACGACAGGAAGAAGTATTTATTTATAGGATTTTTTAAGGGTATGACAATTTTGACATGTGCGATAATTTGCCAGGCTAAATCTTTCACTTATCTTTAACAGACACCCATATCGATTTGTCACAAAAATTGGCGTCCGCCATCTTGGACTCCAATACTGACGTAATTTTCATTATCTACACCCAAAAAACCTGAACAACGCCACCCCATGTCGATTTTTCATGACAAGTCACATCCGCCATCTTCGATTCCAAAACTGACGTTACTTTCGAAATCTACACCCCAAAAAACCTAGAAAGCAACACCCATGTCGATTTTCGTGAAAACTCCGTCCGCCATCTCGGAATTCGAAACTGAGGTAGTTTTTGAGATCCTCACCCCAAAAACTGTGGGAAACGACACCCATGTAAATTTTTTGTGACAAGTCGCGTTCCCCATCTTAAATTTCAAAACTGACATCATTTTAGAGATCTACACTCCAAAAAACCTAGAAAATTACACCCATATCGATTTTTCATGAAAACTCGCGTCCGCCATCTTGGATTCCAAAGCAGACGTCATTTTTGAGATCCTCACCTTAAAAAACCCAGAAAGCGACACCCATGTAAATTTTTCATGAAAACTCGCATCCGCCATCTTGGACCCAATACTGACATCATTTTCGCGATCTATTCCCCAAAAATCCTAGACAACGCTACCCATGTCGATTTTTCATGACAAGACGTGTCCACCATCTTGGATTCCAAAACTGACATCATTTTCGAGATTTACACCCCAAAAAACCAAGAAAACGACACCCATGTAAATTTTTATGAAAACTCGCGTCCGCCTTCTTGGAATTTGTAACTGACGTCATTTTTGGGATCGTCAACTCAAAAGATGTGGAAAACGACACCCATGTTGATTTTCCATGACAAGTCACGTCCGCCATCTTGGATTCTAAAACTGGCGTAATTTTCGAGATCTCCACCCCAAAAACCTAGATAACGACACCCATGTCGATTTTCATGGAAACTACCGTCCGCCATCTTGGAATCCGAAACTGACGTTATTTTTGAAATCCTTACTCCAAAAAATGTGGGATACGACACCCATGTCGATTTTTCATGACAAGTCACGTCCGCCAACTTGGATTCTAAAACTGACGTCATTTTCGAGGTCTACACCCTAAATAACCTAGAAAGCAACACCCATGTCGGATTTTTATAATAAGTCGCGCGATCGCCATCTTGGATATATATATAGACCAAATTATAATTTATCTTCAAGTATTCACAAATCGGGTTTGGCCGGTTTGGTTATACATATAGGTTTAATAAAACGTATGTTTTGACATAAATAAATAATAAACAAAGAATTTTGAAAATCAGTCCTCTGAGAAACCGAAGAACGTTCACAAAAAAAAAATCATTCATACTGCCGAACATGGAACATTTACCATTTTTAAAGTCGGTCAAAAAGCACGTATCGTTATAATGGCATCCTTCAAAACAAGTTTGAAACAATAACTTATCTATACATATAATCTATACATATAATAAAACAGTAAAAATATTTTGTCTGTACATTTCGAATTTTTGACTGAAATGGATAGAGGGACACTTAAAAAGAATAATAGAAAGCAAAAAAATTTTTTTCGAATTTCTTGTCTGTCTGTCTGTCTGTCTGTCTGTCTGTCTGTCTGTCTGTCTGTCTGTCTGTATGTATGATCACGATTATCTCCGAAAATACTGAACCGATTTACTTCAAATTTTCACCATTTGCTTTGTTTTAACTCAGCAAAACATCTAAAGTTTGTTTCATCAAAATCGGTTCATTAAAAAAAAAGTTATCGTCATTTGAATGAACTCAAAGCATTAGTTTGCCTGCAAATATACACGGTGTTTTTTTTACCGTTTTGGACCCTTAAAGAGGTGACTGAGACCATCAAAATGAACAACGTTTCCTACGGGAACAAAGCTGGTAACTCAAAAAAAAAATTCGACATTCCCATACAAACTGGCCGGGCGGCGGAACTCTTTTTTATGGAATTGACGAATTTTTTTTGAGTTCCCAGCATTGGTCCCATAGAAAAAGTTGTTCATATTGATGACCTGAGTCACCCCTTTAAGGGTCCAAACTGTTCCTGAGGGATGGACACTAATGGCGGCGTCGTAGCCGCGGGCAAACGGCAAACCAACCGAAACTGCTGCGCCTAGAAACTTGAAATTTGGTACAGGGGTTCTTTTAATGATGTGAGTGAGCGCTAAGAAAGGATTTTTTAAAAATTTAACTTCTAAAGGGGTAAAATTTATATGGAATTTTCTCATTTTTGGACTAAGAAGTATGAAAGTAGGTATATAAGTTCTCGATTAAAAGTAAAAAGGTGTGTGTGTGGGTAGATGAAATTTGCGAAATTCCCCAGGTGGAAAGGTGGGTGGGTGGTATAAACTTTGAATCGAAATTTTCTCATTTCTGGACTTAGACGTATGAATTAAAGTATATAAGTTCTAGGTTACTATTAAAAATATCTGTGTAGGTAAAATGGACGATATTTTCCCCTGAAGGGGTAAAATAGCGGGGTAAAGATTGTATAGGAATTTACTTATTTCTAGACTTAGAAGTATGAAAATAGGTAAATAAATTCACGATTACAATTGAAAAAGTCTGTGTAGGTCAACTGGAAAAAATTCCCCAGAAGGGGGGCAAAGTTTGTTTGGAAATTGGAAATTTTCTCATTTCTGGACTATGAAGTATGAAAATAAATAGGTATGTTCTCGATTACAATTAAAAAAGATATATGTGGGTGAAATGGACAAAATTCACCCTTAAAGGGGTAAAATGGGAGGGTAAAGGTTTTATGGAAATTTTCTCATTTCTGGACTTAGAAGTATAAATAATATCCATACTTCCATACTAATACTAATATTATAAATGCGAAAGTAACTCTGTCTGTCGTTTTTTTACGCTTCAACCATTGTACTGATTTGGATGAAATTTGGTATGGAGGTGTGAGGCCCGAGGAAGGACATAGAGTATGTTTGATTCCGGGAAATTCTTCTTCTCGTGGGATTAATTGTTCCCGAGGAATCGACACTAACGCGGGCGGAGCCGCGGGCAACAGCTAGTTATACAATAACTGTATTATCCAAAAAATTACTGTATTATTCTTTGATCTAAATACGTCCACTTTTCTTGCCGCCCGAGCGCACCGCCCGTTCTCGTGAACACCTGGCGCTGGCGCTTACCTTTGCCGCATGCGCCTGCCTCTGAAGCCCGTTGCAGCCGCGCAACGCGCGTACTCGTGGCATTGCGGGATAGTTTTTTAGCCTATCACTATGGCAAACAGGCGTGACTTTATATGTATGTATTTTCGGTTTTGCTTTGCGTTTCGTGTGTGTAAGTGGCAACCATTGGTGTCAAGATATTTCAAGCTGCCTGAAGATATATGACATAGGTGGTTTAACGACCGCCATCTAGCGATGACGGCTGGGACCAACGGATTAACGTGCCTTCCAAAGCACGAACGAGCGAGAAATTTTTCTCCACTTGTGGTCACCCATCCCAGTGAAGACCACGCGGAGATTTGTTTACATGTGTAAGCGCTTACTAAGTTACTACCCGTTTGCCTCAAGTTGGCCGTTACTTCCCGCCCGGCTACCCCCTACTTATTTATAAAGTACTTACTACTTTTATTTTATATAATAAATAAAATTGTTTATGAGACAACACGATATCGTGTTAAATTTTGCATAAACAATGTCAAACAATGCAGTAAGTAAAGCCCCCCGTAATCTGTATGGGAAAAGTATCGACTCGTTCAACCTTAAGCGTTAACCTCCATATGGTTCATTTACCAGTGAAACGCCACAATAATTCTAATACTTAACAATGTAACATTTAAAAACTCACCCAGTGCCGGCGTCAGCATTATTGGCGCCCTGGGCGATATTTCTACGAGCGCCCCCTCTTATTGGGGAGAGGGGGGTGGAATGGGATTGAATCACACTGCCCTGCGTCCTCTGCCCTAGCTTGGTTATTTGTTTTTCGTGTGTGTAAGTGGCCAACACTGGTGTTAGATTTTTCAAGCTGCCTAAAGGCATCTGACATAGCTTAACGAATGCCATCAATTATGACAGCCGGGACCTTTCTACCGCATCGGCCTAACGGCTTAACGTGCCTTCCTTGATTGGTGGAGGCGCCCCTTCCGTATCCAGCGCCCTGGGCGGTCGCCCAACCGCGCCCTACCCTAACGCCGCTACTCACCCATTCTCAAAACAACCAATAGACCAAGGTATCAAAGAAAAAGTAGAATTTTCAAATTGTATTGACCTACTATTATATGTAGGTACATTAGGTAACTAGCTGCGCGTACGACCGGGATTAGTCAGACTGGCGAAATAAAGTCAAAATAATGGGGCCTTCTTAGGCCGCGCGCGCGGTATATTGGGTGGGAGGGAAATATCCTTAACAATACTTTTTACTCTTTAACATTAACGCAATCGAGTTTATCGCTAAATGGTTGGAAAAATAACGTTATCCACCACAGGTATCGTTATTTGCTGATAACGTTAACTACGTTTGATAGAAGTAACGTTACCAAATATTAACGGTATAGACATGTAGCGTTAATACATAACGTTAAAATTAATTTTAACGGTATCAATTTTACCGGTATAATGGCACCAAAGTAACGATACTTATAGGTATCGTTATTTTATAAGTATCGTTACCTTTGCCAAGCCAAATTACCGTTACCAAATTTTTAACGATATTCCAAGCCCTGGATTGGGGTGACCCAAGTTTATTGTTATACTTACGAGTATCACTGTTTTAAAAATCTTTTACATACAGCGTGATTTTGAACCCCCTATCTATATTGAAATCTGGAAATCAGAATCTCTAATACAATACAGAATTGTAAGAAAAAAAGGTAAAAAATGAAAAAAATAATTTAACCTTTCATATAAATTCGTTCAGCTGATCGGCGACTTTGTGTGGGAAACCTAATTATATTTTTCGTTTTTTACCTTTTTTCTTGCAATTCTGTATTACTTTAGGGATTCTGATTCCCAGATTTCAATATAAGTAGCTAGGGGGTTCAAAATCACGTTGTTTTAAGGAAGCTGCTGAATGAAATGTTTTCAATAAAAGCATTCAAATCAATGCATGTATGACATTTACGTCTATTTGATCTGCGTTTACTATCAAAATATAATCAATTTCGTTTTTAGTTGAATCTGTTGCAGACAGCGAAATCTTAGGTCAAGAAAGATAACCTTAGTTAATAGAAATACAGCTCGATAATTATTGTGAAGTGCTCGTGTTTCTGTTATCAGCGCCGTATCTATCTAGAAAGATAGACAAATGTAAGAATGGATTTAGGAGTAAATATTGTTATATCCATCGTAGTTCATATCCATGATAGTAAATAACACTCAACCAGTTATTTATACATCGAAATTTGCTAACTTAGCTATAAAGAACCTAGCTTGATTAAGTACATACTCCAATTGTGAAGAGGAAAAAAAGATTTATTTTATTTTTATTTATTTAAATATTTTAACGAAATAAGATAATATTATATTGAACACAATAATTAAATATTTTGGAGGCACAGGAGGTGTATCTATCTAGAAAGATAGACCTTGTAGTGTCCGGAGACAAGCACCAGTCTGGCGCTCCTCTTAATTTATAACTTCCTCCAATGCATTTACGCCCACTAACAACTTTTTTGACGATCTCTGTCTCTAGTAGGTAATCGTCATGCGAGGCTCATATTAATATCTCACACACACAGAGAGGAATGGATCGAATCCATCCAGGATCGAATTCGGGATGGATTCGATCCTCGGTCAGGTAATTATGAAAAGTGGTTTTTTTCAGATTGACCTGGGTTTTGGATGTTTATTTGTATTTGTTATAAAATATAGTGTCGCTGAGTTAGTACCCTCACAGTTTCGAAGTCGAGTATTTATTTATTCAAGTTTTCTTCTTATTTGTGCGCACATTTTGATTTCACCATTGGTTTTTTTCTTGGTCATTTGAATTTGTTGACCATTGTTGAAATAATCATAATTTAAAATGGATAGTTTTATATTAAACTAGCTTTCGCCCGCGGCTCCGCCCGCGTCAATGTCGATCCCTCGGGAATAGTACTTTTTCCCGGGATAAAAGGTAGCCCATGTCCTTCTCCGTACTCCAGAGAACTTGTATGCAAAATTTCATGATGATTGGTTCAGTAGTTACGGCGTGAAAGCGTAACAAACAAACAAACTAATAAACAAACAAACAAACTCACTTTCGCATTTATAATATTAGTAAGGATAGTAAGTATAAGGATGCTTCCTACTGTATCATCAAATCTCAAACTAGTTTAAACTGTAACAACTTCTTTAGACACGTTAGGCATTTTTTGAGAAGGGAAAAATCCATTTAATCGCGACACTGTTACCGTAATGACATCATCAGGCTTTTTTTAAAGACTATGTAGCTAGCTGCACGTGAGCTTTCGCTACTTCACCGGGTGTTTGAGGCGAAGTCCAGATATCTGTATATTTACATTAAGGAAGCAATAAACGATTGAATTGAATTGAATCATTCCAAACTAGAAAGTTATCATTAATTTATACTTTTAAAATATAATTTTTATGTTATTGAATTTCCTCGCAATTTGAGTGGCTATGACATGATTCCCAGTTACAATCCAAGATTTATTATACAGAAAATAGGTCTTAGGATTTTGTTCGCGACTATTCAAATTTAGTAAATTTCCAATATAGTTAAATTTCAACTAATTATTGTTCAAGGTTTCAGTCACACAGTCAATTTAGGGAAAGTGCCCCTATAATATTGTGCCCGGGTGCATTGAAACCTGGTAGAGACACGCTGTCTATCTTATTATCACACTCGAACGACAAACTGACACATCTGATGCAAGATATCATAATGCTGTTTGTTTTTATCATTACTACTATATGTTCATCTCCATCAGGGACTTTATCGGTATCGGCTAGAGTGTTTTGAATACTGATTTTTATTTCTGTTTTTAAAGTAAAACAGAATGAAAATTTAATACTTTCAATCTGTTTTCCTCCGTCTGCTCTGGCCAAGTATGGCTCTGGTAGTACAGAGAGGGTCATGCACCTGCAGTGCAGACTAAAAAGATCTGATGATGATGATGATGATGAATCTGTTTTCAAAGATACCGGTTCATAAGTGTTAATAACTGTTAAAGCTAAAATTGTTTACATTGGCATAACTATGCGACAGCTCACGCACACTTGCATGAGAAATGCCTATATGGATACGAACTGTGTAAACACGTACATAGGAAAATGTTAAAACAGTTTTCTAACAGATTGGTCACAAAAAAACATTATATCTGTTATACTTTTATAAGTGTTAAGAGCAAAACAAGTTTAAAACACCCAAATGAGTGTTGCCGGCCGTGTGGTTTCCGGCAGAGTAAAATAGGACCACTCCTAGTCTTCCCATGGAGGTCATAAGAGGCGACTTAGAAATACAAGCTAAGCAAAGCTCATAAACATCAATGAGACCTCTCCAAACCGTCTGGCCAGCGAGGAGAGTTTAGGCCAAATCCTCTGTCTGCTCTGGTCAAATATTTTATATCTGATAGTACAGAGAGGGTCATGCTCCTGCAGTGGAGACTAAAAAGATCTGATGATGATTATGATGAAATGAGTGTCACAGGAATAATTATGTAACATATTTAATGTGTAACCCTTATGAATGTGTAGCTTTCTTTTATAATGGTGTTTTGAGTCCCTAAACTAAAACAACAAGCTCAAACTAAGGTGATATATTTTTATTTGTGTAGAATTATATAATATACTAGCACTGCCTGCGACTTAGTTCGCGTAAATTTAATGTTATGTTTCTATTGGGGGCACGTCTTATCATGATAGGAGAAAAAAAATAACTACCCTATCCTGTGTCCTGTACTACGCCTGAATGTATATCTACCAAGTTTCATAAAATTTAGTTAATTCGTTTAAGAGACATTACATTACATACATACAGAAAAAATCTAAAAGTCCTCAATTTAGTTTCAGTATCATGTATAGAGCTTATAAACACGATATCTCTGAAAACAAAGTAACTTACTTCATGGACAACCCTTACAGATTTAATATTAGTAATGACGATATTGATATTGACGATACTAGGTATATACTATATACTATATAGGTGGGTAAATAGCCAAAAATGTAAGAATAGATTTAAGAGTTAATATTGCAATATACGTCATAGTCCATATCTCCATATCCATGATAGTAAACAACATTCTACAAGTTATTTAAATATTTTCATATATGTTAGGAGGTAGCCGTGTGGTATCCGGCAGAGTAGAATAGGACCACTCCAAGTCTTTCCGTGGATGTCGTAGAAGGCGACTTAGGAAATACAAGCTAAACAAAGCTAATAAACATCTATATGACCTCTCCAACCCGTCTGGCCAGCGTGGAGAGTGTAGGCCAAGCCCTCTGACAGCTCTGGCCAAGTATGGCTCCAGTAGTACAGAGAGGGTCATGCTCCTGCAGTGGAGACTAAAAAAGACCTAATGAAGAAGAAGAAGAATGTTAGGAGGTGTGTTCATGGTATTTTTGTATACCGCTATTTACCATTGAAATATTGCACAAGGCCTATAATTAACCATATGGGAGTTTAAAGGCACTTTAAGCTAGGGGCTTGCTCACGCTCGCACAGCGCCGAATTTCCCCCTAGTCATCACACTCCCTCAGCCGCGCCTGGCGATCTTTGCGGCTTGCGATGGGGGAAGTGCAAATGTGTACCTGTTATCTGACTTGAACGCCTCTAACAGTGCCTTAGAAAGTGTAGTGCTTAGGGGGAAATCCGGCACTGTGCCAGCGTGAGCCCCTAGGAAGGAGCAAACACTGCCTTAGAACTCTATCTAACCCTAAAAATAGCATGTTTCTCAGATTCTATACACAGTTTGGTGTTCCGTTTTAGGGCTGGAATGACGTCAGTTTTCATGGGTCTGACCAGATTCCGACGCCCAACATAGACCTGCTTGCGTACTCCGGGGTAGCTCTGGAGCGGTACTACTCACACGCCATTTGTACGCCTTCACGAGCTGCCTTCCTCACAGGGAAATTCGGATATAGGCTTGGTAGGTGAACTAACAAACATATTTTAAAATCTTATTCTATTCATATTCTTTCACTTAAAACTATCGAAGGAAACCTCAAGTTTACAATTTAGCAGTTATTATTTCACAAGAAAAAGCCATATTTTGATATCAGTGTTGACCACACACACACAAACTAAACAAAGCTTGGAAACTTCATGATTCGAAGGAAAAAACGTCCTTTTAAGAATACTTACCGAATATTTAACGTAACCATTAACCTTAAGAGTACCTCAGTTCTTGCAGCATGGCAAAGATTCAAAGATTTATTCAGAAAGTAGGCCTTTTTCACGTTTAAATAATACTTATTATATTATATTCAAATTATTAATTATTGTTCAAAAGCTACAAACTACTTGCGTTTCGGAACCGACCACTGCAGAGAAGAAGACGCCGAAAGAAACTCTTTTCAACAGTATTGGTCGCCTACTTGCCTTAAGGGCTTTGTATGATATTTAATATTTTTAACTTTTCTTATTTTTCCTGATGTCAAGTTATATACATTTTCAATTTCCATATTTTTGTGGAACACGTTATGTTAGCGATCAAGCGTGAAACAACAACAGATATGTTAAAAGTCTCAAAGATAGATAGAAGTCTCAAAGAGGCCGAGCAGACCTGTCCCCCCCAGCAGCACCCGTTCACGAGTTGACGCTGGGATCAGCCATCGCTGAGCTCAATCATATTAGAGGGAACTCGACGACCCGACACACAACGCCGCCACCAGTTTGAACATTTTAGTGAGCATGACTTACTCGATCTCAAAAGCACAAAACTCAAAAGCTAATTTTCGACACTCGTTGACCGGAAACATATACATGTTTTACAATTGAGAGTTGATTTTACAATTATCCAAAATAAAATAGCAGCAACAAAAAAAGAAAACAATTATAAATAAAATTAAAATAAAAGCGTTTAGAGAAGTCCTGCATATCACTCGAGGTCTCGACTCCAAGCATTCTTATCAACGAAATAATCATTAATGCCATAATAAGCTCTTTTCAATAATATATTTTTTGTAACGCCTTTAAACTTTGGAAATGGCAAAGCTGTAATAATCTCAGGAATGTTATTTTAAAAACGAATACTGAGCCCAAAGAATGTATTCACAGTTTTTTGAAGTCTAAAAGCTTCATTAACTAGTTTATTTTTGTTTCTAGTATTGTATGTATGAACATGACAATTCTTAACATGGCACTCGACTATATTTGTCAATCATTGCTATCGCTGGTGATGAGTAGTTACGGAGGTAGTGAGAGAGAGAGAGATCCTATTTCTTCGTCAATAGAAGTTATGGTATCTGCCTGTGAGTAGTGTGTTCCGTAAAACTTAAATACTATTATACGTTCACAAATTTAGCTTTCGTTTAAATTTTGTGGTAATAATTTAGCTTACGTTGATTTTTGTGGCACTAATCTGCTGACAGAAAAACTTGTTTAAAAGTACAGGTCGTTCGTAATAAAGGCTAAAATGGCACATTGGTAGTCTTAGGCTCGCTGAAACTGAATAGTATCTTACTCATCCGTACAATCTCTGTGTGTGCGAAAGTAACTATGTCTGCCCGACACCTCTTCACGATTCTATTTAAATTTTAAATATATAAATATATACGGACAAATCACACAGATTGAGCTAGCCCCAAAGTAAGTTCGAGACTTGTGTTATGGGATACTAACTCAACGATACTATATTTTATAACAAATACATATATAGATACACATCCAAGACCCAGGCCAATCTGAAAAAGATCATTTTCCATCTTGACCTGGCCGGGGATCGAACCCGGTCACTCCGTGTCGCAGGCAGGCGTGTTGACCGCTGCGCCACGGAGCTAGTATTTGTAGCCCGGGGCAAATATATTGTCTTTGCCCGGGGGTAGGACATAGGATGCCTTTTATTCCCGAAAAAGTTACTACACGAGTATACGTTCACGCGAGCGGATCCGCGTGCATACGCGTAATATGCAATAATTTACTAGAACAAATTCACGACAAATGCATAATCCTAACTAATATTATAAATGCAAAAGTGAGTTTGTTTGTTGGTTTCGCTTTCACGTTGTAACTACTGGACCGATCATCATTTTGCATACACGTTATCTGGGGTACGGAGAAGGACATAGGGTGAGCTAACAAACAATAAATAAGCATGTTATTTATATTATACAAGCTTATATTTAGTTCCACCTGTCCCAATGTTTGTCTGTAATCAAATCTTGCAAGTTAAATTTGATTCTTTCGGTTGCCGATTAAGCTGCAATTTTGTATGCATGTGTAAATCGGATGACAATATAATATTATGGAATCGTTGGCGAGCTCCGTGGCGTAGTGTTTAACACGCCAGCCACGAGACACGAGAGTGCCCGGGTGCGATCCCCGGTCAGGTCAAGATGGATAAATGATCTTTTTCAGATTGGCCTTGGTCTTGGATGTTTATCTATAATGTATTTGTTATTAAATATAGTATCGTTGAGTTAGTACCCCATAACACAGTCACGAACTTACTTTGGGGCTAGCTCAATCTGTGTGATTTGTCCGTATACATTTATTTATTTTATTTATTTATTATTTGATTTATCTTCGAAAGCACTTTACAGTGTAGATTCGTTTATAATATTAACCTTGTTATTTGTCAACAGGTATGCAAGGCTACCCTTTAGTAGAAAGCGAAGATCGAGGGCTGCCTCTAACTGAAAAACTACTGCCGCAGTACCTAAAGGAGCTAGGTTACGAGACGCATTTGGTAGGCAAATGGCACTCGGGTGGTTCCCGCTCTGAATACCTCCCTACTAACCGGGGATTCGACAGTTACTTTGGACATATTGGCGGATATATTGACTACTACGAGTATGTATTAGAAGAAACGGTAAGTGACCAGTTTGGACATAACTTAATAAATTAAATAAAAATGATTTTTCTTGTTTTTAATGTCTTGTCGTGACATTTGTAAGACTATGTTACATTCATAAACGACAGGACGATGCGGCACTCGCGCGCGTAATCGTTCTTTGTGATGCGTGTAGAGTTGTTAACATTCAACCGGAAAATTAAATTAATATTTTTAATTTGATAGGTAAGTAAAAAAAAGGTTAGCAGTGTTTTAAGTAAGCCTGTAAAATAATGTAAAAAAGCTACTTATGTTAACAAATGCTTTCTTTTTAAACTTTTTTCAGCAGTATTTTTTTTTAAACTCTCGTGTTTTAAATGGATAAATTAATTTCAGTGGACTACCGGTAATGTAGCTGGAATGTGTTTGTATAGAAACACTACAGCAGCTTGGGACGTGGAAGGCTACGTAACAGATGTATACACAGATGAAGCAATATCAAGTGAGCCTTTGACCTTATATAGCTATTATGACGGACGAATATAGTCTTGTCAAATTTCAGCTTTGTAATTAATGTCACGTGTGTTTTAAACCTACTTCAAAAGAGGGGGATATCATTTTGACCAGTATGTATGTAATATCTTCAGAATTTGGTTAGTCTATACGCTTCTAAATACGCGTGTCAAAAATAAGTATTTGTATGTTTGGCCGCGCATATCTCAGAAATTATTAGTGGGACTCCAAAAAATTCAGGTAATTATTTTTATTGTTAAAGTTGATTTGGTATAGTGCAAATTTTATTGAAATTGGTTCAGTATTTTTTGAGAGACGGAGAAATGAAGTTAGTTTATTTTCTATTTTCTACTTATTATGTACGTACTCTTTGCAGTGTATGCAGGATAGAATTGCAAAGAGAACACTTTTTTGTCTTATCTTTCTGCAACACTCTTTTTTCTATCGAGAAGAAGTGTGTTGCAGAACGAGCTAAATACATTTAATAAAAGTCGAATATATCGGGCGTTAAATTGCGCTCGATATAGCCTCAAAGGAATAACTCAACCCGTCCATATGAACAGCATTTATTTTGAGACAACAGCGACCGGCAAACCTATAGCGGGAATAATGGCGTCACCCACTATACACACGTGGTTTTGAACATCTTAGCTATATTGAAATCTGGGAATCAGAATCCCTAATGAAATACAGAATTGCAAAAAAAAAGGTAAAAAATTAAAAACATTTGACCTTCCATGGAAATTTGTCCAGCTTATCGGCGACTTTGTATTCTTCTTCTTCGTCGGTACCTCAACACTGAGGATCGCGACCACATAAAATATATTTCTATTGAATGCGGTCATAAGCTGCGTGGACCGCACGATGCATTCCACCGTTCACCACCTTCTTCACAGTGTCGCACATTCTTGTAGGTGCTCTGCCCTGACCCCGTCTGCCTTCCATTTGCCTCAGAATAATTTGCTTCTCCAGACAATGCTTTGAAGACCGCATCTTAGTTGACCGACGGATACCTTGGTTCCTCCAGATCTTGTCGAGGTTAGTCATAGCACTTTTAGCCATTCCTGCTCTGCGTTGGATTTCATTGGTGCAGCTACCGTCACTAGTTATCCAGACAGACTTTGTATGGGAAACCTGTTTATTTTTGTAGTCAGCTTTTTTCTTGCAATTCTGTATTCCATTAGAGATTCTGATTCCGAGATTCCAATACAGCTATGGTAACGTTATAATGTTTGGAAATAAAATCCGCACTACGCTTGAAAAGCAATTTATTTCTAAAAACTACACGTCCTCACCGAAAATCACAATTAAAATAACAACGAATCAGCGGTAAAATTTAATGACGGGTACGTGCGCACTTTCATCACTTTGTTTTAATCATAAACTATAAAACTCCAAACCATAGATCAAAAATAGATTATAAAAAAATCATAAAATATCAAACTAAAAAAAAATCGTTTAAAAATTTTGTATTTAAAAAAAAACTTGCGGCGCCTTTTTACTTCTATGGTTCAAAGAATAGAGTTAAGATTATCTTGGGTTCAAAGACTTTCCATGCGGAGATGAAAACGATGGTGCAGGCAAATTAAGCTGGCGATATCTTTGTACGATAGTGATGACTATACTAGAAAACTAAAGCTTATGTATGCTTTTAATCTTTGTGTATATCATTCGCTGTGAAATCCCAATCAACCGCGCAGTCTTTTGGCGCTTCGTTGATTGGTATCAGGAAATTCAGTTTTCAGTTTGCTTTGCTTCCGTATTCAGGAGTTTAATTAATATTTGTGCTTGTGGCAGTCAAAAGTGAAATAAAAGTAACAAATTATTGAACTAGCTTTCGCCCGCGGATTTGCCGCGTCAATGTCGATCCCTCGGGAAGAGTACTTTGTTTCTGGGTTAAAAGGTATCCTATCTCCTTTTCCGTACTACAGAGAACTTGTATGCAAATTTTCATGATACTCGGTTCAGTATTTACGGCGTGAAAGCGTAACAAACAAACAAACTCACTTTTGCATTTATAATATTAGTAAGGATAGCGATAAGGAAGTATGGATAAGGATAAGGATGTCGTAGGTTGCGATAAGAAGCCTCTTTTAACGTTTCGTGTTCATTTAAATAAATATAAATATATAGGGAAAAATCATACAGATTGAGCCAGCCCACACACAGGATTCCACGACACAAGTTAATAACTTATGTCGTGAGATACTAACTCAACGATACTATATTTTATAATAGATTTATAATAGAGAAGACCAAGGTCAATCTGAAAAATATCGTTTTCTATCTTGACCTGACCGGGGATCGAACCACCCTGAGATTCAACGGCACTTGCGGTAACACTGGGCTACAGAGGTCGATGTAAGTACGCAATAAGTTTAGTAAACGGTTATTAACTTTGACGAAAAAATAATTTTATCATAATTAATAATCGCCTGTAAATAAAATATACTTAAATTTTATCTAGGCACTGTTTTGGACACCAAATGGTTTTAATATTGCCACAATCTTAATATTCTCAACATGAAACTGCCGATTCTATAATAAATACAATTATAAATAGTGTCATCTTATGGGGGAGTAGAGTACTCTGCATGTGTACTTACTCGTACATAACTACATATTATCACACATCTTTCCCAAGGGATTACTGTACATGTGTTGCGTTTTATATTAAATTTGTTACAGGTGTCATCGGCAAGTGTTTTTAATTCTTGAAGTACTGAATAACCAAATAAATTCTTTCATTATTTCAGTAATAAAAAAGCACGATGCATCAAAACCCCTATTTCTGAATATCGCGCACAACGCTCCCCACTCCGGCAATGACGGCGCTCTATTGCAAGCTCCCCCCCGTGATGTGAGGGCCATGCGTCATGTAGAGTTACCAGAAAGAAGGATCTTTGCAGGTAATTAGTAACTAACTACATACTGTCACTTATAATAGAAAACGACTTTTTAAAATCCTCTGCGTCTAAACATCGCGCACAACACTCCCTACTCCGGCAACGATGGCGCTGTATTGCAAGCTCCCTTTGAGATGTGAAAACCATCTGGCACTGAGAATTACCAGAAAAAAGGATTTTCGCAGGTGAATTCCGACTATTACCTACTGTGACTCATAATGAAAAGCAACTTTTAACCTTTCGTCGTAACGTCTAAACATCGCGCACAAAGGACCCACTGCAGCACCGATGATGCTTCATAACAAGTTGCAAGCTCCCCCCGTGATGTGAGGCAATGCATCACGTACAGATACCAGAAAAAGTATCTTCGCAGGTAAATTATAACCAACAATATACTGTCACTTATAATAGAAAATAATATAATATAACTACCTTCATGGTCCAGTGGTTAAAACGTTTGCTTTGTAGACCCGGAGATCGTGGGCTCGAATTCCACGGGAAGTATAGTTTGTTTAGTTGTTTCCAGTTTGGTTAGGACATTGCAGGCTCCACGGTCGATAGACCATGACATCTACTCGAAATCATGAATGGAAAATTACTTTTCAAATCCTCTGAGTCTATTGTAAACTACCCCTCGTAATTTGAGGGCCATATGTTACGTAGTATTACCAAGAAGAAAGATATCCGCATAAAACTCTAGATTTTGAACATCATTTACCATGATCCAGCAAAGAGGTACACTACTCCATCCCTCCTCACCCGTTCAATACGTGAGGGTGATGCGTCACGTCGAATTCTCGGCGAGAAGGATCTTCGTAGGCAACCCTAACTAATGGCGCTATCATCCCCTGAAATTGAATTTGTGCTCATAGAATACGTGTTAACTTTTGTCGAGGTATGTTTTTCATTGATTGGTAAAAAGATTGTGATTACGTACCGCCAGGGAGAGATACCTGACCAGGCCCTCTACCTATGTCTTGAATTATCTCTTACACCATAAATAATAATAACATGAATGTATACACAGAAATTTTTATTTTAATAGAGTCTTCCTTAATATTTCTTCCTTATTTTAATAGAGTCTTCCTTAATATAAATTTTCATGTTAACATTATGTATAGGTAGAGCGCCTGGTCAGGTATGTCTGTCCCTGACTGTACGTATAATATTTGCAAGAAAAGTTAATTAAAAACAAGACTAAGAAATTTACCGCATTAACATACAAAGTATGTTACACTTTATTGTCAGTCAAGGATTCTCAACAAAAAAAATCATTTGCATTAGAAAATTATTGAACACGATACAATATGTTGTGTTGTAACGGAAATAAAAGTAAACTACACCTGTAAAATACAATGTTGATTCTTCTAGTTTTAAGAAAAAAATGTATACGCAATTTATTTTTTTTCTTTCCAGCAATGGTCAAAAAGCTCGATGAAAGCGTCGGTGACGTTGTAGAAGCTTTATTCGAAAAAGAAATGTTACAGAACTCCATAATTGTGTTTGTATCGGACAATGGCGGCATGACCTCTGGCAACTCGTTGAATTATGCATCTAATTGGCCTTTGAGAGGGATAAAAATGTCCCCGTTCGAGGGAGGCGTGAGAGTCACAGGACTTTTATGGACGCCAACTTTACGTCATCATCTGTGGAGAGGTTATATGCATGTTGTGGATTGGCTCCCGACGTTATTAAAAGCAGCTGGAGCTAACGTTCCGGGTGAAATTGATGGCATTGATCTTTGGAATCAAATCATTACAAATAAATCTACATCAAGAACAGAAATGTTTGAAATCGATGACTACACAGGTTATGCTTCAATTGTGTCTGGAGATTATAAATTATTGACCGGAAATGTGACGCTAACGTATAGTGATTATCAAGCGGACGATTTAAGAGGCGTAATAGGAAATACTACTTTGTATGAAGATTCTATTAGAGAAAGTAAGATGTATTCCGTTTTGGAGAAAATTGGAAAACCATTTGCAATGAAAGATATTGATTTGAGACATAAAATTAAAATAGACTGTAAAGAAAAAGTGCGAGATAGCAGCACTGCTTGTTATCCTCAAAACGGTATGTAATTATTATATTAGTATGTTTTTATTATGTGTATTTTAATATACAGTGTAATTCGGGACCTTTCTATTGGAATCTCGGAATCAGAATCGTTAATGGAATACAGAAATGTAAGGAAAAAGGTAAAAAATGACAATAATAATGAGACCTCCTATATAAAGTCGAATTTCAATGTATTTAAGGTATTATTTCTTTATTTATTGTTTTTCTCGGAATTCTGTATTCTATTAGGGGTTTTGATTCCGAGATTTTAATATAGCTTTGAGGTTCAGAATCACGCCGAATTATTTATTGCCATAGATATATATAAAACAATATTTATACAATGGTTTCTGATGTCTTCGCGATTGTTACACATTTAAATAAAATCACCTTAATACGGTATTATAGCGTATATTACGATAATACCGCATTAAAGTGATTTTATTTAAATATTTATACAACTTATCCTTACATTGGCATTTTCCAGTAACATATTTTTTCGTGAATTTCAGGTAAAGTCTGTCTATATAACATAATGGACGACCCCTGTGAGACGACGAACTTAGCTGAAGTATATCCAGATCTGGTGACGAACATGACTGCTCGTCTGCAAACTGAGCTAGATGTCAGAATAGCCCGCACCGTTCCTATGTACAGAGATCCCAGATCCGCACCGAAACTATTCAATTATACATGGACTACATTCGCTGACTATTTTTAAGGATGAATAAATTCAGTTTAAATAAACCATGTGAAAAGGAGTTGTTGCAGGGATGTATGGTGAACCGGCTAGATCATGAAATCCAGATTATAATTAGGAGCTTCATACAGAAATGAATGACTTACTAAAATTACAGAAATTCGCAGTATTGAAATAGTATATTTGGATCTAACAGGCGTAATTGAGCTATGAAATTAAACAAACTGACTTTGACAGTTACAATTTGAGACGCATAATCCAAGGTACTAAGGAAAAACCCGCTTACTGTATAGATGGTAAAATCATCCATGGATGACAGATATCGGCCAATTGGCAAGTCTAACAGGTTTGACGTTTACATGTGTCGATTTTAATGGATGTCCCTACAGTATGCTGTATATTCTTGTACGCCGAAGAGTAATTACTTAGTAATCTGAGGCTTAATTGTAATTTGTTTTATTTATTATATACTTGTTGTATATGATGTATTAATATTGATTATGTAATATTTTCGTTAAACCAAAATAATGACGGGTGTATTTAATTGTTTCATTACTTTTTAAAAAAATTTACCCTATGTTTCGAAAATCTAATACAAGGTTTTGAACGTGCGGAATATAGTGTCGCCATTGAGCAATATTAAAATAGAATTTTATTCACATTTAGATATCATATACCTATCTCTTTTAATGTATCTCTTTTAAAGTATAAATACCATAACATAGTCATGAATACAATACGAGTTATTTTGAAATGAAATGAAATGAAATTTGAAATGAAATGAAATGAAATTTGAAATGAAATGAAATTTATTTGCATTGAATGAGTCAAATATAGATGTTGTTTGTAATAATATATAGTCCTATACATTCAGCCTTTGTCGGCGTGCAAAAACACAAAACTATTTATTTATTTTTAAATATTTATATATCTACAAACAGGGATTAGATCATGCAATAATAATGAATTATTAGTAATAGTATAAAATGTCACTTAGTATATGTCAGTTATTATCATTTACGTTAGTTTAACTCAATTTACAATTTATAAATTCCTGAACACTAAAAACATCTGTCTTTAAGAATTTTATAAAGTTGTGCTTTGAATGAACTTAATTTTAATTGCTTTAAGTATTCTGGAAGTTTATTGAAAATACTTATGCAAATATAGTAACAATTTTTTTGACAGTATTTTGTTTTAGTACAGAGAAGTTTATTAGGATATCTAGATGTTTTTTTTATGCTTGATATAATTATCCTGTAGTTTGAATAAATGTGGATAGGTCTTTACAAATATACAACACTCAAAAATATATATGCATGGGACCGTTAATAAGTTTAATTCCTGGAAAAGGGTTCTACAAGAAGTCATTGGAGGGACGCCATATATTCCACGTATACATTTCTTCTGTGATATAAAAACTCTATTTATATCAATAGAATTTCCCCACAAAGGAATCATATATTTCAAAATAGAATTGATATATCCATGATATGCCGTGAGTGCTGCTTTTTGGTTTACTTGTTTTGTTAATCTCCATAGTGCATAAGTAAAACGATTTATCTTAGTGCAAATGTTATTTATGTGTTGTTTCCAGGTACACTGGTTATCTATTGTAATACCTAAAAATTTAATCTCATTCGCTTCCGTTATAGATCCGTTTGTTGAACATATATTTAAGTTACCTGTTTTTTTATTTCTATTAAAGAATCTAAGATATTTTGTTTTGTCGATGTTTACTTGTAAATTGTTATTTTCCAGCCACCTAGTTACATTTTCTATTGTGAGATTAATATCGTCATTGAAGTTTTCACCTCGAGTTTCGGTAATTACAATAGAGATGTCATCTGCAAATAGATTACACTGGTGCTTTGTGATATGAGGGAGATCATTTATATAAATAATGAATAAGAGAGGCCCTAAAATAGTACCTTGAGGAACACCAGTCTTATTAATTAAGGGTGTTGATTTATATGAAATTTCTTCATTAATTTCATTGAGATTATTTATTTCTACATATTGCGGTCTATTTTTTAAATAACTCTTAAGCCAATCATGTGCAACTCCTCGAAAACCATACTTTTCACTTTTTTGTAAGAGTATGTCATGTGAGACAAAGTCAAAGGCTTTCGTCATGTCAAAAAACAATACAACAGTATCTTTATTTTTATCTACATTTTCTGTCACAGAATTGATTAAGTTAAAAGCCGCTGATGTTGTGGATTTCCCTTTACGAAAGCCATTTTGTTCCTGCTTTAAGATATTGTTTTTTTTCTAGAAAATCGTAAGCTCTTACATGGAAAGCTTTTTCAACAACTTTGTCTAGAACACTAGTTAAGGCAATTGGTCTAAAGTTATCCATTTTATCTCTGTCACCCTTTTTATAAACTGGTTTTATTACTGCGACCTTTAATAAGTCAGGAAATTGCCCTTTTTCAAAAGTTAAATTAATAAGATGAGAAAGCACAGGTGAAAGAATAATTGAACAATATTTTAGTAGTTTAGTTGGAAAATTATCATACCCTACAGAAGAAGATGTTTTTAGTGATATTATTATATTGAATACCTCGCCAGGTGTAGTCGGATGAAGAAAAATACTACTTTTAGAACTATTAATATTATTGCAGAGTGTAAAATTGGAATTATTATATATATAGATAGATTTGTTTGTCAAATTGATATAAAAGTTATTAAAATTATTACATATGTCAATAGGATTAGTTGTTACAGTATTATCACTATTCGTAATTTTATCAATATATAAATTTTGCCTATCTTTTTGTTCATAACTTTTTATCAAGGTCCATGTCGCTTTGCTAATATTTTTTGCGTTTTTTAAATATGATTCGTTATTAATTTTACGTGCATAATTAATGCATTTTTTTAATAGACATGCATATTTTCTATATGCTATTTTCGTGCATTTAGTTTTTTGTTTATAATATCTAAAACGCAAAGTTCTTTTTGTTACACAAGATTTTTTTAAGCCATTTGTGAGCCATGGACATATAGATCGTCTATTTTTATTTATTTTTATTTTCCGAATAGGAAAACATAAATTGAAAAATAGAATAAGTATTTCATGGAAATTGTCAAACGCGGTATTTACATCTTTAGCCTCAAATACATCACTCCAGGATAGTTGTGATATATATTCAGCAAATTTCTTCATGTTTTCACTGCTAAGGTCCGTCTTAAAAATAAAATGTGTACTTCTTGGTATTGTGTTTTTATCTATCGGAATCGTTAAGGTTTGGCAGTTTTGATGATCTGATAATCCGAGGTGGTGATTCATGCCAACTGCTGTCGGAATATTACTTATTATCTAATCTAGACATGATTCTCCTCTTGTGGATTCGTTGATATGGATGGTCATGCCATAATTTTGGGTAATTCGAGTAAACTCAAAAAGTATATTTGTATCTTTAAATAAGTTTATGTTGAAATCCCCTGCTATTATAATTTTCATGTTTTTTCTATTATGTAATTTTGACAAAACTAGTTCAAGTTTCTCAAGAAAAATATATACATTAGAACGAGGTATCCGATAAATACATATCAAAAGTAACTTTATTTGAGGGATTTCAATGCCACAGCATTCAAACGTGTTTTCTGATCCCAAATCTTTAAGAAATGGTATTTCTTTACATTTATAGTATTCCTTACATAATATGCACGCACCACCACGCCGTTAATTTGTCCTGCAAAAGGAGTCGACCAAATGGAAACCCTTAATGCGTAAATTCCTCTCATCACCTAGATTCATGAAAGATTCTGTAATACATATAAATTCTACATGATAATTATTTTTAGCTAATTCATAAATTGCAATATGTAAGTTGTCAGATTTTCTAATAAAGCCTGCAATATTTTGGTGCATCATTGTTAAAGTATTAGAGTTATTCATTACGAAAAAGATTATTATTACCGTAAATAGTATGTTGACTATTTTGATGACTATTTGTCGTTTTTAACTGTTTAATATCGAGCGGCTTTTCACAGTTTATTTTTGGGAAAAAATCTAGGATAGTCGTCTGTTTTGAATGCTTTGATTTATGTTGTGAAGATATTTGGAGAGCATAGTAATGACTTGTATTTACGACAGTTCAGGAACTTTTCAGTATAATCTAAAGAGTCTATAAAATTATTCAATTTATAAGTCATATCTTTAATATAATTGTCCGAAGTCTGAGATACACATACAAAGTGACAATTTTTAAAATGTTTACAGATCATATTAATTTTTTTATTTAATAAGTTGACATTTAGATAATTGTTTTGCTGAACACTAACAATAATAACAGAGTAGTTTTGTAACTTTTTCATTGCGGCAGATAATTCAATTACAAATTTTGTGGGGTTACAATCATTTTCCCCTACACATAAGATTATCTTACCATTTGATTTTAAGTCTAATTTGTCACACTCCTGTAATATTTCATCACTTGATGCAAATGATTTAATTTCCGCCGATATTTTGTATATCTCATATTTCGTATTTTCTCTCGATTTTATTAGTTCAGACGCTAATCCTCTACATTGTTGCGTTCCAAGAATGTTTATTTTACGATGCTGTATTGTGTTACATGTTTTATCCATACTATTTAAAGTCATGTTTTCTTCCTTAGCTGCAGATGATAATGTTGATTTATGTAGATATGCAGTATCTTGAGTCTGTGTAGATCTTTCTTGATAAGATGTATTAGGTATGCAAGATTTAGTAGGTGAGTCAGTACTTGAAAAGTCAATGCATCTTTTTGTAAGGCTTTTCGTTTTTTTATTTGAATTAGGCGTAGATCTCCTTCCCGTATCCGGGCAAATGTGTGTGAATTCATTTATCCTGAGATCTTTCGTTTTAATCATTCGTTGAAGTCTACTATTTTCCAGTGAAAGTTTCTCAATTTCTCTATTAGCACTTTGAAGTTGTTTTGTTAGGATAGTAACTGTAGTTTTAAGTTCATTAATTTCGTCTTGGTCAATAGTCGAGAGATCTGGTAAGCTATTGATTCGCATTGATGTATATGACAATGGCGATGATGAGTCCATGTTAAGCTGTGCGTGCACTGGACCGGAATCGGAGCGGACGGAGCGGCCGGAGCGGCCGCATTTTTAAAATGCCGGTGGGGTGCGTTCACTGCATTCGGATTCCGGACCGGCATTTTTACAGTGTTGCCAGGGCCCTTGAGTCATAGTTACGTTTCGTTTCTTGAAATGTTACATTTTTGCAGCAAAAGTTACAATATTGTAATTTTTTTAATTTACGTGTTTTTGGGGTCGGAATATAACCCTCCACACAGCGCTATCCTATAAAGTGGTCACTAACATATAGCATAACGCTTTGCTTTATTTACCGGCGGTGACTTTTGTTTATAATAATAGAGATAGAGAAGATACCACCTAAACCTGTACCAACCTGCCCTGTTCCATTATTATGTCTGTGTCATATTTAAGTCTGTCTTTACCAAAACACAAAAAAAAATATTCTAAGATGATCGTGATGATCTAGTCATCACGATGTCTATACCTTACTGGGTAATCATTACTCTGGCTGGAGTGAGAAAGATATGGGTGCATAATATGAACTCTAAAAGACTCCTCTATGGAGAGTTTCATACATTATATGCTGATTTATTAAAAGATGAAGATAGATTCTTTGGGAATTGAAGAAAAATTTCTTTGAACTTCACTATATTCTTGAACCTTATATTTTATTTTCCTACTTTTTCGGCATGATTAATATACATATCCGTACCAAATTACAGCTTTTTAGTACTTATAGTCTATGAGTAAAACCACGGACGGACAGACATGGCGAAACTGTAGGGGTTCACTATTTACTACGGAACTCTGAAAATTGGTTGACTCTAAAGTCAGTTTACGGCCAATAATTTTACGTGATAACGGGGAGAGATAGATGCGTGATAGATACTACTACTCCTGCTGCTGCTGCTGTTGCTGGTCTGGAACGTGACATTTTTCGTGCGTGCAGCCAATGTTCATTGATTTATATCTTTGTTTTTAATGTCAGTATTTTCATCACTCTGTATTTTCGTCTTACTCATTCACGACATATGTAATTGAGGAAGACTGCAATGAATGACTAGCTAATGAATTTAAAAGTTTTGGATGATCTTGTAGGGGTATACAAATTGTCATCTAAGCATTTCTGCATCGCGCTCGCTAGTCCAGCCAGTCACCACCGATAGCCGCGCCGGTTAACACGTTAAATAGTACCTTTGTCGGTTTCACTTGTAGTGCAGTGTCATAAGTACTTTTGTACGTTTTCCTTGTGACTGTAATTGTACAAAACTTTTGGTTATAAATAAACTGTCGTGAACTCAGTGTTGGTGTATCCATTTGTGCAACCTTCATCGTAGCTAGGAGACCACACACTATACACGGATAGCGAACACTCACAGAAACTCTATACAAATTAGCACAGGAGCCAGGAGCATAGTGTGTGCGGCAGTTGTAGTATACCGCCTCCTACAGTTGGTGACCCCGACGTAATAACTGTAGGAGGCGGTATACTACAACTGCCGCACACACTATGCTCCTGGCTCCTGTGCTAATTTGTATAGAGTTTCTGTGAGTGTTCGCTATCCGTGTATAGTGTGTGGTCTCCTAGCTACGATGAAGGTTGCACAAATGGATACACCAACACTGAGTTCACGACAGTTTATTTATAACCAAAAGTTTTGTACAATTACAGTCACAAGGAAAACGTACAAAAGTACTTATGACACTGCACTACAAGTGAAACCGACAAAGGTACTATTTAACGTGTTAACCGGCGCGGCTATCGGTGGCGACTGGCTGGACTAGCGAGCGCGATGCAGAAATGCTTAGATGACAATTTGTATACCCCTACAATCTAAATCGAATTCCTACGAAATGAGGTTTCTACCATTCTCTGTTATTCATAATAATATTCCAATATAAAAAGTTCTACCATAAGGGGTAGATCTTCTTATGAACGGCAACACTGACGACTGCCGATGCCGGTGAATTCACCGGCAGAAATTCCGGTCTCCGGCACGGAAATGCCGATGCAGTGCACGCAGCGCCATACAAATCCATACAAAGCAACAAATCCGTCCGCTCCGTCCGCTTCGATTTCGGTCCAGTGCACGCACAGCTTTAGTTAACGATTCGTAAGAGTTGTTTATGTCCTTATATTTTTGATTTCTAACAGTTACATTCTCGGATTCCATGATAATTAATGTCCTGTACCTTTTAGTAATTGTACAGTCGGCCAAGCAGATACCTGACCCCCTGACTTTTAAAACGTAAATTCACACTTTGCTGTGAAGCGCCACCTACCGTGATTTTTGGCAAGTAGACAGACAACTGCTGGTATAAACTTGTTTCTGATAACCTGCTCAGTTGCAAATTTTGTGTTTCTAATAATCTCAGCTAATAATTCAAGTAATCATCAATGGTAAGAACAAGAAAGAATCAAAAACAATCCTACGTAAAGTTCGATTCGAACCATGGACCCACGACTTGAGAAGCTAGCGCTCATCTCAATACGCCAACCGACGATATGACGTCTCGGGCGAAATTGGCTATCTATTTCTACTGCTATGACATCATTGTCACCAACTGCAACGCATTGCTTTAACAAATAAATTGAGGGTAATCTATCAGATTTATTTATACCTGATACCAACTAATCAAAAATATTGTTCACTCGCGTCACAAATAAGATACTGCGATTACTGTGTAGTGATCCAAAACCCCACCAGTTATTAGGCATCCCGTTTCATCTTATATAGCAGATTTTGTGAAAGCTAATATTGTATTGTAAAGACAACCACAGTATTTAAAATATCTATATCAAGAGAGTTAGGTATCGCGGTAAGTAGAAATTATAAGTATTTAATATACTTACTTAATTGTCACACTATTTTTTGTTCCGTAAAACATAGGGTTTGTGATAAATGTCTAAGATAAATATATCTCTTACAGAGAAACACCGTCCGTTTGTGGATTCGGAGTCAACTGGCGTAACATATACACTACAATATTTCAATTGAAACAGTGAGGAAACATTCAACAAGAACGAGATCGTATTTTATTCTGATGAAAAAAGTTTTAAGTCTGATGATGATGGCAGAAAAATATTGCGGAGAAGACATGGCCAGCGTTTAGCCATCAAAATAATTTGCCTTTGAGAACAGTGGCAGGATAACATTAGGTAAAAATATTCATTAAATAGTGAAGTAAAATAATAATAATATTTAATACCTAGTGTATTACGCAGTGTAGAATAATAGGTAACTGATCGTATTATTGTTTTGCAGGTTATTGGGGACAGATGTCTTCAATGGGCCCAGGGGAGCTGGTAGAATTCGGCGGCCGGATGAATAAAGAAAAATACTTGGAAAATTTATGAGATGTGGTGATTCCAACAGTTTGCAATGTAGAATATATTTTATTTAAGACAATTGTTCTGTGATCTAACTGTTATTGAGTGACCAATTAAAATCCCAGATTGTAGGGTCAAATAGTGCTTAACTGGGACACGAGACACGAGTAAAGTTTGATTTAAATCAATTTAGACAAAAAGGATAAACTAAATTAATAAATATGCGCATAAGTGATATGTGATCTGATCTAAAATGGTAAGTGAAATGACAAATAGACTTGAACAAAAGCTTCAAAATGGGGGTCACCCTCTCCCATATTAAAATTCATTTAATGCCATAGGTTTATATTCATTCTTATACTATTATCGAAGCAAAGTTATTCACATAGCACTATTTGACCCTACACATTTAAAAAAATATAATACTATGATTAAAAAGAAGTTAAGAGATGTAAATTGTTACTTATTAAGTAACATGTTGGTTCTCTCTACAGAAGATTAATCATAGTTTGAATTAAGTAGGCAGGTATTTATTTCACTGTTACATTTTTTTGATGTAATAAAGTAATTAAAAATTTAAAATGCTTTTTATTCACAGTAATTAGCTCGGTAACATTATGTTAAAACAACCAAAATTACACCAACATCACAATACGAAGTTGGTGATATTTGTAAAAAATAAAAAGCTTTGGAGGATTTGACCCTGTTCATTCATAATCACATTAACTATTAAACCGTAGTGCCTACCACTTGCGCCACATCTAACTATTGAAGTATCTTTGAAATAAGCGTATCGTATGCTAGGGCTCGTTTTATTTATCAAAAATCGAATAGATGGCATTAGTCGTCAAGGGTATCAGATTTCTGCTTATTAACCTTATTTGTTCATTCACAATTCAATAGATGGCACTAGTCGCAAAGGATATTACACTTGTATATTTTTATCTTTGGGTTTAAACCACGGATGTTTCTTTAGTTTGCGAAAAATGGCGCTGTTGTAGGGGGTCAGATATCTCATTGGCTGACTGTACTAATATCCGAATAAAATGCTTAGCTTTTCAAAAAACTTTTCCTGTGGTTGAAGTGAGATTTGAACTCCCAGCCTTTTGCTTCACAGCTGTATGAAGTACCACAGAGCCAGGAACAATATGACGAAGTTGGCGAAATACGTAGTCTTATATTCGCAATTTTAATGACACTCTAGATGGCGTTGATAGTTTGTTGCTTTTAGGTGATGTGCTACAAGCAACATTTAACTGTGCTTTTTAGTGGCCACATAGATAAGAACCCAATGTTTAAACGTAGTAACGGTTTTTTTAAGTGAATTATTGTTTTTACACACACAATTTGGTATTAACGTTAAGTTATTACTAACGGTTAACGGATTTTCAGAAAGGTTTAAAAAAACTTGAAATGTTAATTTAAAACTTTTACAAACAATCTTCTATGATAATTTCACTGGGTAGTTATAAATGAATAAGGAAATCAATTTTATTTATCGAAGTAAAATAATTAACCTAATAATATAATACGAAACTAAAAATAATATAGATACAAACAAGCCAAGTGATTCAGATTGGGATCCGTACCAAAGTAAAATACTCATCATCATTTCGTGTAGGTGGCACGGTCGATCGACCATGCACACCCTGGTGTCAGAGTTCTTCGGAACCGCCTCTCGGCCTCTGACGTGGTTCCTTTAAAGACTACCAGATGGCAGCCGGGACCAACGGCTTAACGTGCCTTCCAAAGCACGGAATCATCTTTATTATCAGACAATCAGGTGTAAAATATTAAAAAATATATAATATACCTATATATTTCGACTAGCTCCGTGGCGCAGCGGTCAACACGCCAGACTGCGACACGGAGTGACCGGGTTCGATCCCCGGCCAGGTCAAGATGGAAAATGATCTTTTTCAGATTGGCCTGGGTCTTGGATGTGTATCTATATATGTATTTGTTATAAAATATAGTATCGTTAAGTTAGTATCCCATAACACAAGTCTCTCAACTCTCCAAACATTGATATTGTTTCTGAAATTGCTGTTGTTTTCCTATAGTTATAATTTAATGATCTGTTATACCAGTATAGTAAAGTTCAGTGCAGTTCTCTTTAATTTAATTAATAATTCCTGAGTTGAGAAGCAAGTCTAAGTTATGCTAGAATTTATGCATTAATAATGTATGCCACAGACTCAACTCTATCAGAATTCATTAGCCTGCTGTTACAACTGTTCAATTTGCTTCCGGCCACGCAATAATATTCTAGTTGGTCATTTATACAGCGTGTCCATTAATCACGGATATTTCTTTGAAGTGGTGACTCAGCCCGACCTGCGGAAATAAACTTCTTCATCCTTTACCTTATCCCACTTTTTCATATGATGTCGCCACAGAATGTCAGTTCTGTCCATTTTGTTCTATCGCTTGCTATAGCCTTTGTCACTCCTTACTTGTCCATACTCTCCTTGGCGCAATTCGTCTTTCTTTTCTTAGGTCGTCCTGTATTCCGTTCACTTTTAAATCCAATGCCTTCCTTGTGATATGACTTTCTTCTCTCCTCATCACATTCTCATAAATATTCATTCTTGTCACTCCATACATCCAACAATCGCATCTCTGTTACATGATGTTTTACATCCCTTTTGTGGCCCAACATTATGGTCCCTACAACATATCAGGTCAGTTTATAGTTTTGTAAATTTTCCCTGTCCTTCGGAAATAATGCTGGGAATTAAAAATTCGACGTTTTCATAAAAATTGCCGACTAAAAACTTATGTACCTATGGAAAAATCGATATTTGTTTCGAGTTCCCAGCACTGGTATCGAAGAGTATGTTGTTCATTTTCATGGTTGAGTCAGCTCTTTCCAGGGCATGTCGACGCTTAAGTTACACGCTGTATATATAACGTCGACAAGCAAAACACAGTTTTACAATTATCATGACACGTATTTTATACTTTTGTTAAAAAAAAAGATACAGCTTCTAAAGGCTTTTCGTGTGGCGTAACAGTTCGCTACACTTTTTATCAAAATGTGACAAAAGAAAAAAAAATACGTGTCGTACCTATTTTCTATTAGTTGCTCAAAGCATAAAGGATATACACTAATCAAATGATTATATCAACAATAACAAGAAACATCGACATTAAAACAAACCTCTAAGTAATAATAAAAGTCCTTATCTCAGAGTTTCAGCACAAAGTAAAGAATTTAAAGAATTGACTTTCGGCGAAAATACCGGAAATATTAAGCCAAAATTCTTGAGCATGAACACAAATAATGAACCACAAAAGTATTTCTTTGATTTACATTTTAATCATAAATTTTAATGGATAAGATATTGGGTCGCTTTGTGTTACACAATGAGAGCACCTCCACCTTTTTTTTATAAATTACTAGCTTTCGCCCGCGGCTCCGCTCGCGTCAATGTCGATCCCTCGGGAACAGTACTTTTTCCCGGGATAAAATGTAGCCTATGTCCTTCTCCGTACCCCAGATAACGTGTATGCAAAATTTCATGATGATCGGTTCAGTAGTTACAACGTGAAAGCGTAACAAACAAACTCACTTTCGCATTTATAATATTAGTAAGGATATTAAGTTAGCAGCTAACTAAATAGTCAATAAAAATTCCTCCTTAGGAGCTTTTGCTTCTTTACCAGGCTTTAATGATATGGGCAGGCAATGTCGCAAACGGCCTCGTCAGGCCGAGCTAGGGAAGTATGGACCTCGGCCTTAGGCGTTGCACACAAGGCACACATGGCTGGGAAAACAGGAACTCTCTCATATTGCCTTGCCTTCAGGGACCTGATTGCCGTAAACAGCTTGATTTTGAATCTCTGAGCTATATTCAAATCTCGGAATCAGAATCCCCAATAGAATACAGATTTGCAAGAATTGCAAGAAATAAGTAAATGGGAAGTTTTCCTCGTTTTTACCTTTTTTCTTGCCATATGAAATACTCATTACGGATTTTGATTCCAGGATTTCATTATACTCGTAGCTCTGAGGTTCCAAATCACGCTTTATGTGTATGGGCCCGTAGGCAACTTTACCGCTATCCAAATAGAGTGTTCTCAACACTGTTTTTTTATTCCTGTTTTAAAAGTACAACAGAAAGAAAATGTAACACTTTCAATGTGTTTTCAAAAATACCGGTTCATCTATTACAGCCAATAATGTTTACATTGGCATAACTATGTGACAGATTACGCACAGTTGCCTGAGAAATGCCTATGTGGTACATAGGAAAATGTAAACACAGTTTTCTAAAAGGCTGATTACAGAAAAAAATATATCGGTTACACTTTTATAAGTGTTAAGAGCAAAACAGGTTGAAAAACCCAAATAAGTGTTACAGGAATAATTATTTATCAGATTTACCCTTATGAATGTTTATCCTTTATAATTGTGTTTTTCCTGCCCTGCCCGAAGGGTCTACGGTGAAATGAAAGCGATACATCCGTACCGTATTTAATTTATATTAGAACGTATATCGATGGTTATTATTTCCGACCTCGGTGGAATTAGGCGGAAGTAACGAGGTAGATTCCGCCGGTTCCTTAAGGAGCTTATAACGGGGATGCAGGATGAGGTACTGTAATTTTGGACTGGCCTAATATACTTGGGAAATGTTACTTTTTAACATTTAGAGATAAAATAAAGAGTAATCTGCTAACCTCTGAAATAACTTATTTGGATGTTTAAACCTGTGTTGCTCTTAACATTATAAATGTATAACAGAAGATATTTTTTTTTCCTATAATCAAACTGTTAGAAAACTGTTTTTACAGTTTCCTATGTACGAGTTTACACAGTTCGTATCCACATAGGCATTTCTCACGCAAGTGTGCGAGAGCTGTCGCAAAGTTATACCAATGTTAATTGTATGTAAACCCTATTGGCTGTAAAAGTTATTAACACTTATGATATATGAAAATAAAATAAAAAAGTAAATAAAAAATTAGTTCAAAAACTAAAACCCGGCTAGTAGTAAGTAGTCGGAGATAAAATATATATAAATATAAAGGGACGTAAGTTGTGAACTTGTGTCCCAGGATCCCGTTTTTGGACTCAACGACACTATATTTTATGATTGATACTTATATAGATAAACATGCAAGACACAGGTCATTGAGATAGAGGTTGTCTTGGTCGTATGCCACTTACCCTAACAAAACAATACTTACTTACAATTCTGTGTTTATTGTTTTTTTGTCTAGAACAAAGTGGCATAGGTACGACTACGGGGCAAAGAGGCTCTAAAAACATTGTAAAGACCTATGTATAAAATACATTTCTTGTTTTATACTTTTAAGGGCGTGTTTTTAGTAGCCGGGATTTAGTTTATAACTTATTTTTAAGTTCAGTATACATCTGAAACATCAATATTATATCGTTAATCAATACCAATAATATTTCTGTAAGGAATTGTCATGGAGTAAAGTTACTTTATTTTCAGATATATTGTGTTTGTAAGCTCTATACACCATGTATAGAGTTTACTTAAAATAAATTGACGATTTTTTATTATTTTTCGGTATGTATGTGTATATGTGTTTATGTATGCATGTATGTAATAGGCACATACATATGTTCCTACACAAATTAACAGAATTTTATGAACCTTGGTAGATAAACATTTGGGCGTACAGGACACAGGATAGGTTACTTAAATCTTTTCTATGTTTAGTTTAGAAATCGTAAAGTGCGCGAACGGAGTCTCGGGCACAGCTAGTTTTAAATAATTCTATCTTTCAAGCAATTCTCAAGTGTCTGTACATCTGTTTGATGAACTGATTCTTGCATTGCTCAGTGCAATACCTGAGGAATGGGACAGTTTAGCAAAAGGCTTTCATTTGAGTAAGGCTCTTTAGAATGCCTGCACTTTAGGACGCGGTGACAATTGGCGCCATTTCTGAACGAGTTGTTTTCAACGATCGAGCTTTCTCCGTAACTCACAAAATGAAACCAATCAAGGCATGTGATTTGTTTAAGGAGAAAATGAAAATCTGCGTTAATCTAACGCAGGATGTAACTGCTGCTTCTCTTCTCACGCAGATCGTAAAGGTCCGTCGAGGGAATGGGCAAATACTTTAGGAATCATGTCAAACTTGACTTGCCATTGGGCCGGCGTCAAAAATAGTGACTTTCCATCCGCCGGAACGAATAACTACGTTTTCATTTAAGCGTTTTTGAGTTCCATCGCTCTATTTATTCACACCTGTTGTAATTAATAAAAAAATTACCTTGGTCCCTGTTCGGGCGCCATGTAATTAATAAAAATTTGTATCTCTACCTCAGAGAGGAGAAAAGAAAAAAAACACACAAGTATCTCGTAGCAAGGTTTATTTCGAGATCTTCCAATCACAACACTAACAGTTTAAGTTGCTTCGTAAACTAAAATTTAGCACAAATGAAAAATAAAGAGGGAGGGTTGTTGGTTCGTTTGGCTGGTCCGAGTAACTAAAAAAACTAAATGCACAAAATTCAGTCGTAAATAAAGGGCAGCTTCTTGAACACCATCAATTCAAATGAAATAAAACTAAATAAAGTTATTTAACTAGCCTTACAAACAATTTTGGCTAATTTAAACGGCAGTATGCTATAAGAAGAACGTAGGAAAACCCACAGGCCGTAGTACAACCAGGAATTAAGCACCTTAAGTGAGTTTAAGAAAATTAATTAGTTTTAAGTTTTTTAATTAAATTTATAAAATGACCAATTTGGGTTTGGCCCACTCATAGTAACGCTAAACAGCTAATGCTGCAAGGCTGCTCCTTATTACGAGGTTTTTAACATTAAATTAAAGTAAATAGAAAAAATAAGCTCAGGTAAATCCGAGCCTGACTTGCCAGACCGTGCCGTCGAACCAGCCTCGAATGTCTAGCCGATACAAACGCCTCCTGCAGTAAACAAATTAAACACGTCTTAGCTTTTAAAACACATTATCATGCTAACATTAGCATGTACAGCCTTCAATCACTAAACTACCTACATGTCTACATAGTATTAAACACAAAGCCAAAGACATCTATATCTAATTAAATACACAAGGACACTCAAGTGATCAGATTAAGGGAATATTCTAGCTACATCATTTACTAGTGTACTCTAAGAATAAAGTTGTTCACTCAAATCAGTTACAAAATAAATAAATCACACCCAACCGGGTATGGGAGGTAGACGCTTCGGGATTGAACGCTTACGATGGCGATGCCACCATGCGTTCACGCCAGAAAAGCATCTCAGGCTGAACATGCTGAGACCTAACCAATGAAACATAGTTAGCCCTCTTTCTACGGTTCACAGTTAAAAGGTTTTTAACCTCAAGGGACGGCTATCGGTTACTTTAGAAAGAGAATTAAGTACACAAAGAGTTTACATCAGAGTTCACAGCTAGTGAGTGTGTCTGAGTTGGAAAGTATATAATACTCGACGTACCTTTTACGGAGGTGGATTGGGGTTTATAGTTTAGTCGAAGACACCAACACGAACAAAATCCACACAGCCACACTGCAACAAATTGGGTTTACAAATTAACAACCTTAAAATACAATCACACATGGGCTCAAGGGTTCACTAAAGTGCAGTTTACTTACCACAAGAAGCCTTAACAGCCTTAACACAGCTTCTCCACAACCACGTGCTAGCCAACGCCCCAGGTAGAACGACAGACGCTCTCTTGAAAATGTGTTTCGATTAGATACGAAAACCAAATGCCATACAGATCACAGGTTGCCCATAGCATTATACGCACCAAAAGGAACTCACAACCAAACACCAACAGCCACTACTTTTCCACAATTCTCCAAACTACATGCGATGCGTCGACGCAGACCGGCCGGCGCACCCCAAAAAAAGAAGCTATCCTCGCGTTTCGTTATACACATCACGCAGTCCATTTCACACACATCCACGGCATTCGAAGTTAAAGAAATTAATTAAACTTTTTATATTTAAGACTCGCAATATGACAAATAGCCAAAAGTAAACACATTCACTATTCAGCAACCATGAAATAACCTGAAAAAGTACAAAACCAATTTGACAATCCTTTCTGTCAAGTCAGAACGCAATGTCAACAAATAATCAAGTACGTGATACTGAACACAACAGTGTGACCACTTGCAGTAGATTTCCACTTTTTGGTAGATTCGCAGCATTTTCGTCAAGCATTTGGGTAGGTTTTAGTTGTTTCCGTTATAATAAATTACCCAAATGAACAACGTTTTGTATTTTGAAACCACATAATATTTTGAAATAAATTAATTTAAACACCTCACCTGACAAGTCACAAGCACACAAAAGGAGGCATTTAGATTTATAAAAACATAACCCTTTCCTTGAAGTCGGGTAAAAATGTGTTTGGTAGATTCTAATGTAAGAAAATATTGACTCGAAAATAAAAGTGTTTACATTTCCTTAAAGAGGTGACGCAGCCTATCAGTATGAACAACTTTTTCTATGGGAACAATGTTGGGAACTCAAAAAAAATCGACATTCCCATATCTACAAACTGCCCGGGCGGCAGAACTCTTTTATATGGAAATGCCGATTTTTAAAAATCTATTATCAAAATTTTATCTATTTAGTTCTAATATTGCGTGAAAACGGTCGTATAATTGTTTTACTTACTCTTCGCTAACGATTTGTGGATTCGTAGAAAATATTACCTACAACATTCATAATTTCATCTTAATTCAATACCAATCACTTAGTATTCGTAAACTTTTGAAATTAATTAGATAAATAGTATTTAAAAAAAAAAAAACTTTTCGACCTGACAACATCTGAGCGCCAAAACGATGAACAGGGCGAAATAACCCAATTTCGAATATCGATTAACGTGGCCGAATAGAGATGGGTACCTTACCTACGCACAGAATATCAAATTAAAACTCCTTCGACAAAATACGTGGCCAAATCTCTCCGCATCGTCTACTCAGCAATGTTTAGACAGTGAATGTTTAGGCTGACACAGTCCGCCCAAGAATACGAGGCAGACCCTTCGGGCCCTTATTACGTCGTTGTTCTGAAGTACCTGCAGCAAACACAATTAGGCACACGCTCATTTCAGATTGTTGAGATACAAATGATTTCGTTCAAACATTTAAGATGTTTTAATACGGTGTTATTGCTGTCCCTTCTGTCTGTATTCGCGCCGCAGTGGCTGACATGCCAGCTTAATACACAGGCAACGGGTTCAATTCCTGACGCGCAAATACTTATAATCAATTTTCGTACGTATTAGCTCGCGTTTTTGGATCTACCTAATGAGGTTTTGCGTACTTTTGCCAGATACTGCATGAGCAGTCATGGCATATAAGGACATGCAGATGTCCTTATAGCTCACCCCGGCCTCAGCCTCATCAAAGCTGTGGATTCAAACGAGAAATCACCGATATAGATGTCGTAAATACACCCACTTCGCGAGTCGGAACTCCGACCAAGCGTCAAGGTTGGCCGCGGCTACTGACAGTCCGCGCGCGTCTGTTGTTGCAGCCAGAAGGCTGCGAAAACTAAAAAAATGTCTCGTTGCGAGATAATTAATCACACCTCTAGATTCGCCTCCTATTTCATTACCGCGATAAATTCAATTTTGGTATTTTCAAACTAAGAGTGAATTGGCATTATTTGAGTTTGCGTGTACCACCTTAAACCGCATCGTTGCTTCCCATCAGGCAAGATACAAACGCCAAAGGCCAAATACAAACAATTTTTCCTGTAAAAAAAAATACTGCTATAGCCCAAAAACTGAATCGGTTTAGATTTCCCATCACTTAATTTCGCCGTAGGTGTTAAAAAGTCGGCACTCTTTCCATACAAATCGAGATTCTTGCGTCATCTATGTACATCTATATCTGTGGGGAAAACGCTCAGATAAAAGAGAAAATTTGTTCACTAACTCGGGTAAATCAATAAACAAAGTTCATGGATGTCTTCCATGCTGGTTTGGGAAAAAAGAAAAAAACGCAGAGTGTACCATAGCCGCTTCTCTTCCCGCGCAGATCCTAAAAGCCGATCGAGGGAATGGGTGAATATGACAAATAATATTAGTAGGCGATGCGGCTAGCAACCCATCACTATTTTGATTCCTTTTTCCACCTTACGCTCACGAACATGCTAAAAGTGGCTTTTAGGTCTTAAAGACCTGGGCTCTGTTCATCCCTCAAGGGAAAAAGACGTGGTATTATGTATCATCATCATCATCTTCAGACCCTCTCTGTACTACTAGAGCCATACTTGACCCAAGCAGTCAAAGGGTTTGGCCTACACTCTCCACGCTGGCCAGACGACCAACCGGAGAGGTCTCACAGATGTTTATAAGCTTTGTTTAGCTTGTATTTCCTAAGTCGCCTTCTACGACATCCACGGGAAGACTTGGAGTGGTTCTATTCTACTCTGCCTGATACCACAGGGCATGATATTATGTATGTATGATGGTTATAGATTTATCCGTAATGATACAGTCTATAACTAATAATATGCCGCTTAATTATATGCCATCAATGAGAACGCACATAATCCTAAGTAAACTTCTATTACTCCTTCAACTTTCAAACTTTCTCGCGAATCGGCGTGCGAAGCAAACTTTTCGACGATTCAAGTTCACTTGACTGAATTAACATCTTACAACATAAACAAGGCTATGTTATTTCTAAGAACTTTTTATTCATTATTCATAAATATAAAGTCCTTTAAAAATTAAGTTGTAATTTAAAGGATTGAAAAATAATCTAGAGATACTCAAATTATATAATAAAAAATATATGTAATAATATTTTAGTAACTGCAATCTGTATATGTATGTACATTTTAAGGTCACATATCAAAATAATACTTTTCTGTCCACAATATTTGATACAACAATATTAATCATTATTACACTTGTAAAATACCTATAACAAGTATCAAATAACTATAAAAAAAAACATTCTGTATACGAATCAACCGATCAATAATATACAAAAAAATAAAAAAAAATAATTATACCATGTCAAATGCATGAAAACATGAAAAAAAAATGTACAAATAGGTATAATTGATATTTTTAATTTTTAATCTTTAATAATTAAAAGGGGTTTTGTCACTCAGTGATATGTCACCCCCGTAAGGTATACACTAGATATACACTAGACACATTAGTAGGTACATAGAATAATTATATAACATTAGTTATAGTTCATAATATGGCAAAATACAACTGCAACAGCTTTCTGGCCTCCTCAGATAATGGGGAGGCCAGAATGCTGTTACACTCGCCCACGTTCGAAGCGGAGTGCCTCATTCCGAACACACTCCATCGACACATGGTGTACGTCCTCTACGGTATCACATTCAGGGCAGTTTGGAGGATATTGATGTTATAAAGCCATACTTGATTACAGACCTACATTCAATAATACGAGTACAATAGCAATCCTTTTTCACAAACTCAAGCCATGGTGTCAGAATGCGAAGAATAAACACAACAATCAAAAGTCAATCGAGTCTTAATTGAGTAAGTTTACCGTTGGTCCGCGATTAACACAACTTCCTCAAAGCGCCGAATAGTCAACAATCACTCGAGCCTTCCCTATTCGGGTTTATGGCCACCATAAACTGCAAGGCTTGTGGGTTGAATAAATTTTCGCTCATCCCTTATTTTTGAGATTATTTTGTTAGCTTAGGACCGGTGGAACGAATGACAATAGCCACTTTTATAAATTGTTTGGATTTGACGTTGGATTGCTGTGTCAAAGTTTAATAAATTAAGAGTAAAAACCTTTTTAAAACAAGTTTTTTTATTGTCATTAAATGTCTAACAATCGCTAAAACATTATGAAACAGCATAAACGCGATAAAACAGTATTAAGTGATTAAATTTAAAAATACACAGACGATCATACATTTATTCATACTGTCTTACGTAATAAAGAAGCCGTAGAGGTATCTTCATTATTTTTCATAAAGTGAAGCGAACTGAGAACAGCTGTCTACTCAGATAAGGCATTCCACACAGAAGGGTAGTCCCCGCCGCCGCGGACGGAATACAGATAAGCGAATAACTTACTCTCCTACACTGCAAACTGACTTACTAACTCTCTCATTTTTATGGTTCACTACCCAAATGGTAAAACCCTATTAATATGGCACCACTGTCTATCCGTCCGTCTGTCACCAGGCACCAATTTTCACAGATGATGTATTTCTGTTGTTACTATAACAACTAATACTAAAAAACAGAATAATATAAATATTTAAGGGGGCTCCCATACGACGGATATGATTTTCTTGCCGTTTTACACTCACTGACTGGCTGATTGACAAAGTTGTTTTCCCACTTCGTGACTTCGTGACTGGTGGGGGTGTTGACGCATGGTGGACTGGACGTGGAATTTTTTTTCGGACGTGGAATTATGAGGTATGCACACCCCCACACCCCCTAAATGGCCCCCAATTCTTAAATTTACCCGATTAAGCTCAAAATCGAAATCCCTTGACCCGCCCAACTCGAATCTGCAGTCTATTTTTGGATCCAAGGTGGCAACGAATTCTTTTTTAATTTTTTCAGCATTATCGGTCATTTGACTAAAAGCAGAACTGTGGAGTTTTGGATTTTGGGATTTTAGACCCCGCCTAACTCGAATCTGGATGTCATTTTGGAATCCAAGATGGCCGCCCACTCCTTTTCCTACTTATTTCTAACTTCTTGACTTTTCTTACTTATTGTTTTACTGGTCTTAAAACAGCACGCGAGCGTCGCGGGCTGCTTGCAGCTCGCGTGCTCGCATGCTCTTTTCACACCCTAGGTGTTGCAGTTGTCTATGGGTGGCGGTGATCACTCGCTTGCTCGTTTGCCGTCCTATCTCATAAGACTCCCACTTGACCGATTGGTCAAGTGTGAGTCAGACTCGTGCAAGAAGGGTTCCATATCATTACCTTAAAATTATTAAAAATATAGGTATGATGTAACTAAAAATGTATGCATTCCGCCAATTTTCCTTTATCTGTGCTATATGACGTTGCTTCGTACCAAATTTCAAGATTCTTAGTTAACGGGAAGTACCCTGTAGGTTTTAATTCCCTTGCGAATGTCGAAAATTTGCGGCATACACGGCTGTATCTTCTGATTGCGTTGGCTTAGAAGTTAGATTTTTTCACAGCTCCAAGGGACAGTAGATCTGAGTATTTGATATGAATTTCAGCTTGATACTTTTATGCGTTTCTAAGAAAAAGGGTCTTGACTTGACAGACAGACGGACAATGAAGTGATCGTATAATTGTTCCGTTTTTTTTCCTTTTGAGGTATGGAAACATATACAACAGAGCAACTCGGGAAGTAGGCAGGGGAGTGTTAACCATTAACAACTGCGTTACAGAAGCCAGTCATAATATCGACACAAAAAAGCATACATGCATGTAACGTCGATTTGGGTATATATTATGACCTCCAAGAATAACAAAGAAATTGTCTTGTTAAAGAAATTTCTTTAGTGAAAACATCTAAAATAAACTTCGTTACATGCTCGAAACGACCAACTGAATAATTATTTTGACGTGAAATTAATTATTCAAAATGTGCAAACGTCCTTTTCCTAATCCCCGGCGACCCTCTCGGCCTCCTCAGTGGAATATTAAATGAGATGAGTTGTATTTTTTTTTCTTTTGGCATGAGAAACACAGGTTTACTCGTTGATTCCTCTTCCATGCTGGTTTGGAAGAACAGAAAAAAACGTAGAATGTACCAGCTGCTTCTCTTCCCGCGCAGACCGTGAAATACGATCGAGGAAATCAAAATCAAATCAAAATGTTTCGAAACTTCGCTCTCATTAGTCGCAGCGTGATGTTTTATTGCATGTTTGCATTGCATTGATGCAGCCTTCCTCAATAAATGGACTATCCAACACAAAAAGAATTTTACAATTTGAACCAGTAGTTCCTGAGATTAGCGCATTCAAACAAATAAACAAACTCTTCAGCTTTAAAAGTAGTATCCATAGGATTATTGTTTCTTTTCCTATCCTCAACCCACTCTCTTATCAATATTTGTATAGAAGTATAGATAAGAGTAAACCCCTTTATTATTAAAAGAACCTTAACTAATGACATTATTAATTCTCGTGCTGTCTTGTCATGCTAGGACATTCTCTAGACCGTGAGAAAACGAGATTTGGGAAACAAAATGATTTTGAAGTAATAAAAATAAAATAATGAGTTGGCTCATTAAGGCCTCTTAAAGTTATGATCTTCTTCTATTGTGTCAATGGTCCAAACGATTAAATGAATCTAGCCCAGAATGATGCAACCTTTACAGCCGCATCCGTGGCTTTCGCCAAACCCTCTCTCGTACAAGAGGTGGGACATTCGGGGCATGATAACGGATTAAGTTATTAAGTTAACATGATAAAGTTATGATGATTGGTTTGTAGTGCATGATGATAAGTTCAATGGTTAAAGCGTGAAAGAATATCTAAGAAACTCACTTTCGTATTAGTTAGGATTATTTATTACTATAGTTAATTATAAACCACTAGCTTTTGCTCTTGCCCGTGGCTCCGCCCCCGTTTATATCGATACCTTGGGAATAGTAGATTTTTCGGGGTTAAAGGGTATCCTATGTCCTTCTCCAGGCCTCAAACTACCTTCATATCAAATTTCATCGCAATTGGTTTAATACTTAAAGCGGGAAGTGTAACAGACAGACAGACGGACAGACAAAGTCACTTTCGAATTTAGGTATTATACTACTATGTTAGTAGTATTATACTAGTATGGATAGAGACCAAATAATTGCTTATAGACAGATCCCCGTATACTGTCTTGTGATTTAATTAAATCGATGATGGGTAGCGAGGAGAGCAATCTGCCGACGACATAATTATTAAGATATACTAGGCTATAGGTATATGATAGGACTCTATGGTAATAGTAGGGTAAGTCATGAAATAACTTAATTATCGTAGTTGTAACATACAAATAGAGATTCGTCGAGGCATTGGGTTAGTAGTAGAGTGTTATCTCCGGTTTCTTTTAGAAATAATAAATCAGTTGGAGATACGAAGCAGTGGAATTTTACACGACTGGCGAAGCAGCTGATATTATTAGAAAAATATCAGGATTTTCCGTTTCATACATATTATCACGTCTTTATCCCTTACGGGGTAGACAAAGCCCAAGGCCATAAGACCCTAAGACCACGCTTAGCGTGTTGGTGGGCAATAAAGGTGGAAAAAGAAATCAAAATACTGAAGCAAATTCAGTATTTTGATTTCTGCATCGCCTATTGACATGATTTTCGCCCATTCCCTGGACCGACTTCTGCGGTCTGCGCGGGAATCGAAGCAGCTGGTACGGTCACCTGCAAAAGTCCATGGTGAAAACCGATTGCACTATTTAAAGAGGCATATATATGTAGCAATATAATGAACCTTATGTCGCAGGTATTAGGTTGAAATTGTTGTTACTTTTAAATAGTAAATCGTAGCTACACACGACTTTTTACGCAACTTCTATATGGACTTTTGCAGGCGACCGTACATTATATGTTTTGTCTTTTCTCCCAGACCAGCATGTAAGACTTTCCGTTTCGACTTCCAAAACGCAAACCTAATTGAGGTGCAAACGAAGAAAACTTAAAGTTCCATAAATAGGCTAGTTTCCTAAAAAAATATAATTAGTCCGTCAGTTAGATATTCAAAAAATATTGGACACATATTTTTTCTTTTGTCGATTAAACAAAAAATGATAAAGATATAGCCCTTTGAAGTTCCGTGTGACGTCATAGTTTGCTACGATTTTTAGCAAACTTTGACGTCACGAGCCCCCACTCCTGAACTTTGACGCGCTTTATCTTTATTATTTATTGTTTATTTGACAAAAGAAAAAATACGTGTCTAATATTTTTTGATTATCTAACTGACGGACTAATTGTTATGTTATTATTACGACCCAGGAAACTAGCCTAACGAACAAAACTTAAAGTTCCATAAATTAGTCGCTATGCATGTATATTTATTCATTTGGACATTGACTCTCGCTGTTATTAGATCATTTCCCTATCAGTTAATATTGGCCCGCTAAAAGTACGTACAGTCACCCACCGAGATACCTGACCCCGCCCTCTGGTATCTCGGTGGGTGACTGTACAAGGTGCCTGGCAAGCATCCCGGCAGGCCGAGCCCCTATGGGCGGCGGCGGTGCTGCAGTGCCATAGTGACAGTTTTTTCTAGCGGTCACTAGATGGCGTTAGCCTAAATTTGGTAAAACCAAGTAAAACTAAAAACTATTGTTTTAATATGTTAGGCTAAAAAAATTTAAACATTTTATTTTTGAAATGAAAACTTCTTTAGCGGCGTTGTGCACTTTTTGGGATGGGTAAAAAATGTTAAACCCGCGTCAGGACACGTGACCTGATCGAAAATTCGTAAGACAGACACGTGACCTGAGATCGCCGGCGCGGCGTAGTCATCATCATCATTTCGAGTAGGTGTCACGGTCAATCGACCATGCACTCCCTGGTGTCAGAGTTCTTCGGAACCGCCTCTCGGCTTCTGACGTGGTTCCTTTAACGACTACCAGATGGCAGCCGGGACCACCGGCTTAACGTGCCTTCCGAAGCACGGAATCATCTTTATTATCAGACAATCAGGTGATTCAAGCCTGCAATGTCCTAACCTAACTGGAAACAACTAAACAAAGTATGCTTCCGGTGGGAATCGAACCCACGACCCCCTGGTCAACAGGCAAACGCCTTAACCACTGGACCACGGAGGCTGTTAATAGTGACTAGTGAGGCGTAGTAATATCCCCTTTTTACCGCGCGGAGTTTTCACTTCTGCCGGCATTCTCGGAGTGCAACTTGTTGTTTTTTTATCTATTTTTTGTAAATACTTACTGATTTTATTTTCTAATAATATGGTAGATACATAGATGTGAATTAACCTATGGCGCCATGTGTGATGACTGATGAGTATGAAAAAATTGTACGGGATAGGAGTTGAGATTGGGACTACATCGTTAAGCGCACTCTTGCGTCAATTTGCGCGTACGAATCCCCGCACCGTGTCTAGCAAAATGTAAGTATAAAATTCGTCTAAGCGGATTTTCCATTAGCATAACTGCTAATGCCCTTAAAAAGCGAACGTGTTGCTGGGAAGTTGGGAAAAATGTTCGGAAATGTTTGCGCTACGCCGTGAGTTCGCCGTTTGAGTTCCCGCAAAGTTTTTATTACCCCCACACCGTCATTTTCGCATATGGCGCGCCTGATTTCCCTTAAATAAAATTATTTCCTGTTGTTGTTAGCTGCTCTGAAATATTAACATTTTGAACCATATGCGTACATTGGGAGTTTTCGATAATTTCATATAGAGGTATAGGTACTTCTTAATTTATTATAGTTCTTGCCTCTTATTTCATACCAGCTATTGCCCGCGGCTCTGCCCGCGTTATCCTAGAGTAGTCGAGAACAGTAGAATTTCCTGGAATGAAAGGTACCCTATGTCCTTCCCCGGGTCTCGATCTACCTCCATACCAAATTTCATCCAAATTGCTTCAATGGTTGAATCGTGAAAAGGCGCTAGATAGACGGACAGACAGAGTTACTTTCGCATTTATAATATTAGTATTGATATAAATGTATTTGTCGGTTAGTACTTGCACTGTAGAAGATAATATAAAAGACATTCTAAAGTAGAATAAATCGGTATCTCTTGGATAGGCATGTAACATCCTCGTCTTCATCGTCACTTACCATCAGGTGAGATTGGATCATCATCATCATCAGGTCCTTTTTAGTCTCCACTACAGGAGCACGACCCTCTCTGTACTACTAGGGCCATACTTGGCCAGAGCAGCCAGAGGACTTGGCCTACACTCTTCACGCTGGCCAGACGGGTTGGAGAGGTGTCTAAGATGTTTATAAGCTTTGTTTAGCTTGTATTTCCTAAGTCGCCTTCTACGACATCCACGGGAAGACTTGGAGTGGTCCTATTCTACTCTGCCGGATACCACACGGCTGAGATTGGATACAAATGCCTAATCCAACAAAAGTATCTCGGTACATAAAACGACCAATTAATTAGTTACAGCGTTTAATTTATCAAAGGTCTCATCTCCCTTTATATCAAATATTTTCTAACTGTACTCAAAGTTTCCAGGTGAAAATTTAATTAAAAGTTGAAAAGTTCTTTTGGAAAGTTTGGTCATTATTATTTTTGGGTCGCTTATTATCGTTTGAAATATTATTCGCTTGATTGACTCTTCAATTAAAAGTAATTTACTTTTTATATTTCAATAAAACCTCAAGTTGTTTAAAAAATTGCCAAGCTCGAGTCAGACTCGCGCATGAAGGGTTCAATCCTTACTAATATTATAAAAGCGAAAGTGAGTTTGTTTGTTACGTTTTCACGCCGTAACTTCTGAACCGATCATCATAAAATTATGCATACAAGTTCTCTGGAGTACGGAGAAGGACATAGACTACCTTTCATCCCGGGAAAAAGTACTATTCCCTAGGGATCGACATTGACGCGGGCGGAGCCGCGGGCGAAAGCTAGTTATCTATAAAAGGCAAAAAATCATGTCCCGCTTTAATTGTAGCTAATTTTATTATTTATTTTTAAAGTGAATATTAAACTAAATATTCTGTGAATGTTTCAAGTGTCTACCTGTTGCCGTTATCAATATCAAGCAAATACGTGCAAAAAATCATGTTTGTTGTATGGGGGGGAGGGGGGGGGGGGGTTTGTCAATATCCTTCAGTTTTACTTGGTTTTACCAAGGTAAAGCTAACGCCATCTAGTGACGGGTGGAAAAGTCTGTAATTATTGAACCACAGCGCCCTCTTCGCCGCCCATAGTGACAGTTACTGGAACTAACTACCACAGCCTGCCGTCAACAGGCCTGCTGCTTTTAACATACCTTAGGTTTAGCCAATATTTTTGTATGAGGTTGGCCATTCTGGCAATTTTTTTTTAATTTTATGAGATTGGCAGTCTATCTATACGTTAGTATAATATTGCATTATCACTACATTACATACCTCTGTGACGAAAGCGTTTTTTCGACATCTAATATGCCGATACCACAGAGTATATTGCCTTGGAAAGGCTAACAAAATATTCTTTTACATGTGTTTTTGATGTCTCACTAAGTAATGCAAACAAGACCCATAAACGTAATATCGTAAAGTTTCATCTTTGGGGCTTTAGTCTGTAATGAAAGCATTGTCTTGTATATCACTATTGATTCCCTGAAAGACAAAACAATTTTCCCGCGTGTTCGCGATATCTGCGCTTAAACAAACAGAGCGTCAATTCGAAGGCTTACATCGTATTGTTTGCGACAAACACGTTACGACGATCTATTTTGCAATTGTTGCTGGAAGAAATTGAAATGACAAGGTTTTAGAATTGACTGCAGGTAATACCATCGATATGGTGGGCTGTCGTTGTAGCATTCTAGCGATATTACCTTCGATTGACCGTGACACCTACTCGAAATGATGATGATGACCTTCGCTACAGTACATACATATCACGTCTTTCCCTTGCGGCGTAGACAGAGCCCAGGTCTCTTAAACCTAAAAGCTACGTTTAACGTGATGGTGGGCATACGGTGGGAAACGAAATCAAAATAGCGACGGGTTGCTAGCCGCATAGCCTACTAATATGATTCTTCATATTTTCGTCCATTTCCGCGATCTGCGCGGGAAAAGAAGCAGCTGGTACATTCTACGCTTTTTCTTTTCTCTCAGACCAGCATGGAAGATATTCGCTACAGTGAATCGTCGATATGACGGGTTAAATACAGCGACCGGCGATGTAGGTCATCCTTACTAATATTATAAATGCGAAAGTGAGTTTGTTTGTTTGTTTATTTGTTTGTTTGTTTGTTTGTTACGCTTTCACGCCGTAACTACTAAACCGATCATCATGAAATTTTGCATACAAGTTCTCTGGAGTGCTTTATATCCCGGGAAAAAGCTACTATTCCCGAGGGATCGACATTAACGCGGGCGGAGCCGCGGGCGAAAGCTAGTTAGTATATAAGTGGCTATTTAGGTGGAAAAGGAATCAAACTAAAGTAGAATAAATGGGTATCTCTTCAATAGGCATGTAACATCCTCGTCTTCATCGTCACTGGCCCTCAGGTGAGATGGGAGACAAATGAAGAAGAATGAATGTTGTAATGATAGCGGACTCCGGGCTCCGACGATTGTCAGCTGCGGACACCGGGCATAACTCTCGGACAAGGAAGATTGGTACCTTGGCTTTGTGTATGAAACACTGTGAGTCAAAGAGAAAACAAAATGTTACCCTTTGTGTGTTTTCGCGATGTATCTGAGCTGAGCCTAATCAAACATTGTATTCATGTCGTTGTTTTGCTTACATTGTTTTGTTTGCGACAGACACGCTGTGACGACCTATTTTAAAAACATGTTCCTTGTAGAAATTGATATGTCAGACACTAGATTCAAATATAAGAATTTCATGGCATTTAAAGGGATTTAAAAACGCTATTATAAAGCGAACCCGTTAAATTTGTTACTTAATTATACCTGTTACACTTATTTGGTTGTTTCAAAACTTTTTTTGCTTAACACTTATAAAACAAATATAATGTTTTCTGTAACCAACTTGTTAGAATTTCTTTTTATATACTTCTAAATCCCTAAGTTCGGGATGCAACATGTGTGGATACTTTGGCGCCTTCACACATTCCTCCTACTTCGGCTCATGGAGGAGCCGCGGCTGGTACTGCGGAGACAGATAATTATATATTTTTTTACCTTTCGCAGTAGAAACGATGGGTCCCTGGGACCCTGAAGCCAGAAAATTTTTAACTGATATCACAGCGCGCCTCTTCAAGGTTACAGGAGACCCGAGGGCTGTCAGTTATTTTGCTCAGCGGATCAGCCTTGCAATACAGCGAGGAAATATTGCCAGTATTTTGGGTACTTTGTCTCGATGCGGTGCGCTGGATGAAGTTTTTTATTTATAGAATGTTTTTTAATGTTATTGAGAGTAATGAATATTGAATAAATGACTTGAATTATCGTTCTTAATCCTCATTTCTCAGGTAACTGTGCGTGATGCCAATGTAAACCTTATTGTCTGTGACAGTTAATATAACTCTTATATATCGGTATTTTTGAAAACAGTTTAAACGTGTTACATTTTCTTCCTGTTTTACTTTTAAAACAGAAATAAAAACAGTGTTCAAAACGCTGGATACCGGTAAAGTTCCTGGGCATTTATTTCTGAAAATACAAGGTGCTTAGTGGAGCATTTACCATAAATATAGACCTTAGTTCTGTGTACCCCAAAGAAAAAGAGGTGATAATGATGTCTGTAATATGTATGTGGGTTTGGATCCTATGAGTTTAAAAGCAGTGTGCAGTGGGTGTCAAGGAGAAAATGTAATTTCTTTGTGATTCTTCAATGTATTAGCTTAACTTCCCCTCCTTACATTGTTTTATTTTACTTTGAGATAATTTACTTTGCGTGCTTCCGCCACCAGTGGCATCAACCAGGGTTGCATGCATCAACTATTGGTGGCGGGCATGAAGGGACTAACAGTAAGGGTGGGCGTTGGCCAGCAATAGTTTACAAGAACTTACTGGACTGAGTTTCTTTCGGCGTATTCTTTTCAGCAGTGGTAGTTCCAAAACGCTAGTAGTTTATCGATTTTGCAAATATTAAAAATAATAACATGACGTTCACAAAGAGATAAATGATATCCAAATTTGAATAAAATTCTATTTCATTTCAGTTTGAACTAACTGGTGGCGGAAGCACGCAAAGTAAATCTATTTCTTTTACTTCCGCAAAGTAACACCAGAATCTGACTATATTAGGTACATTGTTTTATTATTTCTAGCACAGACTTGTATAATTTCCTGAAAGTCTGTCTTGTATATCAAAAGCAGTATGCTTTAAAGAGAAAACATTTTTAGCAAATGAGTCGCGATGTATCTGTGCCTAAACCAACATTGTACGAGTATCAATGTCGCGGGGTAACATGGTTTTATTATATTTTGTAGTACAGACTTTTATGTAAATGTAATAAAACAATCTTTCCTTTCTTTAAAAGCAGTGGGCCTCAATGAGATGCAAAACAAATGATTGAGTATTGAAAATATTTTTAGCGAGTCAGTTTGCCATGTATCTGCGCTTAAACCAACATTGTACGAGTATCAATGTCGCGGGGTAACATGGTTTTATTATATTTTGTAGTACAGACTTTTATGTAAATGTAATAAAACAATCTTTCCTTTCTTTAAAAGCAGTGGGCCTCAATGAGATGCAAAACAAATGATTGAGTATTGAAAATATTTTTAGCGAGTCAGTTTGCCATGTATCTGCGCTTAAACCAACATTGTATCTATGTACAGATGACTGCTGTGAATTCTGACCCCATAATAGTGGAACTATACTGAGAGGGGGTCAGATTTCTCTGCAGGCATCTGTATGTCACCGGCTTCCGTTGTCTTATTTATTATTCATGTCACACATTTCTGTACGTAAATGGTATATAATAATGTTTCCTGAAAGTCTGCTAATGATGTTTTCATGTATATTGAAAGCAGTGCCTAAAACAACATTGTATCTATGTCTTATTATTCCTAGCATTGAATTGTGTATGTAAATGTAAATGAACAATGTTTCCTGAAAGTCTGTCTTTAATGCTTTAATGTATATCGAAAGCCATGTGTGTCAAAGAGCAAAACATTCTCAGCGTGAGAGTCAGGATGCATCTGCGTTTAAATAAACATTGTATCTGTGTCGCCGATTTATATTGTCTTATTATTCCTAGCATAGACTTGTGTATGTAAATGTAACAGAACAATGTTTCCTAAAAGTCTGTCTTTGTCTTTGATGCTTTAATGTAAATAGAAAGCCATGTGTTTACAAGAGAAAATTATTTTCAGCGTGTGATTCGCGATGTATCTGCGCCTAAATAAACATTGTGTCAATGTCGCTGGCTTACATTGTCTTATTATTCCTAGCATAGACTTGTGTATATAAATGTAATAGAACAACTTTTCCTAAAAGTCTGTCTTTGATGCTTTAATGTATATCGAAAGCCATGTGTGTCATCGAGCAAAACATTTTCAGCATGTGAGTCGCTATGTATCTATATTCATAAATAAACATTGTATGTATTTCGCTGGCTTACTTTGTCTTATTATTCCTAGCATAGACTTGTGTATGTAAATGATATATAACAATTTTTCCTGAAAGTCTACTTTGATGCTTCAATGTATATCGAAAGCTATGGGTGTCAAAGAGCAAAACGTTTTCAGCGTGTAAGTCGCTATGTATCTGAGCCTAAACAAACATTGTATCTATGTCGCTGGCTTACATTGTCTGAGTATTTCTAGCACAGACTGGTGTATGTATATGTAATAAAACAATACTTCCTGAAAGTCTTTCTTGAAAGTTTTAATTTTTATTGAAACCCCCTTCTTTCAATAGCATAGCATGCCCCTGCCGTCAAAGAGAAAACATTTTCAGCGTGTGAGTTCACGGTATATCTGTGCCAAACTAACATTGTATCTACATATGTCGCCGGCTTACATTGTTTTGTTTGTGACAAACACGTTATAACGACCTATTTAGAATACGTGTACGGAAGAGATTGAAATGTTAAGGCTCTGCAGTCAGTATAAGTGCTTCGCAGTCAATATAATTATTCGTTAAGTGTAACCTACTTTAAAATCGCGAAAAAGCTTTCGTCGTGGTAATAATGTTTTGAACAGGTGATTTGATTTTCGCAATTTCATCGTTGGTCCATTTTGTTTGTTTGAAGGCACTGATCATCATCCAGGTTTTTAAAAGTTGTAGTTCGAATTAAAAAGAAAACAACACTTTATGCAGTTTGTGGTCTTCTATAATTTAATGGTCTTGACATCAATTGTGATGTGATACATTCATAACTCCTCTAAAATCCATTTTAAGGCATTTCTTAGGCTAAGTTTTTATTCGAATGCGTATACACGTGTGTCGCTTTTTTTTTTGATTATGTATTTCTATGTTTTTTTTTGACTGCTGAAAAACTACTAGCAATTCGGAACAACCACAAGAATATAACATAAATTCTAATGGGCTTTGGTTACAGATAGACCTAATAAATAACTGTTTTTAATATTTTTTCTTTTTATTTTAGTTTTATTTAGTGCGAAATAATAAACGCAATTGCCGAATGCGGCGAAATATTTTTTTTTGCAGTGACCACAATTTTAGGAACATATTAACTACGGTATTCTCCACCCAAAACTTCCCAAACTCACAGATTAAATAATGGCCCCGGCGCGTGTGAGCACGCTGAGCAAAAACGGGCAAAATCTCGCTTATTTGTTTAATCTAAGGGACAGTAAGGGTACCCACTCATTAACGATTATATTTTATTTTACAAGCTTTTATTTAACTTGCAATGTAACTATGTTTGTTCGGGTGAAATCTTGCAACTCAATTTTTCCAAACCCACCGGCTGAGCTGTTTTGTATATTCATTTAGATTGGATGATTATGCATGATTATCTGTGTGACGTTATTCTAAATCCAACATGGCGGAACCCCTAAGTGATGTTAGGCTTATTTTTAAAAAGTTATTTACTTTTAGCTTATTTATAACTAAGTTGTCGGTTTGAACAACTTTTCGTATGGAAATAATGGCGATGTCCCTGAAATTTGTTTATATAGATAGAGGTTGTTCAACGATACATAGGGGTTAATATTTGCATCCTTTATTTTGTTTTTAACATGCAATATTCGGGTTACTTACATACGGATTTAGTCGATGAATGAAAGCATGTCGGCTAGTAGCTGACTTTGTAGGTGAGTAGCTTATGTCATCATCATCATTTCAGCCATAAGAAGCCCAATACTGGAGGCTTCTCACAAGGATTCTTAGTTCCTTGGGAGGATATTGCCAAACTCACCACGCTTGGTAAGCAGACAGTTTCTTTGACTTTTTGTGCTTCCGACGCTGCTATCCATCGCAAGCATTTTTAAGCTGAGAAGGATAGAAACTTGTTGGATTTGGGAAGGGAATGAAGATATTGGGATAATAATCGTTCGAATGAACGAGAAAAAGCTCGGGGGGCGCTCGTACTCGATGCTATACCTGAAATCGGCCTAGCAGTGGGTAGCCTATGTATCGCTTATTATTAATGACTATATTTTGGCTGCTTTATGGTGTGCGACCAATGTGATAATGTTCTGAATTTAGTACGATCTGTTAAACACTGCTTTTTGGGAAGATAGTCATAATACAAATTACGTCACACTAGAAATCGTCGTACGTTTAAAAAAATAGCATACTTAAAAATTAAGAAACTCCATCACAGAAAAATCAAATACATGGGTACAACAGTTCTTCCTATAATCACTGTAAAAAATAACTACTTACGTACTTACAAGAAAGTAACGTGTCCGTTCACCGACCGATATGAATTTAGTTCGATCTTTCAATATAATGTCGCAAATGTTTGGTAACCCTTAAACCCTAATAGAGCGCAAGGCATAGTAATGCTTCCTCAATGAGTCAGCTGAGGCTGCGGGCTGCGGCGATCCATCAATCTGTCTGCCACTTGATACCCATTTGACAAGGTCCACCTATTTGTAAGTAAACCCCTTTCCAAGTTCTGGTACTTCATATAAGTGGACGATACCATGTGGTCCCAGCGCCTATTGGGTATTTGTTTCAGGCTCATTATGTAGATGGCGCCATAGGTTCATTCTCATCTATGTTAACCATATTATTACAAAAGCAGTATAAAAATGCATTTGAGATTAGAAAAATATTTTCTGCTTATATTACAACATGCTTTACTTGGTTTTGCCAAGTTTAGGCTAACGCCATCTAGTGACGGGTTAAAAAGTCAGTAAGTATTGCACTGCAGCGCCCACGCCGCCGCCAATGGTGGAACTAACTACTAAATGGGTATGAACAGGCCTTAACTTGGGCCAATATTTTGTATGAGGTTGGCAATATACATTAGTATTATATTGTTTTGGACGATACTTTTGACGTTTTATCGCCATGGTGTATTAGACCTCTGGTACGATATTATGACAGGATTCACATTCTTCCATGCTGGACTGGGAGAAAAAAAAACGTAGAATGTACTAACTGCATCTCTTCCCGTGCAGATAGTAAAAGCCGATCGAGAGATTGGGCGGAAACTGAGGAATCATGTTAGTAGGCGATTCTTATTTATTTTGATTCTTTTTGCCACCTAACCCCGACCAATATAACAAACGGCTTTTAGCTCATAAAGACCTGGGGTCTGTTTGAAAAATGATGTGATAGTATGTATGTATGTTCACAGCGAAGTTTTGAATAGGTACCACATAATTTACGAGTATTTTACATAATTTTGTAAGCCATAAACTAATATAACGATTGTTATGTATTTTCTAGACAGTCAGTTTACGAAAATAAAATGTAAAATATACTTAGTTTGCTTTGAAATTTTTAATTTTCGCAAAGACGATATAGTGACAAAAATTGAGAAAGGGATGTTGAGATCGTTTGGACATGTAGAGAGGATGGATGAAAAGAGACTTACGAAAGGTATATAAAATGGCACATGTAGTTGGGACAGTCGGTCAGGGCCGGCCTCGACGAACGTATCGTAATCGTGACTAAATTGCAAAGGTTCTTGCAAAAGGAGAAATAAGGAGCACCCGAAACTGGCGAGCATGCATGAAAAGAGTGATGGATTTAGATGAAGCGAAAGAGGTTTGTAAGGATCGTAGCAAGTGGAGATCCATAGTCTCTGCCTATCCCCATGGGAAAGAGGCGTGATAGTATGTACATATGTATGTATGTATTAAATCTATACAACGCTTTCCGTTGGTAATGTTATTATGCAAGCAAATCCATTTTATTTTTTTGAATATTTCGGTTTTATCGTTATTATTAATCAAAGGTATCTGTACCTACATTACTAGGTAATATTCTCACAAACACTCCAACAACATCAAAATATCGTAGGTACTCAATTATAAGTTTATTGCTGATAGATCCTGCTCAGAGGAACTCGACTACACGACACGTGCCTCAACTTTGCCCTATACAGAGTGTTATTGCTTCCTGTGGAACTAAAAGTTCGCGAAGAAGGAGTGTAATGAAGAGACGATGCCGAAGCGTAGCGAGTGGCGGGAGTAAGCGAGCGAAGCGACTAAACGAGCTTAATACCCGGGTACCCGGGTTCGATCCCTGGTCAAGTCAAGATGTAAAATGATCTTTTTCAGGTTGGACTGGGTCTTGGATGTTCATCTATTTAAGTATTTGTTATAAAACATTGTATCCTTGATTTAGTATTCCATAGCACACGTCTCGAACTTAATTATTTTATGTAAAACAAAATGGTTTCACTTACGTTTTTCAGTCGTAAACGCCGACTTGTTTGAGCCTATTTACTTTAATCAATAATCAAAGGACGCCCGTGCCGTGATGTATTTGACTCTCGCCCTGAAGATGGCCCTCTGAGGCTGTACTTAACTAAAAATACTTGATTGAATGAACAAAAATCAATGAATGGAAATTCGACCAGTTTATCGGTGCATTGGATGTAGAGTTTTCTTTTTAATTTATCTTGTTAACCGACTGACCTACCCAGAAGGAGGGTAATGTTTTTCGCGCGTATGTAAGTATGTCTGTTCCATTTTCGTCTCCTGTAGCCTAAACGGCTTGACCGATTTCGAAATGTGAGATATCATTAGATTTGTATTCTTCCCCGGAGTGTCATGTCTCCATGAATGTTATGTGACGTTAGCAAAAAATCTATATGGCGGACGTAAACTGTCACAAAGGCAGTCGGTATTTTTTTTATTCAAATAATTCACTTCTTTCTCACGATTTTATAGTCTATTCGTAATCCAAATTCCACAATTTACATGTTGCTAATATGTTTAAAATCAAGCTGTCAATGTTGTTCAATGAAGCATGACCCGACTACACAATAATCTGCCCATATTAGATTTCGGGCTCTTGAGAATTCCCTTTGTTACATCTCATCTTACCTAACTTATGGGATTTAAAGTTAAATCTGATGTCCCAACATGGACAATACAAGTCTTTTGTCCCAACTACAACTAAGGGGAACACTTGTGTCAATTTTATTAGCACATACAATGTAGTTGTCGGTTCCCGGTTGTTCCCGGTTGCACCCCAGCTGAGCTCCCTCAGAGCCCCGGGCCCAATTGCTGGCTCTTGTCTTCACTCCGCATGTTTTTTAGCATTTTGTGAAATCATTGACATATATATTATCCTTGTCAATCCCATGCTTCCCAGCCTTGCTTCCTGTAACCATCCTCTAGAGTATGTTTTATGATTTAAACCATAGTAGATCATGAGTAAATTAGGATTTATTGTTTTTTTAAATATTCTAAACTTCTGTAGTAAAAATGAAGGGCCATAGGGTCGGCCCCATTAAAGTAAGGTAATCCATGCATCTAATAAATAAAATAACAATAGGAGTGAATTAAGTTTGTATAGTCTTATTTCTGATCTTATCACGCACAACATTTTTTTTTATAGGTCCCTCAGATGTAGTATCCCATGACACAAGTCTCGGACTTACTTTGGGGCTAGGTCACTGCTCACAGGTCTGTGTGATATTTAAAAAAAAAACATATTTTCAAAGATGTTCGTAATGCATATTCTATTGGCCTACTATTGGCCATTATTGTCACAATAGACATTTTTCCAGGCTGGACCAAGCAATATAAATATTAGATATTCATTCAAGACATCAATTTTTGATTCTATGGTTAAAGGCTAGTAAATAAAGCGCGTACCGCTGTATACCAGTTTCCAGTAACGCGTATTTTCTATTCAGTGATCTGTTTTTCGTTTTTTAAAGAAACGTGTAGGTAAGTAAAGCAATAGAGGACCAAAAAGACAATAAAAATGATGAAACAAAAGAATGTTCGTGTCGACCTCGATCGAGCCATACAGCGAGCATCGACAGAAAAGAAATTCTGAAAACCGATAGCAAAAGGATTAGTCTGTTATTTGGGATGCCTGTCATGTTTGTGGAGCTCGCTGATGGATGTTTGTCTGTCCGTCTGTCTACGGCAGGTCGGGAACTAATTGAAGAGTGCTGCCGGCCGTTTGCAAAAACTAGACACCCAAAACAAAGGGTGCAAATAGGCTTTTTTAGCCAGTTAGGGAGCAGCGGAAGCATGAATTAGCTGTTTTGTTTTTCCAACAGACTTGAAATTAGTTGGCATGGGAGGAATTTACACAGCTGGATTCTTTGGTTATTCAGTGAATCGGTTTATTAAATTCCTAGAGACGTTAGTAACAACTCAAATACAATTTAACATTAACATAAATAAACTTATTCAGGTGATGTCAATGAAGATTGATTCATGCGAATATTTTGAACGAACGAACGAAATTTGGAACGATAAAGAGTGTTTGAATACTCACGTAGTTACGCTGGTTTGCGTATTTTTAATAGCAAGCTTTTATATTACCGAGAAACCGCTGGAGAGACGATTGATGCTTTTCATAAAAAGTTGAGGTTAACATCAGACAGGAACAAGTGGAAAAGATGAGGTAGACATTTGCTCTGCAGTGGGACAATATAGATAAAAAAAGGTTTTATATAACTAGCCTTGTACGTGTGTCTGTTTGGGACAAATCTTAGAAGGTACCTTAATGATTAAGCGGATTTTTTATGCATATGTAAATTAGATGATAATGCAATATTATTGTAACACATAGCTGATCTGATTGACGATAGGGCGGGAATGTGGGAATGGGAACTCCTAAACTAAAGGATTTAAGCCCATCGTTTGGGCATATTTTATTTGTTATGGCAATAACTTTATAGGTTGAATTCATTTGTAATAAAAGTTAGTCTAAAAACCTTTTTTTGGGTAAAAAACTGACAGATGAATAGATGCTTTCAAGGCCATCTCATCCGTAGGCCGTATTAGCCGATACAGTCGGTAGGGGCTAATTTTCGCACACACGCGCTAGAATGTTTTCAAAATTACGAAGCTTAAAGTTACAAAATCGGATATATTTTATTGACTTTAAATCAATCAAATACCGGGGGCTTGATATCATCCCATATTTTTATTTCAAATCATCATAAATCGGCCATTTAATAAATAAATAAATAATAAATATATACGGACAAATCACACAGATTGAGCTAGCCCCAAAGTAAGTTTGAGACTTGTGTTATGGGATACTAACTCAACGATACTATATTTTATAACAAATACATATATAGATACACATCCAAGACCCAGGCCAATCTGAAAAAGATCATTTTCCATTTTGTCCTTTCATCTTGACCTGGCCGGGGATCGAACCCGGTCACTCCGTGTCGCAGGCAGGGGTAAGTAATATAACATATAAATACAAAATATATATCTTTTAAGATATATATCAACAAAATACATAATTTGGTTAGTAAAATTATCAAGTAAGATAAAAATCGAAAGAAATAAGTTTAAAAAACCTAAAATCTTTTATTATAACAATTATTTAACATATCAAACCTTTATAATACCGTTTTATTATTATAAAATTTAAAAAATCGATTAGTTGTTATGTATAATAAACGTTATATATACATATTATTACGCATAATAATCATTGGTTATACGACTTAATTGGTAAAAGATTCTCAATACATAACTAATAGTTAAATTAAAAAAAAAAACAGAATTCCATTTTATTGTAGGAGTTTCTTCCATGTTTCCAATGTTCTTCATCATATCTTCACCAAATTAAAATGGGACCAACTTGGTAGTAAAGGTATTCAAATAAAAAAAGAAACATCAAAATCAGTTCACAATTAGCGAAGCTATCGTGTACTTATTTTATTTTGTAAAGTGTTAAAATATTAATTAAACAAAAAGAAAGACTGCAATATACCTATTTAACGAAAATCTGAATATTCCGAGTGTGAATTTCATCGAGCTATGGCCTCTAATATAAGTAAAAAAAAAGATAAAATAGGTATTATTAAAAATAATTGTAACACATTATTATTATATACAATAAAATATAGTGTTATCTTTTTACTTGAAAAAAATTGTGATACATACAAAATGCGCGCGCATTTTGTATGTATCACAATTTTTTTAAAGTAGAAAGAATATTTTTACAATATTTTATTGTATGTAAATATTCGGATAAAGTATGAAATAAATAAAAAAAATTGTGATACATACAAAATGCGCGCGCATTTTGCATGTATCACAATTTTTTTAAAGTAGAAATAATTTTTACTATATTTTATTGTATGTAAATATTCGGATAAAGTATGAAATAAATCGCATTTTGTATGTATCACAATTTTCCTAAAGTAGAAAGATACCTTTACATTATTTTATTGTATGTAAATATTCGGGTAATGTATTTATTTCATACTTTGTCCTAATATTTACATACTATAAAATATTGTAATAAGTGCTTTGGTTTGTAATAGTTATTTTGTTTGGTATCCTATGATGTTCATTACTTTTTGTTTTACTTTCCGTTTGCTTTTTCTCCATTTTCTCAGTTATATATTTTAATAGGTATACATTTTGATTTCTATAGATTTTGATTGATATTTATTTTAAATAGTATACTTTTTGAATGGTATACATTTTGGCATGTATACTGCACAAGTTGTATAACAGGTGATATTTAGTGTTCATAAACGTTATAAATAATGGGTTTATGCTTTTCAAATTGAAAATGTTATGTATATTATAGCTTTTAAGAATATAATCGGTAATGATTATGTCAAGTAAACATATCTTTTGAACTTTATTGAAATGAAAATATATAATTTGTTATTATATCAAACAATACGCACCCGCAGGCAGGCGTGTTGACCGCTGCGCCACGGAGCTAGTCAAATTTATTATTCTATATTTAATCAAATTTATTATTATAATTATTTATTATATCATTTACGGTTACATTGGCCATTCATTTGTTTTTGTTAAAATAGTTGATAAGAGTTTTTTAAAACTGTTGAAATGAGTTTCTTTCGGCATCTTCTTCTTTGCAGTCGGTTCCGAAACGCTAGTAGTTTGTAGCTTTCGAACAATAATTAATAATTTGAATATATTATAACAGGTATTATTTAAAATGTGAATTGTCGTGAAAAAGTGCCTGAAAAGGCCTATTTTCGGAATACATCTTTGAATCTTTGTTAAATGTTGCCTTTTCAATGTACTTTCCCAAAAATACTACCGTGGTTGGACCCTGGAGCCGTAGGAAGAGGTAAAAGAAGTCACTTGTCCCTGAGTGGGAGCGTTTTATGTGTTGCTTAATTTTTTATATTATTCTTGTTCTACCTACCTAAACGCATCGGACATGTAATAACTGAAATTATTTCTGCAGCAAGCAGAAATAAAAATAATTTCAGTTATTACACGCATAACTGGACAATATACATTATCCAAGGTTTTGTCTGTAAAATAATGGCGCTCGTAAAAAAGTAGGTCAACTCTTGCGTTGTGTCCACGGAGTTGTGACTTACGAAAACGTATCCCTTTATATTTTATGTCCCTCATAGAAATACCTTTACCCTTCTACGTTATTCATAGTGGATACTCTGCCTCCGTGATACTGTTTTGTTATTTGTTTTATGCCTGTCTTAAAGTTAGATGTCAACCAACGAGATATATCTTGAATTTTTAGTTAAACTAAAAGTAATATTAACATCATCATCATCATTTCGAGTAGTAGTCACGGTCAATCGACCATGCACACCCTGGTATCAGAGTTCTTCGGAATATTAACATGAAAATGTATAGTCAGAGAGACTTAATTAAAATCTTACTGAATATATATTTTCATGTTAATATAACTTTTTGTTTAAGAGAAAATTCAAGATATAGGTAAGTAGATGGTGGGGTCAGGTATCTCGTTGGCTGACTGTACATAGAGTGACCTCGTTCTACTTGTCAGGAAACACCTGTTTCTTTTGTCGGATATCCAATCAATAAGTGCTCATAGATTAAGAGATCCTTGGCCTCTGTTTATTTAGTACTAGCTGATGCCCGCGACTTCGTTCGCGTGGACTTTATAACTCCGCAGATAATGCTCATTAGGCTAATCAACTTTTGTTAAGGCGTCATTTTTATATTTCTTAAAGTTTAGATAGATCGTGTTCCAGTTTTCAAAATAAATTATACCTATATAGAACGAAAAAAGTTTCATTCGAATCCGTCCGGTATTTCCGGAGATTAGCGTGTATAAACAGACAAAAAGACAGACATTTTTTTTAATTCTCACTCTATTAGTGTGTCGCCATCGCCCTGTGCCGTGTGCACAATATAATCTGATAGCATACCTTATTAGAATCTAAGATATTCACTCCATAATTGTTTTTGTCTTATGCTTTAGTCATTCTGTGATACAAGAAATAAACGGACGTGTATTGAGTAACTTGTATTATTGCGGACCCCTCGTACATACACACACGCATACTACACATAGAAGTAGCCGGGAACCGCTACAGTGGTGACCCCGAGAACTTGAACGCCAGGAACCTTCAAGATCGTCAAGATGATGTCGGATCCAGCTGGCCAAGGTGCATTAGCCGTCCAACCCCAGAATGACTCGACGGGATTGGCAACTATCACAGTGTCTTCACGTCTCCCGGAATTTTGGTGTGATAAACCGAGATTATGGTTCGTGCAAATTGAAGCGGTATTGGGCCCGCAAAAAATGAGCGATGAAGCGAAGTACAATTTAGTCGTTACCAAATTAGGAAAGGACGCGATACAACAAGTCAGTGACGTTTTACTAAAACCGCCCCAAACCAAAAATAGAAAAAATATAAAAAAAACTTCTGCAGATTTATGAAGAGTCGGAGCTGCGCCAGTTTCAGAAATTACTCAGTGAGATGGAGCTCGGCGACCAGAAGCCTTCACAGCTTCTTCGTCGTATGCGTGACTTGGCAAGAGAAAAAATCCCCGACGAGACCTTATGTATCATGTGGCAAGGGCACCTTCCATCTTCAGTTCGAGCAGTGTTAGCAGTCACTGACGTCACCAATTTGGATAACCTAGCCGCTATTGCAGACAAAGTGATGGAAACAGCCATGCCACAACACCAGGTGTCAGAAATCCAGGCCGGCCCCTCCAGTGCATCAAAAACTGACACAGCTCTAATTTTAGCTGAAATAGCAAAGTTGAGCTTAAGGATAAATGATTTAGAAAATCGAAGATCCCGATCCCGATTTACGAATCGCAGGCCGAGTTTTAATCGTTCCCGCTCAGCATCTCGGCGCCGTTACATGATCCGGCGCACACCCGATAGTGCGGACTGGCTGTGTTCTTATCAATACAAGTACGGGAATAGAGCAAGGAAATGTATGGAGCCGTGTGCGTGGAACAAAAATAAAAATGAACATCAGGAAAACTAAAGACGGTGCTATCAGAGGCGGGGATATGCACCATAACACCTTTGCACCGCCTATGCGCTATGGACGGAAAAAGTGGACTAAAATTTCTCGTTGATTCAGGAGCAAATATTTCAGTGTTACCAGTGCCAAAAAGACCTTATAGTAATAAGTCTAGTGATAACTATAAACTGTATGCAGCCAACGGGACTGAAATTAAAACGTACGGTGAAAAGACTATTGAGTTAGATTTTGGATTACGCAGACCATACAAATGGTCGTTTGTGATAGCCGACGTAAGACAACCAATTTTGGGTGCGGACTTTTTAAGCCACCATAAACTGTTAGTGGATGTTCACGGTCAAAAACTAATCGACGGAGTTACTAATTTGAGCACCATCGCTTCAGTAAAGTAGGAATTTTCAAAATTATGTTTTGGTTTAAGAAATGCCGCACAATCGTTTCAAAAATTTATGAATGAAGTGCTCAGAGACTTGGACTTCTTATTCACATATATTGATGACGTCATCATTGCATCAACCTCAAAAATTCAACACAGAGAGCATTTGAAGTTGGTATTCGACAGACTGAACAAATATGGATTAACAATTAATTTGGCAAAATGTGAATTCGGAAAAACGGAATTAGACTTTTTGGGATATCATATATCGGAGAAAGGATTGAAACCATTAGAGGATAGAGTAAAAGTTATTGCCAATTTTCCAAAACCAAAGACAGTGGAAGAACTCAGACGCTTCCTGGGAATGATCAACTTCTACAGGCGTCATCTCCCAGGAGCTGCGGATTTACAAGCTAAATTAAATACATTTTTACATGGCAGTAAGAAGAAAGATAAAAGCCCTATACCGTGGACAGACGAAACTACCGAAATTTTTGAGAAATGTAAAACGCTGCCTACAAAGCTCAGTTACATTGACTTTTCCGACGACGGACGCTCCTATTTCAATTATGACTGACTGTTCGAATACATGTGCTGGAGCGGTCCTACAGCAGAAGGAAGGAGATTCTTGGAAACCTTTGGGATTTTTTTTCAACAAATTGAGCGAAGCACAACAGCGCTATAGTACATTTGACAGAGAACTTTTGGCTATTTATATGGCAATTAAACACTTTAGATATTTAATAGAAGGAAGACCTCTAACCATCTACACGGATCATAAACCGCTGGTATACGCATTTCAAAAGAACACTGTGGGTAAAAATGATACACCTAGAAGGCTGAGGCAACTGGATTATATCATGCAATTTTGTACATCTATAGAGCATGTGAGTGGATCGGAGAATGTGGTTGCCGATACCTTATCGAGAATTGCTACTATACAATTGGAACCTATGATTAATTGCGAGGAGCTAGCTAAAAAACAGAAAACTGATAGTGAATTGAAAGATCTTTTGAAGTCAAGCAAATTAAACATACAGAAAGTAAATTTTAAAAATTCCAATTTCCCTATCTATTGTGAGTTATCTAATGGAAAGATTCGCCCGTATTTGCCAGTGGAATTTCGAGCATCAGCTTTCAACGCAGTGCACGGAATGAGTCATCCCGGCATACGTACAACAAGAAAGATGATACGCGGTCGATACTTTTGGAGTGGCATGAATACCGATGTTTCGAAGTAGGCAAAGACTTGTCTTGGATGTCAAAAGTCCAAGGTTCATCGACACACTATTTCTCCGCTGGGAACTTTTCCAGAAAGTAATCGTTTTGAGCACGTCCATATCGATATAACTGGTCCTATAAGTTACTGTGATGGATACCGATACATATTAAGTATGTTGGACAGAAGTACAGGTTGGGTTGAAGCGTGCCCCATGAAAGATATTACCGCTGAAACAGTAGCGGAACTTGGTTTTTCTGGATCGAGGTTTGGGTGCCCGCTAAGGATAACGACAGACCGAGGACGACAGTTCGAGTCAAACTTATTTAAGCAACTCAGCAGGAGAATGGGCATAAACAAGCTAAGGACTTCGGCATACCACGCGCAGGCTAATGGGGCCGTTGAAAAATTTCACAAATCTCTCAAAGTTGCGTTAAAATGCCGTGGAAATACGGAACAATGGGTCAGCGAGTTGCCAATAGTGCTCTTAGGGTTAAGAGCAAGCCTAAGAGACGACACGCATATAAGTGCCGCTGAAATGGTATATGGAGAGACAATAAGATTGCCAGGAGATTTCTTTTTACCAACCACATTGGAAACTTCGAATGAAGAATTGTTTTTGCAAAACTTCAGAAAAAGAATAACCGATTTAGCGGCAGTTCCCAGAAGGAAAGTACACACAGACAAAGTTTTTGTACACCCAGGGTTAGAAAATTGTTCCCATGTCTTTGTTCGCTGTGATCGAGTTAGTAAACCTTTAACTTCACCATACAGTGGGCCATTTAAAGTTTTACAACGAACAGACAAGTATTTTAAAATTCAAGGAGCAAACACCGAGAAAGTAATTAGTATAGATCGGCTCAAGCCTGCATTTATGCCGCGTACGGGTGACGATGAGACGACTCCTTATATGGAACAACTTGATGTAAACAAACCTAAAGTGACACGATTCGGGCGCACAGTCAAACCAATTGTGCGTTTCACTTCGTAAAGTAGGAACTATTCGTTCGTGAATATATTTTATTCGACAAGGAGAACTAAACGTAAACACGAATATGGGAAAATCACAGAGCAAGCAAGTATCAGAAGAGATCGTGATAGCGCAGAACGGCGCTTCAAACAATGCTGATGTCGTAGCAAAAGCCTCAGACACTTACTACAGTCGTATGGAGTGGTACATGCTGGCTATATTATCATAATAGCATTGTTCATGGGATATCACATATGGAAACGCTGCAAGGTTCGCTATGGTCGTTATATGAGGCAGGAACTACAGGACATTCCAATGACGACTAGGAGAGAGCTCGGTGCAGTTCGGAATCCGGAAACGAAGGTGAACCAGCACATCATAGGCTAAAGAGTTAGTGAAGTGCAGTGCTCTTTTATATGTACATGTAACGCAGTGTATTCAGTGTAATCGTGGTCTGTGTAAATGTAATCGTACTCATAAATAATAGTAGGTAATCATGTTATACTGCAGATATTTAGCATTTTATGTTTATAATTGGGGTATTATCATCATATATATTTTTTTTTACAACTTTATTTGATTTTTTTTTTAAAGGGGGGGAATACTATGCCGTGTGCACAATATAATATGATAGCATACCTTATTAGAATCTAAGATATTCACTCCATAATTGTTTTTGTCTTATGCTTTAGTCATTCAGTGATACAAGAAATTAAAGGACGTGTATTGAGTAACTTGTATTATTGCGGACCCCTCGTACATACACACACGCATACTACACATAGAAGTAGCCGGCAACCGCTACATTTATTTTTTTGTAAATATATTTAATGTACAGACACATTTTTTTACTCTTTTATTATATTTATTGATAATATATAGGTCCAACGAGTGTTGAAGTTTTCTCACGATATTGCCCTTCAAAGGAAGCAGGTCGATGAAAATGACCCAGTAATAAGTCAGGTTGTATGTTGTGTGTTACAAGTGATGACTTACGAAGGTAAACGCTGGATGTCAGCAGTTGACTTCTCGCGGCTGACATGATGATGATGACAAATTACATTCTTTTTGTAAAATAAAGAATTCAGCTTTTTTAACAGTAATTATACTGGCAAAAAAATCTCAATTGCAAAACACCCAGAAACTTGTATAAGGGTGCCTTTTTTCAAAAAAATATCTGGGAATTCACTAATTTTTAGGGTATCATGTATAAGGGGAGCTAAAAAGTGTTTGTTTTGATCAAACTATCATCTCTTAATGGATGTAGGGCGATTAACTAATAACGGTATGTATTATATTGTATATTATTTATGTATGTTTATTTATTAGATTTACATCTTCACAGTATTCCCGTTATGCCTCTCGAATATCCTTTCAATCACTTGGTTGACTGGTTGTGCAAATGTTCTTTTTTACATAAAACTGATTTATTTATTTTGTTTAGTGTAAAGGTTTTTGTACAATAAACGAAGAAATTACAAACAAACGAACGGTATGTATTACCTGAATAGTTAAGTTACCAAGTTTTATCGCTCTTTAAAATCTTGTCATAGGTTGAGCCGGTTTGGACAAGTTATGCGATGGGAAGAAAATTATGTTACTAAGAGGGTTTTAGGTATGCAAATTGAGGGACGTCGAAGTAGGGGAAGACCAAAGAAAAGCTGGATTGAGGGTGTCAAACAGGATATGGATAGATGGACATAACAGAAAACTTGACAAGCGACAGAGCAAAATGGAGGAGATCGACATGCCGTGCCCACCCCACGTAATAGTGGGAGAAGAATAAAGAGGAAGAGAGATGTACATACAAACACACTCCTCATTTAAGGGCCCGCCATAGGCCAGTCGGCGTGGCGGTACAAACGCGGATGGTTTAAATGCGTTGGCTATTTTCGTTTTTAAAGAATACTCAAGGGTTATTCAAAAATATAGTTACCAGAGTTAGTCCTGAACTTTGCTGCATGTTTATTTCAACTTGAGTATTTCATTATCCTTACTTCCTTACTAATCCTTACTGATATTATAAATCCGAAAGTGAGTTTGCTTGTTTGTTTATTTGTTTGTTTGTTTGTTTGTTTGTTTGTTTGTTTGTTTGTTTGTTTGTTTGTTTGTTTGTTACGCTTTCACGCCGTATCTACTGAACCGATCATCATGAAATTTTGCATACAAGTTCTCTGGAGTACGGAGAAGGACATAGGCTACCTTTTATCCCGGGAAAAATTACTATTCCCGGGGGATCGACATTGACGCGGGCGGAGCCGCGGGCGAAAGCTAGTTATTGATATTACAGACAATCATGCAAAGCAGTATGAGGTAGTACGAGCCCTTATGGTACGGACTTATAGTATTAATATGTTTCGTACTGCATCCATATTGTTAAATTCCTTTGTGCTCTTCATTCATATGATGTCAACACATGATCTCGTTTATTATCATCATCATCATCAGGTCCTTTTTAGTCTCCACTACAGGAGCACGACCCTCTCCGCACTACTAGGGCCATACTTGGCCAGAGCAGCCAGAAGACTTGGCCTACACTCTCCACGCTGGCCAGATGGGTTGGAAAGGTGTCTTAGATGTTTATAAGCTTTGTTTAGCATGTGTTTCCTAAGTCGCCTTCTACGACATCCACGGGAAGACTTGGAGTGGTCCTATTCTACTCTGCCGGATACCACACGGCTAACTCGTTTATTAATTCTATACTTTTATTCGGAAAATCCGAAGAGGATTCAAATTGTTTGCTGAATGTATACGCGCCATTTATTAAAATGCACGAGTTTGGAATTTCCGGTCAATAGTCCGTAGGTACTATGCTGAAATTGGTTATAGACAACCAGTCTGGTTAAAGACCCGATTTTGCTTAATGTAACAACCATATTGCTTAGTAATAGGTAACAAACTTAGAGTCGTCTTGATGGCGAGAGTATCATTATGTGCATGAGTATCTTTTAAATAAAGTTGTAGGTCCAACCAAGATTTGAGACTAAGAGAGTGTGTTTGTTTGTACATCTCTCTTCCTCTTTATTCTTCTCCCACTATTACGTGGGGTGGGCACGGCACGTCGATCTCTTCTATTTTGCTCTGTCGCTTGTCAAGTTTTCTGTTATGTCCATCTATCCATATCCTGTTTGACACCCTCAATCCAGCGTTTCTTTGGTCTTCCCCTACTTCGACGTCCCTCAATTTGCATACCTAAAACCCTCTTAGTAACATAATTTTCTTCCCATCGCATAACTTGTCCAAACCGGCTCAACCTATGACAAGATTTTAAAGAGCGATAAAACTTGGTAACTTAACTATTCAGGTAATACATACCGTTCGTTTGTTTGTAATTTCTTCGTTTATTGTACAAAAACCTTTACACTAAACAAAATAAATAAATCAGTTTTATGTAAAAAAGAACATTTAAGTAAGTAAAAAAGTATTTATTTTCTCCAAAAAGACAACAAAACACATGCATATTTTTACAAGAAATTGTTGGAGACTGGTGTCTGTTGAAGGCTAGGCCTGTGTAACAGTACACCAGTGCTCTCACATCTGGATGTGACTAATATAATAAAATATTTCATTATAATAACAAACGACATAAATGTTTATTTGTTTAAATCGAAATACATGATTCTAAAAGCTTATATTTTATCACTTACAAGCTACGCGTAGATGAATTAATATTTCCCATAATTGTGACATCATATATGGCTGCATAAAATATAGAAACTAGAGAAGTGTAATAGTTTAAGTGTGAGATTGTCGAATGGGTATAAATAGGTTCTAGTATGTAAGTCGAATGTATAATGTACTATTTTATTGGTCTTCATTTAAATGTGAGCAGTAGATTCTCAGTTTCGTCATAATTAAGAGAGAGCAAATAATTGAAAATGAATCTTTTACAAGAGAAGGATGAGAGAGATATCAAGAATATTTTTGAGTGGAGTTTATTATACAAGAAGGGACCTGTGAAGCAAAGGAATCTGTGTGTAAATTCTGTTGAGAAGCTAGTGGAGGTAGCCACCAGGTGGTTGCGTCTTAAAGAGTTTGGATTGTAAGGAGTGTTAGCATGTTGTTGTAAAATAGTTTGCATAATGTATAGTTGACGGACTGATAAAACTTCGCAAAATTGGTATAATTCAGATGTGGGATATAAAAATGGCTTGAAGGTACAGACTTTGAGCAGGGCTCTCTGTGCTCTTTCAAGTTTTATTAGAACGGATTTGCAGGCTCCACCCCAGGAGGTTATACAATAGGTAAGTAAAGACTGTCCCAAAGCAAGATACGCCATTTTAACAATATTTGGGGATGCCACATGTCGTAGTCTTTTGAAAATATAAATCAATTTGCGAATTCTTCCAGCCGTAACATTAATATGTGGACTGAAGTTTAAATTTTGATCTATAGTGATCCCTAGATATTTTACAGAAGTAGAAGGAACTAAAGGACTGCAAGAACAATTGGAATTATAATTTTGATGAGAGTGGGCTATAATAGATAAGTTTGCTAGGATATTTCTATGGGAGACTAAATTGTAAATGGAGAAGTTTACAAGTTGGGTTTTGTTAATATTAAGTGTTAGAAGGTGCATTTTAATAAATGGCGCGTGCACAACCAGTCAACCAAGTGATTGAAAGGATATTCGAGAGGCATAACGGGAATACTGTGATGTGAAGCATTCAGGCTGCCTAGTGCGCGGGGGCCCTAAGCATCTATTATAATTTATTCAATAATACATATTTATTCAATAATACATAGTAAAATAATATAAAGAAAAGCAGCTCGCTCATTCCATATTCTTTGTTTAGTCTCAGACTAATATGAAGAAAAGGTAAGTATACCTACTGATAGTGTATCAGCAGGTTTAGAATCGTTAAAGATGATTTGATGAGCGTCCCTCGCGACTCGTAACGGGCTAACTAATGATCTACAAGTGCGACAACTATGGGCAAATGTTAAATAATCCTGAGATATGTCAGCACTTTATGATAAGTTTATCATGTTATGTTTATCAGATAGTTAGCTGTGGCCGCGACTCCGTTCGCGTACATTTGTATGGGGGCCTTGTCTTATCATAACTGGAGAAAAAAATAAGTCTAAATGTTTATCGACCAAGTTTCATAAAATTCAGTTTATTCGTTTATGAGTTATGGAGGAACGTACATACAGTAAAACATACATATATACATAGTATTACGTCTTTTCCCCCTGCGGGGTAGACAGAGCCTAGGTCTATAAGACCTGAAGGCTACGTTTAGCATTTACAGTAAAATAATCTAAAAATCGTCAATTTAGTCAGTATCATGTACTTATATCTTGTGAGCTTGTAAACACGATATCTCTGAACTGACAACCCTTACAGATTTCTTATTAGTATTGATTACTAACGTGAGGACCAGTGCTCTTAAGCAGAGTCAAATCTCTACTTCCTGGATTCTTGTAAAAGTGGGGTAGTTGTGTTGGGTGACTAAAACCTTAATGCGTCTGAGGGTAATGGGATATAGTGCAGATTTTAGACGCCGAGGTTTGAACATGCGGTAGTTCAATAGGCAGAGCATAGGTCGTACATACACCTAAGGTCGCTGGTTCAAATCCCGTCCCCGTAGAACTTTTCACCATATTTTATCTCTTAATTTAATAAGGGTAAATCAAAATAGCATTGTGAATGCAAAATAAAGACAAAAAAGTAGAGTTAATATATAGTTGTGAATAGTCAGTACCAGAAAAGGCTTTCTGTTGAATTCTCTAACAATTTTGACAAAATATTTACTTTGTACAGATACATAAAAATAAAATATGAAATATCCAGCCCAACTTGACCTATAATTATATTCGATCCTGTAGCATTATTAATAAGGATGTTACTTGCTTACCGAAGAAATATAGATATTAAAAATTTAGATGAAATAAAAAAATCCTTCTCACAAGTCTTGAACTCGGTGCTTCCCAGTAGTGTTCCCCAAACTACAACTGAGCCTAGCCAACCACTTTTTAAGAGCAAAGGCAAAATTACCGTTCTAATTTTTAGCATCTTTTTTTTTTTAAACTTGGACAAAGTAGGTTTCATAGCTAATTACTATTTCTTACCCCCGAAACCCTAAATTTCATGGAAATCACTGGAGCCGTTTCCTTTATCCTAATTATAATACATAAATAAAAAAAATACAAGAATGGCTCGTTTTATAGTGTACGGATTAAGTCTAGCAGTAAATCTCATAATAGTCATGCCTTATTTGTGGCTTTGTATACCCATCAACTTAACTACCTATTACAGAAGTAAATTGCTATTTCGCTTGTCAATAGCCGATTTGAGTTCGTTTAACAAAGGCCGTTTTGTTCTCTGTTTATACCTGATCAGTATATACTGACTGCTACTATCGATCTGAAATTCAGTTACTCTACTATTGTGTCTATTCACTTGTTATCTTTAATTGTATTTTTTTTTCTGACTTGGTCTGCTTCATTTATAGCACTACTATAACTAACACAACTAACTTTTACCTGCAGCTTGTATAAGTGTAGATCGCTTAACTCTGTCTGTCGGTCTGTCACGCTTCAACCATTGGACCAATTTGGATAAAATTTAGGCCTTAAAATAAACATGGACAAGACGAAAATAATGTCGAATGTCAATGTTGTGCCTTCACCGGTATCTATTGGGAACTTCATCCTTGAAGCTGTGGTCAATTGATCCAGGTTGGAAGTTCCAGTTTTGAGGACTCAGGTCTTTCGATGAATCCGACTCGGCTGGGCAGCGTTCGGGAAGCTCCGCCATGTCTTCTCGTCCAAAATGTCTCAGTTCTCAAAAAAAGAAAGTCTATAATCAATGTGTGTTACTAGTGATGACTTACGGGTCCGAAACATGGTCCCTTACTATGGGCCTATGGAAGAAGGCTATGCTCGGTGTTTCTCTGCGAGATCGAATTAGAAACGAGATTTTAGTAGAACATAGGTCACCTATGTAGCTCAGTGGATTAGCTATTTGAGGTGGCAGTGGGCGGGGCACATAGCGCGCAGAACCGATGGCCGATGGGGCAGAAGGGTTCTCGAAAGACAACCACGTACCGGTAAGCGCAGCGTCAATCACCCACCGACCAGATGATCGGATGACCTAACTAAGGTCACAGGAAGACGCTGGATGCAGGCCGCTTCCAACCGGTCGTATTGGAAATCCTTGGGGAGGCTGTTGGGGATCCTTCGTGTGGTGATAAATCAAATGGACTGTAATACTTGAACTGCTGGTTATTTAATAGCAATTTTAAGGAGATATGGTGACTACAGCTTTAGTACATATGTAGAAATATATATGTGCACACGCCGGCGGTTAGAGGGCAAGTAAAGGTCCGCGGGCCGCGCGGGCTTCGGCAGCTTTCGGGTGTCTCCGGAGGATCCCTCATCGTACACGAACGGGGCCAATGTCCAGCTGTGGACTTCTTGCGGCTGATATGATGATGATGAGTATGGAGGTTTGTAGGGTTTGTTCATTGACTACTTCAATAATTCCCGTGGATGTTCTAGGAATCATTTTACTGATGATCGTGTGAAACCCGTATGTGAAAAGAGCTCACTGTGTCAAGCTCTGTTAGCTGAACATGGCTTCTACTGTCCGTCCCTTGATGAACCGGATTTCTAGGCGGGTAAGCTTCAACCTGCACCGCGATTGAAATAAATGGATGAGGTCGAAACATGTCTGCCAGTAGTTGACTTTGAACGTGAGTAACCCGTTAATACATATTTTAATAGTGCGTTTTCCGGAAGAAAGGGTTATGTAATTTCCGGGTTTCAAACTATGTTCATACTAAACAGCTAAAGTTAAGCGGTTGAAGCGTTAAAAGGCAAACAGACAGATATATATTCGCATTTACGAGTGTGATCTAAGTTGTAGGTAATGTGCCACCAAAATCCGTTGTGTAATTATAGCGTTCCATGGACGACGGTGACCACTTTCCATCAGGTGGCTCGTCTGCTCGTTTTTCGTCGAATATACATAAAAAAAATATTGCGGTCTTTCAAACATTATTCCTCACAGACTTTTAGTAATATTTAGGTATGACAGAGACAGCAAAATAAACCTATCTCAAAGTATGCAAAGATAAAAAGAGAAATAATATTAAAAATCTTTGATTTTCGAGACAATTGTATTATTTTGGATCTCAATTACGGTATTGTAGTGAAAACTTCTTTAGCAGCATTGTGCATTTTTTTGAGATTGGTAAAAAAAATTAAACTCGCGTCAGGACACGTGACCTGATCAATAATTCGCATGACGGACACTTGACCTGACACCGCCAGCGCGGCGTATAATTGGAAGTTATCTCCCCCTCTCTTTCACTTCTACCGGAACTTCCGGAGTGCAATCAGTTGATTTTTTGCGACACAGGCGGCTTCGCTTCCCTGAAAGCACGCAAGGTGCTTTAAGAGAAGCAAAACCGCCCTGTTCCCCCCTCCCCCCTCAGTCACTCGCTCTTATAATGGTCTTCGTAACAGACCGAAAGCAGTCGGCGATTTCGAATGAATAAGTGTGTAAAACCGTGTGTCCATGACTTTATGCCGACTAACTTTTAATTTTGAAACTAAATCAAAATTGTTATTTTCCTATCATCCCTCTTACAGTGTTCCCACGTGAAAATACATATTAAACCTCACAGTTACTATCCTCTCCATAATTAATCAAAACAGTCGCCCGTAGTGATTAAATTGGTGTAGAATCCACAGCTGTAAGCATGCCTCGCCTAAACACTCCCAAATTGAATTTTATAGACACAATGTTGCCAGTATAGCCATCAATTTGACGAGGGTAACGTTCTTATTAATTTTAACGGAAAAGGTAATATTATCTGACTTATAATAACCTCTCGATATTCATGCCGTTGAATCCTTTACCTTGTTATAATCATTCACCTCGGTTTTCAGGGTTATGAATCTCAAAAGATAACAATATACCCTTATTTAATTACTCGGTTGTCTGTCTGTCTGTATATTAAAATCTATCCGTGTAGGAAGGAACTATATGTCATGTCATCATCGTTTCGAGTAGGTAACACGGTCAATTGACCATGCTCGCCCTGGTGTCAGAAATCTTCGGGAGCGCCTCTCGGCCTCTGACGCGGTTCCTTTAACGACATCTAGATGGCAGCCGGGACCGGAAGGCTTAGAGTGCCTTCCGAAGCACGGAATCATCTTTATTATCAGACAATCAGGTGATTCAAGCCTGAAAAGTCCTAACCAAACTGGAAGCAACTAAACAAATTATGCTTCCCGAGGTAATCAAACCCACGATCCCCGGGTCTACAGGCAAACGCCTTAACCACTGGACCACGGAGGCAGTTAATTCACTCACAGCCTTAATAAATGAGAAGTAACTTGAAAATGAACTAAGAGATCTTTGAAATAAAGTTTTTAGACCGTCTTCGATTATATCACTCTTTTTCCGAAGAATTTTGCGACCGTATCTTAAAATCTCGTTGTAGACAGTGTTTGCGAGTTTCCCGAACATATCCTAACTAAAATCTAACTACTGGCACAGAATAAGTACTAGTATTTACGTAAAGAAGTCGCACTCTGCAAAGGTATTCAAAGAAATATCAACTCAATGTAGTTAGCGATACGGTGTAATTAAGCTCGCGTCAGAACGCAGCACCTTTTAGTTTATATATAAACTCAGTTCCCCATCTTAAAAGTGAAACTCAATTTTATTTTCATCAAACCCATACGTGTATGGTATTTATGGATAGGTCTTCAAAAATTATATTGAAGTTTGTAATATAATTTTTTTGCAAAAGACACTTCCAAAGTGGTGACGTGTGTCCCCCCCCCCCCCCCCCCCTTGTAACTTCTAAAGTAAGAGAATATAAAACTTAAAAATAAATATATGATGTACATTACCATGCAAACTTTCACGGTAAATTGGTTTGAACGATATCTAGTAAGAAGTTTTTTTAAATACGTCATAAATTTTAAACCGCAATTTATCTTTAATTCAATCAGCTCAAATGCAACAAGAACTTTTATAATATGTTACTTGCTGCTACGAAAAGCTTCATGGTCGAGTCACTTGGCCGCTTTTTCCCCGAATGTATATTCTTATTATAGCCCATGAAACTCGGAATAATACAAAGCCTGTAAAAATACCTCATCTTTTTAAATCTGTATAGGCATATAGAAGTTATGGTGGCATAAAAATTGACAAACATAAAAACATGAAATTTGAAATAATAATATTTATATTTGGTAGTTGTGTAAAAAGGAGTTTATTGTTTAATAAATGTAGTAGATACGAATATAGGACAGTAATAGGTATCTTCTTGAATCAAGCATCTTTTGCTGAAAACTTCTTTAAAACCCGTTGAGTTGTTTAAAAGATCTAAGTGAAAAGAAAATGGAAGCAACTTCATTTTATACTACTTATGTAAAGACATGTTTTTTTCCTTAACTATTCTTCGAAAACAGAGACCATGGAATCGTCAGATTGGTCCGTGACTCTAGAAAGTTTAAGGAACACTGTTTTAGACTAACTTGCATGTCGGAATTTTGGTGAAGTTTAAAGCCAAATGTTCTACATCAAAGCCATTCGGATATACGGAACGTGAGGTGGCTGCATGGACGTAGTGAGGTAGGGCAGGGGGACAAAAAGTGCTGAGTGTCGTCAAATACTCACGATCTTTAGGTAATAATGGTATTTGTATATATTATTTAAAATTCAAGAAAAAATAAGAATGTACGAGCTCCTTCTCAACCCACGCAGATTGTAAAAGTCCAGTAAGCGATTGGGTTAAAATCTGAGAAATGTTGACGATGCGGCTACCAAACCATCTGTTTTTAACCTATTAATATGCTAAATGTGGTTTTTAAGTCTTAATCTGGGATCTGAATAACCCGCAAGGAAAAAAGACGTGATAGAATCTATACTGCGTGATTTTGAATCTCTGAACTATACTGAAATCCTGGAATCTGAATCCCTAATGGAATACTGAATTGCAAGAATAAAAGGTAAAAAAAGAAAAAAAATTTTTGCCCTCCATAGAAATTCGCCATAACTTTTTTTTCGATCTTAACCGTTTTTCTAGCAATTCTATACTTAATTAAGGATTCAAAATAGTTCAGAGGCTCAAAATCACGCGGGCGGTATTTACGTCGCCTCATCATCATCATCATTTCGAGTAGGTGTCACGGTCAATCGACCATGCACACCCTGGTGTCAGAGTTCTGCCTGAACTCTGCTAGTGCGAGTACTCATAAACGCTTACTCATTAAACCAATATACACATCTTAAGTTTTATTTAGCCTCCTTTAAATATAATTCTGGCTACGCCCTTGTGTGGCTGGTACTCGTACAAGTAGCGTGCAGCTGACGTAGCGATCCGGTGAGGCAGATTTCTGCTAAGGTACCTATTTCTAGTAACGAAGTTAAATTTGCTCAAGAAATTTAGGAAAATATGGCCATGATTATTTGTGTTTGTCAGTGGCCAACACTTGAGTAAGATTTTCGTGAAGTTTAAAGCAAAATGTTCTTATCATCATCATCATCATCAGGTCTTTTTAGTCTCCACTACAGGAGCACGACCCTCTCTGTACTATCAGAGCCTTTTGGCCAAAACAGACAGAGGATATAAAAATAAAAATAAAATGTAAAGTAAAATTTTCTCAGTCAGACCCATATATTTGGAGCGGAACGTAGTTGACGAAGCGAACTGGCGAAACTGACATCTACGAAGGTACGAGTACTTCTTGTGATTTAGTAGGAGAGATTAAGCAATATAATCTATCATATAAAAAAACCGACTTCAATCAAACTACTGAACCAATTATGATGAAATTTAAATAAGACCAACTATAAAGCATAACGTTTCAAACAACAAAAAAAAATTGGTTAATGAATGTCGGAGTGGTGAGGAAAACAAACATCAAAAACAAAAAAAATACAACCGAATTGATAACCTCCTCCTTTTTTTTAAGTCAGTTAAAAACTAGTTGAATTTACGTTAGCAATTTTGGAATACAGAGTAACAAAGGAATCTATCTAAATAATATGCTGTTAAGAAACTATCACTATTTTGATTAAGTTTTTCTTGGAAAATACAAAAGTCTATGCCCTTTATTTCTTGACCTAAGGCTCTGTTTACCATGTAAAAAATTAAATAAATGTCCGATTACTATAAATCTGTAACCAGCTATACTGATTTCAGGACAAACTAGTTTTACCTAGCCTAGGATAAACTAGTTTGGCGTAGGCCGTCAAAAATCACACTGACTTAAATTATAATTTATAGGTGCCAAGTGGAATTGAAACTTGAAAAAGATTATGTAATTCTATTTATGTGATATGAGTGAAGTAGAATTCCATACTTCTTAATAGTAGTAGTATTAAAGTATCGGTCATTAGGCGATGCGGCTAGCAACCCATCATTACGATTCCGTTTTCCACCTAATGCCCACCAATATGCTAAATGTGGCAATAAGGTCTTATACAATAGACAAACAAGGGAAAAGACGCGATACTATGTATGTATTATAATACGAGTATAGTGTGTATTTCGATTAGTGAACTATTTTGACATCATAAAATGAACTCTAACTTATAAGTAAGTAGATAAAGTTAGTTTAATAAGCGTGCCCTGAAGTGAACTGACAAGAGAAGAGCAACGTCGTCTAGCAATCGAGTTACAGACTTCAGAAAAGTTGCCTAGTCTTGGATAGTTTTACGAGCGCTATGACGGTTTCTGAATCGCCAAGTAGGTCGGTTTTTTTATATTTACATTAAAAAAAAGTTTTAGGTACTTACCTAATTTCTTGTGGACGTTATTTCCTCTGTGGTAGTAGGAACCAAGGATGTGGGTTTCCACGTCTCAAAAATTTCACATAGCAATAAACCTGCCAAAACAAAATTTGAATAGCTGAGTTTTTTAGGGTTCCGTACCCAAAGCGTAAAAACTGGACCTTATTAATATGGCTCCGCTGTGCGTCTGTCTGTCCGTCTGCCACCAGGCTGTATCATGAACAGTGGTAGTTAGACAGTTAAATTTTTTACAGATAATGTATTTCTGTTGCCGCTATACCAACAAATACTAAAAAACAGAATTAAATAAATATTTCGGGAATCTCTCACTAAGGGTTTCGTACCATTATCTATAAAAACGGCCAAAAATCATGTCTGTTGTATAGAAGCCCCCGTTAAGTATTATTTTTATTTAATTTATAACCTTTAAGTGAATATATAACTAAATATTCTGTGAATATTTCAAGAGTGTACCTGTTGCTATCAATAGCAAGCAAAAACGAGCAAAAATCACGCTTGTTGTATAGGAGACCCCTTAAATATTTATTTTACTAGCTTTCGCCCGCCGCTCCGCCCGCGTCAATGTCGATCCCTCGGGAATAGTACTTTTTCATGGGATAAAAGGTAGCCTATGTCCTTCTCCGTACTCCAGCGAACTTGAATGCAAAATTTCATGATGATCGGTTCAGTAGTTACGGCGTGAAAGCGTAACAAACAAACAAACAAGTAAACAAACAAACTCACTTGCAATATTAGTAAGGATAAGGATAGTAAGGAAGTAAGGAAGTAAGGATTCTATTTTTTAGTATTTGTTGTTATAGCAGCAGATATCTGCTGCTATAACAACAAATGTGCAGATGATGTATATACATCATCTGTGAATATTTCGACTGTATAACTATAACGGTTCATGAGATACAGTCTGGTGACCGACAGACAGACGGACAGCGGAGCCAAATAAATAGAGTTCCGGTTTTTCCCTTTGGGTACGGAACCCTAAAAAACATGAAGTAATAATCGTTGTAACCAATGTTGTGGCGGTATATTCATATGCAAAATCATTAGATTTTGCATACATACCGCCGCATATAACGTGATTGGAGACAAAGCGGGCATCCAATAGTGCTTAATTAAGTCAAAGTGTTTGGCGGTGGTGCGTAAGCTGTGTCGTAGTGCATATTGCTGAATAATTGAACGTTCAACTTAGTTACAGCATACATAGATTGGAATTGATATTATGTAATTTAACCCTTTGCTTGTCCGTAAATTAATACTATTGTGTACAGCAAATAGTCAGTCGATGGGATAAGGGCCCTTTCCACTAAAGCTGTGCCAAGGAGTGAGTTAACATGCGTAAAAATTTATGCTAGCATAGCTATATTTTTGAGATTCTTGTATAAGAAATTTTATTGTTACTATCCATTTCTGTATCAAATCCAATTTCTGTTGGGCAGTTTGGGTTACAATTCGTTGCAGGTGACGTACCTGCAACGAATTATTGGCGTCATAGTTGGCAGTTTCAAGTCAGTCGGTATCGGATGGTCTGGAGCTTGTGTCGCGCCTTTTTAGACTGTTTGTGCCAAGCAACTACTTGCGTGCTCGCCGACACAGGCTGCTTGCAATTCCCCCCTCAAACACAATTGCTCGTGCAAAGTCCCCTCTTTATCGAGGTCTTTCTGAACTCAACGAATTCCTGGCATCAATAAAAGGAAGGGAATGTGATGGTTTTGCTGATACGTTTGATTGAATTCTTAATATTTTGTGAAAAGGATGTATGAATCCGTAGTCCTAAGTTAAATTGGGCAATGCTTTGGTATTGCTGTAATGTTGTAAAATTTTTGAATTATTACTGTTTTACTTTAAATTCGCAGCACAGCTCTGCCGGCCTATTTGCTAGCCGTAAACAAAAAACTTTTTTCGTCATTCCCATACAAATTTTCCAGGCGGCTGAACACTTTTGTATAGACATGTCGAAAAATTATTTAATTTTGAGATGCCCGCTTTGGTGCCAGGAAAAATTCATATTGATGGTCTGAGTCGCCTCTTTAAGGGAATGTGGAGGGTACATTTACATGCTTTCAAAACGAAATTATTTTTAAGTGACTCTCAAAACTTAACGCTAAGTTAACAAATAGGCCGGCTAGTGGGGACGGTCTAGTAGTAGAGTTCTTAAGAGTCGGCAACGCATCAGCACCTCCTCTGGTGTTGCTGACGTCCATGGGCGACGGTGACAACTTTCCATCATGTGTCTCGTCTGCTCGTTTGCCGTCAAATATACATAGAAAAAAGGGTTAGAGCCGAAAAAACAAGCAAACTTCAGAATTTCGAGGAAGTGAAAGAATTTCAATCGTTGAGGTGGCATTTTGTTTATGACACGTATTTATCATGCAGAATTTACGACTTTATTAGTTGTGCAATTGATTGCTGCATTATTTTTAGGGGTTCTTGTACCTGCACTTTTGTGTATGACAACGCCGCTTAACATAATTGGAAATCGGAGATAATATAGCTCTGACGCGCCCATGACAGCGGGGGAAGGGCTATAAAATTTATCTTCCCCGGCTCATTACAGCCGTAAATATACCAATGCTGGACTAAGGCCTCTCCCTAGGATAGATCCTTCCATAAGAGGATATTGTCCCCATATCAATACGAACTTTAGTTAAAAATATGTGGTTATTACATATTTAACATCCTTACGAGTATACGGGGAAAATTACACGAGTATAACGGTGAATCCCTAACAATTAAGAATTCATTCATCAAACGTACAAACCTGTCAGCAAAAACATCACATTCCCTTACTTATAATATGTATGTATTTTATTTGTTTGTATATATGTAAGTTTATTGGTAGGTACCTATGTATTTTTAGTTTTAAAATTATGTTTTGCTGCACCATCGCCTATGTTGTTTATTTTTCATCTGCCCTAAGGTTGACTGGAAGAGATCGCTTAGCGATAAGTCCGCCTTTGGACCAAATGTATGTTTTTGTATTCCAATTGTGTTTATGTTTAATTTAGTGCAATAAAGAATTTTCATTCATTCATTCAATTCCGTGAAAATATTTTTTATAATATATAAGTTATATATATTAAAATTTAAAGTTAAAATAAATTGAAAAGGCGACAAGGCCCTGTAGATTTTTATATATTTCGATTTATTTAAATAAATCGAAGAATATAAAATTATAGTTATTTTAATTATGCTATTAAAATGTTATTCAATTTCAATGAATTTCTACCTTGGTACTTACGAGTTTCACAATTTTAACCCAGAACAAAGTGCCTTCAAGTTATCAAACATCAACGTCGGCCCATCACAAACGAAACCGTTCAAGATATTGCCGTAAACAAATAGTTTAAACATGAAAAGTTAAACCAATTTGCGGGAGCGTCCTTGCCACACGCCCTGGCGGCGTTGCCAGTTGCCAACAAGAGGTGTTAAACTTTTAATTAGTTCAACAACTCTGAAAGAAGCATTACGGCTTCCTGCTAGCTACAGTTCGACATTCGACCACTTGTTTTTTGGTTTGTTATGTAATCAAAGCTAATTGTTTCGCTCGCTCTTTAGTTTTTACTTGTAAAAGTTCTACAGCGCCCTTATTTAATTTGTTTATAGAACCAAACGCTCGGAACAAGTTTCGCGTTCTTCAAGAGCACTCTCGTTATTGAACTAAAATAAACACGAAGTATTTAACTACTTACAAAATTTCACTTAAGTTACTTTTCTTCAGTAAACAAATTAGACTTAAGGCGCTGTATCCCTTAACCGTTTGTAGCGGACATCGCGCGATATTTTATATATTTGTGTCATACCTGTCGTCAGTCTCAGTTTAAATCCGTGTCTGCCATTTTCGTGTTAATTTTCACTTTTAATTTAATAATTCAATAATTATAAACAAATATTGTATTTTTTGTAGGTACCCATCTTGCTCATTTAGTTATACTTTTTATAGACGTATAAAAGTTGGTAGTTGTCGCTGAAAATATCAAGTAATTTGCGACGAAATTTTTTCTGGATATAGCTTTTTTGCTATTTTATTTAGTTAGGTTTTAAATATTTTTTTGAACATATTTTGATGTAAGCATTTATTTTGATCTTTGAACTGTACTTCATATTTTTTTCATGCTTGTATTCCTTGAAAAATAAGGCTAACTGCGTGACGAAAAAATACACGTTTTACGGTATTTTTCTGATGCACAGCGCCTTAACAGACAATATACGGGCACAATAATGGTAGGGAAAAGATCGAAAAGTGTGAAAATATAGAAAGATTTTCGGAAAATATTCAGTCGGCAGCTGTTGCGCGTTAGGCATTTGGAATTTAGATCCAGCTAGCAGTGAGAATGGTGCATACGGGTGATATTGAATCTATGCCGGAATGTGACACTTTAAATCCTGGAACGGTATAGCTTTTATAAGTGTTTTATTTTGCATTCACAATGCTATTTTGATATACTCTTAATAAATTAAGAAATAAAATATCGAGAAAAAATTTCATGCTAAATTTCACTTGAACCGGTGACCTAGGTCTATGTACGACCTATGCTCTGCCATCTGAGCTACCGCACAATTCAATCTCGGCGGCCTCCACCATTCCACAGAAATTCACCACCATATCCCATTTACGTATACGTATTAAGGCTTACGTCACCTACACAACTACCCGACTTTTTAGAATTTCGGCGCCGAGATTAAATTGACCTAGGTCGCCGGTTCCTGTCCCGCCCGCATGAATTTTTTGTTCACCATATTTTATTTTTTATACACCATATATATTGTATGATTTTTTCAATATTTTGTTGTAAAATAAATGTTAACGTTCACCAATTGATATGTGAAGGATCCATATCCTTACTATCCTTACTTCCTTACCAATATTATTAATGCGAAAGTGAGTTTGTTTGTTACGCTTTCACGCCGTAACTACTGAACCGATCATCATGAAATTTTGCATACAAGTTCTTTGGAGTACGGAGAAGGATGCGGGCGGAGTCGCGGACGAAAGCTAGTCAATAATAATCGTGAAATATCATTGGATGAATAATGATGTGGTTGGATGATGTTTGACCGATTTGACTTTATTTTTGTAAGAAATGTTTAAAATAGCCTTTGTTCATCAGGGATAGATAATTAATGATTGTAAAGGTTAAAGAATGTTTTAAATCAGACCAGTAGGTTAAAGTCAGTTCATTGCAAATAAACATTAATTTTTTCATCTTTATAATATTAGTGTAAAAGTGTAGGTTGCTACTGAGTAACTCAGTATTCAGTAGTAGTCTACACCAAATATTAATCATCATCATTATATCAGCCGCAAGAAGTCCGCTGCATATACATAGGCCTCCCTCAAGGATTTCCAATGCTACCTTAGTCAGGTCATCCGACCATCTGGTCGGTGGATGTCCGACGCTGCGCTTGCCGGTACGTGGTCGCCATTCGAGAACCCTTCTGCCCCATCGGCCATCGGTTCTACGCGCTATGTACCCCGCCCACTGCCACTTCAAAGAGCTAATCCGCTGAGCTATGTCGGTGGCCTTTGTGCTCTTATGAATCTCCTCGTTTCTGATTCGATCTCGCAGTGAAACACCGAGCATAGCCCTCTCCATAGCTCTTCTTTGAGCGTCTTTGAGCTTTCTTATGAGGCCCATAGTAAGGGACCACGTTTCGGCCCCGTAAGTCATCACTGGGAACACACATTGATTATAGACTTTTGTCTTGAGGCACTGAGGTATTTCGGACGAGAAGACACTGCGGAGCTTCCCGAACGCTGCCCAGCCGAGTTGAATTCGTCGAAAGACCTAGTCCTCAAAGCTGGAACTTCCAACCTGGATCAACTGACCCATGTAGACATATTGGTCCTTAGCTTCAAGGATGGAGCTCCCAACAGATACCGGTGCAGGCAAAACATGGATATTCGACATTATTTTCGTCTTGTCCATGTTCATTTTAAGGCCCAACTTGTTGGGAAACTCCATTGAGGTCATTGAGTATGGTACTTAAGTCCTCTAGCGTCTCCGACATAACAACACTTAATATTATAAAGAGGAAATATTTGATTGTTTGCAAAATTTAGTAGTTGTGCGTACTTATTGTAGGTACTGTATAATATAGTATTTAGCTGAAGGGGTAGTTTCGGGTATTTTCTGGCGAAATAGTTATTTTATACGATACAGACAAGGCTTATTGCCTCTCTTTATGGAAAGGATTCAAGCAATAACGATGAAAAATTGTAACGGTAGATTTTTTCTGTAGTCTTAATAATTCGGCTCTGCATTTACAACCAGTACACATATGAGTTAATGTTTTATTTTATGTTTGACTATGCAACATAAGATATTGTATTTAAATGTATATATTATATTACTTATATACGTACTTAATATTGAATAATCGAGATTCTTTATTATGAGTTCTAACGATCAAAAAAGAAGTATTTCTTTACTATACCTGTAATAGATATCCCTATCGGTACTTAAGAACGTAGGTAAGTATCATTTTCCAGAGAGATAAGATGGTGATTGGTTAAAAAACTACCTAATTTTTATCACATTTTTCTTCCCAAGCATCTGTTCCCAAGGAATCGTTTTTTAAATTTTATATACCTGCACAAATATTGTTCCGACATTTACAGAGAGCAAAAAGTTCAAATCACATTTTTTATAGAATATTAATTGGATAGTTAGAATTATTTAAAAGAAATACTCAAAAGCTGAAGGTAAGTATTTTATAGTGCATGTGCTTGTTTTATTCACAATTTTTAAAAACTTTTTAGTTAAAATTTCGCATATTATAGGTACCTAATTTAAATATATTTATTTAATTTGTTTTCTTCTCAAAGAGGGAGAGGAAAAACAGAATGTGACATTCTCGGGACCGACATAATATTTTCACTTCGTGCCACTTACCTTCTTTAGAAACCCTAGCAGATTCCTTAGTTTCATTCACCGTCACCACCGCACCGCCCGCCACAGGACTAAAGTCCGTCCCCATATCCTTAACACTTGGGTCTCCAAAAATGTCAGAGCGTCACATAATTTTTTCCTTCGTACAGTAGGATTGTGGAATGAGCTGCCTCTTGAGGTTTTCCCTGTGTGCTATGATGTGAGGTCCTTCAAAAGGCGTGTTTACGTATCTTAAGAGTCGGCAACGCATCAGCACCTCCTCTAGTGTTGCAGATGTCCATGGGCGACGGTGACCACTTTCCATCAGGTGTCTCGTCTGCTCGTTTACCGTCAAATATACGTTAAAAAAGCTCTGGTTTCCAAATACCCTTACCTAAAAATTATTATGCGAGTCCCTTGCATAACAATTTCACAATCTTTTATTGCCTAACTAAAAAAAATATATTTGAGCAACAAATACTACCACACAAATTTAAAATTTCACAAGTTACCTTATTATGGAAAAATATTTTTGCTGACTGATAAAAACTAAACGAGGGGAAACGAATAGCTGAATAAATTCCGCGAGCCTGCTTAATTTGCAAGTATCTCGCACCAACCTTCGTTTTAATGAGAGCCCTGAGGATCCCTACATTCTGCCGTAAATGGAAATTGGAGTCAATAAGAATAGACCTTCCCGCTTAAAAACTTTTTCCGATAATGAAGTCATCATCATTTACTTAGTTCTCACCCGATTGTGTTGTCTCGGTAAACAAATTTACAATGTTTTGGATTAATTTTTAGTTATACTTTATAGGTAGTGTAATTATCACAGTTCTGTATACATGTTTGGATAAAGCCGGGTTCTGATATTATTTCATTGTTTGCCAACTTCATAAAAAGGGAGGAGTTAAACAATATGTTGTATTTTTTTAAATGTTTATAACCTCTGAACCCCCTTCATTTATCGATATAAAAACTCTTTTTTAGTTTTCAAACTGGTCTCAATAAAATTTTATCAAAATCGGTTTGGTAGTATTATTGAAGTCTTTTTATATGAAAGATTAGATAGTTAATTAAGTGAACATAAGTCACGATGCCTTCCTGAAGTTAATCTTGACACACTGAAAACTTAACACTCCGTTAGTGCAGTTGACTATTCTTTAACTGTGTATGTTAAGACGTATCTTAAGCCGAGGTCTGTCCCTCCTGGGGGCCCTTTGGTGATGTTGTCTATTAAGGTTGAGGGCACTCTGCCCTCGCCTGAAACGCCCGGTGAAGTAGCGAAAGCACATTTGCACTAGCTAGCTGCAAATAAGCTTTCGCTACTTCACCGGGCAACAATAGTCATTTAAAAAAAAAGCAATATTATGGTACCATAAAGCTCAGAAGAGTCGGGAACTACATCATCGGACCAGCTTTATGATGGCCATGGAAACTTCCATCCTAAAGAAAACAAACCCTTCGGGTTTGAATTGATTTGACTTAGCAAGCCTTTACAGAAAGAATCGCTTGAATTTAAAATATCTTACGATGATTTTGATTTTAGTTTCATAAAGACAAGCTGTGGCCCAAAAAATAAAAATAATTAAAAGGGGCATTTCCAACGACTATTCTCTTTCGGCTCTTTTATGCTCGGTGAGTGTGAGAACCGGAGGCCTATCCTTCCCCCATTTCCTCCCCCATGTCCTTCCCCCAACTCCATGAAAGGCCGGCAACACTTCTGTTACACCCTGGTTTTGCAGTTGTCCATGGGCAGCGCTGATCGCTTACCATCAGGTGACTCACTTGCATGAATTGAAAAACCTAGGAGATAAGCAGCGCCCCAGAATCTAACGACTACTTTTTTCTAAACAGAGTCTAGGCCCTCTTAATTATCATTAAATGTGAGAGTTCAACTTGTCACATTTTATTTACGAAAAAGAACTGAGAATTAAAAGTTGGAAAAGAAAAGAGTTAGCGGAGCCTTCGCGTTCGTTTATATTTACAAGCAAAACAATTTTCGTTGCTAATTAGAGACATGGCCGTCTTTTGAAAACGACAACATGAAGCCAGCTGCTCTCGTTTCTTATGCAAATTATTATTTTATGGCTAAAACTCGGGAACCGCTGTTTTGCGTTCATTTCTTTTTTCTTACAAGCTCAACTTCTTTGGGCAACTTTTTAACGACACCTTAAAGTTAATTTTGCTGAGGTTTATGTAAACAAAGGTGTTCAGGATTTTTTCAAAGTTGGACGAATATCGTACTAACGTCGAGACTTATGTCTGTAACTTGTTTTCAATTTAAATTTCTGGTTTAGTTTGTTTTCAAGAAAAAAAAAATACATCGCAATCCAGCATACATACTCAATAAAATATTTTTTAAATGACAATAACTAATAATTTGGAACAACTAATTGTAAATTAAATTTAGTTAGCGATTCTAATTTGACAATTTTAATTTAATTAACTTTTCAATTATGTATTTCTATGTAATAACATTTGCATGTTATTACGAGATAGCAAAATAGGCTGTTCTCTTCTTCTTTTTGTAACAAACATCCCATATACCCTGTTTTGTGCAAATAAATTATTTAGAAATTTGAATAGAATAAGAGATTGAGGACGGTTTTGCGTTTCGCGCTATGTCCCTCTCAGTAGGGCCTTTTCGGGCATGGTGGCAAAAATGCGGCCAGCATTACCAATTACAAAGTATCAAAGCTTTACCGATTCTATGCTTCGTTTGGTGAGTGAGAGAGCCGGAGGCCCGCCTTTCCCCCATTTCCTCCCCTCATGTCCTTCCCCCAACCTCCAAGGGCCGGCAACGCTTCTGTTACGCCCTATTGTTGCAGTTGTCCATGGGCAGCGCTGATCGCTTATCATCAGGTACCTATATCATAAAAAAATATATATATCAAAATAGCATTGTAAATGCAAAATAAAACACTTATACAAAATATAACCCCCATGTCTTTTCTTTACGAGAAACATGGCGGTTTCCATCAAATAGTGAAATTGCACTGCAGGTTCGTGTAGCGTATATATTCTTTGCTGCAGGTACCAAATCGAAAAGTTCTTCAGAGCACTCCCTATTAAAAATACGGTAGAAAACGCTTAGTGACGCGCAACGTTTCTGCGGATGTCAAGATTCTATATTTATAAATTACATGTGAATAATACCTTCCATATCAAGCCCATCTTGCTAAACGCGGCTTGAAGGTCTTATAAACCTAAGCTCTGTCTACTCCGCAGAGAAAAAAGATGTGATAATATGTATATTTAAGTACGAATTTATAAATTAACCGTACTTGGATATTTCGACACTCCTATGACCGGTAGTAAGTCATCAAAAAGCCTTTTTTGATATTTGAGTATATACTTACACAAATCCTTCAGTCCTTTTCAGGTGTCTTACTAACCCAGATAATATTTTACTGTAATAATTATACGTCTTTTGTTTTCGTCATGCTTGTTAATGAAAGTTTTATCACACATTATACATCGGATAATATCGATTTCGGTAATTCCGCTGTGTACTCAGGTGTTCGTAAGACCTGTGCTTTATTGGCATAAGCGGAGCGTGTAAAGTGTAGGGAGATTAAGCTTTGATTTATGTATACTTTGTAAAAGTTTGTAGTTATTAATAGACAGGGCAGACAAAAGTAGAATAAATGAGTATGTCTTGGATAGGCATGTAACATACCAGTCTTCATCGTCACTTACCATCAGGTGAGATGGGAGATATATGCATAATTCAATACCTAATAAAAAAATGGCATCCATTCTATGACTATTTTTTAAAGAAATCTTTGAGATAATTTTTACGAGTAACATTATCATCATCTCAGCCCGTCTTCCGCATACTGCTGAGCATAGGTCTCTCTTCGTTTTCGCCATCCGCCTCGGTCCCGTGCCGATCTCATCCAAGAGCGACCCGCGATTTTGACTATATCGTAACCATATTATCGGAGGACGTCATATTATACGTATATTTTTAAACCCGCAGTATATTTTTTATAATGTGGTTGTGTCAAGGAGAGAATGATTAAGAAAGAAATTGCAAAGGCTATGGTAGGTGACAGAATAAAATGGAAAGAACTGACATACTCGGCCGAACCCACAGGAAAAAATGGGATAAGATAAAGGAATAAGCAGACGTATGTTTTATATACTCTACGTTATATTTAAATTTTATTTCAATAATTATTATCGTCAGGGGTGTCACGCTCAACTGCCTGTCCGGTAGTTGCAGGTATGGCATCGGATACGCGCGCCCGGCCTCCCGAGCTGCTACTTGATTATCCCCCAGTTATCCGAGTGAGTAGTATCTCAATACCTTCATTCCCTTTCGAAATCCAACAAAAGATTATCCTACAATGGGCAGCAGCATCGGAAGAACATGAAGCCAAAGAAATTGCGCTCGCCACCCGCCTGCCAAGCGTGGTGAGTATGGCAATATATTCCCATGGAACGAAGTACCTTTGGGAGAGGCTTTGTCCAGTAGTGGACTTTTTACGGCTGTCATGATGATGATGAATAATTATTGAGGAATCATCTTTCTTCTCCGCTACTCTTATATCACTGAGTGCGAACCCTTATTTCATGGGTGTGTTACCTTAATAATGTTATTTAATTTAGTATCGTGATCCACTCCGTAGTTTCTGACTCTTTAAATTATTGTAATAGAAGTGAGACTTTATATTTTTTTATAAAAATGATACTCAAATTTATTATATATTATACGTGAGTGTTCATATATTTTTTTTTATTTATCGTATCAGTCCCAATATAAACAAATTTGAAACAGTGTTAATCTAAATGAAGTCCTTTTTTTCAGTTTTGTGTCATTCGTTACGTGTACATATTCTGAAGAAAATCAGCAACCAAACATAGTTTTCATAGTTGCAGATGATTTGGTAAGATAATTTCATTTGTTTAACAAAATTTTGCTGTTTGAAGAAATATTTTACATGTTGGTAATAAAGTAAGTATACTCGTAGCAGTATATATCAATAGACGATACATACAGGTTGTTACATAATAGTACTCCGTGAGCGTATCGGGTGTTATGAAACACGCGGTATATCATATATGTATCATCATCAAAATTTAAAAGCAACGCTCTTGTCGGTGGAGCTCCCTCCATCTTGGTCTATTCTCTGCCAGTCTTTTCACATCCTGGTACAAAACCCTTTCCACTTTTTCCTTTATCTGTTTAAAATAGTATGTGTCGATGTATTTTTATGAGCGCCTTAATGACACTAGTTGCTACTGTAGACTATTAGGTAACTATCTCCGCAGTGTTCATGACCAATTCTGAAACATGGTCTCTTACTATTGGCCTCATAAGAAAACTCGCAAGGTCGCTCAGGGAGCTATGAAAAGGAGTAAGAAACACCGAGCACGTTGATTCTTTGCGAGATTGAATCATAAACGAGGAGATTATTAGATGAACAAAGGTCACTGATATAGCTCAGAAGATAGCTCTTTGAAGTGGCAGTGGGCAAGGCACATGGCAAGTAGAATCGATGTCCGATGGGGCAGTAGGATACTAGAATGTCTACCACGTACCGGCAAGCGCAGTGCTTGTCGGGCACCCACCAGCCATCTCGTTTACGCAACTTTACTCTGTTAAAGTGTTCTTGCTCTGATAAAGAAGTTACTCGTGTAAAGTCGCAGTTGAAGCACTAAATAAAACACCTTATTGGTGAAAGGTTAGCTTTGCGAGACATTTAAAACCACCACGATTCAGGCAACGCCTTGTGTGGAAGTCAACGTTGTGAATGGCGTAGCAATTGGTCTATTAGAAATGAATAATTAATAATTATTGCATAATTTAAGTTTGTAATGAGTTTAAAACTAATAATTAAACTAAATAAATGTACTTAACTAAAAATAAAATAATGTAAAATATCGACCCCAAATAGCTGCGGTCGCAGTACCCGATAGGCTGGCGATATTTCCCCGTTTAATGGCCAGGCTCAACCTTTGGGCGATATGCGCGCCAGCCCTTGGATCCCCTAAGGCGTGCGGAAATCTCCTTGAACAACTGACGGGCTTCCGCACCCCAAGGCCCCAAGGTCTCCACGACAAAAGGCGCAAACATATACGATTCTCCCAAGGCCGCATATTTACGTCTCTTATTGGCCGCAGCTGCGCCGACTTTACGAGCGGTCGATCTGACGTGGGATGGGGTAACAGAGTCAACGCATGTGGTATCCCACACGAGCGACCGCCCGTTTTTCCACGGGATAAGCGTCATGCCATCGGGCTTATTGCCAATAAAGAATTACTATTACTAGAGTACCTAAATCAGCTACTAAATATGTCTATTTTGCAGGGTTGGCATGACGTCAGCTTCCATGGCTCGGATCAGATAATGACGCCCAACATCGACGTGCTGGCATACGAAGGCGTTATTCTCAATCAATATTACACGGACACGCAGGGAACGGCCTCCATAAGCGCCCTCCTCACTGGCAAATACCCAATGAGGCTCGGTATGCATAAACATAGAAAACATAGATCTAAGAATACCTAGTATAGGACCATGAAGCCGGTACTCGCGGAGAGTGAACGGTACTAAATAAGCTTAGGTAGCTTAGGTATTAGGTAACTAAGTAAACAGTTTTGATAGAATATTCTATTAGTAAAGTATTCTAGTGTGTGTAAGTATATAAGTATAGCCAATACCAGCTTGATTTCTCAAGCAGCCAAAAGCCTAACAGCAGCCTTTAATGATGACAGCCTAACTAACGGCTTAGCGGAAATCACGGAGGAGCTCGAGATATATTTTTCGAGATGATTTTAAGTTTATACGTATAACCGTTTGCTGACCCAAATCATCATCATTTCGAGTAGGTGTCACGGTCAATCGACCATGCACACCCTGGTGTCAGAGTTCTTCGAAACCGCCTCTCGGCCTCTGACATGATTCCTTTAACGACTACCAGATGGCAGCCGGGACCACCGGCTTAACGTGCCATCCGAAGCACGGAATCATTTTTATTATCGGACAATCAGGTGATTCAAGCCTGCAATGTCCTAACCAAACTGGAAACAACTAATTAAAGTATGCTTCCGGTGGGAATCGAACCCACGACCCCCGGGCCAACAGGCAAACGCCTTATCCACTGGACCACGGAGGCTGACCCAAATAAAATAAAACAAAACTCTACGCGTGTACCGGAAGCTGTAGGCTAAATGTCAAATTTGTACCTACACGTGTAATAATACAAGGTCATGGTTATCATCTTCAACTGCCTGTCCGGTGGTTGCAGGTATGACATTGGGTATACACGCCCGGCCTTCCGAGCTGCTACTTGCTTTTACCCCATTCATCAAGTAAGTAGTATCCCAATACCTATAATTTCCTTTCCAAATCCAACAAATTCCTATCCATTCCCAGCTTAAAAATACTTGCGATGGGCAGCAGCGTCGTGGGCATAAGAAGCCAAACTGAGCTTAACAACCCACCTGCCAAGCGTGGTGAGTATGGCAATATCCTTACATGGTGAAGAAGAATAGTTGTGAGAGGCTCTTGTCCAGCAGTGGACATTTTGTAGGTATCATTGATTGTTCCAAATCCAACAAATTCCTATCCTTCCCCAGCTTAAAAATACTTGCGATGGGCAGCAGCGTCGTGGGCATAAGAAGCCAAACTGAGCTTAACAACCCACCTGCCAAGCGTGGTGAGTATGGCAATATCCTTACATGGTGAAGAAGAATAGTTGTGAGAGGCTCTTGTCCAGCAGTGGACATTTTGCAGCTGTCATTTATTGTTCACTTTTGATATTCTCCGTGCCCGGTCCATAATGTTCTTAGGTCCATGGCATAAGCATAATATTTCAGAGTAGACGACCCATCTCAGGATTTGCTTGGGTGAAAAAACCGTAAACGCAAACTTTCCTCGAAAATCAAGTCAAACGCGTCACGCTTTCGTGGTTCAGGCGTTTAGCGTGAAAACGTTAGACCTTTCATCCTCTTTATAGATATTTCTCGCTGAAAAGGAAGTAGGTACTACTCTTGACTGATTTTAGATATTTATTTAAGGTAAATTTAAACTGACGAAAAAATCACCCTGTGTACAACAACTTTTTACTATTACCAGCGCCAATGCTGGGAACTCGAAATAAATCGTCATTCCCATACAGGCAGATCCGGCATTTCTCTTAGCAACCTATAGAAAAGTTGTTCGTTTGGTATTGTTGATCGAAGGTTTGGACCGGCTAAGATGATTCCGTGCTTCGGAAGGCACGTTAAGCCGTTCGTCCCGGCTGCCATCTGGTAGTCGTTAAAGGAACCACGTCAGAGGCCGAGAGGCGGTTCCAAAGAACTCTGACACCAGGGTGTGCATGGTCGATTGACCGTGACACCTACTCGAAATGATGATGATGATGATCATTGAGTCTTCACTGCAGGAGCATGACCCTCTCTGTACTACCGGATATACCATACGTGGCCAGAGCAGACAGAGGATTTGGCCTTTACTCTCCTCGCTGGCCAGACGGGTTGGAGAGGTCTCATTTATGTTTATGAGTTTTAGCTCGTTTTTCCTAAGTCGCCTTTTACGACCTAATATAAAATATAGATAAATAAAGACCTAAATTTTACCCTGTATGTTTGTTTATTTTGTAAAATGTTTATGACGTTATCCCCGTGCAACCCCTCCGCCCCCATTTCAGCAAGCATAAGCCTAACCTAGACCCCCGCCCCCTTTTGCCCCTAACGTCATGTCTAAATGATCTCATATTACTCGTATCTGATAACATCCAAAAGAAGAGAGTTGCTGCTCTCCAAAGGCTTTTCCCATAGATTCTCAGATTGACCTTTCAGGTTATGCATGGACGTAATCGCGGCCCATCAGGTAATAGGAGAGTTTGCTGTCTCTTCAAGCCTTGGGCACACAGACAACCTCCAAAGCCGAGGTCCGTCCCTCCTGGGGGCCCTTTGGTGATGTTGTCTATATAGGCTAAGGGCACTTTGCCGTCGCCTCAAATGCCTGGTGAAGTGGCAAAAGTTCAATTGGAGAGTGATTTACAAAACTAACAGGAAAATTTTCAAGCCGGGATATTTTCACCATATTTAATTTTTTAATTTATAAATATTATAAAAAACCGTAGAAAACCGGGCAGACCTCGAAAGCGTTGGTGTGATGACATCAAATATTTTGAAGGAAAGTGGTTGGAAGTGGCACAGATAATAGAGAGACATGGAAACTTATGGGGGAGACCTTTGCTCAGCAGTAGGACAGTATAGGTTAACAAAAAAAATATATATTATATCAAAATAACCTCTATGGGAAGACTAGGAATGGTCCTATTCTACTCTACAGGAAACCACACGGCTAAACGGCTTTCAAGGGAATGTCAGTGATAAATTAACACGTTTTATTTAATACGTTGTATGACAAGTTATACAGCGTGATTTTGAACCTCCTAGCTATATTGAAATCTAGGAATTAGCCTCCCTAATGGAATACAGAATTGCAAGAAAAAAAGGTAAAAAACAAAAAAAATTACCTTCCGTAAAAATTCCTAATTCAATCCATATCCAATATTTCACCAAAAAATTAATTTCTTTTTATCAATCAGATTTTTTTGCGCTTTCTTTATTCGATTAGGGATTCTGATTTCAAGAATTAAATATGGCTAAGAGGTTCAAAATCACGTTGAATGCAACATGCGTAGGACTTAACCTTTTTACAATAACATTCGGTAGGCAAATTCACCCTGCGTTAGAAATATCCCTACAAATCATGTCCATTTCATCGTTTTGCAGGCACCCAAGGCGCTTCAATATCGGCATGCGAAGATCGCGGCATACCTGTTTCGGAACGTCTGCTCCCGGCGTATCTGCAGGAATTAGGGTACTCCACACACTTGGTCGGGAAATGGAACGTGGGGAAATCGAGGGAACATTATCTGCCCACTTTCCGGGGATTCGATACTTTCTATGGCTTCCTCGACGGTTCCGTGGATTACTTTACCTATAATCTAATTGAGGTAAGTAGGATACGTTACATTGGTAACGCTATTTGACAATGAAGAGATTAGTGGAGGTCATGAGATTAAATGATTATGCATTATAGTGAAATCATGTAATGCAGTTTCGACTATTCAGCCTGAAATTGGGTGAAATATTGATCACTTTGAACCTTTTAGAAAAATAATTGATGATTTTTCTAAATTTCTATACTGGCCTCTCCCGAAAATTGTTGTATTTAAATGTAAAATGTCTCTTATAAATCGACGTACGCCGGCTGCACGCACGAAAAATTGTTACGTTCCGTGTGCAAGTGAGAGGGCGGAAGAAGCAATACAGAGGCACGATCGGCCTAAGCGTTCGGCTTGTGACGCATCTATCTCTCTTCCACCATAATCACATAAAATTATTGTACGTAAACCGACTTTACAGACGACCAATTTTTTTTTTGTTCTAACATTGGTCCTACAGAAAAAGTGTTTATTTCAACGGGCTGAGTCAGCTCTTTGAGGGTCCAAAATGATCATCGTGTATATAAAATAAATTCTAGGCAACATTACCTAACATATCTGGCAACATTATTTAATTTATAATTTGTTGTTTTTTAGAGGTGTGGCGATAAAGAATTCTTTGGTCTCAATTTCTTTGATAATATGGAAGTAGTGGAAAATCACAGAGGTCACTTGACTGAAATACTCACAGACCAGGCTGTACAAAGTAAGTTGTATACATTTTAGGGTTCCGTACCCAAAGGACAACAAGGGTATCCTATTACTAAGCCGTTTTAACTCACAATTACTAACACTTGTGCATGTGTGTGTTTGTTCGGGTTAAACTTGGCAACAGACTTTTTTTCAAACAATTATCTATTTGTAACTTAGTGTACAACTTTTGATACTCACTTCAAACTACATTACGTTTTATATATCTATACTAATATTATAAAGCTGAAGAGTTTGTTTGTTTGTTTGTTTGAATGCGCTAATCTCAGGAACTACTGGTTCAAATTGGAAAATTCTGGAAGGCTTTAGGCTTATAACATCACGCTGCGACCAATAGGAGCGAAGCATCTATAAAAAATGTTTTGAACATACATACATACATACATACATATTATCACGCCTGTTTCCCATGGGGGTAGGCAGAGACTATGGATCTCCACTTGCTACGATCCTTACATATATCTCTAGCTTCTTCTACACTCATTACTCTCCTCATACATGCTCTACGGTTTCGGGTACTTCGAACAGCTCCTTTTTTAAGAACGTCTGCAATCTGATCGCAGTACGTTCGACGAGGTCGACCCTGAACATTATTCCCATTCACACTGGCTTTATATATTTTCTTTGTTGTTCTTCTTTCATTCATCCTTTCAATGTGGCCAAACCATTTTAACATTCCTTTCTCAATCTTGGTCACAACATCATCTTTCAATCCACATCTTTCAATCATTTTAAAGTAATACCACACATATTTCTAAGCGCTCTCATTTCCACTGCATTTATTCTACTTTCATGCCTTTTCTGCCATACCCAACTTTCACTGCCATACATAAGAGTTGGAATCAACACTCCTTCATGAACAGCCAGTCGCGCCTTTTCAGTTATCTTCCGACTGTTCATAAAAGCATGCAATGCCCCATTCACTCGGTTACCAGCAGCCACTCTCCTTTCGATATCCCCATCGTGCTTTCCATCCCTTGTAAACCCACAACCTAAATACACAAACTCTTCTACTTGTTCCACTTTTTCACCATCTATATGAATGCTGCACACTGTCGTATTTTCTTCTCTTTCGAAAACCATTACTTTAGTCTTGCTGACATTCACTTTCATACCCTTTTTCTTAAAAGCACCACTCATACATGTTACCATCTTCTGTAAATCCTCCTCAGAAGACCCAAGTATTACTTGGTCATCGGCATAGAGGAGGCATTTGATGAGTAACTCTTTCATTCGTAAACCACATTCATTCTCTTTCAAATCCTTCAGACAACTGTCCATGAATAAGTTGAACAGCCAGGGCGAAGCTACGCATCCCTGTCTAACACCTTTTTCGATATTAAACCAGGATGTATAGCCTGAATTAATTCTGACACAGGCGCTGGAATCCTTATAAAGGGATTTCAGGGCCCGTATCAGATGACTGCTCACCCCATACTCAGACAGTGTCGACCACAATTCCTTCCTTATCACTCTGTCATAAGCCTTTTCCAGATCCACGAATAAGCAGTACACTTTTTGACCTTTGGCCAAAAATTTCTCGAGTACGCTTCGCATGGAAAAGACCTGGTCCGTACATCCCATTCCCTTTCTAAACCCCGCTTGCACATCCCACATTTTGTCATCAGTTTTTGTCATAACCCTTTCTATCAATACCTTTGCATACAGTTTGCCAACCACGCTAAGTAGGCTAATGCCGCGATAACTCTTACAGTCTTGCTGTGAGCCTTTTCCTTTGTAAAGTGGCACAATAACCGCTTTGCACCAATCTGTTGGCACAATACCTTTCTTGTAACATATATTGAAAAGGCGACACAGCTGACTAGCTACAATACCCTGTCCAGCCTTCAGCATTTCGACAGTAATCCTGTCATAACCACCAGCCTTTCCTGTTTTCATACACTTTAACGCTTTCACAATCTCTTCTACTCTTATTTCATCATTCATATCTTGCATATCACTCTCTTCTATTTCACTATCTGCAGAACATACGATTGACGAACATGGTCGATCTTTTTCAAACAGCCCTTCAAAATATTCCTTCCACCCCTCTAACACATCCTTTTCATTCAATAATATCCTGCCATTCTTGTCTCTGATTTTATTGAGCTGTGACTGTGTAGCTTTTCCTCTAGCTTGTTTTACACATTTCCAAAAATATTTAATATTGCTCTTAAAATCTCGAGACAACCTAACGTCAAAACCTTCTTGATGACTATTTTTCTTCTTCTTGACTATTTCTTTTACCCTCAAATTCATCTTCTTATATTCCTGTTTAGCAGCACGCACCTTTTCATCCGTCGGCGTTCTTTCATTTCTCTGACATAACCAATCCTTCCATGCTTTTTTCTTTTTACATACTGCATTCTGTACCTCACTATCCCACCACACATTCGCACATTCTTTACCTTTTCTTCTTTTTGCTACTCCACAAATCTTGGTAGCAGCTGATACCATCCCCTCTTTTAAAACGCTCCATATCTTTTCTATCTCACATTCGTCAGCTATTTCTCTTAAACTTTTTATTAACAACTTTTTGTAATCTTCTTTCGTTTCATCATCTTGCAACTTTTCCACTTTTATTCTTTCAATCCTTTCCGAGGGTTCCGATCTACGGTGTCGCCATCGTTGGAAAATGTTTTTGGCTTTACAGATGACCAGATAATGGTCTGTATAGATTCCTGTGCCACGGTACGACCTCGTATCTACCAAATTCTTTTTCAGTCTTTCATCCATAATCACAAAATCAATCATACTCTTTATTCCATTTTCTTCTCTTGTATACATGTGAATCATTTTGTGCTAAAACATTGTATTTGTCACACAAAGATTCTTTTCTAGACATATCTCAAGCAGACTTTTCCCATTTTCATTCTCTCTTTCATCCCCGAATGAACCTAATACACTTTCATACCCAGATCGCTTAACTCCCACCCAACTATTAAAATCTCCTAACATTATTACTTTCTCATTATCCCTGCAACTACATAAAATATCTCTCACCCTATTCCAAAACTCATCTCTTTCTTCTATATCCTTTTTACGTTCCGTAGGAGCATACACTCCTAATATAAAAATCCGAATCAGTCCTACTTTCATTCTTATCCACACAAGCCTCGAATTTACAAACTCATACTCATTCACACAATCGGCCATTCTGTTTTGAAAACGGGGAAAAATTATTCATCTATACTAATTAATCATAATAACAGAAATTGCCGCGGACGAAGTTTCGCAACTTCGTTATTAGCAACTTCGTCCGCGGCAATTTCAGTTGCCGCTAGTATTAAATAAAAATCATACGAAAGCCGCAATGTATTTTGAAGTGACTATCAAAATATTGTACACTGAGTTAGCAAATAGACCGGCTGGTTGGTTGTGTTGGTATACCTACTTAGGTAAGTTCTACGATGTAACTTGAACAATACAATGCTACGGTGTCATGGAGCTGATCTTCTGAGCTAATGAAGACATCTTATTATTTATGTAAACAGGACTTAGCACGAACCTTTTTATTATTTGTTTCCGTTGACGTTTTAATGGTTTATTCATCGTGATCGCAACATGACTCCTCTATTTGAACCGCCCGGTCGCAAATAGGGACCTATGCAGAAGCAGCACAAAATAAAAAAAAAAAAAAAAACCAATAGTATCCAATTTTCCTGGATGAGATTTCCTCGCTTTTGCCGTGAACAGCTGATACCTACTATTCTATTCTACTGTTCCCATTCATATAACAAATTTAGTTTTTAACCGACTTAAAAAAAGAGGAGGTAATCAATTCGGTTGTATGTTTTTTTAATGTTTGTTACCTTATAACTCCCTCATCGGTACATACCGATTAAAAACGATCGAGTCAATACCTCGGGTACAGTGCTGTCCCGGGATAAAATGAGGGTTTGTTGTATGTCCTTCTTCGTACCCTAGATAATGTGTATGCAAAATTTTATGATGATCGGTTCAGTAGTAAAGGCGTGAAAGTGTAACAAACAAACAAACTCACTTTTGCATTTATAAAGTAAGGATAACGGCTTTGTGTCCATTTCAGTAATACGAGAGCACAACGCGTCATCCCCGCTGTACCTCCACGTATCTCAAGCCAGCCCACACGCTGGTGGAGGGCTAGTTAATCTCCAACCTCCTGCCGAGAGCATAGCAGCAAATGAACACATCGCCCACTCTGCCCGGAGATTGTATGCAGGTAAATTCAATGCAGCCTTAAACCTTGCTGTGCTGATGGATAACAACAGGAAATAACATTTGTCGGTCCAACAATTTTCGCAAGTTTATGCTAAAATTTGTGATGGATTTAGTTTAGAGAGATTCTTGGAAATCGAAATGGAATTCGGCTAGCTCCGTGGCGCAGCGGTCAACACGCCAGCCTGCGACACGAGAGTGCCCGGGTTCGATCCCCGGCCGGGTCAAGATTGAAAATGATCTTTTTCAGATTGGCCTGGGTCTTGGATGTGTATCTATATATGTATTTGTTATAAAATATAGTAACTTGAGTTAGTGTCTCATAACACAAGTCTCGGAATTACTTTGGGGCTAGCTCAATCTGTGTGATTTGTCCGTATATATATTTATAATTGTTAATATAATGTCATAATAATTTCGATAATTTCAAACTGTTGAAATTAACAGAGAGTATTTAGGATTTCTAAGATAAGCTAATTCGCCCATTTTAATGCTAAACTATTTTTTAGTTATTGCGAAAATGGCCGATTAAAAGTCGTCGATAAGATGACGAAGTTTTCAATTTTCGTCGTAAATCATCAAAAATTAAGAGCAACGCTCTTTTTGTCGTAGGTTCCTCCATCTTACTCTATTCTCTGTCAGTTTTTTCACATCCTGGTAACGGTACGAAACCCTTTACAGTTTTTCCTTTATTTGTCTTTTGATGTCTGGATTTTGTTTTTTGTATTTCATTTAGCGATATGCCCCTTTCTATAAAAAATTAAACTATGGACGTGAGCTAGAGCCTCAATGATAAAAAAGAAGTTTAAAAAACATTTTGTCAACCTACTACAAACTTTTGTTTTAATAATATAAGTATTTTAAACAATAGTAAATATGAATAAAAATAAAACTTATTTTAAAATATAAACATGTACCAATTATGTGTATAGTCACCGCAAACCGTAACGCCGCGACAACGTAGGTAATTATTTAGATATATATATAGTACCAATCAAGGGCTCAAGTTTTTCAAATTAATAAATGTCTCCAGTATTATAAAGATGCCTCATATCCTGTATATTCGGAATCAGAATCCCTAAAAGAATAAACCTTTTAATCCTGCGGGTCTTTATTCTATTAGGTATTCTGATTTCGACATTAAAATATTGCCAGGGAATTCAAAATCACATGTATTTCATTTTAATGCAAAAATGTTTAAAGTAGAATATTTCCAGCAGTGGCGGACTTACACATTTGCCACCAGAAGGATTTTTTAAATTTTGTTGCTCCTATTTGGCCGACCCATATTATGGTTATGTTAGTAACAATTACTAACTATTTTTTAAAGTTTGTAATTGTTTCTATCATAAGGTCTGAAATAAAAGATTTATTGAAGTCACATTTATTGTAGAAACACAAAAAAGCTGATTTTTCTATATTTTAATTATCATAAATTGTTTTCCTTTTTTGTGTTTCTACAATAAATAATATATCAATTTATTTTTTTAATTTCATTTTCCCGGCTCTAGAAGATGTTGTAGGTGACGTAGACCCAACCTTCTCAAGCCATATATTATCCGTTCTTCATAGTGCTTATACACTTACATATTAAAGTTAATAAATGTAACCTTTATTTACCTCTTCATAAAATATAAATTTCCCAGGTTTCCTAAAATAGAATGTCAAAAGAAAGTTCTATTTATTAATTTTATGCACCTACAAGTTACTATTTGTTTCAGGACAAGTTGTTAGTTTAGACAGAAGTGTCGGACAGATCGTAGTAGCGTTGGCTGAAAAGGATCTTCTACAAAACACTATAATTGTTTTTGTGTCCGACAATGGAGCGGCTCCCATAGGACATACCCAAAACTTTGGTTCCAATCTACCATTGAGAGGGGTGAAGGGGACTCCTTGGGACGGCGCAGCTCGATCTATCGGTTTTATATGGCAGTCTTCATTATCACCTAAAGTTTATGATGGTCTATTCCACGTCACTGACTGGCTTCCTACATTAGTAGACGCTGCAGGCGGAAAAAATTCAGAAGATATAGATGGCATAAGTCATTGGAATGCAATCAGTAATGACGATGATTCAAAACGTAATGATTTAATTATTACATTGGATGATTTACAAGGCTGGGCAGCTTTTAGGGAAGGAAACTTTAAAATCATCGTCGGAGATATCCACGAAAATATAAGCAATTATTATGGACAAGAATTTGATGTAATGAGAAGTGAAGTTCCATTATACGAGACAGAGCTACTTGAATGTGACACAGCTCGAGTGCTAAGAGAAATCTTAGATATCATAGTTGACATAGACTCTGCGTATATAAAACGAAATGATTCTTTAAATTTAGCTGAAATATCAGATGATAGATCCTTGTGTTATCCCACAAAAGGTTGGTATGAAATATTATTGTTTTGTCATCATTATTCCAGCCGCAAAACGTCAACGCCTGGAAAAGGGCCTCGTCTAAGGATTCTTCGTTACATGGGAGGATATTGCGAAGTTTCTTTGGCTTCTTGTGCTTCCGACGCTGCTGCCCATCGGAAACATTTTTAAGCTGGGGAAGGATAAGAATATTCTTATCCTTCCCCAGCTTAAAAATGTTTCCGATGGGCAGCAGCGTCGGAAGCACAAGAAGCTCTTTCCAGATCAGGCATATGCCTGATCTGGAAAGAGAATGAACATATTGGGATAAAACTCATGTATCCCAATACCTTCATTCTCTGAATGGGGGAACGCAAGCTCGGGAGGCCAGACACGTACTTGATGCCATACTTGCAACCACCAGACAGGCAGTTGATGATGATACCCCTGACTTAATTGTTTTGTACTTAAATCGACTTCGTTTCAACCGCTATATCCTAATTAATATTATAAATGCGAAAATGAGTTTGTTTGTTTGTTACGCTTTCACGTTGTAACTACTGAACCAATCATCATGAAATTTTGCATTCACGTTATCTTGGGTACGGAGAAGGACATAGGGTACATTTTATCCCGGGAAAAGTTCCTGAGGCATCGACATTGACGCGGGCGGAGCCGCGGGTGAAAGCTAGTTCTTTATATATTTTTTTGTTATTTCAGCTAAAGGCTGTCTCTTCAACATAACGGCCGACCCTCTTGAACAGAATGACTTATGGGAGAAATTACCCGACGTTGTAAAACACATGGCGTTGCGACTAAGGACTTTGTGGATGGAAGCGAAACCAAGAAGGGTCCCAAAGCCCGACCTCAGAGCAAATCCATCAGCCAGAAACTACATTTGGTTTAGTTTCCTTGACAACGATGAAAAAATTGACGAATCTCCTGTTTCCATGCCCGTTTTTCCACTTCAAGTATCATTTGGAGAAGTACAGTACATAGTCAATTTAAACCTGAAAACATTAAGGGATAAGATGGACGAGTATATCTCAAAAGTAGGTGAATCTTTTGTAAAGAGTATGAAAGGATTATTTTCTTTTAATTAAATACAAATGTTCTATTTTAAAATATTTAATGTATTAATTTAGAAAATTTATTGCAAACATGTAACTAGCCAAAGGCTTTATCTACCAGCCAATCAACAGGTGATGCCAAGAATGGAATATAGTAGAAGTAAGTGCAAAATTATCTAGCCATGCATAAAATAAAAACAAAAGTTGTATCTATGTTATACAGCGTGATTTTGAACTTCTTAGCTATAATGAAATCTGGGAATCAGAATCCCTAATGGAATACAAAATTACAAGGAAAAAAGGTAAAATATGTAAAAAAAAAATTGACATTCCATAAAAATTAGTCCAGCTGATCGGCGACTTTGTATGGGAAACCTAATTTATTTTGTTTTAAATTCAGCTATATTTTCTTGCAATTCTGTATTCCGGGATTCTGATTCCCAGATTTCAATATTCCTAGCTATATTAAGGCTAGATTAAAAATCACATTGTATGTTTTATTAGGTAGTAGCTAAAACCTGAATATTTTTGTATCGCCACAAGCATCATAATTATATTGCTAAAAAGTCTCAGATAAATAAATAACAAACGCACGATTAAATGTGGAGATACGCACATTGTTCTCACCGGCATGTTTGATGGGGGTTAAAATACCTAACGAATTTGATGAGCCGTCGATGTGCTCTGTCGTCGCTTCGCCGACCGTCCTTTGATCACGCCACGCGAGCATTAAAAAGGAAAATTGGTCAGCTTTTCGGGTCTGCACGACTGAAAGGGTTTTAGCAATATTATACGCACTTTATAGACAACAAATAGGAGTCTGAAACTAACATCGCACATACTGAAGTTATCCTGTATAAAATTTAAAATTATTTATTCATTGACAAGCGGATTGGATTTCGGAAAGCATTGGAGGTTGAGCCGTGGGAAAACCAACATATTGGTTATCGAGCGAGGCAAATTTAAACAATTTTTTTATGTTGGGGAAAATGACTATTTTTAACTATTATATAAGGTCCAAGGAATGGTATCCATAGGTTTCGACCTAGGTTTTGACCTATGGATACCAGTCCTTGGACCTTATATAATAGTTAAAAATCAGTTCATTTTCTTTGGAAATGCTTTAGTAGCAAAATTAGGTATTGTTTTATCTTTTGCATACAAAAAAAAAAATACATTTTTATTAACATCGGTAAATCACCTGTTTTGATTGTCAAAGTCAGTGGCGTAGTATTCATAGTAGAAAAAAGTAAAAAGTTATTCACCAAGAAAGTGATTTTTAAGTACACAGGGTATTTTTCTCGTCTGTTTTTCCAAATGTTTAGATCCAGATATCTCGAAAACTAGCGTGTAGATTTTTTTTAGCTTACGATTTTTTCTAGCTTACGGGTGCCAGTCCTTAAAATGTTTGCACTTAATTTAAATTAACCTTAAATAGTAGATTAAAATACGAAACTTACGTGGTTCCAGTTCCATCGTTTGCTGTGCTGTTTCTTTTTTCTTTAAAAAGAAGAAAACAAAAACAACACTGAAAATTTTATTAAAATCGGTTCAGTGGTCGAAGCGTGAGGAGGTCATAGACAGACAGAAGTACTTTCTCATTTATAATATTAAATAAGTATGGGAAGAACTCGTTATACTCATTGGAAATAACCAATTGAGTGCCTGAATGGTCGTATTTTCTTTTTGAATCAAAGTGTCAGATAAAAGGTTTATGAGAAAATACTAAGTCGGTGCAGAGCGTTTAGGGTCGCTAGTTCAAATCTCACGAAAAAGTGTTATTGTAAGGAAAAACATCAATTGTATTTAAGAAAAAAAATGCGCTGCAAATAGCCTACTATTACTCCTTTATTTGTTGTTGATTAAGTAGTCTTGGTTCTGGAATTTATCTATACTAATAAACTAATTAGTAATATTACTATTATTAATATTATAAAGCTGAAGAGTTTGTTTGTTGTTTGAACGCGCTTATCTCAGGAACTACTGGTCCAAATTGGAAAATTTTTTTTGGATAGTCCGTTTATTGAGGCTATAAAACATCACGCTGTTACCAATAGGAGCGAAGCATCAATAAAAAAATGTTTTGAAAACGGGGGAAAATTATTCATCTATACTAATAAAAACCAATTAATCATAATAACAGAAATTGCCGCAGACGAAGTCGCGGGCAACAGCTAGTAATGAAATATTAACTCAGTGCAGAGCGTTAAGAGCCGCTCGTTCAATTCTCACGAAAAGGTGTCTGTTAGGAAAACATAAATAGTGTTCAATAGGAATGCAGTACCTATAAATTGCCTAAAGGGCCGTATATTTGTTTTAAAACTTATGTTTTAAATTATAGGCGCTTCGGCTAAAAGATTTATGACGCAATATTAAGTCGATTCAGGTCGTTTAGAGCCGCTGGCTCAATAGGCTAGTTTCCTGGGTCGTAATAATAACATAACAATTAGTCCGGCAGTTAGATAATCAAAAAATATTGGACACGTATTTTTTCTTTTGTCAAATAAAAAATAAATAATAAAGATAAAGCGCGTCAAAGTTCAGGAGTGGGGGCTCGTGACGTCAAAGTTTGCTAAAAATTGTAGCAAACTATGACGTCACACGGAACTTCAAAGGGCTATATCTTTATAATTTTTTGTTTAATCGACAAAAGAGAAAATACGTGTCCAATATTTTTTGACTATCTAACTGACGGACTAATTATATTTTTTTAGGTAACTAGCCTATTCTTACGAACATTATTGTTGGGAAACACATAAAAAGTGTATACGCGCGATTTGTAAATGACTTTACAGTAACCACTTTTATTCAATAAAAAAGTTGGGAGGCTTGTTCATTTTTGTTTTTCTCCATACATACATCATATTATCACGTCTTTTTCTCTTACAGGGTAGACAGAGCTTTGAGATTTACGATTTATTTTTCTCCGTAGTTCTGTAAAAATTTGGTTTAGGTTATTATTGACAATTTTGGACGTGATAACATCTTATAAATTAATAATGCCGGCTGCACGTACGAATTAGTTTCACGTTCCATGTGCAAGCGAGAGTGCAGAATAAGCGATAGAGAGGCACGTTCGGCCTAAAGGTCCGGCTTGTCACGCATCTATCTCCCTTCCATAGTTAGGTATCACGTAAAATTATCGTCCGTAAACTGACTATACTTTTAATCAGGCAAATAAATATAAATTATTGATTGAAATATATTTGTACACGGCTACCAAAAAAATAGTGTGCTATTTTTAGAGTTCGTATGACAATATGTGCAAGATGATTTTGAATTCCCTAGCAATTTTTATATGTCGGAATAGAATTCCTTATAGAATAAACATGCAAAAAATGTCTAGGTTTGCTGGACGTGTAAGCTTCAATATTGTGCAATATTGGAGCTTACTCGCGCCTTAGCCACGGGACTATCAAGCTTCTCACTACATGAACTAAATTAAATAGACACATGTTGTCGCTCCGAGGTCGCATCATCCAATGAAAATGTAAAGCCTAAACTTGGCAAGTGCTATTTAGGTTCACACGGAGCCTGTAATGCATATTAAAGTTGTTACCTATGGCAATAGGCCAAATTGTCGTGCTGACTGTAGCTAGGTAATGTTATACGCTTTTCTAGTCAATAACTGCGTTAAAAAATAGTTATATAGTAACGCGTAACGCGGTCGCATCATCTAGTGAAAATGTAAAGCCGAAACTAGGCAAGTGCTTATTTGGGTTCACGCGGAGCCTGTAATGCATAATAAAGTTAGTTGTTAGGAAGCTGAAGTTATGGCTACCAGCCAAATTGTCGTGCTGATGGTAGCTGGTTAATGATAAACGCCTAATCAAAGAGTTTAATGTTGATATTATAGTTCATGATTGTATTGAATGTTAGTTTATTCATTCCATTATAGTTTCTCAATGCTTACATAGCTTTGGATGATTAAATCCTTGCTTTCTACCACTGACATAGGCTAATATTGTCGTGTTTTCTGTCTCATGTCGAAAAGTCAAGGGCTGCTCGCATTTTTTTTCGATTCTTTTCCAATAAGACTTTCTGGACCTCGTTCATTGATTATCCTGTAGGGCCTGAATTTTTTAGTTTCATTACTTTGGACCTTTAACGAATAAATATTAATTAAAATTATTAAATATGAAAATTAAGAACTAAAATATTTAGCCGCTGTCAGGATAGATCAATCAACAACAATTTATTGCTCTATCCTGTCTGCGGTCTAAAATATTTATTGGAAAAAAATAATTTTTAAATACGAGCGGCAAAAAATTATCTACATGCCATTCCAAAGCAAATGACACAATCACATCAATCATAATTTTCGGAGAAAACGAAAATGTTTCGACCTAAAAGCAATTGTTGACTAGACTAGGTATACGAGTAATTTTATTAAATTATTATTAAATAAAATTATTTTTTAAAAGTCGTGACTAGGTTCCATCATCATCCCAATAAAAATGTAAAGCCTAAAATTGGCAAGTGCTTATTTAGGTTCACCCGGAGCTTTGATCATAAAAGCTCTGAGCTTGTAATGCATATAAAGTTGTAAGAAAGCTTATCCGAAGCTCTGGCAACAAGCCAAATTGTATTGCCACCTATAGCTGTTCAATGATAAGCGCTTTTTTGCATATTAAGAAAGAGTACCCTTTTTACTGACTTAAATAAAAAGAAGGGGTGTAATATTGTCATAATTGCCCATTTTAGGGTTCCGTACCTCAAAAGGAAAAACGGAACCCTTATAGGATCACTTGGTTGTCCGTCTGTCTGTCTGTCTGTCAAGATTCTTTTTCTCAGGAATGCGTAGAGGAATCTAGCTGAAATTCATGTCAAATACTCAAGTCTACTGTCCCTTACAGCTGTGAAAAAATCAAACTTTTTAAGCCAACAATCAAAAGATCCAGCCGGTTATGCCGCAAATTTTCGTGATTTTTCGACCCTCGCAAGAGAATAAAAACCTTCAACTTAGAAATTTGAAATTTGGTTCGATACAACGTCAAATAGCACAGATACTGGAAAAAATAGAAATGCATTAATCTTCAAGTTACATCATATAAAAAAAATATTTTTAAATGATATATAACTACCTACTTAAGTTACGGCGACGACGAAGGAGCTTTTTAAAAACAAAGCTTTTAAGTTTTAAAGACAAGTTTATTGTACGAGAGCTAATTACAGACTGAACTTATCATCTAACTTAATTCTACTCGCAATGAATGTCCAGACGCCGAGTCAGCGCAACTGGGTGGGCCTGTGGTGCGACTCTGCGTAGGCGTTCGCGAGAATATGCACTAAGTCTATTCGCAATGAACGTGCAGACGCTAAGTCAGCGCAACAGGGTGGCCCGTCGTGCGACTCTACATAGGCGATACCGAGAATACGCACTAAGCATTGACGAGAACTATGTCTCTATGTGGGGCCTCTTGCATAACTCCTTCCTCCCCAAGTTCGAGATTATCTGAAGGATCATCTCGACCTTTCACACAAAATTTTGGCCAAAGCTTATATCTATAACATAGAGTAAAGAAAACTAGAGCTAAGATTATAATTAAGTTTCCTATGGTTACACTTATCACTCCTTTAAGAGACCTTTCACTGACACTTTCGACACTTGAACTGCTTTTCCGCACTAAATAGTTCAGGAACTGGATATCGGCCAGGTTGATCCCATCAAGGTCGATAGTCTTCGGCGGCTCCAGGACTTCGTTTACTTTAGGTAGATGAATTAAGGGTAAGTTGTCATCAAATATTGTCTTTCCTTCAGTCATATGTTTTCTCAGTGTGATCTCTTTAATTTTAACATAACAATCATTATTTAAGCTTAACAGGTAGGTCCCATGGATGACCTCGTGAGTTGTTCCTTCTTTACAGTATTCGGTAAGTATAATCTCGTCTTTTGTGTAAATAATCCATCGGTTTAGCTCTATTGACTCTATCTTTAAGTCGTTAATGATAACTGGTACAGGGTTGCAGCTCGAGGTATTAACGGAAAACTGCATAAGCTCGGTGATACATTCATCTTTCATATGAGGTGAGGAATCATAGTCGTTGCACAGGAATCGATCTTCATCAATTTCGGAACATGACTGGGAGAGCAATCTTGTTTTCAACCCCTTCACAAGTACGTGCGGATATTTGGGAAGGATAACGGTAGTTTTGGTTCTATCATTGTTTAAAATAGGAAGTGGAATTAATTTAAAATAGTTATAAAGTTCATTTAAAATTAAAGGTATATGCATTACAAACCTTATCTGATTTTGTTTGATATAAGCTTTTAATTCCGTACATAGTTCTATCTTAACAACATTTTCAGGAGTAGCAGGAAATACTAACTTATCTGTGGTTTCTATTTCCTTGAGTATTGATAGAAATTCATCTGGATTGACAATAGATTGATGTAGTATTCTGACTTTACTAAAAGCAATAGCGGTTTCAACTTCATTTAGCCGAATGTAAAGAGTTTGGAAGTTATATAAAAATGACATATAGACATGTATAATTTTATCGATATTTTGAATATTCTTTGTCCTATTTAAGTAACCTTCTATTTTTTTAATATTATTTTCGATTTTTATAAAATTGCTTTTAGTAGAGTTGGCGATATTAGAATATATATCCAACATTTCCGTAACTATAGTTATTTTTTCACTTAAGGCATCTTGTTTAGTTTTTACATTACTAATTAACTCTTCAAATCGCAAAGCATCATCGTTATCCAGATTGCCGGTAATTGTTTTTATCAAAGAACCTAAAGGATTTAATATGCCACGCTTAATTCTTGGTGAAGGAAGTAATTGTCTATATTTTTCTGAAACACTATTCATAATATAATCAGTTTGTAGTTCCACGTTAATAAGATCTATATCTAATATTTTAGTATCAATTTATTTATAAACTTCCTTCTTAAATGCTACATACCTATTCTTATTTAATTCTATCTGATTCTTAACTTTACCTAAATCTAAAATCTTAATTATTGTCCATTTATCGTAACCGATGACTGCTTGCCCCTCCTTGACTGGCAACAATCCGGGATTCTTGTCAATCTGGTGCAGTAGAAGGGCCAGGCCTTGGCTCATTGTGACTGCCAGAAGTAATAACCTGTGGAGGGCGTTTAATGTCTTTTATTGGAATTCTAGTAGCACGATTGTTGGTAACAACTGGCACAGTGTTTCTATGAATTGGTCCAGTGACTTCTGCTTTCTGATACCTTGCCTTATCTTTACTTCGCCTAGTATTTACCCCTTTCATAAAAATTTCGTCTCCAACGTCTATGTCAAATTCTACTTCACCTTTTCGTTTATTAATTACGGCTTGCTTTTTCTGAGTAATTTTATCAGTTAGGTATTCATATAAATGTTTAGTTTTCCTAACGTGTTCTTTGACTAATTGCTGTGTGAACTGTTTATCAAAATCAACCGAAAACGCGTTATTAGAATCTGTATGACCAAATACAACTTCAAAAGGTGTTAGACCTGTAGTTGAGTGTATAGTATGGTTATAGGACATTATTGCATATGTCATAACGGAAGCAGCATCAGTGGCTCTACGTTCATATTTTGCAATACGGTAAATTTCTATAATAGTGGAATGGAATCTTTCCACAAGTCCCATGGAATTTGGGTTATGAGGAGTACCTATGTGGAGATTTATTTTATAGAATGATAGCATCTCTTTCATTAATGAGTTGTTGAATTCCATTCCCGGATCTGAACTTACTTTATTTGGAACCCCGTATAGGGAGAAATATTTAATTAAAGCCCTAACAACTTCTGGTGTAGATTTATTAACTATCTCTATGGCTTGGCCAAGTTTACTAAAGGCGTCAATGATGGTAAGGTAGTAAGTTCCTTCTATTGTAAAAATGTCAATAAATATTTCCTGAAAGGGTTTGGTCTGTGTCTGAGTAAGCTGCAATTCGGGTTTTAAAGGGTTTCGGTCGTACTTCATTTTCCTACAAATTTCACACGAATTAATAATACTAGCTACAATTTTTTCCATTGAATCCCAATAAAAAGTACGTTTAAGCTGTGCTAAGGTTTCCTTAATCCCCCTGTGACTATTTCTACCTGTATGGTATTTGAGAACCACATTACGCTGTTCTTCTTCATCTTCTATATATACTAAACGTTTAGTACATTCATAGAACTTGACTGTGCCCTTTTTAAATAGTGTTACAGTAATTTGGGAGAATTGCTTACGATGTAATTCGCTTTCGAAGTAAAAGAAATATTTAATTTTAGGTTTGGTGTATTCCATAAGGAACTTTTTAATAAGATCGGGATTATTTTCAGGTAAGTGAACTTCTAATACTTTTTGTGATTTTCTAGATAGGTTTTTAACTGACATTATATTTCTGTTCCAGGTGTATACGTGAATTTGATTGGGCTTTGTGTCTACAGCTTCTTGCAGGATAAGTATACCTTCAGTGTCTAAATCGCGTGCAGAATGTATTGTATCCGTTTTATCTTCACTTGGTTTTTCAGATGCGGAAGCCGTGGAACTACCTACAGAAGGAATAGAATATGGAGACCTTCGGCCTTCATTCTCTTGTAGTACAATGGATTTCTGGGAGTTAGAAGATGAGATTGTAATAAAAGAGGGTGAACGATCACGCTTCTTGGCTTTACCTATTTCTGAAATTTCATTTGTTATATCTTCTAAATAATCTTGCAATTGTTGTTCATTTTTATCTATATTTACTTTCATTGATACGTCGTCATTATTTTCTCCTAAAACATGAACTTTTATTCGTGACAGAGCATCTGCATTACTATTTTGTTTGCCTTTTTTATATACAATCTCGAAGTCATACTCTGCCAAACGTAATTTCCACCGCGTTATTTTACTATTGGGTTCATTTATACTTTTCAACCAAGCTAGGGGCCTATGGTCTGTGTAAATTTTAAATTTTCGGCCGTATAAATAGGGGCGAAAATGTTTTGTTGCCCAAATAATTGCGAGCATTTCTTTTTCGATTGTACTATATCGAGACTCTGCATCATTTAGGGTCCTGCTCGCATATGCCACTGGTTTATCGCTCCCTATAGGACCTTGTGAGAGAACTGCGCCAAGGGCAAAATTAGAAGCGTCTGTCGTAAGGATAAACTGTTTATCGAAATCAGGGAATTGTAAGATCGGGGCGTGAACTAGTAATTCCTTACATCTCTCAAAAGCATCTACATATTCTTCGGTAATTTCTATTTTATTTCGTTTCTTTAAACATGAGGTTAAAGGTTGCGTTATTTTGGCAAAATTATTTATAAACTTACGGTAGTAACCAACCAACCCTAGAAAGCTTTTAATTTCTGTCGTAGTACGGGGTAATGGGAAATCTAATACGGCTCTTATTTTATCATTATTAGGCTTAAGGCCCTCTTTGGTAATGACATGCCCTAAGTAAAGGACTTCTTTTCTTAAGAACTCACTTTTGTCTAATGTAACTTTAAGGTTAGTTTCTCTAAGTCTATCGAAGATTTTACGTAGTTTTGAGATATGTTCTTGGAGGCTTAAACTAAATATGATAATATCGTCCAAATATACCATACAATGGATACCCTGGAGGCCTCGGAGCACGTTGTCCATTGCTCTTTGAAACGTTGCCGGTGCTGTTTTTAGTCCAAACGGCATCCTTTTGAACTCGTAATGCCCTGAATTTACTGAAAACGCAGTTTTCTGTATATCTGCAGGATTAACCTCAATTTGGTGATAACCGGAAGCTAAATCTAAAGTGCTGAAGTAAGTAGATTTACCCAATTTATCAAAAAGATCCGTTATGTTTGGTAACGGGTATTTATCATCGATAGTTAGTTCGTTTAAGCGTCTGTAGTCGATGACCATCCTATACTTTATTTCGCCGGAAGCGTCCAGCTTTTTGGGCACTAAATGAACCGGAGCACTCCAAGGAGAATGTGACTCCTGTATAACATTATCTTTCAAAAGTTTATCAACCTGTCTTTGTATCTCTTCGTTTTGGGAATGCGGATGTCGATAGGGGCGGATATAAACAGGTTCTTCATTAATAGTTCGTATATTGTGTTTAACCTGGTTAGTGAATGAAAGAGGGATTTTATCGCAGTAAAATATGTCACGATATTCATAACATAATTTCGAAATACTCTCACGTTCTTCTTCATTTGTGTGTTTTAGCCTAAGTTTTGATAAGTTTTCCTTTAATACATCATCAATTTTATAGTTTCCCGTAATAGTATTTACCTGACACTCTTCATTTTTAAATACACTAACATCAAATGGTTTTTCTATAGTTATTCTAACTTGATGTGGCATAGTATTTTGTATAACTGTTTCTGCGAAAAAATTCTTACATGTCACTAAAGCTGTGGGCATACGAACGCCTTCACTAAATTGCGTAAACTCTAAAATAGCATCACCATTGCAATAGTTCGTTGGTATGCGAACACGTGTTTCAGTTCGAGGGTCAAGAAGTAATTCATAAGGCGGACTATATATTATAGGTATATTTACACTAGGTGTGCGTAGAACTTGATTAGCCATATCTATGTTAGCTGACAATTTTTTGAGAAGGTCTGAGCCTATGAGACCGTCGTATCTATGGTCTACGTCAAATACATAAAATTTGTGAAAGGCTGTACTTTTGAATGTTTTTAGCAAAGGAATGCATATCACTTCACTGTGTGTGCTTTGAGCATGGGTACTAACGACTGTGAAAGGTTCATATTGTTTAAACTCACTGAAAAACTCTTGAGTTTTTGCGGGGCTTATAAATGACCTACTGCTTCCTGTATCGATAAGAAATTTGGAACCTATTTCAGGAATCTCTATATGTGGTAATTTTAATATACTATCGCAATAATTAAGATTTATTATTTCACCTGACTGTTGGAGGCTGTATTCTGAAAATTTTCTGAAGTGGGGCTACTTTTCTCATCAACTGTATTTTCAGGAGCTTCTAAATAATTTGAAGGCAATTCCTCGACATATTCAGTTAATTGAGGATCATTAGAATAATAACTATACTCTATATTATCGGGGTTGTATTCTAACTCATATGATGGCTCTTCACAGTAAAATAATTCGTTCGTGAGCATATTGTGTCTCACGGGTGCGGTTCTCATTGAGACGTCAGAGTCGACCTTGAATTTAGGCAAATTTTGTTGATTTTGTACACCATATCTAAATTGATTCGTAGGTGCCTGTTGAGGGACCCCAAATTTAAATCCACTATGCTGGAAGGGTGCACGTGACTGTACAGGGCTATGACCAAAATGACGTTGCGGTGTCTTTTGTGCCGCGTTTGCAGGAGAACCTTGGAATGGAAGAGCTTTATTTGATGGCATAAAATTAGGTTTAAAACCAGTCTGACTCATAAAATTTGGCCTGAAACTAGATTGTCCCATAAAATTAGGCCTAAAGCTAGTTAATCCTTGGTTTTGGGGAATGCCGAATTTAAAATTTTGTTGATTAGGCATTAAGTTAGAAGGCTGACTATTATTATTATATAAGGGTTTTGTAGAGTTTTGGAAATTAGGACGGTGTGCAATACTTGACTTCGGCTTATTATTTTTCGTATTATATTGTTCCTGGAAATTAACTTCTTCCGTCACTACACTTAGCGCACTTTCTAAAGTATTACACTGTCTAATTCTCACAACTCGTAACATTTCCTCCGGAAGGTTGTACATAAATACTTTAAGCGCAATATTGTTATATATAATCATTTTAGCTGCTTTAATTCCTTCATCAGTTAGAGCGTTTACTTTAGCCATTAATGAACTACGAACATTTTGAACACGATGACAAAACTGGATATACGATTCACTTTGTTTTATTTTTAAACTTTCTAATTCTATAGCAATACAATCTTCCGAACGCGGATCACCAAAATGTTGAAAAAGAATGGCCTTTAGTTGTTCCCATGAAGTAACATCCTGATGTTCACTTAGTAGAGTCGCAGCTTTACCTGTGAGTCTACTTGTCACTGAATGAAATATATATAGGTCTTGGGCATTATTTCCCGCTTTTTTAAAGGCTCTTATAACATACTCACTTTTAGATAAGAATAAGTTTAATAATTTGTCATCCCCATCGAATTTAGGGATAATACACAGGATTTCTTTAGGTATCATTGTTACTTGCTCCATTTTATATGTTTATATATTTTATTTTATTTTATAACAACACTTAATTACACTTTTTAAACCTTAATATCTAAAATTAATTAATTACGAGTATTACGACACTTGTACCATACAAAATCAGATAAACGTAATTAAAAGTTCGACGATTTTGGTCGGGAAATGTGGAAAAAACAGGGAAATACACGAAAATAGGTGTGAAGAGGTTTACTCACGCGCTACTCGATCCCATGTCTTCCTGTGTGAGTCTGCAACTGCTAAACGCTGTCTCGTTCTCCAGGCGTAGAAGTTTTACGCGTCGCGTCCCGCACTTAGTTATTTATTTGGTTCGTGACTATCCGAGTCCTTAACACACCAACTAGTAATACTTTCACCAATTTTTGAGCGTACCGGTACTAACGTCGGCGGCAGGATATTCGGATCCTACACAGGCTGCGCCACTTAAGTTACGGCGACGACGAAGGAGCTTTTTAAAAACAAAGCTTTTAAGTTTTAAAGACAAGTTTATTGTACGAGAGCTAATTACAGACTGAACTTATCATCTAACTTAATTCTACTCGCAATGAATGTCCAGACGCCGAGTCAGCGCAACTGGGTGGGCCTGTGGTGCGACTCTGCGTAGGCGTTCGCGAGAATATGCACTAAGTCTATTCGCAATGAACGTGCAGACGCTAAGTCAGCGCAACAGGGTGGCCCGTGGTGCGACTCTACATAGGCGATACCGAGAATACGCACTAAGCATTGACGAGAACTATGTCTCTATGTGGGGCCTCTTGCATAACTACCTTTCGCCCGCGGCTCCACCCGCGTCAATGGCGTTCCCTCGGGAATAGTACTTTATCCCGGGATAAAAGGTAGCCCATGTCCTTCTTCATACTCCAGAGAACTTGTATGCAAAATTTCATGATGATCGGTTCAGTAGTTACGGCGTGAAAGCGTAACAAACAAACAAACTCACTTTCGCATTTATAATATTATACATCATATAAAAAAAATATTTTTAAATTATATATAACTACCTTTCGCCCGCGGCTCCACCCGCGTCAATGTCGTTCCCTCGGGAATAGTACTTTATCCCGGGATAAAAGGTAGCCCATGTCCTTCTTCATACTCCAGAGAACTTGTATGCAAAATTTCATGATGATCGGTTCAGTAGTTACGGCGTAAAAGCGTAACAAACAAACAAACTCACTTTCGCATTTATAATATTACTAGCTTTCGCCCGCGGCTCCGCCCGCGTTAATGTCGATCCCTCGGGATTAGTACTTTTTCCCGGGATAAAAGGTAGCCTATGTCCTTCTCCGTACTCCAGAGAACTTGTATACAAAATTTCATGATGATCGGTTCAGTAGTTACAGCGTGAAAGCGTAACAAACAAACAAACAAACTCACTTTCGCATTTATAATATTACTAGCTTTCATCCGCGGCTCCGCCCGCGTCAATGTCGATCCCTCGGGAATAGTACTTTTTCCCGGGATAAAAGGTAGCCTATGTCCTTCTCCGTAGTCCAGAGAACTTGTATGCAAAAATTTCATGATGATCGGTTCAGTAGTTACGCCGTGAAAGCGTAACAAACAAACAAACTCACTTTCGCATTTATAATATTAGTAAGGATAGTAAGGAAGTAAGGATAAGGATGTACGGAACCCTTCGTGCGCGAGTCCGACTCGCACTTGGACGGTTTTTTCTATATGTTTGTCTATTAGACATACACTTACGTAATTTGGTATGTGTGCCAAATATTGAGATGCTGGTCTGCTGGTGGATGTCCGTAAGTGTATGTATATATGTATTTCAAAAACTATGTCGGACTGCAAAAAATCTTTTTGCTTGGACTTGTTATAGTCCAATCAAGCAGTACTTTGATTCTTGCAATCAATGTTCCTCATATACAGTATGAAGTATACTAAAATGTGATTTTTAATACCAACATTCGTCCCCAGGGTTTCAACTACTTCCATACCTAAATGAATTTTCGTAAATTGTCGCATTTACTTTTTCACGCATCAAATGATCAAAACTCTAAGAATAGAATAAGAATAGTATTCTGAATTAATTAAATATGTTATTACAAAAAATCCATATACATTCCGCACATTGTCCTTTCATCCGAAAACATTTAAATTTTATCTAAATTTAAATGTTTTCGGATATTATGCATATAGAGATAGAGAAAATCACATAGATTGAATTTACACCTACGCTAAGTTAAAACATGACGTGGGGTGTTATCTCAAAGGTACTATGTGTTATAAATAGACACACATACTGATAATTATTCAAGACAAGACTCAGATTAGCTATTCATCTTTACTTGGCTGAAGATCGAATAACAGACTACCGATAACTTCTCCGCTGTGTTCAGTCTCAGGAAACATACCTATTGTCAAGTAATATTAAACGGTACGAAACAAATCGGATTCGTTGGACTTCACCTACCTACATATACTAATCACAACATAATTTAGTGGGTGGAAGACGTGTAGAAGAAGGTTTTTGGCAATAATAGACGAACTGAGGTGTATTTGGATAATAAGGATCATGCGTCTGAGGATCATACCGTTTCGAAGCCCAATGTCTATGGGATAAAATCAAAAAAATCTTCAAATTGTAAACCCGTGTTAGCAGTTCTGAATAAGGTTGCTATCTTTGCTTCCACTTATGACATGTGTATTATTTATTACACTTCAAGTCATCCAATTTTAACATCTCGTTCGATACATAAATAAAGTTTAAAAAAAAATTACTAAAATTACATGTTAGTCTTAACGTAACACACAATCAACCTCAAGTGAGGTATTTGATCCTCACTTGTAAAAGTCGGGTAGTTGTGTAAGGTGGCGTAAGCCTTAAGCAAGGGATAGCGCTTGGCGGTTTAGCCCGTGAATGATAAGATAGGAGATAGTCTCGGGTCGCTCAAAGAAAAAAACGTAAGCGCCAAATTCGTTATTTCTATTGATATAAAATCAGACCGGTTAATTGTATTTTCATATTTACATTTTGATGAATTACTAATAACCTATCTTTTAGTCTAAAAATCATTATTTCATTCGTCGCATTTGAGCTACAATAACAAAAACTCTGCGAACGAAGACCATTTTACAAAAAATATTTCTATCGAGAAAATTTTATCAAAACGTGTTTTCATCTTCAATTTTTGGAGATGAAATAGTCAAAAATCATATTACTTAGATTTGAAACTCCTAATTTAAGTATTTTGCGAGATAAATAAGGTTCAGAACGACCTTATTTACAGTGGTATCACCTTAATACGTATAAGGAGAAATGGGATATGGTGGAGAATTTTAGCGCCGAGATTGATTGTGTATTACCCAACTCATTTTACAATTAATTTGAAAATCAAATAATATGTAAGAAGGCATGCAATATTTTTATAAGTGTTTTGTTTTGCATTCATTTTGATATACTCTTATTAAAGTAGTAAATAATATAGTAGTTCAATTGGCAGAACATAGGCCGTACATAGACCTAAGGTCGCCGGTTCAAATCCTTCGTGCGTGGAATTTTTTTACCATATTTTATTTCATAATTTATTAAGACTTTATGTTTACGGATTTTCTAAAACCTTAATCCAACCATAAAAAATACAAAAACAAATGTAAACCTAAATTTTAATTAAAATATAGTTGAGCCCCATTTTATGCAGTATCGAAGCTACCAAAATTGTTTATGTTAGAAAGGCGTTGTTAACGTGAAAATCGTTTGAAAATCGCACGTAAACACTTTTATGTGTTTCCTAACAATAACACTCGTCCGTGAGAATTGAACTAACGGCTCTAAAAGCTCTGAATCGACTTAGTATTGCCGTCATAAATCTTTGAGCTGGAGAGCCTCTAATCTAACGCCTCTCAACAAGAAATATACGACCCTTCAGAAGATTTGTACTGCATTCTTACCAAACAGGGTCAGGGATTGGGACTACAGATTATTCTGCTACAAATTTATAGAGACACATACAAACCTTTGGCGCGCCATATACTTTAGGATACTTACTATTCAATAGTATTAAGATCATTTTAGTATAAAATGAGAGGTATGAAAGTCGCGTCAGTAAAGCTCCATAGTCATATTAGAATTATTATTTAACTAGCTTTCGCCCGCGGCTCCGCCCGCGTCAATGTCGATCCCTCGGGAATAGGTAGTAATTTTTCCCGGGATAAAAGGTAGCCTATGTCCTTCTCCGTACTCCAGAGAACTTGTATGCAAAATTTTATGATGATCGGTTTAGTAGTTACGGCGTGAAAGCGTAACAAACAAACAAACAAACTCACTTTCGCATTTATAATATAGTAAGGATAAGGATGAAACATAAAACTAGATGTTAAGAAAATAATAAAAAACCAATAACCTACCTAAAATATATATTTACAAATCGTACAGTCCCTCCCGATGCTCACCTCTGGGAAATGTGCCCAAAGGGCTGGCAGCATTGCCTTATTGAATGGAAATGCTGATACGCTGAGCGCTTGTTTCCAACCCTTTGGTCACGAGATACCTCATATGCCTTTTAGCCAAGAAACTAAAAAGCTTATGTGCTGATGGGCCCCACGGACCCAAAGTTTCTACCCAAAAAGGCTCAAATAATTATTTGCTTGTCCCCCATCCATCCGAGTGAGTAGTATCCCAATACCTTCATCTCCTACCCAGATCCAACAAATTCCTATCCTTCCCCAGCTTAAAATATGCTTCCGATGGGCGGCAGCGTTGGACGCACAAGAAGACAAAGACACTGCGCTCGCCAACCCGCCTGCTAAGCGTGGTGAGTGTGGGAACATCCTCCCATGGAACGAAAAATCCTTGGGAGAGGCCTTTGTCCAGCTGTGGACTTTTTACGATATCAAAATCTTTAGTAAGTATAAGACAAGATTCTTCTGTAAAAATAATATTTTCTATACTAAACCTAACCAAGATAATAACTGAGATATCTTACCAGGCCCTCTCCTATATCTTGAATTTTCTCTTAAACTCAAAAATAATATTAAAATGAAAATATATTTGTATTCAAAAACATTTTAATGAAGACTTTCTGAATATATACATTTTCATGCATACAAATAAAATATCTGCACCGTGTTGCGCAGTGGAAAGCCCGCATTCCATACAAAGTGTATATATTCTTCAAAGGAAAAATATGAAGAGTCAAAAAAGAGCATCAAGTGCAAAGCAATTATTTGATTGCAGTGTACCTACTTTATTACCCAACAGACCTACCCAGAAGGAGGGTAATGTTTTTCGCTCATATGTAAGTATATTTATCTTCCATTGACGTCTCCTGTAGTCTAAACGGCTTGACCGTTTGAAGTGTGAGGTATCATTTGTATTCTTCCCCAGAGTGTCATAGGCTATATGACGTTAGCAAAAAATATATATGACGGACGTAAACTGTCACAAAGGCAGTCGAGTTTTTTATTTATTGATATAATCCATTTGTTTTACTGTTATTTTGTTACTTACTGATTATATTTGATAGCATTCGATGGAATTCTTAAATAAATTATATGTCAGTCTGACCAAAGCACAGATAATGGCTGAAGTAATCACCATAAAGTTTAATGTTTATAGTATACTTAAGACGTAAACGCTACGAGTATATACAGCTTCCTAAAGCTTTAACTGGCCACTAGATACCAGTTCTAGTCTAATCGGTATAATGAGTTATTAGATACGTAGTAATAGGTTTGGATGGGCCCAGGGTGTAATTACCGATAGAATGGTTGGTAGATTGATGACGTATAACTGAATGCTTAATGCTATATTTATCAAGTGTATACCTTACGGGAGTGACATATCACTGAGTGACAAACCTCCTTAAAAGTAATAAAGATTTAAAAAAGAAACGTATATCGAATCTTCGCGATATGTGTCACTTTAAAGAGTGAGTCGTACAGTATGATCGCTTGCTTTTTGTGTGTGTAAATGGCCAATACTGGTGTTAGATTTCAAGCTGCCTTAAGGCATCCGACATAGCTTGATGATCGCCAGCTTATGCTGGTAGCCGGGACCATTGGGTCCCGGCTACCAGCATAAGCTGGCGATGGTACGTTAAGCCAATGATTAACGTACCTTCCGAGACACGCAAGAGCTTGCCAAGTCCACGCTCCTCAAGTTCCAGCAGAATGTGCAGCGACGTGACGAACACCTCGCATGGACATCTCCAGGGACGGAACATTTTCATCAGCGCGTAGTCTGAGTACAACTCAACCGCTTGAGCATGCTTCAGTGTACTGCCTTCGTGGTCCAGTGGTTAAGGCGTTTGTCGTGGGTTCGATTCCCACGGGAAGCATACTTTGTTTAGTTGTTTCCAGTTTGGGTAGGACATTGTAGGCTTAAATCACCTGATTGTCTGATAATAAAGATGATTTCATGCTGCGGATGCACGTTAAGCCGCTGGTGCCGGCTGCTATCTGGTAGTCGTTAAAGCAACCACTTCAGAGGCCGAGAGGCGGTTCCGAAAAACTCTGACACCAGGGTGTGCATGGTCGATTGACAATGACACCAACTCAAAATGATGATGAGTCTATAAAAATTAATAGAAAAATAACGAACTATGATTCTTGGTTTAGAACAGTTGATTGATATGGTTAGTTTAATTTTGTAAATAGACAATTTTCTGTGATTAGAAAGGTTTGGAGTTTAGTGTAGACAGCAGACCAATAACTGGTTTTTTAATATATTAATTATTCACGAGCATTAGCAATCTGAAAATCGTATAATATCAATTAACTTACAGCCAAATTTTGTGAAATATATAATAGGAGTTGTTATCATTATCAGGTCCTTTTTAGTCTCCACTACAGGAGCACGACCCTCTCTGTACTACTAGGGCCATATTTGGCCAGAGCAGCCAGAGGACTTGGCCTATACTCTCCACGCTGGCCAGACGGGTTGGAGAGGTGTCTTAGATGTTTATAAGCTTTGTTTAGCTTGTATTTCCTAAGTCGTCTTCTACGACATCCACGGGAAGACTTGAAGTGGTCCTATTCTACTCTGCCGGATACCACACGGCTAAGGAGTTGTTATGTTTTACCCCATTGTTAAATGAAGGGTAATGTTTGACTAAAGCATACATTATCTGACATAGCCACTATAGTAATCAGTGCAGATTGTTTAGGACCTGATAATCGTCTGCATGTCGCCGCAGATTGGCGATAATTAGTTACACGGGCGATAATACTAGGATTCGATAACAATATGTACTGCGCGAGTGCGGTTTTATATGTACTATCGAGATCAAAAGTGCATGGTCATGTTTGAACTTTATGCCAACGCGATAAGTTTCAAACATGACCATGCACTTATGACCTCGATGGTACATAACTATCACATGTAACTAGCCACTACAATTGGCTGGTTAACTACAAGTGATAAATGAGGCGTAAAGCGTAATAAACAGATATACTGGTTCAAAGTTCAAAGTCACTTTTGAATTTTTAATATAACCACCTGCTGCCTACCAATATGCTAACCGTGGCTTTTAGGTCTTAAAAACCTGGGCTCTGTCTACCCTGCAAGAGAAAAAGACGTGATAATATGTAGGTATGTTTGTAATATTGGCACATATTATATGTAGTGAAATATTGATGCTTTATGAGCAACCTGCCTCCGTGGTCCAATGGTTACGGCGTTTGCCTGTAGACCCGGGGGTCATGGGTTCGATTCCCAAGGGAAACATATTTTGTTTAGTTGTTTCTAGTTTGGTTAGGACATTGCAGGCTTGAATCACCTGATTGTCTGATAATAAAGATGATTCCGTGCTTCGGAAGACTGCCATCTGGTAGTCATTAAAAGCTGCTTCCTTCTTTTAACGACTACCAGAGGCCGAGAGGTGGTTACGAAGAACTCTGAAACCAGGGTGTGCATGGTCGATTGACCATGACACCTACACGAAATGATGATGATGAGCAACCTCGTCTTCTTTTAGCGAACAGAGTCCCATTGTAGGGCAAAGTCTTCCCCTTTAGTCTACTATAGCTCTCTATCCGTGACGATAGTTGTACAATTTTTATCATGTGCCGTCAAGTCGTTTGCGCATCTTGTTCTTAGGCGTCCTCTTTTCGACGATCTCATCCTTATCTTGACTTGTTCGTAATATTTAGTTAAAACTATTAATTTTTCTTACATCCCTTCATCATCATCATATCAGCTGCAAGAAGTCCACTGCTGTACATAGGCCTCTCCTAAAGATTTCCAAAATGACTAGTTGGAAGCGGCACCTAGCGTTTCCCTGCGAACTTGGTCTGGTTGTACGACCAACTGGTTGGCAGTTATCCGACGCGTTGGCCGCCAATCAAGAACCTTAGCATAGGTACCAAAATATATTCATAACACAAGTTTATGTAGGTTTGGTATGACCATTTTAATGATTAATTCAGACTCATCAATTTGATATGAAATCTTGCAAATAGCTTTTGGAGAAGGTACATCCATTAGCCTCCCAATTATACGTAGCTGAGGCGCGAATAATTTATAAACCTTACTATGCTATCGTGAAGCTCCCATAATATACGTTACGATGAAATACTCTACGTTATGTTTATTCATGGAGGGAAAATGGAAAAAGGCAATTGTTTATTCGTTACGCTGGTAACTCGAAGATACCACACACTTGTGAAATTTTCAACTTGAAACGCAAACAAAAAGTAATTAGTAAGAAGCACAGGTCGTGTTTTGAGTTTGAGCTAAAAGAATAATGACTTTTTTAGTTCGTAATAAAACTCGCATTACGAGTTTGTTGGAGGTTTTGAGGTAACGTTCTTTTGGGCATTTTCCGGGCTATCTGTAAGGTCGAAAAACACAAGTTGTCTTTCACTCGTCGGTTTTTTACTAACGTATTTTTATTGCAATAAATATACAATTCGAATTTAAAATAACTAAACTAGATTTGAGTTACTATTTAATGTTTTTAACCAACTTCAAAAAAACGAGGAGGTTATCAAATCGGTGGCTGTATGTTTGTTGCCTCAGAATTCGATTTAAAAAAAACCTTTTATGTTTGAAGGGGTATGCTTTGAAATTGGTTCTATTTTAATTTCATCAAAATTGGTTGAGTAGTTTGAAGTCCGTTCTTTTTTATATGAAAGAATATGTTTAACAAGAAACATAACTTTAATACTTTTACTCTACACTTCTACCGATCGTTCGGGTACATTGATTTATCTTTGTAAAAGTTAATTCTTCGGGTTTTTGAGTAATAGAGAGAGATATATTTTTTTTTTTTCAAATTCAAATTGTTTAATTTTCAGACATCGTACGGCTTAAGTGACTTCTTTTCCACGTCAAACAATTTAGCGATGGAGCGCAGCGTAGTATTTCTGACATGACCTATCCTTTTTTCTTTACCCATTATGCTGCCCTCCGTCGCTCTTTAACAAACCCTGAATCTTGAGCTTTTTTTCTATCAGTGACCGGTTTTATTATAGAGTCTGGGCACCATAGGTACCCAGAGCACCACCATAGGCAAGATACACAATCTCTGTCAACACAATGATGTTAAGGAATGTTAGTCGTGGTAGAGCCACGCTACCGGCAAAATGAATTGCTAGTAGTAAGATCGCAGATCTTGGAGCATCTGTGAGAGTTCTGACGCAAAGAGGCAAAAAGTACTATTTCATTGGCAAAACGTAGATCAGTTAATCTATTTTTACTAACGACAGTGCCCTTCACCTTTGAGGAGACCTTTATATTTTATTATATGTATGTTTTTATATCCGGTGTATTTTACCAATTATGGTAAAATACACAGGATGATAATATCAAAACATACGCGGACGAAGTTGCGGGAATAGATTTTTTTATTAGTCAATGCTGGGCAAAGGCCTCCCCTCTTTCCTTACACTTATCTCTAACCTTGATCTTTCATATCCAATGTTTGTCAAATGGCAAGTCATCTGACCATCTCGTTTCTAGGAAATAGCTACTTTTATATAAAATCGTACTTTACCATTCAGTATTTTCATTTGTGAGATTCTGAGGCAACATTTTCCTCAGCATACTAGTTAAATATTCTGCGAATCTCTTAAATTCAAACGAAGTTACCGACTTTAGCTTTCAGCCTTGCTGCAAAGTTGTGCCCGGGAGAGTTAGTCTAAAGTCTAAGCCATGTTACAGGGGCGGACTTGACTTACATTCTAATAAGGTACAACGATCTATTGCATCATTTTAATATGTTCCATATTTATATTTTCCAGTATGTACCTCGATGGCGCAGTGGGCGTTTATAAACGTTCCTTTAGCTTTTCATGGTATTGTTCGTGTTTACGTATGTTAAGCTACTCTGGGCGTAGTTCCCGGTTGGATAGGTGATCACAAGTGGCATAATATTATTATGTACATAGCTGAATGGCTCAGTGAGCGTTTGTTAGAATTCTATAGCGTTTCGTCGTATTGTTTGCTTTTACGTATGGTAAGCTACTTTGGGCGTGGTTCCTGGTTGGATAACCGGGAACCACGCCCAGTTCCCGGTTGGATAGGTGACCACAAGCGGCATACATATTGCAATGTATTTCTTATTCGACTGAATCTAACTTTTCTATTAGTATTAATCAGTTTTGATGTAATAGTTATTATTTCATGGACTTGTGCAATTTTTTTTCTACGTCTGTAGCCGTAATGTCCTACAGCTGGACAAAGGCTTGTGCACATACAGAACAACAAAGACAGCTCACTTGAATGACCTAATTAGTATGTTACGTGAAACGAAAACGAAAAATGCCGACTTGTGCTATTCTAACGTGTAAAGTTAGAAGTCCTGGTGAATTTCTGACTAAAGGAGGAGTTTCTACTCAATGTGTTGCGTTAGTAGTACGCTTGAAATAAGGCGACGCGACGCTGGTTTTCATAAATCACGCATGACAAAACTTCTAATGTGTTTGTTTTTCTGTGCTTCTGCACATGCATCTACCGTTACCCTAAGTTTGGTGTTATTCTTTACTAACTGAATTGTATCGCGGTTTATCTTGAAGGCCAAGTTGCAGGCTTGCAATGATCAAATCTTGGAGCATCTGTATGAGTTCTGACGCGGAATAGGCAAAAAGTACTATATCATCAGCAAAACCTAGAAATCTTATTCTATTTTCACTAACGACAATGCCCTTCGTCGTCCAGTTGTTTACATTGTCTAAGAATAGTTGTAAGGAGCGAACATTATCAGTAGAGACAATAACAAAGGTTGCATAAAAATCGCGGGCGAAGTCAAAGCTTCCTCAAATTATATTTTGTATTTATTTAATCAATTTTAAAGTCTTTACCGTATTAATAAAAAAGATGTTAAGGGCTCGTACTACCTCACACTGCTTTGCATGATTGACTGTTATATCAATAATAATTAAATACTCAAGTTGAAATAAAAATGCAGCAAAGTTCAGGACTAACTCTGGTAACTAATATGAATGAAATATGAAATCAAAAACACGATTGCGTTAAATTTTCTCGATAGAAAAAAATTGCAAAGTTGCCTCCAAATCACGTCTAATTTCCTCGGTATATAGCATTATTCACCAAATACATTAAAATTAACCTTGAAACTTTTGATTATTATTGCATTACAGATAAGGCAGCCATCATATGTTTTTCTTTTTCGAATAACCCTTGAATATTCCTAAAAAACGAAAATATCCAATGTAGCCAACGCGTTTAGACCATCCGCGTTTGTATCGCCACGCCGCCTGGCATATGGCGGGCTCTTAAGAATAAAAACTTTGCAAATCTCAAAGAAATAAAAATGCTCTTAATAAACGGTGAAAAATTGAGGGTAAAGTCAAATATTAAGCGAATAAGTGAAATGAAATTAAAAAGTTACTTCGAGAACCTGATTGATTGATTTAATTAAAATATCTTGCACAAATTTTACCCCTACAATTTTTTTTTATGGTGTAGATCGGCAATCGAGCAAGTCCTGATGGTAACCGATCAGCACTGCCCATTGTCCATGGGCTGCAACAGGAGCGTTGCCGGCCTTTCAAGGAGTTGGGGAAAGAAATGGGGGAAGGATGGGCCTCCGGCTCTCTCACTTACCGAACGAAGCATAGAAGCGGCAAAGCTTCTACTCAAACCTCAATTTACTGTAAGAGTGTGGTACTTCCCCGGACGAGCCGGCCCATTTATGCTACAAGCAAAAATGAATTTTGCCGGTAGCGTGACTCTACCATAACTAATACAGAGGAAAGAAATATGAAAATTGTGTAACCTTTAACACCACGATATGAGGTGTGAAAAATATACGTTGTACGTACTAACTTTCGTACGTATAAAATACATGCAAATCTTTATTGAGAAATGAATAAACTGAGGTAACATGTACAAAAATAAGCATTTAAGAGACCATAACGAGGGTGCATAAAACCGCGGGTGAAGTCAAAGATTCCTCGGCGATAAGGTACAATAGGCCATAATAGGTTCCTGTCACGTTTTGCCGAAACGACAATACTGTGGTGACGAGCAGGTAAACCGTTTGCATGGTTGTTTTTATGACAATTTAGATACAGTTTCTGCTAAGGACTGCTGCGTAGATAAATTATACGTAACGGTGACAATCATCAAAATTGAGTGGGTACTTAATACCCATAATTAATTTGTACAGCATATAACACAGGGTTATATGCTTATCTTTATATAACTCTAAATTTCTTTCTGGTTCATATATTTCAGTTTTTTTTTTTTATATTATAAGAAACTAATTCCAAAAGATACAATTTTTTATGTGACTCTATTTAACTTTTTCATGTTTTTTCATATTTAAGATTTTAACGCTCCTGCTGAGTTGAGGACCGCTGTGTGAATAAACTGAGGTACCTTACCTACGTAACATACACAAGTTATATGCTGTTCTATATGGTAAGTAGTAAATCAACGAATTTTTATCCTTTTAACTTTTTTCCTTCCCGAATATTTCACTTCAGTCCATTTCGTCAGTCCATCATGAGACCTCTGCCCAGCAGTAGGACAATTTATACTATCTATACTATAATATTATAAGCTGAAGAGTTTGTTTATTTGAACGCACTAATCTCAGGAACTACTAGATCAAATTGAAAAATTATTATGTTGGATAGCCCATTTATTAAGGAAGGTTTAAGGCTATAAAACATCACGCTGCGACTAATAGGATTGAATAATCAATAAAAAATGTTTTGAAAACGGGGGATTATTCATCGATACTTTACTAAGAAAAAAAGTAACTAATCTAAAAAACAGAAATTGCCGCGGACGAAGTCGCGGGCAACTGCTAGTATAGGTAAAAACATAGATAGTTTACTTAGAAATAAAGTTATTTCTTCGCTATTTCTCAACTATAAGATATTATAAAATGAAAGCTTATCGATGAATCCTCGTTCAAGTGGAAGAACGAAGAAATTTAATCTCGCTCAGGTATTGCACTTACTCGTAGCTAAACAGAAAACGTACTGAATGTTTCCTGTTTATTTGCTTGCTGTTGCTTTTGTGACAATAGCTGAGATTTATTAAATAGCTTAGCTTGTACTCTCGGTTTTGCTTGTTGGGATAACTTATGGAAACCCACGAAACGTTTATTTATACTAATATTATAAAGCTGAAGAGTTTGTTTGTTTGTTTGAACGCGCTAATCTCAGTAACTACTGGTTCAAATTGGAAAATTCTTTTGTGTTGGATAGTCCATCTATTGAGGAAGGCTATAAAACATCACGCTGCGATCAATAAGAGCGAAGCATTAATAAAAAATATTTTGAAAACTGGGAAAAATTATTCATCTATACTAATTAATAACAGAAATTGTAGCGGACGAAGTCGCGAGCAACAGCTAGTTTTTAGATATTTTTGAGATACAATCAACGTCTTTTATCCTGAAATTATTACACACATAGGTAAATTTTAAACGTCTAATCTCAGAATCAGTGTCACTAATATTTTGAAGAATAATAGTAGATTAGTAATAAAATATAAGAAAAAGAAATACCTTACATAGAAATTGGACTAGCGGATGTTTGATGGTGAATTAGTATGATGGATAAAAAAAATTGTTTTGTTTCTACCTTATTTGTACTTTTTGTATTCTGATATCTATGGTCAGTTATGTCTGTATAACGACAATAATAGCAGCACATAACTTAAGCCATTAAGGATAATTAGATACTGTACTAGAGGGAAATAACTGAAAGGGACCGTATAGAATTAATGTCTTTATCAGAATACCTTTATGATAGGGGAAAAGATTTTTTTTACTAATTATTGAAGTAGGCATTTGTCTCCCGTCTCACCTGATGTTACGTCACGTTGAAGACGAGAATGTGGATTATGGCCAAATAATTAAATACGTACAATAGTAAGAATGTTCACGGACTCCTTTATAAACACACAGTGCATGTTGCATATCTTGCATGAGGCATCGGAAAACGATATGTCCAATAAATATGACAAGCTTGTTGTAAAAACGCCCTCGGAGACTAGCCGCGACAAAAGAAAAAGAGAGGAGTCCGGTTCACCAAATATGTCACAGCAGAAGAAAACAAACTCACAGGCTAAATCACCACCTACACAGCCTGCAAAAACCAATGCAAATGCATTAGTGAAACCTGGAATTCTAAACTATGTTGAGCGTACTAGAACAACCTCACTATCTAGACCTTCAAAAAACTGACTAATACCGACATCCGGAACCAAAGCAACAACAATCTAGCTACAAATAAAACAACAAAAACACAGAATACTAAATGTCTCCCAATTCGGCTGGTCCCCGTGGGAGTACTAGACCAAACCCCTCCAACAGGAACAAAAACTCGAACCACAATTCAAATAGCAACACTTAACACCAGAACTCTTAGAAAAGAAGAAAACTTAATGGAATTAGAGAAATTAGAGAATTAAAAAAATTTGCAATCACAAATATCAAAACAACATGAGTCTTTAAAAAAATTGACTAATAATTATGAAATATGCCAAAAACAATTGTATGAAAATATGATGGCGGTTAAAAAACACACTGAGTCATCTCACTGTAATAATGAGCAACATAGTACACAGGTGGCAATTACAATGTCATCTGAAATTGCTCAAGAACTTGATACACGTACAAAATGCGACTTGCAAATGAAGATAGGTACTATTGATAACAGTATTAATAAGAAATTTTCCTCTAACAAATTATTAGTTTATTCAGACGAGCTGGGTCAAGGCTTTAGTAGTATTTTTTCGAAATGTATAAATCATGATTGTACTGTACTAAACACATGTACACCCGGGGTATCTTTTTCAAATTTAATTGATAGCATTGACAGTAGTAATATAGATGAAAACACAACAATATTAATATTGTTTGGTGACAGTTCCTCTGTTACAAAAAGGAACATAAAGCAAAGTATTGACATTTTAAATAATTTGAATTTAAAAACTAGGTGTAAGTTTATGATAAGTGCTTTTCCGTATTCGGAATCACTTGATAAAGACAGAAATATACACATACATAACTTAAATGTACATATGTACAACATGGCCCGTTGTCATGGCGATTTTATTTTCTATTTAGATTTAAATAAGTTTATATCTAGGTTTAAGTTGACACAAGATACTATGTATCTTCCATTACATTTTAAGCGAAAAATAGCTTCACTTGTAGCTTTTAATTTACTTAGTCCTGTAAAAAGTAGTAAAACTGCTATGTCTTTTGACATAGGTAAATCTAATAGTAACGTTCAAGGTAGTATTATACCTGTAATATATAACTCTCACTCTGATTTAAACTGAGTGATAAGACAACAGTCAAGGCCAAAGAATTAAATATCATTCACCAGAACATTCAAGGCTTGACTAGCAAATTATTACAATTAGAATTATTCATAAATCATATAGATTTACATGTAGTATGCCTTACTGAACATTTTCTACAGCCCCATCAGCAACAATTTAATATAGATAATTATTCAGTGGCAAGCTCATATACCAGAAAGACTAAAGAGAAAGGAGGCAGTTTAATTTTAACGCGAAACAATGTCAAATGTAGAGAACGCAAAGATATCGTCAGTCTTTCGGTAGAATGTAATGTTGAATTGTCATGTATTGAACTTGAGGAATCTATTATAGTATGCGTATACAGACCCCCTAAGTCAAATTATAATACTTTGGAATTAGTAATTGAAGATATTTTGAGGAAACTATCCTGTAGTCCCAAAAATATCATAGTGTGCGGTGACTTTAATGTTGATTTATTAGTAACTACAACTGAAAGTGTTGGCTTGTTGAATGTATTTAAGTCGTTTAATTTATTTAATTTATTTTTAGAACCAACTAGAGTTAATGGTGATTCTGCAACATGTATAGATAATATTTTCTGCAATTGTAGTGCTCTTGATAAATACATAATTAAAAATCTCACTTCTGATCATTTTGGTCAGTTTGTCAAATTAGTAAATCAAGTAGAGGTAGACTTACCAAAGATAACGTATAGACCTATAACCAAAGGCAAAATCAAGGTATTCAAGGAAAATATATCAGAAAAAATGCCCCTAATCGAAGAAACGAGAGATGATCCGGATGCCCTTTACAATAAAATGTTTAATGTCATAGAAACTGAATTCAATAATGCCTTCCAAGTTAAAACTTGTACCAGACGTAATCGTAAAAAAATTAGTGAATGGGCTACTACAGGTATCTACATCAGTAGAAATAGGATATACGAATTACTGGCTATGAAGGCATATAACCAGGATCCTGAATTTATTAACTATGTTAGAAATTATTCAAAAGTTTTTAAAAAGGTATGTATGCATGCCAAATCATTATATACTAGAAATACTATCTTAAATTCTCAAGATAAAATAAAGACAACATGGAAAATTATTAACACAGAAACTGGTAAGAATAAACAGCGTGACAATAAAGTAGAATTAAAAATAAATAATAATGTTCTCAGCAGTAAGGCAGACGTTGCCCAATATTTTGAGGACTTTTTCACTAACATTCCCATAAACACCACTGCCTCCTTATGTTCATCGACAGATGAATCTAAAAAATTATTAACAAGTTGTATACCCGAATGTAAAAATAATTTAATATTTCAACATGTGACTCCGCTCACAATCATTGATACATTTAAAAGCTTAAATAATAAAAAAACTGGAGATTTGTGGGACATCTCGGTATCCGTCATAAGTAATATCATTAATGTAATAGCACCTTACTTAGCTTCTATTTTTAATAAATGTTTAGATACCGGTACTTTTCCAGCCTTGATGAAGCTGAGTAAAGTTATACCATTATATAAATCAGGGGATAAAAGTAATCCCACAAACTACCGGCCTATTTCCATTCTACCAGTTCTCAGTAAAATATTTGAAAAATTGATTTTCAATCAATTATTGTCTTTTTTTAATAAAAATGATCATTTTCATAGTGAACAGTATGGATTTACTAAGGGTCGGTCAACAACTGACGCGGGTGTAGCTCTTTTAAAACATATCTATGAAGCTTGGGAGGGAAAACAGAATGCTATTGGTGCTTTTTGTGATCTTTCTAAAGCATTTGACTGCGTAGATCACAATACCCTTATATCCAAGCTGAAACACTATGGAATCAAAGGTAAATCTCTCGACTTAATCAAATCGTACTTGAGTAGCCGAATTCAAAAAGTTAGTTTAGATGGGGTTCAATCTTCCGGATCATGTATTAGGATGGGTGTACCTCAGGGCTCTATCCTAGGGCCTCTTCTGTTCCTTATATACATTAATGATTTACCGTACTATATTAACACATGCAAGGCTGTACTATTTGCCGATGATACATCTCTCATCTTCCGAGTAGATAGGAATACTGACTCTTCTGACGAGGTTAATAGTACATTAGCTCAAGTGTTGGACTGGTTTACTGCGAACAATCTTTTGTTGAACGCTAGTAAAACTAAATGTATTAAATTTTGCTTACCAAATGTTGCAAAAGTTTCAACAAGTATAGTCGTCAATAATGAAACAGTAGGATTGGTAGACAAAGCAACTTTTCTTGGAATAACTGTTGATGCTGGGCTTCAATGGGGTGCCCATATTGAAAAATTGGCAGGGAAACTTAGCTCTGCGGCTTACGCGGTTAGGAGGATAAGACAACTAACTGATGTTGATACTGCGCGTTTGGTATATTTTAGTTACTTTCATAGTCTTATGTCGTATGGAATATTACTATGGGGAAACGCTGCAGATGTAAATACCATATTTGTTCTACAGAAACGCGCTATTAGATCAATATATAAATTAGGCGCCAGAGAATCTCTTAGAGAGTTATTCAAAAATATTAATATTCTGACACTCCCTTCACAGTATATCTTTTCTAATATTATGTTTGTGCGCCATAACATTCATTTATATAAAAAAAACTGTGATATACATAGCAGAAACACTAGAAATAAAAATAAATTATTTACACCAGCATTGCGATTGCAGAAAACTATGGATTCTTTTTTGGGTCTTGGAGTACGCTTCTATAATAGAATTCCCGCAGAAATATTAGGTCTGCCATTAATTCAATTTAAAACGGCTGTAAAAAATCATTTACTTAAAAGGGCTTATTATTGTATAAAAGATTATTTATTCGATAAAAATGCTTGGTAATAATTTAAATGTATATTTTAATGTAGTTAAATTTAATTTTTGTAAAATATATTGTTATATTCGAGCCCTTCAGGCACATAGAGACCAAGACTGGACTGAGTTTCTTTCGGCGTATTCTTCTCAGCAGTGGTCATTCCGAAACGCTAGTAGTTTTTCGATTTTACAAACAAAAGAAAGAAAAATAAACAACAGAAACATATGACGTTCAAAAAGCGATACATGTATCCTACTTTGAATAAAAATTATTCATTTCATTTCATTTTCATTTTAAATCACTAGAAAGGATAAACTATGATATTTTAGGTCTATGCGAAATGAGAAGGCCAGATGAGAAAATAGAAGAACGAGAAAGTTATATATTGTTTCAAAAAGGAATTATCGCAGGACAAAAAGGAGTTGGATTTCTCATCAAAAAATCACTAAAAGAAAATATTCTGGAGCTGATAGGTATTTCAGACAGGTTGGCTATTCTAAACATTAGACTGCCCGGATACAAAAAAACATGGACCATAATTCAAGTTTATGCTCCTACTGAAAAAGCAGCCAAGCAAGACACTGAGGACTTTTATAATAAGCTGTCAGATCTGGTAAGGACATATGAAAAGAATAACCTCATTGTCATGGGAGATTTTAACGCACAAGTAGGTGCTAGAGAAGCAGGCGAAAAACATATATTAGGTAACTATAGCTACGGAGAGAGAAGCCCCAATGGACAAAGATTAATAGAATTTTTAATACAAAATAACTTGATATTGCTTAACTCGATATACAAGAAAGACATAAAAAGTAAATGGACCTGGATGTCTCCAGATGGAAAAAACAAGAACGAAATAGATTTTATGATCACTAATAAAGCCAAGAACTTTAATGATACCCATGTTATACAAAATCTGAACTTTAACACCGATCATCGCATGGTGCGTAGTTACCTTAAGATGCGCCCAACAAAAATTTCGAGAAAACCTTCAACAACTACAACTGTATCACCAGAACAATACGCAAATAAAATAACTCCATCTGACACCCAAATGCTTTTTGAAACTGTAAACTCCAATATAAATGTCCGCGAGAAATACAACCATCTAAACAAAAAACTGGCAGAACTGAAGAAAACAAACTCGAAAAAGGACAAAAATAAACTTAGTGACAGAACAATGGCTTTACTAGAGCAAAGAAAAACACTCATGTTAAATAAAAACAAAGACCGAAAAAATATTACTAAACTAAGTAAACAAATACGAGAAAGTATAAGAAAAGATAGGAAACTAAAGAGAATTAAAAAACTAGAAGATACTATACAAAAAACAGGCGGTACCAAAAAGACTTTTAAAGAATTAAGGGACTATGGAAAGGAATGGATCCCTAAATTGAAAAATAAGGAGTCAGGTCTGAAGACAAAAAGACGAGAAATTCAGAAGCTGGCCACAGAATACTACAGCAATCTCTACTCAAATACAGGAAAAGACCAAGAGATAGTAACTGACACGCACCCGAGAAGTAAAGAAAGCAACATACCACCCCTACTCAAGACAGAAGTACAGAGAGCCCTATATTCTCAAAAAATGGAAAAAGCCCCAGGACCTGACAACATTCCAAATGAATTTTTAAGAGGCACGGCGGAAGAACTTAGTCCAATATTAACAAAGCTTTTCAATGACATTATAGAGACAGGAATCATTCCGGACCAGTGGGGAGAATCTCACATAATACTTCTGCACAAAAAAGGCCTTCGGGAAGATATCAACAACTACAGACCAATAAGCTTAATATCAAACATTTATAAAGTATTTGCAAAAGCTATCCTTGAAAGAATTAGACTACAGTTAGAAGAGAACCAACCTATAGAGCAGGCTGGATTTAGGAAAAATTACAGCACAATTGACCACATACACACGATCAAACTTATATTAGAAAAATACAATGAATACCAAAAGCCGGTTTATATAGTCTTCGTAGACTACTCAAAAGCATTTGACTGCCTAAACCACAATTACATCTGGTTAACCCTAAAACAGCAAGGAGTCGACAACACATACATTGAGATCATCAAAAACATCTACAGAATAAGTAGAGGCAGTATAAGACTAGAAACAACAGGAGATCCTTTCCCAATAGACAGAGGTGTGAGACAAGGAGACCCACTATCACCTAACTTGTTTAATGCTGTGCTGGAGAATGTTTTTATAAATCTAGATTGGGAGGGATATGGTCTCAATATAAATGGCCGCCGTCTTAACCATCTAAGATTTGCGGATGATCTAATCTTGCTTGAAGAGGACCCGAGTAAATTACAAATAATGGTGCAATCGTTGGCCAACAAGAGTAAAGAAGCAGGCCTACAAATTAATACATCAAAAACAAAGATAATGACCAACTCAGAAGAGGTCAACATAGTCTTGGACGAAAATATCCTTGAGTATGTATCAGAGTATGTCTACTTGGGCCAAATAATAGCCACTACGGACCAAATGTCAAAAGAAATAAGCAAGAGAATTGCCAGCGGTTGGAGAAAATACTGGTCGCTGAAGGAAATAATGAAAAGTAAAGAACTGAGTATAAATATCAAAAGAAAAACTTTCAACACCTGTATCCTTCCTTGCATTACATATGGCAGCGAGACTTGGTCTCTCACCCAAAATCACAAGGAAAGACTAGCCAAATGCCAGCGGGCAATGGAGAGAAGTATGTTGGGAATAAAACTAACCGATAAAGTTAATTCCATCGAAATTAGACGCAAAACCAAAGTCACCGACGTAATTACTCGCACTGACCAGCTAAAATGGCGATGGACAGGCCACATGCTGCGGTGTAAGTCGGAGAAATGGAGCCAACAAGTGACTCTCTGGTACCCGAGAGATGCGTGTAGACAACGGGGACGTCCTGCAAAAAGATGGGAAGATGATTTCCGCTTAGCCTTAGGTCCGTATTGGACCAGAGTAGCGACAGATAGAGTGCAGTGGAAACAGTTGGAGGAGGCCTATGTCAAAAGACACACCGAACTGAGGGACATTTTATGACCAAACATATTAGAAATAAACCAAATTACAATGTCAGTTCTGGAAATAAAAGGCTATTATTATTATTATTATTATATTATAAAGCTGAAGAGTTTGTTTGTTTGTTTGAACGCGCTAATCTCAGTAACTACTGGTTCAAATTGGAAAATTCTTTTGTGTTGGATAGTCCATCTATTGAGGAAGGCTATAAAACATCACGCTGCGATCAATAAGAGCGAAGCATTTATAAAAAATATTTTGAAAACTGGGAAAAATTATTCATCTATACTAATTAATAACAGAAATTGTCGCGGACGAAGTCGCGAGCAACAGCTAGTTTTTAGATATTTTTGAGATACAATCAACGTCTTTTATCCTGAAATTATTACACACATAGGTAAATTTTAAACGTCTAATCTCAGAATCAGTGTCACTAATATTTTGAAGAATAATAGTAGATTAGTAATAAAATATAAGAAAAAGAAATACCTTACATAGAAATTGGACTAGCGGATGTTTGATGGTGAATTAGTATGATGGATAAAAAAAATTGTTTTGTTTCTACCTTATTTGTACTTTTTGTATTCTGATATCTATGGTCAGTTATGTCTGTATAACGACAATAATAGCAGCACATAACTTAAGCCATTAAGGATAATTAGATACTGTACTAGAGGGAAATAACTGAAAGGGACCGTATAGAATTAATGTCTTTATCAGAATACCTTTATGATAGGGGAAAAGATTTTTTTTACTAATTATTGAAGTAGGCATTTGTCTCCCGTCTCACCTGATGTTACGTCACGATGAAGACGAGAATGTGGATTATGGCCAAATAATTAAATACGTACAATAGTAAGAATGTTCACGGACTCCTTTATAAACACACAGTGCATGTTGCATATCTTGCATGAGGCATCGGAAAACGATATGTCCAATAATAATGTCGAGATAAAAAACACGTTAATTATACTGACTTATCGACTAGGATATAAATGAATATAACTAATGTTATTTTTTATACATACATACTATATTACGTCTTATTTCCTTTTGCGGGGTAGACAGAGCTCAGGTCTTTTAGGTCAGGGTTAGGTGCAAAACGAAACCAAAATTAGTTTATTCCCCAGATTTATCCCTCATTACTCGTTTATTCCCCATCAGGTTATTCCCCAGATTTTTGCCCATTCCCTCGATTAGCTTTTACAATCTGCGCGGAAAGAGAAGCAGCTGGTCCATTCTAGGTTTCTTGTCTTTGAGATCAGCATGGAAGTGTCTCATAATTAAGACCGAAATAACTTCCTAATGACACCCACAAGCCACTAAAGTCCATCTCGTTGACAGAACGTGCCGAAGAAATATACGTACCATGTATGTACATACTTTAGAAAATCATAACCTTCCTTCTGGGGCACTCGGATAAAATCCAGCAACAAGAAAATAAACTGAAAAACATTCAAAGCTTTTTCTGTTAAGCCGAGTGCAATACCTGAGCGAAATTAAATTGACTTGCACTGGTTTATACGGCTATTCAAATAAATTGGATCTATAAAAAAGCACTTTATAATTAAGAGAAGACTTCAAATTCTATGGAAAAAAATATCCATAAAATATATGAAAAATGATCCCCAATCTTGATCCCCAAAATACGTTACCTTAGTGGAGTGGTAAGAAAAATAATGTCTAGTTTTCACAACCATTCAATTAACTATTTTATCAAGAACAAGAGATTTCACAGCTGAAAAAACTTGAATTATAAGAAAAATTATATCTTTTATTCACAGCTAATCAATTACATCGGTTCTACAAAAAAAAAAAAAAACAATATTTTACCAAGAACAATAATTCAGATTTCACGGCAAAAAAAATAATAATTGAGTTATGATTGAGGCAATTAAAAACTTGAATTATGAGAAAAATTATGTCTAGTTTTCACAGCTAATCAATTAAATGTAATCTAAAAAAAAAAAAAAGAACAAGAATATAGATTTCATCCAAGGAATTTTTTTTAATGAAATAAATGAAATCTAGTAGCAAAAATGAATTTTGCCGAATGGTAGCGTGGCTCTATCACAACTATAAATCAATCGTGAGTTTTCTCTGTGTCTATTCTTTGTGTCTATCTTATTTAACAGCCTCCGTGGTCCAGTGGTTAAGGCGTTTGCCTGTTGACCCGGGGGTCGTGGGTTCGATTCCCACCGGAAGCATACTTTGTTTAGTTGTTTCCAGTTTGGTTAGGACATTGCAGGCTTGAATCACCTGATTGTCTGATAATAAAGATGATTCCGTGCTTCGGAAGGCACGCTAAGCCGGTGGTCCCGGCTGCCATCTGGTAGTCGTTAAAGGAACCACGTTAGAGGCCGAGAGGCGGTTCCGAAGAACTCTGACACCAGTGTGTGCATGGTCGATTGACCGTGACACCTACTCGAAATGATGATGGTTTGTGTCTATTCTGTTTTTTTTGGTACTGGTTGGTAGTCAAAGTGTTAAATATGAAATCAGTCAGCAGCTTCAATAAGGGAAGTTTTGCTTGGAAGCTATCTATTTTCATAAATGCGGCATAACTTACGTAGAAACATCCGCAGCGCCGATGGCTGCAAGTTTGATGGATGAGCATGCGGATATATATAGTCTGGTTTGTTATCCTTAACATAGATATTTATTATAATTCAATAATATAAAATTATCCCTTAATGGGATAAATCCGCCATTGTATGTTTACTTTTCGTTTATACTATACTAGCTTTCACCCGCGGCTCCGCCCGCGTCAATGTCGAACGCACGCCAGAGAACTTGTATGCAAAATTTCATGATAATCGGTTCAGCAGTTACGGCGTGAAAGCGTAACAAACAAACAAACAAACAAACAAACAAATAAACAAACAAACAAACTCACTTTCGCATTTATAATATTAGTAAGGATAAGGAAGTAAGGATGTTCCATATTTTTACTTATTGTGCATGCATACATACATAGTATCACGTCTTTTTCCCTTACGATGTAGACAGAGCCCAGGTCTTTAAGACTCAAAAGCCTCATTTAGCATGTTGGTGTGCGTGTAGGTGGAAAACGAAATCGCAGTAGTAATAGGTTGCTAGCCGAATCGCCTACTAACATAATTATTTAGTTTTTTTGCTCATTCCCTCATTTATCTGCGCTGAGAGAGAAGCAGCTGATAAATAAATGAAGATATAGGGACATATCACAAAAATTGAGCTAGCCCCACAGTAAGATGTGAACTAGTGTAAACGTGTCGTAAGATACTAACACTTGTGGAAATTTGAATCAAAATAGTGATGGGTTGCTAGCCGCATCGCCTACTAATATGATTTTAATTAATTAACGGCGTGGTGGTGCGTGCATATTATGTAAGGAATACTATAAATGTAAAGAAATATCATTTCTTAAAGATTTGGGATCAGAAAACACGTTTGAATGCTGTGGCATTGAAATCCCTCAAATAAAGTTACTTTTGATATGTATTTATCGGATACCTCGTTCTAATGTATATATTTTTCTTGAGAAACTTGAACTAGTTTTGTCAAAATTACATAATAGGAAAAACATGAAAATTATAATGGCAGGGGATTTCAACATAAACTTATTTAAAGATACAAATATACTTTTTGAGTTTACTCGAATTACCCAAAATTATGGCATGACCATCCATATCAACGAATCCACAAGAGGAGAATCATGTCTAGATCAGATAATAAGTAATATTCCGACAGCAGTTGGCATGAATCACCACCTCGGATTATCAGATCATCAAAACTGCCAAACCTTAACGATTCCGATAGATAAAAACACAATACCAAGAAGTACACATTTTATTTTTAAGAGGGACCTTAGCAGTGAAAACATGAAGAAATTTGCTGAATATATATCACAACTATCCTGGAGTGATGTATTTGAGGCTAAAGATGTAAATACCGCGTTTGACAATTTCCATGAAATACTTATTCTATTTTTCAATTTATGTTTTCCTATTGGAAAATAAAAATAAATAACAATAGACGATCTATATGTCCATGGCTCACAAATGGCTTAAAAAAATCTTGTGTAACAAAAAGAACTTTGCGTTTTAGATATTATAAACAAAAAACCAAATGCACGAAAATAGCATATAGAAAATATTCATGTCTATTAAAAAAATGCATTAATTATGCACGTAAAATAAATAACGAATCATATTTAAAAAACGCAAAAAATATTAGCAAATGACATGGACCTTGATAAAAAGTTATGAACAAAAAGATAGGCAAAATTTATATATTGATAAAATTACGAATAGTGATAATACTGTAACAACTAATCCTATTGACATATGTAATAATTTTAATAACTTTTATATCAATTTGACGAACAAATCTAATAATTCCAATTTTACACTTTGCAATAATATTAATAGTTCTAAAAGTAGTATTTTTCTTCATCCGACTACACCTGGCGAGGTATTCAATATAATAATATCACTAAAAAAATCTTCTTCTATAGGGTATGATAATTTTCCAACTAAACTACTAAAATATTGTTCGATTATTCTTTCACCTGTGCTTTCTCATCTTATTAATTTAACTTTTGAAAAAGGGCAATTTCCTGACATATTAAAGGTCGCAGTAATAAAACCAGTTTATAAAAAGGGTGACAGAGATAAAATGGATAACTTTCGACCAATTGCCTTAACTAGTGTTCTAGCCAAAGTTGTTGATAAAGCTTTCCATGTAAGAGTTTACGATTTTCTAGAAAAAAACAATATCTTAAAGCAGGAACAAAATGGCTTTCGTAAAGGGAAATCCACAACATTAGCGGCTTTTAACTTAATCAATTCTGTGACAGAAAATGTAGATAAAAATAAAGATAGTGTTGTATTGTTTTTTGACATGACGAAAGCCTTTGACTTTGTCTCACATGACATACTCTTACAAAAAAGTGAAAAGTATGGTTTTCGAGGAGTTGCACATGATTGGCTTAAGAGTTATTTAAAAAATAGACCGCAATATGTAGAAATAAATAATCTCAATGAAATTAATGAAGAAATTTCATATAAATCAACACCCTTAATTAATAAGACTGGTGTTCCTCAAGGTACTATTTTAGGGCCTCTCTTATTCATTATTTATATAAATGATCTCCCTCATATCACAAAGCACCAGTGTAATCTATTTGCAGATGACATCTCTATTGTAATTACCGAAACTCGAGGTGAAAACTTCAATGACGATATTAATCTCACAATAGAAAATGTAACTAGGTGGCTGGAAAATAACAATTTACAAGTAAACATCGACAAAACAAAATATCTTAGATTCTTTAATAGAAATAAAAAAACCGGTAAATTAAATATATGTTCAACAAACGGATCTATTACGGAAGCGAATGAGATTAAATTTTTAGGTATTACAATAGATAACCAGTGTACCTGGAAACAACACATAAATAACATTTGCACTAAGATAAATCGTTTTACTTATGCACTATGGAGATTAACAAAACAAGTAAACCAAAAAGCAGCACTCACGGCATATCATGGATATATCAATTCTGTTTTGAAATATATGATTCCTTTGTGGGGAAATTCTATTGATATAAATAGAGTTTTTATATCACAGAAGAAATGTATACGTGGAATATATGGCGTCCCTCCAATGACTTCTGTAGACCCCTTTTCCAGGAATTAAACTTATTAACGGTCCCATGCATATATATTTTTGAGTGTTGTATATTTGTAAAGACCTATCCACATTTGTTCAAACTACAGGAAAATTATATCAAGCATAAAAAAACATCTAGATATCCTAATAAACTACTTTTACCTTGTACTAAAACAAAATACTGTCAAAAAAATTGTTACTATAGCTGTATAAGTATTTTCAATAAACTTCCAGAATACTTAAAGCAATTAAAATTAGGTTCATTCAAAGCACAACTTTATAAAATTCTTAAAGACAGATGTTTTTATAGTGTTCAGGAATTATAAATTGTAAATTGAGTTAAACTAACGTAAATGATAATAACTGACATATCGTCCTATTACTGCAAATAACCTATATCTGCAAAAACTTAGTTTCGAGATAATCGAATTTTAATGTTTGAACGTTTATGTCAACATCAAATCATGAAAATATATGTAACTAGCTGTTGCCCGCGGCTCCGCCCGCGTTAATGTCGTTCCCTTGGGAACAGTAGAAATGATAAAAATTCCATACAAACCCCTGTCCCTTTGCTTTTTCCCTTTGGGGGAATTTAATACATTTCACCTGCATAGATCTTTAGCCCTTAAGGAGGGGATTTTGCCCAATTCGCCTACACAGATATTTTTTTATTGTAATGGAGAACTTCTTATTGTCATATTTCTAAGTAAATAAAAAAATCCATACAAAGTTTACCCCACCTATTCTACCCCTTCAAGGGGAAATTTCGACCATTTTAACTACACAGATCTTTTTAATTGTAATGTAAACATATATACTTATTTTTATACTTCTATGTCCACAAATAAGAAAATTTCCATACAATCCCCCCCCCCCTTTATCCCTTAAGGGGTGAAATTTGTACATTTCATCTACACAGATCTTTTTTAATTGTAACCTAGAACGTATATACTTATTTTCATACCTCTAAGTCTAGAAATGGAAAAAATCTATACAAACTTTACCCCCTATTTACCCCTTCAAGGGAGAATGTTGTCTGGTTCACCAAAACAGATCTTTTTTAATTTTAATTGAGAACTTCTGTACCTACTTTCAAACTTCTAAGTCCAGAAATGAGAAAATTCCATAAAACTTCAACCCCTTTGATTTTCTAAAAATCCTTTCTTAGTGCTCATTTACATCATAAAAATAATCCCTGTGCCAAAGTTCAGTTTCTGCGCACAGTAGTTTCTGCTGTGCGTTAATATATAAGTCAGGTTTGCCTTTGACCCGCGGCTCCGCCCGCGTAAGTGTCGATTTCTCAGGAACAGTAGAATTACCCGGAATACATTAGTTTATGACTTTCAATGAAACACCTTAATATTGAATTTCAATTGAATAACTTCAAAAACGGAAAGTTTCATACTAACTTTGCATCCCCGTTATATCCCTTAAGGGATGATTTTTGAGAAAAATATTTTACTCGTATTTCATGCCTTTTAGTAAACAACCTTCATGCTGAATTTCATTCGACTAACTTCAAAAATGGCAAACATTCATGCTTACTTTGCACCCCTATTTTACCCGCTTAAGGGATGATTTTTGAGTAAAATATTTTACTCGTGTTTCATACCTTTCAGTAAAGAACCTTCATGCTGAATTTCATTCGAATAACTTCAAAAACAACAAAGTCTCATACTAACTTTGCAACCCGTTTTTCCCCCTAAGGAGATGAATTTCCAAAAATCCTTTCTTAGTGCTCCCCTACGTTATAAAAGGAACCCCTGTGCAAAATTTCAAGTTCCTAACCCTTATAGTTTAGGCCCTGCGTTGATATATCAGTCAGTCAGTCAGCTTCTCCTTTTTTTTTTAGTATGGATTACTATGGATAGTATGGATAGGTATAATGCTGTCGTATAATGATGATGAATTGACTTTGGATTTTAATTTTCTTATGTCACTTATTATTTTATTTTATTTTTGCTATATGTTTGCAGGCAAACTCATGCCTTGAGTTCATTCAAATGACGATAACTTTTTTTTTAATGAACCGATTTTGATGAAACAAACTTTAAATGTTAAACTGAGTTAAAACAAAGCAATTGCTGAAAGTTTGAAGTAAATCGGTTCAGTATTTTCGGAGATAATCGTGATCATACATACAGACAGACAGACAGACAGACAGACAGACAGACAGACAGACAAGAAATTCCAAAAAATTCTTTTTATGTGTCCCTCTATCCATTTCAGTCAAAAATTCGAAATGTACAGACAAAATAATTTTACTGTTTTATTATATGTATAGATTATATGTATAGATAAGCTGGTTACTTTTTGATCTTTGTCATCTTTTCTTTTCGAGACAAGCATTCAAAGTAGTCAGACTGTGTTAAACTGGCAATATTAATCGATTTAAAAAATGTTGACGCGTATTTGGCGTCACTTATCTGGTTTTTCCAGTATAAATGCATTTCTTAAAATCTCCGTAAATAAAATACTTAGAGCCCCGTTTTCACATTAACAAGCTTACTTTTAATATCAAAATTATGATATACCCATAATTTTTAACATACATCCTTATATGGTCGTTATTTTCCAATTTTACTATAAATCTTTGATAGCATTTATGGTTTTTCCTGTACACTGTATGAGAATATTTTACGAAAGTGCCTTTATCATTCAAAATTTTTACTAAATTCAGTACGGTAATCAAAATATTTGTATCATTAATGTATTAGTAGTATGAAGAAACAAATAAAAAAACTTTTTTTTGTGAGAAATTTATTAAGAAAAAAAAAGTAACAACGAAGGTAATTTCTACTCTTCTTCTTCGCTTGTTTCAGAGACTGCAACGTCCGGACGTCCGGCAGTCTATCAATTATAGCATTCTCCGATTTCAAACCTTGAAACCATCCGTGGTACTCTTCAGGAATGACTCCTTTTTTACAAAGGTTTATTAAATCCTTTTTTTTAGCTGTCGATATCGCTAGGGGAGCTTCGTATAAATGTTTTAATTCAGGAAACTCCTCTTCAATTTCAGGATTTCGAGGAAGTTCTGTTCTTTGACGCGTACCCTTCCTTGTAGAGTATCGAGAACCACCAGATTGAGGAGTTGTTGTCTTACAAGTTGTTAGCGTTGCTCTGACATCAAAGTTTAAATAACTGTCTGATACGTCATAATTAAAGTAAATTTTCGTATCGCCCTTGATGAATTTCAATTTTTTTATCTTTAACCAGTTGACTCTATCACCATTGCAGTCTTTTGTTTTGTTTTTTAGTGTAGACTCAGCAAGCTGTTTTAGGTCTAAAACTCGTTATACTTAAATTCTTTTACATTATAGGGATCTTTCTTAACTTTTTCCTTGCCAACTTTATATATCCTTTTAGACCGAGCACTTTTAAAAATGTTTTTCCATTCCGTCATTGAAAATATATCTTTATGTTTTTTTGCACTCTCAAAGCTGCTGTGCATCGAATCTGCTTCCATGTAGGAGTGGCCGGACTCTAGAAACTTTTGTTCAATTTCAAGTAAGTGATCTATTTTGTTGACCGCCCAATACAATATAGCGGTGATATTTTGGTTTCTGTTCTGACCACCAGCAGTATCAGAAAATAACGACACACTGGTCACATTCTTGGGAATACAATTGGATAAATAGTATAATAAAATTGTTCCAATCTCAGGGCTTCCTTTTTTACCGTGCACTTCGGACCAAGGGAAGCAATATGCGTTGTTGGGAAGAGCGCTCTCATATACAGTTAAGTTGTAAACAGTCAACTTTCTAACATAATAAAGTAAGCCAACCTTCGAACACGGTATTTGCAATATAGCTTGCAGGTCGAAAGAAGCTGACAGAAATGTGTGATCACTCCCAGCTTTCTGTTTATCCTTTTCCTTCTCTATTTCACAAGCAATTTTTCGTTCAATATGCTCAGCATATGACATTTCCAATTGAAGTTTATCTTCCCCTTGTGCCGAGTTGTACTTATTACACACTCGACACTGATCTTTTTTGGGCACAAAAAAACTTAAATTGTATTGAGTTGAGAAAATCCTGCGATAAGTTATTTGAGATACTGGGTTTTCATACTTTTGCGAATACAGTTCATACATTTTATTGATTGATAACGTGCTATCTAAATACCTGCGTTTAGATTGTTTTCTTATGTAATGGCCTTCGATACTCGGGAATGAATTAATATGATCAACGACTTCTTGGACCTTTTCTGTAGGAGTTTTGTTCGGTGGTACACAATGTCCGCGTTTATCTGCACCGGCGTAAAATCCAAGTTCATATCTGTGTTTAATTGCATCATACAATACAGAATATGTGATTGCTAAGGTAGAGCAAAAAAATTTTTGGCACACTTGTTTTTTTTCAACGCCTAAATTAAGAAAACATTTTGTGCTAAACTGTCTAACAGCGCGTTTTCTGTTAACCGCGACTCTTTTCAGTGGTTGAATTATAAGACAAAACAGTAGAAAATTTTTTTTGCCTACATAATCTAAGTTCCAGTACATCCTGCAAATTTTTTCACGACATTCATCTGTAAATATATCTGTACATTTAAATGTGCATTTATTACAGTTAACTACTTTAGGAACTTTGGGAGCTCTTTTCTTGTTTGATGTGCTATAAGGTAACCCATCCGCACGTCGCTTTTTTGCTATATTTTTTTTCCAACTTTTTGGATTAGGAGTACGCCAGCGGTTAATTGTTTTGACTTGATCCCAAACAAGTTCTAGAATGTCCGTTAAAACTAGTGTAGCAATTTCAGAGGCATTATCATCATTTACCTTTTTGCTTTGGCGGCTGGTACAAGGTTGGGGTGACATAAGAGAAGACGCAATGTTATCAGTAACATTTGAATCTAATAAGTCCTGTAATGTAACCAAATCGTCTTCACTGCTTGAAGGACGTTGTATTTGGTCGGGATAATAGGATGGATCATTATCAGAAAAATGACCACTAAAAAGAGACTCCGAGCTTGATGTTTCTGAGATTCGCCTCGGGGGTAGTAAGTTGATCTGCAATGACTCTTGATCCGACTCTGGAATATCATCATCAGAAAAAATATCTCCGATCATTTGGGTCACCTGCTTCACCTCATATTCTTGCGCTTCATCGAGATCCGAAGTCCGACTTTGCTCTTCTAACTCGTTTTCAGGGTCCAAAGTCTTACGTTGCTCATCTAAATTATTTTCAGCATCCAAAGTCTGCCGTTGCCCCACTAATTCGTTTTCGGGATACGAAGCCTGACGTTGCTCCACTAATTCGTTTTCGAGATCCGAAGCTTGACGTTGCTGCTCCAACTCGTTTTCGGGATCGGAAGTTCGACGATGCTCTTCTAATTCATTTTTGGGATCCAAAATCCAACGTTGCTCTTCCAACTCGTACTTACCTAAAAATACAAATAAATTACTCATGTGTATCGTAAATATTAGTCAGTTAGTTTGTACGTATTTTGGTAGTCATTATTATTACCAAAATATGTTACATTTGCACATCAACAAAAAAAACAAGTAATTACTTAAAAAGTTTGTGCTTAGCCCCGTTTCTATACATAATAATGAGTTTAAAGCGCGAAAGTTTAATACAGAAACAATATTTCTAGTTAGTCCTCCTAAATACGCTGAATCAAAATAATTATTTGCATTTTTTTACAAACATATTTAAAAGTTTAAATATTTTAAGTCTATAAGTTCACAACAATCAGTAGGTTTCGCCATACCATACATACATATACAAACCACGTCAGAGGCTTTCGTGGCGGTTTAGAAACTCTGACACCAGGGTGCGTGGGGTCATACGACCTTACTGCCTACTCGAAAAGAGAGAAGAGAGTAGGTATCGCGCGTAAAAATCGTCTTCTCATGTGGCCTCTCGCAACAGCTAGCAGCGAAGTATTGCATGCGATATTATTCGCTTTATTATGGTGATAAGGCTTAAAATCGCTCGCCGCGGCGGTGCCGTTTAAATGATACCTCTGTGTTATTAAAAAGTTAAACAAATGCAAATTGTACATACTGTTACGTAGTATTTGTACACTCCTCAACAATAAATACTCTTTTACTAGTATTATACTCCATATTTTTACTGTAAAGTAGTTTTATCATACTAAATTACACCACAAATACCTACTCAGGTATAGGTTTTAGTAGATACTTACGATTTATATCTCCGCTTCTCACGACCATTCCTACAAGTCTCTTACTCCTGGCACTCATTTCTTTATATTTTTGTATTAATTTTACTTATCTGAACAATTAAGAGCAAATTATAAGAATTATTGTTAAAGAAATCACCCAGCGTACGCGCATAAGCCGCAACCGCAACTGAGTGAAGCGCCCGCCGAGCGAAGATAGCGCGGGCGGGTCACACGCAGTCGGGGTGAGGGGAAGGGATTTCGTCGGCAAACTCCATGCACGCGACAAGATTTATACAGCGAAAAGCTGATATGTGCATTTTGTTGGTTTTTCCTGTACACATTTATTTTTTTATTACAATTTTGTTACAGTGGAAATAGATTAAGTATCCATATATTTTATTTGCTGTATCATGTAGCAGTACCTCAATATGAATAAACATGTGCAACAACTGTAAAAAGCTATATAATATATTTAGCCTGTCAAAAAAGTTACGATGGAGTTGATATGTTTTCCTGCAAATATGAAATACGTTCGTTTACTCCTTTTTTCCAGTAATTAGAACATCCTTTATTTCACAAGATCATAATTCAAAAAAACTAAATACGATCATCTCAGCTTTTACTTGGAGACAAACAATGTAAATCTTTATATAACTTACACATTTCATTTTCTTCCTGCATATTTTGCACCAAACTAACGTAAAAGCAGCTTTACTCTATATGCTATCTTTGTAATGGAAGGTCGTATCGAAAAACGGGTTTTATCAGCTTTTAGAGCTTCAAGAGCATAGTATAAATATCTGAAAAAATCATTTTCGATATAAAGTCACATATACGTTATTTGCAGTAATAGGACGATATACTAAGTGACATTTTATACTATTACTAATAATTCATTATTATTGCATGATCTAATCCCTGTTTGTAGATATATAAATATTTAAAAATAAATAAATAGTTTTGTGTTTTTGCACGCCGACAAAGGCTGAATGTATAGGACTATATATTATTACAAACAACATCTATATTTGACTCATTCAATGCAAATAAATTTCATTTCATTTCATTTCATTTCATTTCATTAGTACATTCTGCATTTATTTTCTTTTCTCCCAAACCAGAATGTTTTGGAAGAAAAGAAAAAAAGTAAAGTTTCTTTAATATAGGTATACAATAAAGATATTATAAACAAACAAGCAATAATTTGCAAGACCACTGATACGTACAACCATACATACATACTCATAACGTAAAACATACAATTTATATGTCTGCGCCAGTTTAATGTCATTACCTCCATCTCTTCAAAGGTTGTAATGTGTAGTACTTTTGTGTGTTATAAGCGGGTCAGCTGATGGTAAGTGATCACCGCTGCCCATGGACAACTGCAACCGGGGTGTAACAAGAGCGTTGCCGGCCTCTCAAGAAGACAGACTTAAGTAATTTGTATACATAATTAAATATTTTATAAGTATCTTTTTTATGGTGCAATAAACCATAATTCATACATTCGTTTATTTATTATAATCACGTCTTTGCCCCTCACGGTGTAGACAGAATCTTAAGTTAGTTCATAAGACCCAGAGACCATGTGTAATGGAATCGGAATCAAACAAAACAGTGATGGGTCGCTAGACGAATCATCTATTGACATGACTTCTTAGATTATTGCCTGCCTATTCCCTCGACCGACTTTCACAGTCTACGCGGGATGAGAATTAGCTGGTACCTACTTCTTTGCTTTTTTCTTTTCTCCCAGACTTAACTTTCTTTTGAAGTCGGTTAAAAAAGGCGCCTTTTTTTAAATTCCTTCATCAATAACATGTAACTAGAATATACATAAAAGGGATTTACAATAACAACGGGCTAACAGAAATCTTCATTTTCAGATAAGAATGACAAATAGACATTTTTAGCAAGTCGGTTGAAGAATAAGAATTCTGATTGTGCAATTTAATTACAAGTTAATTCAATAACAATAAAACTGTGTAATTTAATGTACATAGGGTCTAAGTATAAGAGTATGTTATAGAAAGTACCTACAAATGTACATTACTTAGTACGCTTTGAAATTAAAACGACTCTTACTATGAATGACACATTGTTTTATAAGTACTGTCAGTAACTTAAACCACACTTTTATCCTTAGTTATTATAATATTCTTTCAAATCTACTTACCAACAATATAATGAGGTATATCCAAAAAAAAAAAGTCAAAGTAAATCAGCTATTAACATAAAGAACAATGATTGTTGTTGAACCGATTTGTGTTTCGAATCAACGGTCATTTTTTACCCGTTGCCAGTAGGATGACCAGTTTTGTCTGTTTTTATCGCACCTTCCGAACCGTAGCCTGAGAGAGCGGGAAGGGAACTCGGGTATGCGTCAACCGGCGTCGCCTCCCGCGCTCTACCCGGCATTTACGACCGCGCGTTGCAGTCCTTCGCTCGTACGGTGAGACGACGCAGATGTATTTCGCGAGTGCTACTTTGTGAATAACTTAGTGACTTCTGGATGTTCGTGTTCACGATGGGTGTACCATTAGTGTTGTTGTTAGTGATGTGCGTCGGATCCCTGGCTGCCGACAGGAAAATGACCATCGCGGAAAAACTTCGCGAAGACGCGGACCTCTCACAGGTATTTGAAACTTTTGCATAAGTTTTCAAGTCAGGCGTCTTAGCGATCGCGGATTTTGAACAAATTGTCAAATTATTGGGAAAGTTATTTTTTATTTATGATTTAGGTATCACCTACTGAATTATTTTATCTAAGTTATATATTTCTCTTCCAAAAAAGAAATCATTTGGTAGAGTTGCGTAGGAATTTCATTATTTTCTTTGTATTGTATGAAATTTCGACCTTTTTTTGGACCTCGATACATCAAACTGAACTAACCCGTGTGTAAACTAACCTTTGTGAAAATAATCTACCCTGTTGGCAATGAAATTTCATTGTTATTTACAATACGCAATATTTTTCTTGAATCCTATGTATACACCATATAGGTTAATAGGTACCTACATACCCATTTAGGTAGGTATTGTACATACTTGCCAATATGCTGTATTGTATTAAAATTCAACAATGAAAAGGACAAAAATATCTAAATATAGGCACCTACCTACCGAGTTTGGAATAAGTTAGTTATACCATCTGATTTTGAGAATAAACCTACTGTAAATAACCTGCTGGAAATACCAATAAAACCTTCAAATGAGAATTCAAAAACAAATCTATTTAATTTTTTTAGTATTATAAAATCAAGTAAAAAAAATTAAATCTTTATATTTGGAAGATATAAGTATACCTACCCACGAAGCTTTTTAGACTGCCTGCGTTATCAGAAATTTGACATCAGCATTCTGCCGTTGGCCGGAAGGCACTTCGTGCTTGTTCGGGCTAAGGTAGTAGGTACCTACTAAGTACATCTTGTAGACTGCGCAAACTTATAGAGCCTGACGGCCCGTCGGGTGAATTCTGTTATCAGAAATTGTTGCTCTGACGTTTGCCGGAAGGTACTCCGTTTTATATTTATGGTATTTTGTACTAGACTAAACTACATACAATGCAACTACATACTGCCTGCGTCTATATTCCCAGACAAGTGCAGTCCCGGGACATTCAAAAGTAGAATAAATGGGTATCTCTTGGATAGGCATGTAACATCCTCGTCTTCATCGTCACTTACCATCAGATGAGATTTGTCTCCCACAAATGCCTAATCCAACATTTAGTAAAAAAAATGCAACATTCTGATAGTATGCAAGCGGTTTTTATGGCAGTATCTCTAAAACAAAACTGATAGACTAAATTTGATATAAATAATTTTATCGTCAGATAAAACAAACTATATGTAGGTAGTTAAAGTACCTACTTGCGATATGAAGTGTTCTTTTAATTAATTGAAGTCAAATTTTTAAAACACTTCTATCGATGTGGAGAATATGAGGCTCCGCAACTTATGGTTAGAAATCCTAAAATTTTGTTATTAGTAAAACACATATGTTTTATATTATTATGTAATCACCATTAAAACAAAATAAACACCACCTTAGGTCATATCAATATAAAAATGTTGCTAATTATGGGGCAATTTTTTGTCAACTGCTACATAATGACTTTGAACATTATAAGCTACAGGGATCACTGCAGCTGATACATGTAGATATATTCTTATGTACCTAAAAAATTGTCGAAGCAAATTTTTGGGTGAACTATAAAATAGCTTTTCATCTCATCTATTTAAAAAACAAAGAACGGTTCCACGAGAACAGCATCTAAAATACGTTTTTATTCCCAAATAAAAAGATTTTCAACTGCGAACACAAATATTGTTCCGAAAATATCCATGTGACCAAATAGGTTGAATCATACCTTACGTTTTACTGGCCAGTTATATTATTAAAAAAAGAACTTTAAGAACTGGTAGTATTTTATGATGCATGCCTGTTTCATTCGCACGCTGAACGTGCTGTTTTTTTTTAAATATACCCAAAACAGCGGGTATTGAGTATATTTAAATTCTTTATTAATATTGTTTTATCGTGACTTTACGTACATGTCAATTAACCACCCACTACTTGACAGGAAATAAGCATCGCGCTCTACATACTTAAGACATACCCATAACAAAATATATTAACAACCTCCGTGGTCTAGTGGTTAAGGCGTTTGCCTGTTGACCCGGGGGTCGTGGGTTCGATTCCCACCGGAAGCATACTTTGCTTAGTTGTTTCCAGTTTGGTTAGGACATTGCAGGCTTGAATCACCTAATTGTCTGATAATAAAGATGATTCCGTGCTTCGGAAGGCACGTTAAGCCGGTAGTCCCGGCTGCCATCTGGTAGTCGTTAAAGGAACCATGTCAAAGGCCGAGAGGCGGTTCCGAAGAACTCTGACACCAGGGTGTGCATGGTCGATTGACCGTGACACCTACACGAAATGATGATGAACAAAATATATTTATAAAGTTAATTATAATATAATTTATATATATATATATATATTTTGTTCACGTCAAAATAATTCAATATTAGAGGTAACTTTAGTTATACAATTTAATTTGTTTTTTTCATAGAGAGAAATGACAAGGAGAATGTATCATCTCGGGACTAACATAATACTTTTACTTCGGGCAACATATTCTGAATCCCTCGCTTCACTCAGGAGTCTACTTCAGAATCGCTCGCTTCGCTCGGTATTCTATGCTACTCTACTACTCTTTTTTTTCGGCGCTGAGGTTGAATCACGCGGAAGTTCAGTTGGCAGAGCGTAGGTCGTACATAGATCTAGGCCGCTGGTTCAAGCTCCGCCCGCATAAAATTTTTTCACCATATTTTAATTCTTAATTTAATAAGATTATATCAAAATCAGGGCTTGTTACCGGTACCAAATTCCCATTATAAGTACCGGTAAGTACCGGTATTACTATTCTGTTAAAATTTTAACGGTAATATGAGGTACCGGTAATCTAGTATTTAACGGTAATAATATTGTTAACAGTTAACGGTAATTTTACCGCTACTTGTTACCGGTACCAAATTCACATTATAAGTACCGGTAAGTGCCGGTACCTCTATTCTGTCAAATTTTAACGGTATTAAAATTGCGTTAATTTTACCGGTACCTACGCATTGTTGCCGTCTACTGCATGGGACTCGCTCGACTGTAAAAGTGCCGCCCTATTGTGGGCCCCCGCCTCACGCCGCACATGCACAACACGGCAACGACACATATTAACGAAATGATAATTCCCAATAAGAGTACCGGTACTGTTTACCGGTATTTGGTACAGGTACTTCTTTCAATTACCGGTACCGTCGTTTTATTGAGGTACCGGTACCAATCCAATTACCGGTACCGTTGTATTATAGAGGTACCAGTACTTGATTTTTACCGTTACCAAATGTACCGGTACCAAACCAATTACCGGTACTGTCGTTTCATAGAGGTACCGGTAATGGATTTTTACCGGTATTCCAACCCCTGATCAAAATAACATTGTAAATGCAAAAATAAAACACTTATAAAAAGAAGTTTCAGGTGAGTTGGTATTGAAGACTATATAGGATTGCAACCATTCGCATTTTAGACCATGAGCGATTTTGACAATGAGCAATTTGGACGACTTACCATACCAGCGGATAGGGACGAGTGGCGTACAAGAGGGGTTCTTTGCCCAGCAGTAGGAAACAATAGGCTAAAAAAAAAAGAGCACCGGCTATATAAAAAAAGTTAAATGAACAGAACCACACAGGTACTTCCCCATATTCTTTTCAAACTTGTCTCATTTTCTACCGCGTTCTCTATAACTTTTCTATCTTATCCAATATTGAATCGACTATTCTAGTATTATATAATGAAGATTGGCTTAGGCGGCTATTGGGCCATTTCTGAGTTTCACCTTTTTAATTGTGATGTCGGGAATACGGCAAAATTGCCAAGTTTCTACCTAATTACTTACTAAGTACTTAATTGAGTTACTACTTAAATTTACACGGCCCGAGTTGACCCTAATGATTTCGATGACATTGACAACCTCCGTGGTCCAGTGGTTAAGGCGTTTGCCTGTTGACCCGGGGGTCGTGGGTTCGATTCCCACCGGAAGCATACTTTGTTTAGTTGTTTCCAGTTTGGTTAGGACATTGCAGGCGTGAATCACCTGATTGTCTGATAATAAAGATGATTCCGTGCTTCGGAAGGCCCGTTAAGCCAGTGGTCCCAGCTGCCATCTGGTAGTCGTTAAAGAAACCACGTCAGAGTCCGAGAGGCGGTTCCGAAGAACTCTGACACAAGGGTGTGCATGGTCGATTGACCGTGACACGTACTCGAAATGATGATGATGATTTCGATGAAGTTTTATTTGTGTAAAAATCGATCAATGCTACCATATCTAGTAAACTCTTCCTAGCGAAGAGCGGAATTGTTCAAGTACTATGTAAATAAATCAATATAAATATTAATATAAATAAATATAGAAATACGGACAAATCACACAGATTGAGCTAGCCCCAAAGTAAGTTCGAGACTTGTGCTATGGGATACTAACTCAAAGATACTATATTTATATATACGATATAACAAATACATATATAGATATACATCCAAGACCCAGACTAATCTGAAAAAGATCATTTTCCATCTTGCCCTGGCCGGGGATCGAACCCGGGCACTCTCGTGTCGCAGGCTGGCGTGTTGACCGCTGCGCCACGGAGCTAGCCATATACACAGACAAATCACACAGTTGGAGCTAGCCCCAAAATTTGAGACTTGTGTTATGGGATACTAACTAACTCAATGATACTACTATATTTTATAACAAATACATATATACGGATAAACATCCAAGACTCAGTTCAATTTGAAAAAGATCATATTCCATCTTGGCCAGACGGGCGATCGAATCCAACTTGAGTGTGACAGTCTGGCATTACGACCATTAGGCCACAGGTAACATCTGATCCCAGTTGTGGCTTATAGTATGTGTAAGCATACCTCGTGTATTAGTCATTCACATTGTTAACTTATTTAAAATCAAATGCATAATAATTTTACAACCATGTTTAATCTGCATAACTCATAACAGCAGCTGCACTTAATTATTGCGAAAGGGATTTGTTCCTATTACTGCTGACCATCTGTCTCTCACCACACACTGTATTGAATGTTCAGAAGGCGTTCTGTCATATGTACAGTTACGAGCATCAATAAGTCATCAATTGGCTAGTTTCCTGGGTCAAAATAATAATATTAAAATTTAGACACGTATTTTTTTGTCAAATAAACAAAAATTACACATACATACATACATAGTGTCATGTCTTTATCCCTTGCGGGCTAGAAAGAGCGGTGGGCGTGTGGATGGAAAACGGAATCAAAAGAGTGATGGGTTGCTAGCCGCATTGTCTATTGACATGATTCCGCAGATTTTCAACCATTCCCTCGATCGGCTTTTACGATCTGCACGGGAAGAGAAGCAGCTGGCACATTCTACGTTTTTTCTTTTCTCCCATACCAGCATGGAATATTAGAAAACAATAAATTATAAAAATCATGAAATTTGATGCGTTTTGCATCAAAGTTCATGAGCCCCACTCATGAGCTTTGATGCGTTTTATCTTCTAGTGCTGCTAGTGACGTCAAAGTTTGCTAAAAAGTGTAGCAAACTATGGTTTGAAATTCCGTGTAACGTCCTATTGAAAATAATTATATCTCACTAATTTTGTTTTAATCGACAAAAGAAAAAATACGTATCCAATATTTTTTGATTGTCTAACTAACTGACTTAAATTAATTCTGTGCTGACGGGCTAATAATATTTTAGGAAACTAGTCTATTTTATTCCATTTTAGACCTTACCACATTGACTTAAGAACTGATGTGTTAATATAATAATGGTTGTGACTGTACAGTATTTTCATCTGACGAGCCTGTGCGAGCTGTCAGTGTCCAATAAAGAAAGTACGAAGTACATTTTTTACCGCTACAGTGATGCGCGAGATGCCATGTGAATTTGCAATTTTTGAACGAAAAAAACAGTTGTAGAATTTAGGAAATTTAATTTGTTTAGCGAGATACTCTAGATACATTAGCAACCCCTAGCCAGCAATATTGTGGTCGTTTTAGTCAATAAATACTGTAGCACACGCACTTTTGACACAGAATCCTTACTAATATTATAAATGATAAAATGAGTTTGTTTGTTACGCTTTCACGCCGTAACTACTGAAGCGATCATCATGAAATTTTGCATACAAATCCTCTGGAGTACGGAGAAGGAAGGAAGAAGGAAGGCTACCTTTTATCTCGGGAAAAAGTACTATTCCTGAGGGATCGACATTGACGATTGATAAGTAATAGTTCTAACGTATTTTGTTATTATGAGTACCTATGTACTTACATGGTATTTTACTACCTAGAGTACTTACTCTAGGTAGTAAAATACCCTAAGGTACAATATCTAAAGATTTGTGCTGATGTTTCAACATTTGAAAATTCATTTATGTAATGATTAGAAATGGTATTTGAAATCTCAGGATCGTTTTTTAATTTTAATAAAATATGGCGGGGGAGTGAATGCGCGTTTAAGGTTTATTACTATAGACTACCCAAGAATTTGCAGAAATTTTATTTTCTTTACTGAATTCTCATTGCACTTATGAAATTTTTCATCTGGTAAATCTACAGCGTTCATTACTAAATGAACGCTGTAGATTTATGAACTTTCTTCTTTTTACTAAAAAAGAAGAAAGTTCATTAATCTTTCAGTCCTTTGAAGCACTTTTTATAATAAGGTGCGCTGATCCAAATTCTTATCAGAAAGATTAAAAATGTTGTAGAGGCAAGTGGTATTTTTATTGCTCACTTGCTATGCAGGGTGTATACATATGCGCGACGCGACTAATCCATTAAACATCAATTCTTATCCGTCCCACAAAATCGCAGGTGAATCCTTGGCTACCATAACTTTAGGGTATTATAATAAGTGCCTCCGTGGTCCAGTGATTAAAACGTTTGCCTGTAGACCCGGGGCCGTGGCTTCAATTCCACGGGAAGCATACTTTGCTTCATTGTTTCCAGTTTGGTTAGTACATTGCAGGCTTTGATCACCTGATAGTCTGATAATAAAGATGATTCCGTACTTCGCGAGGCACGTTAAGCCATTGGTCCCAGCTGCCACCTGTTAGTCGTTAAAGGAACGATGTTAGAGGCCAAGAGGCGGTTCCGAAGAACTCTACCACCAGGGTGTGCAAGGTCGATTGATCGTGTCACCTACACGAAATGATGATGATGAGGGCATAACTGCTATTTTATATTTACATTCTATTAAACTATACATATGTTATCACTTGCAAATAAGTATTTAAGCATTACGTCTAAGCTTGGGCAGCAACATAGTTAAACATAGTGCAACGACAATCCTAATGAATGGTAAGAGAAACGTTATAAGAAGGACGAATTTGTTTCCCTTGGTCTTTCAGGAATCCTTATTGCCTTCTGAATAGAATAATCATCGTACTTACGTCTCATTACATGTATATTCATACCATAGATGTATGAAGAGACGCAATTTTTTTTAAATCTATGGTTCATACTAACGCAGTCTAGACTCCAGTTTGTGTATGGTGCAAGTAGAGTAACCTCTCTAAGGTTATATGAGACAATAGTTAAACGATCGATAAGCTCACATATCAATCATGATCATGACATAGGGAACCTTTTATGTTAAGCGGGTGCCGCGTAAAAGACAAACGTCGCAACTGCGCAAAATCATCAGGCGATTATGTAAAAATATTAATAGGCTCCCGTTCTTACCCTTTGGGTACAGAACCCTAAAAATGAAGTCTTAATATTTTCATATTTATATTTTTATAAAAACATTTAGAAAGGGGGCGACCTCGTGGATGTAAATATAAATATAGTCATGTGAGAATTATTGTTTAAGACGTAAAATTTATAAACTTTTCGAAGACAAATGTTTTTAGAAATCATAAAACATTTATTTATAAAGTTTTTAAATGTCTTATGTTTCTGTTTAAAATTCCAACAAGAGGCGATCTTGTGCAAGGATCGACCTAAATTATACAAACACTTTTGATGTATTTAATTAATTCAGCGCATAGTACTTGTGATTTGAAAACACGTCATTTCCACAATTTCGTGCAGTATCATCTTAAAAGAGATTGCGAACTCTGCCCATTCTCGTGACTGCCTTCCCCACTTCAGCATAAGTAACACTTCTGTAAGTTTTGTATTTTGTGCGTGAGTCTTTGAACCATCAAGTACCTGCGGCAACTGCACCCTGACTTTTGCCTGTGACAGCGATCATTTATTCTATTGTTACCACGATTCTTTCACTTTCCAATACAATGAACGTACGGTAGGAAAAGCAAAATTAGAGATTATTCAAGAAGATCTCGAAGGAAGTCTTTTTATTGATTTTACATTATTGCGAATTGGATTAGTAGTTGTCTGTAGATATAATTTATTAGTGTTTCAATATTTTAATCTCAATCAGAATTTAGTCCTTTTCAGCAATCAAAAGAGAGTTCTAGTCTCCTCTCTTCTTAACACTTTCTGACACTTGACATCCCGCCTGTAGTAAACTTCTATTGTTATGTCTATTGTGTCTGGTTCAGTGTTCGTGAATGAGTTAAGAAATAAGAATGCTTTCGACTCGTATGCACTAAATTAAAAAGAAATAGAATCATGTGTTGGCATCTTTTTTACACGACTGACCTACCCAGAAGGAGAATAATGTTTTCGCGCTTGTGCTTACTTCTATTCTTTCTACCCATCGAAAATGTTTATATGATATTTTAAATTATTTATTAAGTCTAAAAACTCCACAAAATATAAGGAGCATCAAGAAACACTATAGAACTACTTAACGAATAAAAATACCTATGCACGAACAAGTATTCCGAAACATGTTTCACGTAATACAACGACATTTATTTCCTTTGATCCGTCGCAGAAAGCATATCTTTATTGACTTGTCATTTGCAAGGACCTGAGTACATAGAGGAACATTAAAAGGAAAGAAAGAACAGTCATATTACGAGTATTTACGAGACAGTCCTTGGTTACATAATTGGACAGTGAATCTCAAATGGCCGCATCCGTTTGTCTTCCAGCTGCTCTTGTGGTCCAGTGATTTTAAGCTTAAATCTTACTATTTTGTCTTTCTTTACATGTTTTACTGTACATGAGTAGGAACCGGGTTTGAATTCGTTTTTCGTAAGTACATACATACATAGTATCACGTCTTTTCCCTTGCGGGGTAGCCAGAGCCCAGCCGGCTTATTTGCTTATTCAGTGTACAATGTTTTGATAGTCATTTTAAAGTACATTACGTTTTACATATCTTTAATAAACATAGTCAATCAAAGGAAACCCGCAATGTATTTTGAAGTGACTATCAAAACGTTGTACACTAAGTTTGAAAAATAGGCCGGCTGGTTTTTTAAGACCTGAGAGCCACTAGGTGGAAAGAGGGATCAAAGTAGTGATGGGTTGCTAGCCACATCGCCTATTAATATAATTCGTCAGATTTGCACCCATTCGAAGAGAGATTCAGGGAAGACAAGCCGCTGATACATTCTACGTTTTGTTTCTTCTCCCAAACCAGCTTTCTGGAAGATTTTCATCAGCTGTTTTTGGGTCTTGTGGCCTTAGGTTCTCTAACTTGTAAGAGATAGAGATGTGATTGTACCTTGCCTTCCTTAGGTTGTTCCAGAACAGAATGCCCTGTTTTGTTTGTTTTCTTGTATGGCCAACATTGGTGTGAGAGTTTTCAACCCATGCCATTCATGATGACAGCCTTCGCATGCCTTTTGAACCACGGAGGAGCACGACATATTTTTATGCCTCTTGTGGTCACCCATTGCATTGGGGACCGCGTCCGGGGTTGTGTATGCGCTTATAATGCTAACAAAAACTAAGCACAAGTATAGAACCTAGAGCCTCTCATGAACCTAGCCTAGAGTGTGAATTTCTACTAAGTTTTACCCACGGAGGCCGTGAAAAGTTCAGGTCATCATCATCATCAGGTCCTTTTTAGTTTCCACTACAGGAGCACGACCCTCTCTGTACTACTAGGGCCATTCTTGGCCAGAGCAGCCAGAGGACTTGGCCTACACTCTCCACGCTGGCCAGACGGGTTGGAGAGGTGTCTTAGATGTTTATAAGCTTTGTTTAGCTTGTATTTCCTAAGTCGCCTTCTACGACATCCACGGGAAGACTTGGAGTGGTCCTATTCTACTCTGCCGGATACCACACGGCTATGAAAAGTTATACTTTGGCCTAATTATCGCTTAGGTAATCTAGTAGCGTAAAATGACATATTCCATGGCGGTAAACGAGCAAGCGGGTCACCTGATGGTAAGCAATCAGCGCTGCCCATGGGAAACTGCAACACCAGGAGCGTTGCCTTTTAAGGAATTAGGCGAAAGACATGGGGGGGAAGAAATGGGGAGGACGGGCCTCGGGCTCTCTCACTCACCGAACGGAGCATAGAAGCGGTAAAGCTTCTATTCAAACGTCGAATTTCTGTGAGTGTTCCGGACGAGCCGGCGGCGGCTCATTCATGGTGCTAGCAAAAATGAATTTTGCCGGTAGCGTGGCTCTACCACAACTAAATAAATAACGTAAGTAATCTTATTAAATAAATAACGCAAGTAATTTTATTAAATAAACAAACGTATTATCTCTGAAGTGATCCAATGATGTAAAACATCTCTAAACTCTAAACATACCGAAGACTACTGAAAAGACTTTTCGATTTTATGATAGCTCTAAAATACTTTTTACGTTGTTGATAAGTTGAACCCTTGTGCTCTGCTCGCACAAAACACTTTATTTTTTTATTACTTAATCAAAAACAGTGTCCTTGATGTCCATAAAATATTTTGCCTGGAGAGCAGAGTATTGATTTTTTAAGTCCACCTAACATAAAGTTACCATAAAGCTGCCAGTATTTCATACTTATAAAGTCGGGAAGGTTATATGACTAAAGTTTTGAATGAAAAAAAAATCTACAAATTCCCATAAATACGGGCGAAGAAGGTACTAAAAATAATAAATTATCCGTATATATACGGATAAATCACACAGATTGAGCTAGCCCCAAAGTAAGTTCGAGACTGGTGTTATGGGATACTAACTCAACGATACTATATTTTATAACAAATACATATATAGATAAACATCCAAGACCCAGGCCAATCTGAAAAAGATTACTTCCATCTTGAACTGACCGGGGATCGAACCCGGGGCCCTCGTGTCGCAGGCTGGCGTGTTAACCACTGCACCACAGAGCTCGCCTCGGATATTTAAACTTGAGTTTAAATATTGACTAAATGCATTAACGGGAACTAGCGCGAACAAACCGTTTTCCTCCAGACGTTTTGACCAGGTCGCACCGGCGCGGCCGTGCGGTCACTGGATGAGTCATCCAGTGACCGCACATCCGGTGCAATTAATGCCTTTAGTAAATATGCAGCGTGAAAGTTTAAAAGTATTAAATATTGAATTCTCGTCGTTTTTAGAATCTATCATTGTTCTATCATATCGTCTCATAGATGTGTTACCACAATAAAGATATTATTTATGTATTTGATAGCAAAATCACGCCTTTAATCTTTTGTCAGATAGCAGAATGGTAAGTCCCATTTTTCCATGATTCCGTCCGTGTTCATCCCTCATTGAAAGAATCATTTATTACTAAGTCGTCAATCTACAGATAATTGAGAAAAATAGAGACTATGCAACAAATATTTTAAGAAAGGTGACATGGAAGAGGTTTCATGCGTCCTTTATCAGAGTCCTTATACATGATTCGTGATTTTTGTAGTAAAAATCTGTACAGAACCCATACTGTGTGCGTTTCGACTTGGTCGGTTTTTTTAGTCATTGCTATTAGTATTTAGTAAACGCACACAACGTAATGGTTATATGATCTTTGATGCATACTACTGCAATAAACATCGTGACAGTGCTTGGCCAGACTGCAAATGCGGGCGCGGGGCAGGCGCGGCGCTATTTACTCAAACGTATGAAATCTTATTCAAGTGTCCATAGTGAGTACGCGGGCACGGGGCGGGCGCGGCAAGCAGTGCGGGCGATTTGTCGCGGGGAGCATACGGCCAACTCAAGCCATAGCGCGCTCATACAAGTGGCCGCACTGATTAAGCGTCAAGCGGCAAACGACCTACGCGGCGGAGCGCGTGCATTTCTAACCATTCCGAGTTAAGCACCTATTGAACTATCTTGAATTCAGCCACTGACGAGAGGGAAGCCGCAATATGTGAGACTCGATTGGAGATATTTCCATTCGTGTCTAACGTACTGCGGCGTCCCTCTCGTCGCTCAACGCGCTCTACTAAGGACAAGTGACTTCGCGCGCATCCTCGCACCCGTGCCACCTCCACACCCGTGCGTTCATTTAGGCCAAACACTCTCCGTCGTGAACTGCACTGACTGTAGTAGGATGATTCATCAGCAGTGTGACGTAACTTGTACATAAGATTAAAAGAGCAGTTGAAACGACCAAACGGAGAGCGCTCATCTTACGCGCTTCCTCTGAGGGGTAATTATTGTGGACAACTGCGTCCTTTGTCAATCAACGGATAATTTAATTTCATTCGACTTCCTTTGTACAGATTATAGAGAATATCGAGTTACCTTTCGGAGAATTGGTTATTGGGGATTTAATAACTGGACTCGGAACTCTCTAATTTTAATTATGGTCGGTGTAATGTGGAAAGTATTACATATATTTTTATTAATATTCATTTATTTTATTATTGTAATGTTATCCATGTTCCTAAATAGAGATTTTTATATTAAAACCTGATTGACTAATAAAAGCAGTCAAGTAAAAAAAAAAATAACATTAAGGATTATATATTTTTTTTTTACTTGACTGCTGAAATAAGTGTATTGCTTTAGAGTTTATGTATGTTTATTTATTCCACCATAACTTCTCAATGCCTCAACGAGTTTTGACACATTGGCATTTAAGGTGCTTACACTTCTCGATATCGTAGGATATATTTTTATTGGTAGGGCAGGTGGGCAGTTTAGTTTCTATTTTTCTTTGAAAAATCTTTAGTATAATATACCTAAATCTAAGGATGATATTAAACTTTTGTTAGTCAATTAAGACTCTACATAAAAATCCGTGTCAGTAATATATAGTAAATAAACTTATACAAATATAACAAGGCATAAGTAAAACATTAACGCGTAAAAAGATTGGTACCGAAAAGTCCAGTTATATTTATAACTAATGTGATTCTTTATATTTATAAAGAAACAAAAATAACGAAATATCGATAGGTATACGTACAAAATACATGAAAAGCATCGTGTTCATCACACACGGCGGCATTTTATAAAAACGAGTGAGCTTCGTAAAGCGCGATATTTAAAGGAAAACATTTTGATGAAAATTGTTTGTGTGTCATAAGCGTTCCCGGTTGCAGAAAAACATTGTAATGCTCCTCCGAAGCAAATCTAAAGTATTTTAATAACTCTTGTCCCCATACTCCGACAACCTCGCCTTATTTTATAATTAAATTCCTAAGAACAAATTGGAGTTGTTTGGTTGATAATAAAACACTTTTTTAAAATATTTACATAAAATAAAAATTAAGTCGCTTCCGCTGTCCGCTTAGATCTTTTAAACTCAACGGATTTTAATGCAGTTTTCAGCAATAGATAGAGCCATTGAAGAGGATGGGTTATCTATAATGTACTGCCCCATATTTGCATCTACATAGCGCCCTTAGCATGTTTGAGGGCGTGTAGATGAAAAACGGAATCAAAACAGTGATGGGTTGCTAGCCGCATCGCCTAATGACACGATTCCGCAGTTTTTTTTTTACAAAAATATACATGTGTTATTAAGGTTTTACATTGGAAATTATGACAAAGTAGGTAAAAGATGATACTTCACAAATATGTATTTTTCGGACATTATTCGGTCATTCCATCTTGTTCATTTTCTAATGTGATCTGTATTGTGTGGGCTAATGGCTCACAAAATAAAAAGGTATTTAGTTGAAGTCTTGTTTATTGACATAATTTGAATATGAAATACTACGAAATGAAATACAAATAATGTCATGAGAACGAATTAATATCTTTTGTTTAGTAAAAATGTTCTTAAGATTGAATAGAATACCGTAATGTTCCTACCAAGATATCAAGATACTAACCACAAAGATCTTATTTTCAAGTTTCTTCTTCTTCTTATCTATTAAAAATGGCTATTCTTTACAGTATCTTGACCAGAATTTGGCCACATCCACGGCACGATCGTTCGCCCTATATATTATTATAGTGTGGAGGATCTGTATCCTCCACACTACAATAAGTGGAGCAGCTAGGGCTTGAAAAAGTTATTGAGAGGGAATATTTATTGACTTGCTTCCAGACTCACATAAGTCATAACCGAAAAAACAATCCATTATGAAACTTACTACTGGGATTAGAGACAGAGACAGCTCTCAGACAAAGTTTAAATAACTTTTTTATTGCTGTAGAATATACTTAGTTATACTTAATTGATACTTTATATTAAGCACATATTCTTATGACAGTTGCGGTCACCCATCCCAGTGGGAACTGCGCCCGGGGCTACTTGACATGCGGTAATAAAGCTCACGACCACTAAGCCATCGGGCTTTCGGCCCATAAGGCAAAAGATGAGAGTTGCTGCTCTCCAAAGGCTTTTGCCATTGATTCTCAGATTGGCCCTTCAGGCTTGCATGCACGCATACGCGGCCCATCAGGCAATATGAGAGTTTGCTGTCTCTCCAAGCCTTGCGCACACAGGCAACGCCCAAAGCCGAGGTCCGTCCCTCCTGGGGGCCCTTTGGTGATGTTGCCTATAAAGGCCGAGGGCACTCTGCCCTCGCCTTAAACGCCCGGTGAGCTACATAGTCATTCAAAAAAAAAGCCATCGGGCTCCTTTATCACTAAATAGAATGAAACAAAGTCGCTTTCCGCTGTCTGTCTGTCTGTCCATATGTATGGTAAATCTTTAAACTACGCAACGGACTTTGATGCGATTTTTTTAATAGAGTGATTTAAGGCGCTGTATCCCTTAACCGTTTGAAGCGGACATCGCGAGATATTTTATATACTCGTGTCATACATGTCATTAGTCTCAGTTCAAACCCGTGTCTGCCATTTCAGTGTTAATTTTCACTTTAAATATAATATTTCAATAGTTATAACCAAATATTGTATTCTTTTTAGGTTCATCAATCTTGCTCATTTAGTTATACTTTTTATAGACGTATAAAAGTTAGTTGTCGCTGAAAAAATCTAGTAATTCGCGACAAAACTTTTTCTGGATATAGTTTGTTTGCGATTTTATTTAGCTAGGTTTTAAATATCTTTTTGAAAATATTTTGATGTAACCATTTATATTGATCTTTTGAACTTTACTTCATATTTTTTTCATGCTAGTATTCCTTGAAAAATAAGGCTAACTGCGCGACAAAAAAATAGTTGTATTACGGTATTCTTCTGATGCACAGCGCCTTAAGGGCCCGTATTACCTCACACTGCTTTGCATGATTGACTGTTATATCAATAATAATGAAATACTCAAGTTGAAATAAAAAATGCAGCAAAGTTCAGGACTAACTCTGGTAACTCTGACTCAAAAACACGATTGCGTTAAATTTTCTCGATAGAAAAAAATTGCAAAGTTGCCTCCAAATCACGTCTAATTTACTCGGTATATAGCATTATTCAACAAATACATTAAAATTACCCTTGAAACTTTTGATTATTATTGCATTACAGATAAGGCAGCCATCATATGTTTTTCTTTTTCGAATAACCCTTGAATATTCCCAAAAAACGAAAATATCCAAAGTAGCCAACGCGTTTAGACCATCCGCGTTTGTACCACCACGCCGCCTGGCATATGGCGGGCTCATAATACATACATTGCGAGTATGTGAAACCGGGGTCGAGGTCACGAGTAATATATATAAATAAATAATAATAAAATAAAAATAAAAATTATTTATTTTCAGACAACTATTAGTCCATAATAAAGAAAAAAATTGAAAAACATTAATAATTAATAGTACTTAGTTTAAGAATAATTAGGCATAAATATCAAAAATTAAATAATATCATCAAAAAATTATTCAGCATGTACAATATATTTTTTTTTTTTTAAATGTAAGTTAATTAAATTATAAATAAATGTATCAAAAATTATAAAAAAATAAAATAATAATAACAATTCTAATTTTTAATTTAGTCATACTTATCCTTTTTGTGACGAGCTTTATTTTACCAACCGCATTTTTCTAACATGCAGGTCTATGAAACGACTCTATTTTATATATATAAAAGCTATTATATATATAATAGCTTATATTGTTATGAAAAAGTGTGCCGTCTCCAGAGAAGATAATTTATGTTTCCTTTCAGAAGTTTCTTCGTTTCTTGCGATAACTGTTATTGGATTTTCCTGTTTATTGATAGTCCGTATCTCATAGATATTCATCACCACTCGGTTTTTTATATGAAATATTCACATTTCTCCAAAAGGAAGCAGTACGCAATGTTATATTTCGTTCTGCTTCCTTATAGTACTTGAATTTTCCGAACTATGGAGGCGACAAACACAATTACATAACTTTTTTGACTAGCTCCGTGGCGCAGTGGTCAACACGCCAGCCTGCGACACGGAGTGACCGGGTTCGATCCCCGGCCAGGTCAAGATGGAAAATGATCTTTTTCAGATTGGCCTGGGTCTTGGATGTGTATCTATATATGTATTTGTTATTAAATATAGTATCGTTGAGTTAGTATCCCATTACACAAGTCTCGAACTTACTTTGGGGCTAGCTCAATCTGTGTGATTTGCCCGTATATATTTATTTATTTATAAATAAAAAAAATTTGCCTTTTTTTTCCTAAGTCCCTCTATCTTTGTCGACGAATGGACCAATTTTGAAAAAGTTTGTCTAAGAACAACAACAACAAAAAACTGCATTCGCATCGGTTCACATACACAGAAAGACACACTTACAAAGCGTTCAAATTTATAACACACCTTATTGCGGCGTAAAAACGACTGATAAATTGGCGGAATAACCAGAAACTTTTGCATTTAAAAGTTTGCTACAGAGCTTTGCTTGTTAAAAGTTTTTCACTCATATATTTTGTACTTTTTTCTTCAGTTTTACTGGATTGGTACTTCCACGTTCTTTGTAAGGCTGATTTCAGAGTGACGCCGGCGAGACGCGCCATTGTTCAGCGCATTTCAACTACTTCTACAAAAGCGTGCGCTTCAACGGCGTGCGCTGTATGTGAAACGAGTATTAGTATCGCGCATTTTGTTGCAATGTACAGGTTTATAGTCGTTTTCATTGGGACAAATACAATAACAGGATTAGCTGTTTATTTACCATGGAAAAGACTAAAGAGTCCAACAGCGACATCATAAAACATTGCAAACTGATATATAAAGCGCGCTTTGGCAGCGATGGCCACCACGCCGGCTCTGTTCAAACGCGTCACTCTCAAATCAGCCTAGGGCAGGGTCAGAATAACCGACCGAGGAGGAGGGTGAATACTAGGAAGTTGTATTTATAGTATTTGGAATACCATAGCCACCTGACGGCACGCCATTTCTAAGGACTCTGCTAAAATATATATAGGGGTTCTATTATCGCTTGAAAAAATTTTTTTTTGGATTACGCTTTTCCTGAACGAGTTAGGTCTACTAGCTGACTTCATCATCATTTCGAGTAGGTGTCACGGTCAATCGACCATGCACACCCTGGTGTCAGAGTTTTTCGGAATCGCCTCTCGGCCTCTGACGTGGTTCCTTTAACGACTACCAGATGGCAGCCGGGACCACCGGCTTAACGTGCCTTCCGAAGCACGGAATCATCTTTATTATCAGACAAACAGGTGATTCAAGCCTGCAATGTCCTAACCAAACTGGAAACAACTGAACAAAGTATGCTTCCGGTGGGAATCGAACCCACGACCCCGGGGTCAACAGGCAAACGCCTTAACCACTGGACCACGGAGGCTGTTAGCACTAGCTGACTTAGCTATACGTGAGGCTGTATCTTCTTCGCACCGTATAAAAATGTGATTCTGTAAAGGTCATGTTTATGAAATTACGATGGTTTAAATGAGTGGCCTAAGCTCTGTCTAATTATAAATCCATTAAAGATAAAGTGATTTCAGCCACGTTACTGCTTGATTTATACTCCATTCGCAGTAAAGGGTTAATTGGGATCACGTTAAATGTAAAATGTAAGAAATTAGAAAACGATAGTTTTAATGCGAAGTGGATAAAGCCCTGTAAAAGACGTGATTCTGTAAACGTTACTGTCGCTTTTGTAGTTAATTTATAGCTAAGAGTTAACACTCTATTAGGCGCGTCTCTAATTGTTGAGTAATTATTCGCGTATACAACATAATGACGTTAATTTTAATTACTTTTTTTTAGGGTAATAAATAAAGATCATCTCTCTTAATATTGACATGGTTTGTTATTAAGCAAGAAGAACTGAAACTAATATTGTTAGATTAATAATAAACCAGTGATAAAGCATAAATTACATTTACAAAATAACATGATTGTGTAAATGTTACTGCCGAGTAACGTTTATGAAATCAGAACGTTATCTCTTGCGGAGCATTAGAAAATCAAAGCTGCTTTATTTCTATGCTAATCTGGTAGAAAAGAACATATAATGCATCAGCTACCTTTCTTTCCGAGCTGACCGTAGAAGATCGAGGGAATGGGTGAAAATGTAAGGGAAAACGAACAAACCTGCGTTTTCCTGTACATTTTCAGTTAATTGGAATCACGTGAAATGTATGAAATAACCACGGTTCAAATGTAAACGGTGTCTAGCTAGGAGTGATAAGGGCACAATGAAAATGTTGCGGTGTGCCGCTCACTCGATTTCCGAGTGTTATTTTATGGCATAATGAACGGTTCTTCGACATTCGTAAATGTTTTTATCGGAAAATGGAACCGATATTACTTTCGCGTTTACATTTACACTAACTACCTTTTCGTTTAAATGAATATTTAATTTTAAGTCTAGTCTACGTATAAAAGGTTATTATTTCAACAATGTGACATATAAGGTACATTGAAATTAAACGCAAATATTAAAAAGACGGGCGCACATAAACTAGCACACGCTAGTTTAAAAGAGATCTCTTGACTTGACTTCAACATACGTTAAACAACAAAAAACAAACGTGGAAAAAACTCATTGTGCATAAAAAACGAAAAAAAAAAACCCTTTCCTGACGTTCAACTTTTTACTGTAAAAGTGTGAACTAACAGATAATTTATGAATTTTCATAAAAAAAAATGATTAAAAAAATTAAAGCAAGAACTAGCGTGTAGATTTTTTATAATTTGATACTAAACCATTTCTTTGATCTATGAGAGCCAGCACTTGCATTATTTGCACTTATTATAAAAAGACCTAAAGATTTGGATGTTACCAGACTTGTACATTGCAATAACTAAAATTGCTGTTGTTGTTTTCGTGTGTGTAAGTGGTCAATAATGAAATACGTTTTTTTGAAGATGTCTAAAAACATCGGACATAACTACGACGTGTGTTCCGAAGCATGGAAGAACTCAATAAATTTTTATGCCGCTACACGACTTTTATACATATCCTAATGGGAACTCTACCCAGGGTTGCTTAACATGTGTAAGCACTAACAATGTAGGAGCTCAACATCATCATCATCAGGTCTTTTTAGTCTCCACTGCAGGAGCATGACCCTCCCTGTACTACCGGAGCCATAATTGGCCAGAGCAGACAGAGGATTAGGCCTACACTCTCCTCGCTGGCCAGACGGGTTGGATAGGTCTCATTGATGTTTATGAACTTTGTTTAGCTTGTATTTCCTAAGTCATCTCTTACGACATCCATAGAAAGACTAGGAGTGGTCCTATTCTACTCTGCCGGCAAACTACACGGCTATACTACAGGAGCTCAACGTTAAGACAATATCATGAATATCTTAAAAAATCTACATCCTGGTCCCACTTCCTGCGTTCCTCGACGACGACGTATCAATTGGTGGGGAATTCAATAAAGACATGCGGGCGTGCGTGCCGTATATGCCTATTATGTCACCATTTTTTATTCCTCCTTCGTAACTTTATCACCTGATCCATGCATAATATGGTAACGACTCTTAACGCCGGGACGTGACCGTTTTTTGTCACCGCCAGTCGCCACACTATTTTATATATTTGAGAATATTATTTCCTGTTTTAAAATGACTTTTGTTTCTTGTGAGTCTTGATGATTGATGCTTATAAAATGAGGATTTGGCCAATTACCTATATAGTATTTATAGGTACAGTATAGATATAGAGAAACATTTAGTTACCGCCAAACAAGGCAACTACCTTTTGATATCATCTTTACCATACGCCATTTTTCTAGAAAAATGTTATTTTATACTTAACTGCACTCCATAGCTTTATTATAAAAGTGCAGTACGATTCTTAGATTATTGCTGGCAACACAAATGTTTTGCCAGGTTGGTAGCGTTGTCTATGAAAATAATATGGCGATTTTACTTCAAGTTCAAACGAAGCCATTTCTGTGGCTTCTTTACCTGTACTTTATTTATTTTGTTTTTGCTATCGTTTTGCATTAAAACTACACAGTAAATTTATAAAACTTCAGATAGGTTCTAAGTTAATCTTTTAAAAATATATTTTATAAATTAATTGTATTTAAAAAAAAATTGCAATCTTTTTCTTCAAAAATACAATGCCGTGTTTGATGGTACCCTTATGACAAAGTCAATGTATGGCATTTATACCCATGTTATGTCATACGAGTTCATGATTGATTAAGCAGGTTCTGTTAATTTTGATTGTCAATCTGTAGCGTCCCCAGTGATATCCATTTACATTGTTTGTATTAAAAATTGTATTAAAAATTGTATTAAAAATTGTGCTTGTATTATGAAGCGTACAAAGCTTTTTCTGCGACTTTGTTTGTTGATGACCTATATAATATGTAAAAATAATATCAATATCTATCTAGTAGTTTTAGCGTAAAAGAGTAATAAGCATTTTCACATCTTTAAATCTTAAAAGACATTCAAATTTTAACATTGATTTTATTATACATGTTTTAATAATGATCATTTATTTAATAACGAAATTACATAATACTAAGAATGATGGAGCCCTGTGGTAAGTTAAAAACTTGTGTTACAGGTACAGGTACTAACAGGTACTTACAAATGGGACAGAAATATGACAAGACTTAAACTAACTTAGTTATTAGGTTAACTTTATATTGTTGTTGTGGATGGAAAATAAACAATATTTGTGTCTTATTTATTTATTAAGTAGCTTTCGCCCGCGGCTCCGCCCGCGTCATAGTCGATCCCTTCGGGAACAGTACTTTTTCCCGGGATAAAAGGTAGCCTATGTCCTTCTCCGTACTCCAGAGAACTTGTATGCAAAATTTAATGATGATCGGTTCAGTAGTTACGGCATGAAAGCGTAACAAACATACAAACAAACAAACAAACTCACTTTCGCATTTATAATATTAGTTAGGAAGCCTATGTCCTTCTCCGTACTCCAGAGAACTTGTATGCAAAATTTCATGATGATCGGTTCAGTAGTTACGGCGTGAAATCGTAACAAACAAACAAACAAACAAATAAACAAACAAACTCACTTTCGCATTTATAATATTAGTTAGGATTAGGATTAGGATGAATGAGCTTACTAAGCTATTAGTCCTTTAAATAAACTACTACAAGTATATGTGAATTAGATGACTATCAAAAAGACTAGTTGAGGTTAACATCAGACATGTACAAGTATAGAGAGAATAATAGACCTTTGCCCAGCAGTTATACAGTATAGGTTAAAAAATATATTTATTATAGAAATATATGTAACAAAACTAAATATTGCGAGCGTTATACCAATAAAATATTATTCATTGATTATTCTTTCTGAGAAAATAATTTCCTCTTTCAATTATTAGGGTATCCGAGATACACGGCGCGTGTTTTGCGTACCAGCCTGAACAAAAAACTAACGTACTTAGTTAGTAGACTTAAGGTCGCAGGTTCAAATCCCGCCTGCTTGAAATTTTTTCGCCATATTTTATTTCTTAATTCAATTAGAGTATATCAAAAAACTAACCCTTTGTATCTGAGTATCCCGGTTACCGTGTGGCCGTGTTTAACCGTGTGGTATCCGGCAGAGTAGAATAGGACCACTCCAAGTCTTCCCGTGGATGTCGTAGAAGGCGACTAAAAATACAAGCTAAACAAAGCTTATAAACATCTAAGACACCTCTCCAACCCGTCTGGCCAGCGTGGAGAGTGTAGGCCAAGTCCTCTGGCTGCTCTAGCCAAGTATGGCCCTAGTAGTACAGAGAGGGTCGTGCTCCTGTAGTGGAGACTAAAAAGGACCTGATGATGATGATGATCCCTTTACACCCGGTCGTGTGCCCGGGCTACAAAGGTTATACTGTCCATGGTGCCAAGCGAACCGATTTGACAAAGTTCGGTCTGACGGCAATAGGACCGAATACCGAAAAATATTCAATGTTGGTTTAGGCTAAACTAGTTCGTCTTAAGCGTCAGAATAAATTAGTTTTGTAAAGGACAAACTCTAGCCGTGTGTTTTCCGGCAGCGTAGAATAGGACCACTTCTAGTCTTTCCCTGGAGGTCGTAAGAGGTGACTTAGGTCGTAAAAGGTGACAAGCTAAATAAAGCTCAAACATCAATGAGGCCTCTCCAACCTGTCAGGCCAGCGAGGAGAGTGTAGGCCAAATCCTCTGTATGCTCTTGCGAAGTATGGTATTTCCAGTAGTACAGGTAGGGTCATGCTCCTGCTGTGGTGGCTAAAAAGACCTGATGATGATGATGATTATGAGGACAAACTCATCTCTGTCTCAAGGATACCTCGTTCCATGGGACGATATTACCATACTCACCACACTTTGCAGGCGGATTTCGAGCGCAGCTTTTTGGTTTCTAGTGCTTCTGATGCTGCTGCCCATCGCAAGCATTTTTAAGCTGGGGAAGTATTTGGGAAGGGAATGAAAGTTATTGGGTAGTGCTCACGCGTATGAATGGAGGAAAAGGAAGTAGCAGCTCGGAAGGCTGGGCGCGCGCACCCGATGTCATACCTTGTAACGTTGCAGCATGCCACCTGCATGCTGCATCTCGTCCAAACTCATTTCTTTTTCATCCTGTCCATTTTTCATTCCTTATTTTAATTCAAATTTCATTCCATTCCATTTTTAGATTACTTTCTCTCTCTCTCTCATCACTCATTCGTCAGTCTGCTACCATCTTTCAGTCTACTAACATCTTTGAGTCTGCTACCATCTTTCAGTCTACTAACATCTTTGAGTCTGCTACCATCTTTCAGTCTTCTACCATCTTTCAGTCGACTACCATTTCTCGGAGCATAACAGTCTCTGTTATTAATTGAAGTCAACATTTACATAGTTGAAGTTGTAAAGTGAAGTTGTAACAATAAAGTTATTCTCTGTGTGTTCTGTGTGTCGAGTCTTGTTCTCCCTAACTTCCTTATATGTGGGAACTCGGCTAGAGCGTCGGGATAGTCGAGAGTCGAGCCCTCACAACCTGCAGCTACCGGACAGGCTGTTAAGGATGAAACTCCTGACCATCCAACTACTATAGGACGGAATAGTTTGACCTAGGATGAACTGGTTTTCAATATTTATTTTGAATTCAGTATTATTGGCGTCAATATCGTCCTAAAATCGTTTTGCCGGTAAGATACAGCGTGTAAATTTACTCTCAATATTCCCTTGAAGGGCTGACTCAGCCCATTAATATGAACAACTTTTCCTACCGGCCAAACATTGTTGTATGTGTATTGAGTTATTAGCATTGGTGCCATAGGTAACGTTCTTCATTTAGGTGCCCCTCTAAATGAACAACGTTACCTAGAGAGTCCCCCCTTCTAAGGAATGTAAATCGTTAATTAACACTCTGTAAATAACTTAAAAAAAAAGTCTGTAAAGTCGGTTTACGGAAGATAATTTTACGTGATAACGATGGAAGAGAGATAGATGCGTCAAAAGCCGAACGCTTAAGCCGATCGTGTCTCCCTATCGCTTGTTCCACGCTCCCGGAACGTAACACTTTTTCGTGCTCGCAACCAGCGTTCAACGATTTATTAGACGTTTTCACTTCAAAAGTGCACAGTAAAGATATGTAACTGTCCAGTTATCTTTTTTGTTTATACATAATTTAAATTAAGTCCGCATAATGCCTTGGTACCCTCTTACTGAAAAACATTTTAATGTATCAATATACATTTTGACAGCTCCGTGGCGCAGTGGTTAACACGCCAGCCTGCGACACGGAGTGCCCGGGTTCGATCCCCGGCCAGGTCAAAATGGAGAATGATCTTTTTCAGATTGGCCTGGGTCTTGGATGTTTATCTATATATGTATTTGTTATAAAATATAGTATCGTTGAGTTAGTATCCCATAACACAAGCTCGAACTTAACTTGGGGCTAGCTCAATCTGTGTGATTTGTCCGTATATTTGTATGTACATATACGAAAGCTTGTACATATACATTAAATGTTTTTAAATGACATGTTATAATAATTAAGTGTATAACACATCCATGCCATATTTTTTTCCTTACCGATTTTTTATTATTTCGATGAATCGCTTATTTTATAAAGGAACTAGTTTTCACCTGTGGCTCTGCCCGCGTCAATCTCTATACCTCGGAAACAGTACTTTTACCCGGGATAAATTTACACCATGTCCTTCTCCGTACCCCAGACAACGGGTATGCAAACATGACGATCGGTTCAGTAGAATGGGCGTGAAGGCGTAACAAACAAACAAAATCTCTTAAGCATTTATAATATTAAGTTAGGTTATGGATTAGTTAGGATGTATTTTCCCATGCCTAAATTAAAATTATTATAATAAATTAAATTAAAATGCGTAACGACAGCATGCGTCATTTACGAGGAAGAACAAATTAATATTCGGGGCACCACTGATGCGTAGTTAAGTAATGACAATTGTCGTTGGGGTACCAGGGCCCTTCTCTCGCATATAAATTTTCTTCTGGGAATAGTATCCGGAACTCTAAAATAAGAGACAAATGATACCATACCTCTGACAAGCCATTGAACTCTGATGAAACAAAGAGAGGCAACAAATTACGGAGAGTGTAGGTTTTTGTGTAAAAAATTCACAGACTCGTTTGAGGTTTTTGCACCTCAATTTGACGAATATAAACGATAATTTTGATGTTAATATTGTACAGAAAGGTAAAATCTAATTAAGCCGTCAGTTAGATAATAAAAATGTTTTTGTTTTTGCATTAACGAAACAACAAATAAAAAACAACTTGGAGATAGATGCTAAAAAAATTTCAGAGCCGTGAAGTCATGCTACATTACAAATCGATTTTTGTCAATGTACAGTACACTAAATTGATTCAAAGAAATATTATCATCATCATCAAGTCTCTTTTTAGTCTCCACTACAGAAGCACGACCCTTTCTGTACTACTAGTAAAAAAATAAGTAAGATAAAAATGGTCCTCTTATTTTTGCATATACACGTTTGATGAATTTAGTAACATACATAACGGTTATAATATACGTATGTTTATCTTAATTTATTGTCTGCATTTTAGTGTTATAATCTATGTGTGTTTGATTAATTAAATTAAAAGAAAAATAATGGTTATCAATAACTTATCATTTTCTCACATAAACGTTTGATGAATTTAGTAAACTACTAATGAATATACGTGTGCATTTAGTTCTAATCATCAAGTAAAATCAACAATGTAATTTAGCTCTAAATAACCATATTAAATTTTTTTTTTAATTCATATTGTTTCTTAGTTACTTTTGCCATTAAACACATATAAATTCGTGAATATGCATACTGGAAGAAATAAAATAAACAACCTTTGATTACGTAAATATAAACCAATACCAAATCATGTAACAATAATGCCACCGATATTTAAAAGGCAAAGGAAAATGGTTACAAAAATCTCTTTCTGTGTATTCATTAATGAGGCCGGGATCAACCGACATTAAATACATCCCATGACTTTCTTGTTACTTTCAATAATCAAAATCGAAACGTTTATTCAGAAAAAAGGCCTTGGCAGGCACGTCTTTCACGTCAAATCACATTTTAAAGGATCTAATTTAGTAATATTTATATTATTATTAATGTGCAAAAGCTACAGACTAACAATCTAGCGTTTTGGAACCGACCACTGCAGAGAAGAAACGCCAAAAGAAACTCTTTTCTACAGTATTGGTCGCCTACTCGCCTGAAGGGCTTTTTAATTTTATCATCTATCTTTATTTATCATCATATATCATAAAAAAAATACTTTATATATTTTTTTTCATTTCAAGTAATAATTGCAATTTTTATTAGGTATATACATTACTATTTTTTACAATATTTTGGTTTGTATGGTAAGGTATGCAGGATTGTGGAATGGGCTCCTCCCTCCCGAGGTTTTCCCTGTGTGCTATGGCTTGGGGTCCTTCAGACGTGTTTACAGGTATCTTAAGAGTCGGCAACGCATTAGCGCTTCCTTTGGCGACGGTGACCATTTGCAATCAGGTGGCTCGTCTGCTCGTTTGCCGTCAAATGTATATTAAAAAAATTATTATAAGTATTTCTTTACGGTGAGCGATGCATGTTCTAATGATGGTATGGTATGATGGTCACGTATGCTTGCAAGACATGCTCACGATTTTCCAATGCACGACGGTTATTTTGTACGTCATATAATTTTGCATGTTATTTCTGTCAGTTCAACATACTATCAGGTCTTTTTCCCTTGCGGGGTAGACAGAGCCTAGGTCTATAAGACTTTATGGCTTATGGCCACATTTAACATGTTGAAGTGGGTGTAGATGGAAAACGGGATCAAATAGTGATGGGTTGCTAGCCGCATCGCCTATAGACATGATTTCGCATATTTTATCTCTCGATCGGCTTTTACGATCTGTGCGGGAAGAGAAGCAGCTGGCACATTCTACGTTTTTTCCTTTCTCCTAAACCAGCATGGAAGATTGTCAGTTCAAATCTTCTATTATTTTTATTGTAATACTAGCGGCTCGCCCGAACTTTGCACGAGTAGAAATAGGTATTTATTCTATAGCCTATATTCATCAGGGATAATGTAGGATTCTTATGGTAAAAGAATTTTTCAATTGGTCCAGTAGTTTCTGAGCTTATTCGATGCAAACAAACACAACATCAAATCTTTCACCCTTTTAATATTAGTGTAGATATTGCAGATGAGTTCTCTTTGGATGTTTAAATTGGCAATATCTGTATATACAAAGAATCTGGTGTAAAAAATGGCGGTAAATAATAATGTGCCTGATATTTTAAGCATGTAACGCCAACGCTATAATATTTATTATGATCCGCAATATTTATCTGATGTTGAGATTAATCATTTGGCTAGCTCCGTGGCGCAGCAGTCAACACGCCAGCCTGCGACACGAGAGTGCCCGGGTTCGATACCCGGCCAGGTCAAGATGGAAAATGATCTTTTTCAGATTGACCTGGGTCTTGGATGTGTATTTATATATGTATTTGTAATAAAATATAGTATAGTTGAGTTAGTATCCCATAACACAAGTCTCGAATTTACTTTGGGGCTAGTTCAATCTGTGTGATTTGTCCGTATATATTTATATTTATTTATTTATCAAAACATGCTTCAAATTTAATGTTTGTTACTGATATTTTTCTAAAAATATTTTTAAGAACACTGTTAAATTGATATTGATTCGTTTCGTTACGTTAATGAACCTTCAAAGTGGGCCAGATCATTTTTAAAAGTATAAAAATCCTAAAATACTATATTGTCGTAAGATAGTACGCAAAGTTTATAGCAATTTTATCACGAACCCAATAACCATACATTACATATTTTATTTAACTACCAAACAAAATTCTGTCGTCACCCGCACAAAGAGCTTGTTCGTCACGTCGCGAATTTATAGGCATTTCAGCAAAGCGTTTTCGAAACGTCTAAAAATATGTGACTTTATAACTTTTAGTTTGAAGAGTCTTTTTATTTAGAAATGTATTTTTGGCAACAATGTGTTTTCTTTACATAGCAAGTTAAGCCGTTGGTCTCGACTGCCATCTGGTCGTTAAAGGAACCACGTTAGAGGCCGAGAGGCGGTTCGAACAACTCTGACACCAGGGTGTGCATATTCGATTGACCGTGTCACCTACTCGAAATGATGATGATTGCATAGCAATACAAAAAGAATGTTAACAATATACCTATTAAGATGTATTGATAAATTGATGAAATTATTATTTGAGTATTTATTTACATTAATTGCCCATGCTCCGATCGCCGAGTTCTACTGGTGGATTAGTTTGTCATAAAAAAAAAGACTATCCCCCGTTGCCCTTTTTCCTTTCCCCTCTTGTGTTTTGTCCTTTTCCCTCTCTCCAATGCGTGTCATTGAAAGAATGAGACAAAACATATTATAACAGGCCGTGTGGTTTCCGGCAAAGTAAAATAGGACCACTCCAAGTCTTGTCATGGATGTCGTAAGAGGCGACTTATGAAATACAAGCTAAACAAAGCTCATAAACATCAATGAGACCTCTCCAACCCGTCTGGCCAGCGAGGAGAGTGTCGGCCAAATCCTCTGTCTGCTCTGGCCGAGTATGGCTCTGGTAAAACAGAGAGGGTCATGCTCCTGCAGTGGAGACTAAAAAGACCTGATGATGATGATGATGATGATATTGTAACTAAAATTTGTAAGGTGTAAAAAAAGTTGTTATTTTCTTATGAATAAAGGGGTTAGTAGATTTGTCAACTCCAAAAGGAATAAAAATGTAATCTGAAGGCGTTTTTACTATGTGTTGTAGTAATACGTACAGAAATATCCTCGAAATATTGAGTCGTATTTTCACGTGATAAATATCAATAATAGCCATCTTAAGTGATAACAAATAACATCCACCTCCGCGCAACTATACGCACGGTTAACTATCTAAAGGATCCGGTATGTTAGAAAAAGCCTATTGCACACTAGTCACTAAATAATATTGCTACAAGTCATGTTAATCAGGAAGCTAGAAAATAGTATCCTTACATACATACATAAATATTAAATAAATATATACGGACAAATCACACAGATTGAGCTAGCCCAAAGTAAGTTCGATACTTGTGTTATGGGATACTAACTCAACGATACTATATTTTATAACAAATACATATATATGTATTTGTTATAGATACACATCCTAAACCCAGGCCAATTTGAAAAATATAATTTTCCATCTTGACCTGGCCGGGGACCGAACTCTCGTGTCGCAGATTAGCGTGTTGACCGCTGCGCTACGGAGCTAGCCATATTACATATTACACGTCTTTATCCCTTACGGGGTAGACAGAGCCTATAGTCATAAGACCGAAAGGCCACGTTTAGCATGATGGTAGGCGTAAAGGTGGAAAACGGAATCAAAATAGTGATGGGTCACTAGCCCCATCGCCTTTTGTCATGATTACCTTTTAGCCCTGAAAAAAGTACTGTTCCCGAGGGCACGACGTTGACGCGAGCGATGCTGTGGGCGAAAGTAAGTTGTGTATAAAAGTAAACAAAACATAACAATTGAAATGAATATTGTGTTACCAACTACACCATCGTGTCATCAAATTTAAGCTGTGGCAAATTCTTTTTGCCACATATTTTCAATTTAAATAAAAAAAAAAAGAGCATTGTAAAGTTATATTAAAACTATGAAGACTGTATGGAAAACTTTGCCATACATTGAATATTTAGCATCTGTCCATATTGTTTTAAATATGTCCTTGTAAAAGTGGATTTTTGGTGTGGCAATAAATGACTGTTATATTTATTCAATTCTAGGAGTAGAGGTGTTTAAAAATAGGGGACATTCGATTTAAAATCACGTGCTTATAAACAAAGTTTTGGTGGCGACCAAAAAAATAAAGAAGTTATTTTGAAAATATTTAAAATGCTGTGATGGGCTTGATACAAATTATTTTAATACATAAACTAATCTTGTCTTTAACCTGCGCCATAAGAGCTAACCGGTAAACATGGCTTACGTAAGCGTTTTGGTGGGCATACAGGTGGAAAACTAAATCAAAATAATGATGAGTTGCTAGCTCTGTGGTTTCCGGCAGAGTAGAATAGGACTACTCCTAGTCTTCCCATGGCGGTCGTAAGAGGCGGCTTAGGAAATACAAGCTAAAATAAGTTCATAAATATCAATGAAACCTCTCCAACCCGTCTGGCCAGCGAGGAGAGTGTAGGCCAAATCCTCTGTTTGCTCTTGCCAAGTATGGCTCCGGTAGTACAGAGAGGGTCATACTCCTGCAGTGGAGACTAAAAAGACCTGATGATGATGATGATGATGATGCTAGCCGCATCGCCTATTGACATAGCCGCATCGCCTATTGACATTACTACTTAGTCCATTTTCTCGGTCAGCTTGTAGAATATAATTTAAGCTTGATAAAAATAGTTACATCTCATTTAAAACCATATCCAGGACAAAGTTTTGGCACCATCACCGAAACTGAGTTATTTTGGGAGTATCCAAATTAGTAGGCTATTGTTATGTGCTTTAGGCCATCTGTATTTTGCCAGCTTAAATGAGAAGAGTATATATAATCTGTTCCTGTCATGTGTCGGCTCCAGCTGCCGTGACATGGGCTCTTTTGCTTTTACCGCCACGTCCACTTAGGGAATTGCTTATACTGCTTCCAAACATATCGAGAATTTTAAATAGTAGGTAAAAATATTCTCCTTTTTAAGCCACCTGTGTATTGCCAGCTTAAGTGACGTACGAATGAATCCAATAATGCTCGGTGAGGAGAGCACATCATGTTCCTGGCTTCAGCTGCCAAGAGATAGGCTCTTATACTTCCAACGTCCACATATGGAATTGCTTCCAAACATATCGAGTATTTTAAATAGTAGGTAAATATTGGTTTAAAGCCACCTGTGTGTCGCCAGCTTAAATGACGTACGAATGAATCCAATAATGTTCGGTGAGAGGAGCACATAACATGTTCCTGTCACGTGTCGGCTCCAGCTGCCGAGAGATAGGCTCTTTTATATTCACCGCTACGTCTACATCCAGAATTGCTTATACTGTTACCACAAATATCGAGGGCTCTCTAAGGCCAACTAATGTATTAAATATGAGATTGTTGTTATAACCTTTTATTAATGAACTAGGATAAGAACGTCGATGAGAATATGGTTAGTTTATAAGGAATTAATTGCACGCTTTTTGTTTGTAATGATTAAACTCACATCTTTGTGATATTCTTTTTATTTAGGCAATTTTAGAAAGCTTAAGCCGGTCCGTGAACCTATTATTATTACAATTATCTGCCTAAAAACATAAGATATCATAGTTTTTCAAATCTCATTTATCTAGATAGATCTTAGTTCCATAAAAAGACTCCAGCTAATTGTTGTTACCTACGCATACTCCGCACTTAGGCCAGATGTTTTTACTGATTTGTATTCTTATTTCATAGTAGTGAGTCTGAATTTGTAATACCTATTTGTTTCATTTCTTTGTCTCTGATCTTTTCCCGTAAATGAGAAACGAAAACTGCTGAAGACGATTGGAATGAAAGAGGAAGGATGTTTGGTCACCTTATACGACACGATCAATTTATGAAAAATATTATAGAGGGAAAAATTGAGGCAAGGATAGGAAAGGAAGACTTAGAAGAGCATATTTGAATGAGGTAAAGGAAAAGGCTGGAGTTGTGTCGTATGGAGAGGTGGAGAGAATGGGTGAGAACCGAGAGACATGGAGAGTACTCCACCGACAAGAACACAGTTCTTAAATTATAGATAGCTCTTTTCCCACCATTAAGTGGGGTCGGCACCGTAGTTTTTTTAATGTTTATTTGACGGCAGACGATTAGAAGACAAATTGAATTATTACAACATATTGTGGGTCAGAATCTCATAATCTCATTTTTTCCAAGATTGTTTTTGTAATATTGGTATAGTGACCTGCAAAAAGTCCATTCATAGCCTTCAGATAACGTGTATGCAAAATTTAATGCTAATCGGTTTAGTAGTAAAGAAGGAGTGAAAGAGTAACAAACAAACAAACACACTTTAATATTGATTTCATTACTTTAGTATGCCCAATAGTTATACTCATTATGGAGAAAAGGGTAAAAGTATGTCTCTTTTTACCTACGTTTATTTTCTACACTGTTATTTGGTTCGAACGGATACAGGAACTACTACTGCATCTAATTAAACTTGTGTTCCGTTTGCCAAGCCTTTATTAGAGCGGCGAGGAAATGAGCACCTTTCTAAAACCAATTCTAAGAAATAGTAAGAATTCCTTTACTGATTTCTTAAAATATTAGCAGTATTTTTGAGAATAGGTCATAACTAATAACACAGAGCGCCGCAAGGTTTCCGGCAGAGTAGAATAAGACCACTCCTAGTCTTCCCACGGAGGTCGTAAGAGGCGACTTTGGAAATACAAGCTAATCAAAGCTCTTGAACATCAATGAGACCTCTACAACCATTCTGGCCAGCGAGGAGAGTGTAGGCCAAATCCTCTGTCTACTCTGACCAAGTATGGCTCCGGTAGTACAGAGAGGGTCATGCTCCTGCAGTAGAGACTAAAAAGACCCGATGATGATGATGAATAACACAGAGGTTCAATCGTGTCAACTAACCTTTTTCCTTTGTAGTTTTTTTTTGTTTTATTTTGGCAGTGTGATTAGGAAAGTATATTTTAATCAATTTAAAAGAGACGGTATAAAAGATACAGTTCTTCTACTTGAATTAAGGTCCTGTGGCCCGCAGGTAGGGAAAAGGGCTTCCACAGTATTTCGGCATTGCGATCTGTCCTTGGCTATGCGCTTTACTTCGGGTTAGGTTAGCCCGAATGACTTCATCTCCGTCACCAAAGTGCGCTGCCGCGTCTACTTGGGACGGCTCACCCCACCTTTCATTTTCCTTGGGGGGCTTGCCTCGAGATGTGTGTGTGGGCTCTATTCTGTTCTGTCTTCTTCTGTTACAGTACTTGTAAATAGTCATAAAATATTTTTTTCATTCTAAATAAGATATACTTCGTGAATATTTCTTTTTTTACATACCTACATATATTCATTCTAATGGGGTAGACATAGAGCCTAAGGTCATAAGACCGAAAGGCCACGTTTAGCGTGAGGCGTAAAGGTGGAAAACGGAATCAAAATAGTGATGGGTTGCTAGCCGCTGCCGCCAATTGTCATGATTCTTTAGATTTTCGCCCATTTCCTTGATCGGCTTCTACGATTTGCGCAGGAAGAGAAGCAGCTGGCACGTTTTTTCTTTTCTCCCAGACCAGCACGGAAGCATTTTCTTACCACATACCCTATCATACGAGCGTTAAATATAGCAGTTGCCAGTTCTCAAACGAGATAAAACAGATTGGAATTAAAAGGGATTACGTACCCACAAAATAGTTTACACAGGGGATTAAAGAGTAAGATACTCGTACTCATCATACGTTTTGACATCAAAGCGCTTGCGAGTTGAAAACCGCGAAAGGTATTAAGTTAATAAGTACCGTTTATACAGTTATAGACTATTAATACTCTTATTAAATAAAGAAATAAAATATGGTGGAAAAAATTCAAGATGGTGGGATTTGAACCTGCGACCTTAAGTCTATGTACGACTTAAGGGCCCGTACTACCTCACACTGCTTTGCATGATTGACTGTTAAATCAATAAACATTAAATACTCAAGTTGAAATAAAAATGCAGCAAAGTTCAGGACTAACTCTGGTAACTATCTGACTCAAAAACACGATTGCGTTAAATTATCTCGATAGAAAAAAATTGCAAAGTTGCCTCCAAATCACGTCTAATTAACTCGGTATATAGCATTATTCACCAAATACATAAAAATTAACCTTGAAACTTTTGATTATTATTACATTACAGATAAGGCAGCCATCATATGTTTTTCTTTTTCGAATAACCCTTGAATATTCCTAAAAAACGAAAATATCCAAAGTAGCCAACGCGTTTAGACCATCCGCGTTTGTATCGCCACGCCGCCTGGCATATGGCGGGCTCTTAAGGTCGCAGGTTGAAATCCCGCCGGTTTGAATTTTTTCATTCATGGATGTAATGTACTTTGAAATGACTATCAAAACTTTGTACACTGAGTTAGCAAATAGGCCGGCACGCCTGTCTCACTCACTGTGTTGATATCGAAAACATACGCGCGGCGATTACTTCGAGTATCCACATTGAATGTGAAAGGGGGTGCCGCTGTAGAAACGCGTTTGTAACGAAAAAGTTTCATATATCAATAAAAAAATGTTAATCTCTAATTAAATGTTTAAAAATAAGTTGATTACTTCTTTGATTTAAAAAATAATGATAAAACGTAAGAGAAAACAACCGTATTTCATTACTTTCCTATTAGGTTCATTGAAAACATCGCGCCGCCGACTTCGCCGCCGCCGCCGAATCTTTGTAGTCGGCGCGCCGCCGCCGATGCATTAGGTATTGGCGCTCATATCTACTTCGAAGCGGTAAAACTGTGTATAGGAACGACGCGCGTTTGGTCACATGTGATGTGTTCACCAACTTCTTCGAATTATGAATCGTTTGTTCAGAGCTATGATAATAATAAATAAATATATACGGACAAATCACACAGATTGAGCTAGCCCCAAAGTAAGTTCGAGACTTGTGTTATGGGATACTAACTCAACGATACTATATTTTATAACAAATACATATAAAAAGATCATTTTCCATCTTGACCTGGCCGGGGACCGAACCCGGGCACTCTCGTGTCGCAGGCTGGCGTGTTGACCGCTGCGCCACAGAGCTAGCCATGATTTCTGGATTATGTGGCGGCAGCTTAGATAATGAAATTGAAGAATCCTTTGCTAGATTCTGTATGTATCTAAACAAAAAGGTGCTGTGTTCTGATGCGAGCTAAATTACACCGTATCGCTAACTACATTGAGTTGATATTTCTTTAAATACCTTTGCAGAGTGCGACTCCTGTACGTAAATACTAGTACTTATTCTGTGACCGGTCAAACAACAAATCCGCTTAAATTAGGTGTAGGAGTGGTGTTGTTCTATTAATAAAATGATTGAGTAGGTAACACATCTCTCATGGTAAAATTATACGGGTCTGTGTTGTAGGATGACTCAAGCTTGTTTAACTCATTAAATATTTGTTATATTACGTAGGAGGCGGCAAAACCACTCTGAATTAATATGAAATGAAAAGCTTTATTTTGTACTAGATGTTTTCCCGCGACTTCGTCAGCGTAAAACATAGCCTATGTTCAGCGCAGATAGTGTAGCTTCCCAACTGTGAAAGATTTTTTTCAAATCCATCTAGTAGATTCGGAGCCTACTCGCGTCAAACAAACAAACAAATAAATCTTTCCTTCTTACTATATAATCCTTTATAATTAGATAACTTGGTGTCAGAGTTCTTCGGAACCACCACTCGGCCTCTGACGTGGTTCCTTTAACGACTAATAGATGGCAGTCGGGACCAACGGCTTAACATGCCTTCCGAAGCACGAAATCATCTTTATTATCAGATAATCAGGTGATTCACACCTGCAATGTCCTAACCAAACTGGTAACAACTAAACAAAGTATGCTTCCCGTGGGAATCGAACCCACGATCCCCGGGTCTACAGGCAAACCACTGGACCACGGAGGTAGTTAAACAGAGCGAGTGTTACAATGGTTTTGTTTCTTCTAAGCACTGAGGGTCGTCTCTTGCCCCGTTATTGGCTGTGGCGTGTCATCATCGTCTTTTGAGTTCGGTATAATCTGGTATAGTCCTCTGTCAGTAGTGTCAATACATCTTACAGTATTGCTGTAAGTTTTCTTAACCTCGAAGTACTACTTTCCAAATGGCAGGTTATGTCTATCCCCCGTCTTTATTGAATGATTGATACAATCGTAAGTAATGGGGTCATGGTCATCAAATAACGCTTACTCACAATTTTCTGCTGCTTAGCCTGTATACGCTACTTTGTCCCTCGTGAGTAAGTAATGATGCCTAAATTGTATGCGACCTCATTTTCACGGGCCGTGAGTTCGAATCTGAGTTTGTACAGGAAGTGTCATTACGAAAATGTGTGTCAGTGTACTGACTGCTTATTTGAGGAGACATGTAAGTCAGACTTCTCTCAGACGACTCTCTGTATGACAACATGACAGCTCCGTGGCGCAGTGGTTAACACGCCAACCTGCGACACGGAGTGCCGTGGGTCAATCCCCGGCCAGGTCAAGATGGAAAATGATCTTTTTCAGATTGGTCTGGGTCTTGGATTTTATCTATATATGTATTTGTTATAAAATATAGTATCGTTGAGTTAGTATCCCATAACACAAGTCTCGAACTTACTTTGGGGCTAGTTCAATCTGTGTGATTCGTCCGTATATATATATATTTATTTATTTATTTATCCCTACTCTTCACAAAATAACAGATATTTATTCTTCAATCGCACTGATATTGCCATTTCTCAAAGATATCATTATGTTACATGACTATGATTTATTTAATTTAAATAAATAAGGTTTAATATATTTCTGATTAAGAGTACAGCCCGCCACTGATATACCTGACCCCACCCTCTACCTATATCTTAAATTATCTTTTAAACTAAAAACAATATTGACATGAAAATGTATATTCAGAAAGTCTTAATTAAAATCTATCTGAATACATATTTTCACTGTTTTAGTTTAAGAGAAAATTCAAGATAGTAGAGGGCGGGGTCAGGTATCTCGGTAGCTGACTGTACATCAACGCAAGATGAGTAACGCGTAATAAGTGGCACGTATGACACTGGTGGCATGCCAAACGCGTGTTGACTTTCCAAGCGTGACAATCCTGACACCACACATTACCGACTTTGTCTACCAACATCCGTACCGTTATCTATCACGTTACGCCTTGTCTTTTGTGTATTCTCATACTTCTGTTTGCGTTGTTTAAATTAAAGTAATGGAAATAAATAAGTCTACATCGATAAGAAAACAGCTTTTTTTCTGAAAAAATGTTCTTTCATATAATCTCGTTGGAGCGTTTATTTGTACAATACTATAAATGCTCAAACAAGATTGTTAGTGAATCTATCTATATCTATACTAATATTATAAAGCTGAAGAGTTTGTTTGTTTGTTTGAACGCGCTAATATCAGAAACTACTGGTTCAAATTGGAAAATTATTTTTGTGTTGGATAGTCCATTTATTAAGGAAGGCTTTAGGCTATAAAATATCACGCTGTGACCAATAGGAGCGAAGCATCAAAAAATGTTTAAAAACGGTGGAAAATTATTAATCTATACTAATTAACAGAAATTGCCACAGACGAAGTCACGGGAAACAGCTAGTTTACAATAACACGAGTCACAAGTAAAGCGGACGAATTCACGGTAAGATATAAGTATTCATGATGTTGACGACATGAGTTACATGTATTAAGTAGCGCGTGTTGTCGTTTGAAGCGTGACAATCCTGACGCCGCACATCCTCGATATTGTCTGCCGACGTCCGCACCGTTATCACGTTACGCCTCGTCTTTTACATATCCCACTCTGGGTTACGCGGGGTAAATTGAAGTAACGAATAGGTTTATTTTCGAGTAGAAACCAAATTTGTTGACAAAAGAGAGTTAGCTGTAATTTCTCCCTCACACTTAAGGCGAGGCCTCAAATGTTTGGTACCTTCGCTCGGCAAAGGACTGATCAAGTGCGCGCAAGGGATAGCGCTTGGCGGTTTAGCCCGTGAATGATGAGATAGGAGATAGTCTCGAGTCGCTCAAAGAAAAAAACGTAAGCGCCAAATTCGTTATTTCTATTTTATATATTATCTTCAATTTTTGGAGATGAAATAGTCAAAAATCATATTACTTAGATTTGAAACTCCTAATTTAAGTATTTTGCGAGATAAATAAGGTTCAGAACGACCTTATTTACAGTGGTATCACCTTAAGTAAGACTGTAATTTTATGATTTCTTTCCTTATTCATATACAGAAATCTACATTTAGTATATTTTATTAAGAAATACTGCGGATTTTATGATAAAACTAACACGAGTGAAGCCACGGACGAAATTTTGGTGCGTTATAAGTATTCATGATGTTGACGACATGAGTTTTATTAAGTAGCGCGTGTTGACGTTTGAAGCGTGACAATCCTGACGCCGCACATCCTCGATATTGTCTGCCGACGTCCGCACCGTTGTCACGTTACGCCTTGTCCTTTACATATCCCACTCTGGGTTACGCGGGGTAAATTGAAGTAACGAATAGGTTTATTTTCGAGTAGAAACCAAATTCGTTGAAAAAACAGAGTAGCTGATTTAATAATCAGCCTGCAAATCTGATAATTGTCGTGACATTTTCATTGATAAACAGCCCATGAAAGGGTTAATTTGTCGTGAGTCAAATAAATGTTTTTGACTTATTTACATAACGTAGTTACTATCTACATTATCTTGTAATATCTACAAACTTTTACTAAATATAAAATGTAAGAAATATTATTTGATTTAAGGAAAATGTATATTAAAGTAGGTAATGTAATTTCTACGTAATAAAAACCCTAAAACGTAGCAAAAGATTGTTCTTATAAAAGATCACAATTACTTTATCCTGCTTGTAGCAGAGATATGTTTTAATCATCATCACATCATCATCAGGTCTCTTTAGTCTCTACTGCAGGAGCATGACTCTCTCTGTACTACCGGATATACCATACTTGGCCAGAGCAGACAGAGGATTCAGCCTACACTCTCCTCGCTGGGCAAACGGGTTGGAGAGGTCTCATTGATGTTTGAGCTTTGTTTAGCTTGTATTTTCTAAGTCGCCTCTTACGACCTCCATGGGAAGACTAGGAGTGGTCCTATTCTACTCTGCCGGAAACCACACGGCTTATATGTTTTAATATAAGCAGCTAATTATTAGTAAAATCACCTAACATAACATTAATCACATTCTACACAAACATGTATTAAACACATACACCGCTGTTAAATAAATGAAGCCAGATTATACTTCGCCAAATTAACGAGCTAATGTAACAAGACTCGTGATTCAAGTTTACTCCGAGCATGTTAATCGTATGTGCTGACATTTACTTGCAAAGATAACGTCAACATGTTCCTGGCTTATTTTACTAGGTTGTATAGACTCCCGGTGCACGTGCACAAAACGGTAGAGTCAGATAGAAGAGTAAGACGTTATAGTATCTACTACCTAAATTACTAAATGTACTTCTTATGCAAACAGCATTGGTAGGTGAGATGAGAGTGCCTAGAAATATGGGCCGTCAACAATACATTTTGCCTTTGCTAACACACTTCTATTTTACCGTATAATCTACAAATATTTGTTATTGTAGCCGTTTACGAGCTTATTAGAGTAAAATATGAGTTCTAGTGGCGAACCTACGGTAGTGTCAGGCGGATGAGTAAGATAGTAAAGTATTTACTAACTAAATTACTAGATATACCTACCAGTGTAGTATTGATAGATGTGAGTGCTTAGAAATATGGGCCATCTGCAATTCATTTTGCCTTTCCTAACACACTTCTATCTTACCGTACAATCTACAAATATTTGTTATTGTAGCCGTTAACAAGCTTATTACAGTAAAATATGAGTTCGGGTGACTACCCTACGGTAATATCAGACGGATGAGTAAGATAGCAAAGTATTTACTAACTAAATTACTAGATATACCAACGTAGCATTGATAGATCAGAGTGCCTAGAAATAAAGGCCATCTACTATACATTTCGCATCTACTAACACACTTCTGTTCTACCGTACAAACTACAAATATTTGTTATTGTACTCGTTTACAAGCTTATTAGAGTAAAATGAGTATGAGTGACGACCGTTACTCTATCTTTACTAAAATACGTATAAAAACCTACTTTAATAAATCTGGTAAAATAACTCAAATCAGAAGAGTACTAGGCTTATACTGTACTTCCAATTCTACCCTTAAACCGGAGGCTTGACTGACAAACATGCTTACAAATTCTATGTTATTGTCTACGGCCTTGCCGTCACGTTGGCATGTTAGCAGAGTTCCCCTTTGCATGTAGACTACAGTTTGTGACAAGGACAAAAGAAAAAATACAGTTCTCTTTATTCGGAGCATTCCTTGCAGCAGCTTTTTATTTAGCAGTTGCTTTGAAACTAATTTGTTATAATTACAATGAAAAGAGCTACCATGCAACATTAATTCTGTTTTCCTTTGAAAGAACCAGAATTGTTGTAGATTTTCTTTTCATTTCAGTAAAACGTCTCGTTATTTAAGACTGATATGTACCAACACTACCATTAATACATATATCAAATAAAAATAGCCTAGAAAGTTGTCCAATTCTGTAGAGAACTATACAAAATTCTAAATAATATCTCTTTCTATAAATTTAATCTATAATCTCTATAATCCCTCTCTATTTGTAAATTAGACCTCTATACATATGTATTTTTATTTAATATAGAGGTAGTATCGTTAAGTTAGTATGCCATAACACAAGACTCAAACTTACTTTGGGGCCAGCTCAATCTGTGTGATTTGTCCGTATATATTTTATACTAGCTTTAAAGCCCGCGGCTCCGCCCGCGTCTATGTCGATCTCTCGGGAATAGTTTTTCCCGGGATAAAAGGTAGCCTATGTCCTTCTCCGTACTCTAGAGAACTTTTATGCAAAATTTCATGATGATAGGCTCAGTAGTTACGGCGTGAAAGCATAACAAACATACAAACTCACTTTCGCATTTATAATATTAAGTAATAATTGTAATGTAAAAAGTATATTAGTAATAATAAGGATAAGGATGTATGTGTAAAAAAAATCAAGTAGCCATTCGCACTGCATTTGCACTCTTGTAAACAACGGTTACAAAACATCATCGACAAACACAGAAACGACAATTGAAAATAATGTGAACTTGATGTCAATTCCACAGATAGGACGAAGGGTCGTCTACAACTGATTTTAAAATGCGTGCACGAGCCATTAAATCCGTCATCATAGTCGATTTACGGCCCCGACCCCTCCAATAAAAGTTGATGAGCCGTAATCAGTATGCCAAAACTTCCACAATGCAGCAGTTAGTTGGTGTTATTGCCTGCAACGGTACCGACGCATAGATAAATGTTCTAAGCAGACAGCATTTGCAATATTGAATTCCTGATATATTGCAATCACAGATGCCTTGCGTAATTGTGTTTATGGGCACCCATGCCTGCTGAGAATGTGATGTTTTTGTTTTGTTATTGCTTTGAACATGTCTAGATAGCTGCTGAAAGTACTATAGTAGTTCTACAGTAGTTCTACATATAGATTACTAGCTTTCGCCCTCGGCTCCGCCCGCGTCAAAGTCGATCCCTCGGAAAAGTACTTTTTCCCGGGATAAAATGTACCCTACGTCCTTCTCCGTACCCCAGATAACGTGTATGCAAAATTTCATTATGATCGGTTCAGTAGTTATAAAGCGTAACAAACAAACTCCCTTTCGCATTTATAATATTAGTTAGGACAAGGCTCGTCTCTGTAATCAAGTGATCATCATGTCAGGATGCGACACTGTGGGTCTCGGGTTCGATCCCTCAGGTCTCGATCGGATTTCTTAAATATACAATAATAAAATTAACTTTAGGATGAGTTATTAGTAAGGAATACAAAAAGCATGGGGTGAGAAAAGGAAGGGCGAGTAAGGTATTAAAATTTGCGATGAGTGAAGAATTTCTAAACACGTGGGATGAGAACGGAATAACCGTAAAAATGGAAAATTATCTTTTTTCAGATTGGATGTTTATTTATTCTATTTTGAAAGGTTGAGAAGTTATTTGAGAATAACCTTACATATTTCTATGATGCTTTATTTCCAATGAAACAAACTTCAGATTAGAAAGCATAACTTTTATGCAGTACAAACATTACGATACAAACCACCGGTTGAGTTTTACTGTTAACGGGACTTAGCTCGAACCTTTTTTATATTTATATAATTTTAGCGGAAATTAAATAAAAGAGGCTTGTGCTAAATAAAATTATTAATTTTATATTACAAGTGCGTTTTAAAAAAAAGCTATGTAAAACGGCATTTTTACTTCGCTTATCATGTCGCGTATTTCACCCTCCAAAACCGCCCAGTTACAAAAGATTGTAATGACAAATTATCTGCTCAAACAGATCTACGAAATTAGATAAAAAAATCTCAAAGCAACGAAAGTATATGTAAACATAACCACTACTAACCCAACTTTACTTAAGTTAATTAAAAACGACCTTTGAAAAATTATCACAAAGGAGCAGAGCTGTGATGCTAGCCGCGTTTTTTAATATTCCCGTGTCGTCATCCTTTCATAATTGTTAATTAGGGTTCCGTGAATCTAACCGTAATTTCGTGGAAATGAAGCGTACATTTGGGATAGCAATCGCTGAGCCTGCAGTTCTTTAAGCTTGCCTATCAGATCTTCATTTATTGGCTTTCGAGCTATCTTCATTTTACTGCTTATAATAAAAACTGTCTATTTTTTTCATGGCTCGTGCGTGATATCATCACACCAACGCTTTCGAAACCTACCTTTTTTCTGAATCCATCTTCAGGAGTACAGTTGAACTCAAGTGGTACAAAAAAGGGATGTCTGGAAGGAAATGGGGTAGCAAAGGTCCCAGCAGTGGGACAATATAGGTTAAAAAAACTGTAAGTGTATAATTTGTATAAAAGGAAATAAATACTGCTAGGTATAAGGTTATACACTTAAGTTCTTTTTATATTGTAAGTGAGCACTGAGATGGGATTTTTGTTAATTTATATCCTAAAGGGGTTATATGTAGTGAACAAGTTTATATGAAAGTCCGTGGCATTTCAAGACAGAAACATAAAATTTTGTACTTTGCTATTTTATTTAAAATAAATAAGAACTCTTTAAAATAAAATCTCTTAAAAGTTTCACTTACGGGTTGTAAGCTTCGATCAAATATTATGGTACACAGTCTCCTATAACATGAAGCCTTAATAATGTCCCCGAGCTGAAACATCATGCACACTTACATGATACATACTGAAAGTATAACTCCATCTTTTTTTTTTCACTTTTGATGAGTAGTTTTTGCATCTTTTCAATATACCTTCGTCAGTGGACAAAACAGCTCCAAAACTCGATTAGTGCGCGGTTTTGCCGGTGCACTTTTCGAGCGCGAATCGTGTATTTTATCATTATAATTGATAGAAGGTTGTAAGTTAACATTTTTAAGGGAGAGCCTTTGTTTTTGATTTTTGGACGATGGAGCTTAAACCTTTTTTGTTTCGTTTTTCCTATAACATACAAATCGTTTTTTTTTATCCCTGAAGTGGCAGGCCGACAATAAACATACTGATTTTATTTACAATTTTTTTTAAGATATATGCGAAAAACTATTTCTAAAGCTATATTTTATAACAAATTAGTCGACATATTATTATAAATAATTCTGAACTAAAAATCTAAATTAAAACTTAAATTAAAAATAAAATGAATCTAATATATAAAAACATCAAATTAAATAAAATACTGATGCCAAATCGCTGCGGTCTGCTGGCAGGGTGCCCAAAAGGCTGGCGGCATTTCCTCGCTGGATGGCCAGACTCAGTCTTTGCCCGAAATGCGCGCCAGCCCTTAGGTCACCGGAATCGGGCCTCCGCACCCCAAGGCCCTAAAGTCTCCACGGCGAAGGGGACAAATATATAAGGCTGGCTTAGAGCAGCATATTTGCGCCTTTTACTGGCCTCCGCCGTCGCTGCAGCCGCGCCCGCTCCGCGGGCGGTCGCTTGTACGTGGGATGGGGCCACAGTATCCACGCAAGTGGCATCCCATACAAGCGACCGCCCGTTTTTCCATGGGCTGAGTGTCATGCCATCGGGCCTCTTGCCGTCATCTCGAGCGATACCAGCGGGCTCAAGCACCGCTGGCACCCCCGCGGAGGCAAGGGCTCGACGGATGACATCGTTGAGGGCGGCATGTCGTGAAAAACGTCCCGCACTGCGGCGGCATGCCAGGCCGTGGTGGCCCAGGGAATCGACATTTCCCCCGCACCGACAGCGATGAGGTTCATTTGTCCTGGCCCCTAAACGAAGACTCACGGCCAAACTAAATGTGGTCCTTTCCAAGAGAGTCCCTACGCACGCTGATGGGATCGCATTCAACCAGTAGCCCGACTCTGACTCGCAGCTAGCTAAGAGACGAGACCGCTCTGCATCGCTGCTAGCAGTCAAACTAATATGCGAAAAACTAATTTTGACTAAATCAAAAAGAGGCCCGATTCAAATCAGACTACATCAAACAAATGTAGTTTACATTGCGGGTGAAAACGAATCCTTGCATAATTGTTAATTAAGATACCATGAATTCAGTCGTAATTTCGCAGGAATAAAGCGTACATTTGGCAAGCAATTGCAAGTTGCGGTTCCTTTTCTATCCGCCGATGTAAATAGCCCGCCGATTAGGGCATTTGCAATTTAAATGAACTGTCGCTAACTAGCCTTGCTCGTTTGAGGTTGCGATGCGTGGTCACAAACTGGATTCTGTTAGTAATCATTTATATGATAAACTTGAGCTATGAGTAATAGCTTTTTGTTCGTGCAAATATAGAATATACATTTCGTATTAATATTTTATTGGGTTTTAGATATTTATCTGTATGTATTTTTTTTCTAGCTTATTGTTTCCCACTAGCAGGGCAAAGACGTCTAGTACGCTATTCGTCTCTATCTGTTGAAAATGATTGCTAATTTTTATTATGAGCTGCCAAATCATCAGACCACCTTTTTTTTTTATTGAAGTTGGCATTTGTCTCCCATCTCACCTGATGGTAAGTTTTTCATGGACGGTCTCTCTTTCAGTGCCAGCCTACTGGGTATTCCGTGGTTAACTTTGGCCACCTGTCCGGGTTCATCTGTATATATATATTTTTAATGATGTAGGACGGCGAACGAGCAAGTGAGTCACCTGATGGTAAGCGATCACCGCTGTCCATAGACATCTGCAACACCAGGTGTGACTGTGACAGCAGCGTTGCCGGCTTTTCAAGGAGTTGTGGAAGGACATGGGGGAGGAAATGGGAGCAAGGATGGTCCGGCTCACTCTTTCTCCAAATGAAGCATAGATTTAGATAGATAATTCTTCTTGCTCTTTACTTTTTGCTTCTGGTCAAGAGATTGGTGCAATATATTATTCCTTTCTGGAATTTTATTGCATCAAAGATATAATTTTTTGAATAATTGTTTGGCCAAGCAGGGCATACTTAATTATGTTGTTATTCGTTCTATATGTGCAAGACTTCTCCGAATAAAATACTATTTTGTTAGTGGTTCTTGGTTGTTCTAGTATAGCATAAAATTAAGCTTCTTTTTATTTTTATGAAAATTTGAGTACTTATTTACTTTTTTGTATTTGTTTTTTTTTTTCAATCTTTTCATTACATTCCGTCTTCTCTTATTTTATTCACATTAGGATTATAAAAGACTAGCTTTCGCCCGCGGCTCCGCCCGCGTCAATGTCGATCCCACGGGAATAGTACTTTTTCCCGGGATAAAAGGTAGCCTATGTCCTTCTCCGTACTCCAGAGTACTTGTATGCAAAATTTCATGAAGATCGGTTCAGTAGTTACCGCGTGAAAGCGTAACAAATAAACAAATAAACAAACAAACAAACTCACTTTCGCATTTATAATATTACTAGCTTTCGCCCGCGGCTCCGCCCGCGTCAATGTCGATCCCTCGGGAATAGTACTTTTTCCCGGGATAAAAGGTAGCCTATGGCCTTCTCCGTACTCCAGATAACTTGTATGCAAAATTTCATGATGATCGGTTCAGTAGTTACGGCGTGAAAGCGTAACAAATAAACAAACAAACAAACAAATAAACAAACAAACTCACTTTCGCATTAGTAAGGATATTAATTAATATTAATATATTAATTATATATTATATTATTATTATATTATAATATTATATTATATAGTAAGGATATAGTAAGGATAAGGATATATAATATATTACTTTTATAAGTTATCAAGTGTTTCCTTTATTCATATAAAATAAAATATAATTTAAGCTATCTGCAGGGAAACATTGACTCAACATAATGACCACTCGACAAAAAATTGCAATTAAACAAAGGGCGAAATGTCAATTAACGTCATTCATATTGCAATATGTCGTACTCGTGAAACAATTTACATTTCGCTCTGCAGTGGACGTTATGACATATATTTATGAAGATGAAATGCTTTTATGAAAAAGTTGTATGTTTTAAATTTATCAGACAATGGGTTGCGTTGGATAGATAACAAATTATATTGTTTTGAAGTGAAAGTTTCTTTATCGGTGTTCTGCACTTTTAGGGATGGGCAAAAAATTTTCAAATCGCGTCGGGACACGTTAAATGATCGAAAATTCGTAAGACGGACGGACGACATGACACCGCACCGGCGCGGCGTAGGAGAGGAAGCATTATCCCCTCTCTTTCTACCGCGCGGAGTTTTCACTTCTGCCAGCAATACCGGAGTGCAACCCGTTGTATTTTTTCGTTGTGAACTAATTTATATTTGACTACCTATTTTCCGCAACTTCGCACGCGTGGATTATATCTATTCATATCCGCTGTTAGCGCAGCTTTCTATAGGTGCAAGAATTTCAAAAATTGTTTTAGTAGTTTTTGAGTTTATTGTGATTAAACAATCAACCTTTTTTCACTTTTATTTAAGTTCATTATTTAATGTCAATCACACACAAAATTAATAAACACACGCGGATTTTTTTATAAATAGTCTTTTTTTTGTAATTGAGAAATCTTTATCCAACAAACCCCTATCCTCCCCTGCTTCAAAATGCTTTCTATGGGCAGCACAAAAGCACAAAAATCCAAAGAAACAGTGCTTGCTAACCCACCTGCCAAGCGTGGTGAGTATAGAAATATCCTCCGATTGAACAAAGAATCCTTGGGCCTTTGTTTAGCAGTGGAAATCTAGCATCATCATCATCATGTCAGCCAAGGGAGGTCCGTTGGCTGAATCGATGATGAAAATGAGATTTGAGGAAATGGTCCTTAAGGGCCCATACTACCTCACACTGCTTTGCATGATTGACTGTTATATCAATAATAATTAAATACTCAAGTTGAAATAAAAATGCAGCAAAGTTCAGGACTAACTCTGGTAACTATATGACTCAAAAACACGATTGCGTTAAATTTTCTCGATAGAAAAAAATTGCAAAGTTGCCTCCAAATCACGTCTAATTTACTCGGTATATAGCATTATTCACCAAATACATTAAAATTAACCTTGAAACTTTTGATTATTATTGCATTACAGATAAGGCAGCCATCATATGTTTTTCTTTTTCGAATAACCCTTGAATATTCCTAAAAAACGAAAATATCCAAAGTAGCCAACGCGTTTAGACCATCCGCGTTTGTATCTCCACGCCGCCTGGCATATGTCGGACTCTTAAACCGCAATTTTAAATCCCGCTGGATTCTGCGCTCGTAATCTCGCAACAAGAGAGATTGAAAAAAGAAGCAGGATCCCGGAATTCCGTGATTGGAGGCCTTTAAATATGCAACCAACCAGAAAGGTATCTACAATTATTATGTTTAAAACAAATGAGCATTAATTTACATTTCTCCCTGCGCAAACCATCAACCACCGATCCATATTCAATACCCAATTATTAATGCTATGAATCTGAAATTCGGCGGAACGAATTCGGACTGACTGAAATCAGAATTTGGTATAAACAAACGAGAAAAAATATTTATGCTTTATTTAATGCAAACAAGCAGAAGAGTGGTAAAAAAATATTCCGATAAAGAGTCAGAACCGACATGACGGACGTGATGATAATTATTATCATGATATCCAAACTCCAATTAAATAAAGCGCAAATATTTTAAGGGCTGGGTCTCGTAGGTCACAGAAATGCTTTAGCAAATAAAAAAAAATCGAGATGCTTTTTTGTTTGTTTTTGTTTGTATACTCTTTATTGTACACATAAAAAAAGATACAATTTGATAACTACATACTAAATTAAGACGGTACTGCAAGAATTTACGTGTTTTGAAATCACTAGTACTATGCGCTGAATTAATTAAATACATCAAAAGTATTTGTATAATTTAGATCAATCCTTGAACAAGATCGCCCCCTTGTTGGAATTTGAAATAGATACATATGAAATTTGAAAATTATATATATATATATATATACGGTATGATATCTAAAAGCATTTTTCTTCGAAATCTTTGTAATTTTTACGTCTAAAACAATAATTCTCTTAATAAGCTTTCATCCGCGGCTCCGCTCCCGTCAATGTCGATCCCTCGGGAATAGTACTTTTTCCCGGGATAAAAGGTAGCCTATGTCCTTCTTCGTACTCCAGAGAACTTGTATGCAAAATTTCATGAATCAACATTTCAGAAATCAACAAACAAACAAATAAACAAACAAACTCACTTTCGCATTTATAATATTAGATTAGTTCGGAACGATTTCATGTGCGCGTCTCCATTCATGTTAGATTTGGAGAAGACCTCCTGATGGCTTTAAATATGTCAAACATTTGCTGCAATTATATACGAATGATTAACTCATATGTCGTTTAGTGCTTACTAAGCTAAACTTATTAAGGCGCTGTGCATCAGAAGAATACCGTAAAACGTGTATTTTTTCGTCGCGCAGTTAGCATTATTTTTCAAAGAATACTAGCATGAAAAAAATATGAAGTACAGTTCAAAGATCAAAATAAATGGTTACAGCAAAATATGTTCAAAAAAATAAAAAAATCAAAAAAACTATATCCAGAAAAATTTTCGTCGCGAATTTCTTGATATTTTCAGCGACAACTACCAACTTTTATACGTCTATAAAAAGTATAACTAAATGAGCGAGATGGATACCTACAAAAAATTCGATATTTGGTTATAATTATTGAATTATTAAATTAAAAGTGAAAATTAACACGAAAATGGCAGACACGGATTTGAACTGAGACTGACGACAGGTATGACACAAATATATAAAATATTGCGCGACTTCCGCTTCAAACGGTTAAGGGATACAGCGCCTTAAGCTACACATTTATAGGTTTTACTGTAATATCTAAGTAAAATCTAATTTCATGTATGTGTTAAAAAAAAATTGGTGGTTTCTGTGGTTACGGAGAAATGGTCGATTTTTGCCTTTTTTTTAATAACTGAAAATTCAAAACATTACGATAAAAATATCGAATCCTAAAAAAACATTGCGGAACTTTATCGCGATCATAGTTTATAATTTTTGAAAAAAAAAACAGGTCTAGTGCTTGTCGTACTCGCGCACGAAGGGTTCCGTACTATTATCTATAATATGTTTTAAATTATTAAAAATATTTTTATTATATGATGTAACTAAAAATGCTTTTCGCGATTTTTTCTTTATTTGTGCTATATGACGTTGCTTTGTACCAAATTTCAAGATTCTGTGTTTACGGGAAGTACCCTGTAGGTTTCGATTCCCTTGCGAATGTTGAAAATTTGCTGCATAAACAGCTGTGCTGTACCTTTTGATTGCGTTGCCTTACAAGATTGATTTTATTTACAGCTCTAAGGAACAGTAGACCTGAGTATTCGATATGAATTTCAGCTTGATACCTTCACGCGTTCCTGAGAAAAAGGGTCTTGACGTACAAACAGACAACAAAGTGATCCTATAAGTGTTCCGTTTTTTCCTTTTGCAGAATCCTAAAATAAAGTCAAATTTGAAAGCCAAGCATCACGTCACGATCGTAAAATAACAAGGTCTGTGTAGGAAACGTGGAACGTTAAACAAGTCGATGTGCGTTCGAAACTTGTTCTTTGTGAGTTCTAAACTTCGCCCCTTAAGAGTTCAGTAGGTCCGTCGATTTAGGGAACGTTACAAAGTTTTCGATCAAAATAATTAAGTTCCAACTGAGTGAAGTACGTTACTCGCATTATTTTTATAGGCACGCCGACATTTATCAAATTTAAAGAGAGAATGTAGTAGATACTTACACCAGGGCCTAATATCCTTTGTTGAGGGCAAAGGAGTCTAGCGCTAAAGTAGACTGCTGAGTGAAGCGAAGGATTCAGAGTATGTTGCCCGAAATATAAGTTTATGTTAACCCTGCTTTTCATCTCCCTCTATGAGAAAAAGCAATACTTATTTGTGTTTTCATTCCCACGGTATTAAAAAAGTTTGAATTGTGAATTAAAAAGTTATTAAAGCTTAATTTTTAGTCCTTCGGGAATAAAAACTTATTTTAGACACTGTATACGGGCTACTGCGCTTTGGTTTTTGAATAGATGAGATGAAAATAATTAAAACCTCTAGAGAGAGAGACGCAATGTTTTTTTTAATCTATGTTTCTAGACCAGCCACTGTCTTTATCACCGCACGTCACTGTAACCCCCTACATAATCACAATAAAGTTCCAGAGATACTTTAAAGTGGCTTAGTTACAGAAACCGTGTTGAATCCATCTCGTCCAATGTCAATCAGGCAAGATTCCTCCACCTTCGTAACTTTTCCAAGGAATTTCCACTTGGGTATGATCCAAAAGAGCTTTTTGATCTGCAGAATGCTGGGGATTCACGAACAGCGCCGATCTTTAAAGAATTTTCTAAACATTACACTATATGAGCTTGGACTTCCCTAGATAATGCGACCTTTAATGTTCGTTCTACGTGTCTCTTCTTTCGGACAATGGACGACCAGCCGGCCAATTTGCTATCTAAGTGTACAACGTTTTGATAGTCAGTACAAAAACATTGCAGCTTTCGTATGATTAACTATTTTTAATTAAGATATATAAAACGTAATGTATTTTGAAGTGCCTATCAAAATGTTGTACACTATGTTAGCAATATATATGGGCCGACTGATGGCAGCTACTATAGCAATGCATCCAGCCGGCCTATTTGCTAACTCAGCGTCCAACGTTTTGATGGTCTCTTTAAAATACATTGCGGGTTTCGTATGATTGACTATTTTCATTTAAGATATATAAAACGTAATGTATTTTGAAATGACTATCAAAACGTTGTACACTGAGTTAGCAAATAGGCCGGCAGATCACTGAACGTTGGAAGCAAAAAACATAACATTGTAGTTTGTCACCGATATAAAAATAATGTTCTGTTCTGTTCTGTTCTGTGCCCGCCCAGCCAGTGGTTAAACTGCAAGAGCGTAGGAAAGAGGTCCACCAGGGAGAGAGTGTACCGGCGCTTGTGAACACAAGTTGACGTGTTTACTTCTTGCACAGCTACCTCCCTCCGCGTTGGATCACGAATCCAGGCTCGAGAAACCGGTTGGGCACGTAGATAGGATTGGGAGTGTAGGGCTGTGCAGTCTGGATGAGGAGTGAAGAGGAAATGTGAACCGACCGAATACTTGCATCAAATCAGTATGGGGAAGATAGATACTATACTTGGTGTGTAATATATAAAAGGGAGGAAAATAGGACTGCTTTGTTGTTGTTTTGACTTCGTCGTTCTATTTGTCGTCTCCAACCTCATACTTTATTACGTTTTGCTCGTCGGTTCTCGTAAAAGTTGTTTCTTCTCTCGTTGGGTAGGTTGTTGTTTCCATGTTGGCTTTTGCCTGCGTGATCGATGTGATGTTATGGACTTTGATCTGGGTGTTTTGCGCCCACTGCGTCTGCGAATGACTGGTGAGAGCTGGCTGTGTGTTTGATTTGATATCGAATGCTCCAAATCTAAGTCAGTTTTTGTGTCTGTTTCTTCCACTTCGAATATCTTTTCTGCTTCTTTTTTGATTAGAGCTCTGTGTTTTCCGCTAAATTGCCCCATTCTTCCTTACTTTTACTCATATAATTCGTGATTTCATGATCTAGGGAGTCTTCCCATGTGTAAATAGGACGCCCTATTTTGCGCTTATTTTCCTGGTGTTGATAAGCTGCCTGAAGTAGGACGTCGTAATATGTGACCATAATAAGAGATTCTTTGTATTTTTATTATTTTTGTTATGGATTTTCTTATGGATTAGCCTTGATTTTTCGATTTGGGTAATGTTTCCCCGCATCCAACATTCCCCGTAGTATTTGCCGTTTGTATTTTCTCAGTCTCGATCGGTTAGCTTTCGTTAAAGCGGTCACGTTTAGACCATAAATCATGCATGGTCTTATGACCATTTTTTATATTAATACTACGATGCTCCAATCTATTTTATTATCTTGTATGAATGGTAATAGGACTTTGGAATTTTTTATTGCTTTGACACATCTTGTTTTAATGGTAGCCCTTTGATTGTGGGCAGCTGTTATATAAGTTACTAAATATTTTATCTCCTCTACCGGCTGGATTATGACTCCCCCAAGTACTCTGCACGGTTGCTATGCGGTTGGGGGACCAAAAAGATTGCGCACAACAAGTTTTGTTTTAGTTTGGTTTATAACGAGGCCGACTGAGTTTAATAACGTATTCATTTTGCCGATTATGCGATTAAGAACGTCTACTTCTTCACCAATCAATATAAGATCATCTGCAAAGGATAATATTATAGGTAATTTTGATTCTAGGTCTTGATCAAGTCTTACAGCTTCGTCTTCTTCCTCGAGGGTCTTTAGTACCTCGTTAATGATTATAGTAAAAAGTCTTGGGGATAGGGGACAGCCCTGTTTGGCACCCTTGCCTTTGCTTATTACCTCTGAGTTTTGTCCACACCATGAAACAAAGGTTTCCTCGTTCATACACGCTTTTATTATTCTATCTGTAAGAGATACACCTACTCTGTTTACTTATATATCTTTTAGTGATTCTAAATTTACGTTGTCAAAGGCTTTCTCGAGGTCAAGGGCCACGACAAACATGGCTGTTCTCTCTCTCCATTTTGTATCCAGTACCTGCCGGACCGTAAAAATATGATCGTCTGTGGAGCTATTGTTCAAGAATGCTCTTTGTTAGTTACCGGGGGTGCTGGTGGCAGCATTGTGCTTTTCTAGTAAGAAATTCGCGTAGATTCGGTATCCTACGTTGCATATAGATATTTTCCTAAAGTGATTTATATGTTTTGGATATGGTTGTTTTCTTATTGGTACCTGTTTAGTGAGGCGCCATTCACTAGGGATTTCATTGTTTACCCATATCGTCGCCATTGTTTTTGTGAGTTCTGCTACATATTCCGTTGGAGCCGCCTTGTATAACTCCGGCACGATATGGTCGGTTTTTTTCAATATCGTCAGTTGTTGGTGGCTCCATTCCGGGAGCTACTTCCTCCGTTTCCTCAAACATAGAAATATGTTTGCCTTGACTTTTTTAAATCGGTAATCCAATTGGACATGGTTATGTAATGCTTAGTCTGCGCTCGAGTAGACTTACTTTAGTAAAGTCGCAGGAACCTATAGGTTATTCTCACACGTAGTGATTTGTGCGTTTTACTAAGGCCCTTAAAAAAAACTTGGCAACGCGCGCCTCTTCTTCATCCAAAATTCTTTTCAGATTGCGCCGTGCTTCCTTTACTTTTAGCCCTAGAGTAGTGTCCTGAGGACTTTTAGATTTTTGAAAAATGGCCTTTTGATGGTTAGCGAGTGCAATTCTGCTTTCTTTTGTGTTGGAAATAGGTTTTTGTAGTACATCGTGTGCGGCTTCTTTCAGAATACTATTTAGGGTATCCCATTCCAATGAGAAATTGTCGCTGGGTTCGCTAATTGGATTCCGTTCACGTTTAACGTAATGGTTTTTTTTTTTCTGATAGCATTTAGGAAGTTCGTTACGTGTTCTTTCCTTTGCAGAAGTTCGTAGTTGTGGTTTTTATGGTTATATGCTAGTCTTTTATTTTGACGGGTTTGTTCGTTTGGATGGCTTTTGTAGTTGAGCAAAGGAAGATATTCTTACATTGCCCCATACCAGTTTGTGGTAGGTGTTGACTATCAAGTTGCGTTCGCCTATGATGCTGTGGAAAAAAGGTTTGTTTGTGTTCTTGTAAGGATATAGTCACCTGAGATACTTGATTTCCTCATAACCAGGTGGTCTTGCATGTGGGTCTGCCCCATGAGCTGCTTACTTTTAATCGGTGTTGCTGTATTAGATTTAGAAAAAAATTCCCATTTGTATTGGTATGGTACAGATTTTTTTTCCAACTAGATTTTCAATTTTATGTTTCTAGTTTTCATTTTTCTTACATCATCACGTACTTACCTATATGGGCGTTAAAGTCCCCTATTATTACTTTTTTTGCATTTTTTGGGGCTTTACTCATGGCGATTCCTATTTGCAAGAAGCGGGATGTTGATTCAGCTGGAACGTGGCATGTAATTATGAAAATATTTATTGGTTTGTTAGCATTGACTGATTTCAAATGCAGGTGTACTGCAAGTACGTTTTGGCTTTCGCGATGAGTCTGAGTGACGTCGTATTCGATTTTATTGTTTATTAAAATTGCTATGCCTCGATATTCTTGTGCTCTTTTTTTTCTGCCACCTAAGACCCAATTGTAGTGTTTTGATTTAAATTCTCCCGTGGTTAGATGCGTTTCTTGAAGACCCGCTATGGTTATGTTGCGATCTGATAGAACCTTGTCAATATTAATTTTATCACGTTGCCGAGCACACCCTAGTTCATTCTACGTCACTATTGAGAGTGATTTGCAAGGCCTGGGCGTAAGTAATCTAGATGAGGGGAGTGTGGAACGTAATCTTTTGGGACACATGTAGCTGGGTTGTATGTTCGTGAAAGTGCTTGAAGAGATTTCCGCTTATTGAGCGCCGTCTTCTGAATGTGTTTCACTATCATATATGTTGTCGCGTGTTTCTCTAGACTCATCTGGTATTGCACGTTGAACTATGCTAACGTAGTGGCTGTTCTCGAAGTATGGATGGATGTTTTCTACCGGGCTATCTGGCGGGCGGTAGGTGATGGGATCTCTGAATGGTATTTATACTTTCATTTTTTTCATTTATACGGTCATTGGTCCGTATTATGTTATGTTGACATTGACTAAGTAGTACTCAGCGGCCGCTATAATTGCGTCCTCTCCTCCCCAAAATCCAAATTGAAATAGTTTTTTTTTATATACCTATCGATTTTTTCGTCAACTGTTAAGTTGAAAAAGTCTGAGCCATGCGCGACTTCCGTAGCGGTATTTTGTAAGGCCAGGTTAATACGTGGTGTGAATTTGTTGTTCTTGACGTAAGATGCTAAGTCCTGTCGTGTCATTTTATGATCTAGTGTTAACATGTATACCTCATTTATTTGGTCAGCAATGGCCCTAAATAGACAGTTACCATCTCCGTCCATTTTTTTACAATGACCTCTGCTGTGCCCATATTGCACAAAGACTTTTTTGGTGCTTTGGCTTATCTTTTGTTTAGTTTCCTTGTGAAAGCGTGAGAGACAATTACTTATTTTGGGGAAACGTCCGGATGTGCATCCAACCAAATGTCCAGGCATGTGCGAAGTATTGTTCAGTAACTTTAGAGCGGCCTTTATGTTTATATTACTTAAATGGAAGACGGTTTTTTTTATCTTGGTATTTTTTTTTTTATTATTGTCCTGTAGAACTAAACTGCCTAAATAGGCGCAGATATGTTTCTCTATTGAAAGTTTGTTCACAGATTTTTATTATAAAACAGTTACTATCCGTCTGTATTTCTTTTTTTACTTATTGATCCAAACTGTAAGCTATGAATCTAGTTCAGTAAGATTGAAGCTGCTATCTGGGCTATTGAGGAATGTTTTAGAGGTTATTACAAAGCAATTGGGACCTAGATGGGTGTTGCGTCAGATATTTTTAATATAATAAGCTTTCCTTCTATGTTATAGCTCTATATACGTAATTCAGTAATTTATTTGGACACGTAGCTAGAACAACTTATTAAATGACCTGTACCCTTTCCTGAAAGGTTTTTTAGTTCATGTAATATGTCGTTTTTTCGTACTGATATATTGTATCGAAAGTTACTTAAACTATGTATCCCGTCGTGGTTCTGCTACATTTGATGGCTCGTTTGTTATTATATTATAGCTATTTAATACAGATAGGAAAGTCTTATTTTGGGTTACTGCGATATTTGAGCATGTAGGTATCACGTATTTATATTGTATCTATATTATAACGTAGCATTGGAAGCCAGTGTCAGTTCATCGGTTGTGAAATGGTTTAGTCTGGGATTGTTTTATAGTCGGATTTACGATATGTTTATCTATGATGTTTTTCTTTATTTCCTGTCTTTAATATCAGGATATACTTCTACTCTACTTACTTTAATAATACCTATATTGAGTAAATTTGACGCAAATTTTATGCATATGGTAGTGAGATTTAAATTTTCATTTCATATTAATAAGTAAGAGTTAGGGTAGGTGTATTATATTTAAGGTAAATACCCAGTTTTCTTTGCAGTTTAGTTGGGTATCTGAGTATGAGTATCAGATAATGACTGAGTAATAGATAGTTTGGATCCTAATCCTTTGAATAAAGAACCTAACAACCTTATTCACCTAAAATACTGCTGGCAAAATCAGTTTTCTGGTGCTGGTCCTGCTGTAATTTTGATGTTTTCTCCAACTCAATCCCAAACTAGTCAATTATTTCCGTTATGGCGGTCTACTTATACGCGGTGTCTACCGAAACAGATTTTCTTACATCTTTATTAAAAGGATAGAATATTTTGGGGCAATATAACACGAAATCAGTGCTCTGATTTTATATTTTATTATATTTTGTGTTTTTATCTTTTATTATATTTCGTGGTTAATGTATAGCCTGAATGTTCAATGATTTTACCATTTAGACATTGACTGGAATAAAACGGTCTTTAATTACTTGATTCAAAACATTTGATTTTAGTACCTACTCGTACTTGGTATTTTCTTGAAGTATTAGTTCATTTATAAAATATGTAACTTAAATCGAGTTTTTTTTTTTTTAATTTAACTTGAGATTGCATTCATTATTTTAATAGTCAATGGTCAAATATAAAATTTACAATGATTTTCTCATATTTTGCAAATTTAAATAGTGATCCTTGCGAAAAAGGGAAGGGAAAAGAATAGATTAGATAAAAGTGGTAGTTTAGAGTAGATTAGGTATTAGACAAGGGAATATGATGATATTAAGTCATGCAGTGAAGTTGGTGTTACCGCAAAATTGATTTATATACAACATTGCACAAGTAGATAATTTGGATTGATCTCACCAGGTTTACAGCTTCTGAAGGCTCGTTCGCGTGATCATTTACAAGAATACAGGAATAACACATAAGTTACATTATACATAGTTCGCGTTATCTAAATTGATCAACGGGCACTTTTCTATCACTATAGCACAAGTTGGTACGAAACTACAAACTCAAAAAACTTAAACTGCTACGCGATGAACGGAACTACTACCTGTGCGCGGACAGGGCACCAAATGGTTTTATGACTAAAACAAAAGGCGCCGGAGAGGACCGCTCTGGGAGCGACTGCCTCGGGCAAACGACAGACAAGAAGCTCACCGATATAAAAATAATGTTGATTTAAAAACTTCAATATTCAAAAGTTATATAAAAATCCTTTCTTTATTTTTTATAATGAATCAACATACATCCAAACAAACTTTCTCATTTATTCGACGCGATTCCATTCGCGTACGTTTGGGGGCCACGTCTTATCAACTGTATAGAATAACTGGAGAAAAAAAATAAGTAGCCTATCCTGTGTCCTGTTCGTTTATATTTTATAAAGTTACAATATATAATTACTAATATAGTTTATCTACAAGTTTCAATTCATTCAGTTAATTTGTTTAAGTTAAGAAGAACATACATACAGAAAAAAATATAAAAATCCTTAATTTAGTTTCAGTATCATGTACATAGGGCGCACTGTAAGATTCCGGAACTGGCCACTTATATAAACAATATTTAAAAATTTATTGCAACATTTGAAAATAGAACTCTTTGGCTGTAGAATGCAGTTTGTTTCATTTGACTGTCTTTTGTTTTTACCTTGTGGCGCCATTTAAAAAATTGTGTGTCTGCATCAACATGGATTTAACTCGGGAAAATTTTCGTAGTATGATTTTCTACGATTTTAAGTGTAATTTGACAGCTCAACAGAGCATCGCTCGGCTTGAAACAGCTTTTGGCAATGAAGCACCATGCAAGACAACTGTTTATAGCTGATTTGCAGAATTCAAGCGTGGTCGTATCAATCTCAGTGACGAATCTCGCGATGGTCAGCCGTCCAACGCTGTGACCAACAAAAACATCGATGCTGTGCGCCGTATGATTGAAACAGACAGGCATGTGACCTACCATGAAATTCGCGCATCCTTAGAAATAGGCATGAGTCAAATACAATTAATCCTACACAAACATTTGGGTGTGAGAAAGCTGTGCTCGCGGTGGATCCCACACAACTTGACCGAGGCTCAAAAAACGGACCGCGTCGCTTGGTGCAGTGCTATGCTTACCAGATTCAACGAAGGTGCGTCAAATTTGGTGTGGGACATAGTAACAGGTGACGAAACATGGAATTATTGCTACGATCCCAAAACAAAGCAGCAATCGAGCGTATGGGTCTTTCAAGATGAGCCGAAACCAACCAAAGTGGCGCGCGTGAAAAGTGCATCTAAGCGGATGATTACTTCTTTTTTTAATAAAACTGGACACGTGGTTACTGTTGCTTTAGAGAATCGTCGTACAGTGAATAGTGACTGGTACACGACCATTTGTTTGCCGGAAGTTATTGACGAACTCCGTAAAAATAACCGTAAACGCCGTATCATCCTGCACCACGACAATGCTAGTTCTCACACGGCCAGACAGACAAACGACTTTTTGAAGGCGAAAAATGTAGAACTCATGAGTCATCCTGCATACAGTCCCGACCTGGCACCTTGTGACTTTTTTCTGTTCCCAAAAATTAAGAACCAATTACGCGGTCAACGATTTTCATCACCAGAAGAGGCTGTCGAGGAGTATGAAAAACACGTTTCAGAGGTCACCACAGAGGAGTGGCACAAAAGTTTTCAAAACTGGTTTCATCGAATGAAAAAGTGTATAGACGCCAAGGGAGATTATTTTGAAAAACAATAAATTAATTTTGTACCTTTAATAGTATTTTTTCATATTCATTCCGGAAACTTATAGTGCGCCCCATATTAAGCTTATAAACACGATATCTTTGAAAACAAAGTAACTTACTCCATGACCAAGCCTTACAAATTTATTATTAGTATTGATGATGATGTCCCAAAAGCTTAAATATGAACATAAGCTGAAAAATGCATGAGCAAAGTACGGTCCAACAAAGACTAGTCTGGTTATCGTCAATTTTTCTTCAATTTTCAGAATCAAATTACTTTAAAATTACTGAGAAAACTACCCCTGACAATGTTTGAAACTTCGTGCATTATATCAGAAGTATGCCTGGAGACTGAACGCTACTTTGTTATCCTTACTAATATTATAAATGCGAAAGTGAGTTTGTTTGTTTGTTTGTTACGCTTTCACGCCGTAACTACTGAACCGATTATCATGAAATTTTGCATACAAGTTCTCTGGAGTACGGAGAAGGACATAGGCTACCTTTTATCCAGGGAAAAATACTATTCCCGAGGGATCGACATTGACGCGGGCGGAGCCGCGGGCGAAAACTAGTAACTTATATATAACCCTACCAGTGGCAAAAGTATTTTAAAATACCGCCTTTATCGTTTCGTGTCTCTTAAAAAACACTCAAACCTAAAGCTTAGTTTTGATGGCTAATACACATTTTCTATTAAACCACCTTATTAAGTATAAAAGTAATTTCCTCCAGAATACTAAGCAGTTGTGGGGCCATAAATCACTATTAATAATCCAAGATTTAATCAGTGAAGCTCGCATTGGCTGGCCATTAAATAAATGGGTAATACAAAGCGCGGAACAAAACGTTAAGAACGGCGATTTGGTGTGTAATCCGCCGCCTTGTTTGTCGAGCGGTTTTTATGGTACATGTCATAATCTGCGTTTTTTTTAAAATGTTGGGGTGCCGTATAATATGCGTGTTGTGTAACATGCCATTGTTGAGCCCAGGAGCCGTCGCATCCAAACGCCGGAGCCATTGTGCCGATAATTGGAAATGCGGGCACAATAATCGGTGTTTTATAGAAAACATTCAATAAGTGGCTGTGATTTATTTGTCGACTTACTTGTTACTTTGTACAGCTGGCTTGTAATTACCGGTGACTGTGTGCAATGCTGGTGGCGGATTAACCAATAGCCTAATGCCTAGTACAACAGATTTTTGTGGATGACAAAAATATAATACGGTACTATGATAGCGATTATCTGAAGGAAACATTATTATAACATACTAATTTCGTTATTTCAGCGATTCGTCAAACTTTTCTATCATACTCGTAACCATGAATACAAAATTTTCTGAAATTGACGTCATTTTCGCGGCCTATTTTTATTTTATTAAATCAAGGCAGATAATCAATAAGAAAAATCTAGGTTAGTAAAAATGCGTCTACGAAAGACGTCACAAAACGCGAAAATTATTTAATGAATATTTCCTTTTTTTTTTCTAAATACCTATGTAATATCGAAAATGTTTTTGCTTGAGCGCATAATTCTTATGGTTTTGAATACGACCAATCAAAGGATAAGTTACCGAATTAAGTATTTTAGGGCATGAATAATCTAAATATCATCAATTTACACCATGTTGACGTCAGAATAGTAAATCAATACATAATAGAATAAAAGAAAATAGTAAATAAAAAAAAAACAGTAAATTAAAAATCAATTTAAATAACTTAAAAAAAAGGTATAGCTTCCTACTATACCCAAATGATAAAATTAAACTTCATTTTGAAAGATAGTATAATACCGTATTTTCCTTCTAACCGTCCAAGCTAAATCGTCAGCATCACGTCACAAAAAGGTGATGGATGGAGAAGTGGCAAATGTATAACCTGGAGTACCTAGCAGATTTTGGGTGGCCTCGCTCTAAGCGGTCGTTACTTCACAAAAAATGCACATGGAGCGGCAATAATTATATGGCCCAGAGGCGGTAAATATGTAAATCCGTCACAGAGTGCAGGCAGAGGTGGTGTTCGGTGGAACTAGGTAAATTAAAGGAAGCCTTTCAAGGGGATGTTCCGGTTTCGAGCGAATCGCCGGACACCGGTATGGTTTCCTCAGGCGGTGACCGCAGCCTGTTCACTTCGGCAGTATACCTATGTCCCCGTTTATACATGTTTGTGGTTATGCACCTGATACATCGCTAAGAAATCTTTGTTTTGACATTTTATGTATTATATTATTTTACTAGCAGTGCCCGCGACTACGTTATTATGTAAGCTCAAGACTTTTGACAAGAACTCAACGATACTATATTTTATAACAAAAACATATGTAGATGAACATCCAAGACCCAGGCCAATCTGAAAAAGATCATTTTCCACCTTAACCTGACCGAGGATCAAACCCTAGATCTCCGGTGTGGCACGATGACCACTAGGGCATAGAGCTCGTCGACATCGATCTTTTATGTACCTTCACTGCCAAAGTTTCTTTTAATGGTTTATTCTGTAATCTTTTTTATTGATACTTTCACTTAATTGAGTAAATTGAAAAGTCAAATCGTCATTAGAAAGATATAAAAGAAGTAAAAACAAAAGACATAACTCACTAAAGAAGAACGCTCCAAAGCGATTAGCCGAACAAAAACAGTAAAATAATAGCTGAAGACTTCGTGGAACCATAGCTCAGCAAAATCAGTCTGTCGTAACTAAGTCTGCGACGTTTGTGATCTGCAAAAAGTCGGTCCGGACCGTAGCGCACATTGCTCATTTAGGTCACAAGTCGGAGGTACCTTTCTTCCACTTACACGCTTAAGTTCACGTCTAAAACTTTCACAGCGTTGATAGAGTGCTTCGTATTTGTCATTACGTATAAATTGCAACTTTGCGCTTCGTCACCGGTGGAAAATTACCTAATTATACCAATCGGCAAATATGGCTCTAGGTAACATTTTTAGTTTAATTGTTGTTTCTTATCCATATTAAATTTATAAATGCGAAAGTAACTCTGTCTGTCTGTCTTCTTTTCACTCTTCAACCATTGAACCAATTTGAATGAAATGTGGTATGGAGGTAGCTTGAGGCCCGGGGACATAGGGTACCTGTCATTCTTGGGAAATTCCACTGTTCCCGAGGGATGGACACTAACGAAGACGGAACTACGGGCAAAAGCTAGTATAGAAAAGAAAAAAAGAAAACGTGAAACACATAAACCCTTAAAATAAGAAAATATATAATATACAAACAGCTTTATATCTATAGAAACTCTATAGATATAAAGCTGTTTGTAACTCCTTCACGCAAATACTTGATAGGCATTCAACGTGTAACAGAAAAGGTGTAACAATACTTAGCTAGGCATGATCTGAAAATGATATTGAACAACTTTTCCCAGGGAACATATGAATCAGGGAAATAATATTTTTCAACTCGTTCCGTTCGTGTAACAGCAATGCGCGAATCAAGCGTAGCACAAAACAACCGAAAAATATCATCAAAATGAATGATATCAGTTTCCACAACTGTGGCGGTCCGATTTATTTGGGTCCAGCTGTATATAGATGAACGACTGCCGTCAGACATCAATAAATGTTCACAAACATATCCGTCAATGTTGCTTGCGACAAATCCAGGGAGATAAAAGTATCAAAAACGTTATATAATTCTCTATGTTATAAAGATGTTGTAAATTATCTTCCATCTTGGGGGTTTTAATGAAATGAACAACGTTTAGAGCTTCTGACGGAATGATATTTTGTGGATATATCCACCAATCCAATATATTTATTTGTTAGTTATTATATTATATGGATTTATTTACCTTTATTAATCTATTATTAACTTTACAATGTAAATTTATTGGAGGTTATTGTACGGATTTATTTTTCTTTCATAAATTTATTAACTTTACATTGTAAAGTCATTACGTATTTCATAAATCTATTTTTTCTAATTTAAGTTAATAATTAGTTTTTAAAAGATTAATAAATCCTAAATTTATTGGATTTATGATATTTTGTTAATTTTTTTATAATTTAATTCTAATTTAAATTAATAGTTACATTTTTAAAAGATAAATATTTCTTCAATTTATTGGATTTATGGATGTCCACAAATTATCATTCGTTATCATTATAATTTTCGGGTTCGATCCCCGGCCAGGGCAAAATGGAAAATGATCATTTTCAGATTGGCCTGGGTCCTGGATGTATATCTATATATGTATTTGTCATAAAATATAGTATCGTTGAGTTAGTATCCCATAACACAAGTCTCGAATTTACTTTGGGGCTAGCTCAACCTGTGTGATTTAAAAAAAAAAAAAATTGTAAAGGTGTTGTCCATAGCGGAACGTGAATATAATTTTTGAATATACCTTAAGAAATAGCGAATAATTTCTTTCAACATTGCAAAACCATTAATTCCCTAGTTGATAGCTGCTCATGTTTCATTGAAACTAATAAATTATTCATCTCGTTACGCCCCTGTCACAGCAATGTGCGAATCAAGCGTGATAAACAAAACAACCAGAAAAATATCATCAAATTAATGATATCAGTTTCCATAACTGTGAAGGTCTGATTTATTTGGGTCCAGTTGTATATAGATGGACGCCTGCCGACAGCCATCAATTATTATTAACAAACATATCCGTCTATGTTGCTTGAGACTTCGTAATTTACTTCTTTATGTTGCAAAGTCTCTTCTATTTTTTGAGCGTTATAATATAATTATGGGTATTTAAAGTTCTAGATGGGATGTAACTATGAATTTCTTCAATAAATAAATTACTTTAACTAACATTGTAATAATCATATAATACAATAAATGCAAAATTATGTATGAATGGAGAATGTTTGATACTCCATTATAAATATATTACTGGATGGATATAAATGAAAGTTTGTAATGTTAAAGTTGATGATATACAGCGTGATTTTGTAAGAAAAAAGGTAAAAAAAACGAAAAAATAAATTTAACCTTTCATAGCAACTCGTCCAGCTAATCGGCGACTTTGTATGGGAAACCTAATTTTTTTTTCGTTTTTCCTTTTTTTTTCTGCAATTCTGTGTTCCATTAGGGATTCTGATTCCCAGATGTCAATATAGCTAAGGGGTTCAAAATCGCGTTGTATAATACATAATACGCGGACGAAATTATAAATTTTGAAAAGCATCCCCTAGCTGCTTATATTTCATTGATGATTTGTAGTTGATGCTTTAATAAATTATTCATCTCGCTACGCCCCGGTCACAGCTATGGGCGAATCAAGCGTGATAAACAAAACAACCAGAAAAATATCATCAAAATGAATGATATCAGTTTCTACAACTGTGAAGGTCTGATTTATTTGGGTTCAGCTGTATATATGAAGATAAAAGCCGCCGAAAGCTATCAATAAACATTCACAAACATATCCATCAATGTTACTGGAGAAAAATCCAGGAAGAAGAACAGTTTCTAAAGTTCTTGATAAAATGTTAATATATCATCATCATCATCAGCTTTCCACGACCTTTACTTTCATAGAAAGCTGACGATGATGATATTAATATATAAATATCAATATTAGTGAAAATATTAATAAAATTGTATAATAAACTAGCTGTTGTCCGCGGCTTCGCCGGCGTTAATGTCGGTCCCTCAGAAACAGTAATGACCGTCCCGGAATTGAAGGTAAATCTATGTCCTTCCTCGGGCCTTAAACTACCTCCATACAAAATTTCATCATATTAGTGTTGATACTACTATCAAAGTATGGATTTTTAAAATGTAATAAGTAAAATTAAAATTTTATTATGCAAGTGAAATTATAATAAATAAAAAGTTGTCACTCCTTTCCTTTAAAAGTACTCGAAGGATTTTGATAAAATTTAAAACCGTACTGAAAAACAAAACAACCGGAAAAATATCATCAAAATAAATGATATAAATTTCCACAACTGTGGTGGTCTGATTTATTGGGGTCCAGCTGTATATAGATGAACGCCTGCCGACAGCCATCAATAAATGTTCAGAATCATATCCGTCAATGTTACTCGCGACAAAGTTTAATGTGCCAAAAACTCGTAATCTTCATCTCTATATTACAAAATGTCTTCCATCATATACCCGTAAGATTAACCACCCGCCACCCGGCAATAATAATATGAATAGTGTTTTAATTTCAGGATGGAACGGTAATCTGTGGATGGGTATATTTGGGATGATTAGACACGTATTGTTTGGTAATCCTTACTGTACTGTAAATTACCGCCCGGTAATAATAATATGAACAGTGTTTTAAGTTCGGGACGGAACGATAATTTATGGATGGGTATATTTAAATCAATGCTAAAATTAAAGCTGATTGAAAACGTATTGTTTGTTCAGATTTTTTTAAGAGCAGTGCAATGTTTGGTAATCCTTACTACTGTACTGTAAGATTATCACCCGGTAATAATAATATGAACAGTGTTTTAAGTTCGGGACGGAACGATAATTTGTGGATGGGTAGATTTAAATGTATTTAATATGTTGATTTAAATATATTTAAATCAACGCTAAATTAAAGCTGATTAGAAACGTATTGATTGTTCCGATTTTGTAGAACAGTGCATGGTTAGGAAGTCCTTACTATTGTACTGTATGATAACCACCCGGTAATAATAATATGAACAGTGTTTTAAGTTCGGGACGGAACGGTAATTTGTGGATGGGTATATTTAAATCAATGTGCGAGGTTTATGTAATCTGTACGACCGTACTATTGTTAGTGAAAGCGTTTAATCATTCATTTCTTGGACCTTCATTCATTCATCAAAAAAAAGCAATAGCTTGATGTAATTTTTCGTATAATTGTGGTATGGTATCTATAAGAGACTGAGCTCCGATAAAAAATGAAAAAAAGAGTGGAGACTATCAAATCAGGAATAACGAAAGTGAGAATCAAAAATTTTATTACATACCTAATTGGCTTTAATATCCGTTATTTAATACGTAATACGTAAGTTGTATTTTCAATAGTAAAAGACATCAACTGTAGATACAAATATTTTGTATAATAAATTGAGTTTTCGTGCTCACAAGAAGTGAAACCCTTTCATTTATCACTACTGTCACGATTTGTTTAAATTTTCCATTGTTCCTAACAATTATCCTTTTCAAAACCTGCCTATTATCTTCTTAATCGACGAAATTAAAACAAACAAGAGGCTTGCAATATGATGCGAAGACAATAGTCCGGGTCCTTTCAAGCTTATCAAAATGTTGAACAATGGCGCCTGTCCTCCAGGAGCTCATATCGAATGCAGCCGGGCGCTCAGCGGCGAATCAAAAGCCTAGCAGGAAACTGACAAGGTGGTCTTGTAGTGTAACTCACTCCTGTCTACATTACAAATTTACTAATGAAGATCATATATACGCGCAAATATTTTAAGGGCTGGCACTCATAATGTAGAAAAATGCTTTATTTCTAGAGTATGAATAATATAGACTCAGTGACGGCGTCAGCACTACTGGCGCCCTGGACGAGAGTTGTACGAGTGCCCCCTCTTGGAGGGAAGGGGGGGATACAACACCTTGCCCCGCGCCCTTTGTCCTTGTTTGATGGCGTCACCATGATCCAGCGCCCTGGGCGATCGCCCAACCGTGCCCAACCCTAACTCCGCCACTGTATAGACTAACATACAATTGTAACGTACCGGATTCAAAGCTAACATGCTCAGATGAAGAAATAAAACTGATTGTCAAACAAAATAAAATCATTTTTTTCCGTTCAATAAAGAAATACTTATTAAATCATACATAACGTTAATAGAGGTAATATTCGTAGAGCAAAAGTTCAATAATAACGAATTATTGCGGCTTCGCATGGAATCAATCAAATTAATAACAAAGGCCTGACTAAATCCACAGTAATACCACAATTCCAATTATTGTTGAAAGTTTTAAGCACTGCAAAATGGCCGTTGAAAATGTTAGTGGTTAATTTTCGTTCCATTGTATTAAACTAGGCAAACGAAGAATTTCATTGAACGTCAATTTATTTTTAAGCTGTTGCCAATGTGATGACGTGGGTCAATATACAGGAGTTCTTTAGTGAAAGCGTTTTAACCCGACTGATCTACCCAGAAGGAGGGTAATGTTTTTCCCGCGTATGAAAGTATGTTCGATAGTCGTCTTCTGTAGCCTAAACAGCTTGACCGATTTTGGATTGCTAGGTATAATTTAATTCGTATTCTTCCCCGCAGGGTCATAGGCTATGTGACGTTAGCAAAAATCTATAGTAAAGGGCGTTAACTGAAAAAAAAGGCAGTCGGGTTTTTTTTATTTTTGAAATAATCCACTTACTATTTGTAATCTCGAAATATTGCTATCATCACCTTACGAGCGTTTATTCCCAGTTGCGTCCTCAGCCGTTATGCGTTAGTTCCAGTTCCCGCGCCGGAAATCGAACCCAGTGTCCCCGTGTCGCAGGCTAGCGTATGACTACACGGAAGCCACCAGTTCTAGTTTACTAGTAATATTTATCGTGACTTTGTTTTCTAAAGTAAGGTGCCGTCTAAAATTCTAAAACAGAGTTTGAGACCGTTGTTTATTAATATTGTCATAAATTACCTATAACTCCCAAGGGTAACCCTTTTATATTACCTTGATTTGATTTTACATCAACAGACAAAATCGATTTAAAGATATTGTTATAAATTGCGTCCTTAAGGCGCTGTGCATCAGAAGAATACCGGAAAACGTGTATTTTTTCGTCGCGCAGTTAGCCTTATTTTTCAAAGAATACTAGCATGAAAAAAATATGAAGTACAGTTCAAAGATCAAAATAAATGGTTACATCAAAATATGATCAAAAAAATATTTAAAACCTAACTAAATAAAATAGCAAAAAAGTTATATCCACAAAATATTTCGTCGCGAATTACTTGATATTTTCAGCGACAACTACCAACTTTTATACGTCTAAAAAAGTATAACTAAATGAGCAAGATGGATACCTACAAAAAATACAATATTTCGTTATGGTTTGTTTGAATTATTAAATTAAAAGTGAAAATTAACACGAAAATGGCAGACACGGATTTGAACTGAGACTTACGACACAAATATAAAAAATATCGCCCGATGTCCGCTACAAACGGTTAAGGGTTACAGCGCCTTAATACGCTGAAATTAATGAAACAATGTAAATCCAAACATTCTCTTCATCGATATTTAGATAAAATATTTTACATACATACATAAATACATAGTATCACGTCTTTTTCCCCCGCGGGGTAGACAGAGCCACGGTCTACAAGACTTTATGGCCACATTTAGCATTTTGGTGGGCGTGTAGATGGGAACCGGAATCAAAGTAGTGATGGGTTGCTAGCCGCATCGCCTATTGACATGATTCCGCTGATTTTCGCCCACTCCCTCGATCGGCTTTTATGATCTGCGCGGGAGGAGAAGCAGCTGGCACATCCTACGTTTTTTCTTTTCTCCCAGACCACCATGGCGACAAAATAAATAAATAAAATAAATAAATATATACGGACAAATCACACAGATTGAGCTAGCCCCAAAGTTAGTTCGAGACTTGTGTTATGGGATACTAACTCAACGATACTATATTTTATAACAAATACATATATAGATACACATCCAAGACCCAGGCCAATCTGAAAAAGATCATTTTCCATCTTGACCTGGCCGGGGATCGAACCCGGTCACTCCGTGTCGCAGGCTGGCGTGTTGACCGCTGCGCCACGGAGCTAGTCAAGTCAAATTGTTTTACATAGTGATTAAATCCCGCTTACTTATAAGGCAGGCCATTTTCCTTATCAGTGATAAACTCAGGGGTTACTTCCAATGGAACGTTCAGCTAAAATCATTTCATTAAAGAAAACTGTCTTCCCTAACACTTTCTCATTTGTCTCGCGCCATGAACCCGTATCTTTTCCCCTATTTAATTTGACCCTTTAATGAATCGCTTACTCTTCGACCTTTGCCGTTACCCAACTTATATATTATTCCCCGACTCCCAACCTAAATCCTTTGAAACTATTGCTCTATGAAACTAACTTGTAAATAAATAATGAGTAGGAAGTTGCGAAACATGATTTTAGCTTAAGAGCTTAGCCGACATTAGTCTTATTCGTAAAATGACACGCAGAATTTTAAGCTCCCTTTTACCTTTAAAAGAAATTTATTATATTATTTCAAAGATACATCCTATCCTTATCCTAACTTCCTAAGTATCCTAATCCTTACTCGAACTCACGAAAGTGAGTTTGTTACTCTTTCACGCCTCTACTACTGAACCGATTATTATGAAATTTTGCATACACGTTATCTAGGGTACGGAGAAGGACATAGTATTCTTTTTATCCCGTGAAAAGTACTATTCCCGAGGGATCGACATTGACGCAGGCGGAGCCGCGGGCGAAAGCTAGTAATATTATAATTGCAAAAGTGAGTTAGTTTGTTTTGAAGTCCTGTTTACTGAAGCGATCGTCGCGAAATTTTGCTTATCCTATGTCTGGAGTACGGAGAAGGACATAGGGTACATTTTATCTCGGGAAAAAATACTGTTCCCGAGGAATTGGCATTGAAACGGGCAGAGACGCGGGTTAGAGCTTGTGAAAAAACAATGTCAGTGCTTACTTAATTAAACAAAGCATTGATATGAATAGTTCAGAAAAGAAAAGAACTGTCCTAGGAGACACATTGGTGTACAACTTTAAGGAGTTTCCAACATCAACCGATGACGGCGCAACATGGACATTTAACAAGACCTCTGTTTTGTCCATATTAATTTAAGGCCCACTTGCTGTGAAACTCCATTGAGACATTGAGCGTGGTACTTAAGCTCTTCAGACATTCCGCTATGACAACCATATCATCGGCAAATCGAAGGTGAGTTATATACTCGCCATTGACGTTGATGCCAATTCCTTTCCACTACAAAGGAGTGGTGAACAGTTTCGGAGAAATTACCTCTCCCTGTCTCATTCCTCTCTGCAGTGCATTCCACATTGTTGAGCAGAGCATGAGGGCTGAATAGCCCTGCTCAACTCGGACTGACATAGTGGCATTCCTGTATAAACACTTCAACACTTCGATATACCGATGTTCAATGCGGCACCACTTGTTTGGGTTACACCGTTGATCGATCTATGTGTTCGGAATATCCTAAATAGATTTTTGAATAGCGTATATAATTATGATACACTTACAAGATTGCGTTTAGCTATATTTTACAACGTATTGTTTACTACCATAAAAAGTACCAGCTACGTCTCTTCCTCCTACGCACATCATTGTAAAAGCCGAACGAAGAAATATAAAAATGGGGGAAAATCTTACCACCCATCACTATACCCATTCGCTTATATACTTACTGCCTTTGACCATGCCAAAAACTATGGCCTTATGGATCTAGGCTCCGGCTACCCGCTAAGGGATAAAGATGTTATTAATATGTATGTTCGTGTCGTTGTGATAACATGTCATTTTCAGAAGGACGTTTTGCGAATAGGTTTTATTTCAACCAAACCATCTTTCGATGTAACGTGAGCAGAAATAAAACTCCCCCGGGTTGTCGGATAATGTTTCTTTGAAGGATATCGTATACTCTAGCAAGCTGATCGTAAATTCAAATTTAATAGTGAATCTATACAGCTTAAGCCAAAGAGCATTGCAAAATAGACGTAGTCACGCTCAGGATATAGCAATATTTACGTTATAAAAGTTTCGAAATAAAACTGAAAAACTACAGAATATTTCGTTTCGCAAAATATTTCTTACGAATACCAATTTTTGATTTATAGAAACACGGTTTTACTCACGCTTGTTGTCGGAATTACTTGTTTCGAACTACGAAGACCATCATCAGGGCGAGGTTGATCAGGGTAGCGGCACGGCGGTGCCTCGCCTCCGTCGATCGCACCGCTGCTCTACTATTATTTTATTTCATAACCTTAGTGAACTAATTTTTATTCAGTCTTATAATAATAAAACAGGAACTAACTGTAGTAAGTTAACTTAAAAACTAAGTAGGTATATGGATTGAGTATACATTATCCTAATTCAATATCATGGCCATTAAATTTAAAAAATGATGTCGTAAGGAAAGATGTATAGTAACATTAATAATGACTCCAAAAAATGAGAAATTATTTAATTAGAATAAAAATAAATCATATTTAAAAAACATATGTGTAGATTGTACGAAACAATAGATATACATACAGGATTAGGAGTATTTAGGAGGCGACTGCGCCAAGTTAAAGTAAATATTATTCTCAGTAAGGAAAACTTCATTAATAAGCCTTCTTATAAAGTAACGGTTTTACACAAACTTCTATCAAGTATAGGCTTTGATAACTCGTTATAAAAACGTAAAATGTAACGAATGACTCACTCTGCTAAGCGAGTGAATTAGTTTATGATTGTTACGCAAAGGTCCATTATATGTCTTTTTTTTATTCTCGCAAATATAAATTTTCCATGCACATGCATCCTTTATACCAAGAGTATAAAAAATGAATAAAGGTAACATATTAATCCTGGAAAGAGTAATACAGAGTTACAATAATTGTATGGAATGGAATTGCTTTAAAACGTGACAATGTGACAGCAACCTCTCCGTTTGAATACTACTCGAGTGATAAGTGTGTCTGCCGAATGCGGGTCTATGTATTAAGCTCTATTGTTTCGTGCGTCAGTTAAGAGTTTGACGGCCTTTGTCTGCCTTCCCTGGAATTGTTAGACCAGTTAGAGCAATGTATACTAAATTTAATCATGGCTTTACGTGGGTAAAATTTTACCAATATTATTGGACTTTATCAATACCTGCACAATCGAAGGTCATAAGGCAAACGACAGAAGAGTTGCTGTGACTACCTACTGGTCAAAAAATGTATAAAAGAAAGCTTCAATGACCATTCTGACCCGAAATGAAGAAGATTTGACTATATGATCATTTTTGTAATGATGACTAACATAAAAGTATTTTTATGGAGAAAAAATGTATCTTTAGACAGCCGGACATTATCATAGCTGTGGTTATACTTTGTAACTTACATGTTACACTATTCACATATTTTTATTTAAATTGTGGAAAGTGAAAGGCTACAGTCATGTAGCCTTTTTGTCTGAAATACTACTCGAGTGATAAGTGTGTCTGCGGGTTTGTTCAGTTCTATTGTTTCGTGTGTCTGTCTCACTGCCCAACGTTTAAGAGATTGATGGTATCCGAATCACAGTGGTAAAAACTATATTTTTACGTATAGAGTTTTTTAGATCTTCCCAAGAAAAATAACGTCAGGCAGGTAGACAGCTGTACAAACTTGTCGAATCATAATCAAGTTGTATGTTATCTTAAAAGCGCATAGGCTTCTGACAATCAGGATGCAACCGGGTAATACGTGACTGTAACCTCTCTATTTGGCACACTACTCGAGTGGTAAGTGTGCCTGCTGAATACGGGTTTGTTCAGTTCTATTGTTTCGTGCGTCTCTAGTGTCCAACGTTTAAGAGTTTGATGGCCTTTATCTGCGCCACTGGAATTCACAGTGCAGTGAGAGCACAGAGTGAGAGTAATTTACATGAGATTAAATTTATTTTTCACGCGTTACTATTTTACATGATAGCACAAAAAAGGAGTGTATTTGTTCAGGATTAAATGTTAATTATTTTACCAACTTTGAAATGGTTAATACATTCAGGTGTTACTTTGCGGAAGTCAAAGCTACATTTATTTTGAGACAATTTACTTTGCTTGATTCCGCCACCAGTTAGTTCATGCAAACTATTACTGGCCAGCGCCCACCCACTACTGTTAGTCCCTTTATGCCCGCCACCAATAGTTGATGCATGCAACCCTGGTTACTGCTGCATCTGTTAAGGCTGCAGCAATGTCGGCCGTCGTGCTCGGACACGTGTTTCGCCTCTACACGAGGCATCTTCAGGCAGTGAAACCTAGATGTTGGTCGTTCGAATGTCGTCATTCGTTGCTTGTCATTCGAACGACATGTAACTTTGGAATGCCTAAACAGGTTCGAATATAATTATTTATCACTAGAATCCATATTTATATTGGTACTTTTTTAATGAAATTATGTAAACTGGGTCTTGAAAATCAAATGAAGATTTGTTTATTCAATACAAAATATAGTTAAAGGTTTGGAAAGCGAAGCCCCACTACTTACTTATGGACACCTAAAGACTTCCTTTGAGATAATAACAAAAGAGAAGTATATAAAGGGGGTTCGGGAGACAAGTCTCCGCCACAAAAATATCGATAGACTGCAGAATAGTTTGGAAAAGATCAAAAAAGGGAATCAAACAGGCGTTCGGGGGCTAAAATCTCCCACCATTAAGGGTATATAAATATTCAAGGAAACATTTTAAAAAATAACAGAAGGTATATTATTTAAGGGCAAAGATCCTTGCCACAAATAATATCTAAAGTCTCCGTAAGATAGTTTGAAACACTTAACAAAAGGTTGTTAATTAAGGGGTTAGGGTCGAAAAGGAAGAGAAGGGAAATGTTTACATCTTTCTTTATGACACAAACTATTTTGGTAAGGAAGGACAGTCGGATATTTAATACTTTGACGGTAGAAATCGCAGATACAATAGTTTTTCAATTTGCTTGTGGGCTACAGTATTGAATTAAAAAAATACTAAATAACAATTAGTATTTTTTTTAAATTCAATACTGTATCCGCAACGCACACAAGCTATTTTCACAGACTCTTTCAAGTACGAGTATAGTTTTTGCTGCTGTGGGTCGACTTCCATTAAATTCCATAAGTGAAGATACTTATGGAATTTAATATTTATTTATTTCCATATTCTATCTTCTAGGTATATGAACCCTGTATTTCAACCGTTTATTATCAGTCAATATTATTATCTCCTTGCACACGACTGCTAAGATATTTATCCACGCAACCGCCGAGTACTTTCCAAGTTCTAAAACTCATTATATCTTTACAATGCAACAAGCAGCGGGATCATACATCATGCTTCATATACACATTTCTGCGAAGCGTGATAGAGTGGCGAGGGTATCATGAATAATAACAATCCTTTTAAAAGTTTCTAAATTGTTCCCCAGTATAGACTATGCTTCAGCTAAAAGTGATGTTGGAACTCCGTCTAACTAATTCTAACAAGCAACTTTAAGAATATAAATTATTATGATACTGCAGCTGTGCAGGCAAAATATTTCTATTAGATAGAGCTTAGTTTAATATTATTATATGCTAAATTTGTATTTTGTTAGTGTTTTAAAGATGATGTAGTGACTTAGATTGAGAAAGAAATGTTAAGATGTTTGACCATAATAAAAGAATGAATGAAATAAGTACAAAAAAAAATATGAATATAAAGCCAGTGTGTAAGGGAATGTTGGCCAGGGTCAACCTCGTCGTACGTACGTCAGATTGCAGCCGTTCTTAATAAAGGAGATATTAGAAGTACCCGAAACTGTAAAGTATGAGGAGAGTAATGAGTAAGACGAAGCTAGAGATATTAGTCCGGAACAGGATCGTAGCGGTGAAGATCCATAGTCTCTGCCTACTAGGGAAACAGGCGTGATACTATGTTGTATGTTGAATTTGTATTGCCTGTTCATTACTCTTAACACGTGACATTATGATACACGACATACACATCAACATATACTAGTATAACTATAACACATATTGGCTAATATGGGTCAGTAACCAGAGTTCAGATTTGGCATCTGGTACGCGCGCTCAGCCCTTCGAGCACTTGCTTTTCCCTCATATCTATTCCTTCATACAGAGAGTCGTCGGAAGCAAAAGAAGCCAGTTTAACTGTGCTTGCTGTTATGGCAGCTTGTTTGTTATTTCTGCTTTCCTTAGTAATATATCTATAATTTGGTAATGTTTTTCAGCCAACCTAACGCCTGTCTACCTGTCTGACGCCTATTCCTCGCAAAACTCCAGAATCGCAGTCAAATACCACTGCAAATGATGTATAAATATTTGTCCGAACATGGAACTGGATCTAGAGCCTCATGGGTTTAAACCAATCCATTTCAATTCAATTTCTTTATTCATGAACAATTTACAAATTGTGTTTGAAATTCACTTAAAATTTTACTAAATATAACATACATAATTAAATCATATCATTTACATATTCAAAATTTAATTATAAACATCGCAAAAAATAAGAAAATAAATGTCACCAAAATAGCAGTCAATAAAATCAGTACCATTAATTAAAAAAATCATCTGTCATAAAAAAATATTGTCAATTAAGAATTTCTTTAATTTAGTTTTAAATGATGGTTCGCTCATGTTTTCTTTCAGGTCTACTGGTAGCTTATTAAATGCTTTTACCACCTGATATTGAGGACTTTGCTTTACCACTGCACCTAGGAAGCCGTCAAATGACGGAAGTATCTATGGAAGTTCAAACTCGCACTCGGCATGTCCGCCATAAATCTATAATTTGATTGACCTTTAAAAATAAAGGACAAAGGCCACCCCGATGGTTCAAAAGTGCGCGGACTTATGTTTCATTCAGCACGAAAGCGGCCAGTTATCTACGAACAAAGGCCAACGATTGTTCGTGCAAATTTAATCAGATCCTAATATCCTCGCTGGGCAGCCGGCGACCGATTTACACTAGGGGAATTAGCGGCAAATAACCCGAGCTCCGACAATGATTTTGGTCGACAATGTTTGCGCAATTTTGACACAGCTGTGTGGTGTTATTCTCCTGCGTACAGTTGAACAATTTTAATTTTAAGTTGTTTCTACTAGTGTCGTATTACAATGATATCTGTTCTACCTCTACCTCTGAATTATTAATGTTTTTTTGTCAATGAAGATATAATCGTTTGTCATCATTTAGACGCCATTGCTGTTTACCTTTCAATTGTTAAGTTCACAACCTTGTAAATAAACAATCTTGATGGAAAGATATCATTCAAAGAGTACTGAAGGGTACCTATGTACATTATATTATTGAGAATGGCATTATTGAGAATTGCCTCTATTACTTTTTCTTCAATACACACCGATTTTCTCTAACGTGTTTACAGCTTGAAAGCTTGTAAGCATCTAAGTTTATTATAACGTATAGATAATCTATCACTACCTAACACTAGTCTACTCTACATATGTAAGGCAATCTCAATTTGAAAGCAAAAAACCGAATTCCTTACAATATTTTTTTTGCAAATTTTAATAAAGCAACATAGTACACAACTGCAGTTCATACTAAATTTGGCAACTTAGAAAGAACTGTTTATTACTTATTAATGACATATTGCTGTCATTATTGAGAGTGGGTGTAATGCTACATAGAGCGTAGATGCTTAAGGGAGTTCGGCGTTAAATCGAGTGACGATACATGAAGAATCGACTGACGTTATATGGATTTTTTACACTCTAAATATTTTATTGAAGATCATTTTTAGGTCACTAAATCCAAAGGGTGCTATATCTTTAATGTTTCATATGTCACAGCGTTGCATGTTTTCATATTTTATATATACATTGGTTAAACATGGACGCATCCAAATTATTATATTGTGCATACGTCTCACCTTCACGCCATTATATTATTTTATTATATTTTGTGTATATATATAACTTTTATTTTGTAATTTGTTTGTGCTAATATGGGTCCCGTAACCTGAAATAAACACATTTTATTTTAATTTTAACCTTTATTTAACGAAGCAATGCCTGTATCTTAAACATCATTTTTCATCGCAAGCAAAATTAAAAAACTTTTGTTTGTCGACTTTGCCCCAGAAATAATATCAGGTAAAATCCATTCTCATTATTTCAAAATTGATTGTTAAAATTTCTTGAAACTTAATAAATATATTGAAGATTATATATTGTTCGAAATACCCGAATTGCGAACTACATCACCCCGTAGGGGGTTGATCCCGCTGGGTAAACATGGGGCCCTGCTGTTTATTTCCTTGGATAATCCGTTCACTTTAAAATTACTTTTCATTGCAATTTCGTTATATAGTATGTGTTTTGAATTATCTTTTTTTTAGACCAAGGAAAACATTGTGTTCGAGAGAATTGAAAAATAGGTATTTGTAAAATCTATTTCTGTCGCGCTGTGTGCCCAAACCCCCGCAGAGTGTAATAGAAATAACTATGAAAATTACACAAAATTAACGCTTCGTAGTCCCTTGATTTCTTCTCCAAAACTTAACCGATTTAATTTTTTTTCAATAACAAATTAAAATAAGCTAAACTAGCTGTGTTTCTATGTTTTCTTTTTCTAATATAATCGCGTCCAATTTGTTTTTTGTTGGTGTTTGAACACAACGGAAATTCTTACCAATTTTCAGGTTTTTGAAGGTTCATATCTCTATATATAATTTAGTTATGAAAAAAATTAAAACATTGTTACTAACCCCTATGGATCAAGTTATCTGAATTAAACTATTATTATTATTATTATTATATAGGGCCATGTTACTATATCCATACTAGATTTTTTTGGTAAAAAATCATTGCTCTACTGGTACAATCAGGTGAGGAATTGGAGATTACGCTTGTATGGAAATACGGCGCTACGATTTCCTCTTTCAATAATAATTGAAATGCTTAGATATAACATTATATACTCAATATAAAACTGGATTCATAAAGCACAAAAGCAAGATGGACGGCGGGCAGTGAGAGAGGCTATACCCAGCAGCGGGATATAGAAGGCAGTCGATGTTGATGATGCTCATGATAATTATGATACTCGTTATATCGTCGTCTGAAATTAAGGGCGCAGTACGAGAACATTTTCTCAATGAAATATCACAAAGTATTTGAAAAAAGGTTTTATGTAAGCAGTATTTGAATTTGTATTAGTATTTTGTATTCATGTATTTCGGAATGCAAGTTTATTAATGTATAATTTTATTTATAGATTTCCTAGCGTTGGCTTATGATTTTGCACTTATTTCTTTTTTGTTCTCGGCATCACCTGTTAATTGACTGGTACGTGTATGGCTTACTTGTTTGTATAAGTTTTAAAATAAATAAATATCCTTATTTATGTACTTATTCTGTACGCTTTTTTGAGCATTTAGATTTTGCGCTTCCACGTCAGCTACATAACGTGATTGTTTAGTTACGATGTAACTTTCATCACTTACTAATTCAACCGAACTAGAACTTATATTTTAAAACCAAGACCATTTTATTTTCTTTTAATAAAATGTTCTACTTAGGATTATTATAAATATAAAAGTATGTAGGTTTGCGCAATCACGACTCAATAGCTAAACCTATAAGTATAAGACAGAATGAATTCTATCATATATGAACCATTTAACTTTTATACAAAAAAAGGTTCCCAGGGTCGATTGCGGATCTAGAATAAATTAAAATTTAACGTTCGCGCTACGTATTTTTTTCCTTTGTGCCAAACGCATAGTTATAAATTAGTGCGACTGTAGTGCTATCCAATCTATGGGTCACCTCTTGGTGTGCCCAGAAAGCCAAACTTCTTGCTCTCAACAAGATCTGAATGAGGCAAACGAACGGGCAATTACGGTAGCAATGCACTGGTCGAAACATATTTAATTAAGCGGACAGCCATTTTACGACTCAATAAAAGAAAAAAAGAAAATTAGTCTTCTTCTTTCTCTGCTCATCCCACTTCATGTGAGGTTGGGACAGCACGTAAGTCTTTTTCATTTTCCCTTTCCCGTACCATCTCTTTCTTTATCTTCTGTTTCCCCATACGGGGAACCCCATATTCGGGGTGGTTGGGATCTACCTCCTAGCGGTCCACCCTGGGCAACGGAACCATTATGGTGACGGCAGAACGATCCCACCCGTGGTGGTAGGCCCCCAAGGGGCCGTCTGGTTTGCGACCACCCTCCTGCCGAAGTCAGGCGCCAAGCAGCTTGCTGCGTTTCGTCTGTGCGCAGGAGTACCAGAGCCTTTTTTGGGAGATTGAAAGTTGTCAGTTGCGTTGCTTGATGCCACTTATGGATCTTTAAGTGATACCAAGTCGAGAGGCTCAAGCTGGAGGGTAGCGGGATCCGAGGCACGGTCTTGCCGGTGACCGACCGCAGGAAGTTGGGGGCCCAAGTAGCGCGCTAGCCACGTGCCAAAGGCTGCCCCGCCACCTCGCGAAAAATCCTGGAATGACTCCACCGTGCCAGCTGGCGACTGGATGGGAAGACCCAGTGGTCATTTCAGGGGGGCTCGGGCGTCCCCGCAGTCTCCAATTGAGCCTCTCACTGCTTGGCTCAGCTTAAGGGATCCTCCTCGTAAAAGCAGCGCCTCGACTTCTGACTGTCTCTCAACCCCACACTCCATTGATGAAAAAAAGCAAAAAGAACAAGAATAAGAACCGGCAGCACTTCTTCCCACTGAAAGTGCACCTTACTAACATCAGAGGGTTGCACTCGAATCTCAATCCTGTCCACCACCACCTTGAGACTGAGAAGCCGCACTTGTTCTTTTTGACCGAGACGCAAATTAAAACCCCAGCGGATACCGCGTACCTCAACTACCCAGGCTACTCTATGGAACATAAGTTCAAAGAACATGCTGGGGTCTGTGTGTACGTTCGGGATGACGTATGTTGCAAGCGTCTTCGGTGCTTTGAGGCTGCCGGACTATCTACTTTGTGGGTTATTGTTGATACAGGTACGGAGAAAACTTTATATGCCTGTGTATATCGGTCACATAGCGGAGACAAGGAGACAACTAAGCTTTTTGACCACCTTACTGAGATGGCAGACAAAGCCCAACAACGGTACCCTGCGGCGGAACTCGTATTTCTCGGGGACTTTAACGCCCACCATGAGGAATGGTTGTTTCCCTACGAGAAAACTTGCCATGCTGGGAGAGAAGCGCGCAAATTTGCAGTATCGCTGAACCTCACCCAGCTCATTAATGTTGCGACGCGGGTACCGGATGTTGCTGACCATACGCCCAACTGCTTAGACCTTCTGCTGACAACTAATCCAGACAAGCATTCTGTTTCGGTCACTGCTCCGCTTGGGTCATCCGACCATTGTTTGGTGAAATCCGTATCAGTCTGCTCTCCTCCTGACATGAGCCCTGTAGGCACGAGAAGAATATGGCGGTACGAATCAGCAGATTGGGATGAGATGCGGCATTTCTTTGCGTCTTTCCCTTGGAGACAGGTCTGTTTTTCCTCGTGCGATCCCTCATGTTGTGCCGAAGGCGTTGTGGACGTGATTCGGCAGGCAATGGAATATTTTATTCCGTTCTCCGATATCTCGCTCGATCACAGAACTCGACCTTGGTATAATGCAGAGTGTGTCCGCGCTGAGGCTTTAAAAGAATCTGCATACCAAGCTTGGATTAAGGCTCGTGACACCAAAGCTAAGGCTCGGAGGGTCCACATAAAAAAGAAAGCCTTTAATTCTGCCGCTAAGTCCTGCAAACGAGTCCTTCGGAAGGCTCGATTTGATCATGTTAGTCGAATAGGGGCCAAACTTGCCTCCTACCCTCCTGGTAGTAAGCAATTTTGGTCACTGTCCAAAGCGGTCGAATCTAACTTCTGCCGTCCCTCACTTCCACCTCTGCAGAAACCTGACGGAACACTGGCCCACACTGCGCTGGAGAAGGCCAACTTACTCGCCTCTCAGTTTGCGAGCAATTCTCGTCTTGCAGCAGGCTCTAAAAATCCACCATCTATACCTCGCTGCAATTCCTCTATGCCGCTAATTACCATACACCAGAAAGAGGTACGACGAGCTCTGCAAAATCTTGACGTGAATAAGGCCAGTGGACCAGATGGTATACCTGCACGTGTACTGAAGCAGTGTGCGGGTTGTCTCCTGTACTAACACGCCTGTACCGCCTCTCTCTGCAAACAAAAACGGTGCCCGGAACCTGGAAGCTTGCAAATGTGCAACCAGTACCCAAGAAAGGTAACCGTGCTGATCCCTGTAATTACCGACCCATTGCCATCACCTCTATGCTCTGCAAGGTCATGGAGAAGGTTCTCAACAGTAAGTTGCTGGCATACTTAGAAGAAAACGATCTACTCAGTGACCGTCAATATGGCTTTCGCCGTGGGCGGTCTACTGGAGATCTTCTAGTATATATCACGCACTGCTGTGGCGAAGCCATTGAGAAAAACGGGGAAGCGCTTGCAGTTTCCCTTGACATCTCGAAAGCGTTCGACAGGGTTTGGCACGCAAGTCTCCTTAACAAGCTTCCAGCTTATGGCATCCCTGCTGATTTTTGTAGCTGGATTTCAGACTTTCTGAGAGAACGATCGATCAGGGTGATCATTGATGGATGCTCTTCGGACTACATGACCATTGACGCCGGTGTTCCTCAGGGGTCTGTTCTCTCTGCAACCCTTTTCCTGCTCCACATCAATGACATGTTACAATCTGGCGTTGTTGGTTACGCAGATGACAGTACGGTTCTTGAGAGGTATTCGGCCAGCACAAAAAGCAGCAGGGATGATATACGGTCAAAGAGGGAAGCCATGGTTGAGCGTACAGACTTGGCCTTAAGTCGGGTATCAATATGGGGAGAGGCCAACTTGGTCTCATTCAATACCATCAAAACGCAGGCTTGTTTGTTTTCAGCTAAACGAACTCTGTTTGACCTAGCACCTACTTTCCAGGGTGCACCTGTATCTGTTACTGGCAGCCTGGAACTCCTTGGCATGGAGCTGAGTTCAAACCTCAACTTCGGTACCTTCATTGAGTCTAGTGCACAAACTGCGGCAAAAAAACTGGGCATCCTTAATAAGGTTAAGCGGTACTTTACACCTGGACAGCTTCTAACACTTTACAAAGCTCAAGTCCGATCCTGTATGGAGTACTGCAGCCACCTTTGGGATGGCTCAGCTAAATACCAACTTGCCACATTAGACTCGGTGGAACGTAGGGCAACGAGAATAATTGGTGACGAAAGGCTGATAGTAGGGCTGCAACCGTTAGCCCATCGGCGTAAAGTTGCCAGTCTGTCAGTATTTTACAGACTACACTTCGGGGAGTGTACACAAGAACTGCACGAATTAATCCCACCTTCCCCTTTTTACCATCGGACTTCCAGGCGCACGGCAGGTCTACACCCCTTCTTGGTGGATATTCCACCCATTCGCACGAACCGTTTTTCAAGGTCTTTTATTATGCGCACCGCCAACGAGTGGAATTCATTGCCCGCGTCAGTTTTTCCGAGTACATATAACCCGACAGCCTTTAAGGCTAGAGTGAACAGGCATCTTCTAGGCAAGCTCGCTCCATCGTAGATCTTGTCTTTACCCCCAGGGTTAGTCTAAGGTCAAGAGTAAGCCTATTCAAAATAAAAAAAAAAAAAAAAAAAAATACCCTCCTTCACACACTTCATCTATCTTTTTTTTGTCATAGATAGCTCGTTTGCTTCCCAGTAACTTTCATATATCCATCACCTCCGTAATATGACTCTCTTCCCTTTGCAAAACATTCCATACTATCCTAATCTACTAATTTGCAGATATTCCTTTATTTGAGTTACTTCCGTGCTTGCACATATTAGTTTCTTATCCTACCATTAAGAGTCACTTCCTTCATCCACCTCAACTCAAAAGTCTCATCAAAGATTTATTCAGAAAATAATACTTATTAAATTATATTCAATTTAAAAATTATTGTTCAAAAGCTACAAACTACTAGCGTTTCGAAATCGACCACTGCATAGAAGATGCTGAAAGAAACTCTTTTCAACAGTATTCATACATCTCCGCTGCGTGTAGTCGCCTTGCATCCGTAACTTTTACTCATAATTATAAACTAGTACATACTTATTAAATAACAGGTCTTTCTATAAAAAATGCAATTTAATTAATAAAATTACTAGTACTAAACACCGGTTAGCGTTTCAATATTGGCGTGCCTTTCGAGGGGCAGGTCGTGCAAATTGAGGGTTGCAGTTCAGCGACCTCCGGAGTACTAGCTGTTGTATAACCAAACATCTCGTGGCGCCAGCAAGACTCGGAAGGCGGCGCGCCACCTCGGCGCCCCATTTCTCTGCTAGTAAAACAAGATCTCAGATCGTTGCGATGAATGAGATATACGAATATTTGGATGGAATTGACTCTTGCTAAATAGATAAAGCTAAAAATGGTATGAAAACTCATTCAGACTCTCGTACTGGATTCGACAGTATTGTGAAGTATTGAGAAACGCCAATTCGGTAACTGGCGCCGCGCCGTCTTTGTTGTAGAGGAAAAAATAACTGAAAATAACAGAACGTTAAACTTGTACACCTACCTATTTATTTATTTATTTCCAAACTTACAACTTAATCCTAATACAATATTTGAGCAAATTTTCCAAACACAAATAATTAAATTTCCATAACATAAGATGAATAAAGCTACTTTAGTTAATTAATTCAATGTGCAACAGAATAAATAGGCTTTCTGTGCTATAACGTTCAAAGTTCGAAGAGCCCGCGACTGTGGCGCGTCTTTGAGCAAGTAATAAGTACCTATGTCCGCGCTGGTGGCACTACAAACAATTATTGCGGCCGGCGATGCCTGAACACGTAGGTATTCATTTGGAACACATAAACAAACATATGCCTTCTTACAAGTTAGCATTGTCTAATTTTCCCCTAAAAACTTTAAATATAGGTGTATGAACAAAGTGTGAGTTCCCCCTCCTGACCCTTAGCTCGTTATACCCTAGCATGTTAAAACTTGGTACCGAGGTGGTATCATCTTTGAGGAACGTTTTATACTAACTGGAGTTGCGCTGCAACTATAGATAGAGGGCGTTATGTGCTACATTTAAGATATATTCATGCATATAGTATAGTATAGTATAGTATAGTATAAGATTATTAACGAATATTATATGTATAGACATATAATATTCGTTAATAATCTTTCATATAAAAAAAAACTGACTTTAATCAAACTACTGAACCGATTGTGATGACGTTTTAATGGAACTAACTTGAAAGCATACCCTATCTAACTAAAAAGATTTTTAAAATCGGTTTATAAATGATGGAGTTTTGATGTAACAAACATAAAAAAATACAACCGAATTAATCCTTCTCCTTTTTTTTGAAATTGGTTGAAAAAATTACGTATTAAATTGCCTCAAACACGTTTATTGCCTTTTTGTTAAATCCTGAACTTGATTCTAAAAAAGTTATGTTATGGTCAAACTTTTAAACATCCGTATCCCGATAACGAAGTTTCCGAAAATTGGGACGATGGGGATCCTTAGATCTAAATCAAGGAGCTTAAAGGATAATAATCGTCGCTTAACGTTGCTACATTATCTCTGAATGGTTTATGAATAAGGGGCGATTTATAAAACACATTCAATTAAATTCTGTTGATAAAGCTTTTGATGAAAGCCCTAAAGAGGGTCACGTGAGAAATTTCAACATTTATTTTAAAAGTTTTATGGACTGGCCAGCAATTTATGAAAGTTAACACATCTAAAATTTGTGTTAATTACTTTTACGATTAAAAGTAAAATCACAATTTGAAATAATAGTTTTATATTCTAACTATAGCTGTCCCACCGAAGTTCGTTTCGCTATAAGATAAAAACTTCTATTCTATATTTTAAATTTAACTAAATTACACATAGTTACGAAGTTTGATCAAAATCGGTTTTGTAGTTTCAGAGTTTATCCCGAAAATACATCGTGAGGCGAGATATTATATAGATTTACTGTTATAACTTTAAGTACGAAACTTACTGCAATTGGATTTGAGTTTAGTCTGATATTTACTTAGATTCCTCAGTCAGTCTATGGAAATGGCAGCTGCTATGTTGATGAAATATCACACGATACTCATATAGTAATATATTTATAATTCTAAGCTTTCATGGTCACACCGCGAAAACCGTTATCTTTGTATACTATACTTCATATTAATTTTCTTGGCGTTCAACGAGTAATTTATTATTACCTAGTGTTAACTAACAACCCATATCATTTTACATTTCCTAAATAAGCAAGTAAATCAATCAATCAATCAATGTTTATTTGCCAGAATACAGTAGTATAAAGATGTTATATCAGCTAGAGTAACATGCATTCAGCCTTACAAAGAGGCGTGCAAATATTGCAAGTAAAGTCAAATTACAATATAATAATTAGCATAATTTTTTTTAATAATAACAAATTAATTAACTGAATTATATAAAAAAAAATTAAAGTCATTGTGATTAAAAATTTAAATATTCTTTTACGTCATAAATACATTTTTCTTGCAGCCATGCATTTAGCTGCTTCTTAAAAGTCCTTCCTTGAAGATTCTTTATATCACTTGGGAGTTTGTTATACAAAATGATGCACATGTTATAAACATTTTTGTCATAAATGGAACAATGTGAGGCAGGTTTAAACAATAAGTTGTCATACTGTGTTCTATGTTGTCGTACAGTTATTTCATTTCTTTGAGTGAAGAAGTGAGAATTACTATTTACAAATAAACATATGTCTCTAATGTACATTGAAGCCAATGGTAAAATCCTTAGTCGTTTAAAGATTGGTCTGCACGAATCTAATAACCACGCGTTCGTTATTGCTCTAATACATTTTTTTTGTATAATAAATACCCTTCCTACTTCAACAGAGTTTCCCCACAATATCAATCCATAACTAAGAACTGAGGAAACATAGCCATAATAAGCGGTTAGTGCCGCTTCTTCGGAAACTGTTTATCTAATCATTTTGATAAACAAATTTGTCTAGTTTTTTGCATACAGATTGTATATGTTCTTTCCAGTTTAGATGTTTATCTACAACAAGTCCCAGAAATTTATAAGAGTTAACTATTTCTAACTGTGTGTCTTTATATTTAATATCTAATTCTAAAGGTTGAGTTTGGTACGAGTGAAATTGAATTAATTTTGTTTTACTCAAATTTATCTGTAACTTATTTTTGCTCATCCAATTTATTATATCTTTTAGTACATAATTAATAGTTTTTTCTGTTATTTTATTGTTTTCACATTTAATAACCACTGTAGTGTCATCTGCAAAAAGAATACATTTCTGGGAAGTACATTTAGGGAGATCATTGATATATATTAGGAATAGCAACGGACCTAATACACTACCTTGAGGAACACCACGATTTATTTGTTTCCATTGAGATTGGTAATTTTCTTTCAAAAACGACTTTTCTTTTCTATTAAACTTTGTAATTTGAGTACTTTGTTCTATATCATTTAAATAACTAACAATCCAATTACATGCTTTGCCTCTAATACCAAACATCTCTAGCTTTAGCTGTAAAATTTTATGATCAACTAAGTCAAAAGATTTCGTCATATCTAAAAAAAGTGCCATAGTTGCAATTTTATTATTAAGATTATTTGTCACAGTGTGAATTAGATCAAAACATGCCAAAGAAGTAGAACAACCCTTTCGAAAACCATATTGTGAGATCGCTAGTAAATTATGTTTGGTTAAAAAATCATAAAGACGAACATACATAGCTTTTTCTACTACTTTACATAGAATTGGAGGCAATTATAGACCCATAGGGTCTATAATTATTTAAGTCAGTTTTATTGCCTTTTTTTAGCAAAGGTTTAATAATAGTCTTTTTTAATTCTGGTGGAAAAATACCTTCAGAGAAAGAAAGGTTAATAATATATGTCAGGGGACGAGATATTTGACTTGCGCATTGTTTGACAATTTGAGTAGTTATACCGTCATGACCACTACACTTGCTATTCTTTAATGACGTAAAAGTATAGATCCATTTACCACGTCCCCTGACAGGGTAGACAGAGCCTAGGGCCATAAGACCCAAGAGCCACATTTAGCATACATATAGGTGGAAGACGAAGTAAAAATAGTGATGGGTTGCTAGCCGCATCGCCTGTTAACATGATTTCTTATTTTCACCTATTCCCTCAGCCGGCTTTTACGGCTTGCACGGGAAGAGAAGTAGCTGGTACATTCTACGTTTTCTCTTTTATTCCAGACCAGCATGCAAGTAAGAATATTTTCCCCTAAATCTTTATAAAACACTCAATTCATCGCTACCTTTGTGACCCTCCGTTTCTGATTCCATACACTTTCTCATCCAAAACTTTTGAACACATTTCATCACTCGTTCAATACAGTTGTAAATATTTCGTTTCAAAACGCAAGTTCTCATCAATGTAATAGAATCCATCTCTTCAGTCGCGCTTGAGGTACGACATAAAGAGTGTCCCATTCGATCCAGGAGCCGGGAGTCGATTTTATGCATCGTTTAATACTGCAGCTCATGTCCCAATCGTAAAATGTGTCATTCATCGTCGCTCGCTTCCCTATGTTTGGATGTCAATCTACTTTGTCTCCAAATGATCTCATTTATTCGGTTTATTTCTTGAATTTTCAAACGACGCAAGTATTCACTTTTGGTGTGCGTGTTTTTACACGCTTTTTATTAGCGTCACCTGTATGTAGTCGGTCACAAACTAAAGTTACAAACAAGCAGTTTGTAACTTTAGTTTGTAATCGACTATTTTGAACTCGATTTTAACCTATAATAAACGGTCAGATTAAATGGTTTCTGATGTTTTCGCGATTGCTACACATTTAAATAAAATCACTTTAATACGGTATTATCGCGTATATTACATTATTTTTACACCTAACGTTTCGAAAACTTTACAGATTTCATGGTCGCAGGTAGACTAAGTTGACATTTGTCTTTGTGTTATAAAACAAAGACTGTCTTATAACACGCGAAAAAAATTATGTAATATACGCAATAATACCGTATTAAAGTGATTTTATATAAACGGTCAGATTTAATTAACATTTTATAGATTTATCAAGGACTAATGACAATACAATAAGTAATTTGATAAAAGCGTGTTTTTTAGTTATATTTTTAATTGTTTTAAATTATTTTTATTTATTGTTACATTTTTGTTTCAGGTATGTGTGTCTACAAGCGGAAACTTACACAATTAATGAGGTATTCAATCATTAGCATGCATTGCCATTTGCCTAGATGTTATAACGTTCAAGTTCTTTTATTTGTAAAAAAAAAGTTGGTTACATTTACTTTGAGACAACTTTGACACTTTGAGAGTGACTTTGAAACAATTTACTTGCGTGGAGGAAGCACGCAAAGTAAATTGTCTCAAAGTAAATGTAGCTTTGACTTCTGCAAAGTAACACCTGAATCTATATACTAAAAAGTTGGTTGTCTGTGAAGTTGGTTTTAAGACGATAATTTTACGTTATAATGGTGGAAGACAGATAGATGGGTCACAAGCCGAAGCATCTATCAAGTGTTCCGTGCTCTCGCTTTCAGAAGTGAAACGTGACACTTTTTGTCCGGGCAGCCGGGGTTCATCGATTTATAAGACGTTATCGCGTCAAAACAAATACTTGTGTTATACATAATTTAAGTAAAACTCCTAAACATGTTTGGTCTTTAAGAGCCCGCCATATGCCAGGCGGCGTGGCGATACAAACGCGGATGGTCTAAACGCGTTGGCTACTTTGGATTTTTTCGTTTTTTAGGAATATTCAAGGGTTATTCGAAAAAGAAAAACATATGATGGCTGCCTTATCTGTAATGCAATAATAATCAAAAGCTATATACCGAGTAAATTAGACGTGATTCGGAGGCAACTTTGCAATTTTTTTCTATCGAGAAAATTTAACGCAATCGTGTTTTAGAGCCATATAGTTACCAGAGTAAGTCCTGAACTTTGCTGCATTTTTATTTCAACTTGAATATTTAATTATTATTGATATAACAGTCAATCATGCAAAGCAGTGTGAGGTAGTACGGGCCCTTAAGGCATACAAATAATTGGCATAAAAAATCGCTGAAAAAGAAACCATAATAACTAATATTAGGTTTTATCTATTAAATATAAAAAGTTAAGAAAAGTCATCGGTATGATTATCTAAAACTTAATTTTCGATGGAATCAATTTATTGAATCAGTCGAAATCTGTCAGAGACCCCGACAAATTCTTTCTTTCTTGAAATACATTTTTCGAACGAATTCAAGGTTACTTACTTTGACGACTGCGAATAAGAGAAGCTTTTCTTGAACGCCAGAATCAAATATCATAATTTTTTGTTAAGGTTACCCATACCCATGTCATACATAGAAATCGGCAGATACATGGATGTGTATCTATATATGTATTTGTTATAAAATATAGTATCGTTGAGTTAGTATCCCATAACACAAGTCTCGAACTTACTTTGGGGCTAGCTCAATCTGTGTGATTTGTCCGTATATATTTATTTATTTACATCAACAACATATAAAAATGCCTATTTACAAAAAAAATACGAATAATATTAGCTCGTTGCAGAACCAGTTTGAAAGATAGCAGGAGTTTTCTTCAAAGCCGTTGTTTTATGGGCTGATTCAGCGCTGCTTAGAGGTTTGGCACGTAGCCTTAATAGCCAATCGATATCTGTATACCGGCCAATCCTTACATTTTTCTAAGCTCTTCGCACATTACGTTGCTGGCAAAGAAAAAATAAGTACAGAGTTGCCAAATACTTTGCAAGTTAGCGACTGCTTGTAGTTTGTTCGAAGTGTCACCCGTTTGGAAGTTTTACAAGGATATTTTCGTGTTTTTATTTTATATATTTCTTAATTTAATAAGAGTTTATCAGAAATCGGGTTTCTTTCGCTTTTGTTAATAAATCTCTAATGGGTATATTTAAAAAAAAATATTAGTCTGATTTCAAACCCATGTCTGATATTTCTATGTTAATTTAAACTCAATATATTTTTTTTATAGATATAACCAAATAATTATATTTTTTAGGGATCTATCTTGCTCATTTATTTATACTTTTTATAGACGTAAAAAAGTTGGTAGTTGTCACTGAAAATATCAAGTAATTCGCGACAAACTTTTTCTGGATATAGCTTTTATGGTATTTTGTTTTGCTAGGTGGAATTTTTTTTTGAAAATATTTTGATGTAATAATTTATTTTGATCTTTGAACTGTACTTCATATTTTTGCATGCTAGTATTCCATGAAAAATAAGGCTAACTGCGCGACGAAAAAATAGACATTTTACGGTATTCTTCTGACGCACAGCGCCTTAATTATTGTCGGTCGTACGGAGCACTAAGTTGTGTGCTGATGGAACTCGCTCTTGAAAAGTTTTTATTTAATACTAGCTGTTCCGACGAACTTCGTGTGGCTTTTTGAGTTTTACCAAATTACAGATAGTTAGGAAGTTTGATTAAAATCGGTTCAATAGTTTCAAAGTTTCACACGAGATTTTTATATACAGGGTGGGCCAAAAATGTTTGCACATTTGAAACAGAAATAAAACTAGAAATGTTATTTTATTGATAAAAATGTATTGTTCTAAGATCTCGCCGTTGGCACTCTTGCAATTGAATACGCAAACTTTGGAAAACTCACTGACACACGATCGTTCCTAACGGAATTTTCGATTGAAGAATCGACATTCGGGAGGTTGAAATTTCCGTACGTTGAACGTAGCCGTCCTGTTTGTTTTATTGGTTGTCGATCAAGTTTGCTCGAACTTCTTAACTCGAGCTTTGATTAAATGAACACTCGGATATTCACTTACACGGTATATCCATATTCGATTCTAAATAATCGTCGTGCAGTAACGAAGGAATCATCGTCACCATCAGGTCTTTTTAGTCTCTACTGCATGTGCATGACCCTCACTGTACTACAGAGAGGGTCAACGGTTCATTATTTTTGTAAAATAGTTTAACACAAAAAGCACTATTGCCTCGTGAAGTATTCCATCCTGATTAAAATACATAAAATTGTTCTTGTTTTCTTTAAAAAAAAAATATAAATATAATTAGTCCGTCTAGTAGATTATTGAAAAATATTTAACACGTATTTTTTTTTGTCAATAGAACAAATTTGATAAAGATATTAGCCCGTTAAATTCTGCGTGACGTTACTGTCTTCTATAGTTTTTACCGGCCTGTTGCGTCATGAGCCCCCGCATCTTGAACTTGTATGATAGAAAAAAATAAAAAATATGTATCTAATATTTTTCGATAATTCATAAGACAAACTATTTTAAATGGTTTTTTTTTTAGGAAATAAGCCTATTCCCTGCCATTCGCACCTCCCTTTAATGGTTTTTGATAAATCATGTAATATCTGGAAAAGTTTTTGGCCCAACCTGTATATGATGATATGCATAATCTTAAAACTACTAGCAATTATTAAGAATCTTGGGTGAGACGAATACGCCGAATGAAAATCGCTCCAGCCTTCTCGCATCGTATTAATATAATACTCGTCCCCAGTCGCGTTGATCAATAGTACGAGTATTATTGAATGCTTCAGTTAACTTTTGTTATTCTGCTCGAGCAACCACGCAAATGGGTAGAAATGGCGATAAAACGGGCCACTCTTTATGAGTTTCATGATTTATTATACTGCTAGTGCTGAAAAATTCACTTTGCCATTTATTGACGTCGCTTACAGTAGTTACCTATCGTAGAGCCGACGACAAAAGAACTTTGTGTATAACTGATATTAAATTGACTGTCTACGTCTTTTGTATTGATAGTAAGTAGCTTTGAATACATCGTATTGGGTCCTTACCTACGAAATTGGCGTTTTTTTCGCTTGTTATTTTGTTCCTAATGACTATGATTTTCAGTTAAACATATTTTTAGGGTTCCTTACCTCAAAAGGATGTAGTGTGTAGCGCGCCTCACTTTCCTCTCACCTATATAAACATGTTTTATTTGACCAAATGAGAGTAATAAACCGAACGTGGAACCATAACTACGTGTTTCATTTGGTACACCCCTTATATGGCGACTCTGCCAGGAAAGTTGTTGAGAGGTAAGGGAGGCGCACTACACACTACAAGGAAAAAACGGAACCCTTATAGGATCACTTGGTTGTCCGTCTGTCTGTCTGTCGGTCAAGACCCTTTTTCTCAGGAACGCGTAGAGGTATCAAGCTGAAATTCATATCAAATACTCAGCTCTACTGTCCCTTGGAGCTATGAAAAATCAAACTTTTAAGCCAATGCAATCAAAAGATACAGCTGGTTATGCCGCAAATTTTCGTGATTTTTCGACAATCGCAAGGGAATCAAAACCTACAGGGTACTTTCCGTGGTTCATCCATTATAAATGTTTTTTTTGTGGGTTTTCAGTGTCTTCTTTATGACGTAGCATCGTATTGAAGGGAGTATACAAGCAGGAACTTTGGATGCTAGAAAGTAGTATTGAAAACAGTACGGGTGCGTTAAGAAGGGCACTTTTGACAGTTACTTTAAGTACCTCTGAAGTCGCAGCTGCATGTTCTAAAATGGGACATACGTGTAGTTAAAAAAAAAATATTTTTTTAATATTTTTAATTGCATAATTTAAATTAAAGACTATAAATGGTGAACTTCATGCCTTACGACATTCTCTGCCAGTTAACCATAGGCCCAACCAAAGAAGTTAAGTTTGGGTGTGAATGAGTACATTATTTATAAATATATTATGTTAGGGACCATTCAAGTATTACGTAAGCACTAAATCAGTTATTTTTAACCCCCTCTTCTCCCTTGTCAGCAACAGTGAGAAAATCACTTCCCCCCATCCCCAAGGTTATGTAACCATTGCTATAATTTATACAAAATATGTTTCTTTATTTTGTAAAATGTAGCTGACGTCATCACCGTGCAGACCCTTCCACCCCCTTTGTCAACAAAAATAAGCCTAGCCCATACCCCCCACCCCCCATTCGCTGCTTACGTAATATTTGAATGAACCCTTATTTTTAAGCCTTTTGAATTCATATTTTAGGTACACGTATTAAAAAATACATGTCGCCAACAAATTGTATTTTAATGGGTTTTTAATTGAAGCAGAGAAATGCAGAAACGTGGTTTTCACGTGTGGATGCTAGAATAAATTTCGTACGCGTGAGATGAATACTATTTTTTACATAGATTTAAAAAATCTTCATACTTCTATGGTTTTTTACAAGCTTTCAGTTAACTGGCAATGTATAAATATTTAACTATTTTTGTTCGGGTGAAATCTTGCAACTCAACTTTTAAGCGGATATCTATTTATATATTATAAATTTGTATACTCGTTATGCATACAAAATTTCAGCTCAATCGGTAGAAGGTATCTAATTAAAAATTGAGTTGCGAATAATAGTTTGGATGTCAAGGCATGGTAAAATATGTGAGGTAAAAAAAGTTATTTCTAAAATAACAGTTATACCAGTCATCATCATTATCTCAGCCCGTCTTCTGCCCACTGCTGAGCATAGGCCTCTCTTCGCGTTCGTCATCCATCTCGGTCCTGTGCTGATATAATCCAGGAGTGACCCGCGATTTTGACTATATCGTCAACCCATCTCATCGGAGGACGTCCGACGCTTCTTTCCCCGGTTCTAGGCCACCACTCGGTAAAAGTTCTTGCTCCATCCGCCATCAGTTCATCTGGCCAGGGGCCCTGCCCAGTTCTATTTATGGTTCGTGACCGTCAGACAAATACTACGTATTAAGGTGCTAAAACCAATCCAACAAAAGTGTTCGTAACTCTAAATGTAGTACTATCCGATGGAAACAAAATGAGAGAAAAAAAACAGGCCAAGTGCGAGCCGGACTCGCGTACGAATGGTTCCGTACCATTATCAATAATAAGCTTAAAATTATTAAATATATTTTTATTATATGATGTCACTAAAATATTTTGCTTTTCGCAATTTTCCCTTTATCTGTGCTATATGACGTTGCTTCGTAACAAAATTCAAGATTCTGAGTTTACCGGAAGTACCCTATAGCTTTTGATTCCCTAGCAAATGACAAAAATTTGCGGCATAAACTATATCTTTTCATTGCGTTGGCAGAAGTTTTTTTTTTCATTTTTTCACAGCTCGAATGAACGGTGGACCTGAGTATTTGATATGAATTTCTTGATACATCTATGCGTTCCTGAGATAAAGGGCCTTGACATACAGACAGACGAACAACAAAATAATCCTATAAAGGTTCCGTTTTTTTCCTTTTGAGGTACGGTACACAAAAACATTTCGTATGGCTGGTGTACAATCTACGTGTATGGCTTGGCAATTTACGTGTATAAATTACTTGAATGTAAATCACTCCATATCGATACAAAGGTATCCGAATGGGAAAATAATCGCCCACTTATTTCCGACGCAAAATCCCGCCTTTGGTATCCTCACACAATAACATTTATTATTTCAGGTGGTCTTAAAAGGAGGCATATTTTCGTAGGTTTTATTTCCTCGTGCGGTCCTTTTTCCCGATTGGGACAACTTTGTTACTTGAGAAATAAGGTAGCTCGTCTGTGATTTGTTTTACTGCGGAGGTTTGTGACTCAGCTGTACGAGTGTGTCCTCGTTTTATACGGGCAATGGAGTTCCAACTATTTAGTTTTTACTCAAACTAACGTACGGATAGGAAGTTTATACAATACAGTATTAAACTCATGTTGAGATTAAAAAAATGTTTCAAATGTTACTGATATCTAAAGATACTGTTAAAACACTTTTGATTTCATATCGATTCGTTACCTTATTAATATTGTTAAAAGTATGAAAATCATGAAATACAATATTGCTAAAGGATAATCCATAACTTTCAAAACTTTTATTATGAAGCCATTACCATGCACAAAATATTTGATATAGCTAACAAACAAAGTTCTTACGCCACTCGTACAAAGAGCTTGCTCGTGACGTCATAAATTTTTAGGCATTTCACCAAAGTGTTTTCAAATCATCTATAAATATAAATAATAATAAATATATACGGACAAATCACACAGATTGAGGCCCCAAAGTAAGTTCGAGACTTGTGTTATGGGATACTAACTCAACGATTCTATATTTTATAACAAATACATATATAGATACACATCCAAGACCCAGGCCAATCTGAAAAAGATCATTTTCCATCTTGCCCTGGCCGGGGATCGAACCCGGTCACTCCGTGTCGCAGGCTGGCGTGTTGACCGCTGCGCCACGGAGCTAGTCGAATAATACGAAATATGTGACTTATATATCTGAAAGAGACGTTTTGTTTAGAAATATTTTTTACCAATCCTCATCATCATTTCGTGTAGGTGACACGGCCAATCGACCATGCACACACTGGTGTCGGAGTTCTTCGGAACCGCCTCTCGGCCTTTGATGTGGTTTCGAAGTTTATTTTAACCAATGTTTTTATTTCTTGAAAGGTTTTTGCATAGACACATAAAAAATATGTAATATGCCTGTTCACCCCTAGTACACGATTGGCACCCCTGGTGTTGCAGGCATCCATAGGATACGGTAACCGCTTTCCATCAGGCCGGTCGAATGCCTGTTTGCGTGCTATACAACGTGATTTTGAACCTCCTAGCTTTATTGAAATCTCAGAATCAGAATCCCTAATGAAATATAGAACTGCATAAAAAAAAGCAGAAAATCGAAAAAAAAAATTAGGGTTTCCCATACAAAGTCGCCGATCAGCTGGACGAATTTCTATGGAAAGTCAATTTTTTTTTTCGGTTTTTACCTTTTTTTCTTACAATTCTGTATTTCATTAGGGATTCTGATTCCCAGATTTCAATATAGCTAAGGGGTTCAAAATCACGCTGTATGTATAAAAACATATCGTAAATTTTGCACAGACATACACACTAATCAGTTAAGTAAGTTTAATACCTAAAGGTGATGTTTAAATTTGAAGTTAAGAGTGACATGGTTTATTTATTTTTACTAAATATTGGATTAAGCATTTGTCTCCCATCTCACCTGACATGCCTATCCAAGAGATACCCATTTATTCTACTTTTGAATGTCCCGGGACTGTACTTGTCTGGGAATATAGACGGAGGTTAAAGGGGAATAATAAAAATAGCTACATATTTGCTACATCGTCAATAAATAATTAAGCAAAGTAATTCGTTAGGTATTATGTAAACTATCTGATCGATTCATTACGAGTAATTATTTTAAAATAATAATTATAACGGGAACGAGGTCCGGGTTGCTACTTGCTTTTTCACCCATTCATCCGAGTGAGTAGTGTTTTCATCCCAACCCAGATTCCCTTCCCAAATCCAAAAAAATCCTATCCTTCCCCAGCTTAAAACTGCTTCCAATGGGCAGCAGCAGCGTCGGAAGCACAACAAGTTAAAGAACTGCGTTCGCCAATCTGCCGGCGAAGCATGGTGACTATGGCAATATCTTCTTATGGAACGCAGAATCCTTGGGGGAATCCCTTGTCCAGCAGTGGACTTCTTACGGCTGAACTGATTATGATGATGATGACTGATTATAAGAAAGCCTAACTATTCTCTTATTAAATTAAGAAATAAAATATGGTGAAAAAATAACAAGCGGGCGGGATTTGAACCTGCGACCTTAAGCCTATGTACGACTTTGTAAGTAACTATGTTGACTATGTAAGTCGTACATAGACTTAAGGTCGCAGGTTCAAATCCCGCTCGCTTGGAATTTCTTAATTTCATAATTCTTAATTTAATAAGAGTATATCAAAATAGCATTGCAGCACCCGTTCAACTCGTGAACGGGTGCTGCTAGGGGGGACAGGTCTGCTCGGCCTCTTTGAGACTACTGTGTATAATGTAAAATATTATCATTGCACATTCCATCGCTAACATAATATGTTCCAAAAAATAATAATGTACCTATATAATAAAATTTGTAATCATAAAATGAAAAAAAAATGATAAATGAAGAAATTAGATGATAAATATTAAAGATAGATGATAAAATAAAAAAGCCCTTCAGGCGAGTAGGCGACCAATACTGTAGAAAAGAGTTTCTTTTGGCGTTTCTTCTTCTAGTGGTCGGTTCCGAAACGCTAGTAGTCTGTAGTTTTTGCACATTAAGTAATAATATAAATATGACTAAATTAGTTCCTTTAAAATGTGATTTGACGTGAAAAAGTGCCTGCAAAGGCCTATTTTCTGAATAAACGTTTTGAATTTTGAATTTGAATTTTGAATTGTGAATGCAAAATATGTATAAACACTTAAAAATAAAGCCTAACTATTATTTTGTAATGAGGCTAAGCAACCATCTCACAAAAAAAGCAATATCATAAATTTTCTAAAATGAACGACTCACATTATAATAGATGGATACTTTCAAACTTATTTCATTACAGTATGACACCGCCATAAACATCTTGTTGCTTGCAGTAATTGAGGGAATAAATTATATTTTTAATTAAACGCCGCTAACAAATGTCGCGTTACTAAGGTAGGCTCTGATACCCTCGCAGTTTATGTTTACACAAAGAATCTTAACGAACTAAGGCATTCCTACTTTTCCTTGTCAATTAATTTGGTTTTTAATGTGATTTACTTTTTTATTAAAAATTATCGCCTGCCAGTATCGCTCGCTTCAAAGCTTGTTATTTTGTTATCTGTATGTCTTGTAAAGTAGGTATCGACATTACAAAGAGCTTTTGTGTCTCTAATCCCTGCCTCAGTGTATCTTCAAAAGATAAATAGCTAAAGCCCGTCAGGAAAATTTTAGCTTTATGGTTTAAAGTCATGCTTTTAAGACATTGATATTTACAATAGATATTATATACTCAGCACTCAAAATTATTAAATAAATAAACATTAGAGACAATTCAGAAATATTGAGCTATCTGTTAATTGTTATCTTGTGTTATGGGAAAATAATTCAACGATATTACCTTAAAAAAAATAAAGAACCAAATAATTACTATAAAATCAAGGCACTGTCTCGCCTGGAGTGTGTTTCTTTGGTGTGGGTTTGGTATGATATTTGCTTTTTCTTCTTAGCTTAATTCGTATTTTAGTAGGCAGTTATTAATTTAATTAAGGGTTAATTAATGATAAAAAGGCAAAGCATTTATTTGTTTTTCGTGTGTGTAAGTGGCTAACACTGGTTTCAGATTTATCAAGCTGCCTAAAGGCTTCTGCAAAGCTTAACGACTGCCATCAAAGATGACAACAGTCGGGACCAACGGCTTAAAGGGCCTTCCAAAGCACGGAGGAGCGCGAAATATTTTTATGCCACTTGCGGTCACCCATCACAATAGGGACTACGGCCAGGGTTACTTAACATGCGTAAGCGAATTCAAGCTCACGACCACTAGACCATCGGGCTACTCAGATCAAATTTAACTTGCAAGATTTGAATACAGACTAACATCGGAATAGGTGGAAATAAAAGCTTGTAAAATATAGATTTCCATTATGAACTGGCCAGGATTAAACGAGCAAGCCTTGAGGCAAGTACTTCAATATGATCTGAGCATGTCTTTCAAATTCTGTTTCACCTTCCTATAAAAGCCTTTTGATGAGGTATCTTGAGAAAATAATATCATTGTAATGTAACGAGCGTTCATAGTGATATCAAAGGACTATACATTGAAGTCTACGAGTAAGCCTTGAGGCAAGTACTTCAATATGATCTGGGGGGCTACCGTAACCTCTTATAGCAGTATTATTTCAATATTACTTTTGAAATTCGTACCATAACGTATACAAAACAATATTACTTTAATGTTGTGTTTTCTAGCAGTTTTGGTGACGTCAGAGCAAATCATTCATTCAGTTTGGTACCATGAGCTGCTACTTGACAGTTAGTAATATTGTCATTACGTCAATTATTACAATCTTATAAAAGTCGGTCGACTGTGACCAAAACAAAACTTTTTCCTTTTGAGTAGCATAATTTTAGTGGTCTTGTACTTGTAGTGTACACAAAATTAAGTTTGCGTTATAATTGTGATGAAAGGGTGTTGAAATAAGTATTAACCCGAACAAAATACACTTAGGTATACATATAAGGTGATTGCAAAGGGCTGTAATAACCAGCTGTTTTTGTTTCTCCGCAAATCATAAAAGTGAAGTGGACGAAAACTAAGGACTCATATGAAAACGAGATGCGGTTGTCTGTGACTATTTTTGCAGGGCGGCGTTATATATCTGCTAGCGAATAGGATGTAATTAATAGAACTTATTTATGCAAGCTAATAAAGATCCAAATTTCCAGTACCTTAGTATTTTTATTCTTTTTTCCATTCATTATTACCTATTAGGCTTTAACTACATATTTGGATGACCGAACTGCAATCAGTGACGTTCTCCAAGGACGGATAGTTGGTTTTCGTGTTCCTAAGCGGCCAATATTGGTGTCTGATTTGATAAGTCGCCTAACGGCATCTGACATAGCTGAACTACTGCCATCAATAGCTTATCGTGCCTTTCGAAGGACGGAGGAACTCGATATAATATGTTATAGTACACTCATGGCATCACCCATCCTAGCGGGGCTGGGGACCGGGGTTGCTTGTTGCTTAATGCAAAAACGCTAACATTAGGTACGCCACGCACACTGAGCCATAGGCATAGCTTAAATAAGACATGGCATATATATATAGATTTTTTGCTCCGAATAAATATCTCTAGGTATATAGGTACTAAACTATATTTCATCAAAATATTTCACTGATGCAGATCAGCGAATACGAGTAGGTATATATATACCTACTTACTTACTTCAATCCAATACAAGAATTGTTATTTTCAATCTGTCACTACAACACAAAAATAAAACATACTTAAATGTTCGTAAGAATTTTATTAAAGTAAGCCTTTCACAATTATTTTGATTTTGTTATAGGTTACATGATTCTTCTTCTTCTTATATTTTAGGAACTATATAAAGTTCTCTGTGAGAACTATGTAGCTCTTGCCGATGGAGTATGCGCGAAACTTCTCTACCTTGTTTTTTTCTGTAGTTTTTGATACGACATGATACTAGTTTATAGGTAGGTATATGCTTATATGCCGCTGCTTTTATTCTATAGAAATCTAAGAATGCTATCAAGGTGTGTGATCCGATCATGCGACGCGTTATAAAGCTGAAAATAGTAAATCACTAAAAATCCTGATTGTATTTTATTCATGGTTAGAACAAATAAGTCCCTATTATTAGTGTTTTATTTTACTAATGCCATTCACAATTTACTTCTTACGTAATTGAAACAATGTAAACACAAAAATAATACACTATAATTAACTTGTTTTAGCCACAGTTGTGGTAAAAGACGAATTTTATTAAATGTTGTCCAAAAATAAAGACATTGTATGTACCAGTTTTCCACTTTTCAGTAGGCGCGCGAACCACAGATAACGTCACGTCTTGATGTACAAAAATGCTCCGTATCACGCTACCAAATCTAATGTTGTTTAAAACCATAACTAAAATCCTAATTACTTTTTATGATATTAAATGTATGTTATAAAAAATGCATTTCAAATGTTTGTGTTACATAATAAAAAATTTAAACATAATTAATAAAATACAATTCATATTTTATTAATTTAAAAGGAGGCCACTGTTGGTTATAGATCGGAACGCCGCGTAAAAGGGATGGAGCTATACAAACTGTATAGCTTTGTCTCGCTCTCACAATCGTCAGGCAATAGAATTTCATTCGTTCTTTCACATCACTATGCAGGAATAAAACGATCTTGTTTTAAAGTTTCATGGTACGATTTGAAACAATATTATAATAAGCTTGAAACAAAACGGACCAAAACCATGATGGTTTTATCAAAGTTCATGGTAGGCCTCCAGAGCATGTCTTTCAAATTCTGTTTCACCTTCCACTAAAAGCCTTTTGATGAGGTATCTTGAGAAAATAATATCATTGTAACGAGCGCTCATAGTGATAATAAGCGCTCATACTCAAAGGACTACATTGAAGTCTACAATAATGAGGGGAACACCACACGAGATGCATAAACGTGATTTACGAGAAAAGTGTTATCGCTAGGGTACTATTACGGGAACAGGCACATTGTCTTTTCAACAATGTCTCCATGTTTAATTAATCTTGGAACCGCTGAGCTCGTGAGAAATTTGTCAAAATTTTTAAAGAAAGTGTTGAAAATATAATAATATGCCTTTCATTTTAGGGATTTTCAAGGCAAGAGTGAATATGCATTAGTTGAGTTTGAGTCTACCACCCATTTCCTATGAGTAAGTAAGCAATGGTGAGGTCTCCCTCATCTTCCCATCAGGCAAGATCATACGTACTTAAAACACTATTAAAAAAACATTGGTTGCACTTCGGGAGTGCCAGCAGAAGTGAAAACTCGCCTTTTATGGCGGTCTCGTGATTTATAAAACAACATTATAAAATTTGGAAATAAAATCATAAAAATTTGTACAAGTGTACGAGCTTACCTCGCACAAATCAGCGGCACCCGGCTACATACAAGTGGGTCGCGTGTCAGCTGTTTTAACACTATAATTAGCATCAAATAATTATCATTTTCGAGATACATATCGATGGCGTCATGAGACACACATCGAACGGTCGGAGATACTATCGGCCAGCCAACGAGAAAGGACCCGTCACGCCCAACCCGCAAGATGTAACATTTCAAGACAACACAATAAAGCAGTTTACTATGTGACGTGGTCTTGTATCTCCACGACATCATCATCATCTGCAACCCAACAGCACATCTCTTCATGTATGGTGTTGGGCCTAACATCATTGCCTGCACCGTACAACAAGCGATTGAGAAAAATATTCAATTTTTTTTTATTTTCAAAAAGGTTATCGGGATTCGTTGAAACATTATATTGATAATTCTCATTTATTATACGGTCAGAGATCATCCTCAACAGCTACGCGCATCATATGGCATCGGCTACGCGCGCCTGGTCTCCCGAGCTGCTACTTGCTTATCCCCCATTCATCCAAGTGAGTAGGATCCCAACACCATTATTCCTTCAAAGTCTCATTCTTTCCACCAGCTTAAAAAAAATCTGCTATCGACGCTTGCTGCCCGTCGGAAGCAGAAAAAGCTAATGAAACTGCGCTTGCCAATACGTCTGCCAAGCGTGGTGAGTATGGCAATATCCTCCAATGGAACGAAGAATCCTTGGGAGAAGCCTGTATCCAGCAGTGGAATTTTAATGGCTGGAATGATGATGATTTATTGTCAGAACTTTCGAAAAAGGAGTGTAATTTGAATATTAGGGTTTTTGGTATTTGCAATGCTATACCATCTTAGTCTTAATAAATAAAAAAAATATGACATGGGAAAGAAATTCTTAATAAACAGATTATAAAACCAGAAACTTCCGTTGCAGTAACCCGTAAATATAACATTAAGACTTATAAATTCCAAACTTAAACTCAGAATAAGTACTTCAAAGTATAAGTGAACATTTTTCTCCCGACTTTATATGAGCACTGGTACTTTGTTATTTCAAACTAGCGTCTTCTCAGAAACGTAAGCTCGAAGAATTCTCGCTGAATTTCGTCGAAACAACATCGGAAGACGAATTTTCCTCGGTGAGTTATCCCTTTAATGTAGCGCATAGACCCCCCAAGAATTCGTTACAACTTTTGCCCGTCAGTCATTCTGTCCCCACAAATCGTGAGTGCGAAATTGACAAATTCGATCACAAAGTGCGGTTATGAATTATAAAGTTTTATTCTTTTGAGGAGGAAAAAATATACTGGCCAGTAATTTAAGTTAGAAAATTCGTACTTTTAAAAATCAAACGTACTTACTGACTATATAAACATGTTTTACAAAGAAAATAATATGATTGGCCGGCCAATAGTCAGAGTGGGTTCTTGGCGGGAATTTTGGCTTATCGTGCCTTCCGAAGCACGGCATCATCTTTATTATCAGACAACCAGGTCATTCAAGCCTGCAATATCCTAACCAAACTGGAAACAACAAAACAAAGTATGCTTTCCGTGGGAATCGAACCCACGACCCCCGGGTCTACGGGCAAACGCCTTAACCACTGGACCACGACGGCAGTTTAAGACGGGTACCTTGAAAAATCAGACACCAGTGTTAGACACTTAAATTTAAGTTACAAATTTAAGTGTCTGATACTGGTACTAAAGTGTGTGATTTTCATTTCAATTTCAATTTCGCAACAGTCCTTATTGACTTGAATCCGACGTTTAAATATGGCAGTAAAAATCCATTAATTTAACAATGTCAATTCAACTTTCACCGGCATTCAATCGAGCCCTTTGCGTTGACAAAATGTCATACGCGTCTCCTGCTGTGTACACACAATGAGTTAAATCAGATTAACACTTACTCGCTTTTACGTTGGGAGCTTTGTCAATGTGTTATCAAGATTAGGGTAACAATTCTTTACATTTAAGTCCCCCGTCGACAAAAGCGTTAAATCCGAAACGAAATAAACAATTTCACACGTTGTTATTAGGGCACTGAGACTACCGATTTTATCAACTGAACAAAAACTTGGTATGAACAACGGGCGGGTCTATTTTCTGTTTGGGACAGATAAGGCCCGATCTATTCATATGTAAATAGAATTTAATTTATGCGATCTACGCCTCTAAGGGCTAAAATGGGAACGTGAAGAGTAGTTAGAAGAATAGATAGTGTTTCTGATTATAAACTAGCTGAAAGAGAATGTTAACGATACTTTTAACACATAGGAATGACGAGCTTTGTGGCCTAGTGGTTATCGTGCCAGACACTAGTTTCCGGGTTCGATTCCCGGTCAGGTCAAGATGGAAAATTATCTTTCTCCGATTAGCCTCGGTCTTGGATGTTTATCTATATATGTATTTGTTGTAAGATAGTATCGTTGAATAAGTAGAGACTTGTCTTATGGGAATAAGATAAGTCTCAAACTTACCTTGAGGGTAGCTCAATCTGTGTGATTTGTCCCTATATATTTATTATATTATATAGGCTACCATTAATTCCGGAAAAAGTACTGTTCCCGAGGGATCGATATTCACGCGAGTGAAAGTCTAGGAAAAAAGCTGGTTTGTTCTAAAAAAAACATAATAAGTATAAAAAAAATACATTTCACAAGAAATGCAACCAGAAATTCTATTCCCACAAATTCTTAGAAGCAAAATAATATTTTGTTTGTCTTTAAACCTACGATGTGGCAAAGTTTAGAATGGAACGATAAAATATCACAGTTCAAGGAACAGTTCCCAGTTCTATTTAGTGACATAAAACAAACAGGGAGCAGCCTTTACCAACCTTTTACTGTTCGGACTCGTGTGTCGGAGGCAAGACCGTAAAATGTTTACAAAATAGACAACCTGACGCCACTACATTTATTTATTAGTACGAGGAAGCGAATGACAGCATGAAAAGAAGGCAAGCTTTAAGTATACGTAGAAAGCCGTAACTACGATATACGAGGCAAGACTAAGGTCCAGGGCGTAACTTTTAAAATAAGTAGACAAAAGTGGAAATGGGCAGGCCACATGATCAGAGGAAAGGATAAATGGAGTAAAATAATCACCCAAGTGATTGCAAACGAAAGAGAGGTAGACCATAAAGAAGGTGGGATGACGACATTAGACAAGAAGATGGAACAACGTGGGGTAGAGTGGCCATAGAAAGGCCAGAATGGAGAAGACTGGAGGCGGCCTTTGCCACCTGGCAAAGGGACACACCAAAGTGGAAGAAGAAGGCAATATATGAAAATTAAAGGTGTTGTGTCCAAAAGAACGCTTATATATACGATGTGTATGATCGAAAAAACTGTGTGTATGATGAGACAATTACCGCATGGAAAATCTAGGCTCTTTTTTAATACCTATTTCCAGAAAGATCGGAGCATACACATACATTTAAACGTCACACAAAAGTTATAGTTAGACTAAAAAACCCAAGTGTTTTTATATGTTTAAAAAGGCAGGGCGGTCGAGTTATTATTTTTGAAATAACTTTATCTGTACTAACAATTTTTTGGCGAGCTCCGCGGGGCTCCGTGGCGCAGTGGTTAACACGCCTATCTGAGGGGAGCCCGGGTTCAATCCCCAGTCAGGTCACGATAGAAAACATTCTTTTTCAGATTGATCTGGGTCTTGGATGTTTATCTATATCAGTATCTATTATAAAATATAGTATTGTTGAGTTAGTATCCGACACAAGTTCACATCACAACTTACTGTGGGGCTAGCTCAATTTGTGTGATAATGTCCTTTTAAATTTATAGTTTAATTATTTATTTAATTCTTGTCTGTGTTTTTGGAGCTGCCTAAGAAGAATTGGCGTCAGACAGGCCATCATCAGCTGTAAAAGCTTAGTCTAATTATATAACAGAATGAGTTGTATAAATTAACATACTTGCATTCGCAAAATGTCCCCTAGTCGTAAAATGTCTCTTTCGCAAAATGTTCCTTAGTCGTGAAACGTCTCTTTTTCATAATGTCCTTTTCGCAGAATGTCTCTTTAGAATTAAATTTTGTTAAAGTTATAGAGTAAACAAAAGCGGTCCCTGGGCTTCGACGCACCATTGCCGAGGATGCAACCGGAAACACGATTGGATGAAGTAGGACTGGTGCGGTAACAAGATCGCCTCACTCTATACAACTCGTGATCAATTTCCATAGCACTCCATCGGGTAATCAACTCGTCGAGCTTATGACAGGAATTCTAAAGATAGTTCTGTGAGCAGCAAACCAATTACCTGGCCTCGAACCAATGTCTTACAATTAACTGTAGTCAATGAGCATTTACAGCCGGATGCGCCGATATACGGCTATTTCACTAATTATGGAGGTATAGATGCAACTCTACTTATGCTCAGTACACATACAGTAGGCTCAACAGCCTCCGTGGTCCAGTGGTTAAGGCCTGTTGACCCGGGGATCGTGGGTTCGATTCCCACCGGAAGCATACTTTGTTTAGTTGTTTCCAGTTTGATTAGGACATTGCAGGCTTGAATCACCTGAATGTCTTATAATAAAGATGATTCCGTGCTTCGGAAGGCACGTTAAGCCGGTGGTCCCGGCTGACACCTGGTAGTCGTTAAAGGAACCACGTCAGAGGCCGAGAGGCGGTTCCGAAGAACTCTGACACCAGGGTGTGCATGGTCGATTGACCGTGATACCTACACGAAATGATGATGAGTACACATAGGAATTATGATATAACCCGAAAGCCTCCATGCGGACTAGCGTTGCCATCCGTCCGGATAAAACCGGACAGTGATAGGCTTTTTGACCTCTTGTCCGGCCAAATTTGTCCGCGTCTGGCCCGGCTTTTGTTAGGCTTTTTATACTATCGTTCAATTCAATCACTTTCAGTAGTGACGAGCGAACGAGACGGGATTTACTGACACGCGCCCTGAATGCAAAAGTCCGGCTTATCAATAATATGTATTTTATTATATATAATTGTCATAAATCCTTAATGTGTCTCAATGTCCGGCTTTGGGACCCAAAAATCCGGCTTTTTTGATGGGTAAGTCCGGCTATTTAATTTTTAGAGATAGCAATGCTAGTGCTGACAAATGCTAGGTAGTTTCCATGTTTCCATAGTGGCGGCATGGCATAATAATATTATACCAGACTTTTAAACATTTACACATGTTTGTGAAATAAGATCTCATTCTTATAAATAAAGGAATAAACATATATGGACAAATCTCACAGATTGAGCTAGACCCAACTAGTTTATTACTCACCATGATCATAGTATAATATGTTTGTTCGAGACTTATGTTATGGAATACTAACTTGATGTTGCTATATTTTACAACAAATACATATATAGATAAACATCCAAGACTCAGATCAATCTAAAAAACATCATTTTCTATCTAACCCAGGATCTCCAGTGTGGCAGCTATGATAACCATTAGGCTACAGAGCTCGTCTTATAAAAATATTCTTGCCCGGCTTAGTACCGATGTACTGAAGTCGTTTGTGGAAAGGCTAGATACTCGTTTTTATTTTGATTTATAAGTGTTATGGTTTTAGTAAATCAAAATAAAAAAAATGGTAGTAGAGATAACACGACATAAAAATCAGACTATCAAACTTAACTGTTCCTTTTCATGTATTAATAAATCTAATAAATTCAAATATTTTAATTTAATTTATATGGCTCTTCTTCTGTTACCCTCTCTATTTTGTACCTATTGGAAATGAGATAGCTAATCCAGCGTAAGGAGCAGTATACTGTGAACAACGTGGGAAATTACTGGTATTTTCACACTAGTCTGCATGCTCCTCACTTTTGTTTTCTCGTCTTTTGGGGCAATAGTCTTGTTTCCTTAAAAAAAAAAATTAAAGTAATAAGTCCGTCTTATAGATTATCGAAAATTATTAGATACGTATCTTTTCTTTTTATAATCAAACAAAAGATGATAAAGATAAAGCGCATCAAAGTTCAGGAGTGCGGGCTCACATGACGCAACATTAACGGTCTGTATCTTTATCAATGTTTTTATTTGATTGACAAATTTTAAATACGTGTCCAATATTTTTCAATAATCTACCAGACGCACAAATAGTAATTATTTTGAAAAGTGTTTTTTTTTAGAAATCATGCCCATTGCATACGACATAACTAATCTAAATATCAGGCACATAGGGACCAAGTCTGGACTGAGTTTCTTTCGGCGTATTCTTCTCACCAGTGGTCGTTGCGAAACGCTAGTAGTATTTCGATTTTGCATAAATTAAACAAATATAAGAAATAAAAATATGACGTTCAAAAAGAGATACATGTATCCAATTTTGAATAAAAATCTTTGACTTTTTGACTTTTTTGACTTTTTGAATCTAGTTTAATTTTACACAAATTACACTATGATACGCTATGACTTGTTGATATGGGTAATGATTGGTGCGAATATTTCAATTTATACTAGTCACCATTCTTCTCACATCTGTTTTCCCATCACATTGTTGCAGTTGGAAACAAGATAACAAATCCAACGCGCAGGCTTCACCTTGCGCGATCTGCTGTAAATATGCCATCTTGATTATTTGGCATTTCAAAAATATATTTGTACAATCTCCCGCACAAACGTATATAGAGTGGGCTTGCGGGAGTGGCTGGTGCGAACTCTTTATGTTCAACCTGATTATATTTCTCAATAACGTAACCGCGTTTTAGAGTAGGGAGTTTATTGGCATACGCGTAACACGTTGGGATTTTTCTCCTAAATGCTATGTTGTGCAGCAATTATGTGCAAAATTGAAGCTCCGTTATAGGTCTAAAGCATCATGACAACACCTACCATAAGTGTCATAATATTGTGTTTATAAAGCATTTTGGAGCATAAACTTGAAAGATATTGAACTGGAGACATCAATTTCAGCCGGGAACCGAACTAACCTAATAATATTCTGATATCTATGGACTCCCCAATTGTAAATTAATTACCTTTTTGTATTTTGTGTTTATTGAGACCGAGATACTAATCCAGCATGAACTCTACGTTACGTTACCTTTTGTCAGTGTGCTAGGCCGATACTCGTATCAACTGGTATTTTCGTACTTTACTACAACCCGATCGAGTTAACTGTGCTCGCTGTAATGCGTTATGCGATATCACGGGCGCCAGGTCCGCAGTTAACTCAATCGGGTTGTACATTTCTACCATCCTCCCCACTCCTACTCTCATTTAGAAACGTGAAAATAAACTAGTGTACGTTCAGAATTCTCTGAAATTTTCACTCGATACAGCATATATTTTTTATTTACCAACTTCTGTTTTCTCATTAATTTGTGGGAATGGAAACTGAAAACAAGATAGCTAAAGACGTTAATACGCAGCCAACTAATCACTTTCACTAATCAATCGCTGTCCACACTTATTTTCTCCTAATCGCTTATCACCTGCAGTAATCAAAATGAATTCAGGCCTTAACGTGAACTCTACATTACTAGTAAATTCTGTAGATATACTATCCTGGAATCGACTGGCACTTTCACACGCAAATGTTTACAAATACAATTATTTGTACCATGCCTCACGCTTATTTCATTCTATATTTTAGTATGCATAGTAGTGCCTAGCTTATATATTTTGGTTCTTTTAATGTTTCTAGCCAAGTACATCCACGAATATAAAAATGAAGAAGACAGACAAATAAGAGAAAACACTAGAAAGAATGACCAAGTTGCGACATCTGTCCCAACTTTAAACATTTTACAACACTGCTTATACTTTCAATCCATTATGCTGTTTAATAAATTTCTTTATCACAGACATTTCAAAGAAAGACTCAAAGCTTTTTTGTTAGAAAAGTGTTATTATAGCGTCGAGGAGTTCATGATATCTTAATTCCTGAATTTGTAATAAATATTGACATTATTAATTATTTGATAGCATGCTTATTTACTTTGACATTTTTAAGAATTTTATTGACACGTTAAATTTGATTACTATTTTAATTATATGTTTTAGAACTCTAAAAATTGTATATATAAATTGTATGTTAAATTTATATTTGCTTTCAACTGAAATATGAGCTACAAATTATTATTGAACGAGCAAATATAAATTAACATGGTACGGTTACGAAAATTTATTTTTTGCGCATGGCATCATTAGCATTTGAATTAGTCTTCCTACTTCTGGACAGTCGATATTTTATGACTGTTGGAAACGAGGTAGCTGATGTAGCGTAAACTCTACATACCTGCTGCGGACGTGCCAGCGAGGGATTGAATGCCATTTCACAGTAGCCTGCATTTGTTCTATTTTCCTCTTATCTCTGAAGAATGTATCCTTAATATATAAATAAGGCACGTTTTTATTCACCATGTCAACTAACAATTGAAAAATTACCGAATGACTATGATTTATACTTTCGCCCGCAGCTTCGCTCCCGTCAACGTCGTTCCCTCGGGAACATTACTTTTTTCTGAAATGAAAGGTATATAGCCTATATCCTCCGTAATCCAGAGAATTTAATGATGATCCGTTCAGTAGTTACGGCGTAAAAGCGAAACAAACAAACTCACTTTCTCACTTATAATATTAGTAAGAATAACGATAAATACTTAAAAAAAACTAAGTACTAAATAATAATAAATATCTGTTCCAATTTCGGTCATATGTTATTAAGAAATGTGAAATAACAAAAATACTTCACATGTGACTTAGCCAGCTAAGTCACCTCACTTTTTATTTATACATATTCCCTTCCTGTTACGAGTACACATTGGAAATGCTTTTATTAGAACGTTTGTTATAGTCTAAGATCCGGCTGCAAAATCAGTACGTTCATCATGTGGTTCATCTAACTAAATTTTTTACATATCGACATGAATAGGAGAATACACTTTCAACAAGGTGCCAGTCAAAAAGTGCCCGCAAGTACTTTTAATTAAAATAATAAAAATTTATTACTAACATAAAATTTCATTCATTTAATTGTTCAATAAAATATTATCCATTAGACTGCAGTATACGTAAAGACTTTGAAAAACTATGGTTGCCGTTGCCCTTTCGGCCGCAACCTCTTCGCAGCCAGGAGTAAACAGGTACCATTTTGTTATAATTATTCGTTCATGACGTACATCGATCTTTTTTATATCAAATTGAAGCTTATTTTTTTCTGAGTGTGATTTTATAAGGTTGCCATTGAAAAATTGGCCGCAAATAGGAGGTGCCAACGATTAAAGATGCTAGATTTTAAAAATAAAGTGATAGAAAGTGAGCGGGCAGCGTTGCTTGTCAGACAAAATTGGCCACTACCAGCCTACACTGCCAGCTGTGCAAATTTTCGAAGCCATTGCGCATGCCTCGACAGATAAGGTTTTCAACTTTGACAGACAACGTAACTATTACAGTTTAATTATACAGCTGTATAAACTGTAGTAGTAATGAGTTTATAGACACTTAAAAAAATAATATCCAGTTGTATTAAAAAAAACATAACGTTCATTCTAAAACAAAAAAATCAAATTTATTTATGAAATACAAACTAACAGATATAAGTACTTATGAAAAAGAATACCTGGGTTACTTATGTCAATATAATCGTGATACAAAATAATTACATTCATTAACAGATAAGCAGTAGTTTAAAAAAAAAAAGGCAAATGTGCAAACAGTGACATCAATATATGTGACAGTGGGCATTTTTTGTGTCAAGTACTTGAGCGGCGGCGGCGACACGTGAGAGTTTTCGACGCAATTGCTAAAAAAAATTGTATCGGATGGCATAACGTTTAAGTATTAGGTAAACTAATAGTTGGTTCATTTCAGAGTAAGTAAATCAAAACAATAGTGTTATATTTTTAGATGTCGATGTACAAAACCGGAGGAATAAAAAATGGCTACTTTCAAATTGAAATTATAGCATAGAAACAGGCAGAATTCTAAAAATTAATAGTTAGTTGTATATTTCGTTTGTTTCATTATGATCGCAAAATGATATAATACTTGCTGTTTTACAAAAATATAGTTATTTTAATGTTTTAATGTAGTGTATATATAGATTTAGATAATTTTCCACGCCCACTGCCACATATTGACATTAGAACAAAAATGGCGGCACCATTTTTTAATATATGTATTTCAAACATAATCTTTATTTTTATAGAGTTCAATAAACAAATTTACTTACGGTTAAAGTTTTACAAAACTCTTCAAATTCTTGCTTATCTTTCAGTTTAAGAACTGTAACTTTTACATACCCATAAGTTTCAGTTTATTTCATAGTTAAAATAATATCATGGTATTTGTATTTTTTTTTCTGACGAAACATCAAGTAGATTTTTTGGGTTTGTAAACAAAAAGCAATTTCTCATTTTTAAAAATTATCAAGACTCAAATCAACGTGATAAAATGAAAAATTAACCGAATCTGTCAAGGCATGCGCAATGGATTCGAAATCTCAAACAGCTGACAATCGCCAATTTTGTCTGACAAGCAACGCTGCGCGCTCACTTTCTTTCACTTAATTTCTACAATCTAGCATTTTTAATCGTTGGCACCTCCGACTTGCGGCCAATTTTTGAATGGCAACCTTATAACATCTCACTCAGAAAAAAATAAGCTTCAATTTGATATAAAAAAGATCGATGTACGTCATGAACGAATAATTATAACAAAATGGTACCTGTTTACTCCTGGCTGCGAAGAGGTTGCGGCCGAAAGGGCAACGGCAACCATAGTTTTTCAAAGTCTTTACGTATACTGCAGTCTAATGGATAATATTTTATTGAACAATTAAATGAATGAAATTTTATATCAGTAATAAATTTTTATTATTTTAATTAAAAGTACTTGCGGGCACTTTTTGACTGGCACCTTGTTGAAAGTGTATTCTCCTATTCATGTAAATATGTAAGAAAAATAGTTTGATTAACCACACTATGAACGTACTGATTTTGCAGCCGGATCCTGTACTATTAATAACTGTTACTGAACGGGAATGCAGAGTGCCAATGAGCAACACTGTTACTCAGTTGTCAGTTGTCAATTTTTTTCCATTGAGTAGAAGTGTTACGCACCACGGTGTGACTCAATGGGAACAAACCGAAAATTTTAGTACGAGATAACACTATATGTGACAAATAACATAAACAATAGTTCATACAAAAAATATATGCGGTCGAATTGAGAAACGTCCTCCTTTTTTTTGAAGTCGGTTAAAAAGAAAAATAATGTTAGTCAGGTCAAAGCAATGCTTACTTCAGAACGAAAACAAGCAAATAACTGAAATAAGCTGTAGCACCCCCCAGTACTTCGTTATAAGAGGCTGTTGTTCCAAATATGCCATTATCGGTTTATCTCTTGTCACATGTTGCGTTTTCTAGTTAGATATACACAATTAATGTTAATATATTATATTAACTAAATAAATAACAAAAAACAATGTAAATTCACCAAATGTAATTTATATACTATTTAGTATTATTTACTATCTCACTCAGAACAATAACCTATCTCAGTAGAGATTTTACAATTTTTGAAGTGAAGTTTTGCACCATGGCAACGTCAGAATATAAAAATCAAATCAAATGATTATGCCAGCCAGTAAAAAAACTTTCAAGTATGAAGGTTTTAACAATTCTCCATTGTACAAGTTGCAGAATACTTAGCTATAGAATACTTAACTAAGCTATGTTCATAGTAGACAGTTAAATCTAAAACATTTTTTTTAGAGATCTAGGTATGTCTGGAGCAGATGGCTTACACAATGCTTCTCGATCTCGTTCGTTCGGGCAACAAGTTTCAACTCAGGCCAGGATAGTACGATTGACTTAATTTCCGCCACCACCGTGCGTCGCTAGGTTTGCCTGGGACGACCGCTCTTCCTCTTTCCTTGTGGCTGTAGAGTCCACTCAAGTGCTTGTCTAGGGATGTGGGTGACTTCCCTCCAGAGTGTGTAGCCAATCCACTTCCGTTTGCGTACCTCCCTTAGTATATTTTAACTAATAGATAAATTTGCATCTACGTGAGGATGATTTTCAAGTTAAGTAATAACTTGAAATATAACAACACAATGCATAAGCAATAGTAATATTACTCCGCTAAAAGCAATGTCTACGCAGTACGAAAACAAACAAATAAATTAAGTAAACTGGTCATCCCAGCAGTTCCATAGATGCTATTGTTCCAAATGGGCCATTGGTGGTTTTCCTTGCACCACATACTGCGTTGCTTATTAGAAGGGCACAATACTGTCTTGTATTAGTTGTAAAATACTTGGCAAAGTTTGTAAAAAATAGATAGCAAAACTTCAAAGAACACTTTCATGAAGAAGTTGTGGCATAGAATACAATGGTGGGATTTTGATATATCTCCCTTAAATAGTTTAAGCCATGTATGTCTAGGGGTGTCATCCTAACTGCTTGTCCGATACTTGCAGGTATGGCATTGGATACGCATTCTGTGCCTCCCGAGCTGGTACTTGCTCTTTCCCCATTCATCCGAGTGAATAGTATCCCAATACCTTCTTTCTTATTTCAAATCCAACAATTTTTTTTGATGGGTAGCTGCATCGAAGGCACAATAAACGAAAGAAACTGCGCTCGCCACCCGCATTAAATAGATTTAGCAAGCATCTTAAAGAGGCAGTTATTGCTAGACTTTTTACAACAAAAAAAAAATCTAAAAAATTGACTGTTTTTCGTGTAAATACTCATACGGTCAATACTGGTGTCAGATTTTGAACGCTGCCTAAAGGCGTCTGACATAGCTTTACGACTGCCATCAATGATGACAGCCGGGACCAAAAACTTAAGGTGCCTTCTAAAGCACGGAGGAGCTCGAGACATTTTTTGCACTTGCCTACCCATCCAAGTGGTGACTGCGCCCGGGGTTGCTTAACACGATAGGCGCTACTAATGATGCCCACTGGGCTATCGGGCTCCTCAAATCATAAAATAATAGTATTACTTTACTCAAAGCAATAATTACGCAGTAAGTAAACAAGCAAATAACTTAAGTAATCCTGCGCCCCCAGTGGTTTCTTATTAGATGTTATTGTTTCAAATGGTGCCATTGGCGGTTTCCTTGTGCCACGTGCTACTAGCTTATTGCGTTCCCTAATTAGAAGGGCACAACACCGCATATAATAAGCTACGAAATAGTCAATTTGAAGTTGTTTTGGAGTGGACTGTATGCCAATTAGGAACATTCATAGGCATATTTCTTTAATAATGTCTGTGCCACACACGGCTTTTTTTGCCGTTACCCTACTTATCGATCTCTATGTGTCATGGTGGTGCTAGTGCAATGAATCGCAGGGTCCGAGGTTCGATCGCCGGCCAGATTATGATGGAAAACGATCTTTTCCACATTAACCTGGGTCTTGGATGTTTATCTATTAATATTATAACATATTAGCTATTGCCCGCGGCTCCGCCCGCGTTAATGTTTATCCCTTGGGAAGAGTAGAATTTCTCAGAATGAAAGGTATCCTATGCCCTTCCATGGGTATTCGATATAAGTTCACAACTTAATGTAAGGCTAGCTTTATCTGTGTAATTGTAATTTGTTCCTTATATTATATATTTAACTATAGTATATTATATTAATTTATTTAATGAAAAGGGCACAATAAGCTACATGTTGTTAAAGTGAAATTCGTATAGTCGATGACTTAATTTTGGCCTAAGTTCTATTCCAGTACGAAAACAAATAACTGAAGTGAACTGAAACCCCGCTACGTTTTCGCATTAGAGGCTATTGTTCCAAATGTACCACGGTTTTCCTTGCACCATATGCTGCTTGCTTATTGCGTTCCCCAATTAGTAGGGCACAAACAACGTTTTGCAAGTTGAGGAATAGTTTGCAAAGATGCAAAGTTCTTAGAGGATAGTTCTGCTACAACAATATTTTTAGTTTTGTAATGTTAAATAGTTGTTCCTTGATGACATAATACAGGAATAAAAAAACAAACAAATAATTGAATTAAGCTGGCATCCCAACGGTTGCTTATAGAGGCTATTGTTCCAAATGTAGTATTGGCGGTTTTCTTGCACCATATGCTACTTGCTTATTGCGTTCCCCAATTAGTAGGGCACAAACAGCGTTGTGCAAGTTGAGGAAAGGTTAGCAAAGTTCTTAGAGGGTAGTATTGCTACAAGAATATTTTTAGTATTAATATTGCATAGTTATTCTTTGATGGCAATAGTACAAAAAACAAACAAATATCTGAACTAAGCTGGCGCCCCCAGCGGTTCCTTATTAGAGGCTATTGTTCCAAATGTGCCATTGGCGGTTTTCCTCGTACCACATGCTGCTTGCTTATTGCGTTCCCTAATTACACTACACAAGAGAAAGGCACAACACCGCGTTGTACGAGCTGTGGAATAGTTAGCACGAAGTTTGTTGTTTCCAAGTGGACAGTATGCCGACAAGGAAAATCTATAGAAAATGCCTGTTTAATTTCAAAAGAATAACTATTGTTGGCCAGCTCCGTGACGCAGCGGTCAACACGCCAGCCTGCGACACGAGAGTGCCCGGGTTCGATCCCCTGGCCTGAGTCTTGGATGTGTATCTATATATGTATCTGTTATAAAATATAGTATCGTTGAGTTAGTATCCCATAACACAAGTAGAACTTACTTAGGGGCTAGCTCAATCTGTGTGATTTGTCCGTATATATTTATATTTATTTATTATTGTGACAAAAACAAATAAATTAAGATTTATTATTATTTCTTTAAAATTTCATATTGTGTAAGGTAAGTGCTTAAAATAATCACGCAGAAAAAAGAAACTAAGAGAAATAACAATATAAAAAATATAATTTTTTTGATATGACAATGTTTATCAAAAATTCTTCTTCTGCATTTTATCCCACTTTTTTCTATGTGAAGTCGGCATAGCATGTTAGCATATTTCATTTTATTTACCCTATCAGTGGCCATTCAATGTTCAGTATCGTCAGGTCAACTGTCTCTGTTAAGATTCGGTATTCCTACTTGCAGGGTCCTATGTATTCACTAAAGAGTCATATGACACTGTCTATTAGTGATGTAACAAATATTAACTTTTGCATTCGCTTTCGCGAATATTCGCATATTACTTGACATTTGTATTCACATTCACAAATTTTGTAAGCGAATGATTTCGAATATGTACGTCCATAGAAATAATTAGTATATTATATTAAATAAAATAACCTCCTTATTAACTTGAAATTATATATTTCTTTTAATGTATTAATAAACCTCACCCATTGTTTCATCTGAAAAATATAATAATAATGCGTAAATTTGCATAGTATAAAATGCTCAAATACATACAAGTAACTGAACCCTTGAGCAACAATTTCAAAGGTTGATTTTAACATATAAAAAGCTATTATTCGGGTTTCAGCATACCACAGTAAAACTGTTGCAGCACATTATATTATTATAACCTAACATACCTAGTTATTACCCAAAACATTACTTACTTTAGTGAAGTGATATATATATGACACCATACTTGGTGATTGAATTTTTTATTTATATACTTAGGGGTGCAAGTGCTGAATAAGTTATAAAACATTCCAGTAATTACTGCAAACCACGTTTTGATTTATTAACTAAATCTACTAAGTAAATATTTTCAATAAAGTTTTTTGTTATTATTGTAATATGACATATTATTCAATGATTTCCATTACTTTTCATTCACAACCCTAACTTTAAACATCTACACGTTATATGTATTTATCGAAGGACGAGCAGCTAGTATAATTTTAAGATTAAACGAACTTACCTAAGTGAAGTTCTATCTTAATTATACGAAGCTGCTCGTCCGAGATAAATACACCCATATCCCTCCCATCAATGCTGAGGTATTAACCCAGTCATAGGGTTGTTCATGTATGGACATGAAGTATTGGGATGTACCACTTCAGGTCCATTTATTACTACTATACAAACATAACTTCCAACGATATGACAAGTTGACAGGTACGCGTCAAAGGACAGATGTCTGTGGCCTTTTGTTTTTTTGTTTCAGCTATAAAAGATGAGTGAATTGGCACAGTACGTGAGACGTACGAGTGTAGGCCAAGTCCTCTGGCTGCTCTGGCCAAGTATGGCCTTAGTAGTACAGAGAGGGTCGTGCTCCTGTAGTGGAGACTAAAAAGGACCTGATGATGATGATGATGATGATAGAAATAAAATGACGCTAACAAAGAGGTAAATTAAACAAAGAAATACTAATTTCTAATAATTAGCACAATATTTCGGTAAATATACAATATTAATCGGCCTTGTTCGGATCCGCTCGACAATGCTCGGAATTAGATGCAAACGATGATGAGTGTGTGCTTGTGTCTCGCGCGACGAGTAAGCTGTCAAAAATAAAGCCTTAATTAAATGGCGCCAAATTCAAACTTGAATTTTACTTTGAGACAATTTACTTTGCGTGCTTCCGCCACCAGTGGTACTGGTGGCGGAAGCACGCAAAGTAAATTGTCTCAAAGTAAATGTAGCTTTGACTTCCGCAAAGTAACACCTGAGTCTATTAACTATCAAACTTGAATATTCGCATTTGCGAATATCGACGGCAGGTATTTGAAATACCTAAAAATTTACATACAAGTCAGTTATATATGTGTCAGTTACATCACTACGTCTCTCTCTACGTCTATGTAACCTCTGAATTTAATGACGTTGTCTCGATCGCACGAGCAGTGGGGAGTTAGTAATGCATGCGATAGTCTTACGAAAGTCATGAGCTCTCAGACGGCTGCTGTGCAACCAAGCTTATTTGATATGGACTACTCATACTGCATGGTGGCAATTTTCGCTCTCCTATAAGGGCATAATAGCGGATGTAGGTGATGTATGACTAGAGGAATTCTTAACTGAATTTCGTCTTGCCTAAGTAGACTTAGTAAGGAAAATTTGTGTTGGAAAATTGTTCTGGTCTCGGTATCTAAACAATTTTCGTCACAAGTACTGCAATAAAGTTAAGTAAGATTTTATGCTTCCTAAAAGGCACCATTGTTTGAATTACATCTTTTTTTTATTTATTAAAATAACTTAAAGGAATTACAATCTAATTTAGTTGTTTACAATACAATTAATAACATTCGTAAAAATATCCATTTTGTATCATAGTGCGACTCTATAATGGAACTGGGCAGTGGACAGGACACCTGGCTAGAGGGAACGATGCTAGGTGGAGTAAGGCTGTCACCGAATGATATCCCAGAAATGGAAAACACTGTGTTGGGCGTCCGGCTAGATGGATCGACGACATAAAGCAGATTGCTGGTAAGAATTGGTTGCGAAGGCTAGGGATAGAGAAGGATGGCACAGGAAAAAGAAGGCTTATTTATGTAACCCAGTGGGTCGTGGTAAGCTGACGATGATGATGAAAAATTTGGCTCCTTTCAATTGCGTATGCCAGATACCATGTGAGTAGCGCCAGAACCATAGGTTAATAAATACCTGTGAAAAGGGATCTTGTTCATTTATTATTTCTTTTACCAGGTGGCTGTTATAATATTTCCCCTTAAAAGAAGGGCACTAGCTCTCCACAACTTAAGCAATACTTAGCTAAAGTTTGTTGCCTGAGTGGACTTGCCGCAGAGGACAACTTTTTTTTTTTTTTAATATTTTATACTAGTGCCTCCAACCATATTGGAGTCTGTTTTAGCTGTTTTCTATTATTTTTGTACTTTATTCTCATACGTTCTTTTATAACATTGCGGGTGAGATTCCCGCCTATCCTATCTATATGTTTTATCTATTTTACTTCTTTAATTATTAGTTTCATTTTATGGTAACTAATTAATCAGGTTTCTTTATTTGTGCTCTACTATATCTTATACATTAAATTTCCTTAATTTTTATCTTTATTTTTTATACGGTGTACAGTAATATATGTATCAATATGATGACATCATATTTTTAATTTCTTATTTATGTCTTTTATTTACTATTTTAACGATATTTTTGCAGTATTTAAGGAAGATGTCTCGCTTTTTGCTTTTTATAATCGTTGATAAGTTTTTACTGTTACTTTATCATCTATTTTATTTTCAACTTCAAGGCGTTGTGTCTCAAAGACGGGACATTCGACAATGAGATGCGGGACGGTTTCCTTAATTCCTGGATCGCATATGCATGAGGGATTATCCTTCCTTTTAAAACGATACAGATAATCTGCGAACCCTCCATGTCCAGTCATGAACTGTGCGGTTTGGCTGTCGGCGACGATTTTTCTTATAATTTTGTACGCAGCGGATGCTTCTGGGAAGAACAACTTGGTGGTGCCTGCCGTCTCACCCATTTTATATCTCTCGTCCCATTGTCTCAACGTATCTGCTCGGAGCATTTGCTTCACATGTGACGCTGGGCAGAGATCGTAGTCAGGCTTTCTTTTAGAATTTACAGCGGCTTCTTTGGCTAGACAGTCAGCTCTCTCATTCCCCCCCAGCCCTGCGTGTGCTTTAATCCAGAACAAAGATATAATTTTATTCTGGAGAATATTTTTCATATTCTTTCTTGCCTCAACCGCCAGGGGATGGAGAGAAGAGAGGTTAGTCACCGTCTGGAGTGCTGACATGGAGTCACTGTAAATTCCAAAAGAGTTGGCATTATGTTTCTGGGCTCTCCTTGTTGCTTCGCAAATCGCCAGCAGTTCGGCCTGATAGACGGTACAGTAAGACGGCAAGCAGAGTTTGACGGCCTTGGTTTCCCTCTCACTGTTCCAAATGGAGAGCGAGGCTCCGACCCTACCGTCAATCTTGCTACCGTCCGTGAATATTCTTATTTCAAAGTTGCTGTTTGCATCTACTTGTTCCTGGTCTATCAGGCTGATGAACTGCAGGTCGATATGCTCCGATGGATGTGGGGCTTCCAGTGCCGATGCCATACGCTCGACCTCCCTGTCGCCCAGCGCGGGCGCAGGTGCCCCCCTCTTAATACCATACAGTGAAGATGCTTCACGCACGCGTAAATCCAAGGGAAGCAAACCCGCTAGGACCAGGGCCGAACTCAGGGAGGCCGTACGGTAAGCCTTGCAAATTTTTTGGGCGAATCCACGTTGAAGCGCTCCCAGTTGTTTTTGGACGCCGATTTTATTAGCTGCTGGTGCCCATACACTAGCTGCATAGAGGACCACTGGCTCGACTGCGGCTGTGTAAATTGTGCGTGTGACCTCGGGATTCAAACCCCAACTAGCCTTGGCTGCTCTAGCAAGCTGCTTATAAATCCCAATGGCTTTATTGCAAACGTTGCTCACATGCCGATTGAAGGTCAGTTTGGAGTCGATGGTCACACCCAACAATTTGATCTCCTCAACAGTTTCAATGGCTATCCCGCCAATGCTCAGTCGTGGTGTGTCATATTTTAATTTCCGCGTAATGACCATTGCATTCGTTTTACTTGCGGCAAATTTGAGTTTATTACTGACACCCCACTCCCTAACCATTGCCAGTACGCCATTGGCCTGTCCTTCAATCGCCTGGGCTGTATCTCCGTCAAAGACTAGGACAACGTCATCGGCGAAGGCTTGGCAGTATACGCTTCTACCTTCGAGTCCCTTTAGTAACGGGTCCAATAACAAATTCCAAAGGATCGGACCTGCTATCGATCCCTGGACACATCCCTTACTGGTTTTGGTTTTCGCCTCTGCTCCGCCATACCGCACGGTAACAGTTCTATCTGTCATATAACTGTCCATTACCTTCCTAATGTTAATAGGGCATTTTTCCTCAGCAAGTCTAAGCCTTATTGCCGGCCACCAAGCGTTGTCGAAGGCTCCCTCTATGTCCAATGATACCATAGTGATTATCTTTTTTTGTTCAAGTTTGGCATTAATGTGCTGCATTAGGGCATAGAGGGAGTCCTCAGTGCTCTTTTGTGGCATAAAGCCGAATTGCCGAGTACTAATTTTAGGCAATAGACAGTGTTTTAACCGTGCGACCAGCATTTTCTCAAAGATTTTTCCAAGGATCGGTAACAGTCCGATGGGTCTGTAAGACTTGGGTAATCTGTAATTGTCCTTTCCAGGTTTCTTTAATATGACGACCACTGCCTCTTTCCATTGGCTGGGAAAACAGTGGCACTCCAGGCATTTGTTCATGAGTCCCAGAAACAGTTCCGGGTCATCTTCGATGGCTTGGAGGCAGATATCGGCGGTAAAACCGTCCATCCCGGGGGCTTTTTTCGGGTTGAAGGACCTGGCTGCAATTTTAAGCTCCATCATTGTGAATGATGGTTCCCATATTTCATTATGGTTACCTTCATTCACTTGCTTCGCTTTTTCTCTTGCCTCTCGATGAAACGAGTTGTCACTTTCCTCTGAGTCCCCCGGATAGAATGACCCCGCTAGATATTCCGCTGAGCCTTGCGCATCGAGCGTTTTCCCATCTCTTTCCAGTGGGGTGTCCTCTTCCCTGTTTGTGGTTCTCATGAGTACCCGGTAAATGCCTTCCCAGACGTTTTCCTTTTCCCTTTCAGAGGACAACTTTGTATCGGAAAATTGTCTTGGTCTGGGTTTTCAACTGATTTTCGATGAATGTGCCATACGGTCTGGGAATCTTCCATGCTGGTCTAAGATTTGGGAGTAAAGAAAAAAAGTTTAATGTACCAGCCACTTCTCTTCTCGCGCAGTTGGTAAAAGCCAATCGAGGGAAAGCGAATTGTATTTTTGTAATGTATTTATTTACTAGCTTTCGGCCGCAGCTCCGTTCGCCTTAATGTCGATCCCTCGGGATTAGTACCCAGACTTTTTCCCGGGATAAAATGTACCCTATGTCCTTATCCGTACCCCAGAAAACGTGTATGCAAAATTTCATGATGATCGGTTCAGTAGTTAAAACGTGAAAGGGTAACAAACAAACAAACTCACTTTCGCCTTTATAATATTAGTTAGGATAGGATTAGGATTAAGTTACAAAAAAAAATGTATTTGAATATTATTATATAAGTAAGCATATAATATAACTACTTATCCTAAATTAAACTAGCTACTCTGAATAATATTTATATTGCTAATTAATACAGCTTCAAAACTTAAAAATGATCTAACGAATACCAGCATTTCTCCAAAAATAGATTTCTTAATTTATTGCTTAAAGTTGTCGAATATTGAATACTTTTAAGCTCAACCGGAAACTTGTTAAATAAAATCACAGTTTGGTGACGCACGCATTGTGATGTTACCCTGAGCTTAGGTTGTATAGTAGGCTTGAGGTTTTTATTAGTAGGTGATGCAGCTAGTAACCCATTACTATTTTGATTCTCTATCTAACGCTCACCAACATGCTAGCGTGGCCTTAGGTCTTAAAAACCCAGGTTTTTCAGAGTCCAGACTCTGTCTACGCTGCAAGGGACAAATAAACGTGATATGTAGTAGTTAGTATGTGCCATACTAATAAAGTTAAGTAAAATTTTAAGCTTCTCAAAATCTGTTTTGAAACAAGTGAAAGGAAACTCCGTTAATGATTAAATAATTTATTTTCAAATCACTCATTTTACAGAATATCAAAATTAGTTAAATACATCTTACCTTAAATATACAATCTTCACACATTACGGAAAACTATTTAAAACAATACTTCACAACAAGTAAAGGTTAATTACGTCTTAACGTTACAGCTGCGCCAAACAGAATACCCGAGTCGTCGATCTCAACATACAAGAGCGATCGTCCCCACCACTCCATGACGTCTCGATAAAATGGAGTGGTGGGTATCAACAATAATTACACTCGATACAACCAGTGTTGCCATTGTTGCCGTTTTTGAGATATAAGTGTTACTATTTTAAATAATACTTCAGATACGCAAAAATACGTTTATTTATACTGGGTTTTCATATAAATCGCTAACAGCTCGGCCATCCTGAAATAGCGGGTCCCTCCGCTATATGAAGCTTTACACACTTAAGCACTGCCTATCTTGAACAAATATTTTAAAGTAATAGAATAAACAATAACCTTTTGCACACCAGCGCTTGTTTACGTTACTTCACGCCTGACGCCAGGCTAGTACAAATTGTAATAACTGTAGTTGTCAATGGCGTCTCAGTCACGTGACTGTTTTGCAACTAAAGTAAGAAAAAAGAAAGGTCAATGGCGCCCAATAGGTTAATGAAGGTACTAATAGGTGTTTCAATTTCGTGATGAAGCGCAGTATTTTGATTCACATGACATACTAACAATAACAGGAGTACTAGTTTATAAAACATAGAATTTACCATGCACTTAAAATGTTAACGAATTCAAATTACAATTATCTTAAATTCTCATAAAATTAATTATCTGAACAGTCATCGGCATCAGATTCTGATGTAACGATATCTAAATATAGGCCAAAGTTTCAGATTATCTACCGCTACATTTTTATACCGGCGTAGGCTACGCTTGCGAGTCAATGGCGTATCCTCTACTAAATAGCGGTCATTAGGTAAAACTTTAGCGATCCGGTAAAGGCCTTGAAATTTAACAGCTAGTTTTTATTTTATTGACCAAAACATGTTATTTCTCGTTTTAGGTTCACCAGATTGCCGCAGTTATAACTCACCTTGAACCGCTTCAAGTCAAATCTAGTTTTATCTTTAGTTCTTTCTTTACGAACCTGATCTAAATTATCTAATGGCGTGTCCCTATAGTAGCATCTATTACTTCACTAAGGGCATTTTTTCAGGGCCACTATTGATGTCGAACTCAAATAGTAATTCTGATGGAGTGATGGAGTTTCAAAAAAACTTAGTTTTCTGAAATTCACGACACTGAGGACCCTAACATAGCTTTCAATAATTTTATAAATTTGTTTAAAATGTTTTACGATTTCTTTTCCCTCAAAAAGAACTTGTAATAAAAGTTAATCATAAAATAAAATGGATATCAAAAGGTTTAAAAAAAATGTAGCGAGAAGAAAATACTTCTTTGGAAATGTAGAATAAACCCATCTAAATCAAATAAAATTAAATATCATAGATATTCAAAACTTTTTTTAAATATTAAAATATTAAAATTAAGACATAATAATTATAAAACAATAACTTCAAATAATAAATCTAAAACAACATGGCAAATGATAAATAATAACACATTTACATAGCGAACCGATAACTCGTCTTAAAATTGATAATGATTACATAACAGATCCAATCAAAATAGCTTATGCATTTATTGACTACTTTGTATATGAAATTAAACCCTTTCTGAAATAAGGATTAAATATTAGCTCGAATATTACACGTAGTTTACAATCTATGTTTATGCCCCCTAGTATACCATAAGATATTTAAGTGATAATGACAAAAAATATAAAACAACACTGAAAGTGTTGGTAACGATGGCATTTAAACTTAAATAATTAAAGCAGTAAATAACTGTATATATATATGCCGTCATCTTAGTCATATTATAAATCTTTGTATAGAATCTGGCGTCTTTCCACAAGATCTGCAAATATCTTGTTATAAAACCTTCATTTAACAAAAACAATAGAGAGTTAATGTAACATTTTAGACCAATTGATCTTAGTTAATATATTTTTTTTTTATTAAGTTTTTGAAAAATATTTTAACTGAAGTGGATAAAAAACCTGTTTATGCCGTCTATTGCGATATGACGCAAGCATTTGATTATGAGCATCATGATATACTATTAGACAAGCTTGAAGTCTATGGCATTCGAGGTAATGTATTACAATTGGTCAAATCTTATTTATCAGATCGTCGTCAAATCACAGAAATAACCTAACTGGATGTTTACTCTTAAACAGAAAAAAAGATACACGTCTGACGAACGCTATGGTATTCCACAGGGGAGTGTTTAGGTCCCCTTCTTTTTATAATTGATATAAATTACCTTCCCAATAATATAGAACATAGCATGACATTATTTGCCGATGATAGCACAGTCACTATTAAATCCACTGACATCAGTTCGTACAATTTTAATATAAATTCAACATTGGCATCAATAATTACGTGGTTAGATAATAATAAATTAAAATAAATCTTGATAAAACAAATATAATGCATTTCAGCCAAAGACCTTATTAGAATACTTAATTACTTAATTGGAATATCATGGCAGCGTAGCAAATAGTGTTGACGCAAATAGCTTTCTCTGCATAATAATTGACTCGCGATTAAATTGGTAACCACAGATAGAAAATCTTTGCAAATGACTTAGTACTTCAAGTTATGCTTATTATATACATTCGAGAAAAGTAGATAATGATGAGCTATTAACAGCATATTATGGCTTAGTAGAATCCATTCTTAGTTATGTTACCAATGATTTTAATAGAATATCAAAACAGTGTAAGGAGTTAAACTTGATACTTATTAAGAAAAAGCTTAAAATATTGTTATCTGAAAAATGATATTAAAGTATTAACAAATTATTATCTGACAATTTGTAGTATTGGATTTTTTTTGACATGGATTCTATGTAAATACTAAAACATTATTTTCCCTTTAATTTTAATTGTTGTATCTTTTAAATTTAGGTAATTGCATGCTTTCTGAACTTATATGAATTCGCACACCAGTAATGTTAACATGTCGGTCTTCTTATAACATATCCATTTAATGTATTTTACACATATTTATGCAAACAATGAATGGGTCAGCTCTGCTTTTAAATTCGCCTGTAAGCAAACATTGCCTTGATCGGCTAATACATTCGTCTTCTATAGCTATATATAACTTGATGTAGTATTTCTAATTTATTGGAGATCTGCTTTCGCGACTGATTAGTCAGCCCTATTATCGGCTCTCTGCTTCTTGATCTGCTTATTGGATACTTGCGGAGGTACAATCGAGTAGGCGTACGATTGCGGCTTTGCCTGTCATTAACCAGGCTATTCCGCCCTTTCGTATGATCGGATAGGTATACGCTTGCGGCTTTGCCTGTTATTAACCAGGCTCCCTGCCGCTCCAGCGTATGATTTAATTAAAGAACGTTTACGGACTTGCCTGTTACTTATCAGACTCCCATCCGCTCCCTCGTTCTTATCGGGCCGTTGCAGTGGGTCTGCCATACGCTCGCAGGCTCACCCTCCACGTTATAGCGGCTGACCACATCTCCAACAGAAGATTTAGTCTCCATATCTGAATGTTAAATTGTCATTAATAATATTAATAATAATAATCATTTATTTCAGAAATGGCATTCCATAATGTTTTTAAAAACTAAATCATTTTAAATTCAAATTGTCAATTAAATTAAAATTATTTACTAAATTACAATTGAATTAAATTACCCTATTCTAATACCTTCTCACCTTAGGCATTACGGCAACACGTCTATCGCTGCAATGTCGGAGGTAAGGGCAGTCAATCTGTCTCCAATCATTGTTATTGTTTTGTAACGTTATCTTTTTGTCATTATTTATGATAATAATAAATTTCTTTACTAACTCAATACATTAACGTTTGACATTACGTTCGTGGCTTCCACGCTAGGCTGTGCCTGTATCGTAGTAACCTGGTAACCATTGTTACCTTAAACATATAATTGCTGTTCCTGATGGAGTACACTAAGACGCCGGCAGGCGGAGCAAATTTATATTCAGATAACAATTTAGTAAAAATAAAATATATTGTGGTGTAAATGTGTGTGTAAGTGTGTATGAGTGAGTGTGATATGTTCGTGTTTATGCATATGAGCGTAAGAGATGAAGGTGTATATATGTATATGTGAATGTGTCTGAGACATAAATATATTTTTTTATTGATTTATTATATTAGTGTTTCATTTTGTTTTTATTTGTACTTGTATGAAAAGTTTACAAATTAATACGAAATTGTAGATTAAGTAATTTTAATTTATATTAATGTTGACATAAAGAAATGTTCAATTAAATGCATGTGTAACACAAAAGTAAATAATTATGACTTTTTCAATTATAAATTAATTATATTTATTTTAATGAAGTATTTGTATACTGTTCCCAACAGTTAAATAGGCAGTTTTTTTTGTAATATCGGTATCATACCCTATTTTAGACAAATAAATGATTGTTGAGAGATGAAGTGTTTTGAAGAAAGTAGGTTTAAATTATTTATTTACTGCCTCCGTTGCCATAAACAAAGCCTCTCTTCTCAATATGGAAGCTCGTAGACAGTTGCACCTCGCGAGTTTACTTTTTGACATAATGAGGTTTTAAAAAAAACCTGACTATCTTTACATGAAATTGCAGTTCACTTCGCAACGTCATCCAGCTGAAAATCAGTGGTTGCTCACTAGAGTAACATTTAGCTGAGCTGTAGCCTTTTTGTGATATTATGTCACACATACATATATTATGTTTAGTATTAAGTTTTATTGTAGCTTTCTGTTTTATTATGTGTGTTACAATGAACAAAATAAATATGTTATCTATCTAGTACAGTGGTAAAGGCGTTTGCCTGTTGACCCGGTCTAGGGCTAGATTCCCACGGGAAGCATACTTTGTATAGTTTCCAGTTTGGTTAGGACATTACAGGCCTGAATCACCTGATAATCCGATAATAAAGATGATTCCGTGCTTCGGAAGGCACGTTAAGCCGTCGGTCCCGGCCGCCATCTGGAAGTCGCTAAAGGAACCACGTCAGACGCTGAGAGGGGGCTCCGAAGAACTCCGACGACAGGGTGTGCATGGTCGTTTGACCGTGACACATACACGAAATGATGATGAATTATTTATGTAGTGCTAGTATGATATAAAAGTATTGAATAATGGCCCGGATTTATGATATTTATTAATGTATATATTTGCTCAGGTGGGGTTCAAACCCAGAATTCAATTATAGCAGTTTTAGTACGATGATCAATGCGTTGTAAATTTAAATCTTATCACCAATAAATTCAATTCTATTTGTTGTTATATTACATTTAGTCAACATTCTATTTAAATTGTTTTGGAAGCACGTCTAAGATGATGACGTTAATTTATTTGACGTCGTAATCAAGTGATATTATTCTTAGTTCAGAGAATAGAATTTTTGTTGTTAAAACAGTTATCAACTGTAGTGATGTAATAGTATCAGTAAATTGATACAAGATCTCTGTTAGACACAAGCAGGACCTACAAACAGTTTAGTGGGTGTTAGCTACTGTCACATTGAAATGTCTTTTTACTTTAAATGTAATGTACTCACACGTCCAACAGAATGAGACAAAGGTAAATAAGTATACTGCATAATTCCGTAACCAGTAATAGGTTACTCACCTGCAAAACTGTACATGTTATTAAAATAGCCTGCCATGATATTGGCTATAAGATTTATAGTGCATGTTCAATATTATTTCACTATAAAAACAGTTTTACATTATTCAACCGTATGCGTTAATATTCATAACGATATGTATGCTTATACAGAAGGTTCACGGTTCGTATGTATTTTATAAAATTTCCGAATGAAATAATACATTCTAGAATGAAATAATAGATTCTATTCATAGTAGCCCTGGACAATGAATTAATTAAGTCGTACACACATAACAATTCTAGAGGGTGCCCTAGCAAATTGCAATGTCACTTATAGTTCTTTTTTAAAAAAATGCTATAGCAACGGTTTGAAGATTAATCCTAGATAGTAGCTCCAGCATAATGATCCACATATACGGTAACAATCCGAGGGAGTGCCCTAGCTAATTGTATAACATAAACTATATACCGTGAACCCAACAATAAAGCAATCGTAAAATTCACATCAGAAAACTACTACGACAAGATCAAATGTAAAACTGTTGCAATATAGTAATATCATTACCAGGAGTCGCCTTTCGTTATTAAAATGTAATGGTTAATATGATATATAGTAATATAAAACACTGTGATTGTGAGCGGGATTAACGGAATAAGTATAAAAAGAAGAGAAAAAAAAAGAAAATTATTCCGCTGATACCACTTCTGATATGAAAGGAAACTCCGTTAATGATTAAATAATTTATTTTCAAATCAATCATTTTACAGAATATCAAAATTAGTTAAATACATCTTACCTTAAATATACAATCTTCACACATTTCGGAAAACTATTTAAAACAATACTTCACAACAAGTAAAGGTTAATTACGTCTTAACGTTACAGCTGCGCCAAACAGAATACCCGAGTCGTCGATCTCAACATACAAGAGCGATCGTCCCCACCACTCCATGACGTCTCGATAAAATGGAGTGGTGGGTATCAACAATAATTACACTCGATACAACCAGTGTTGCCATTGTTGCCGTTTTTGAGATATAAGTGTTACTATTTTAAATAATACTTCAGATACGCAAAAATACGTTTATTTATACTGGGTTTTCATATAAATCGCTAACACAAGTGTTTGTATATCAATCTCTACTAATAGAGATACAATCTCTATCAAAAATTTATTTGTAAGAAAAAAGAAATAAATACAATTACGATTAACTACGAATGAAACCTAAAAATAAAACCAAATCTAAAAGAATATGACTGTGCGGCATGGTGCCAAGAACGCTGGCTGGGTTTCCTCTCTGAATAGCTATAGTAATTCGTTGAGAAAAGAAGTAGCCAACCCTCTTGTCGCCAGCGGCGGTGATCGCTGTGAGATTCTCGGTTCGACTCTATGTACGAGTAGAGATAATATAGCTTTGTTAGATGAACAGTATTTCCGTCTTCCACCATGTAGTAGTTGTTATTATAACATTGCTCCTAATTAGAAGGGTATGATAGTGCTGTGTACAACTTACAGAATACTTGGCTAAAGTTTGTCGAGCCTAGCTAGACTTATCGAGGGAAAATTTGCATTATAAACTTGTCTGGATCGCGATATGGCCATATTTTTCGTTTCGACTTAGGGCAGTATCTTTATGAATAGAATGTGAAATTAGACCCGCTCTATTTAAAATACCAAACTCCTCTTAACTCATCTATGTAAAATGAGGATATATATATATATTTACTAGCTTTCGCCCGCGGCTCCGCCCGCGTCAATATCGATCCCTCGGGAATAGTACTTTTTCCCAGGATAAAATGTAGCCTATGTTCTTCTCCGTACTCCAGAGAACTTGTATGCAAAATTTCATGATGATCGGTTCAGTAGTTACGGCGTGAAAGCGTAACAAACAAACAAACTCACTTTCGCATTTATAATATTAAGTAAGGATAGTAAGGATGAGGATAAGGATAAGGATTCCTTCTTCCATATCGTGGCTATTATGCTCACAAAAATGTAATGAGGATACGGCTGTGTAAACACTTCGATAAGAGATTTTTTTATGGCATAGGACGGCAGACTTCCAAGCAACTTGCTTGGAAGTCTGCCGTCCTATGCCAGTGACGTGCACAGACATTTATCATAGGGTAGACATAATTATAAAACTTACCTTACAAACATACCACCTATATACCTTACCTTACTATACGGCTAGTTATCTACAACTCGTTTAATATTATGATGGTCTTTCGATCTTCGACCGCAAAAGTATTCAAAACAAGCGAAAGATAAGAGATATGATTACAACCTGCGAGCCACGTACACGTAAGGTTTAAGATTAAACGTGGATTAAACTTTAGAATAACTAACCATAACTAACCGGTTAGGTACTTGATTTGTTCAAAACGTGTTCACAAAACACTTTATATTTCGATTTCGGCATGCAAACACTAAGCGACACAACTTTCACATGAAAATATTTTTGTCACAAATGAAATTTAACTGATAAAGCATTTAATTTTTAAATAAAACTTTCATCTTGGATTGTTAGTAAACACGTTAATCAATGACATTTACATAAGTATGAATAATATCTATAATGACATTGACAGGTGACGTTGACATTAATATCGCGCGCGGCAGCCAATAGAAACCTCGGAGACAGTGTCTCAAATTCACACACACAGCGCCAATTTGCTTTGCATGTGTGTGCCGATGAAAGATGTTTACTTGTACTACTACAAAAGCGATTTCCTATCGGTGTATAATAATTTTCTATGTGTGCGTGAAAAGTCAGACCTTTGAATTTTTGTCTTACGCGGCTTACGCGTATAGATACTGCTTGGCGCGGGCACGCGCGGACCGCGACCGCAGCACCGTACTTGATCAAAATCGACTATAAAGTATTTGCTAGCAGAATTTTGCAGGCAAAAGTCAAAAGTCAAAAGTCAAAGATTTTTATTCAAAATTGGATACATGTATCTCTTTTTGAACGTCATATTTTTATTTCTTATATATTTTTTTATATATGCAAAATTGAAATACTACTAGCGTTTCGGAACGACCACTGGTGAGAAGAATACGCCGAAAGAAACTCAATCCAGCCTTGGTCCCTACGTGCCTGAAGGGCTCTGAATACATTGTTAACATTAAATACAATTTTTCATACTATAGATTCATTTTAACATTTAATAATTGTTAACATTAAATAAATTTATATAAATTTCCACGCATTTTTATCAGTAATATAATCATCAATGCAGTAATAAGCCTTTTTTATTAACTGGTTTTTTACAATCGTTTTGAACTTAAGTAAAGGCAGACCTAATATTTCTGGCGCACCGAATATAATTATTTTTTTGTAAGAAAAAAAAATGTAGGTATTTATTTAGCGACTGCAGGGTAGACATTGTCTAATAGTCTATATGGACTGCACGTCACTGCAAGCAAGTCACCTGATGGAAAAGTGATCAGCGCTGCCTATAGACAACAGCAACACCAAGGTGTAACAGGAGCGTTGCCAGCCTTTCAAGGAATTTGCGGAAGGACATGGGAGAAGAAATGGGGGAAGGATGGTCCTCCGGCCAACTCATTCATAGAACGAAGCATAGAATTGGTAAAGCTTCTACTCAAACGTCAATTTTCTGCGAGAGTGTGGTACTTTCCCGGACGAGCCGGCCCATTTATGCTACTAGCAAAATTGAATTTTGTTGGTAGCATGGCTCTATCACAACTTATATAATAATAAAATGCTGGATTTTAAAAGATTTAAGCGAGCTTTATTTAAGTGGCTAGTAGATTAATGTTTTTACAATATGAATAAATTCTTGACATCAATATATACTTAATAATTATTATCAATCAAATAACAATGACATTTTACACATAATACTTACAAATAATTTTGACGAGTCCTTATCCTTTCCTTACTAATATTATAAATGCGAAAGTGAGTTTGTTTGTTTGTTACGCTTTCACGCCGTAACTACTGAACCGATCATCATGAAATTTTGCATACCATGCAACCTTTTATCCCGGGAAAAAGTACTATTCCCGAGGGATCGACATTGACGCGGGCGGACCCGCGGCCGAAAGCTAGTGCTTTATAAATATTATCAGGTTTTTATTTTATAAATTCTGGATTTAAATATATTAGGTACAAAACATTTTTGCATGCCTGACTGTAAAGAGGCGGGAAATCATCATTGTATGTATAACCCTACCAAATAAAGAATTTCATTTTATTTCATTTCATTATTGTTTAAGTTATAGAAGTTGAGAGCAGTATAATTATTAATTTACCGCCTCTAAAGGCATTTACCCATTTATTACAAATTCACTAACTGTAACGGAATTCCCGCAACACAAGCGTGTATTCATGCCTATTAGATGATCAAATTATAACCGCCTGCGACAAATAAGATTAACCCATAAATACACAGCCTCGATATACACATGTAATCTGAATCAGTTTGCAGTACAATAATTTTGTAGCGATAGGCGCGCGCGCCTTTACCACAATAACTTTATATAGGTGCTAATAAAACTGACTTCTTTTTATTAATAGCATTACTCTCCTCTAAAAATCTACACTGTCCTCTGAATTAGTCAGTTACTATACATATATCATCTATGTAAGTAAGCTACTATAACGAGATCTTTGACTATAACGCCCTAGTTAGGTAGAGACGCTCGCTCGCTTCGGTCGCTCGCTTCTGTTTTGGTCACAGAAAAACTTAACTAACCTTACTTACTGTCTGTGGCCATTTTGTTTTGTTATATAATGGCATTTGAAAAAAAACCGACCAACTACGAGTCGGACTCGCGCCGCGAAGGGTTCCGTACCATTATTTTTAAAAACGGCAAAAAAATTATGTCTCTTGTATTGTAGCACCCTTTAAATATTTTTTCATCATCAGGTCATTTTAGTCTCCACTGCAGGAGCATTACCCTCTCTGTACTACCGGGGTCATACTTGGCCAGAGCGTTATCAATATCGAGCAAAAAAGTCACGTTTGTTGTATGGGATGGGGGCCCCATAAAATATTTAGTTTATTCTGTTTATTATGTTATAGCGGCAACAGACATACATCATCCGTGAAAATTTTAACTCTCTAACTATCACGGTTCATGAAATACAGCCTGGTGACAGAGACAGACAAACAGACAGCGGTGCCATATTAATAGCGTTCCGTTTTTACTCTTTGGGTACAGAACTTAAAAAAGGCGAGTTAGTTTATTAGAAGCGTTCTCATTTTCCCGTGCCTTAATTATATTGATAATGGTTTAAGTGAGAGTGCCACTCAAAAAGTAAAAGGGAGCCCATAAAGGATCACTCCGCTGTCTGTCTGTCTGTCAGGTTGCTTTATCTCAAGAACGCGTAGAGGTAACAATGAATATTACATATGTATTCAGTTCTATGGACTAGCTGTAAAAAAAATATTTCCCTTTAGATTATGAAACTGTCTCAAAGCAAAGGCATAAAACTGAAACTCCCGTCTAATGACAGCCGGGACTCAAATCCAGTTAGAGATATTTTATGTCACCAATCCGTCATAATTCAATTCAATTCATTTATTCATAAACAACATTACATTGTATTCGAATTATATATATCAAGATAAAATTTAAAAATTAACTACTAATACTATTATAACCATTACATATTATCCTCTTTTAAACATACATACTTCTTATTAATTTCACCATCACCAACACCAATTCATCAATTGTGATTAGATTAAAACTCGTCAATAGAATAACAACATTTCTCCAATAGTAATTTCCTCAATTCTCTCTTAAATATAGAAAGTTTTCGAACTAATTTTAATTCGGTCGGTAATTTATTGAACATAATAACTGTTTGATTGCGTGCACTATGAGCTACTATATCAAGTGACGGATTTATTTTCCTGCTTAGGTCTTTCCGTCTTGAACCCTCACGATGTATCATTTCTACTTCTGTTTCAAACGTATGTCTATTTTTTATGAAGTCTGTGAGGAGAACGAATATATACAAACTGGGGACCGTCAGAATCTGAAGTTTACGAAAGTATTCTTTGCACGGTCAATATCAGTCATTATGATGATACAGCCTCCGTGGTCCAGTGGTTAAGGCGTTTGCCTGTTGACCCGGGGGTCGTGGGTTCGATTCCCACCGGAAGCATACTTTGTTCAGTTGTTTCCAGTTTGGTTAGGACATTGCAGGCTTGAATCACCTGATTGTCTGATAATAAAGATGATTCCGTGCTTCGGAAGGCACGTTAAGCCGGTGGTCTCGGCTGCCATCTGATAGTCGTTAAAGGAACCACGTCAGAGGCGGTTCCGAAAAACTCTGACACCAGGGTGTGCATGGTCGATTGACCGTGACACCTACTCGAAATGATGATTGATTGATGATTTTTCATTATATTTTATTATAATGGTCAGGGTGTCAGCCTCAACTGCCTGTCCGGTGGTTGCAAGTATGGCATCGGGTACGCGCGCTCTGCCTCCTGAGCTGTTACTGCTTTTCCCCCATTAATCCGAGTGAGTAGTACCCTAAACCTTTCAGTCCCTTCCCAAATCCAACAAATTCCTATCCTTCCCTAGCTTCAAAATGCTTGCGATGGGCAGCAGCATCGGAAACACAAGAAGCCAAAGAAATTGCGCTCGCCAACCCGCCTGCCAAGCCTGGTGAGTATGGCAATATCCTCCCATGGAGCGAAGAATCCTTGGGAGAGGCCCTGGTTCAGCCGTGCACTTTTTGTGGCTGTAATGATCATCATCATCATTTCGAGTAGGCGACACGGTCAATAGACCATGCACACCCTGGTGTCAGAGTACTTCGGAACCGCCTCTCGGCCTCTGACGTGGTTCCTTTAACGACTACCAGATGGCAGCCGGGACCACCGGCTTAACGTGCCTTCCGAAGCACGGAATCATCTTTATTATCGGACAATCAGGTGATTTAAGCCTGCAATGTCCTAACCAAACTGGAAACAACTAATCAAAGTATGCTTCCGGTGGGAATCGAACCCACGACCCCCGGGTCAACAGGCAAACGCCTTAACCACTGGACCACGGAGGCTGTAATGATGATGATGATGAATCCGTCTAAATCAGTTAACAGGCGTAAGCGCTAACAATAAATGCGCCCATTGGACAATCGTGCTCCTCAACACTTACTCGCTAAATAAATATAGGTACTACAAACAATCTTCTCTCTAATTTCCCTTTGGAGTATTTAAACCAACTGAAACATGAATAAGTACGACCAAATCCTTCTTAAATATTTAAAATGACAAACGATTCAGAGTTTGCAGTGAGAAATGATGAAAAAAATCCAGTGGGTTCTCAACAAATATTTAGAAAAGCCGTGCTTTATAAATTATACAAATGATAGAAAACAAAAAGTCAGTACAATATTTCTGCTTATTTTAAAGGTGCAGCTAAACTGAATATCGATGTATATGTTTAAATGAGTGGATCTAACACACACGTACACACACAAATTCGATTAATACAGCGTGATTTTAAACCCCCAGCTATATTGAAATCTAGGAATCAGAATCCCTAATGGAATACAGAATTGTTAAAAAAAAGGTAAAAAACGAAAAAAAAAATTAACTTTTTATAGAAACTCGTCCAGGTGATCGGCGATTTTGTATGGGAAACCTGATTTTCTGTTTCGTTTTTACCTTTTTTCCTTGCAATTCTGTGTTCCATTAGGGATTCTGATTCCCAGATTTCAATATTGCTAGGGGGTTCAAAATCACGTTGTATTATACATGTGCAAGTTTGTTACTCCATCGCGATTGTTTGTTTTTCGTTTGTGACTTACACAAACGAATAATAAACAATCGCCAACACCGGTGTCAGATATTTAAAGCTGCCTAAAGGCATCTGACATGGCTTGATAGCTACCATCAATGATGACAGCCAGGACCAAGCTTAACGTGCCTTCTGAAGCACGAAGGAGCTCAAGATATTATTAAGCCACTTGCGGTCACCCATCCCAATGGGGACTGCGTCCGGGATTGCTTATCATGCGTAAGCGTTAATTATGCTCACATCCACTAGGCCATCAGGCTCTTTCACAATAAAACTACTAGATGGAATTTTACGAAATTTTATTAAGTTATTATTTTGGGGGAAAAGTCTTTTCGTATTATATACAGAGATTTTATCCGTTCATACAAAAGAGCCGTCACTGGGAATGCAGTATGTCTATAAAAATTTCAATTAAACTTGCGGGCTCTTTTAATTTTTCCCTTTTTCGGGTTCTGTAACCAAAACGTACCAACAGTAATCCTATTAAGCCTCTGAACGCATACCAAAAAAATTTAAAAACATTTTTCCCTGACCTTATAGCTTAAATGTCAAAATAGCACACACGCTAAAGGCTAGCAAGAAAAATATGATAACGTGTATGTATGACAGACGAAAAAGATGTTCAAATATTTACAGGAAATGTAGCCGAGATTGAAAAGGAAATAACACGTATATCTCAATTAAGATATAAAACCTTTGGAAATTACTTATATTTGTTTCTTAAATTTGGAAACCATTATTTAGTGAACGAACGTACGACTATCTATAATAAGTTTAAAATTACCTATTAAAAAATTAAGTGATATAACAAATTTATGCTTTTTGAAATTTTACCTCTATCTGTGCTATAACGCGTTGCTTTGTAACAAATATTAATATTCTGAGTTCACGAGAAGTATCCTGTAGGTTTTGATTCCCTTGCAAATGTAGAAAATATGCGGCATAAATAGTTGTACTTGTATCTTTTGATTGCGTTGGCTTAGATATTTGTTTAAAATTCTAAGCGAAAGTAGATCTGAGTATTTAATATTAATTTCAGCTTGATATCTCCACGAGTTCCTAAGAAAAAGGTTCTTGACAACTAGAAAGACAACAAAGTGGTCCTAGGGTTCAGTTCTTTCCGTTCGAGGTACGGAATCCTAGAAAGTGATCTATCTTAAATTCGTTGATGTAAAATGCCAAGTCTAGATTGCTCACAACTTAATTGGTCACTTAGCGTTTAATTCCTGACCCAAATGGGCGATTTTGTGCCGTAGTTTACGTAGGTCATTAAACTACCCCGCAAATAGGGCAGTTGTTCACCCTCGTTGCCAAATCTGGGGGCTGCGATGGCGACAACCGCGTCTCGACCGGGTGGCGCCACACTACGTAAACTTACCCTTATTTTCGCTAAATACTAACCTAGTTTTCCTGCCAAATGTCTGCTGAATCTCTCGTATAATCAGCTGGGGGCAATTGACTTGTTATGTTGTTTGTTACTTATATTTATTTTGCGATGATGAAACACATCATCGCATTTATTTAAAGTATACTTTCTTGCACCAACTTGCACTAACAGCCGCCGTGGTCCAGTGGTTAAGGCGTTTGCCTGTTGACCCGGGGGTCGTGGGTTCGATTCCCACCGGAAGCATACTTTGTTTAGTTGTTTCCAGTTTGGTTAGGACATTGCAGGCTTGAATCACCTGATTGTCTGATAATAAAGATGATTCCGTGCTTCGGAAGGCACGTTAAGCCGGTGGTCCCGGCTGCCACCTGGTAGTCGTTAAAGGAACCACGTCAGAGGCCGAGAGGCGGTTTCGAAGAACTCTGACACCAGGGTGTGCATGGTCGATTGATCGTGACACCTACTCGAAATGATGATGATAATGATGATGCACCAACTTCCAAAATTCTCCTTTTTCGGCACCACCTGTGGGTTGACTGGTAGATAAAGCCTCTGGCTTTAAGTCCGCCTTTTGCATTTTGTAAAGAAGTTAAAAATAAATAAATAAAATCATCAGTAACCGCTTTGAGAATCATGACGCGAATTTTTATTTATTTATTAACTTAAGGCATACGCAAAAGGACCTTTTGTACGCCTCCGTAGCGCAGTGGTTAACAGAATAGCCTGGGACACAAGAGGCACCGGATTCAATTCCTGGCGTGGGCAAATACTTAATTTTGTAGTAATAAAAAGTAGTTAATTTTGTAATAATGTACTTAATTTTAACAGGTATTTGTCTAGCGGTCCTGGAAATATCCAAAGGGATGCTAGTAATAAATCTCAAGCGAGATAAATTCTAGAAACACGGTTTAATCACGTTTGAGCACTTGAGTGCTTTGACGGAACCGCCAAAACCGCCGAGTTGCCACTTCTTATATTCACTCTGACGATGGTCTTCGGTCTTCGCAAACTAGTCGGCGATTCCGACTAAATAAACGTGAGTGAAACCGTGTTTCTATAACCCAAAGGGATACGTCAGGACGCGGCCGGACGTAAAAACTTTCGTTAAATCATACCACAGCATGAATGAAGAGCCCGATGGTCCAATGGGCTTGTGTATTATAAGCGCTTACGCATGTTATGCAACCCCGGGCGCGATTCCTTTTTGGATGGGTGACCTCAAGCATAAAAATATTTCGAGCTCTTCCGTGCTTCGGAAGGCATGTTGAGCCGTTAGTCCCGGCTGTCATCCTTGACGGCAGTCGTTAAGCTCTATGTCAGATGCCTTTAAGCAGCTTGAAAAATCTGACACCAGTGTTGGCCACTTGCACATACGAAAAACTAACAACGTGAATGCTGTCATAATAGCGGACCCCGGGCTCCGACGCATCACAGCTGAGTTTAGTCGTGGTAGAGCCACGCTATCGGCAAAATGAATTGCTAGTAGCATGAATAGGCCGGCTCGTCCGGGGAAGTACCATACTCTCACAGAAAATCGAAGCTTTACCGCTTCTATGCTTCATCCGGTGAGTGAGAGAGCCGGAAGCCTATCTTTGCCCCTCCCCTCCCCATTTCCTTCCCCCAACTCCTTGAAAGGCCGGCAACGCACCTGTCACACCCTGGTGTTGCAATTGTCCATGGACAGCGGTGATCACTTACAATTAGGTGACCCGCTTGCTCGTTAGTCGTCCAATAACATAAAAAAAGCTGAATATGCAACCAGGAATACGCTTGGCTGGAGATCGCGCGGGAGGAGGACTTACTATTGTTTGTTTTTCGTGTGTGTAAGTGGCCAACACTGATGTCAGATTTTTAAAGGATCAGACATAGCTTAACGACTGCCATCGATGATGACAGCCAACCAACGACTTAATGTGCCTTCCGAAGCTCGGAGGAGCTATATTTTTTATGCCACGTGCGGTCAACCATCCTAGCGAGGACTGCGCCTGGGGTTGCTTAACTTGCAAAATCGCTAATATCGATCGCGCCCATTGCTCAGTGGCCCCATCGGGCCCCAACGGGCTCCTCGAATTGAATAAACATTAGATACAAAAATTTTCTGTCAAGAAACAATTTTCTAAATAATATCTGTAATTTATTTGTCCTGGATTAAATTCCTTTCTGATTTATTGGCTACGTGACTACGCAATTATGTTAATACTATAAAATTAAAATAACTTTCTTGTTCATGCTACCAGTCCAGTAAGATACTGGGGTTGCCACTAATTTAAAATTCTGAGTACGATGTTCAACCCCTTTGTTGCAAATTTCGACCCTTGACCTTAGTTAAAATATTGACGATTTCACTGCGGTATCCTCGGAGACTTGCAGATTGTTTCGGATTTATGAAACTGAGGTTTTCTAAACTTCGTACATAAGAAAAGAAAGGTTTTGGAGACCCGCCACATGTTTCTGTTTTCAAATAAAATTGTCGAGCAATGCGTATTACGCTACATACAACGTCGAAATGTTTTCTTCTAAAATATGCTACACGTACAAAAGATTGGAACAGAGAAATGACCACCATTATTTTTGAAACCTTAGCTAAAATATTGACGATTTCACTGCGGTATCCTTGGAGACAAGCAGATTGTTTCGGATTTATGAAACTGACGTTAAATAAATTATGTACATAAGAAAAGAACCATTTCGGAGGTCACATGTTTCTGATTTTAAATCAAATGTTTATAAAAAATGCTACACGAACAAAAGAATGCAAGAGAGAAATGAGCACCCACATTTTTGAAGGATTCTGTACATTTACGTTTGTTCTGTTAGCAAATTACTCAACGAGTCGAACCATAATGAAAATGGAAACGTAATGAGAGGCAACCGCACCCGCCTCAACCTCGCTGGCTGTGTCTGATAAGCGCAGTGTGGCACAGTAGAACTGAATTAAAGCCCACGGTACATGCGTAGTGTATATGTAACTAGTAAAGTACACATACTACTTTTCCAATGCGGGTACTATTCCACTTTTGGTAAAGGTAATTAGACGTTTTGAACTCTAGTAGTGTAACTTAACTTTTTAGTTCCGCGTCACTATTGCTCGTTATTAACGCTACTTAGAGTATACATGGGTAGAGCAACCCCTTTGTTACAAATTTCGACCCGTGACCCCACCTAAAGTATTGACGATTTCACTGCGATATCCTCGGAGACTAGCAGATTGTTTCGGATTTATGAAACTGACGTTTTATAAACTTTGTTCATAAGAAAAAGACGCCCGCCACATGTTTCTGTTTTCAAATAAAATTTACGAGCAATGTGCATTACGCTAAATACAACGTTGAAATGTTTTCTAAAAAATGCTACACGAACAAAAGAATTATGAAGGATTCTGTACATTTACGTTTGTTCTGTCAGCAAATTACTCAGCGAGTCGAACCAAAATGAAAATGGAAACGTAATGCGAGGCAACCGCGCCCGCCTCGACCTCACTGGCTGTCTGATAAGCGCAGTGGCACAGAATAACTGAACTAAAGCCCACGTTACACGCGTAGTGTATATGTGACTAGTAAAGTACACATACTACTATTCCAATGTGGGGTACTCTTCCAGTTTTAGTAAAGGAAATATCACGATTTGAACAATAGTAGAGTTAAGAACTTCGCTGACGTCACTATTGATAATGTTTACAAGCTTTTATTTAACTTGAAATATATATAACTATGTTTGTTCGGGTGGAATCTTGCAACTCATTTTTAAAGCAGATATTGAGCTGAAATTTTGCATAATCGTTTAGTTTGGATAACGATACATGGCTAGCTGTGTGACGTCTTTCTAAATCCAACATGGCGGCACACCCAAGATGGCGGACTAGCTATTTCCGAAAATATAAATATCAGCTCACTGAAAATACCTCGAAAAATAAAGTGATGTATATAAAAGCTTGTTTTGAAAGAGTTTTTTTACTTTTATTTATTGATTCTACTAAGTGTATACATAGGTAGAGATGTTTGGTAACGAGGGGAGTGGTGGAGAAGACATGTATGTGGCACTACCAACTTTTTGTGAAAATGAAAAATAGAAAAATGAAAATAAATATTTTTTATTCAAAATAGGATACATGTATCGCTTTTTGAACGACATATGTTTCTGTTATTTATTTTTATTTCTTTCATGTTTGCAAAATCGAAAAACTACTAGCGTTTCGGAATGACTACTGTTGATAAGAATACGACGAAAGAAACTCAGTCCAGTCTTGTGCCTGAAGGGCTTGGATATAACAATATATTTTACAATAATTAAATTAAATTACTTTAGTTGAAGTTTAAAAGCCCGATGGCCCAGTGGCTGTGAGCATTGTCAAAGTCAAAGTCAAAGTCAAAATATTTTATTCATCGTAAGATATTTTAAATATCATTTGGTGAACGTTAAATTACACATTATTATTTACAACATTAATATTGTTGACGTCAATAAGTTACTTAAAGCTAAGTTTACGCCGCTTCCAAGGCGGAGTGCAGAAGAAGCGGCAACAAACTGCACAGCGCATTTTCTCCAAATGACATCAACTTACAATCTACGACATACTTAGAACTAAATGTGTGGACTTGAGCTTACATTGTCATGTCGTAAATTGTAATGCTTAAATAAGTTAAGCAACCCCACTGTGACGATCGAACGCAAGTAGCATAAAATAATATCTAAAGCTCCTCAGTGCTTAAGAAGGCACGTTAAGCGGTCTGTCCTAGCTGTCACCGTTGATCATCATCATCATCAGGTCTTTTTTAGTCTCCACTACAGGAGCACGACCCTCTCTGTACTACTAGAGCCATACTTAGCCAGAGTAGTCAGAGGACTTGGCCTACACTCTCCACGCTGGCCAGACGGGTTGGAGAAGTCACAGATGTTTATAAGCTTTGTTTAGCTTGTATTTCCTAAGTCGCCTTCTACGACATCCACAGGAAGACTTGGAGTGCTTCTATTCTACTCTACCGGATACCACACAGCTATCATCGTTGATGGCAGTTGTTTAGCTATGATAGATGCCTTTAGGCAGCTTAAAATCTGACATATAAGTGTTGGCCATATGTACACAAACAAAACCAATTTCTAGTAGTTACTTTTACTGTGCTATTTAGCTTTTAGTGTACGCGTGTACCGGACGCTTAAATTAGAATGTACTCGCCTCACAGATTACAAGGTACGAGTAAGTGAGTAAGGAGAGAGACATTACCTACTCAAGTTGATCACAACTACCAAGAAAATGTATTCGTTATATGTCATTGTTGTGTGTCTGTTAGTATATTGTGATTGTGAGAAATTATCCTCTCAAATGAAATGTCCCTTGAACATTATTCCTTTCATTTTCAACAAAACATTATTTACTTCTAACAGAGAATATTTATAATACAATAGGTACTCTCGTCGTCCCATATCATGTTGATATAGACGAGATCTAAGAATTTACCTGAATACTATTCAAATTGAAATATACGTATGTGGAGGTTGTAATGTGTTTTTTTATTCGAAGAAAATTCGAAGAACATACATAGTATCACGGCTTCCTCCCCTGCGGGGTAGACAGAGCCTAGGTCTACAAGACCTTATGGCCACATTTAGAATTGGTGGGCGTGTAGATGGAAAACGAAATCAAAATAGTGACGGGTTGCTAGCCGCATCACCTATTGACATGATTCCGCAGATTTTCGCCCATTACCTCGATCGGCTTTAACATTCTGCGCGGGAAGAAAAGCAGCTGGCACATTCTACGTTTATCTTTTCTCCCAGACCAGCATAGAAGAAAGAAATTATACGAAGATATTTTTTTATTTTTTTTATTTTTGAGGTATATGACGGCAAACGAGCAAGCAAGTCGCCTGATGATAATTAAGATATCACCGCTGCACATGAACAGTGTGTGACAGGAGCGTTGCCGGCATTTCAAGGAGTTGGGGGAGGACATGTGGGGAGGAAATGGAGGAGGGGTTGGAAGGATGGGCCTCCGGCTCTTTCACTTTCAGAAGAAAGCATATGCGGTAAAACTTCGGTTCGAATGTCGATTTTCTGTGAGAGTATGGTACTTCCCTGGACGAGCCGGCCATTCATACTACTAGCAAAAATTAATTTTGCCGGTAGCGTAGCTCTACCACGAGTTTTAATTAAAAATGGGATACATGTAGAGATTTTTGAACGTTATATTTTTCTGAATTATATCTCTATTATTTTCTTTTATAAGGTTTGCAAAATATAAAACTTACTAGCGTTTCGGAATGACCACTGCTGAGAAGAATGGGCACAAGATCGCCGGTAGACCCGGTCACTACATCTACTGCCGGTCGCTGCATCGAGCCCGTTCTATCGACGGTTTGCTATAATGAAGGTACACGATATCACTGGTACGCTACATCGACAGCCCATAATAAATTCGCTGAAAGACACTCCGTACAGTTTTAACTTGCCTGAAAGGCTCGGATTACACTATGCTTTACAATATTTAAATTTAATTGATTGCGTTAAAATGTACATAAAATTATTTCCAAGCACTTATATAATCAAATAAATAATCGTTATAACAATAATATTTGTTTATTAGTAATTGTTTTCGCTTTGCTGTCCGTCTGTAACCAGGATGTATCTCATGAACCGTGATAGTTAGACAGTTGAAATTTTGAGTTCACACATAATGTATTTTTGTTGCCGCTATAACAACAAATACTAAAAAATAGAATAAAATAAATATTTAAGGGGGCTCCCATACAACAAACGTGATTATTTTTGCTTGTTTTTGCTCGATATTGATAACGGCAACAGGTAGACGCTTGAAATATTTAGATATATATTCACTTTAAAAATAAATAATTAAATAAAAATAAAATTAATAATCCCATTCAACAGAAATTATATTTTTGCAGTTTTTATAGATATCGGTACGGAACCACATCGTGCTTGAATCCGACTCGCACTTGGCGGTTTTTTACGGTCATTTTAAGCTTAAGTTAAGGCAGACCTAATATATCCGCTAGTGCACAGTAAAAACGTTTCAAATATAGGACAAATAGGATTAGGGGCAAAATGAAGCCATTCAACGTAGTCTGATCCTCGAGACGGCAGCCACGCTTCGTCGGCGATACGCGTTTACGATTTAATTATATTTATACTTACGTAATTGTACTGAGCCGCGAATCCCGACTAAGCTGTATTGTCGAAGAAATGTAACGAAATAATCACTAAGAGTAATTGCGTATTTGAGAAGCGGATACTGTTTGTGATTCCCGTAATTACTTTTTGAATTATTCTAATGGGGCGATTTTAGTCTCTTTGTTCTCTCGGAAAAGACGCTAGTCTCTTTCGTCTTTCATTGTCTCCTTTATATATTTGAAGTTTACGTAACTACAGACTTTCTGTTGGCCGTGGATTATTATGTAGAGGTATAATAAAACATAGTGTAGAGGCTATGTATGGAGTTGCGAATACAACTATATAACAAAAACGGATAAAGCTAGAGAAGAAAATACGACAGTGTGCAGCATTCATATAGATGGTGAAAAAGTGGAACAAGTAGAAGAGTTTGTGTATTTAGGTTGTGTGTTTACAAGGGATGGAAAGCACGAAGGGGATATTGAAAGAAGAGTGGCTGCTGGTAACCGAGTGAATGGGGTATTGCGTGCTTTTATGAACAGTAGGAAGATAACTGAACAGGCGAGACTGGCTGTTAATGAAGAAGTGTTGGTTTAAACTCTTATGTATGGCAGTGAAAGTTAGGTATGGCAGAAAAGGCACGACAGTAGAATAAATGCAGTTGAAATGAGAGCGCATAGAAATATGTGTGGTAACTTTAAAGGTTCGGATAAGAAATAAGGTAGTGCGGGAGCGTGCAGTGTGGATTGAAATATGATGTTGTGACCAAGATTTAAAAAGCAATGTTAAGATGGTTTAACCACATTGAAAGGATGAATGAAAGAAGAACAACAAAGAAAATAAATAAAGCCAGTGTGTAAAAAAAATACTGGGTATATTTTTTTTAATTTCGTTTCCTTACATAACCCAAACTAAACCATAACATAGGTTTGATACGACACGCGCGCACTCATTTTATATACATTACAATGTAGAATCGGAATAGAATCTCACTCGTAACGCAGTCTGTCCATCCATTCGTTTTTTATGCGAGCAGTACTCTCGGAGGACCAGCTCTGCACTCGTTCAGTTTTTATATTCATGAGCCTCCAGCCATTCCAAAAATTGCTTTGTTTTTAAATTGATGTCCCTTTCCCTGATATTCTTATTTCAAGAAAATAACAGTTTAATGAAAAGCAATAAAAACACACGAGAATATAAAATAAATTATGGGATCATGTTATTTATAAAGTTTTGTTGTAAGAAATACAATTATAGCAATATTTTGTTTTAAAATTATAGCATTTATTGACGGAATAATGTCTTATAAATCGATGAACAGTGGCAGCATGCGCAAAAAATGTCACGTTCCGTTAACCAAACCTCTAGCAGCAAGGAGTAGTATTTACCACGTATCTATCTCTCGTCCATCGTTATCACGTAAAATGATTGTCGGTAAACCAACTTTACAAACAAACATTTTTTAAATTAAATATTTAAAATCGTTATTTTATTATCTGTATGTATCGAGTGACCGAAAGGGCGTGTTTTCTTGTGAGTGACGTCAGTGGCACTGGCGTGGTCCCATAGGTAAAGTTGTTCATTTTGACGGACTGAGTCACCCCTTCACGGGAACGTCGTTGGTTATGTTACACGCAATAAACTCATATTATAAATGCGAAAGTAACTCTGTCTGTCTTCTTTTCTCGCTTCAGCTATTGAACCAATTTGGATGAAATTTGGTATGCTTTCATTCCGGAAAATTCTACTGTTTCTGAAGGATCGATACTAGCGCGGACGGGGCCGCAGGCAAAAGCTAGTTATGGAATAAAGTTAAGAAATTAAATAAGTATATCCATGTGTTGATAAATACATCAACTATGTAGTGTACTGTACTTAAACATTCTACATTCGAATATCAAAGAGAATTACCCAAATTACAATAATTACCTACAATACGCATTGACGGTGAATCAGATTCTAAAATTGAATTTTAGATAACAGAACTATAACGTGACATTTCGAAATGGAGAGGATGCAAACCATGGAATTAGTAAGCACAGTTATTTAATGTTACTATATAATTCTAAAACGTCGAAAAATAAAACAAAAAAATTCTTCCTAGAAAATGGCAAATAAAAATTTTGAAAAAAAAAATATTTTAGATATGATATATTGATGTTATTTTTTTTAGATTATGAAAAATTATTTAATTACAAATCTATTTCAGGTTTTACGATTGCAATAGCACGAACATAAGTTTTATTTTTTCAATAAGTTGTGTTCCCGCATCTAATATCGTGGTATATTTACAGGATATATTCCAAATATTTATTTTAATATAAATCTAATAGTATATTAAATATATTTACCTTTTATTATTACAAAATAGTATCTATGTGTAGTATCCATTCAACACTATGCGTTAAAAAGGGTTAAGTAGTTTCACCTGTTCCGATGTTTGTCTGTAATCAATTCATGCGAGTTAAATTTGATTCACTTCCCGGTTACCGATTGAGCTGAAATTTTGCATGCATATGTAAATCGGATCGTTGCGCTGGTCTGATGATGAATTGGAGCCATAGGAACTCTGAAACTAAACAAGGTACTTCAATCGTGTTTAGGCTCATTTGATTTGTCTTGAAAAGCACTATACAGTGTGATTTCGTTTATAATAAAAGCTTGTCATAAAATGTAAAAACTTAAATGTATGTTGCAAAATGAATATTTCTTATATTAACACTTCAGTCTACAAAGAAAATGCTTACCTACCTACCAAATACGTTTTTGTATCCTGTTCCTGTTTACCCTGACCTACACCCCTGACGCAAAAAGAGCGGTGTTATAAATTTGACCACTATTTACGTGTTTGGGGGGATTGTGGTGAGGATGTGTGTGTGTGTAGAGGCGGTGTCTATCTACGTGGCTCTTAAGCGGGTAAACCGATAATGATGCAGTATTAAGGGTTCCGTAATTCAAAAGGCAAAAACGGAACCCGGATAGGTTCACTTTGTTATCCGTCTGTCTGTCTGTCAAGAGCCTTTTTTTTTTCAGGAATACGTGGAGGTATCAAGCTAAAATTCATTTCAAATACTAAGGCCTATAATAGATTTTTTCTCAGCTTTGATCAAATTTGATGAATTTGAAAAATTCAAACTTTTAAACTTCTAAGCCAACGCAATCCAAAGATACAGCCGTTTATGCCCGAAAATTTTCGACATTTGCAAAGGAATCAAAACCTACAGGTTACTTTTCGTGAACTCAGAATCTTGAAATTTGGTACGAAGCAACGTCTTATAGCACATATAAAAGAAAAATTGTGAAACGTATAAATTTTTAGTTACATCATATAATAAAAACATTTTTAATAATTTTAAACTTATTGTAGATACGGAACCTGGTCGGTTTTTTATTAATAATAGCAGGTTTTCTTGTTATAATTCTTAGAATATTTTATCAAATCCGTTTAGCATATTACGTCAATTCCAGTTTTGCTAATCTAATCGTATCTAATGAAACTAACGCACTCAGGTAATAAAAAATGTAATCCCTTGCATAATAGCTGCGGTGCTGATGTTTCGGTCATAATTAATGAGGGTTTTAATTGGGTGACTATGGTTGTATGAATTTTGGAATAGGCAGCTGGCCGTCTGGGATTCCTTTGCAAATATTAGGCAATAACAGATGCCCATGTTTTGTTATTAGCATCTGATTTTATTTGATGAATAGCCGTTTTCCCCCGTCTTCCTCCGCGTTAGTACGTACTAGCTGTGCCCGCGACTTCGTTCGCGTACATCTATACGGGCCACGCATTGAATAAAAAAAATATATGGAAGCATAACTCTCATAGAACTAACGATTCAATATCAGTCCCATATACGCAAACAAACTTAACTCAAATCTCAACGTAAACTTACACACTCGTAAACAAACCTTATTTGCGATTGGCCGCGTCAAGGTCGCGGGGCGGTGTCAACGTAGCGGAGGCAGGTAGGCTTGCAGCTTGCCTCGCTCGCTATGATAAGTTACGCCAGTGTCTTTTTTCCGTCTTTCCTTGCGTTTTCTGCACCACTTTACTACACACGAAGTATTTTTTTCTTAATTCGTTAAGATTTCGCCAATGTTCACAAAAACTATGTCATTAAAAGCTTTTATCGACGCGTCCTTTCGTCACAGAGCGCGCGGCAGACTAGTTCGCGAAAAAATATACTTTTTAAGCCCCGCCCGCTTAGATCTACTTTGTGTGATGTCAGTTTTTGAGCGCAATGCTGCTTCCATAGTTTTTCTAATTCAATGGAGCCCCGTCTTATCATAACTGGAGAAAAAAATTAAGTAGCCTATGCTGTATCCTGTCCGTCTAAATGTTTATCTACCAGGTTTTATAAAAAATCAGTTAATTCATTTAACAGTTATCGAGAAACATATACTTAGAGAAAAAAATCTAAACATCCTCAACTTAGTTTCAGTATCATCTATAGAGCTTATAAACACAATATTTCTGAAAACAAATTATCTTACTCCATGACCAGTCCTTACAAATTTATTATTAGTATTGATGGTACGTATGTACTTCTAAGAAAAATTTGAAAAATGTAATCATAAAGTATCAAAATCTTGCATATACATGTCATTGGGCATCTCTTTGTTATTTGAGCGAATTTCCCGTTGCGTCCTCAAGCACAGAATAACTAGTAGCGTACTAGTAAGGTACTAGTACTTTCGTACGAAGTCTCACTTTGCAAAAGTATTCAAAGAAATATCAACTCAATGGAGTTGGCGATACGGTGTAATTTATTTCGCGTTAGAACACAGCACCTTTTTGTTTAGATACCTTCATATAGCTCTAAAAACCGATTTATAATTGGTTGATATCGGTGAACATATGTGATTAAACGTGCGTCATTCCTGCCGGATTTGCCTCGTTTTACCTTCGAAGTGGTTTTTGACACCGACACAGGGAGTGAAATAGGCCTGCCTCAACTAGATAGTTCGGAATCCGGGCACCTAGATTATAAATCCGATGAAGTCGAGGGAAGCAGCTGGTTTCCTTTAATTTAGAAAGACTCCCTAATGACGCCGAGATACCATACATATAAATATTTTATACAATTTATATATTTACCAGTTAATAAGAATAAGCTTACTTAATAACATAATTTTATTTAAAACCAATAACTTTAAAAAACTAAATAGACCTAACTATATTCTTTCGTATAAATAAACCAAATTCAAACTAACTGCACCGTTGGTCATAAAATTTAATTTGCCAATCTTATTTTTAAATATAAAAGATTTTTTAAAAACGGTTCTTAAAAGACGGTGTTAAAACGGTTTTTACAGAACAAACATTAAAAAGATACCTACAACCGAATTGATAACTCGATTAAGTCGATTAAAAAATAAAATAACGTTCCAAAGTATAATATTATCAGCTTTTTACAAAATGAAAGCGTGGAAATATTTTTTTGTAATTTGAAAAACAATTAATAAAGCCGTTTCCGAAGTTAAATAGAGTTCGCAACAAAGGTTTGTTTGCCAGCTGTTAAATTGGATTCCACTGTTTCCTTTGTAATAAAATTAGGGTAGATCTCTATATCTATTCTCAAGGGTTGCCTTATTCGTAGTTTTTGCCAATCCGTAATCATTTAATTTTAGTCTGTGATTAATAGTTTCACCTTTCACAGGGACAGTGGATTAAGTATGAGACTAAGTTTAGTTTTTAGGGGTTCGTAGTCCACAAGAAACTCTTATAGTTTCGTCATGTCCGTCCGTCTGTCTGTCCGTCCGGGCTCGTACTCCGCCGCTACTGCACCAATTGTCACAAAAATTGGTGGACACATAGATATTGAAGTTGCATAAATTGGTTTTTAAAATTATGAAAATATATTTTTGTGTGGAGGGAGAGGAAGATTAGATGTAGGGGGATTAGGGGGTAAGGGTGAAGGGGGGGGGGAAGAATAGGGGCGGGGGAGGAGATCCATCTATCTGTTTGCATCTTTTCACTGTACCTTCGTCATCGCGAGACGTGTGAGTGCCATCGCGGTTAATTGAAACTGTGGACAAAACAGCTCCAGCAATTAGTGCGCTGTTTGGCGGTGCCACTTTTCGAGCGCGAATCATGTATTATATTTGATCGAATCATATGCCTCAATATTTTCTTGCTTTCTTTTCTTGAAAAATTAATCTGAACACCCTTCTCATAATAAATTCAAGCCTTGCAATCCAGCCAAATTACCCTCAGGTGTGCAATTTATAATCAGGATGAAGATTTTCTTCCTGGAATAAAATAATCACAGACTTTGATTATTAAAACACCGTTTTGTTTTCATTTTCATAACTCTTTTGTTTTTGATTACTATACATATTTATAAATAATTAGATCATAGATAAAGAGTACAAAATAATGTGTTTCTTCTTTCCTGGAATAAAATAATCACAGTTCTTGATTATTTAAACACCGTTTGTTTTCATTTTCATAACTCTTTTGTTTTTGATTACTATATATATTTATAGATAATTAATGTCAGACAAAATAATGTCTATTTTCCTTCTTTCTGTACGATTTAATTAATTTTCTAGATTATGTGTTCACTTCATCTTTGATTACTTTCTAAGAGTTGTTTCACTATGTCCATATTCATATTAGTATTCATATTTATCGCTTACATGTAATACATAATATAAGGATGATATGTTATGTACATGTACCCTGTTAGATATGTTATTTTCCGATCCTATCACGTTTGGAAGTCTTAGGCCCATGATTTTCAAATATTTTTTTAAGTCATGCATGAACTAATGAATGAATAAATGATTTATTTGCACTTATGTACGTTTCCAACACTGGTGTCAGATTTTTTAAACTGCCTAGAGGCATCTGGTATTGCTTAATTACTGCCTCATTGATGCCAGCTGGAACCAACGGCTAAACGTAGTTGTACAAAAAATGTGCGTATAAATTAATATTATATAATTATACTGTATAATTTATATGCACATTTTTAAATGTGTGTGTTACAAAAAATGTGCAAATAAGTTATACAGTATTTGATATATATAGTTATATATACTGTATAATTTATACGCATATTTTTTTAAACAATTAACACCCATATTTTCATTAAAAGTTTTAATAAAAACTTACCTTTTAACATAAACAAGCACATGGTTACAAACTCCGTGTTTTTACGACGAAAAGTTTAACCATTAGCGGGTTCTGAATAATTAGCAAACTAAGTTGTTATAAATTGATAAGTTGATGTTAACCTTCTCTTTAACCAAGTAAACATAGTATATTTATTTTGTTAAACAAAAATATAGCCGCTGTAATAAACAGAAGAGAATATTTATTTTTATGTTATTTGTTTATTTATTTATGTCATATCGGAAAAGGTATAGTCAAAGTCATAATAAAGTATTCCCGATTTATTAGATCCTCATGCAACCTAAAATTAAAAAAAATCTAAAGATAAAAAAACACGGGTTTTACTTCGGGAATGCCGGCAGAAGGTTATTGTTCTGAGGGCAGAAGTAAAAACTCCGCGCAGTAGAAAGAGAGGTGGATATCACTGCCTCTCCTACGCCGCGCCGACGGTCTCAGGTGACGTGTCTGTCTTATGAATTTTCGATTAGCTCACGTGTCCTGACGTGAGTTTAACATTTTTTACCCATCCCAAAAAGTCACACTACGCCGCTAAAGAAATTTTCACTACAAAAACTACATATCATAAGTATAAGTTACCAACTTCATAATATTTTACCGTATTTTTCTCCTTCTCTCAAGCACTAGAAGCTTTAAAACTGGATAAGCCCGAGTCGGAACAACAGATATACAAAGGGTTCCGTACCACTGTACAATAATCAACGATAACAACCTCGTCTCTATATGGGGACCCTTTATCTAAAAAAGTATGCATGAACACAGGAAAAATATATATTGGGATCAAATCACACGCACATAATTCAACCTCTTCCACGCAACCTCACTTGTGAGGTTTTTTAAGGAAGCGTAGGAATAGGTTCTCACGTGCCTGATACGTTACGCCGAAAGAAACTTAGTGCAGTATAGGTACTGCACTAAGTTTCTTTCGGCGTATTCTTCTCAGCAGTGTTTTTTCCGAAACGCTAGTAGTGTTTCGTTTTTGCATGTACAATAAAAGATTAATAAGAAAAAAAAGACGTTCAAAAAGAGATACATGTGATCCAATTTGAATGAAAAATGTTCATTTAAAAAATATTATTTTCATTTCATTTGGAACCCCAAAAAAACAGACTATCACGCCTCTTTCCCTTGTATGTACCTCCACTTGCTAGGATCGTTACAGGCCTCTCTCGCTTCAACAACATTCATCAATCACTCTTTTCATCCATTCCCCCTGCAGTTTCGGGTACTTTTAGTAGTTATTTGGCCATACTTTCCGCTAGCTAGTCACAGTACGTTTATCGACGTTCATCATCATCATATCAGCCGTAAGAAGTCTGCTGGACATAGGCCTCCCTCGAGGATTTCCAATACGACCGGTTGAAAGCGGCCTGCATCCAGCGTTTTCCTGCTACCTTAGTCAGGTCATCCGAGCATGGTCGGTGCATGTCCGACGCTGCACTTGCCGGTACGTGGTCGCCATTCGAGAACCCTCCTGCCCCATCGGCTATAGGTTCTACGCGCTATGTGCCTTCATCGACGTTGACCCTTGCCTATAGTCTTCCAGTCTCACAGAAAAAACGACGTTTGAGTAGAAGCTTTATCGCTTCTATGCTTCGTTTGGTGAGTGAAAGAGCCGGAGGCCCGTCCTTCCCCCATTTCCTCCTCCATGTCATTCCCCCAACTCCTTCAAAGGCTGGTAACGCTCCTGTTACACCTTGGTGTTGCAGTTGTCCATGGGCAGCGCTGATCGCTTACCATCAGGCGACTCGCTTGCTCGTTTGCCGTCCTATATCATTAAAAAAAGTCCTCATTACCATATCCACATAACCTTGACGATATGTAGACAGGATAGATGTAAAAACCTTATCGAATTATTTAAAACTTTTAGGTGAAAAACCGACTTCAACTGAACCACTAAATCTATTTTGATGTAAATTAAATAGAACCAATACGGAAGTATATCTTTATCCTTACTTCCTTACTTCCATATCACTATTCCTACTTCCTTACTAAAATTATAAATGCGAAAGTGAGTTTGTTTGTTACGCTTTCACGCCGTAACTACTGAACCGATCATCATGAAATTTTGCATACAAGTTCTCTGGAGTACGGAGAAGGACATAGGCTACCTTTCATCCCGGGACAAAGTACTATTCCCGAGGGATCGACATTGACGCGGGCGGAGCCGCGGGCGAAAGCTAGTTATTAATATTCTTATTAAATTAAGAAACAGAACATGGCGAAAAACCTTCAAGCGGGCTGGATTTTCTTTGGAATTTAAGAGTATATCAAAATAGCACTGTGAATGCAAAATAAAACAAAAATATATTAATAATATTATTAAATATTCTGTTTATATTTTTAGCGTCTACCTGTTGGCGTTATCAATATACGACATAACGAGCAAAAAAAAAATCATATTTGTTGTATGGGAGCCCCATTAAATATTTATTTCATTCTATTTTTATTTTGTATTTGTTGTTATAGAGGCAACAAAGTACATCATCTGAATATTTTAATTGTTTATCTATCACGTTTCATAAGATACAGCCTGGTGACAGACGGATAGCGGAGCCATATTAATAGGGTCCCGTTTTTACCCTTTGGGTACGCAAGCTTAAAAATGAACAAAGACGCACAGAATCTACATGTTCTTAATTAAGTGTGGAGCTATCTCAATCTCTAAGGGAAAAATTAAGGCAAGGAGAGGGAAAGGAAGACCAAGACCAAGAAGAGCATATTTGGATGAGATAAAGGAAAAGGCTAGAGTTGTGTCATATGGAGAGGTGAAGAGAATGGCTGAGAACCGAGAGACAAATATAAACCGAGAATAAATAATAAATATATACGGACAAATCACACAGATTGAGCAAGCCCCAAAGTAAGTTTGAGACTTGTTTTATGGGATACTAACTCAACGATACTATATTTTATAACAAATACATAAATAGATACACATCCAAGACCCAGGCCAATCTGAAATAGATCATTTTCCATCTTGACCTGGCCGAGGATCGAACCCGGGCACTCTCGTGTCGCTCGAATCGGCTGCGGAGCTAGCCGATTTGATCATATACATTTATTTGTTAATATTTCCTTATTGATCTACTTACCACCATTTAACAGTAATAGACTTAGTATTTGAATGGTCATTAATGCGCTATTGGACATAGCCTGCACGCTGCAGCCATGTCAAGTGCATAAGGAGAGCACTTTATCAGAGTGCGTTCCGCAATTAGTGGCGGCAGCCGTTACATTTTCAAAGAGATTATCGAATTCTGGTAATTTTTGCTATAGCCCCTTCAGGCCCGGCTCGTCTGCGGAAGCTAGCATGTTGGTGGGCATGTAGGCGGTAAACCGGAATCAAAATAGAGATTGCTAGCTGCATCGCCTACTAACATGACCCCTCAGATTTTTGTCCATTTCCACCAACTCCTTGAAAGGCCGGCAACGCTCCTGTTAGACCCTGATGTTGCAGGTATCCATAGGCAGCGATGGTGAATCATACGAATGTATATTTTCATTGCGGGGAGAAATTGAGACATATAAAGCGACCCAACTGGCCATAAAAGGGCCATCCATGCGTTCCACAACAGCACGCAGGGGATTAATCTCGCTGTCACGAGTCTGCCGCATCATAGATGCTGCTCGCTTCCGCATGGTGGCATGAAACGCGCCTCAGCTAACATAGCCGACGCCCTGCAAACGCGAAGAGACTTAGCATACATTTGCATTGTCTCACCTAGGCTACATGTTCAAAAGAGGTGCAATAGGCCTTGAAGGTATTGTTTTCACCTGCATGTGTTGAATAGTAGGCAAACCTATGTTGGTTCTGATCAACAGCGCTCCGTGGTACCTACAGTCGGGGGCAGTCAAAACTGACCCCTCCAACATCAGATTTTAAATTGTAGGGGGGGGGGGGGATTCACAATTATCTGCCCCCGACTGTACACGAACCATCTAGCGCAACTCATCATTTTAGAATTTTTTCTCCTAACTCTCATAAAATAAAAAAAACTTTAATTTCGTTGTATGTAGTATTTTTAATTTGATCTAATTTAGGAGAAATAGAAATAAAATGGCTGTTAGTTGATTCTTGAATTGATTGTAAAATTATGCGTTCGATTTTTATTCGTAACAAGATACTTACTTTGTTTCATATTCTAATTAAATGTTGTGCTAAACAAAACGACGTCCTAATGTCGAAACATTGTCAACAATACAGCTAATAAGAAACTGCACAAAAATAGGAATAACCCGTCTTTTGAAAGAACCTACAGGTTACAGCTTCGGCGAAAACAGAAAGCTCATTTTACAACGTAAAGACGCGAGGAAAAAAAGATCTAGCGAAACGTGTTGTTGAGGATCGCGGTAATGAGAATGAAGCCTGTAGCCAAGGGGGGGTGCGATATTAAAATAACATACTCCGTGGAAATTACCAAGAAGTCACGCTGTAGGTACCAAATCGAAAAGTCCTTCAACACTCCCCATTAAAAATGCGTTACAAAACGCTTAGAGACCCTACGTTTCTGCGTAAGTCAGCGATTTTAGATTACTCGTCAGCTTAGGAATGTATTCTTGGCATGATTCTCATTGCTTTCAAATCTATACTAATATTATAAAGCTGAAGAGTTTGTTTGTTTGTTTGTTTGAACGCGCTAATCTCAGGAACTACTGGTCCAAATTTGAAAATTTTTTTTCTGTTGGATAGTCCATTATTAAGGAAGGCTTCCTAACTAATATTATAAATGCGAAAGTGAGTTTGTTTGTTTGTTTATTTGTTTGTTTGTTACGCTTTCACGCCGTAACTACTGAACCGATCATCATGAAATTTTGCATACAAGTTCTCTGGAGTACGGAGAAGGACAAAGGCTACCTTTTATCCCGGGAAAAAGTACTAATCCCGAGGGATCGGCATTGACGCGGGCGGAGCCGCGGGCGAAAGCTAGTTAGACTATAAAGCATCACGCTGTGACCAATAGGAGCGAAGAATCAATAAAAAATGTTTTGAAAGCGGGGAAAAATTATTCATCTATACTAATTAATCATAATAACAGAAATTGCTGCGGATGAAGTCGCGGGCAACAGCTAGTTCAAAATAAATGTTGAGCTACACAAACCAACGTCGTATGCCAAAACATTGTCAACAATTCAGCTAATATGAATCGACACAAAGGCTTCCTGATTTCACTTTCGTGGGGCACTAAAGGGCATACTTACGCACTCGCAACGACTCTCGCGGGAACCCATTGTTGCCGCACAAACGTGATTTCTATTAACATTTCCTGCTGTATGTATATGTATACTCATAACTATGTAACTACACCGTCGAGATTCGTATCCAGTACTAGCCGTTGCCCGCGACTTCGTCCGCGGCAATTGCTGTTGTTATGATTAATTAGTTCTTTTATTGGTATAGATGAATAATTTTCCCCCGTTTTCCAAATATTTTTTATTGATGCTTTGCTACTATTGGTCGCAGCGTGATGTTAAAAATAATTTTCCAATTTGAACTAGTAGTTCCTGAGATTAGCGCGATCAAACAAACAAAGAAACTTCAGCTTTATAATATTAGTACAGATAAGAAATATGGACATTGACGGTGTAGCTGGTCCTAAGCTAAAAGTTGCTCAGAGTGCCATGGAGAGGGCTATGCTTGGAGTCTCTCTGAGGGATAAAATCCATAAGGAAGTAATCCGTCAGAGAACTAAAATAACCGACATAGTTACTCGAATAAGCAAGCTGAAGTGGCAGTGGGCTGGCCACATCTGGCGCAGAACTGACAATCGCTGGAGTAGGAGAGTTCTATAGTGGAGACTGCGTATGGGTAAGCGAAGTGTGGGACGCCCACCGACTAGATGGAGCGACGATCTGCGTAGGGTGGCTGGCAGCAATTGGCTGAGCATAGCTGGTGATCGAGCAAAATGGAGAGGCCTACAATCAGCATCGGTGATGATAAGAAAACACTAATTAAATACAATATGCTACTGTTTAATATACCATTTGATTTTATTTATTTTTAACCGACTTCAAAAAAGGAGGAGTTTATCAACTCGTTTTTGTTTATTGTTTGTTACGGCATAACTGCGTCAATTATAAAACGATTTAAAAAAATCAGTAGTTGGATTGAAGTTGATTTTTTTACATATTCATGAAAAATTTTACAATCGTGTCTGAAATATTAAATAATCTTAAGTAACATCAACTAAAACATACCAATAAGAAAATTTATAATAGGAACATGAATAAGTCAAGTCATAATTTCATTAAACGTTGTTATTGCAACATTGTGAATAATGTTGATGACGACTATGTAGTTTTATTAAACAAATCTTTGTTCACCTATATATAGTCTTTCAATGGAGTAGATAATTCATCATCAGATCTTTTTAGTCTCCACTACAGGAGCACGACCCTCTCTGTACCACTAAAGCCATACTTGGCCAGAGCAGCCAGAGGACTTGGCCTACACTCTCCACGCTGGCCGGACGGGTTGGAGAGGACTCATAGATGTTTATAAGCTTTGTTTAGCTTGTATTACCTAAGTCGCCTTCTACGACATCCACGGGAAGACTTGGAGTGGTCCTATTCTACTCTGCCGGATACCACATGGAGTAGATAATGATACACTATAATCAGTATTAACATCATCAACAAGGTTGAAAGCAGCCTCCAGCGTTTTTCTGCAACCGTAGTTAGGAAGTCCGACCGCCTAGTCGGTGGTTATCCTACGCTGCGCTAACAGTCATCATCATTAGGTCCCTCTAGTCTCCACTGCAGGAGCACGGCCCTCTCTGTATTACCGGAGTCATACTTTACTAAGCCAGAGCAGACAGAGGATTTGGCCTACACTCTCCTCGCTGGCTAGACGGGTTGGAGAGGTCTCATTGATGTTTATGAGCTTTATTTAGCTTGTATTTCCTAAGTCGCCTCTTACGACATCCATTGGAAGACTTGGAGTGGTTCTATTCTACTCTGCCGGAAACCACACGGCGCTGACAGTACGTGATCGCAATTCCAGAACATTCTGTGAAAATTTCAATTTTCTACCTATTACGGTCTATATAAACGTACAACTACAAAGCTGGTTAGCCCGTATTTTTGAGTTCGAAAACATGTCAAAATATTACGAATCCATTCGCGGCTCTGATTTGGCTGGCGGAACACAAACTTTGTGGCACTTGCCTGCACACTCGTGAACATTAGTTTACTTCGACAGGTTCGGTATTCGCGCTCTGCCAACTCTACATTGTAATATTTTCAAAAGTTTAACTTGTTTATTCATAAACATTCGCTTTTCTTTGTTCTCCAGTTGTCCCAGGGACCTTCGCTTTGCTATTATTTTTTGTCGTCTATATTTTTATGTTTTATTTTGCATTTACAATGCTATTTTTTAAAAAGTCTTAATAAATGATCAGATCAGATAAAATATGGCGAAAAAATTTTATGAGGGCGGGACTTGAACCAAGCCCACCTAAGCCTAGGTCGTACATAGTACATAGTCGTACATAGAGTCTTAATTTATCAAGAAATTATTTTAAAAAGTCAATCTGCTGTTGGTTGATAAAAAAACTAACACGTCAAAGATTATTAAAATCGATTCACCTGTTCTTAAGTTATAATATAAGTATTTAAACAAACCCGACTTTGTTATAGGTATATAAATATAAACAATATTTTTATTTCTTTTTCAACAATATTTATTTAATTTCAGGGACGGTGTTCAATATTAATGGTTTTCTAAACATTCCGAGGTTTTGCTGCCTAATTTGATTAAATTTTTCTTTGTAATTTATAAGTATTTTGTTGGTTTTATATTTTTTTATGATACGCGTGATCGTTATTCGTTATGTCCAAGTATGACTCATGATTTACCAGTCAGCCTTTATATATAATTTTATTGTTTCAGTTCCTGGCGTTACTGGAGCGCAATGCCGTGGCCAATACAAGTCTGCAGTACCGGCAGTTGACCATGTTCGCGCCCACCAACGAAGCCTTCCAGAGGTACAACGGAGAAATGGACGACTCGCTCGTTTTGTATCACATATGTAAGTACTGCAATACTTAGGGCCTTATCACATTAGCGAATTGCGAGCAAGTTAAAAGCGGGGCGAGTGCGCAGCGAACTCGCTGCGAAGACGTTTCGGGTGCGCAGCGAGCTCGGCGCGAAGACGCTGCGGGTGCGCAGGCAGGAGTTCTATTTTTGAAATGATGCCGTTCGAAAACGAGTGATTATTCCATAGAAACATCGCTCGAATACGAATACTTTAAATAATAAGATCCCGGTTCGTGTCGTGCGATCCACGTTTTATACAATCAGTACGAATACGCTGCGCTCCCGCGGCGTCTTCGCGGCGTGTTCGCCGCGCACACGTTACGTGAACTCACGGTGAACTCGCTGCGCACTGGCCCCGCTTTCAACTCGCTCGCAACTCGCTAGTGTGATAAGGCCCTTTATACCATATTTAATTCCTCAGAAGCTGCAAAACATAAACGATAAAAAAATACCAGCGTTTATGTCGTACGTAGGTGTATTTTATTTTGAATTACGTACATACCAGGTTTCGCCCACGGCTCCGCTCACGATAATGCTGATCCCGCGGGCACAGTACTTTTTTCCGGGATGAAAGCCTTTGTGTTAATCCAGGTAAATAACTTATCCATGCAAAATTTCTTCAAAATTCGTTCAACCTTTTTGGCGTGATTGAGTAACAAACATTCCAACTTACAAACAAACTTTCGCATATAATATTAGTATGAAGTAGAATGTAGTTTTCATGATCGGCCGACGGCAGATTTTTAGAGCCTGTACAAACGATGGATAATGGCGGACTAAATGTCCGCAGCCCCTTTTATTAACCCCCGCCAAAAAGAGAGGTTTTATAAGTTACACCGCTATGTGTGTTTTTTGTCTGTGCCATAGTAGCTCTTTAACGGCTTAACCAAATTGGATGTGAATTCAAAGCAGGTTTTCTAACGATGGTGCTTGGATTTTTTTATCGAAATCGGTGGAGTCGTTTACAAGATAGAAGGATTTTATGTCGAGGTTCCTTTTTTTATTTTTTTATTTATAATAATTTGTTAGTACTGCAATATGTTTGAACTTTGTCCTCGTAATACCTCAAAATAAGTATAAGTAATAAGTAAAAGAAAGGAAAAATAATAAATTTGTAATAACACCGCAAAAATGTCATAGACCATCAACAGCATCAGAAATACCTTCCATCGGCTTACCCAGTAGATCATTTAGTTAAAATAAAGCTTTTCTGCATTTTTCATCCTTCAATCCAGCACTGTCATACGGAATCAACAGTTATGTTTACACACACAGTTAAATTCGGCAGCAGAAATTTTCGTGAGGATACAAGTTCAAAAAATAATAAACTTGTGTTCTGTTAATTTACAGAGCCAACCACATACCTACAGCTATAACTTTAGAACATAAGTAAAATCATTTGGGTAAAATTGAAAAATCAACTTGAGTAATTTGTGCATCGAACGACAAATAAAATAAATAAAAAAAAATATATACGGACAAATCACACAGATTGAGCTAGCCCCAAGTTCGAGACTTGTGTTATGGGATACTGACTCAACGATACTATATTTTATAACAAATACATATATAGATAAACATCCAAGACCCAGGCTAATCTGAAGAAGATCATTTTCCATCTTGACCTGACCGGGGATCGAACCCGGGGCCCTCGTGTCGCAGGCTGGCGTGTTAACCACTGCGCCACGGAGCTCGCTAATACAAATAACCATAAAATGCTATCAGGTATACATGTTGGGTCTTTACACCTATGAAATCGGCGGAAAGAGAATTTCAAGTAAATGGAGTTTTTTATACTAACAATTTTAATATAATTTTGGGTTTGATAAATTCAAATTAAGTAAATTTTGCATATTCACGGATAACAGTAAGCTTGGTTTACGCTTTATAATATTTACAAAAGTCAGAAAAAAATACATTTTTGTGCAAAACGGAAAACATTTTAACGAGTTTTTTTTATGAGCATTTTTCAATAACTAAATTCAAACAAAAAATTATTTAGTCCACTTTCAAGTTTAAATAGAAAAATATGTTTAACTGAAAATCATATTCATTGCGAATAAAATGACAAGCGGAAAAAACGTAATTTCATAGGTAAAGACTCATTATAAACTTAAGAGTTCGTCCGAAGTATAAATCTGTTAGCTTTTTGAGAATAGGTATATTAAATGGAATGATCACCTTAAGGAGGAAAGAAACATTAATAAAGGCTTATTAATATTGAGAATGAGTTATGAAGCCTAATTATGTTTCAGGATCAAGCTTTTAATTAATATTTCAAGAGAGTAATATCAACTACTAGAAACGGTTTATTAATATAAAATTCATTAGTTTCTATTATATGATTGTAAAAAAGTATTATGTTAGTTTAGTTAGAGGCCATATACATGTAAGTTTCTTTATTCCCCTATAACTACATAATGCCTAAACAGTATTGGATGTGTGAGGTATTGCTAGAATTCTGGACTTTTCTCGAGTGGTATGCGTTTATTTTGGCAATAGGCAAGGAAAATAAAAAAATACTACTTGGTACGAAACTAGTAGTTTTTTTTTAATTTTCTTAATTATTATTAGGTAAGTGAAACAAAAGTGTGTTAGAGGGAGGTTTAAATAATGTGCTATTATTTCTTTTTTTTAGAACACTACTATAAGTTAATTTTGATATATCTTAACCAATATTTTTGTCTGCAGCAAACCTCGCTACAACCCTACCGAACTTGGACTACGCGATATCATCAGAATTCGACGGGAACCCTCCTTTGTGGGTGACGCGACGGCGGGACCGCATGCATGACGACATTTACGTAAACAACGCGAAGGTTTACGTTTCCAGGTCCTTTCAAGCAGTTAACAGGAATGGCAAACGGCAGGTATGTTTGAGTTATATTTGTCTGTAATATCATATGTAAACTTAATTGAACTTAGTTATTTTTCTTTGCGTAAGTGATCATCACTAGTGTCAGAATACTTAAGCTGAATAAAGTCTGGCACTTCTTTTAATTCGTGCCTGCGTTCTTTCGTGCCTGGGCACTTCGCTCATTTGATCTTTCGAACTAAAATTACTCGCTAAATTATTCGGTAGAGTATAATGATTGTCATCTAATCACTACAGCCAGTACCCACTTAACGTGCCTTCTAACACTAGTGTTGGGTACTTCAACACATGAAAAACAAACAAATGTGCCTTTTAAAATACAATGGAACTCAAGACAATTAATGGCACCTGCGGTCACCAATATAAAACGCAGTAACAACGAAATTGTATGGGAATTCCTTTATGAGTGACGCAAACAATGCGAAGGTTTACGTTTCCAGGTCCTTCCAGGCAGTTAACAGGAATGGCAAACGGCAGGTGTGTTTGAGTTGTGTTTGTCTGTTATATCATAGCTGTAAACGTAATTGGGTTTAGTTGTTTTTTGGTTTGTATAAGTAGGCATCGGTTCTTCGAACCTCGGTTCATTTGCGCCTCAGCTCTTCGTGGCTGAGAACTTCGCACCTTCATCTTTCGCACTCAAATAACACACTACAGATGAATAAACTTATATGGCAAAGCGATTGCATCGTTTTACTACAGTAGGTACCCTCTTAAGGTGCCTTCTGACACTAGTGATGGTTGGATGGTGACACACGAAAAATAATCAAATGTGCCTTATAAAATACAAGGAAACTCGAGACAGATAATTAAACCTGCAGTCACCGATCCATGTAGCTAACTGTAAACGTAATATCATCGGAATTCGACGGGACTCCTTTGTGGGTGACGTGACGGCGGGACCGCATACACGACATTAACGTAAACAACGCGAAGGTTTACGTTTCCAAGTCCTTCTAGGCAATTAACGGAAATGGAAAACGGCAGAACTGTTTGAGTTGTGTAATTATTATAGGACACCCTTAATATTATTTTGAGCATAAAGACTAACAAAAGGAATAGATCGGATTTTGCATTTTTTAAATCTCAGTAGTAATTTAGTAATTAAATCACTAATAAAATACCAAATCACTCAAAAAAGAAGTTGGATTTCTAGTGGAAATTCAGTGCCAGCTAATCAGGGAATTAGTATAGTTATGAGGTTTTCGTTAACAATATTTTGTCTTGCGATTTTGTGTTCTGTTATATAACTATTCTGTTAATACCTTTTCGTATTCGTAAATTGACCCTGATTTAGAGATTACTGACAAGATGTTTAAAATCAACCTAAGTTGTTCGTTTTGCGTCGCATTATTTCAGATTAATTAATTATCTACTCGGCTGTGTGTATGACTTTGCTCTTCACCTCGATAAATTTAGCATGATAACATTTTTAATCAATATCGTTTTATGGATATGGACTTACAAGCCTAATTAATTTTATTCTTCGTGAGTGTATGTGGCGAACACTATAAGCATAGTTTGCAAGCTTACAAAGCTTATAAATGATGACACTAGTGTACAGCCCACAGATTCCCATGAATTTGTGGATATTGACGACTGCATCTATTAAAGCTGGGGTCAACGGTTGAACGTGCCTTCCTAAGCATGAACGAAGGAGAGAAATTGCTTGTCATCACCAAACCAAATAATTAGCTAACCATGACCTTGTACTGGTATATTCATTTAATACAATTAGGATAATGTGCCTAAAACTATGAAGTTTGTACGACGACATGTTCAGGTCAAGCCAGGCAGTCAACAGGAATGGAACATTTATTGTTATGCTTAGAGCTTCGATGCTGGTCTGGGAAGAACGAAAATAAATACATACCGTCTTATTATAAAACGAGGACTAACTTTAGTACCTGGTTTAAACCATTACCCGACTAAAATAAGTCGACACTTATTACTTTGACATTTTGTCAGCAGTCATTGTTAATTTGCATTGGTCGGATAATGGTTTAAAACTAGTTACTAAAATTAGTCCTGGTTTTATATTAAGACGAATATAAATAGCTGCTAGTCTATCCGAGCAGATCGTACAAACTGGTTAAGGAAGTGAGAGTAAATCTTAGGTTTGGGGTCTGAATGCATAGTTTTCTACATTATGTAAAGAAAACCCTGTCTGATCCTTCAGGGGTGATTCAGCCTGATATGAACAACTTTTCCTTTCGGACCAATGCTGGGAACTCAACATTTTTTTGACGTTCCCGTACAAATTGACCGGGCGGCCGAAGACGGGCTGAATCCCCCCTTCAAGGATCGGACAGAGTTTTTTTTACAATTGTACATAACATGATTGATATAAAGATTTTCGCATAATTTTTTTACTCATAATGAAAATATATGCGTAACAATTATGTCAAACACCTTCCTATTTTTAGATTTTTATTTCTTCGTACTCCCAGCAACCGCACAAAGTGATCTTTAGATCCTATGGCTTTAGCTTCTTTACACCGTGAAGATAAATATATGATTAATATATATGTATTAGATAGAGTTCTGATATAGACTTACTATTACGGTAGTAACATTATTATGAAAATAATAAAAAAATTGTTAAAAACCTAACTATAGCGTTACTCGTATTGTTTCTAGGTTCTGCACGTCATCGACCAAGTGCTTCAGCCTCTACAGCCTCACGGTCCAGGATCTTCAAGCAACTCTGTATACAATCCTAATGCCTATCAGTTCTTGGAGCACTCTGACGAATTCAATATTGGCCAGCATCGACTAAGGTAAAAAGATCGAGTGACGTAATTTTGATGGCCGCTCTTTGATGTGTTTTTATTTTATTGAAATTAGGCAGAAAATATTTATATATTTATTATCAACTTTTTATTTCTTTTTTTATTAAATAAAATTTAACAAACAATTGGCTTGTAATAATTGGCGGACTTAATGCATGAGCATTATCTCCTATTCCAATATCTATCATGTATGGCGTAAATGATTGAGAAATTGATGATATTTTTATAAAAAATCTATATAAATAGAGTTAAATCAGGTAGCAAATGTCCACGAATGACGTCACAAAACGCGAAATTTATTTTATTTCGTATGGTAATCTTTAACTTTTAAAAGCTGCAAAATGGCAATTAACATTGTGACCTAATATCGGACCATTTGGAAATTATTGTTAGATATACCTCGAAATGGTTTTGGATTCAGCCAATCAAAGAAAAAGTTAGCTTAACGAATTACCTGTACAGAAATCATCTCAAAATGTGAAAGCTTATATTGATGTAAAAATGTTTGTTACTTCATCACGCTACAATTTTAGTGAAATGTTACAATGATAAAACTTTTACAAAAAATACACATACACATAGCCTAGCCAGGAAAAGCTTTTACTACTACATATACGTGCGAAAAACAAAGGAGTGTTCGACTGAAATTTATCGCAATATTAAAGGATCTCGTATCATGCAAAGCTTTTTTCTTAATAATCAAGTTTATGCTGTATTTTATGAAAGGGGCTATCCGTTCGTTGCCATTAAAAGCCTTTGATAAAAGTACTTTTATCTGGACGAAATGAATTCAAAGCAACCTGTAAAAAGATATGAGTCGTATGTAAAGTATTATGAACTCTTTCATGAAAGAGTAACAATAAGAGAAAAAACAAATATTTTTACAATTATTGTGCCGTGAAAGCTAATGTATACTGGGTAGGTAGTTGGTTTTTATTCTTTCTGCAGCTCTTTGCAATCAAAGCTTGCACAGGAACAAAAGGGCGCCAAACAGCCGCATTATATGCAACATTGCCCGTTAATTACTACCTCACGTGTTTCAGTTCTACTGTAACCGCGGTAAAGTTGTTCTTTCCAAACTTTGACGCTGATTGAATAATAGTATCGTTAAGCAGTGTTAGTTGCTTCAGTTGGTTTTCGACAATCCCACAACAGATGGATTCATTATAGTTGGTTTTCAAATTTTAACTTGTTTTCAAAGTAAATTCAGTAGACTGCTTCACCAAAGATACATCGGTTTGTAAATATTCTTTAAAAATAAAAAAGAGAGAGTACTAGAATATTTATTAGTCGTACTAAATTTTACAACACATTTAAGAAAAATGTTTTGAAGCCAAATATCATACGTGAAAAATTATAATAAAAAAATTGTTTATATTTGGCATCTAATACAATTTCCTTATGATTAACCACTAAAATAGCAACCTTATAAAATATGTCTTAATTATTGTTCCTTGAAAGCCTATTTTCACATCGTTGGTATAATTCATACCGCGCAATCTTGATAATGCGGCTACAAAAAAAATGTGCATAAATCACAGCCGCGTTATATGCAACATTGCCCGTAAATCACTTCCTCGCGTGTTTTAATAACACTGTAGCCGTGGCAAAGTTGCCCTTCTCTGAGTTTTTACACTTACTAATTTTACACACTAATTGTTGTTGTTAAACCGGGAGTTTACGAAAACAAACTATAGCCACTAGCTATAGCTACACAAGCACTAACTATAAACAAACTATTGTTTGTTTTAGTAAACTCAAATTCCAATAGTGTGCTTATTTAATCTTTAAATTGATTAATTTTAGTTGGCTTTGCAAATTTTAGTTAGGTTTGAAAGTAAATTTAAGAGATTGCTTAATGCTTAACATAATAACGTTATGTAAACATTCTTCACTTTAATTGGCAATAAATTCTACCGGAAATTTTATACCAAACCATATTTTATCATCCGTTAATAAAAATATACAAAACAAAGGCAAGTTGAGTTCCGTAAAAGATTATTTTGACGTATAAGGGTTTTATTCTTAAGCAAATTAGAATGTTTATTCAGGAAATATGCCTTAGCTAGGTACATTTTCACAACAAATAACATTTAAAATGATCTTATGTGCTTGTTAATATTTGTTTTATTAATTATTATTGTTCATAATACAAGCGATTTTGGAACCGAACCCTATAAATAAGAAACGACGAGAGATTTTTTTTTTTAACAGTATTGGTCGCCTAATTACCCAAACTGTTTTGTTTAATTATATATCTCAATGTTTCTTTTCTTTAATTTTTTCTCCGGTTATCTATACAATCTTCATCATTTTATTAGTTATTCATCATACCGTGTCATTCAGTCTCTGAGATATCATGAAAAATTTAAGTGTATAAAACACAGCCGGGTTGTTAGCAATATTGCCCGTTAATAACTTTCTCACGTGTTTCAAACTCACCATAGAGGCGGCGAAGCTGCCTATCACCAAACTTTGGTGTTGTATAACTGTGTAAGTTTGCTATCGAAAAACACATAGTAGGTACTTTAAACACATAGGAATAAAGGTCTTATTCACGTATACCTTTTTTGACTTAAAAAATATTTATTTTTATATGTTTTGTTAGTAAACAAAACATATAAAAATAAATATTTTTTAAGTCAAAAAAGGTATACGTGAATAAGACCTTTATTTAAAAAAAAACATGACTGCCTTTGCAAAAATAAAACACAGTCCATATTACTTAGGATTTTAACGATACCGCTTACGTCCAAATTCGGTGAAACATTAAGTAGTAATGGTGGAACAAAAAAAAACTTATAAAATCACATACCATAACTCACATTAATACATACTTACGTATATGAACTCGAAAAACAATATACTCTCTTTGGCAGTCGTGTAAAATGTTAATTGAACTTCAATAACATACTGTTGAGATTTCATCGCGCCTCCGTGTGGTTACGGGTGATCTAATGGCTGGCAATTACTTCGCCCAAAGAATTTCTATTGCAGTGCAGAGAGGCAATGCTGCCAGCTTACTGGGCATACTGCCTCACTGTGACGCGTTGGAATCTCCGTTTTATTTGTAATTTTTATATTACATAGATTTTAATATATTGTTTAATAAATTATAACGATAACATACTGTAATCGTTGTTCTGTGAAAGCGTATTTTCACTGCATTGGTTTCATACATACCGCTCGATACGAAGTCTACATGAAAAACAAAAGTGCATAAAACACAGACGCGTTATATGCAACATTGCCCATTAATTACTTCCTCACGTGTTTCAATTACATTAAACCGCGGCAAAGTTGCCCTTCGCTCAACTTGTACGCTAACTGAATAATGTTGTTTAACTGTGTAACTACAGTTTGTTTTCACAACTCGAATTTAAACTCGCATGTTTTCAGGCAACAACGTTGTTTTTTGATGGTTTAATTTTAGTTTGGATTAAATTTAACTTTGATTTTCACAATCGTTTTTGTAAACACTTGTTTTAATATTATGCTTTTCTGTATTAATATACAACTATGATTTAACGTACTTGTGTTTATATAGATTTTCAATTTTAAATTGTCCAATTTTCTAGTTTCCATGAGCCACGTTTATAATAAGCAGCACATGTGAATCATACGGCGTCTTTAAATACAAATGTTAAGAAAATTATTTATTAAAAACCAAATGCGAGCTGAACTCGCGAGAAAAGGGTTCCATACGTTAATTTAATTTTCTGATTCGGACTCCAATCAAACCCCTCATAATAAAACCATACATTTCTAATAGGTGGTTCTGTCATCTATAAAAACCTAAGTTATGTATATTTTTCAAAACTTTCACTTTGGTCTATTTTCGTCTGCGTTGTTGAATAACTTTAAAACAATATATCTTAAAATATAAAATAACTAGCTTTCGCCTGCGGCTCAGCCCGCGTCAATGTCGATCCCTCGGTAATACTACTTTTTCCCGGGATAAAAGGTGTCCTTCTCCATACTCCGTTATGTTGCGTAACGAACATAAGATTCGTGTTTAATTCCATATATCTAGTTTAAGTGTACCAAAGTTCAACTAAATTGGTTCAGTAGATTCGAAGCAAATCGGCTGTGTGTGACAGACGGACATAGACACACGAGTGATTCTATAAGGGTACCGTTTTACCACAAGACCCTAAAAGTCGCAATTTACGTACTCTGAAATGTTGACTTCCACCCGCGATTTCGTTACCGTTAAATAGATCCCATGGGAACAATGCTTTTTGTTGAATGTAAAGACAACAAGTTTGCAATATAATGATGATGGAGATAGATCTGTTGTTAAGAAGTAAAAGCGTAACAAAAAAATATATACAAAATTACTTCCGCCAACCAAATTTCACGGCTATGATCTTTGTTTTTTAAAAAAACATTCTTACCTTTCATAATATGCTTTTGTTAAAACCTCCACAATTCCGCAGGTCTTTCCGTCAAAAAATGAATCAGCTACAAAAGAAGGAAGTGTTTAATGCCGATGGCAGAAACACTTTCTTTATTCCCGTTGACGAAGGTTTTAAGGTAAAAATATTTCCTATTCAAAAAAATACGTCATAATATTTTTATCCGTTACAAACTTTAGAATATTTTCAATTTTCTGTTTATTTTTCAGCCTACGACGAGGTCCGACCTTATAGATGGTAAAGTAATCGATGGGCATGTGATTCCTAAACATGTTCTCTTTACTAAAGCTACTCACGATGATAAGGAATATGAAACTTTGGCGTTTGGCGACAATGTTAAAGTCATCATTTCCTTCAGCACAGCTATGAACGGAAACGAGGAAATCAGTGAGTATCGAATAAACATTTGTGCGAAATTCTAAGAAATCATGTCAATAGGCCACGCGGCTAACAACTATACGCCCATCAACATGCTAAACGTGGCCTTAAAGTTTTATGACTTTAATATCTGCCCAACCCATAAGGGATTAAGATGTGATAACATGCATGCGTCTGTATGTACCTAATAATTGAATAAAACATACATATACATTGCTTACGATGTATAGATACTTATGATGTATGCTTAGATACTTAATGCCCTTTATTATATGACAACGCAGCCCATCAAAACAGCTTTTGGATTTTGGGCAATACAATTAACCAGATGTGTCAGATACAAAATATATATTTATATATTTTTTTTTGAATTATATTTGACGGCAAACGAGCAGACGAGCCACCTGATGGAAAGTGGTCACCGTCACCCATGGACATCTGCAACACCAGAGGAGGTGCTGATGCGTTGCCGACTCTTAAGATACCTGTAAACACACCTTTTGAAGGACCTCATGTCATAGCACATAGGGAAAACCTCGGGAGGGGGAGTCCGTTCAACAATCTTGCTGTACGAGGAAAAAAGCCACGTGACGCTCTGACATTAAAATTAATTTGCGTAGTTAAAATTACCGACAAGATACCAGTTTTTGAATTATAGATAGATCTATAAAAATACATTATTTATAAATAATAAAAATCATCTTAGCCGTAAAAAGTCCACTGTTCAGCCAAGTCCTCTTCCAAGCATTCTTCGATCCATGGGAGGATATTGCCTTACCACGCTAGGCAGGCGGGTCAACGAGCGCAGTTGCTTAGGCTTCTTTTGCTTCCGATGCTGCTGTCCAACTGAAGCATTTTCAAGCTACGGAAGAATAGGATATTTTTGGATCTGGGAAGTGAATGAATGTATTAAAATACTACTCACTCGAATGAATGGGAGAAGAGCAAGGGCCGGGCGGGCGCGCGTATCCGAGGCTATTCCTGCAACCGCCACCGGCCAAACAATTGACTATGACATCCTTGACCATAGGAGCAGCATTAATTTGCTTGCTCGTAATATTTTAAATCTATGCAGCTTCTGAATTTCCTACGCAATATTAGTAAAAACAAGAAAAAAAATCTGTATCAACAGCGTACGTGAAGTCCAACACAGTAGCTGGAGACGCAAAGCACAGCCGTGGTGTGGTACTAGCTGATATCGTGAAAGCCAACATACCTGTCAAGAACGGAGTGGTTCACCTCATCCAGCGACCCTTGATGGTGGTAGACACGACCGTCATCGACTTCCTTAAGGTGAGTTTTTAGACACGTTAAGGCGCTTAGACCAGCGAAACTATCCATCACCCATCATTTTATTCTCTTACTCCTAAAAGAGATCTCCGGGATTGCACTCCGGGTGTGCCGGCAGAAATGAAAACTCGCTTTTACGGCGGTCTCAGGTCACGTAACCGTCTTACGAATTTTCGATCAGGTCACGTGTCCTAACGCGTTTAAAATTTTTTACCCATACGAAAAAGTGCACAACGCCGCTAAAGTAGTTTTTACTTCAAAAATCTAAATCTCTCTACTTCGGTAGTAAATTATGTGTAGTATTTTTTTAGTTATCTTATCATTACTGTATTCGATAAAAGTTTTATCGAATAAAGCAATGACAAGTTATCTATTTATTAAGAGAACCACCGATTACCGCCGGTATAGTTATCGTTTTATTATAAAACGATATTATATAGGAAAACTACTAATTACCGCTGAAAGTGGCCACTTTTGGCGGTAATCAGTAGTTCTCTTAATTTATTAATTGCACAATAATAAAATTTAATACCAAAAATACTACCAGTAATTTACTACCGAAGTACATAATTAGATTTTTTTTTATTTAATCGGGTTTAGTAGTAAGAGTATAAAATGATGAGTGGCGCTAGTTTTGCTGGTCTAAAACTCACAAAGGACTCCAGAATCTAAGATGATGAGACTTATTGACTTAAAGCTTCGGTTTTAAAACCCAACGTGAGAAAGAGAGATCATTTGAATAACACGCACCAAGACATTTAAGGCACAATAGTTTTCCAATTGTTTGGCGTTTGAAGCCTTATATTGACTTGCAAGTAATGCGTGAATCAATTATGATTCACGCACTACTTGTAAGTCAATATTGCCGACAAACTACCAAGTCAACTGACTTGGTAAAGCTTTAGAGTCCTACTACTAAATTACTTCTTTCGAATCCTATATTAAAAAGAGAATCATTGGTTATAATTATCCATTTGAAGGCACTTACATAACATAGTATAAGTAATCAGAAGATCAATTTATGAAGAAGATCAATTTATGAAATGAATAATATATTTTTTATTAAAAAATAACTTATTCATTACAATAAGCGTATTATCGCAGAAGCTTTTTAATATTTAAAAAAAAGGTTTTACTCACTTATTTATAGTCGTAAAATTAGTCGCGTAGACAGTAGCCCATCTACAGGGCGAGCAAGTGCTAAAGACGTCCCGGCGCAGCCGTCAGATGATCAGTGATCATTTGACGTTGAAACTGTCGGCACTGTCGGCATATTATTGGCTTACTGTTTGCTACTTTATAAGCTATGTTACTAATGTTGCTGTTGGTCATCCGAATGTATAAAATAAAATATTTTTTTTCCGAATAAACATATGTGAGTTAAACCGTTTTATTTAATATTAAAATGATATCTCGCGTAACTTTAAATAATATTATCGCAGAAGCTACTCAGACAATAAACGATCCTCAATCGCAGATTTTATTCATGAATGAACGACTTTAACTTTTGTATTGTTCTCAATGATAAACTTTTGAATCCTACTATTGACTTTTCGCTCCATTTGCGGAAACCAGGCAATGAAGGTAAAATAAGCGCCGTATTTATTTTCAGTTTATTTCAACCTTTTTCAGTGTACCTTAAAACTTCCGTTTTCTTTAAACACGTAAGAGTCTGTTGATAACAATTGAAGCACGTTTCAACTTTTGTCTTTTGTGCGATCAGCCGTATCTCTTAACATTGGTTTGGTACCATTAATTAGCGTTAGAAAGTTTTACTCCCATTCGCTTAAAAATTCAGAAAGATAAAGGTATATTTTCAGTATTTATTTAGAAACAAATATGTATGATATGTAATTTTATTTATTTACTGTTTCATAGTAACCAATATATTTAGCGACAAAGTAAGTTAGTATGAATTTTATTCTAAAAAAATAATTGGACATAAATACTTCAGTTAATGAAGACTTTTTTACTATTGTAAAAAATAGTGTGGAGTGTATCTGTCTCAGTATGATAGATAAAGCCGTAATATAGTTATAACCCTAGATAAATAATTATATACATATTTATACGAATATAGAAGATAGATATACGAAGTCGATTTATTACTATCTTACTAGGTATATAATTATAATATAGTCGCAATATGTTTATCTGACTAGATCAATCTGCTTAAATTATTATAAATCGAGATGTAATTAATTGGTATATTATTTTAAAAAGGTCACGTAAGTTTTTTATGACCACACAGAACGACTGAGGGCAAAAACAAGTTAGGTTCGAGTTAGTTATTTTTATGACCACCCGGAACGACTGAGGGCAGAAAAGAAGTCAGGTTCAAGTCAGTTTTTTTATGACCACCTTATAAACAAATATAAAACAATATTAAATAAAAAGTGGCGAAACACTACACTCCTATAATTATTTCACTAAACTTAATCAAGTAATATAATTATATCACTAAACATCATCCGTATTATGATTATGTTCTTAGTAAGATAGTAATGAATCGCTTTTGTATAACTATGTTACTGTATATATTTATATCCCTAGGTATATAACTATCTTACGTCTTTGACTATCATACTGCGACATATCGATTTTTCGATTTGTTCCCTTGATTCGTTCGTGCCACGTCGAGTCGCCACTTCTAATTCAAATAAAAGCGGGAATTTTGTGAAGTAGACGTGGCGGCGACTCGACGTGGTGCGACTCGACGCGACGTCAAGGGAACAAATCAGTTTTTCTTTGACAAATATGAAACGCTAGGGTCACAGAACAACAAAGAAATTAGAAATGGCAAGGAGGCGTGGCACGTGCGCCGACAATGCGCTCGATCAGCTCACTTGAATCACCTAAGTAGTTTTGTTCCACGATCGTCAAAGGAACAAAAGTGAGATAAACGTGATTTTTTTTTTATTGTGCTATTCTCGCGTGTAAAGTGAGAAGTCCCAGTGAAACTTTGACCAAAGGAGGAGTTTCTACTCAATTGTGTTGCGTTGGTAGTATGCTTGAAATAAGGCGACGCCGTTTTTTATAGATATCACGCGTGATAACACTTCTAATGTGTTTGTTGTTCTGTGGTTAGAGTTATGTTATGTTACAGTTATGTTCAAATTATAAACAGTACATTTAAAATCTAAATAGTAGTTAGTTTTAAGCAGAATGCAATATGATCACCGTTTGTGAGTTGGACATCTGGTTAATCTCTCAAAATTAGTTTCTCATGTTGAGATAAGTTTGTTACACTTTTTCGTATGTTTGTGCTGTTCCCCTGACGTGGATCCTGCATGACATTGGCAACTTAGGGGATTGTAAGTACCACCTATTTGGCATGTACCTTTACCTAAAGTCAAAGTGGGTAAATATTAATAAGGGTAAATATGAAAATACTTACTATATTTGGATAATTTCGATGATTTAACGTTACCCATGGTTTCTTTCAAATCATTCTTTAGTCTTTAAGTGTTACAATTTACCCACTTGACAATATTGGCTTTTACTTCCTATAAAGGCTAGTTTCCTTTATGAAAGAAATAGTAACACTGATATTAATACTTACTGTTATAAACATTAAAAAAAAAATGTTACTGAAGGGAACTTAGCCACGTAAGTTAATTGTTATCAACACTCACATTGCAATATTAATGCGATTGTCTTCCAATATTTTAGACTTTAAATACGACACAGGTAAGTTGACTTCGGTTTGTAGAGTATCCCTGGTAGTTATAACGTTATAATTTGTAGTTAGATCATAGTAGTATTGAGAATAAGTAAGTATATTATTTTTGAAACATAACCATTAAAACAATTATTAAATAATAATAATTTCGTAGGCTAACTATATCCTAATCAGGTTTCAGAAATTTCTATCCAAAAAAGGTATATAAAAATTTTCATTTAAATTTCATTAAGAGTTCAGTCAAGCAATTAATATCATACTTACATTTTTCGTAGGCTACTACAACTTTATCGGCTAGGCTAAGATAGAAGAAAATTTTATCAGTAACAATGTTACCAGTGACATTAAGCCAGTGTCTTTTTCTATTCCCCAGGAAAAGGACGACGGACCTCTTTGCAAGTTCTACGAAGTAATCATGGACTTAGGAGCTAATAATCCTTTTCTTAATGAACTTACTATGGCCAAAGATATAACATTATTTGCCCCATCTAACGAGGCCTGGAAGGAACTTAGCGTGCAGAACATTATTAGGTGATTGTTTATACCAATATTCAACATAGTAATTCGGTGTTGTGTTGGATGAATTTAGATTTTTCCTAAATTAATTTAATTGATATTTGTATCTTGAATACTTGTCAGTCTCGATGAAATTAATATATTTAGTCTACCTTTTCATACATTTCAGTTGCAATTACAAAAAAAAAATGCCAGTGCATTTAAACTAAACTAAAACTTAAAGAAATTTTGTGTTATCTTGGATTTTTTCTCTGATATGCCTCATTTTTTGGGAGATCTTCTCATTGCACAATAATCTAGTATTCATGTCTATAATTTAAAAAAAATAGTACGACTGATTACATGAACTCATTTATATTTATTACTACAGGAATCATCAAAAACTGAGGGATATATTAAACCTACATTTAGTACGAGAGAGGCTACCTATGGATGCCATAATTCATAACAACATGAATCAGGTAAGATTTTTTAAAGGAGAAAAATCTTTTGGGATTTATATTTTTAATTAAAGCCTATAATTATAAGTGTAAAAGTATCAGTATTAAATCAGCACAAGGGTTTATCACCACGTACAGTCAGGTACCGAGATACCTGACCAGGGGCCTCTACCTAAATCTTGAATTTTCTCTTGAACTAAAAATAAAATAAATACGAAAATGTATATTCTGAAAGACTTTCTGAATATACACTTCTTAATATTGTTTTTAGTTTTAGAGAAAATTCTAGATATAGGTAGAAGACCTGGTCAGGTATCTCGGTACCTGACTGTACAATATAATGTGTTTTTATTTTTCCGAAAAAGGTTTGATAGTATTTCTGGCTTATCTAACTAACTCATAGTTAAATCGGTCAATGTCAATTGGTGGAAACATCATCGAAAACCCCCCGCTAGTTACAAATTAAACTTTAACATTATTCAATATATGACAATGTAATTAGCATAAATTTAATAATGTAATAAAATTACACTGTGCTAGTAATAATACGGTCAAATATAATTCAATATTCAAATTAACACGATTGGATTTTATTCTCCGGCTGCTTATTGGAATCAGATCCCGGGAAGTGTACGTTAAGTGGATTATTAGATTATGAAACCAGGCATCATTCACCCGACTTTGGTTTAATTTGATTTTTCATTTCGATAGTTCCGTGATCATTGTTGTTGCATGATCCGTCTGTTTTTTTTATTAGTGCTCCTGATTATTTTCTCTCGTGAAATCTGCATTTTCCCAATTTTTTTTTATCTGTGTCAATACTTCCCATTCTGTTAATTATAGTTGTTTAGAGTGGTCGTAACTTAAACGTAGGTAATTACCTGGAATCTGTATTAAAAGTTTGAATATATCTAGTTTGTACTCAATTTAAAAGAAAAATTATATCGAGATATTTACCGTGTTTATTGTGGTTTACGAGTGTAAGATGTTTTGGCGATATCTATTTGGAAAGCCATGATAATCACTGAACATATCCCTATGGATATAATCTATATAAGGCTAACATTTTGTACTCCTTTTTACGAAAATTACGCGAACAGAGGTATGAAATTTCGCATATTTATAGTTTATATAGAGAAAGAATGCAGATGGTTAATATTTTTTTTAAATTATCGTTGAATTTCGACCACTGCGCCTACTAGTATGGATAAATCGGTTTTTATTGAAGTCAAAATAGATCTGAACAAACTTTTAACACAGTATCATGGTAATATAATTAATCGTCTAGCATAAATAAATATGAAAATAAATCCTTTTTAGATTTATCAAGCTCCAACTGCTTCACTTCGCAAGTACCTCTACTTCAACGTTCTAATGGATGAACATAACCAAACCCTGACTGTGGAAGGAGGTGGTGTTAACGCCACGGTCACTCAGCCAAACATCGCAGCTACCAACGGTTTTGTGCATATCATCGATAGAGTTCTTGGGGTCCCATATACGACTGTATATGAGAAAATGAAGACTGATCCCATGCTCAAGTAAGTGAAAAGACTGTTCTAAGTAATATTTTCAAATGTGATGATTACTTGTTTTACTTGTAAGCATTAAACTTGAACTAGACAGAGAAACAAAGTAAAAAAATGTATCTTACTCAATAAATAAATTTTCTAATACAATACTTTACAATATGCTACAAAAATTTGTCCAATAACGAAGCCATCCATCCCATCAATTTGTATAATTTTGCCCATGAGAATGACGGGAACACATAAATCAATATTCCCATGCAAGTGTTGGGCTGGCCTGACAATTTATGGGAGGGTCGTAATTCTTTTCGAATTCTCAGCATTGGTCTTGTTTCCGTAACACAATTTCTGTATAGTTCAGGTTTCAGAATTAGGTGTATCTATATCTCCACAAATAAATTCAAAGTTATTAATAATAAGTTTTGAAGTAAAAAGTTCAATTTGTGTATGTATACTGTTCTGATAATGAAATAAGTGAACAAAATATGTTTTAGCATAACGTACAACCTCGGCAAACGTCAGATGTTCAACCACCAGCTGCAGGAATTGGAACACCGCTACACGTACTTCGTGCCCCGCGATCACGCTTGGCTCAAATTCCAAATAAGACATCCGTCTGCGTTCAAAGCTCTCTTCAAGGAGAAGTTCGGTTATTTTGTAAGTGCACTTCATTAATAGCAATCTTGTTGCAAGTATACTAATGAACATTAAGATAAAATCTGTTAGCGTAACTTTGTTCAAATAATAATGAACTTGATTATAACTTTGTATTAAACTGTGGCTCTAGATGTATATGTTGTACATATACATATTAAACTTGTTGCCGCTTCTTTTTTACTCTATCAGCAATCGGCTCTAAACTTAGCTTTAAGTAAATTAACGTCAACAATATTTTGAATAAAATAAATTTTACCATGATAATGATAATTATGTAAAGTATCTTTTGATGAATACTTTTATTCATATATGACATTTGACTTTCAAAAGATTATCTTCCCCGTCGCTGGTATGGAACAAAATTCCAACCACAGCTTGCTTACCAAATGATATTTAAAATATCTTACGATAAATAAAATATTTGCTTATTGACTAGCTTTTGAGAGATTATCATTTTAATTAGAGTTCTAGAGAGTAAAAAGGTTGGTTATACCATATTCTGTGTTAGCCGGCTTTCGGTTAAAGAACTTCGACGAATTGAGATACGCCAAAAGAACACGTTTCTTGTATGGTTTCTTCAATTATTTATTTTTAATTCTATTTTTGTTGTAGCGGCAATAAATACAATTTTTTTTTTGCAAATTTTAAGTATTTTAAGTATTACGGTTCAATCGATACAGCACCGTAACAAATGGACGGACATATGAAGCTTAGAAATATTTGGGCACGGAACCTTAAAAATAAACATCAAACTTCCTAAAAATGTACAAAATAATTCACAGTGATTTGTGTTTCCAGACGAAACAGATACTGGAGAGGCACCTTATCCGCTCTGAGCGGGCTTACACAGTATCCGATTTGAAATTACTTGCAAATGAAACACATCCGTTTGTATTGCCGACTTCTCGCGACCCACTTCGGCTGCGTGTGAAGGAATCCGATAAAAGTACGTACTAATCGTTTATTTACTTTCCTTCCTGTTCCTTCCTCATTGATTTCCATCCTCTTTACTTGACTGTTATTTTTCTTTTTGTTTGAATCCTTATTACTTATGCAAGGACCTAAACGTGTTTTTTTTTCTTAAATGAAATCCTTCACCGGCACTATCTTTCTCACATCACTACTTATATCTTTGTGTATGGTCACCAGGCGTACAGATAAAACCGGACACTGTTAGGCTTTTTGGTTGCGATTCTGGCCAAATTAGTGGGAGATCGGCCTGTTCGGCTTTTTGTTAGATTCTTTGATTTTTTTAGGGATGTAGCAAGGTTAGTTAGGCAGACGCGCAATAAATACAATGCAGCTGGGTATTTCCCAGATCCGGGTTTTTTAATCAAATGCCCAGCCAAACTGGCGGGTCTGTCCAGCTTTTACTTTTGAAAACCTGGCAACCCTATCTATGTGGTATGTTTTTAGCGCTTTAGTAACAAAATATAATTCGAAAACAGACAGCCAAAACTCAATAATGGCTAAATTGACATTTTACAAAATGCCAACTTCATTTAGATTTAGATCCTTGTCGCACTTGTAGGGGCACTAACTGCCATGTTGCAGATCATAAGGAGACGATTTGTATGTAACAGATAATGTTTTAATTCTTGCGGGTAGACAGAAACTAGGTCTAAAATTTCAAAACTATGTTTAGCATGTTTGTGGGCGTTAAGTGGAATACAGAATCAAAATATTGATGGGTTACAAGCCACATCGCCTCCTAACATGATGCCTCAGATTTACATCCATTCTCTCGATTGGTTTACGATCAGCGTAGGAAAAGAAGCTGATGGTACATTGTACGTTTTATCTATTCTCCCAGAACAGCATAGAAGAGGAAAACAATTAAGAAGAAATAAAATAGAATACAACGATAATTAATCAAATTTTTTAAAAAAAAATTATCGATGCATAAAACGGCCAATCAAAAATAGTATATTTTAATGTCATACATTTTTTTTAACGCAGATTACTACGTGGAATGGAATGGCCATTGGATCCACGTATTCCGTCCTGACGTCGAGTGCACTAACGGAATCATCCACGTCATTGACGAGCCGTTTGTTCTAGAAGCTGACATCAGGGCTACGGGCAGCTCAGATAACATCGCATACACCCTATGGCTCCTCCTTCTCTCTTTTGTTTTCACTAGAATTCTAGAAAACTAATCGTCTAATTTGGAGTCAATTACAGCTCTTAGCCTATTTAAACGACATCGATACCGCCCAGCGAAATATAGCAGTCCGAAATTAGTCAGCCTTGTCAGAATATATAAATCTCTAGAAACAACTGTTGCATATAAAGACAAAAATATTACCTATATCTTTAAGACACTGTAGGTTTATACAATAGATACAATAATAAATCTAGGCGCCTTCTGGAGATTTCTAATGACAACATATTTACATGCCACTGTATCAGTTTCCTGTAACCTTAAATTTGGACCTAGAAATAATAAAGACCGGGTCATAGGATGTCACACGTGAAACCATGTGTAAGCAGCTTAACATTTAGAAGAGGGTGAATTTCGAACAAGTAAAAATTGCATGACTTTTTTAATTTCGATATGTAGGTACATGAACTTGTGACGCGCGACACGTTTGCATGCTTTGCGATTGCGTCGCTGTTACATCTTTTAAGGGCCTTTCCCTTCGATCAAATATAATGGTAGATATCGCTACACAGTCTCATACAAAATGAAGCCTTAATAATGTCCCCGAGTCAAAACATCATGCATACTTACAAACAACGACAAAAACGGTATATATTTTTTATTGATTTAATTCTTTGCACATACAATCAATGTTTAATGTACAAAAGGTAATAACTTAATGCTAAGCATTGTCTACCAGTTTTACCTTTGGGATGTGGTGAAAAGCTGATAGAAGGGGTGCTCTAAAAAACTATTAACAAGCTGTATACCAGAATGTAACAATCATTTAATATTTCAACATGTAACACCTCAAATAATCATTGATACATTTAAGAGTTTGAACAATAAGAAAACTGGAGATTTGTGGGATATCTCTGTAGCTGTCATTAGTAACATCATTGAAGTAATTGCACCATATTTAGCTTCTATATTTAATAAGTGTGTAGATACTGGGACATTTCCTGACTTGATGAAGTTAAGTAAAGTCATTCCTTTGTACAAATCTGGCGATAAAAATGATCCCACTAATTACCGTCCCATTTCTATTCTGCCAGCTCTTAGTAAAATATTTGAAAAAATGATTTTTAATCAGTTATTAGCTTTTTTTAACATAAATAGCCTTTTCCATCGTGAACAGTATGGATTTACAAAGGGTCGGTCAACTACAGACGCGGGTGTAGCTCTGTTGAAATACATATATGATGCTTGGGAGGGAAAACAAAATGCTATTGGTGTTTTTTGTGATCTTTCCAAAGCCTTTGATTGCGTAGACCACAATACCCTTCTCTCCAAGCTGGAGCACTATGGAATAAAAGGTAAATCTCGCGATTTACTTGAATCTTATTTAAGTGGCCGAACTCAAAAAGTTAGTTTAGATAGGGTACAATCCTCCGGATCATCGGTTAAGATGGGCGTACCCCAGGGCTCTATCCTAGGGCCTCTGTTATTCCTCATTTACATCAATGACCTACCTTACTGTGTCAATACATGTAAGGCTGTACTATTTGCCGATGACACTTCTCTTGTCTTCAAAATTGATAGACAAACTAATTCTTTTGACGTGGTTAATAGTACTTTAGCTCAAGTGTTGGATTGGTTCACAGCGAACAATCTATTGTTGAACGCTAAGAAAACGAAATGTATTAAATTTTGCTTACCAAATGTTACAAAAATTCCAACACAAATAGTAATGGATAATGAACCACTAGATTTAACTGATAAAACAACATTTCTTGGAATAACTCTTGATGCCGGGCTTCAATGGGGTGCCCATATTACTACGTTAGCGGGTAAACTTAGTTCTGCAGCTTATGCTGTCAGGAGAATTAGACAACTGACTGATGTTGATACTGCGCGTTTGGTATATTTCAGTTACTTTCATAGTGTTATGTCTTATGCGATTTTACTATGGGGTAACGCTGCAGAAGTAAACACCATATTTGTCCTGCAGAAGCGCGCTATTAGATCTATATATAAACTTGGTGCTAGAGAATCTCTTAGAGAATTGTTTAAAGATATAAATATTTTAACTTTACCTTCTCAGTACATATTTGCGAATATTATGTTTGTGCGCTATAATCTTGATTTATATAAGAAAAATAGTGATATCCATGACCGAAACACGAGAAATAAAAATAAATTAGCTACACCAGTATTGCGATTGCAGAAAACTATGAATTCATTTTTGGGTTTAGGAGTACGCTTCTATAATAAAATTCCTGCAGAAATATTAGGTCTGCCTTTACTTAAGTTCAAAACGATTGTAAAAAACCAGTTAATAAAAAAGGCTTATTACTGCATTGATGATTATATTACTGATAAAAATGCGTGGAAATTTATATAAATTTATTTAATGTTAACAATTATTAAATGTTAAAATTAATCTATAGTATGAAAAATTGTATTTAATGTTAACAATGTATTCAGAGCCCTTCAGGCACGTAGGGACCAAGGCTGGATTGAGTTTCTTTCGGCGTATTCTTCTCACCAGTGGTCGTTCCGAAACGCTAGTAGTATTTCAATTTTGCATATATAAAAAAATATATAAGAAATAAAAATATGACGTTCAAAAAGAGATACATGTATCCAATTTTGAATAAAAATCTTTGACTTTTGACTTTTTTTGACTTTTGCAAGATTTAAGTGAGAAACTTGACAAACATTTATGTAGGTAAAATCAAGTAAATAGTAAGATTATACATAATACAAAGCAAATATAATTGGATATTTTATATGTTATAAACATACATATACATAAATAGAAATATAAATAATAAATAATTAAATAAACATACATATATTATATATACTGAAAATATAACTCACAATTTTTTTTTCACTTTTGATGCGTAGTTTTTGCATCTTTTCACTGTACCTTCGTCATCGCGAGACGTGTTAGTGCTAGCGCGGTTTATTGAAACTGTGGACAAAACAGCCCCGAAACTCGACTAGTGTCGCTGTTTTTGCGGTGCCACTTTCGAACGCGAATCTACAATTATTTTGATCGAAGGGCCTATCCTGATTATTCTTAGATCCAAAGTCTTAAGGTGGTAATGTTCTGAAGATGTTTAATAGTTATTTTGCCAAGTGATATCGGTGTGGTATAAACTGAGCTAAGAATTTATCTTCTTCAACCAAAATTGAACTGTAATATTTACAGTTTTATAAAATTCAATGGTTCATATGACTTGAAGTGATTTTATATTGATTGCTGATTGAGCTGTTTGTTATTTTGTAAGTAATGGAAATGGCAATACGATTTAGGTAGTTACCACAAAGTTCGATTGTAGCAATATATTTCCGAGGATCGTGAATTTGCAAAATAGGCTTGTGAATTATTGTTTCGAATGTTATTCAGTGGACATTGCGGTTGGATATCTTATTTATAATAAATATATTTTTAACGAAGATTTAATATGAAGTATTTAAATCCGTTTGAACATTGAATATGATTGAAAATCTGTATCTATTTAAAATAATGCGTCACTGCCATGTTTAAAGTATGGAATTAAACTTATACTTATGCAATATTGTAGAACAGTCTGAACTCAGTAATGTAGGTAATCAAATATAGTATGAATAATACTTTATATGTCATTGATTGTATCTATTTAAAATAATGCGTCACTGCCATGTTTAAAGTATGGAATTAAACTTATACTTATGCAATATTGTAGAACAGTCTGAACTCAGTAATGTAGGTAATCAAATATAGTATGAATAATACTTTATATGTCATTGATCAAGATATTAAGTGGTCCATTTACAAATTATCTTCAAAGTACCTTTGTATCTGAAGCAAAATATACTTATTCTTGTTCTTATATCTTTAAATCAATTTTAATATTTGGTCCGTTGTGCCTTCTTTGGTAAAGTATGTATAAACACTGAGTTTTTAACGTTCTTGTCTGTTGAAGTCTCTAGCATATTTTAATCTACCTTTAACACATTCCATGTTATATCTTGAAATATTTATCACCAAATATTTATTAAATGTTACCTCTAACTTGGCCGCTATTTTCACATGTCTTGAATTATCATAACAAATTACAGTGTAATTTAAATTTACTTAGTATTGGTGATTGAAAGGAATTTGTGGAAACAACGAGGGGAGGCCTTTGCCGATCAGGGCTAAAAAAAAAACGTATCGGTGATAAATGACAAGTTGCGGTATCGATATTATAACAGACAATATCTACATGTAAGTACACGTCCTGCCGAGGGCTAACATCTGTGCGGACCGTCTTGTTTCAATTTGGCCCTGAGACCTCCGGATGAGGTCGAAACATGTCGGCATGTAGCTGACTTCATACGTGAGTAACCCCTTATTTCACATATTAAAATGTCAACATGTTTCTTTGGGAGAACATATTCGTAATTATTTCAGCCCGTATCTCTCACTGTTGAATATAACTTTTATATCTTGAATTAAGTAAATACGTATGAACTCTACATTCGAGAGGCGTTTCGTGATTTTAAATGTATATAGGAATGAATGTGCTTACTGATATTATTAATGGTGCATTTGTGATTCTCCTTTGTTTACTAAGCGGATGTAAATAATTTATGTAAGTTATGCGTGATAATCATTAAAGTGATTGTATTATTTTGATAGCTGTAACTGGGACGCGACTGATTATATCTCGTCTAACTGTAGATATAAATGGTCACAAATAAGTATTAGATCTTCATCATTTGAATGCTGCTTTGAGCGAACAATTTCATTATATACCAACGTATTTCGAATGTTCGTATATGGTATACAATTCCGAATTTTTCACTTGTACTTATCTATTTGTACTAATTTACACATTTGGAGAGTTTGTACAAGTCTTAAGCAGCATTTCTTCTGGAATAATGTACCTATTTATATCATAATGTACCTTTATATATCCTGTCGCTTCATAGAATTAAACATATATGTGTAATTATTCCGACTTTTAAGCCAAAGTAAAGTTATCTCAGTTGGTATCATATATTGTAAGCTATACCTATAAACTATATGAGATTCAAGCGTAGTCAGTACATTAAGAGTAGCATTTTCATTAAGATACATTCATATTAAAGATGAATTTCTAAATTGTTATATATGGTGAGGTAAAATGACCCAAGACAATATAGTTTAGACCAAATATTGTACCAAATATTTGGTTAAGTTTGACATTGGAATCACATACAATTTGCGGTATCTCAAAACTATGTCAAATTAGTTTAAAATATGACGAATGATGTAAGTGTTTATTAAAAAGAATTTATGTATAAAATATAGGTATTTAAAATTCACCTTGTTTTATTATTTGTATCCTTATTATCAAATTTAAAAGCTGGGCTCTTGTCGGTGGAGCTTTTCCATTCCGCTCTTTCTTCCGCCAGTTCCTTTACTTCTCTATAGAAGTAACCTTTATTTTTTTCTCTATCTGTTTTGTAAAAGTGTGTCTCGGCCTTCCCGGTCCCCTTTTTCTTTCTGTCTTTCCTTCTATGATGTTCTTGATCAAATTGTCATGTCTAATAAGGTGTCCTACCATCTTCCCTGTTCTATCCTATTCTATATCCTAAACTTCACTAATATTAGTTAAAGTAGGTAGGTAAATGAAAATAAAGAATGTTTCATACATGCATACATTACATTATATCAGGTTTTTTTTCACTTGCGGGGTAGACAGAGCCCAGCTTTTTAAGGCCTAAAAGATACGTTTAGCAAGTTGGTGGGCTAAAGATGGAAAACGGAATTATAATAGTGATGGGTTGCTAGCCGTTTTGCCTACTGATATGAATCGGCAGATTTTTGCCCATTCCCTCGATCGGCTTTTAGGATCTGCCCGAGAAAATAAGCAGCTGGTTCATTCTACATTTTTTATTCACTCCCAGACCAGAGAAAATTTATGGAAGAATGAATTCATATATTAAATAAATAGACATATTTAGCCTTCGCAAAAAAGATGAAAACATGGGTGTATCTTCCCACAAACAAAAACAAACCCAACGGTAAGCTTTATTACGTAGTCCAAATAAAAAGTTGTAGGCAAAAAATATGAATATATAGGACCATATCACAAGAATTGAGCTAGCCCCACAGTAAGTTGTGAGCTTGTGGCGTTGGATTCTAACTCAACGGGGTCTTGGATGTTTATCTATATACATATCTATTATACTATATTGTAAATGTTTATCTATATACATATAAACATTCAAGACCCAGGTCAATCTGAATAAGTTTGTTTTTTATTATGACCTGATCGGGGATCGAACCTGGGCACCCTCGTGTTGCAAGCTGGCGTGTTAATCACTGCGCCACAGAGCTCGCCATATTCATATTCATATGAAAGTAAAATAAAAGAGCTCAGACACACTAGGCCCGACTGCGACGAAATAAAGTAAGTTAGCTAATGTTTAACTACACCACGTATGAATCTAGTGTTCAAATTTAAACGGGTGATTCAGCCCATCATCATCATCATTCATCATCACCATCATTTCGTGTAGGTGTCACGATCATGCGCACCCTGGTGTAAGAGTTCTTCGGGACCGCCTCTCGGCCTCTGACGGAGTTCCTTTAGCGACTATCAGATGGCAGCAGGGACCAACGGCTTAACGAGCTTTCCGAAGCACGGAATCATCATTATTATCAGACAACAGGTGATTCCAGCCTGCAATGTCCTAACCAAACTGAAAACAACTAAACAAAGTACTTCCCGTGGGAATCGAACCCACGACCCCCGGGTCAACAGGCAAACGCCTTAACCACTGGACCACGGAGGCGGACAATCATTCATCATCATCATTCATTCATCATTTTAGCTGTAAGAATCCAATGGACACTGATGGACAACTTTTATTACATTGGAGGATATTGCCATACTCCCCACGCATGGCAGGCAAGTTAGCGATCGTAGTTTCTTTGGCTTCTTGTGTTTCTGATGCTGCTGCCCAACGGAACCATTTTAAAGTAGGGAAAGTATAGAAATTTGTTGAATTTGGAAAGGGAATGAAGATATTGGGGTACTTACTTAGATGAATGGGGGGAAAGCAAGTAATAGCTTGGGAGGCCCGGCGTTCGTACCCCATGCCATACCTGCAACTACCGGATAGGAAGTTGAGGATGATACCCGTAAACATAACATTCTATCAAATTTAACAATTTGTTCTATGGGATCAATGCCGGGATGTTTCGAACAATGTTATTTTTTTTCAATGTAATTCCATTAAGAGCCCGCCATATGCCAAGCGACGTGGCGGTACAAACGCGGATGGTCTAAACGCGTTGTATATTTTCGTTTTTTAGGAATATTCAAGGGTTATTCGAAAAAGAAAAACATATGATGGCTGCCTTATCTGTAATGCAATAATAATCAAAAGCTATATACCGAGTAAATTAGACGTGATTTGGAGGCAACTTTGCAATTTTTTTCTATCGAGAAAATTTTACGCAATCGTGTTTTTGAGTCAGATAGTTACCAGAGTTAGTCCTGAACTTTGCTGCATCTTTATTTCAACTTGAGTATTATATTATTATTGATATAACAGTCAATCATGCAAAGCAGTGTTAGGTAGTACGGGCCCTTAAGTGGAATTAAATAGTAATTTATAAACGGTCATCTGCAAAAGTCTATATCGATTGCACTGATTGGGAAGGCATATATATTTAACAATATCATAAACCTTGTGCCACATGTGTAAGGTTGAAATTGCTTTTATTTTTAAGTAGTCTTTGTAGCTACACACGACTTTTATGCAACTTCTATATGGACTTTTGCAGGCGACCGTAAATAGACCACTCTAAAGGACATACTAAAGCCCAAATATTTGTTTCTTCGTATTTAGTTTTCGCGGTTTAGATAAAATCAACATGGAGGATGTATATAAAAAGAAAAACTTATTCAGTTCTCTACTAGCTAGAGTATGTACATTTTTTTAAAATCCTGGCTTCCCCGGGTTCAATATCAGCGTTCAACTGCAAGATATAAAATCGTTGTGTGTTTTTATTAATCCTGCAGTAGTTTCAAATCCTGGCAACCTTGGGTATATTTTCAGCGTAACATCGTACGTACACTTTTTTTTTATCCTGGCATCCTTGGGTTTAATATCAGCGTTCAACTGCAAAATTAATAAAAACTGTGTTTTTATTAATAATGCAGTAGGTTCAAATCCTGGTAACCTTGGGTATAATATCAGCGTTACATCGTACGTATACTTTTTTTTATCCTAGCATTCGGGTTTAAAATCAGCGTACAACTGCAAAATTAATAAAAACGTTGTGTGTTTTTATTAATCTTACAGTAGTTTCAAACTGCACTGTGTGTGTGTGGGATTGTTAATTGAAAACCAAGTTAGTTTTCAATTAACAGTTTTGTACTCAGTTTGTTTTAACTGAATTATTGAGCGTACGTACCTAACCAGACCTAACTTTTTTGAGGGTCGTTATTTTATATTATTTTTTATTTAATAATAAATATATATAAATATATACGGACAAATCACACAGATTGAGCTAGCCCCAAAGTAAGTTCGAGACTTGTGTTATGGGATACTAACTCAACGATACTATATTTTATAACAAAAACATATATAGATAAACATCCAAGACCCAGGCCAATCTCGTGTCACAGGCTGACGTGTTGACCACTGCGCCACGGAGCTCGCCTATTTGAAAACAAAGATTACTTTTTTTTCCGCGGTTCTTCTGTTTTCATTCATATGAATTGAAAATTGTCTTAAAGTATCGTTTTTTTTAATTAAAATTAGGCAGAAAAGCAATATTCTTAGTTATTATTTGTAGAATGTATGAGACGAACTATAATCCGAAAGAAAAATCTACATTAGTAGAGTAAAAGAATATAATATTATTTATTGCAACACTTAGACACACATAAGACAAATAAATAAATTTAAATTAAATGGTCGTTGCCATTAGCGTTACAAAAGGTGACGGCTCAGCGTTAGGTTACGATGAGTCCATCGTAACACAGCACAGGATACAGCACTTATTTTCAGCCGTCACCTCAAGTCTAAGGCATCTAAGGCATCTGAGGCATCACGATCCAAACACACGACCAAAAAGAATCTAAAAAAAATTACACCCAAATATTAAAAAAGTAAGAAGAAACCAAAATAATAAATAACGAAAAAATTAATACATGTAATATACTATTACAACCCCTTTTGATATCGCCGCCGGATTGGGGAAGAAAATTGCGTAGAGTATCGCTGTAATCCTTTTTCTTTTTAAAATCTGTAATATTGAAATTATTGTGTACTTATTTCTCGAAATGGTTTTGTATTCAGCTAGTCAAAGGAAAAGTTAAGTTTAACGAATTGCTTAACAACTGCTGCGAGCGTTGTCTGCTAAACTGTATGTACCTACTCGTAAGTAACTTCTAACAACATCAGCGCATTACTCGACTAAAAGCTGGGCAGTGTGAATCCTGTATTTAATTCTTTGGAATACTATATATTTTACTTTCACGCCCAATAGCACGGTGAACGTGGCCGTTTGGGTTTTCTGGCTTTAGGCTCTATTTACCGAGTAAGAGGTAAACATCGTCATCATCATTTCAAGTAGGTGTCACGTTCAATCGACCATGCACACCCTGGTGTCAGAGTTCTTCGGAACCGCCTCTCGGCCTCTGACGTGTTTTCTTTAACGACTACCAGATGTCAGCCGGGACCACCGGCTAACGTGCCTTCCGAAGCACGGCATCATCTTTATTATTAGACAATCAGGTGATTCACGCCTGCAATGTCCTAACCAAACTGGAAACACTGTATGCTTCCGGTGGGAATCGAACCCACGACCCCCGGGTCAACAGGCAAACGCCTTAACCACGCAGAGGTAAACAGAACAGTAACGTAATATATTTGTCTGTGCATGGATAATATAATGCGAATCGTTCATAAGATACTTTGCCTTCAAATATAACACAGGAGCTGTTTAGAACCATATTTTAGCCGACTAATGGCAAAGCGAGAAGGAGCGTTCTTATTTTGACTGTATGTATGTATATTCTTTTTATCCCTCATATCTTCGAAAATACCCGAGATGATTTGATAAATTACACATCATTAGAAGCGTCTTGTTCGTCTGGCTGGTTAGGATATGAGCTTATTACTTATTCCTAGGCTATGAGGCATTATCAAAATATCATCATCAGCTTTCTATAGGCCACTGCTGGGTATAAGCTTCCTTTTGTCTGCACTATTCCTCTCTATCTCAAGCCATCGCAGATATCCAGTTCTATCTAACAATTTGCCTTATGCCGTTAAACCACCTAGCAATAAAATATATCTAGTTCTTTTTAAATGTAGGAACTATATTTTGTATCAAATGAACCATATATTTTTATACAGTCCGTTAAGTTTTTGAAGAAAATATATATTTTGCATATAACATTACTATTCTTCCGTGAAAGTTCGAAATTTAACAGGGAGTTCATCCTCACACCTTAGATCCCAAATGGTTGCGTACAGTACATTTTGAAAGGAACTTTTTCCACGTACGCTGAAGTTGTGGAACAAACTCCTGCCATGGTTTTCCCGAGAGACTGCAACAGGGGGTTCTTTAGAAAGGGAGTGAAAAGATTTCTTCAGGGTCGGTAACGCGCGTGTGGCAGTGGCACCTCTGGTGTTGCAGGCGTCCATAGGCTACGGTGACACGGTGGCTTTCCATCAGGAAGGCCGTTAGCCCACATAGGTATGTAATTGTATAAGATATTTAAGTTTATTTTTAATCTTTTTACTCCATCTTGTGTATTGTTCGCTCGTAAATTACAGAAAAACAAAAAGTCGTCTAGAATTATGTAGTCACAATTCGCAAAGCGTACCTAAATAGCTTTTGTTTCTACTATTTGCGAATAAGTAGGACAAAGCATTTTATAAATAGCAATTTGGGGTCATTTCTTTTATTGCACAGTTTTATGTTTATTAAGGTAATACTTATTAGTGAGAATAGAGGGCATAGGTCCTAGTGAGAACGGAAGGATGAAATCCTTAAATTCTCTATAGTATACTGAGCATTAGTTCGCGTGTCCACGTCCCCATCGTACATCCTGGAGCTTTCTTTAGATGCACCGTCGCACAATCGCTATCTTGAGCTGTAGTTGTTAATTTAACAAAGGCGAGTATTTGGCGCCAGGCGAGTATTTGGCGCCTCAAAACTGATAACTGGTCATCAGGGAGGACACTCGATACGAAACCAAGCCAGTATGTGAGCTCAAAGTGGCAGCCCTATCGTCATGCTAGGCTGCTATGGATTAATCAATCAATTAAACAGAGATAAGAAATAGCCCGACGCCATATAGAAAACCTGCATTATGTGACGGCTACTATTTTGCAAAATATTTTGAGACAATATTTTAAAACTAAATATATTTTAATTTGATATTAGCGTGTCAACTTTGTTTAAAGTTGTAGTTGAGAAGAAAGTTCCTTTCAAACGTATTATTCAGTTAAAAAAATAGAACCATGAGTTATCCCCTACAATTAACGGCAACTTTTATTATGAGGCCATTCCAATTAAGGTACCTAATATTTAACATAGCTGCCGAACAAACTTCTGATTACAACCATAAAAAAGCGACATGTGTGACGTTATATATGTCTGGTCATATATCAAGGCGGTGTTATGAAATTGCTCAATTATACAGCAATATAGAGTTTATGGAATATTTAGCTATTTTTTTTACTGATATGCCTATTTTTGAAAGGTTTTTGAGTCTTTCCGTTTCCATAGCATGACGGAAAAATATATGTGCACCTCTCTTTATTGTGTCTAACCTTTGCCCCAACGGGGGGACATAGGAAGCCAAGAGAGAAGAGTTTGGTATACAAGATTTAAAAAAAAAAAAACCTGTCTTATTTTAAAACGCAGACTAAAATTAGTGCTTGTTTTTAACCATTGGCCGTCGATAACTCATTGACAATAATAGGTAAAAATCGAAATTTAGCCATTGTTTTATGATTAGTCAGATTATGTATAAATCAAAAATAAAATACAGTTATGTATACTAAGTATTATTGATATACATGTCTCGATGACTAACTTTTACCCGCGGCTTTGCCCGCGTCGTTCCCTATAGTACTATTTTTCCGGATTTTTTGAATGAAAGGTAGCCTATATGTTCTTCTCAGTACTCCAGAGAACCTGTATGCAGAATTTCATGATGATCGGTTCAGTAGTAACGGCGTGCAAGCGTAACAAACAAACTCACTTTCGCATTTATAATATTAATATAAAAGTAAGGATATTTAAAAAAATACGAGTAAAGCAGACAATCACATAATGATAACAAATCATGAGTCAAGGTGTCAACGACCCTCTCGATATACTGCGTACAAAATGTACTATTTTATGTGTTTATGAAAGCTCTTGATGATGACGCAGACCGTACGAAATCCGCAAATTTTATTTAACCCGTCATAAACGCAACTTTTATTGAGGTCGCCGCCAAATACATAACTATTTATGGCACCGGACTCGTCTACGAGGTTCCCCGAGCGACTATTATCATTTAACATTATCACATTCAGTACAGAAATTCACCCGTTATTTATCTATGCCCATAGCCGCATTCAGGGGTAAATTTTTGGAAATTATAGAATGTGATCCATTACTTGTCGTGACGTCAGCACTCGTTGCAGATTCACACGTGATATACCACCGATCACATGTTTATGTATTTCTGATGTTTGAATAAAAAATCGCTTGAAATCGCCGACACTGTTGCTATTAAAATAAATTTTATTGGTGCAATTTTTTTTAATACAAATACCCTGTATCTAACGGAACGTTATTCTACATGTTTTTCTTTTTTCCGTTAGTCGTTACAGTTGGGTTGCTCATGCTGTCGCATAGGGATAGGCCGCGCGACGCGAGGCGCTTTGAGTACTGTGTGCTGTCAAATCTTAAACATATGGTATAGGGCGGTTTATGTATAGGCGATTCTTCGTGGGTTTACTTGAGATAAGATTATTGATTATGTAAAGCACATGATGACGTAATGACTGGTGAAGACCCACAACTCATATTATATAAAATAAAATTTGTCTAATCAATAAAAATGCCGCGCTAACTAACGTCATGGCCAACATGTCGCGTCACTGTAAATAAAATAATGTAGCTCCATATGTTTGAAATTGAACATATGTCGCCACGTGCATTGCCGCCAGCACCACTTTGTGCTACGCTGAGGTGGACAACAAGACATACACACACGCCTCTTCGTAAACAAAAAACGCTCCATGCGTCGCCCGACGTAAGACTACGCGACGCGCCGCGCAACGCTACGTGCCTCCGTAAACTAGCCCATAGTTTGATGTTTCGCATTCGTTGCGTTACGAGTATTATAGAAATCGTATCCCATGACAAAATATTAAAAAGGTATATACGATATACCCCTCTTAAATCTTTCACAAAATAAATGCAAGCTGTTACGTCGGCTTCTCCTCCGTCGGAGAAAATAAAAGTTTATACCGAGTCAATTTATCTTCGGCCTAAAGTGGAGGTATAGACGCTCCTGAGCCGTAATGTAACGCACTTCATTTATTTTCCGAGTTATTATGTACTTACCGTCATTTCCTCTTCAATGTCTGTACAAAAAAGAAAAGGATGGGTTATAAGAGGCTTAGTTTTGTCTTTCGGAAGTGCTTTCAGTATTTTTGCGTGAAAGATAACCTACCTCTGGTACGATAATTACGATTTATTTCTTCAATAAGTTTTTAGTGTACGTTACGTTTTTCATTAGAGTATGAGCTGAGTCTCGTTACTCGATCTGAGTGTAGTAAGATCATTCAGCAGGGAAGATTTAAAAATAATAATAATATAGAAGCTTTAGTTAATACGTAATTTACTCGTATTTGCTTATTTATCTTCTTGAATCAATTAACTCTTTTACCTATTCTTAGATCACGGTATCTGGATTTTTATTTCTAACTAGCTATTGCCCGCGACTTCGTCCGTGGCAATTTCTGTTATTATGACTAATTAGGGGTTTTCTTAGTATAGGTGAATAATTTTCCCCCGTTTACAAAACATTTTTTTATTGATGTTTCGCGCCTATTGGTTGCAGCGTGATGTTTTATAGCCTAAAGCCTTCTTCAATAAATGGACTATCCAACACAAATAGAATTTTCCAATTTGAACCAGTGGTTCCTGAGATTAGCGCGTTCAAACAAACAAACAAACAAACAAACTCTTCAGCTTTATAATATTAGTATAGATGACATTTAAAGTAATTTAGTTACTTATTCAGAAAAGTTTTCGATAACTAATAAATTTGGTATCCCTTAACGATGATTTTTATAAAATTTCAGAAATAACTAGCTAAATCGAATTAAAATCTATCAAGTAAAGTAAGATCAGAGTTTACACTCAACTGCTTGGCCGGTAATTGCTGGCATATGTCATAAGTTATGACATCGGATCTACGGGTAGTCTGCTGGGCGTGCTATCAGGTCTCATAACATCTGGTACGCGCGCCCAGCCTCCCTTGCTACTCTTGCTTTTGCCCCCATTCATCCAATTGAATAGACCGTGACCAGAAGGCTGGTCTATACCTTGGCCAAAAGATCAGCATTGCCATCCAACGTGGCAATGCTGGCAGCCTTCTAGGCACGCTACCGCGAGGCAACGATTTATTATGATTTATGTTTTTTAATTGAATAGTGACCCAATACTTTACCTGTTCAAATCAAATAAGTGTCTATTCTTCCGTAGAAACGTTACCTACATAGTTGAATCCGTTACGCAAACTCAGTTGAAAGATTATTAAAGATTAAAATGTTGTTTAGTATCCATTTTAATAAATTTGATAAGGTGTTATTAATATATTTCATAATTTTATCAATACAAGTCTTAATCAATCAGCTAATGCAGGATTATCTATACGCAGGTAACGGTACGATACGTAGATTTTTTTAATCAATTTTAACAAATACATGTTACTTGTCCGTGTATATTTCTATTCGCGCAGTACGCAAAAATTACTTTAAGTATCCAATTAAAACTCTCATCAGATTTCTTGTATAATATATATGTTCGGTGTCGCCTTTAAAATTTGAGGATGATTAAAATTCTTTCAAGATTTTATTGTGAGCGAATAAATTCTATAAAATGCGAGACCGACGCGATGAATTTCTCTTATCATCATAATATTGCATTGTCAACCGATTTGCATATGCATGAAAAATTCTAATTCCAACGGTCGGCAGGAAGGGAGCAAAAATTCAACCACTGGATACTAATGAATGAATGAATGAAATATTATTTATTCAAGAAACAAGTCTCACAAAATTGTTAGTATAACTTATGCTTAAAGTGTTAGTAAAAAATTCTTAACCTAGTGACAACATTAAGCGTCCCACTACCGTACCAGTCCCGCTGAAGTGTCACGGCAATGGTTGACATAACCGCAATCTCGCCTACTAGCGATCATAGTCAGGATGCTGTTGCCACTGTCCCGCACCCGACGCACCAGGGACGCGCATCTCTTCCGCATTGTAGCGTAAAAGCAATCTACGCGTGCTTCTGCGAACATCCCTGACGCTCTACAGAAGCGAGGCAGTCCCATCAGCACCCTGAATGCATTGTTATACAGTACACTAATGAATCGCATAAGAAAATCTTGAAATAAGTGTTCAAAGAAATATAGTGACAAGCTTTTATTTAAAACGAAATCACTGTAAAGTGTTTGCTAGTAAAGATAGAAGAATAGAAGTCATGACATGATTCTTTAGATTTTCTCCCATTCCCTTGACTAGCTTCTACGGTCTGCGCGGGAAGAGAAGCTTTGTTTTCTCCTAGACTAGCATGGAAGGAATACAGACCAAGGCAACTTAAATGTATGCTTGAATTAGTTTTCACCTTTTATTTTTTATTTTTAAATAAAAGCATATAATTATGAACGATTCGAACAATACATTGCTTCCTAAAATAACTCAAATGAGCCCAAACCATGCGTTTATCGTCCTTAAATTATAGTGTCTGCTGAAATTCAAAATTTTCACTCCAAAACTACTAACAAGGGAATAAATAAAAGCTTGTAAAAAGGATTTTAAAAAATCTAACGTATATTAACATTGAAAATTCAATGCACACTTAAAGCCGCAAGCACCAAGTAGTAACTCACGCCTGTAATTTCCATTAGAAGCTGTACAAATGAATTGGGGATTTAAATGTAGGGAAAAACAAAAAATGGATAGCGAAGAAAACGAATGGAAGTAAAAATTTGCAATGTAAACGACTTAAAGAGCTGCCTAAGTTTTGTTTTCTTGATTGCATTGCCGTTTTCAGTGATTCAGGTAGAACTTTCAGTTCATTTTCATTTCGTTATTTTTACCTAATTTTTACTACCATGCTGGTCTGGGAGAAAAGAAAAATGTAGATTGTGCCAGCTGCTTCTCTTCCCGCGCAGATCGTAAAAGCCGATCGAGAGAATGGGTAAAAAACTGAGGAATCATGGTCATTAGGCGATGCGGTTAGCAACCCATCACTATTATGATTTCGTTTTCCAGCTAATGCCAACCAACACGCTAATTGTGGCCATAAGGTCTTATAGACCTGGGCTATGTCTAACCCGCAAGGGAAAGAAACGTACTCGTAATACTATGTATGTATGTAATTTTTTCTATTATTGATTTCTTCTTGTTATTAAAAGCTTTTAGGTATTTAGTTTTACCTGTCCCGATGTTTGTCTGTAATCAAATCTTGCGAGTATAAGTAAATGTGATCCACTTTCCGGTTACCAGTTGGGCTGATTATGTTGTGCATTTTGTATGAAACCCCATTTAAGTCGCCAACTTCCCCATACGGATCATTTTAAATTGTAACTAGTCATATTTTTAAGTCTTTTTTTTTAAGTTACATGGAAACTCCCCGCTCTTAATAAATAGAAAGCTACTTCTTCTTTCTTTATCTTTGCCTACGCAGATCATTATTATTTGTGATCAGGACCCTATATACGAAACTTCGACTGACTAAGTCCAAAAATGAGAAAATTTCCTTGCAAGCTTTCAAAACGTCATAATCATAATAATCACAATTAGGTCTTTTTAGTCTCCACTGCAGGAGCATGACCCTCTCTGTGACATCCTCTGTCTGCTCTGGCCAAGTATGGCTCCAGTAGTCCATACTTGGCCAGAGCAGACAGAGGATTTGGCCTACACTCTCCTCGCTGGCCAGACGGGTTGGAGAGATCTAATTGATGTTTATGAGCTTTGTTTAGCTTGTATTTCCTAAGTCGCCTCTTACGACCTCCATGGGAAGACTAGGAGTGGTCATTTATATTTTCATCCCTCTTGTTGATCAGCTATACAAGTGGATTTTAAAAAAAAAAAATAGCAAAAGGAAAAAGCGGGGCTACAAATAAAAAACGTCTAAAAAGTTCATGAATTATAATTTTCTATGTATTCAGCGCAACAATGGTCACGCAGCGATCAAATTCCAGCGGCCGCGGGTCTCGTTATATTCGCTTGTTTCCTCGGAATATTAATATCGATTCTATTTTGCTTCAAAACCAATATTTTGATCTTTTTTACAGTTTAAGATATATATTTTCACCTCACTTATGGTCACCCATCACAGTAGATTTTTCTAAAATAATAGTGATGGGCGAAAATCGAGGTTACAAATAAAACCCGTCTAAAAACTCCATGAATTACAATTTGCTATGTGTTCAGCGCAACAATGGTCATGCAGCGATCAAATCCCTGCGGCCGCGGGTCTCGTTATAGTCGCTTGTTTCCTCGGAATATTGACATCGATTCTATTTTGCTGCTAAATCATCGTTTTGATATTTTTTACAGTTGAATATTTATATTTTCATCCCAGTTATGGTAACCCATCCCAAAGGATTTTTCTAAAAAAAATTGCGAAGTGCGAAAACCAAGGCTAGAAATAAAAACCGTTTAAAAACTCCATGAATTACAATTTGCTATGTGTTCAGCGCAATAATGGCAGCGATCAAATCCTAGCGGCCGCGGGTCTCGTTATAGTCGCTTGTTTCCTAGAAATATTGACATCGTTTCTATTTTGCTGCTAAATCATCATTTTGATATATTTTACAGTTGAATATTTATATTTTCAGCCCACTTATAGTTCCATCCCAGTGGATTTTTCTAAATAAATAGCATAGGGCGAAAAGGGAGGCTACAAATAAAAACCGTCTAAAAAGTCCATGAATTACAATTTGCTATGTGTTCAGCGCAACAATGGTCACGCAGCGATCAAATCCCAGCGGCCGCGGGCCTCGTTATAGTCGCTTGTTTCCTCGGAATATTAACATCGTTTCTACGCTGCTAAACCAACATTTTGATCTTTTTTTATAGTTTAAGATTTATATTTTCATTTGACTTATGGTCACCGTTAGCCGTGTGGTTTCTGGCAGAGTAGAATAGGAGGTCGTAAGAGGTGGCTTAGGAAAAACAAGCTAAGCAAAGCTCATAAACATCAATAAGACCGCTCCAACTCGTCTGGCAAGCGAGGAGTGTGTAGGCTTAATCTTCTGTCTGCTCTGGCTAAGTATGGCTCCGGTAGTTACAGAGAGGGTCATACTCCTGCAGTGGAAACTAAAAAGACCTGATGATGATGATGGTCACCCATCCTAGTGGAAACACTCTGGTTGTTTAACATCTACAAAGTTAACTTCTACAAATTGTATGCCAAATTTGACATCGAGCTCTTATAAATCTCGAGTTTTTCGTCCTTCAGTAGGCACTTAAGCCGTTTAGTCCTGGCTGGCATTATAAAGTGGCTTGTTAACTAGATTGAGGAATCTAACACCGGTTATAGGCCTAGTCCTCATGCATTCTATGTAAAACGCCACAAATAAGAAGTTGGTTAATCAAACTATTTCACATACACATTTTATTTCTCAATTTTAATAATACACCGACCTTTGTAATGCTCTTTAAAAACAATTTAAATAATTTTTATATTGTTTTATTTTTATAATTTACTGTTTTATCGGCAAATTATTCACATTTTGTGAAAATTCCAAGTGTCTACCTCTTACGGTTTAAACAGCGCTGTGATAAACAGTCGGAGTCGGTCGGTCAGCGCAGGCCTAGTTTTCATCGTTTAAGTACGGAACCCTAAAAACAAAGGCTAAAGATTTTTGTAATAAAGATATGCGGAAAGTAGCTGCTACAAATTAAAACGGTTTTAATGGTTTTAGACAGAGCCTAGAGCCACGTTTAGCACGGTGGCGGGAGTGTAGAAAAGCGAAACAGAATATTGCGTTTTCATCACATCTGTTCAAAAAATAAAAAAAAGGTTGCCCGATACTAGGATCTAAAATACGTTTTTGTTCCCAACGGATTAAAGATTTTAATAATCTTATTATATCATTGTTAAAATACTCCTATATTAGAGTTAACTTAGTTACAGCTTAAATGTGTTTTTCTCATAGATGGAGATGAAAAGCTAAATGTGTCTTCTCAGGACTAACGTTTAAATTGAAACGTTATCGGAAACAAATAATAAAAAGGTTCGTGCTAAGTCCCGTTTATATACATAATTATGTGTTTAAAGCGCAAAAGTTAAAAACGAATAAAATAACTTTCGTCACAGCGCCACAAGCTAAGAAAAAAAAACGACTCTGAAAATCCAAATTGTGTAAAAATGGTATAAAAACCTAAGAGTTCGGAACTCCTGTCCTGAAATAGATTGAACTATAGGCATCCTCCTTCCCGGTTGAATGCAAGCAAAGTTATACATTAGTTCCGAAGTTTGTGGCGTGCCTACCTACACTACAGTGGGATCGTAATCTCATGTCGCTGAACTAATTTGGAAGTAACTTTCTGTAACATTTACGCTCCATTTGGTGGTTTACCGCAAGACATATACTCTGTGCGAACTTCGTTCCAAATGGTAAAACATTCTTCCAAGCAAAAAAATAATAATTCGGCCACGTGCGAGTTGGACTCGCGCACGAAGGGTCCCGAATCATCTAGGTTTAAAATAATTAAAAATATTTTTATTATAATGATGTAACTAAAAATGTATGCTTTTGCAATTTTCTCTTATCTATGCTTTAAGACGTTGCTTTATACCAAATTTCAAGATTTTGAGTTCACGGGAAGTATCCTGTAGGTTTTGATTGCCTTGCGAATGTTGAAAGTGAACGGCTATATCTTTTGATTGCGTTGGCTTAGAAGTTTGATTTTTTCACAGCTCTAAGGGACAGACCGACGGATGGACAACGAAGTCATGTTATAAGGGTTCCTTTTTTGCCTTTTGGGGTGAAGAACCCAAAAAAACATCATCATCATCATCATCATCAGGTCCTTTTTAGTCTCCACTACTGGAGCACGACCCTCTCTGTACTACTAGGGCCATACTTGGCCAGAGCAGCCAGAGGACTTGGCCTACACTCTCCACGCTGGCCAGATGGGTTGGAGAGGTGTCTTAGATGTTTATAAGCTTTGTTTAGCTTGTATTTCCTAAGTCGCCTTCTACGCCATCCACGGGAAGACTTGGAGTGGTCCTATTCTACTCTGCCGGATACCACACGGCTAGGCAAAAAAACATGAATGAATGTAAAATGCTAGAATGTACTAGCCGATTATTGTTTGCGCAGATAGCGAAAGCTTTTTAAGAGAAAGAGCGAATATTTCAGAAATCAAATCGTTGAAGATGCAACAAAAATCAAGATTACGATGATTTTTTAACCCATCATTATTTTGATATCCTTTAACACCTATTAAGTCTTTTCACCCTAGGCTATGCCTATCCCGTAACGGGACGTGATGTGTATGCATTGTATTTATGAAACATTATGAAAAAGTCCTTACTTCTAGGAATAACAAAAATGCCAGAAAAAGGTGCATTCATTACATCGTCTATACAGCATGATTTCGAATCTCTGAGCTATATTGCACTCTTGGAATTAGAATCCGTAATGAAATTGCAAGATAAAAAGGTTATAATCTAAAATATAGACCTCCGATACCACGTTGCCGATAAGCTGGGCGATTTTCTATGGAAAGTCAAATTTTGCTTTTTTTCTTGCTATTCTGTTTTCTATCAGGGATTCAGCCATATATTGCGTTATTTACCGCCTTACAAAGTCAATTGGTTAAGGAAAACTGTTTTTAATTACCTACAGTTGCAGAATTGAAACTGAACAAGCTAAAATATTTGCCGTTTGGTTTCCGACAGAGTAGAATAGGACCACTCCAAGTCTTTCCGTGGATGTCGTAGAAGGCGACTTAGAATAAAGAGCTATTAAATATGAAATATGACCTAGGTAGGCCAAATCCTCTGTCTGTTCTGGCCAAATATGCTCTGTTAGTACAGAGAGGGTCGTTCTTCTGTAATGGAGACTAAAAAGACCTGATGATGATGATGAAACACAAATATTCATAAATACTAAGATAAATAAAAGCTTTTTCAAAACTACACCTTTTTGAACTTCTCGGTCAATTAGATGAACTATGAAGAATTGAAGACTTCGCTCGCTCAATCAATTAAATTAACATATTAGTACATTGAAATACTTATTAAGTATTCTACAACTGGAAACTGGGAATCACTGTTTTTAATTGCAGAATTAAACCCGAAGAACATATACATACATACTAGAGTAGCATTAGGATGAATAAAATTGTTAAAACTACGCCATTTTGGACTTTTCAGATCTGGAGAGGAACTATGAAGAATATTATATAAACTTCACACGCTCGGTCAATTTTAATATGTAGTGACAGAAATTTCAATCCATATTTACTCGTAAGTTTAAGTATTTAAGTTTACTTTTGGCGTGTATATATTTTTGGCGAGCTCCATGGCGAAGTGTTGCGGTGGAAAACGATCTTTTTCAGATTGACCTGGGTCTTAGATGTTTATCTATATAAGTATCTATTATAAAATATAGTATCGTTGAGTTAGTATCCTACGACACAAGTTCACAGCTTACTGTGGGGCTAGCTCAATTTGTGTGAGGTGTCCCTATATATATATTTATTTAATCTTGGGATGTACTCTACATAATATGTTTGGAGAAAACTTACGGTGTGATACCCAAACCTGTCACTATAGTTATGATAAATGTAGCGGTCCTGAACAAATAGGGTCCGGTTTAGTATTGTTGTTAGCTTGCTCTATTCACATATATATATGTACGTTGTAGATGCGCGGACTATGTGGCTTTGCTATTGTTTCTACCCTAATAGGACTGTCATAAAGAAAAGGTCACGTTTTGCTAACTCACACACAGATTTTAAATGAGATCATCATATCGTCTTATATCATATCAGCTGTAGATATTATCTATGTTTTTCGGGTCAAATCCTGTAGCAAATTTTTTAGCAGATAGCTTCCACCGATTGAGCTGAAATTTTGTATAATCGTTTGGTTTACAATGCATGGTAAGTTGTATGACGTCTTTTTAGATCCAATATGGCGAAACACCCATGTTGTTTGGTTGTGGCGCTATTTTTAATGCATCCATATTGGATATCAAATTAAAAGGCTCGTTGAAAATAACTCGAAACATAATGTATACAAAAACTTGTTTTAAAAAAGTTTTTTAAATTTATTTTAAAACTTAATGACAAACAAGTAATTGCTGGACATTAAGCCTAGTTTTAGCATTAGCTTCATCTATCAGTCAACCAACAGGTGATCATCATCATCGCCATCTTTAGCACCCTGCGGTAGTCCACTGCTGGACGTAGGCCTCCCCCGAAGCGGGCCACTTTACTGAATCATCAGCTCATCCATTTGCTACCAGCCGCACTGCGCAATTCGTCGCGCCATCTAGCCCCGGGGGGCGTCCCACTCTACACTTACCTATACAACCAACAGGTGATGCAGACAACAAAATATATAAATAAGTTATTAAAAGTTTGGGGTTGAAACTCTTGGGCCGTGGGGACCTTCAGCCCACAAACTATTCACCGCCATTGCCAAGAAGTTAATTGAGGTATCTCGTGACCAGAGGGCTGGCCTGTATTTTGGTCAAAAGATAAGCATTACCATACAACGTAGCTGCCAGCCTCCTGGGCACGCTACCAAGGGGTAATGAGCTGCTAGGGCTATGTTATTTGTAAATTTGTTTTTATTTATACGTAGTTTTAAGTTATTGTATGATTATATTATTTAATAATTAAGGTTATATAATAATCATATCGTCATATTTTCATATTGGACAGAATCAAGTGGAAGGAAATGGGGGAGACCTTTGCCCAGCAGTGGGACAATATAGGTTAATAAAAAAAAAAAAAATCATATCAGATTGCTTTATTTGTGCGTTTGAACTAAATTGTTCAAGCAGAGACAACCCCAACTAGCAAAAAGGTGAGAATGAAAACGAAGTAAACTTTATTTTTTCCATGACTTGAGGTTGAAGACAAAGTGAACTTCCTTTTTTCGGCGACGTCGTTTGGTTCATCACAATTTAAATTTCCTTAATTTAAATTCAGGAAAAACCAATTTGTACCAATCCTTACAATATAAAGGACCAGAGCACGGAATTTGGGATTATAAATACAAAAGTAAAGCTAGCGAACAAAATCCAGGCCTCCTATGAATTATAAAACACTTTGCAGACTGACTCAACATGACGTCTCAAGTTTACGAGCATTGTTCTCCACTGGATACCTGATTACCTATGACCTTATACGTCAGAGTCACTTGCTTAGTTCTGCGATGTATCATTTGAACCAGATTTTTTGAGGTAAGTATCATCATCATCATCATCTCAGCCGCAAGAAGTCCACTGCTGGACATAGGCCTCCCCCAAGGATTTCCAATATGACCGGTTGGAAGCGGCCTGCATCCAGCGTCTTCCTGCGACCTGGTTAGGTCGTCCGACCACCTTGTCGGTGGGTGTCCAACGCTGCGCTTGCCGGTACGTGGTCGCCATTCAAGCACGTTTCTGCCCCATCGGCCATCGGTTCTCGAGCTATGTGCCCCGCCCACTGCCACTTTTTTTTTTAAATTTATTTATCCGTAAATCACACAGGTTTTTATAAATTCACTATCGCCAAACTGTAAAACAGTTTGTTGGCGAAGACAATGCACTCACTTTTAACTCTAACCTTAATTAACTTATCTAATTTTATATCTAATTATATCAATAGCAAAGTATTTAATATGCAGACATACAGATTGATTGCTGATTGAAAGTTTACGTTCTAATTATAATTTTAACTCAAATTTTCTAACAAGATGTCTTTAAGTTTCCTTTTGAATGTTTTAACATTATCATAGTCTTCTATTTTTAATAGCTTATTGTTATATATTTTAGGCAATAAGTATTCAGTGGTTCTTTCTCCATAAAAATTATTTGCAATTAGTTCTACGTACTTTTTTTTAGAAGTCGCTCTTAAATTAGCTCTGTAGGTTTTAGTGTTCAAATACATAGACCGAGAAGAGAATTTTGAGACTGCAATTAAAAAAGTCACTTTATCATGTACCGGCAAGATGCCACACTTTTTATATAAAGTATTATAATTTTTATTACACGAGTCTTTTGTCTGTTTATCGACTAATAATTTTATGAAACGCGTTTGTATTGCAAAAATTTTTTCTATATATGTACGAAATGTACGGCCATATGTACTTAAACCATAGCTCAATGTAGCATCTACCAGCGCATGATATAGCATATACATAATTTTTTTGTCGCATGCATATTTTAACTGATTGAATTTATATAGAAGACTTCTTAACTTGTTACAAACGTTTTCAGTATGCTTCTTCCAATTCATTCTACAATCCACTGTTAATCCTAAATATTTATATTCCTCTATTACTTGTATAGTGTCACACTTACACATCCGCTTATTACCGTGAAGACAGTCATACGTATGACCTTTATGTATGATTAAGTTTTTGTATGATTAAGTTCAAGGTTTCTGCTGGCTTTCTTAAATAAGATGAATGAATAAGCATACACTTTGTTTTTGACACATTAAGAATGATTCCATTGTCATGCGCCCACTTTAAGATATTTTCAAAGTCCTCTTGAACATGCCTTTCTATATTCTTCAAGTCCCTATCAGCGTACATCATACATGTATCGTCTGCATACATATAAACAGAACAATTTTTTACTACATTTACCATGCTATTTACATGCATGATATACCCAACCGGGCCATACACTGAGCCAGTCGGAACTCCGTACTTCACACACGCCTCTTGACCTGTAATACCATCAACCATTGTTCTAAGAGTCCGATTATTCAAGTAGCTTTGAAACCATTTCTTCACTGGACCACGTATACCACAGTTCTCCATCGCCTCAAGTAATATTCCGTGGTCCAGTGTATCAAATGCTTTTTTAAAATCTATAAACAGGGTTACCATATATTGTTTGTTATTCAAATGTTTATTTATGTCGTCAGAAAACTGTTCAAGTGCTGAGCTAGTGCTTTTATTTTTTCTAAAACCATGTTGCGCCTCAGAGATAATATTGTGATTTTCCAAAAATATGCTAATTTTACCGACAATAATTCTTTCCGCAATTTTATTTATTGCCGATAGTATTGCTATCGCTCTATAGTTGGAATAATCCATGTGATCACCCTGCTTAAAGATAGGTCGAATTATTGATTTTTTTAACATATCCGGATATTCCCCTGACTCAATGCTTAAGTTAATAAATTTAGCTAAAATTGGCAATTATTTCTTTTTTAACAAACTTTAAGTCCTGAACTCTTATTCCATCTAACCCCGGTGATTTATTGACATTTAAACTATCTATTGTCTTTTCTACATCATTATTTGTTATTTTTCCTAATCTAAAAGATACATCACTCGGTGTTATATACGTACTTTTATCCAAAAAAATTAAATTACATTTGTGTTTAATTGTATCTATTTCTTCCGTAAATGTTTCTGAGAATTTAGTACATACATTGTTTATGCTATTCTGTTTACCTAATGATTTTATTATAACGTCGTCTAAACTATTATTATTTTTACCTAACCATTTATTTATCAAACACCATGTCTTCCGTAAATCACCATCACATTTTTTTATTTCCATTTTCCTATACTCATTTTTTGCCTTAAGTATTAGCTTATTTGTTAAATTTCTGTGCTTAGTATATATGACTCGACTATTCATGTCATTTGGTCTAGATTTCCATATTCTGAACAACTCATCGCGTCTAATTACCATGTTACACAATTTCTTATCCATCCAAGGCTGTTTTTCTACTTGTTTAGACTTACTTACAATTATTTTAGAACTTTCATATATTTTACTAAACACCATACAAAGTTTATGATATAATTCAGTCGGCGAGTTTATTGATAATAATTGCTCCCAATTTAATTCCTTTAGTTTTTGCTGCACTAATTTATTACTCAAAACACATACCTCATTACGTTTGTTTACGTTATCACTCGCTGTAATACCGGTTCCTAGGTTGACCCCGATCAGGTAGTGGTCAGACAGCTTGCACGTAAGCATGTGTGCAGCTGCGCTCGCATCACTTCGCACCCACACATGATCGAGACACGATCGCACTAATCGTCCCTTCACCATTTCTTCTCTAGTATATTCACGAATCATACACTGTAGGCCGTGCTCACACAACATGTTTTGATAGCTCTCGGATACGATACAAGAGGACTTCAGTATGTCGATGTTCACGTCTCCCAGAAAAATAATGTCTTCTCTACAGGGGATTTTCTTTAAATATGTGTCCATCTCTTTAATAAAAAGTCTTTTATTTTGTTTCGGAGGCCTATACAAGGCCACGATATGTATCTTTGAATTATTATTATGAATAACACTATGCATCATTTCTGTTGTTTTCCCATTTGTTTTTCTTATTTCCGATTTTAAATTTGACTTTACGTACATGAGTATTCCCCCTCCTTTTCTTCTTTCTCTCGTGATCACATGAATGTCATAACCATCTATAGTATATAAGTTGATGTTGTCCTTTTTTACGTTTATCTCGCTCAGGAATATAATTTCTGTACAGAAGTTACATTGTTTTAGCCGCATTAAAAACTCATCAAAGTTTTTTCGCAATGAACGAATATTTAAGTAAACGATTCTTAAATAACTCTTCGCATTCTTTAGAAACATGCTCCAGTTATCTATATCATCAAATTTGGTGAAATCGCTATTAGTATTAATATTTGATAAAAGATCGAATTTTATAACATAAGTAAATCACATAGTGTACAACGGCCCTTATCTGCCGGGCCGGCCGCCGGCGTCTATTGTTTACTATCGGAACATAACCTTGCAATATCCGATTCCCTGCGAATATTCACTATCTTAGAGTTTTCGTCCTTCTTAACTAAAATTCTTAGATTTTGTGTCCATATAAATTTGTAATCTTCCTTCAACATAGTTCTGGCACTCCAGAACAATTGCCTTAATTGTTTGGTCAGGCATTCATTTATTATTGTTATTTGGCAATACATCGTTGTTTTTCAGCTGCAGTTTTCTCTGTTTAATCCATTCGTTTCTTATTGATTTTGTGCGTAGCGTAACGATTATTGCTCTGGGTCCTTTCTTAGTAGTTTTTTCTTTTCCTACCCTCGTGGCGTTTTCGATATTCATCGGATCTAGATTTAGCTTTAGAGCAATTTTTTTGACCATATCTTTTGTGTTCTCTTCTTGCTTCTCCTCTAACCCAACTATCTCAACGCACTTTTCAACTTCTTTTTGTTCTAGCAAGGATAGTCTCTCTTCTAACGCATCGTTTTTTGTTTGTAAATTTATGTTTTTTTCTTCTAATGACTTCATTTTCTTTTCTGCACTTTCTTTAAAAGAAATCATGTTCTGATATTGCTCAGAGTAGAAATCAACGGTTTCTGTTAAGTCATCGATTTTTTTCTGCATTCCATAAAGTATCTCCAGCTTCTCCAGCGGGTATACGCGCCCAGCCTACCGAGCTGCTACTTGCTTTTTTATCCGAGTTATCATCATCATCATCATCAGGTCCTTTTTAGTCTCCACTACAGGAGCACGACCCTCTCTGTACTACTAGGGCCATACTTGGCCAGAGCAGCCAGAGGACTTGGCCTACACTCTCCACGCTGGCCAGACGGGTTGGAGAGGTGTCTTAGATGTTTATAAGCTTTGTTTAGCTTGTATTTCCTAATTTCCTAATCCTTATCTGAGTTAGTTGTATCCCAATACCTTCATACCTTCCCAAATCCGATAAATTCCTATCCTTTCCTAGCTTTAAAATGCTTCCGATGGATAACAGCGTCAGAAGCACATAAAGCCATAAAAACTGCGCTTGTTAACCCGTCTGCCAAGCGTGGTGAGTATGGCAGTATCCTCCCATGGAACGAAAAATGCTTGAGAGAGGCCTATGTCCAACTGTGGACTACTAACGGCTGCATTGATGAGTTATATCCAATTTAATATGTTCTATAGACAAGGCTGCGCAAAATACATGCTTTGATTAAGAAGCTTAGACCAGCGAAACTAGCTTCACTCATTTTTTTTTCTCTACTTTAGACCCGATCAAATCAAAAAAATTAATACTGACTTCGGTAGGAAATGACTTGTAGTATTTTTGATTAAACTTCTCATTATTTTGCATTTGATTAATTAAGAAAACTACTGATTATCGCCAAAAGCGGTCACTTTTCGCGATAATTGGTAGTTTTTTTTACACAATATCCTAACTAATATTATTAATGCGAAAGTGAGTTTGTTTGTTACGCTTTCAGTTGTAACTACTAAACCGATCATCATGGAATTTTGTATACACGTTATCTGAGGTACGGAGAAGGACATAGGGTACATTTTATCCCGGGAAAAAGTACTGTTCCCGAGGGATCGACATTGACGCGGGCGGAGCCGCGGGCGAAAGCTAGTCTAATAATACTGAAAACACCTTTACGGAATAAACAGAGGCTAAGGCCATAAGACTTCACGTTTAGCGGTTGGTGGGATATCCCACAGTAATTTAGTGTTTATAATCATATGATTATAAACACTAAAATAGAGATAGGTAAGTAAAAATAAATCAGTAAATTTAAAACTAAATGCTTCGAATTTAGTTTTAAATTTATTTATTTCTAAAACTTTATACTGAATAAAATTATTTCGCTGGCCTGGAAGCCAATAAACAACAAAAAATGATACTTTAGCGCTGCACAGATTGTAAAAGCCGATAAATTAAGTGGGCATAACCATGGTATATTATGAATTGATGATTTGATAGCCACTTTTTGCTATTACCGTTTTTATCTTCTTATTTTAGCACTGTCTACCCCGTAAGAGATAAAGACGTTATAGTCTGATTGACTTGTCTTGAAGACCCAAGACGCCTAGCTCCACGTTTTAGGCTTACCACAGGCTTTCACTCCCGTGTCAGCTTACTTACTCTATGTCTTTATATCTTTCGTTTGAAATATATCTTATTTCTGTTCGAATAGAAATCGTAATGGTTTTTATTCGAACAACGTTTGACATTAAGGCGAATAGAAAATCCGCCATTTGCCGATGTCACTAAACTAAATACAAAGCTCTCTTAATATATTTCTTAACACTCGGGAGGAAAGTTATTTGGTAATTTTTCTCCTTTTTAGGGTTCCGTATCCAAAGGGTAAAAACGGGACCCTTTTAATTTCGCTCCGCTGTCCGTCTGTCTGTCTGTCTGTCTGTCTGTATGTCCGTTTGTCACTAGGCTGCACCTCATGAACAGTGATAATAAGATAGTTGAAATTTTCACAGATGATGTATTACTGTTGCCGCTATAACAACAAATACTAAAAATGATGATATTTTGCTTGTTTTTGCTCGAAATTGATAACGGCAATAGGTAGACGCTTGAATTATTCACAGAATATTTAGTTATATATTCACTTTAAAAACGAATAATTAAATAAAAATAAAATAAATATTAAAGGGGGGCTTCCATACAACAGATATGATTTTTTTGCCGTTTTTATAGATAACGGTACGGAACCCTTCGTGCGCGAGTCCGACTCGCATTTGGCCGGTTTTTTAACTTTATTTTAACGTGAAAATTAATAATTATACATTTGGTCACTGTTTTTCTGTCAGTGGGTGATTTTGTATAAAAGCTTCAAATGTCTGACATACATCAAAAAGCTATACATATTTGATAAAACATACTTATTATCAAATATTGTGATTGCTAAGGACTATCGGAATTTCCATACAAAAGTGTTATGCCGTCTGGGCGGCCTGGGCAATTCGTATTGTCGAATTGTTTTTGAGTTCCCTTCCCACTGGTCTCATAGAAAAAGTTGTTTATATTGAAAAGCTGAGGAAAAAAATATTAGATATAAAAAAAAACCAGCCAAGTGTGAGTCGGACTGGCGTACGAAGGGTTCCATACGTTAAATATAATAAGTTAGAAATTATTCCAATTCTTTTTTGATGTAACAAGGAAAAAAAACGGAACCCTTATAAGATCACTCGGTTGTCCGTCTGTCTGTCTGTCGGTCTGTCAAGATCCTTTTTTCAGGAACTCGTAGAGGTATCGAGCTGAAATTTAAATCATACAGTCCCTCGGAGCTGTGAAAAAATCAAGCTTCTACCAACCCAATCAAATGATACACCTGGTTAAGCTGCAAATTTTCGTATTTTTTCGGTATTCGCATGGGAATCAAAACCTACAGGTACTCTTCCCATGAACTCAGAATCTTGAAATTTGGTATAAGGCAACGTCTTATATCACAGATAAAGGAAAAAATGCGAAAAGTGTAATTTTTTTGCCACATTTTTTTATAATTTCAAACTTATTATATATAATGTATGGAACCCTAAGTGCGCGAGTCCGACTCTCAATTGGCTGATATTTTTCATTTTGATGCACGGAACCTTAAAAATTAGACTTCCCTAAGTCTATTTTTTATTTTGGTATTTTTCTTTTTTTTCTTGCAATTCTCCGTTGCAATTCCGTATGTTCCATTAGGGATTCTTATTTCAAGATATCAATATAGAACACATCTTCAAAATCACGTTGTACTGTATAAGCCTAATTTATCGGTTCTATTTAAAGATTCGAGTGGTTGGCATCATATTACCTTTGAAGATCTTAAAGAAATACCATTCAATAATGCGGCTGGATTCTTTCATCGTTCAGGTGAAAATATTTCAAAGAATATCATGGAAATCGGAATTCAAAGATTAGGTGCGCAACTGAAATTTCACGGGCTGGCGAGCAACTTTTTCGATGAAACGAGTTCCCATTAATTCATACTTCTTCCTTAACAGAAGGAAATTGATAATAGTCATGATGAAAACGACGCAAAATTGCTTTTTATTGTGACGAATCGTTTCCGTGGAATTTCACCAAAATATACCTCTATTTTTTTGGAATATACAAATATCGTTTTTCCTTTTATGCTAGCGTGGGATGAAATAAATCCTAAAAGTTTTTATTCGTTCCAGGCAGAGAGACGCAATTTTTTTTTAATCTATGGTTCCAGGAGCTTTTGTCCCCTGCATTCGAATCAAAAATTAATGGGACAATGAGTTGCAAATTTAACTTTGACGCTTTACAAAATAATGATATTATGATGTCCAGTAACATAATTCTCTCTCTTTTCCTAGCCTTAGTCCCATTATTTGGGGTCGGCTCTCCTAGTTGATCTTCTCCAGGTCATTCGGTTGTGGGCCAAGTCAGGCGTAAGCTGTGTTCGCTTCATATCCCTCCTTATAGTCGCCAACCAGGTCTGTCGAGGTCTGCCAGGACGTACTTGTCGTGGCCGACTCATGTCGAGTACTCTTCGCGTCATATGGTCTGGTGGTCGACGCATTACATGTCCATACCATCTCAGCCGCGTTTCCGCCAGTTTCTCTGGGATGGGTCTCACTTTGAAGCTGCCTCGCACATAGATATTACAGATGTGGTCCATTAGCGTCACACCTCCAGCCCAACGCAACATCCTCATCTCAGCCGAATGCAGTTTGTCCTCTTGATTTTTCTTAAGAGGCCAACACTCCGAGCCATACGTCATTGCCGGGCGCACTGCTGTTTTATACACCTTTCCTTTAATATGTACTGGCATTCTTTTATCGCACAGTACTCCCGACAATTCTCTCCACTTCAACCATCCCGTGTTTATTCGGTGAGTCACATCTGTATCTATAGTGCCGTCCCTGGAAATAATCGAGCCAAGATATTTGAAACTTTCTACTTCTTTAAGTGGTGCGCCATGTAACTTTACGGAGACGTTGGTAGTCTCGCTGCTAAAATTGCAGTGGATATATTCCGTTTTTTCTCGGCTTATTCGCAATCCTGCGTTCTCAAGTACGGATCTCCACTGCTCAAGCATACTTTCTAATTCAGTTGCGCTCTCACTTATCAAGACGACGTCGTCAGCATACAGTAAGTTCCATGGTGGCGTTTTCTGAATATTGGCGGTCAAATAATTCATTACTAAGTTGAAGAGTAAGGGGCTCAATGCTGATCCTTGGTGAACACCGACCTTAACCTCGAATTCTTCACTTACCCCAGCTGGGCATCGCACTTTAGTTTTCACATCTTTGTACATGTCCACAACGACTTTAATATAATGTTCCGGGACATTGTGATTTCGTAATGCTTGCCAAATCAGCTTTCTCGGCACCCGATCAAAGGCTTTTTCCAGGTCAATGAAGACCATGTGCAAGTCAACCTTCATTTCTCTGTAGTTCTCCATTAGAATCCTTACTGCATGAATGGCATCTATAGTAGATTTTCCTGATACAAACCCGCATTGATTTTCCATGACCTCAATGAGTTCTAGTAATCTGTTATTTATGACCCGCTCCCAGACCTTTAATGTGTGTGAGATAAGTTTTATGGCTCTATAGTTACCGCATAATCGGACATCTCCTTTGTTTTTATAAAAAGGGACAAGATAACTTTCCCTCCATTCATCAGGCATGCCGTCCGTCAGTATCCTGTTAAATAGATTTGTAAGGAACAGAACTCCATCTTTGCCAAGGTTTTTCCATAATTCAGCTGGTGTATTGTCTGGTCCCATACTTTTATTATTAGACATAGCTTTAATAGCAATTTCCACTTCTTCAGGTGTTATACATGGAATCGGTCCAGCAACTGGCCGTGTATTATCAAGGTCTATTCCACAAAAATATTCCTCATTTAGAAGTTCAGAGTAATATTCCTTCCATCTTGCACAAATATCCTTGTCTCCTGTAAGAAGTTGCCCAGACGTGTTCTTAATATACTTGACCGATTTTATGTCCTTGGTGTTGTTGCCTCTATTCCTCGCGAGCTTAAATAGTTCCCGCTCATTTGTAGCACTTTCAAGCCTAGCGTATAAATCTTCATCGCAACTGGCTTTTGCTTGAGCTACCGCACGTTTTGCTTGTTTTTTGGCTTTTTTGTACGCTATTTTATCATTCTCATCATTGGTTTGTTGCCAGAGCTTGAAGAGGGCTTTCTTTTGTTCTATATTTACCTTCACATCTTCTTGCCACCATTTGGAATCTTTGCCGCCACTTAATATGCCTTTAGAGACACCTAAACACTGCTTAGCCTGTTGACTACATAGATCTCTAAATTTGTTCCAAACTGCATTTGTATGTTCTTCCTTACTTATCGAAGGAAGTTCCTGAATAAGATTATTGCAAAGTTGATGACCCTCCTCTCGATCCAGTCTATGCCAGCGAATTTTAGGTACCCTGTCTTTTGGTACCTTTATTGACTTTATTGTCCGGAACTCTGCGACCAGGAGTCTGTGTTGTGTTGTTAGGGGCTCCCCAGGTATGACTTTGCAGTCTCTAAAAAGTTTAAGGTTCGATCGGTTTGCTAGAATAAAGTCTATTTGAGATGTATATTCTCCACTTTTATACGTAATTAAATGTTGGACTTTTTTGGTGAAAAATGTATTGACAAGGGCAAGATTATATGTTGCGGCAAAATTCAATATAGTGCTGCCTTCTATGCTTAATGCTTGTCCAGTAACATAATTCTGACTAAATAAAAATAATTCTAAAGATTGACTTATCTATTTTAAATTAAGATTTTGCATGCCATTATATGGTGAAACATGAAACTATAAATTTTCGTGCATAATATCTGTACAAAATTTACCATGTTTATTGCACATAAAGATATTTCTATTTCAATCAATGAGGACATATATTGAAATATACAGCAAAATTATCAAAAAAGCCATAGCACCGATTTTTTCCTGGTCACATCGCCAGTTTTGCAATATTAAAAATACATATATTCAATTGTACAATGTACACCTATTCTGGCCTCCTGTTTCGGTTGAGGTACGCGCGATCGCGTCGCGCACGCATCGAGCACGCATCTTGCGTCGAAATATTTTGAACTTTATTTTACAAAAGATAAGCATCTAATTCCAATGATTCTATGTCGCGCGCGTAGAAATCGCGTACGTGTGAACGCGGCCTTATGATTTAACTAGCGACCCGGACCCCGGCTTTGCACGGGTGCAATGTACATATAAACTTAATACATATAAACTTTGACTAGCTCCGTGGCGCAGCGGTCAACACGCCTGCCTGCGACACGGAGTGACCGGGTTCGATCCCCGGCCAGGTCAAGATGGAAAATGATCTTTTTCAGATTGGCCTGGGTCTTGGATGTTTATCTATATATGTATCTGTTATAAAATATAGTATCGTTGAGTTAGTATCCCAAAACACAAGTCTCGAACTTACTTTGGGGCTAGCTCAATCTGTGTGATTTGTCAGTATATATATAAAAAAAAAAAAAACTTTCCTCTTGAATCACTCTATGTATTAAAAAAACAACGGGTTGAACTCCGGAAGTGCCAGCAGAAGTGAAAACCCGCCTTTGTCCGTCTTACTAATTTTCGGTCAGGTCACGTGTCCTGACGCGAGTTTAACATTTTTTACCCATCCCAAAAAGTGCAAACGCTGCTAAAAAAAGGTTTCACTTCAAAAAAACGCATCAAAACCCATTACGTAGTTTTAAAGATCTAAGCATACATAGGGACAGACAGACAGCGGGAAGCGACTTTGTTTTATACTATGTAGTAATTGTGACTGCGTGTTAGTTCCTAACTTTGAAAAAATTAAACAATTAGTTATACATCGCTAGTTTACAATGCTGTGGTGATATTGACATCACATTTTGACGCGGTAATATATTCATCATCATTTCGTGTAGGTGACACGGACAATCGATCATGCTCACCCTGGTGTCAGAGTTCTTCGGAACCGCCTCTCGGCCTCTGACGAAGTTCCTTTAACGACTACCAGATGGCAGCCGGGACCAAAGGCTTGACGTGCCTCCCGAAGCACGGAATCATCTTTAATATCAGACAATCAGGTTATTCAAGCCTGCATGTCCTAACCAAACTGGAAACAACTAAACAAAGTATGCTTCCCGTGGGATTCGAATCCACAACTGGATAAATTATAAATGGGCAATTATTTGCAATCAAGTTAAACGTGATCGATTATGGACAAAGTTTCAGGATATTATAAGAATCCCATCCATCTTCCAATATGGCAGTGCCTGTCATTAATGATAAACTTTTCTTCTTTGAGAGATAAATATAAAAAGTTAGTAAAAGAACACTAATGTATTTTCTTTACTCGGCTGTGCTAAAAATGAAGTCTATCGCTTACAGAGTTCATGTATGTAAATCGATTGACGAGGATCCCGATGGTTAAGTGAGTCTGAGCATAACTAGCGCTTACGTATGTTAAGTACGTAATGTTACGTGGGATGGGTGACCGCGCTAGTGGCATAGAAATATCTCGAGCTCCTCTGTGCTGCGGAAGTCACGTTAAGCCGTTAGTCCCGGCTGTCATCGTTGATGGCAGTCTTTAAGCTATGTCAGATGCCCGATAGGCAGCTTGAAAAATCTGACACCCGTGGTTGGCCACTTACACACACAAACAACAACGATTGATTTGTATATTTGACTAGCTTTGCTCGCGTCAACGTCGTTCCCTCGGGAATAGTACTTTTTAAGGTAGCCTATGTCCTTCTCCGTGCTCCAAGGAACTTGTATGCAAAATTTCATGATGATCAGTTCAGTAGTTACGGCATGAAAGCATAACAAACAAACTCACTTTCTTCTTTATAATATTAGTAAGAACAAGGATTTGGTTATACCCTATTATTAAATTGTGTGGAATGCAATCAAACATTTCAGGCGACAGTGGCAATACAATACAATTTTCATAACATATACTAGCAGTGCCCGCGACTTCGTTCACGTGTATTTTATGTTATGTTGATATTGATTAGCACCCCTATATCAATTACAACTATCAATTTTCATTCTAAGTCCAGAAATGAGAAATTTCCATACAAACTTTACCCGGGAATTTTGACTATTTCACCTACACATATTTTTTAATTGTAATCGGGAAATTATATACCTACGTGCGCTTTACCAACTAAGCTACCGCGCTTCCATGTTATACGCCAAATATTTCCATCATATCCCATTCCTTTTATTCGTACGTCACCTTTTTTTGGCAAAGCAGACTTTTATTTTTGTTATTATGAATGAATGAATGATGGTATCTTGCGAATCCCTTTTACGCCTTTTTAGATAGTTCTACCGTTTGTCATTGGTTTGACTACTTCAGGAATCTAAAATACTTACATTTTAAAGTGCTTTCTACTTTTTACTGCGAAAACTGTATCGTTTACAATAAAGTCACCAAATCTCAAATTTAGGCTAGGTAGAGCCACGCTACCAATAAAATACATTTTTGCTAGTAGCTTAATAGGCCAGCTCGTCCGGGGAAGTACCACACTCTCACAGAAAATCGACATTTGAAAAAGAAAAAGCTTTACCGCTTCTAGTTTCGTTCGATGAGTGAGAGAGACGGAGGACCATCCTTACCTGCCTTACCTTACATATCCTCCCCGAACTCCTTGAAAGGCCGGCAACGGTCCTGTCCCACCCTGGTCTTGCAGTTGTCCATGGGCAGCGGTGATCACTTTTCATCGGTGACTCGCTTGCCGTCCTATAGCATATTTTTTTTTAACTTTACAGTACCTAAAAATAAGTCCAATAAAAAACAGTATTTCAGTACCATTTCAGCTCTCTTTCAGGACCGTATTCCATAGAGCATAAACAGTTTTCTTTGAATACAAACGAAGTTCACAAAGTTTTGATTTCAGTTTGTAATAAAGGGGCGGAAGGGGACTGCGAATGCGGTGATCGACACTGAAAGAAATACCCGCGCATTTTGTATTTAATTCTGCCAGGGTTGTCAACTGAGGCGTTTTCTATGAAACTATACAATATTTTAGGGAAACACCTTTTCACCACCACATATTTTCTTATGGGACCAATGATGGGAACTAAAAAAAAATTTCGACATACTAATAGCTGGGCCAACAGAACGCTTTAGTATGAAACTGACGGTTGTTGAAGTGAAAATTTCTTTAGCGGCGTTGTGCACTTTTTGGGATGGGTAAAAAATGTTAAAAAACATCTTTTGTTTACCTGTGTTCCGCAAATAAGAGATTTGTATTTGTATATAAAACAAGAAGAAGTACCTATATATAACAGTTTTTTGCAGTAAATACTCGTATGCATATGTAACGGGTGGCGCAAAAGTACGGGCACTAAAGAAAATACTTTTATTTTTTTTATATGACATTTTCTGTCATTCTGTTTTTGAAAATTGTGTAGTGAACAAATGTAAAATACACTGAAAATAAACATGGACCGTTTTACTCCCCAAGAACGTGGAATAATTGTGTCAATGTTCTTACGGAATAATTCATCAGTGATAAGAACACAACGTGAATTTCGTCGACGATTTCATGCAAGATCACCCGATCTGACCAGTCCAGACTTCTTTCTTTGGGGTTTTTTGAAATCTCGGGTGTATGTGAACAAGCCACAGACTCTCGCAGCTCTAAAAGAAAACATTCGTCAAGAAATAACGAACATATCGCAGGAAGTGTTACGGCAAGTTATGCAAAATGTCATAAATAGGGCTCAAATGTGTATCAACTCTGGAGGTCACCATTTAAAAGACATCATCTTTAAATCCTAATGGTACGAAATTTAATGGCACAAATATACATTTAAAAAAACCTAAATCTAGTTTTCTAATTTAGAAAAAATGTTATAGCTGAACCAAATAGGGTCTTTACTTTTGCGCCACCCGTTATAATTGAAAGATTAAGTTATTAAAAATACCAATAGCTTTTAGCTATGGTGACCCCCTGAAAATCGCGAAAAATAACATTTCCTTACATTATTACAAGATATGCATTTGAACAGGAACAATTTTTACTTTTGTTGAACCCCCAAAAGTAAAAATTGTTCCTGTTAAAATTGATCAATCCATCAATTTCGTAATATTTGGGTCCCAAATTTTATAAAATTACTTTTCCACCATTATATAATGCCTACAATATATAAATTTCTAATTTCAAGACAATCGGTTCAATAGTTAAGTAGTTAAAGCTAACAAACAAACAAATAGGTAACTCCTTTTGACATTTATACGGTCAGGATAGAATTTTAATTAAATTATTATGCTAAAGGGACATTTTGCTACCAGGGGACATTTTGCGAAAGGAACATTTTGCGAAAGGGCTTTCTTCGACGAAGTCCACAAAATTTGGCACCGTCATAATGTTAAATTGATAACGGTGCCAAATTTTAACATAATCAGTCCAGTAGATTTGGAACAAATCAGCTGTGACAGAGAACAGACAGTTACCCTAGTGCTAGTGATCCTATAAAGGCTGCGTTTGTCCCCGAAAAAGGACAAATTGAATCGGCAACATTATAACGCCCCTTTTTCGTCCGTAAATAGTTTTTTTTTTTTGATAACGCACTTTACTTTTGACAGACTTAAAAAAAGGACTTCAATCCCGGCTGCCACCTGGTTGTTGTTAAAGGAACCACGTCAGTAGCCGAGAGGCGGTCCCGAAGAACTCTGACACCAGGGTGTGCATAGTCGATTGACCGTGTCAGTCACCTCTTCGAAATGAATGAATGAGTAGTATTTAGATTTTATATAAAAAAAATATAAGTAAGAAAAATATGACGTTCAAAAAGAATACATGTACCAAATTTTGAATAAAAGCCTTTGACTTGTGATCTAAAAAATATTTTCATAAATGCAAGTAAAGCATTTTTCTGAAATTAAGGAGCCAATTGTAGGCAGATTATCTAAGTAGGGTTAACGTAGGCAGCCCTGCATTCCGTTCGCTTTGGTGGAGCGAAATATCTGCCTTTCATCACATCGTTGGAATACTACGAAACCAGGTTATGCGACTGAAAAATGAGCAAAGCAATTTGCAATCAACTTTTGTGTGGTCTTTCATGTACCGTTCACTCAAATGCTGTTACAGATGTACGGTCCACGGTACGGTAGGGTTCTGTACGATCCAGTGACAAGACGGAAGCCTTATATGATAAGTCGTATATCTGCATACAATACAAAACTGCGCTCCAAAACACAGATCATAGTCGGGCATATTTCCGCATGCCATAAAATGGCTTTTTGCGAGGATCACAAATTTATTATATACTTAATATAAAATAGATAATCTGCAAGTTATTCAACAAAATACACCTGCATTTAGGTTAAATACATTAAACATATAGTTTTAAGGTTATATGTACATGTATTTATTACAAATAAAGATTATGATTTTGATAAAATGGACGAACCTTATCTCCAAGACGTATGGATCGAAAATATTGAAAAAAATACAAGATATAGTGCTCTACTTAACGATTATAGGAAAACCTATTTGAAATGTACGTTTTAATTATGGTAGGTATAGTTGCAAATCAGAAAATTACATTCATAGTTCGGAACCCTCTCCACGCGAGTAGACTTGCACTTGAGGGGTTTTTTGTATACATACATACTAAAATACACCTGCATGCAGGTTGAATATATTAAATATATAGTTTTAAGTTATTAAATACTGCCATGTAGTAGTTTTTATATGCTGCTGATTTTAAGCTGAGGATGGATCGGAATTTGTTGGATTTGGGAAGAGAATAAAGATATTAGGATACTCACTCAGATTAATGGCGAAAAGCAAGTAGCAGTTTGGGAGGCAGAGCGCGCGTAGCTGATGCCATATCTGCAACCAGTGGCCAAGACAAGTTTGACTCTTCTGTGTATCGGTAGAAATCCTTTCATCATCATCATCAGGTCTTTGTAGTCTCCACCGCAGGAGCATGACCCTCTCTGTACTACTGGAGCCATACTTGGCCAGAGCAGACAGAGGATTTAGCCTACACTCTCCTCGCTGGCCAGACAGGTTGGAGAGGTCTCATTGATGTTTATGAGCTTTGCTTAGCTTGTATTTCCTAATTCGCCCCTAAAAGTCAAAAGTCAAAAGTCAAAGATTTTTATTCAAAATTGGATACATGTATCTCTTTTTGAACGTCATATTTTTATTTCTTATATATTTTTTTATATATGCAAAATTGAAATACTACTAGCGTTTCGGAACGACCACTGGTGTTCTCACCAGCTGAATTGCATTCTTCTGAATACGCCGAAAGAAACTCAATCCAGCCTTGGTCCCTACGTGCCTGAAGGGCTCTGAATACATTGTTAACATTAAATACAATTTTTCATACTATAGATTAATTTTAACATTTAATAATTGTTAACATTAAATAAATTTATATAAATTTCCACGCATTTTTATCAGTAATATAATCATCAATGCAGTAATAAGCCTTTTTTATTAACTGGTTTTTTACAATCGTTTTGAACTTAAGTAAAGGCAGACCTAATATTTTTGCAGGAATTTTATTATAGAAGCGTACTCCTAAACCCAAAAATGAATTCATAGTTTTCTGCAATCGCAATACTGGTGTAGCTAATTTATTTTTATTTCTCGTGTTTCGGTCATGGATATCACTATTTTTCTTATATAAATCAAGATTATAGCGCACAAACATAATATTCGCAAATATGTACTGAGAAGGTAAAGTTAAAATATTTATATCTTTAAACAATTCTCTAAGAGATTCTCTAGCACCAAGTTTATATATAGATCTAATAGCGCGTTTCTGCAGGACAAATATGGTGTTTACTTCTGCAGCGTTACCCCATAGTAAAATCGCATAAGACATAACACTATGAAAGTAACTGAAATATACCAAACGCGCAGTATCAACATCAGTCGGTTGTCTAATTCTCCTGACAGCATAAGCTGCAGAACTAAGTTTACCCGCTAACGTAGTAATATGGGCACCCCATTGAAGCCCGGCATCAAGAGTTATTCCAAGAAATGTTGTTTTATCAGTTAAATCTAGTGGTTCATTATCCATTACTATTTGTGTTGGAATTTTTGTAACATTTGGTAAGCAAAATTTAATACATTTCGTTTTCTTAGCGTTCAACAATAGATTATTCGCTGTGAACCAATCCAACACTTGAGCTAAAGTACTATTAACCACGTCAAAAGAATTAGTTTGTCTATCAATTTTGAAGACAAGAGAAGTGTCATCGGCAAATAGTACAGCCTTACATGTATTGACACAGTAAGGTAGGTCATTGATGTAAATGAGGAATAACAGAGGCCCTAGGATAGAGCCCTGGGGTACGCCCATTTTAACCGATGATCCGGAGGATTGTACCCTATCTAAACTAACTTTTTGAGTTCGGCCACTAAAATAAGATTCAATAGTGCTCCAGCTTGGAGAGAAGGGTATTGTGGTCTACGCAATCAAAGGCTTTGGAAAGATCACAAAAAACACCAATAGCATTTTGTTTTCCCTCCCAAGCATCATATATGTATTTCAACAGAGCTACACCCGCGTCTGTAGTTGACCGACCCTTTGTAAATCCATACTGTTCACGATGGAAAAGGCTATTTATGTTAAAAAAAGCTAATAACTGATTAAAAATCATTTTTTCAAATATTTTACTAAGAGCTGGCAGAATAGAAATGGGACGGTAATTAGTGGGATCATTTTTATCGCCAGATTTGTACAAAGGAATGACTTTACTTAACTTCATCAAGTCAGGAAATGTCCCAGTATCTACACACTTATTAAATATAGAAGCTAAATATGGTGCAATTACTTCAATGATGTTACTAATGACAGCTACAGAGATATCCCACAAATCTCCAGTTTTCTTATTGTTCAAACTCTTAAATGAATAACTCATAAATGATGACTCATAAATGATGAAAAACTCTTAAATGATTAAATGAATAACGATCTCCATGGGAAAACTAGGAGTGATATTATTCTACTCTGCCGGAATCACACGACTAGGCCATCCTATACAGGTGTCCTAGCCATGTGGTGTCCGGTGGTTTATGTACAGTGGTATATATTCATTTATATTTACGTTCACTCACATTGCGCCAGCTATCGCCTTTTTCAGGTATTTTCACAGAATTTAATTTATCGTCGAACATCGCGCCGCCCGCCGGCGAACCATTTGCATATTCATAGGTATCGTTTAAATATACCTTTTACTAACATAAACGTCGATCTCAATGTCTATCCTTTCAGCGGATTACCATAGACAGACACACACACTGGCCCAAGCATGATACTTGTAATACCTTTTTTTATAGTCGAGAGTTAAAAAAAATACACATACGACGTGTTAATGAAAAAGCGCAAACCCTGAAATTAGTTTGTTCAGAATCGAGAGTAGAATCGAATGCAAAAATAAAAAATAGGCGTCAATTTTTAACCAAAAAATATTTTAATTACTCCGTGTTTGATCATTCCTTAACTCTACTCTCGCCGCGGCAGGCGGCACTGTCGCCGTAAATTGTGCGCTCGTAATTACCATAGACTTATAAAGATACTACAAACACAACAATACAAAAAAAATCTAATATCTTCGTAAATAATCCACGAAATTTTTATTTCATAATTTATTAATTTCTTTTTTTAATAAAAATAAGTTGGGATTTCTTAGGTTTTGCGCTTTTTCATTAACACGTTGTGTACAATACATAGATACTGTCAAGTATATAGGCCAGGGGGTGCCTTTCTCAACTTTTTTTTAGATGACTATGTAGCTCGCTCCAAGTGTGCTTTCGCTACTTCACCGGGCGTTTGAAAGCGAGGGCAGAGTGCCCTCAACATTTTTAGACAACATCACCAAAGGGCGCCCAGGAGGGATGGACCTCGGCTTTGGGCGTTGCCTGTGTGCGCAAGGCTTGGAGAGACAGCAAACTCTGCCTGCCGAGCAGCCTGAAGAGCCAATCTGAACAACTTCCTTTCCGGTGGCTGCAGATATGGCTACGGGTACGCACGCACGCCTGGCTCCCCGAGCTGCTGCTCACACATCCCTAATTCATTCGAGTCAGTAGTATCTCAAATACCTTTTCTCATTACCTCAACCCAATAAACTCCTACACTTTCCTCGCTGAAAAACGGTTTCGATGGGCAGCAACATCGGAACTGATATCCAAATAAACTGCGCTCACTGAACCCGTTTGCCAAGCGTGACGAGTATGGTAATATCCTCCCATGATACGAAAATTCTTGCGAAAGGCGTTTGTCTAGAAGTAGACATTTACGACAAGAGTATGTGTGAGTGTCACGTCTTTTTCCCTTGCGGAGTAGACAGAGTCCCGGTCTGAAAGCTACGTTTAGCACGTTGGTGGGTGTTGATGGAAAACGAAAACAATTAGTGATGGGTTACTAGCCGCATCATCGCATATTCCAAGGCGTCTAATAATTTAGTATTTTTTTGTCTTATTACTACATTTCTTGCGCGATGAAGGCTAAATGGAAATAGGCAGGCCATGTAGCACGCTTAAAAGACGGACGATGGACACAAAGAGTCACTACATGGAAAGGTCCACAAGGTAAAAGAAGGCAAGGACACCCGAGGAAAAGATGGGAAGACGATATTGTGCAAGTTGCGGGAAAAAATTGGATGCAAATAGCCCAAGATAGAGACAAGTGGCACTCTATGGAGGAGGCCTTTACCCAAAGAGGGGTTCTAAGTTAATTGTTTCTTTCTATATATATATATATATATATATATATATATATATATATATATTATTTTATTAATCTTATATATCTATATATATATATATTATTTATTTATACTAGCCGCAACGCCTATGAACATGATTCCTCAGATTTCCTCGTTCGACTTTTACGGTCTGTGCGATTTGTCCACATTTATATTTACTTATTTGTGCGGGAAGAGAAGCAGCTCGTACACTCTACGTTTTTTCTATTCTCCCAGACCAGCATGGAAGAGACAAAAATATAAATCTTATTCTATTTTCGATTAACGGCAAAGACGGGCGTAACTAAAGCTCACCGCAGCCTGCCGACCACAGATTCAATTACCGACAACATAAAAAGCCAACAAGCTCGATTTTGTTTACTTCCCCGGCACGCAAATTCATCTATAACGAAGTTTACTCTAACTCCCTATTTCGCCGGCCGCTGGAAAATGCTAAGTATCTGTTACAAAGAAAGTTCACTGTACTTTGTTGTGTATGGCTCTTTCTTGTTAACCAACGACTAAACAGTAGGGTATTTATTATATGTTTCACACGTTAGTATGTTAGTGCTTTGTTGTGTATGGCTCTTTCTTGTTAACCCGCGACTAAAAAGTAGGGTATTATATGTTTCACACGTTGGTCTGTTCGTGTATGAAACTGTCTGTCAGTAGCATAATTACCGCCAAACGAATTAACAGATTTAGATACCCTAATCGTACCTATACCCCGCTGTCCGGTTGTTCTCCTCTGCAGGTCTCATTTCTCAGCCGATAACCGTGATTTTTTTAGGTATGTTTTAAAATGTTGAATTTGGCATAAAGGACTTAAGCGTCATCGGGGTCTTTGGCGCTTAGGACATTTGCAGGCTTGCACGTATACGCGGCCCATCAGGCAATATGAGAGTTTGCTGTCTCTTCAAGCCTTGCGCACACAGGCAACGCCTAAAGCCGAGGTCCGTCCCTCCTGGGGCCCTTTGTTGATGTTGTCTAAAAAGGTTGAGGGCACTCTGCCCTCGCCTCAAACGCCCAGTGAAGTAGCGAAGCATTCTTGGAGCTCCCTACTTACTACTATAGTCTATATAAAATTATATTATACAGCTTTGATTCTTAGCTATAAGTAGTTAGTCGTAGTAGAAAGAAGGATGATGGCAAGATTCAATGACCGGTAAAACAAAAAGCCAACAAGCTCGATGTTGTTTACTTCTCCGGCTCGCAAATTCATCTTTAACGAAGTTTACTCTAACTCCCACTTTCGCCGGCCGCTGGAAAATGCTAAGTATCTGTTACAAAGAAAGTTCACTGTACTTTGTTGTTTATGGCTGTTTCTTGTTAACACGCGACTGAAAAGTAGGATATTATATGTTTCACACGTTGGTCTGTTCCTGTATGTAACTGTCAGTAGCATAATTACCGCCAAACGAATTAACAGATTTAGATACAGTTGCCTTTATTGACCAATCGAGCGAAGCGTGGTCTCTCTTTCAGCCAAAAAGTAATTCGTACCTATATCCCGCTGTCCGGTTGTTTTCCTCTGCAGGTCTCATTTCTCAGCCGATACACGTGGATTTTTTTACAAATATTTCAGTCTATTGAATTTGGCATAGTCCTTTGGGTCTTGGCGCTTAGGATATTTGTGAGTTCGACATGATGTCTTGCGATTGCGAGTCACGAGGTCTGCAACTGACAGAGTCACTAGATTTAAAATTATATTATACCTACAGCTTTGATGCTTAGCTATAAGTAGTAAGTGGAAAGAAAGATGATGGAAGATTCAATGACCGGTAAAAGAAAAAGCCAACAAGCTCGATGTTGTTTACTTCTCCGGCTCGCAAATTCATCTTTAACGAAGTTTACTCTAACTCCCACTTTCGCCGGCCGCTGCAAAATGCTAAGTATCTGTTACAAAGACGATAATACAAGGCGGTTTTCTGTGTACTATCGTCTTACTATGTTCTATTTCTTTCTCTGTTTTATATTTAAAGGTAACTAATACACTGCCATAACCATTCCATGGTTAGTTTCTAAGACTAACTTACGTTGTAAGTACAAAATAATTAAACATAGGCATTACAAGAACAATATTTCATTTAAGTTTGATAATACAATATTAAATGAGACAATATCGCTACAATTTTCTATGAACTTGCAAAAAATGGATATTCCACATAATATATTTCTTTGTCAGGGTTAAATCTTGTGATGTGCCGGAGAAAAATTCTCTGTTCTCATGAATTCCTTCTCACGGAAATTTGCGGAAATTTTCCAATAATTCTCGAGAATTTCTCAATAATTCCCGCAATTAAGAGAAAGTAGAAGAAATTCTCGGGAAAAATTCCCGACCCGTTCTCACCGTTCTCGAAAATTTCGAGCACTGCACAACACTGTTAAATCTCGCAACTAGATAAAATTCTGTTGATATAAAGAAGCAGTTTTTTTCGACCAAATAAGAAAAAAAAACCCTTTTTCCATCCGTAGTATTTTTAGTACATTTGTAGATTTTCTTAGGAGACAATTTCATAGGAAAGAATTCTTGTTTTATAATCTGTGACAATATTTTTTATTAAAATTCTTGCGGAGTTCAACTAGGCCGCGAGATATAGAGTTGGATTTGTGAGATCATTCGCGGCTGGAGCACTCAGGCCGAATCCGGTACGAATTGGAAACATTAACTTCTTAGCTGAACTTGGCTGAACTAACTTTTAAGTCGCTAAGAGACAAGTGGCATTTCATTGCCGTTACACCATATTCGACAATTTTTTTCGTATATTTAAACATAACAAGAATAACTGAAAAGCGGTTTCCGATGGACGCTTCAAATAGTCTACGGCGTTCAAAGGGTTAATCATAATTTTGCCGGGGCGATTTAGACAACTGCTGTCAAAAATACCTCTCGTCATAGTGCCGGCACCTATATTTAAGCGATTTAGAAAACTCTCCTTAAAAAAAACATTTTTGAGAGAAGTTTCATTAACAGTTTGTTGATAAATTTACGTGTCAGAAACATCATTGAGCTTGTTGGTTTCTAAGCTACCGTACCACAAAAGGAAAAAAACTGAACTTTTATAGGATTACTTTGTTGTCCACCTGTCTATATGTCAGGACCCTTTTTCTCAAGATTGCGTATCTACGGATACTTAGTATTTTAAAATTTGTTATTACAGATGATTTGCGTGACGGAGAAGCAAACTTATTGAGCTTGTTGGCTATAAGAGCAGCAGAGTTGGAAGCGTAAGAAACCGAAACTGCGCTAACCAACCCGCCTGCAAAGAGTATGGCAATATCCCTCCATGGAATGAAGAATGTTTGGGAGATGCCTATGTCCAGAATTGGACTTCTCACTGCTAGAATCCGCAAGAATAGCCGTGTGGTATCCGGCAGAGTAGAATAGGACCACTCCAAGTCTTCCCGTGGATGTCGTAGAAGGCGACTTAGGAAATTCAAGCTAAACAAAGCTTATAAACATTTAAGAGACCTCTCCAACCCGTCTGGCCAGCGTGGAGAGTGTAGGCCAAGTCCTCTGGCTGCTCTGGCCAAGTATGGCCCTAGTAGTACAGAGAGGGTCGTGCTCCTGCAGTGGAGACTGAAAAGGACCTGATGATGATGATGACTGCTAGAATGATCAAAGATGATGCTACTGACAGTCACTCGTACTCACACAGACAGATCAACATATGTGAAACACATAACAACCCTCTTTTTAATGGTGGGTTAACAAGAAAGAGTCATACACAACCAAGCAATGTGAACTGTTGTAACAGATACGGAACACGATGGCCCAGTGGGCGTGAGAATTATTAACGCTTTCGCATGCTAAGCAACCCTGGGCGCGGTTCACACCACGATGGGTGATCGCGGGTGGCATAAAAATATCTCGAGCTTCTCCGTGCTTCAAAAACCACGTTAAGCCGTTGTTCCCGGCGGTCAGCATTGATGACAGTGGTTAAAAAAAAAGTAAAAATTATTTATTTGTTCTCCACAATCTTAACACTAAACTTAACTAAGACATACACACAACTGTTTGTTATATAATAAAGATTGTGAGAGAATGGTGTCTGAACTAAGCAGAGCTAAGCATTAAGCTATGTCAGATGCCTTTAGGCAGCTTAAAAATCTGATACCAGTGTTGGCCACTTGTACACACGAAAAACAAACAACAGCAATCGGAGAGTAAACTTCATTATATTGCGTGTCGGCTTGTTCGCTTTTTATTTTGTCGGTAATTAAATCTTGCTTTGAGAACGCTAAGAACCAGGCTAAGAAGAGCCAGCCCGCTAAGTCTGATTTCTAATCAAGAAAACCCTTATCATTAGTTGGACCCTGCATTTGGAGTCTCGAAATGCTAATAACAACCCTCTTTTTATTAGAGGGCTATAAAAAAGAGCAGTACACGACAAAGCGCCGTGAACTATCATCCTTGTATTGTAACAGACGCTTAGAATTTTCCAGTGGCTGGCAGACGGCAAGTGTAACAAAAGAGAGCAAATAGGTACAGTCGGGGGCAGATAAAACTGACTCCTTTAACAACAGATTTCAAATTGTAGGGATACCGTACATGAGTTAAGTATTGATGCAAAATCGAAAATCAAAATCAAAACGTTTATTCAGAAATACGTCTTTGCAGGCATTTTAAAGGATCTAATTTTGTAATTAAAAAGTCAAATGTCAAAGATTTTTATTCAAAATTGGATACATGTATCTCTTTTTGCACGTTATATTTTTATTTCTTATATTTTTTTTTTTCAATATATGCAATATTTTTTTCAATATAAATATTTAATGCAGTAATATTCACATAATTTATGAATGTGCAAAAGCTACAGACTACTAAAGTTTCGGAACCGAAGACTGCAGAGAAGAAACGCCAATAGAAACTTTTTTCAACAGTATTGGTCGCCTACTGGCCTGAAGGGCTTTTTTAATTTTGTGACTATTTTTCTTTTTTAAAATTTTTTACTAATGATTACAATTACGCAATTCTGAACGTACCGACGCTGGCACATGACATGACCAGACATGACCATAGGTCCTACCCACGGGTCCTACCTATTATGATAGGGAGAGACAAATGTTCGCGTTATAAACTGAATCACTATTTGATATTTTCTGCATTTTTTAAACAATGCATAAATTATTTATCAAACGGGCCAGTAAAACGAATCAATTTCCATATTTAAATGCCATGCAAATGACCGATTCGATAGCATACAATTAAAAAAAATACTTTCAAGAAATTATTTTACATACAGCGTCATTTTGAACCTCTGAGCTATATTGAAATCGTGGAATCAGAATCCCTAATGGAATACAGAATTGTAAGGAAAAAGGTAAAAATGAAGAAAAAAAATAGTTGCCGATCAACAGGCAAGGGCGAATATCTTTAGGGATTCTAATTCCAGGATTTTAACATAGCTAAGAGATTCAAAATCACGCGGTATAGTTAAACTACATCACAACTTTACATTCCTTCTGATATTAAAGAGGCTCTCGATGTTACTTTGTTTTGGAGAAATAAAAGCATACATAGATTATTTTGGCAGTAACAAAAAAATGGTTTGTCTTCTACATTTTACACGCACAAGTGATTCTTCAGGATGGTTTTGTGGTTGATCAGATTTCCCGCAATAGAGACGAATAAAAATCCAGATGTGGTCTGGCTTGCCAGGTTTGAACCCAGAACTTTTCGTTTACCGGTGGAGCTCATAGACCACTGATCGTAAAACATGTGTAAAATTAATATGAATTTCAAATTTTATATATTTTAAACCATTCGTACAGTTAGCGGTACCAAAGTCTAGCACTGAGCTTAAATACGCAGAAGGTGAATATAAGGTGTCCCTAGAAAGCGAAAGGGGCGCGGGCGGGCGTCCGAAAGCCCTTATTGGCTCTACTCTGTCCCGCGCACCGATACGATGTCCGCTCACTTATATTGTACAGCCGGATCCTAAATTGTATCATCATCATCATCATCATCATCAGGTCTTTTTAGTCTCCACTGCAGGAGCCAGTCATGTCAAGAGCCGATTTGCACATTCTTGACCCAACTGTTGCTATTACTGTGGCCGAGATTCCAAACATTAATTCGACGTCTCCTTTACTTGCAAGCTCTGTGGCGCAGTGGTTAACACGCCAGCCAGCGACACGGGGTGCCCGGGTTCAATCCCCGGTCAGGTCATGATGGAAAACGATCTTTTTCAGATTGACCTGGGTCTTGGATGATTGTCTATATAAGTATCGTTGAGTTAGTATCCTACGACACAAGTTCACAACTTACTGTGGGGCTAGCTCAATTTGTGTGATATGTCCGTATTATTTATTCAAATTCATTATAACGAATATCTAGATTATGTAAAGAATGGAACATTCGACAATACCTTTAAGCTCGTAGTAATTGATTGCACCCAAATGCATTGAAACCATGTTAATTGAATCGCTGTAATGTTCCAGCAATTAGCTATTTCAAGTGCCAATTCACACGTTCCTAACACAGCTGTTGCCGGTAAACGTGAATTTAAGTGGCTTAAGTATTTAGCACTAAATTGAGCTAAATAAGCTGAACGATTATCATGCGCTAAAATTAGTCATTTTATTTTATAGTAGAATAGTACCTCACCTAGTCTTCCCATGGAGGTCGTAATATCAATGTCATAAACATCAATGAGACCTCTCCAACCTGTCTGGTCAGCGAGGAGAGTGTAGGCCAAATCCTCTGTCTACTCTGGCTAAGTATGGGTCCGGTAGTACAGAGAGGGTCATGCTCCTGCAGTGGAGACTAAAAAGACCTGATGATGATGATTTTATAGTTAAACAAGTATTCACTCGTGGCTCCTCTCGCGTCAATGTCGATCCCTCGAGAACAGTTCCCGACATAGAATGTACACTATGTCCTTTTCCGTACCCCAGACAACGGGTATGCAAAATTTCATAAAGATCACTTCAGTAGATAGGGCGTGAAGGCGTAACGAACAAAGAAACTCACTTTTGCATTTATAATATAGCATTTATAATAGGATTAGGATAGCAGCAACACCGTACATTTGTTTTGACACACCTTGTGTATCATTTCAGCTGTTAAAAATTTACTGTTAGACATAGCCCTCTGCCATCATCATCATATCAGCCGCAAGAAGTCCACTGCTGGTCATAGGCCTCTCCCAATGATTTCCAAAATGACCGGTTGGAAGCGGCCTGCATCCAGCGTTTCCCTGCGACTTTGATCAGATCGTCCGACCGTTACAAGGTGAAAAGGGTGTTCCTACAAGAAACGTTTAATATCGTATGGTATAGTTGTACGGAACCTTTCATTTGCAAATCAAACTCGCACTTGATTAGTTTTTTTTTCAGGTTCTTATTATAAATGTTTTTATTTTATGTTTTCACGATTATTTATATAATCACTTAATGTAGTTTTATCGCATTTTAAAAGAAATAAACGCGATAAAACCCTATAAAGTCATTTGATTTAAATTCTTATCATAAACTAAACATAATTATTTAATCAAATATATATATACAATTTGAATTTAAAATAACTAAACTAATGCTACAACTAAAAAATAATATATATTTACAAATAAAATAGTCCGGGTAGATCGTTGCCTCGCGGTAGCGTGCCCAGAAGGCTGGCAGCAACTAAACTTAAATTACTTACAATATTTACAAGTATACTTAGAACTGAGGCGTGGTGGTTCTATTCTTTAAAAAGAGTGGCAATACCCTTCTGACTATAGATCCATCACGCCCCTAAGGCTGTATTCGAGGTTCAACATGAATCGCGTCGTGAACAAGCAAGCAACAGATGGAGCAGAAAGTTCCTCGAATGGTGACGTAGCAAGCGCAGTGTCGGACACCCACCGACCGGATAGTCGGACGACCAGCAGGTCTATTTGCTAACTCAGTGTACAACGTTTTGATAGTCATTTCAAAGTACATTACGTTTTATATATCTTTAATAAAAATAGTCAATCATAGGAAACCCGCAATGTATTTCAAAGTGACTATCAAAACGATGGTCACTGAGTTAGTAAATAGGCCGGCTGATCAAGGTCGCAGGGAAACGCTGAATGCAGGCTGATTCCGACCGGTCATTCTGGAAATACCGGCTGATACTCGTATGATGATTTATAACTAATTATTTTACGTCTTTTAAAGACAGGTCACAGAGACACCCATTTAAAGATAACATCTTCTGTAAGCTGTGTTCCGCAATAAAGAGATTTGTATTTGTATTTGTATAAGTAGACCATTTCACAATGCCTCGAAACACCTCATAATCGATTGCACCCGACCGCAGGAAACCGTTTTAACCTAATCGTTGCAATGTCCAGCAATTAGCTATTCCAGGTGCCAATTCACACGCCCCCGACACAGCTGTTGCAGTTGTGAGATTAAACGGCATTTACTAATAGAATTTGAATTATATACTTCATACTTACTCCTCGGCATACTTCTCGTCTGCTCGTTTGCCGTCGGATATAAATTAAAAAAAAAATTAACTTACGGCTAAATACTGTTTATATTTACTTAGATAAATTGAGCAAAATAAGCTTAGTTAAATAACTGGATCTATTAAACCTGCTGTTTGATAATCCATAACTAGCGACCCGGACCCCGGCTTCGCACGGATGCAATGTTCATACTGATACAGCCGTATAGGCCGCAGATTTTGGACATTCGCATAGAAATCAAAACCTACAGGCATACTTCTCGTAAATTCAGAACCTTTAAATTTTGATTTTTGAAAATCTTGATGCAACGTCTTATAGCACAGATAAAGGAAAATTACGAAAGCACAATTTTCAAGTTTATAGATAACTAGCTTTCGCCCGCGGCTCCGCCCGCGTCAATGTCGATCCCTCGGGAATAGTGTTTTTTCCCGGGATGAAAGGTAGCCTATGTCCTTCTCCATACTCCAGAGTACTTGTATGCAAAATTTCATGAAGATCGGTTCAGTAGTTACGGCGTGAAAGCGTAACAAACAAACAAACAAACTCACTTTCGCATTTATAATATTAGTAAGGATGATACGGAACCCTTTGTGCCCAAATACGAGTCGCACTTGGCCGGTTTTACGTGGTGAGGAGAATATGTCAGCATAGTTGTTTTGATTACATAGTTATATACCCCACGAGACGCCATTTTTTTTTATCTATGCCCCACATGTACACTAGGAAGCCTTACTTCATTTGCCTGTATGAGTTTATAGCTCTCCAAATTCACGTTCGGCTCGGGTTCGGCCCACAATTAGCAAAGACAACAAGAGCACCAGTTTAATTTCGGAACCCTGCAGTTGATTCCTTCGCAAAGCCAATACACTGTCGGCTAACCATTCAAAGTTTTTGTAGTATTATAGCATCAATTGAAAATAACTGCCTCCGTGGTCCAGGGGTAAGGCGTTTGCCTGTAGATCCGGGGGACGTGGGTTCGATTCCCACGGGAAGCATATTTTGTTTAGTTGTTTCCAGTTTGGTTAGGACATTGCAGGCTTTAAACACCTGATTGTCTGATAATTAAGATGATTCCGCGTTTCGGAAGGCACGTTAAGCCGTTGGTCCCGGCTGCCATCTGGGAGTCGTTAAACGAACCACGTCAGAGGTCGGGAGGCGGTTCCGAAGAACTGTGACACCAGGGTGTGCATGGTCGATTGACCGTGACACCTACTCGAAATGATGATGATGATGAGTATCCAAATTTTCATAATAGAATAGAATAGAAACCCTTTATTGCACATCAATAGAAACACTTAAATCTGTACAATATCTTATAAACTAGAAAATGCGCAAAAGGCGAATCGCGAAAGCAATTTCTTACAGGCAACCTTTTTGATAAAATTACTTTTGGAAAAAACGGGTGCGGGGTAGTAAAAACTGATTGCAAAATTTTTACACAATAAAAAAACTTATCACAAAATAACTTACATTATACATATATAAAAAAAAAAAATATATATATATGACGGAGAGGGTGGTCCGGGCTCAGCCATCTTTATCGAAGTGTTGGTAATTGAAACAAACGTTGATTTAAAACAATGTAAGTATTTACTTCACGAACACTATGAATAATTTCAATAAAACACAAATCAACAAACAATGCTATACGCGACAGTTTCTACACGTGTTCACTTGGCGGCGGACGCAATAGAACTGAACGGCACTCGTCCGCCCATTACGTCGTAGACTCTGTCAACGCCGGGTGGGGCGCTGGCGTCTCGCATTAATAGGAAAATATGACGACAGATGGCGCTGTCGTCCGTCCGTTTCCGACATATATATAAATATATATATCAATTAGACATACATACATAAACAAACATTGTAACATAATATTACATATATTAAATATAATACATATAATAACTTACACATTTGGACGATATAAAAAGATAGCAGTATGAATAGAAAAGTATCATAGAGATAAGAAATGTGATTTCACTTGAGATTTAAAGCTGGCTAGCGTTTGAGCGCACCTGATAGTGAGTGGTAGCGAGTTCCAAAGACTAACGGCTCGAACAGTGAAAGAACGTGCGTAGCATTTAGTGGAATGTTTTGGAATTTTCAAGCGCAGGTTTTCGGTACTGCGTAGAGGTAGAGGCCTTGTTTGTATGTCTCTATAAAAAGTAAAGAGTTGTCTTAAGTAGAAAGGTGAGGTTGGATAATAATAATAAAAACTCTTTATTGCAACATTACAAATATAAACAAAAGTATTTAATACCATTGTACAAGAGACGGCCTTATCGCTTGCACAATCTCTTACGGGCAACCTTATTGTTGGAAAAGAGCTAAGACTGAATTTTTTTTTATTATTATTATTATGAAATTTTGGATACACATCATCATCATCATTTCGAGTAGGTGTCACGGTCAATCGACCATGCACACCCTGGTGTCAGAGTTCTTCAAAAAAGTTCGGGTGGCCCAACTATAAAAAAAGGATTATTTCAATACATAACGATTGGTTCAGTAGATAGGGCGTGAAGGCGTTACAAACAAACTCATACATACATATAAGGTCTTTTTTAGTCTCCACTGCAGGAGCATGACCCTCTCTGTACTACCGGAGCCATACTTGACCAGAGAAGACAGAGGATTTAGCCTACACTCTCCTCGCTGGCCAGACGGGTTGGAGAGGTCTCTTTGATGTTTATGAGATTTGTTTAGCTTGTATTTCCTAAGTCACCTCTTACGACATCCATAGGAAGACTTGAAGTGTTTCTATTCTACTCTGCCGGAAAACGCACGGCTACATACATACTATTACGTCTTTATCCCTTACGGGGTAGACAGAGCCTAAGGCTATAAGATCGAAAGGCCACTTTAGCGTGTTGATAGGCGTAAAGGTGGAAAACGGAATCAAAATAGTGATAGGTTGCTAGCCTATTCCCATGATTCTTTAGATTTTCGCCTATTCCCTTGACCGGCTACTACGGTCTACGCGGGAAGAGAAACAGTTGGCATATTCTACGTTTTTTCTTTTCTCCCAGACCAGCATGGAAGCAAACAAACTCACTTTCGCATTTATTATTATTAGTTATAATATAGTATGGATATCACATACCAATCACCCTTACGCGTTAGACAAAACCTAAGACAATAAGAATCATGTAAGTCTTCAAGCTGTCAAGACAGCTGTACTAGCAGGCGTTGTATTGTGCAGGTTACAGGCAGTTACACATTGAGATTATTGAACCTCAATGTATAACTGCCCGATAACCGGTTTATAGGTAGCATCAATCGAAAATATTATTATCTTCAGACCAATGATGACTAGATAAAACTTATAATCGTTTTAACAGTATGAAATTGTATGACGTAAAGTAAAAACTAATTTATTTCCTCCACACAATACAATCACATTAAATGTTAGAATATTTGGGCTGCATGCCAATACAGATTGTAGGAGGCTGAGCCCGTTGAAGGTAGAAACCTGTGTTACAGTGCTCTCACTCTGTAGAAGCTACGTCCCTAAAAACATAGACATCGCGAACAGTAAACGTATATACGTAAACGAGACAATGCGCTTAAAATGGTGATTTGATGATGATCAAAAACTTAGGTAAGGGCCATCCGTCAGCACGTTTGCACAATTAACAAAGTCAATAAGGATGCTAGTTCCACTTCATTCATTCCGCTCCCCTGCAGTAATTCAATCGCAAAGCCTCCAATACACGAACAGCTGCGCAAACAGCCACTGCAGAACATTCAATGGTTATTCACTCAATAACTGCTTGCTAACCGGACTGTGTCTTTGTGTCCGATTCGTAGCGCCAATTGAAAATATTATTATCTTGTGAGCAATGAACTTCTATCTGCTTTACGCGTAGCGTCAATGGAAAATATTGTTATCTTCAGACTAATGGACTGATGTCCGTTTTCGTCTAAATAAAACTTATAACCGCTTTAATACTATACGACTTTAATGGGATGAATACTTCAACGAGATTTGATCCTGAACGATTCGCTTAAAATGTCACGTAGATCAACAACTGAGACAAGGGCTATTCGTAATCATGTATTTACAATTAGAAAAAAAATAAGGATGCTAGTTCCACTTTATTCATTCCGCTCCCCTGCAGTGATTCAATCGCAAAGCCTCCAATACACGAACAGCTGCGCAAACAGCCACTGCAGAACATTCAATGGTTATTCACTCAATAACTGCTTGCTAACCGCACAGTGTCTTTGTATCCAATTCGTAGCGCCAATTAAAAATATTATTATCTTGTGAGCAATGAACTTCTATTCGCTTTGCACGTAGCGTCAATGGAAAATATTGTTATCTTCAGACTAATGGACTGTTGTCCGCTTTTGTCTAAATAAAACTTATAACCGCTTTAATACTATACGACTTCAATGGGATGAATACTTCAACAAGATTTGATCCTGAACGATTCGCTTAAAATGTCACGTAGATCAACAACTGAGACAAGGGCTATTCGTTATCATGTTTTCACAATCAGCAAAGACAATAAGGATGCTGGTTCCACTTTATTCATTCCGCTCTCCTGCAGTGATTCAATCGCAAAGCGTCCGATACACGAACAGCTGCGCAAACAGCCACTGCAGAACATTCAATGGTTATTCACTCAATAACTGCTTGCTAACCGGACTGTGTCTTTGTAACCAACTCGTAGCGCCAATTGAAATTATTATTATCTTGTGATCAATGAACTTATATCCGCTTTTATATAAGTAGATATCTAAATTTTACATAATTATCACGTGTTGATCTCTTACGCGGTAGACAAAGTATAAAAAATGAGACCCACGTCAGTCTCCGATACACGGACAGCTATATTATCAGGCACCGTATAATATTGAAAGGTTTTACTCAACAACTGCCCGATAGCTAACTAGCTACAAACTTGTAGCGTCATGGAAAATATTGTCATCTTCAGACAAATGGACTTTTGTCCGCTTTTATCTAGATAAAACTTATAACCGATTTAATGCTAACAACTATAATGGCGTAAATACTTCTACAAGATTTGATACTAAATGATGGGCTTAAAATGTCGATCAACAACTGAGACAAGGGCTATTCGTAATCACATATTCACAATTAGCAAGGTCAATAAGGGTGCCAGTTCATTCATTCTGCTCGCCTACACTGATTCCATTGCAAAGCCTCCAAAACAGGCACTGCAAAACCCTCAATGGTTATTCACTCAATAACTGCCCGCTAACCGGACTGTGTCTTCGTATTGAGTTTGTAGCGCCATTTGAAAATGTTAGTAGTTTGAGAGCAATGAACTTCTATCACCTTTTATATAGACATCAAAATATTACATAATTATTCTAATATTTTTGGGTCTAGGAGTACCTAGACCCAGAAATGAATCCATAGTTTTCTGCAATCGCAATACAGGTGTAGCTAATTTATTTATATTTCTCGTATTTTGGTCATGAATATCACTATTTTTCTTATATAAGTTATGATTATAGCGCACAAACATAATATTAGCAAATATGTACTGTGAAGTTGGTATTAATGATCGAAGATTGTGAAGGTAATGTTAAAATATTGATATCTTTAAATTCAGATAATATAACAACGTAAAATTAATCGTGTGTAAAACTCGATAAACATTGCTTAGCCAATATTTACAGAACAAAATGTTTAGGAATTTATAACAGCCCCAACTAAGAGAACACTCATGTCGAATTTGTAAGTTTCCGGTTCAAAGGCTTGGAAAACACGAGACGCGGCCCGCGGCTCAAAAACTTGAAACAACTGGATTATTTTACATCGGTATAAGAGATTTTTATATTGGTTGGTCGGTTTTCGTACGTAAGTGGCCAAGGGCGAGGTGATGATATGAGTAGCATTTTGACAGAATGGGGGCTACCATTCTGTCAAAATGCTTCTTTGTATACCTATGGCAAGCGAAGCATAAGTCGTCCTAAAGCGAGGTGGGTCGACGATAGAAAAATCGCGTCGAATCTGGATTTGTAAAGCCCAAGATCGAGATGGATAGCGTGCATTGATAGAGGCCTATACTCAGCAGTGGGATATAGAAGACTGTCGAAGTGGTGTCAGATTTTTCAAGCTGTGTAAAGGCATCTTCTTCTTATCGGACTGAATTTATGTCAAATTTTATTGACATAAATTCAGGCTGTTGCTTGATTGACTTGCAATATTTTGTGTCACGTAACTTTTTTCATAAAGCTAGTATTGAATGAGATATGTGGTTATTTTTTTTTTTAATGGAGATGAACAGTTTTTTTTTTGTTTTATCCCTAACTCTTAAACTTTCTTAAAAAATGACTTTTTGTAGAGCTTTATTTTCCACCCAATGTACGTACTTTAAAAAAAAAGGTGTAAAGGCATAGCATAGCTTAACGATTGCCATCAATGACGACAGCCAGGATCAATAGCTTTACTCGCACTCCAAAGCACGGAGGAGCTCAAAACATTTTTATGCCACTACACTTTTTAGACTTTTTAGGTCACCCATTCCAGTGGAGACGCGCCCGGTGTTGCTTAACATGCGTAAACGCTAATTATGGTCACACCCACTATTGCTAATAAACTGTGCCGGTGAAAGTATGTGGATTTCTTTATTCCACTATAACTTCTAAATGCCTGAACAGATTAGATTTGTGATGTATGGTTAGAATCCTTGCCTTATAGGTCGTGTGGTATCCGCCAGAGTAGAATAGGATTACTCCAAGTCTTCCCGTGGATGTCGTAGAATGCGACATAGGAAATACAAGCTAAACAAAGCTTATAAACCTCTCAGACCTCTCCAACCCGTCTGGCCAGCGTGGATAGTGTAGGCCAAGTCCTCTGGCTGCTCTAGTAGTACAAAGAGGGTCGTCCTCCTGTAGTGGAGACTAAAAAGACCTGATGATGATGATAATGATGATGAATGAAATTTAACAACGGGGGTCGTTACCCCTTCCGCACCGTTGTGCGGAAGGTATCTTTTATATCAGAAAAGTTGTTCCCGAGGTATCTACATTAACCACCACACGTTAATTAATATTCAATGCCTACCTGGAAAACTGGAAAAAGGACCTGATGATGATGATGATGATGACCTGGAAAACTGGCAGTCAACCACCGTACGTTTTAAAAGAAACTTCCTGTCACGTACTACGACCAAACTATGGAATCAACTTCCTGCGTTGGTATTCCCGATTCGCGACACGACATTAAAACATTCAAAAACGATATTTTTAGTGTTTTATTTTGCATTCACAATGGTAAATATGATGAAAAGAAATGTATGCCGGTGGAACTTAAACCGGCGCCGAGATTGAATCATGCGGTAGCTCAGATGGCAGAACGTAGGTCGCGGTTCAAGACCCGCTTGAAATTTTTTCACCATATTTTATTTCTTAATTTACTCAGAGTACTTCAAAAAACGAGTCTATGATTTCTTGAAAGGCTGGCAACACTCTTGTCAAACCAGTTATTCACGGGCTGTGGTGATCACTTATCATCAGCTGATCCACTGGCTCATTTGCCGTCCTATATCATAAAAAAGTGGGGCTGCGGGCGAATCCTAATCTATACTACTATACTAATATTATAAAGAGAAAAGATTTGATTGTTTGTTTGCATTGAAGAGGCTCTGAAACTACTAGACTAATTTGAAAAATTATTTCACCATTAGAATCTTACTTTATCCCTGACTAGCTGTTGCCCGCGACTTCGTCCGCGTCAATTTCTGTTATTATGATTACTCGTAATTAGTTTTCTATTCTATTAGTATAGATGAACAAAAGGTATATAATAAATACGTTGAGTCAAGGACAGAGATACCTGACCAGGCCCTATATCTATATCTTGAAATAAATAATTATAACATGAAAGTATACACTATTTTCATGTTAATATTATTTATAGCTTAGGAGAAATTTCAAGAAATAGGTAGAGAATAGAGAATAATAAATAGGAAAGAGCCTGGTAAGGTATTTTTGTCTCTGACTGTACAGTCAGCCAAGGAGATACTTGAGCCCGCCATCTACCTATATCTTGAATTTTCTCCTTCACTAAATATAATTTTAACATGAAAATATATATTCCGAAAGATTTTAATTAAGAATTCCTGAATATACATTTTCATGTTAATATTACTTTTAGTTTAAGAGAAAATTCAAGATATAATAGTCAATATCTCCTTGTCTGACTGTACATTTACCCGAAGCAGGGGCGGCCGCTAGTCTTCTTCTTCTTCCTTTACCTTATCCCACTTTTTATGTGGGGTCGGCACAGTATGTCAGTTCCCTCCATTTTGATCTGTCACCTACCATATCCTAGTATTCCTATACTTATTGCCGTGCAAAGCTACGATGCCTAATTGTAAATTATGCAAGTGTTATTACAAGTTCCACGCTTGCACATGAATCTTCAAAGCGAAGGAAACTAGCAGTTATAGTTTTAACGTGCCCTGACAAGGGTCGAGATATCACCCCCCAAGGATTCACTTAGCCGCCAACGGAGCATAATATGTGTCGGCGTGTCACTTCGCCGTGACATACGTGCCACTCAAATGGTTTATAGGCGCATTCTGTTTCAAACTGCAAGTCGATGTAGATATATAAACCGATTTTAAATAAAAGGAGTAGCTTCTTTATTTGCATGCATTTATAACAAACTTCAGAAAAAGGAGGGGGTTGTCTATTTGGCTGTATTTTTAGGGTTCCGTACCCAAAGGGTAAAAACGAGACGCTATTAATATCGCTCCGCTGTCCGTCGATATTGATAACGGCAATAGTATACGCTTGAAATATTAACAAACTATTTGGTTATATATTTACATTGAAATTAAATATAAATAAAAATAATATTAAAGGGCTCCCATACAGCAGACATAAGAAAGGGGGCGATATCCGAGATGTAAATATAAATATTGTCATGTGAGAATTATTGTTTTAGACGTAAAAATTACACAGTTTTTGAAGAAAAATGTTTTTTGATATCTTATCATATATATTTCAAGGGGCGATCTTGTTCAACGGTCGACCTAAATTCTACAAATACTTTTGATGTATTTAATTAATTCAGTACATAGTACTAGTGATTTCAAAATACTTCAACTTCAACAATTTCGTGCAGTACGGTTTTAAGAGTCGGCAGCGCATCAGCACCTCCTCTGGTGATGCAGATGTCCATGGGCAACGGTGACCGTTTGCCGTCAAATATACATTTAAAAAAAGCAATATTGATGAAAGATTGTATTACTTAGCCGGTCACTGATCTTAGTTATAAAATGTAATTGTGATAGATAAGTAAGAGAGCAAGATAAATTACTTTTAAATATACTTTTATATCATCATAGGCATTATCCTCTCATGGAACGCAGAATCCTTGGGAGAGGCATTCGTCCAGGCAGTGGAGCTCTTGCGGCTGGAATGATGCTATGATGATGAAAGGCAGCACATTAGCCGTGTGGTTTCCGGCAGAGTAGAATAGGACCACTCCTAATCTTCCCATGGAGGTTGTAAGAGGCAACTTAGGAAATACAAGCTAAACAAAGCTCATAAACATCAATGAGACTTCTCCAACCCGTCTGGCCAGCGAGGAGAGTGTAGGCCGAATCCTCTATTTGATCTGGCTAACTATGGCTCCGGTCGTACAGAGAGGGTCATGCTCCTGCAGTGGAGACTAAAAAGACCTGATGATGATGATGACATGTGGTGGGACAATCGGTCAGGGCAGGTCTCCACGAACGTATCGTGACCAAATTGCAAGCGTTTTTGCGAAAGGAGAAGTAAGGGGTAACCGAAACCAGCCTCCATGATCCTTTAAAACAGCCTCCGTGGTCCAGTGGTTAAGGAGTTTTCCTGTTGACCCGGGGGTCGTGGGTTTGATTCCCACCGGAAGCATACTTTGTTTAGTTGTTTCCAGTTTGGTTAGGACATTGCAGGCATGAATCACCTGATTGTCTGATAATAAAGATGATTCCGTACTTCGGAAGGCACGTTAAGCTGGTGGTCCCGGCTGCCATCTGGTAGTCGTTAAAGGAACCACGTCAGAGGCCGAGAGGTGGTTCCGAAGAACTCTGACACCAGGGTGTGCATGGTTGATCGACCGTGACACCTACTCGAAATGATAATGACCGAAACCAGCGAGCACGCATGAAAAGAGTAATGAATCCACATCCATCATCATCTACATGAGGCAAAAGAGGTCTGTAAGCATCGTAGCAAGTGTGAATCCATGGTCTCTGATGGGGATACCCATTGGAAAGAGGCGGTGATAATATGTACTTACTTATGTTTGTACCAAAGGTACCGCACTAGCTGATACCTACTACTTATAGGCTAACTCATAGTCATTAACATCAAATGAAAATGGCGTTTATGAGTCAATTTGGTTGATACTTAATAGCCTATTCACATTCGTAATGACATAGAGGAAACCTTCCAGCTGATATTACGAGATGTTTTCTGTTTAGTATGTTACTAAGCAATAAACTTATTTTGTATTACGTAGCCGTGTGGTATCCGGCAGAGTAGAATAGGACCACTCCATGTCTTGCCGTGGATGTCGTAGAAGGCGACTTAGGAAATACAAGCTAAACAAAGCTCATAAACATCTAAGAGACCTCTCCAACCCGTCTGGCCAGCGTGGAGAGTGTAGGCCAAGTCCTCTGGCTGCTCTGGCCAAGTATGGCCCTGGTAGTACAGAGAGAGTCGTGCTCCTGTAGTGGAGACTAAAAAGGACCTGATGATGATGATGATGAAACTTATTTTAGATGCATTGTATGTACAATAGATACAAGGTACCTGACCAGGTTCTTTACTTATATCTTGAATTTTCTCTTAAACTTATAATAATATTAATACAACTGGAGAAGCCAAAACAGCATTACTGGAAACTATGAAATACAAACTTCTTTGATTGATTGATTGATGACATTTTTGATAATAATTAAGTACATGTCCTGACACTATTGTATAATACTAAATTGTGATTAAGAACGTATTTAAAATTGTAATTACTATAAATGACGCTAAAAGTATTGTAAATTTGGTAAAAGAGCTTTATATTAAGTACCTATTGTACATAGAAATATAATCAAATGAAAAATCATCAATGAAATATAATCATTAAAAATTTACATGCTGTAAAGAATGGCTAAGTAGGTTAAGCTACACTTCTATATGTACCATCTTTCCGTACCCTATTTAATGCAAATAAATCTTATCTTATCTTGTTTTTTTTTTAATTATTTATAGAAAATAAGATAATGCTATTGTTTAATTTATCAAACATGAATGATAAGGAAATACATTCTACGTATGTGTAATTATATTTTTCTTATTCTACGTATCTATCGTGTCAATATACAAATAATCACTTAAACAATATGCTGTGAATTACGATTTTATGAAAGACCTACTATTCAATATTATACAGGTTCATATAAACTCCCTGGCAATATTTAACAGAACAAGGATATATCTGAAACCAAAATAAATACATAAAACCTACCTACATTTAATTTGATCAGTATTACTTACATAATATTATTAAACGTACGCGAGATATCATTTTAACCCTTTGACCGCAAACTTTGACGTTTTCCGACAAACATTTTCATAGAAAAGAAAATGTATGTCGGATTTTTCCGATGTTTTCCGACAATCATTTTCATAGAAAATCTTATATTAAACAAATGGTTAATATTAAACAAAACGGTTTAACTCACGTCTTTTTAGTTGGAAAAATGTCGACAGTTTCAGCTGACGGCCGCGCCGGGATGTCCTTGATACCTGACTAGGCTTTTTGTCTGTAACTAGGCTAAAATTTGGCATTTTTCCGACTAAAAATACGTGAATATTTTTGAACTGTTTTGTTTAATATTACTTACATACTCGTTATTATGGACGCTCGATGTTGAATGCCAGTGTACTTTCAAAACTAATATAAGATTTTTACACTGTAGCAGATAAGATTTGTAAGTAATTTGTAAAGTTGGTTTGAATAAAATAATCTATTACATATAATAAAACAGTAAAAATATTTTGTCTGTACATTTAGAATTTTTGACTGAAATGGATGGATGGACACTTAAAAAGAATAATAGAAAGATAAAAAATTCGAAAAAAAAATTTTTTTCGAATTTTTTGTCTGTCTGTCTGTATGTATGATCACGCTTGTCTCCGAAAATACTGAACCGATTTACTTCAAACTTTTACTAATTGCTTTGTTTTAACTCCGCAAAACATTTAAAGTTTGTATCATCAAAATCGGTTCATTAAAAAAAAAGTTATCGTCATTTGAATGAACTCAAGGCATGAGTTTGCCTACAAATATATATTAGCAACAATTAAATAATAAGTAACATAGGAAATTAAAATCCAAAGTCAATTCATCATCATTAAACGACATCATTATACCTGTTGTAACATTCACACCCTTACCTTAATTTTTCCTATCACCCTCTACTCCATGTAACATTTAAGGAAACTAATTTTCATTATTTAAACAAGCGTAATCGTCGTCATGGCCAGAAAATGTGATCGTTTATTTGTCTTACAAGGACCCGTACGTTGTGTTTTGTTTAAATCAGTTACGAAGTAGTTGTTTAATACATTTGATTAAAGGAATGCACGCATAAAAATAAAAGCAGGACTAAAACTATCACTTAGCTTTGAATTACTGCCGACGTTGATACTGCGTCGCCTCAGTGATGTAGTGACGCCTCATTATGTCCCGTATGATAATCTCGCCTCGCGATTTCTGTCGTCTGCCATATCAGGAGTGTCTCGATTCGCGTTCACGCATGAAACAGGTTTTCCCACAAGTTTATATTCATATAATAGAAATATGATGGGGTCTTACAGGTCATGTTATAGTTAATAAAATATACATATAATATTCAAGTTAAACTAAGCTATGAAAACCAATTTAAACTCCAAAACTCCATCTAGAAGAAAATGTATTGAGGCAGGTCATAAGACCTGTAGAATTCCTATGAAAAAATTGGATATATGCGGGTCTCCCATCCATCCTAGCAACCCGCCCACACTATAGCCAGTTCCAAGACAGAATTGGAGGGTGCTGATGTTCCACATGCACCTGGCTATAAGTGTCCTGCGACCTGGCTGATCGACCTTCTAACCTAGATTCCCTAGACCCTATTTCCTATCCTACTTCGTCTGCAGACGTCTTTAACCTACTTTTCCTAAGCCTACGCTACGCCGGTGACTCTTCCAGATCACCTAGCTCTAGATTTATAATTACAGCTATCAATTCCACGCTCAAAACCTCATTCTTTCGACAATATTCCCTAGAACTGCGGCTGTCTACAGTTAGCTTCCCTCGCTGCGGCTACTGCCGTATCTAGACGAAAGCCTTAAGCTTTGAGTAGAAAATTGTAGCTACTATGTCTTATGACTGCAAAATAATTATAATTAAATTAATTGAGTAATAGTGATATGGTGGAGTCTACAAAAGTCACCAGACGCTCTAACTAATAAAATAAATTTAGTAATAGCTTCTGATAATTTAAGAAATGTTACAAAAAGCAAGTGTCAGCGTAAGGCTTGATGAAAATACGTCCCTATCAAACACCTAGTATTATTTCAGATCCATTACTATATTGACATGATTTCCAGCTAGACATCAAGACATTCACAAGAAATAAATACTTAAACAAATATGTATAATGCAGCGACTCATAATCTCACTTTTCAACGTAGACTGGACTGTACAACCTCGCCTTCTGACATTATCACAGAAATATAATAGAATAATAAGGTTTATAAAATAATAAAATATAAATTTCATACAACCTTTGTAGCGTGATGTTAAATTTACCAGGAGATATCTGCGCAGTCTTGTGAAGATTCGCCCCTACTTCACTAATCACTTAATTATATATTTAAAATTTACAGCAGATTTTTGATTTTAATATTAATTTAACGCGAGATTTAATACAAATTATTTTAAAGACTCGGAACAACAAGCTTGGCTCCCGTAATTATCGAATTAAGTGTGATTTTCTAATTTTTATACGTTGTTTTAATTAATTTTCTTTGAGACACTCCCGATTAACTCAAAAATCGATCCGTACACGAAACTCTAATAATCAATCTTTGCTACCGACTATGCGTACACGCATCCCAAGCCCGACTACCTGATCCCTTCCACCCCCGTCACTGCCAATCTCCCTGTCTTAGCCACACCCCTAAATTCTCCGAATTTTACTTAATTCACCCTGAATGGCTAAGGCAAATATAGCTATCCTTTTCTTTTATTGATAAATGCCCCTCCTTAGAACATTGAGTCAAAGCGAGTTTTATTTAATAATTGTAAAGCACAGTATTGTTATATAAGTATATAAATAAAAAAATATACGATGAAAATTCTGTAAATGACTGTGTCTGTTACAGAGCGCCCCTTGATGAACGATAAATTTTATGATAAGGAAATTTTGAGTGAATCACATTAGATTTTTGTTGTTATATTATAAGATTATAGCCTACCCCTTCTAGAACCATATATTCTCATTCTGATTAGAATCTAATCATAATAGTTTCAAATAAAATATTTTGTTATTATATAATTGTTGTTACGCCTTAGAGAAAGCTTCATGTATCAAGTTACATGATTAATTTAAGTTCCCATTTATTTTGTTAATCAATAATAAAGTCTTCACATTGTTTAAAATGCAAGAACGTTAAATTAAATTAAACTATATTTTAATCAATTCAGTAGTATTATAAATCGACCAAGGCAAACGCAATACGTATTAAACATAAAGATCGAGTTGTAATGCTGATGAGGTTATAAAATTATTGATCAGTTTGAAAGTACATACACGTATGATATTATCACATTCTTATCCAACGTGGGCCAGCTAGTGTCCAAGGTCACTAAACCCGATTATCACACTCAGCGTTTTATTGAACGTATATGTAGAGACGTATACTAACGTAATCAATACAGTGATGGATTGCTAGCCGCAGTGCCTTAAAGATACATAGTATGTTTTAACAACATCACAAGTATTCGTAACTAAATATTACCGACTCTACTTTCTTTCTCATCCGTGTATATTACGATCTAAGTACATATCCTATATCCTAACTAATTAACAACATTTATAATGTATGTTTGCTTTAGTTTTCCTTTAAATTTCTCTGCTCTTTTTATTTTATTGCCTTTTTATTTAAATAATAAATAACAAAGAATTTATATTACTTAAATTAAAAAAAAAACTTTTCCTAAAAATTGCGCGATATTTTAGCATAAGTAATTGGATTTCATTCTATTTTTAGAAATTGTATATTTTCTATAATTTACAGACAATATCATTATCCATACCATGCAGACGATCACGCTATTTTAAACTAATTAATACACAATGAATTATTGATCACTTAGCTGAATTCGTATGTTCGGCAACGCCCCTATTTCAGTTGCCAGCATATGTCCATCTTTAGGCCCATTGCAACCTGAAATTGATTTACATAGGCTATGATTACTAAATGATATTGAGAAATTTGTATGAAATAACATTAATTTTACAGAAATGAATTATTTGCAGTCTTATTTCAAAACCATATGAGGGTTGTATTGTGTTTAAGTGTTGCGATAACATAACTCCAAGTTCCTAACCATAAATTATGGTCTCTTTAAGAGCACTACTAATTTTACATAACAAGTTGTTTATTCACACTTGTACCTTGTTCAGAATCCCACGAACCTTATCGCTCAAAGATTTAAGTAGGTACTTCATTTGTTTTTATCGAATCCGAGAATTTTGACTGCGTAACAGACCCTCTTTTTTTTGTTTTTTTTGTATTTTTCAACATGTGCAAGCCATGTTTCAAAAATAGCTTATCTTTACTGCAGGGCATAAAGAACAATAAATATTTGTTGTATTGTTATTGTTAACCGTTTTCTTCCTTTCATTTCTCCCTTAAAATTACAACCAATAACTATTATTGCCTAACAACAAAGGTATAATACAGATGTAAAAATAAAAAAACTAGTTACAAAATCCCCAAGAATCCACCTCTAGTTTTTTTTTTATTTCTTTATTCTTTGCGATCCTTATGAATATTATTTTCCCAAAAACATAGAAGTGTACCTGTATGTAGCCCTAGTGTATGTGTTTCGAGGGTAATATGTTTTTAAACCGAGAGAGTATTCGTTATTGTTCAAACTTCAGCTTTAAGCTTAAAACTTCAGCCTATAAACGACAATAGCTTTTTACAATGTTAATTCAAATTTTTGGACAATGTGAGGTTGTGAGGCTCACAGATTCTATTAATCCTACAATAGCACATACGAACTGATTAGACTTTTTAATCAGAAACGTATCTACTATCATGTCCATCCATAAAATTGATCAGCACTTATAGCAAAAACTATTATAATCTATATCCCGAAGTCACACCTAAAACTTACATTTAAACAACTCCATAATACTGTCTTGGAAAATGTATAGTGTAATTTCATCATAGCTTAGCTTCTTGTGGAGTATGGAGTTTTATACAGGTGTTATAACACTTGGGATTATTTCCAAAGGATGATTATATCCATGGAATAATAAAACTAACCTAACACAAAAAAATCCCCCTATACAAAACTCGTGTCTGTGATGTGTAGTTTCTAATATTTGGGTAAATAATATTTAAATTTGGATTTCACAAAAGAATGAACCCTATATTTTTGAAACCACTAAGTGTTTAACTTAAAGTGTGACGTGAAATATTATGCCATCAACAATCCCATAAATAAAAAACAGTACTTCACAACTCTCTTAAGTTCTCGAAAGTTACATGTTAAGATGTTTATTCCCATGCTGCACCAATTCAAAACGTCAAAATTACCAAACTTTACGATGGGTACCTTTTTTTTTTTTGTTTTTCTAATGGACATCTTTATTGCCGTCAATAACTCGGGAATTTTACGAAGTTGAGAGACAATAGCTCTACTTACACGTGCAGATAATAAATGGGTCTCGTAGGGTCATATTGCTTCAGTCAAATTCTTATCTAATTTTAAAACTGCTAAAGAAATTGTATAGGTTTTTGTTCAACAGAAATGCCTTTGTTACCAATTTCCGACATAAGATTTAGTTTTGATTATTTACTTTACTCTAAAGCGGACCCGCCATAAAATCAAGGATAAAATTAAGCATCGTGCTATTTATTCTATTAATCTTGGAATTCTCGTCAACCAAAACATTATAGAAATCATAATATCAGTTTCTTCATTTACAAAACAGTTACTATCTTACTCTTTAGAAGGTATCCTAATATTATAAATTAGAAAGTAAATTAGTTCGATCATTAGTTCGATACGTTTTCAAGCCTCAATCAATGATCCGATTGTTATAGAATTTTGCATACATACTTTCTAGGTACAAAGAAGGACATAGGCTTCCAAAAGGAACCATTTCCAAGGGACCACTAAAGATGTTAACGAAGTAGCGGTAGAAATTATAAAATAAATTATTATTTCTTCCTTCTATTCATTAGGTAACGATATACCACATCATTTCGTACAGGGATCGAACCTGAAACTTTATGCCTTAAAATTCATTTCGTATTAGTATTAAAGTAAACTAATATTTCTTCCTTCTATTTACTAAAAACTAAATATCACAATATTTCATACAGGGATCGAACCTGCCTGCAATTTCATGCTTCTTATTTTATTTTCTTATACCCTAACGTTTTCTTGTGGTTTCAGTCAGCGATACAACTAAATAATATATATTTGATTGCCATAAAAATTAGTTATTTAAGCGGGAATCGAACCCACCTATATTAAGTATCGTTTTAAACTAGTATCATAAAAGAAAATTACATATTTTAGCACGGTATTTGAATCCGACTAAGAATTTGTTGGTATTTGTATTATTCTATAAAAACACCACATCTTTTGAGATGGAATCGAACCTCTCTTAAATTTATCCATGCTAAGTCAAGAACAGATCTATTAAAAATATTTATATTAGGTATAGTTATTTGTTACAGAAATCATATATCAAAACCTGATGCTGTATGTAATATATATTTTGCCTGAAATGAACCTACAGTTTATATAACATAAGTTTCTATTAAACTCTTCATAAATCGGCAAATAATATATTTTTTTATTGTTTAGGAGTCGAACCTAAACTAGAAGTCTATAATTGACTACAATTATTTGAAATATAACCATTCACCCTTCTATCATTCTTTATTTCCTTTTAACCATAACTACTCAACAATGCAATAAACATATATTTAGAGCACAGAAAAGGATATATTTTACTTTATTAAAATCGTGAGGAAACCAAGGAAATCACCTACTTTTAATTTTAAAAGCAATTAAATTAACTGAATATGTGATTCAGGATTCGAACCCGACTATTTCTCTCTCTCTCTCTCTCTCTGAATAATCTTATTCTATGATTATAATATTTTTTGTTACTGACCCTAACTGTTTCGCTCCTAGCTCTTAATACTTATTCTCAATAAAATAAATTAGACTTACGGAGTATGATTACAACTAAGCAATAAAATATTAAACTTAAATAAAAATATCATCCTTCACTAAACTAGTTCAATTTCAACGATGTTGAACAGTTCTCTATTTTGTAATAAGAGTTAAACCTACAATGCCTTTATCCTACATATTTCCATAGCAACTTCCAGGTTCTTTTAAATGCGTTCTTGAGCTCAAAGAGTTCAAGATTGTATGACGCACATCCTGGCACTCACGGCACCACTCTGTAACATTCACACCCTTACCTTAATTTTTCCTATCACCCTCTACTCCATGTAACATTTAAGGAAACTAATTTTCATTATTTAAACAAGCGTAATCGTCGTCATGGCCAGAAAATGTGATCGTTTATTTGTCTTACAAGGACCCGTACGTTGTGTTTTGTTTAAATCAGTTACGAAGTAGTTGTTTAATACATTTGATTAAAGGAATGCACGCATAAAAATAAAAGCAGGACTAAAACTATCACTTAGCTTTGAATTACTGCCGACGTTGATACTGCGTCGCCTCAGTGATGTAGTGACGCCTCATTATGTCCCGTATGATAATCTCGCCTCGCGATTTCTGTCGTCTGCCATATCAGGAGTGTCTCGATTCGCGTTCACGCATGAAACAGGTTTTCCCACAAGTTTATATTCATATAATAGAAATATGATGGGGTCTTACAGGTCATGTTATAGTTAATAAAATATACATATAATATTCAAGTTAAACTAAGCTATGAAAACCAATTTAAACTCCAAAACTCCATCTAGAAGAAAATGTATTGAGGCAGGTCATAAGACCTGTAGAATTCCTATGAAAAAATTGGATATATGCGGGTCTCCCATCCATCCTAGCAACCCGCCCACACTATAGCCAGTTCCAAGACAGAATTGGAGGGTGCTGATGTTCCACATGCACCTGGCTATAAGTGTCCTGCGACCTGGCTGATCGACCTTCTAACCTAGATTCCCTAGACCCTATTTCCTATCCTACTTCGTCTGCAGACGTCTTTAACCTACTTTTCCTAAGCCTACGCTACGCCGGTGACTCTTCCAGATCACCTAGCTCTAGATTTATAATTACAGCTATCAATTCCACGCTCAAAACCTCATTCTTTCGACAATATTCCCTAGAACTGCGGCTGTCTACAGTTAGCTTCCCTCGCTGCGGCTACTGCCGTATCTAGACGAAAGCCTTAAGCTTTGAGTAGAAAATTGTAGCTACTATGTCTTATGACTGCAAAATAATTATAATTAAATTAATTGAGTAATAGTGATATGGTGGAGTCTACAAAAGTCACCAGACGCTCTAACTAATAAAATAAATTTAGTAATAGCTTCTGATAATTTAAGAAATGTTACAAAAAGCAAGTGTCAGCGTAAGGCTTGATGAAAATACGTCCCTATCAAACACCTAGTATTATTTCAGATCCATTACTATATTGACATGATTTCCAGCTAGACATCAAGACATTCACAAGAAATAAATACTTAAACAAATATGTATAATGCAGCGACTCATAATCTCACTTTTCAACGTAGACTGGACTGTACAACCTCGCCTTCTGACATTATCACAGAAATATAATAGAATAATAAGGTTTATAAAATAATAAAATATAAATTTCATACAACCTTTGTAGCGTGATGTTAAATTTACCAGGAGATATCTGCGCAGTCTTGTGAAGATTCGCCCCTACTTCACTAATCACTTAATTATATATTTAAAATTTACAGCAGATTTTTGATTTTAATATTAATTTAACGCGAGATTTAATACAAATTATTTTAAAGACTCGGAACAACAAGCTTGGCTCCCGTAATTATCGAATTAAGTGTGATTTTCTAATTTTTATACGTTGTTTTAATTAATTTTCTTTGAGACACTCCCGATTAACTCAAAAATCGATCCGTACACGAAACTCTAATAATCAATCTTTGCTACCGACTATGCGTACACGCATCCCAAGCCCGACTACCTGATCCCTTCCACCCCCGTCACTGCCAATCTCCCTGTCTTAGCCACACCCCTAAATTCTCCGAATTTTACTTAATTCACCCTGAATGGCTAAGGCAAATATAGCTATCCTTTTCTTTTATTGATAAATGCCCCTCCTTAGAACATTGAGTCAAAGCGAGTTTTATTTAATAATTGTAAAGCACAGTATTGTTATATAAGTATATAAATAAAAAAATATACGATGAAAATTCTGTAAATGACTGTGTCTGTTACAGAGCGCCCCTTGATGAACGATAAATTTTATGATAAGGAAATTTTGAGTGAATCACATTAGATTTTTGTTGTTATATTATAAGATTATAGCCTACCCCTTCTAGAACCATATATTCTCATTCTGATTAGAATCTAATCATAATAGTTTCAAATAAAATATTTTGTTATTATATAATTGTTGTTACGCCTTAGAGAAAGCTTCATGTATCAAGTTACATGATTAATTTAAGTTCCCATTTATTTTGTTAATCAATAATAAAGTCTTCACATTGTTTAAAATGCAAGAACGTTAAATTAAATTAAACTATATTTTAATCAATTCAGTAGTATTATAAATCGACCAAGGCAAACGCAATACGTATTAAACATAAAGATCGAGTTGTAATGCTGATGAGGTTATAAAATTATTGATCAGTTTGAAAGTACATACACGTATGATATTATCACATTCTTATCCAACGTGGGCCAGCTAGTGTCCAAGGTCACTAAACCCGATTATCACACTCAGCGTTTTATTGAACGTATATGTAGAGACGTATACTAACGTAATCAATACAGTGATGGATTGCTAGCCGCAGTGCCTTAAAGATACATAGTATGTTTTAACAACATCACAAGTATTCGTAACTAAATATTACCGACTCTACTTTCTTTCTCATCCGTGTATATTACGATCTAAGTACATATCCTATATCCTAACTAATTAACAACATTTATAATGTATGTTTGCTTTAGTTTTCCTTTAAATTTCTCTGCTCTTTTTATTTTATTGCCTTTTTATTTAAATAATAAATAACAAAGAATTTATATTACTTAAATTAAAAAAAAAACTTTTCCTAAAAATTGCGCGATATTTTAGCATAAGTAATTGGATTTCATTCTATTTTTAGAAATTGTATATTTTCTATAATTTACAGACAATATCATTATCCATACCATGCAGACGATCACGCTATTTTAAACTAATTAATACACAATGAATTATTGATCACTTAGCTGAATTCGTATGTTCGGCAACGCCCCTATTTCAGTTGCCAGCATATGTCCATCTTTAGGCCCATTGCAACCTGAAATTGATTTACATAGGCTATGATTACTAAATGATATTGAGAAATTTGTATGAAATAACATTAATTTTACAGAAATGAATTATTTGCAGTCTTATTTCAAAACCATATGAGGGTTGTATTGTGTTTAAGTGTTGCGATAACATAACTCCAAGTTCCTAACCATAAATTATGGTCTCTTTAAGAGCACTACTAATTTTACATAACAAGTTGTTTATTCACACTTGTACCTTGTTCAGAATCCCACGAACCTTATCGCTCAAAGATTTAAGTAGGTACTTCATTTGTTTTTATCGAATCCGAGAATTTTGACTGCGTAACAGACCCTCTTTTTTTTGTTTTTTTTGTATTTTTCAACATGTGCAAGCCATGTTTCAAAAATAGCTTATCTTTACTGCAGGGCATAAAGAACAATAAATATTTGTTGTATTGTTATTGTTAACCGTTTTCTTCCTTTCATTTCTCCCTTAAAATTACAACCAATAACTATTATTGCCTAACAACAAAGGTATAATACAGATGTAAAAATAAAAAAACTAGTTACAAAATCCCCAAGAATCCACCTCTAGTTTTTTTTTTATTTCTTTATTCTTTGCGATCCTTATGAATATTATTTTCCCAAAAACATAGAAGTGTACCTGTATGTAGCCCTAGTGTATGTGTTTCGAGGGTAATATGTTTTTAAACCGAGAGAGTATTCGTTATTGTTCAAACTTCAGCTTTAAGCTTAAAACTTCAGCCTATAAACGACAATAGCTTTTTACAATGTTAATTCAAATTTTTGGACAATGTGAGGTTGTGAGGCTCACAGATTCTATTAATCCTACAATAGCACATACGAACTGATTAGACTTTTTAATCAGAAACGTATCTACTATCATGTCCATCCATAAAATTGATCAGCACTTATAGCAAAAACTATTATAATCTATATCCCGAAGTCACACCTAAAACTTACATTTAAACAACTCCATAATACTGTCTTGGAAAATGTATAGTGTAATTTCATCATAGCTTAGCTTCTTGTGGAGTATGGAGTTTTATACAGGTGTTATAACACTTGGGATTATTTCCAAAGGATGATTATATCCATGGAATAATAAAACTAACCTAACACAAAAAAATCCCCCTATACAAAACTCGTGTCTGTGATGTGTAGTTTCTAATATTTGGGTAAATAATATTTAAATTTGGATTTCACAAAAGAATGAACCCTATATTTTTGAAACCACTAAGTGTTTAACTTAAAGTGTGACGTGAAATATTATGCCATCAACAATCCCATAAATAAAAAACAGTACTTCACAACTCTCTTAAGTTCTCGAAAGTTACATGTTAAGATGTTTATTCCCATGCTGCACCAATTCAAAACGTCAAAATTACCAAACTTTACGATGGGTACCTTTTTTTTTTTTGTTTTTCTAATGGACATCTTTATTGCCGTCAATAACTCGGGAATTTTACGAAGTTGAGAGACAATAGCTCTACTTACACGTGCAGATAATAAATGGGTCTCGTAGGGTCATATTGCTTCAGTCAAATTCTTATCTAATTTTAAAACTGCTAAAGAAATTGTATAGGTTTTTGTTCAACAGAAATGCCTTTGTTACCAATTTCCGACATAAGATTTAGTTTTGATTATTTACTTTACTCTAAAGCGGACCCGCCATAAAATCAAGGATAAAATTAAGCATCGTGCTATTTATTCTATTAATCTTGGAATTCTCGTCAACCAAAACATTATAGAAATCATAATATCAGTTTCTTCATTTACAAAACAGTTACTATCTTACTCTTTAGAAGGTATCCTAATATTATAAATTAGAAAGTAAATTAGTTCGATCATTAGTTCGATACGTTTTCAAGCCTCAATCAATGATCCGATTGTTATAGAATTTTGCATACATACTTTCTAGGTACAAAGAAGGACATAGGCTTCCAAAAGGAACCATTTCCAAGGGACCACTAAAGATGTTAACGAAGTAGCGGTAGAAATTATAAAATAAATTATTATTTCTTCCTTCTATTCATTAGGTAACGATATACCACATCATTTCGTACAGGGATCGAACCTGAAACTTTATGCCTTAAAATTCATTTCGTATTAGTATTAAAGTAAACTAATATTTCTTCCTTCTATTTACTAAAAACTAAATATCACAATATTTCATACAGGGATCGAACCTGCCTGCAATTTCATGCTTCTTATTTTATTTTCTTATACCCTAACGTTTTCTTGTGGTTTCAGTCAGCGATACAACTAAATAATATATATTTGATTGCCATAAAAATTAGTTATTTAAGCGGGAATCGAACCCACCTATATTAAGTATCGTTTTAAACTAGTATCATAAAAGAAAATTACATATTTTAGCACGGTATTTGAATCCGACTAAGAATTTGTTGGTATTTGTATTATTCTATAAAAACACCACATCTTTTGAGATGGAATCGAACCTCTCTTAAATTTATCCATGCTAAGTCAAGAACAGATCTATTAAAAATATTTATATTAGGTATAGTTATTTGTTACAGAAATCATATATCAAAACCTGATGCTGTATGTAATATATATTTTGCCTGAAATGAACCTACAGTTTATATAACATAAGTTTCTATTAAACTCTTCATAAATCGGCAAATAATATATTTTTTTATTGTTTAGGAGTCGAACCTAAACTAGAAGTCTATAATTGACTACAATTATTTGAAATATAACCATTCACCCTTCTATCATTCTTTATTTCCTTTTAACCATAACTACTCAACAATGCAATAAACATATATTTAGAGCACAGAAAAGGATATATTTTACTTTATTAAAATCGTGAGGAAACCAAGGAAATCACCTACTTTTAATTTTAAAAGCAATTAAATTAACTGAATATGTGATTCAGGATTCGAACCCGACTATTTCTCTCTCTCTCTCTCTCTCTGAATAATCTTATTCTATGATTATAATATTTTTTGTTACTGACCCTAACTGTTTCGCTCCTAGCTCTTAATACTTATTCTCAATAAAATAAATTAGACTTACGGAGTATGATTACAACTAAGCAATAAAATATTAAACTTAAATAAAAATATCATCCTTCACTAAACTAGTTCAATTTCAACGATGTTGAACAGTTCTCTATTTTGTAATAAGAGTTAAACCTACAATGCCTTTATCCTACATATTTCCATAGCAACTTCCAGGTTCTTTTAAATGCGTTCTTGAGCTCAAAGAGTTCAAGATTGTATGACGCACATCCTGGCACTCACGGCACCACTCTGTAACATTCACACCCTTACCTTAATTTTTCCTATCACCCTCTACTCCATGTAACATTTAAGGAAACTAATTTTCATTATTTAAACAAGCGTAATCGTCGTCATGGCCAGAAAATGTGATCGTTTATTTGTCTTACAAGGACCCGTACGTTGTGTTTTGTTTAAATCAGTTACGAAGTAGTTGTTTAATACATTTGATTAAAGGAATGCACGCATAAAAATAAAAGCAGGACTAAAACTATCACTTAGCTTTGAATTACTGCCGACGTTGATACTGCGTCGCCTCAGTGATGTAGTGACGCCTCATTATGTCCCGTATGATAATCTCGCCTCGCGATTTCTGTCGTCTGCCATATCAGGAGTGTCTCGATTCGCGTTCACGCATGAAACAGGTTTTCCCACAAGTTTATATTCATATAATAGAAATATGATGGGGTCTTACAGGTCATGTTATAGTTAATAAAATATACATATAATATTCAAGTTAAACTAAGCTATGAAAACCAATTTAAACTCCAAAACTCCATCTAGAAGAAAATGTATTGAGGCAGGTCATAAGACCTGTAGAATTCCTATGAAAAAATTGGATATATGCGGGTCTCCCATCCATCCTAGCAACCCGCCCACACTATAGCCAGTTCCAAGACAGAATTGGAGGGTGCTGATGTTCCACATGCACCTGGCTATAAGTGTCCTGCGACCTGGCTGATCGACCTTCTAACCTAGATTCCCTAGACCCTATTTCCTATCCTACTTCGTCTGCAGACGTCTTTAACCTACTTTTCCTAAGCCTACGCTACGCCGGTGACTCTTCCAGATCACCTAGCTCTAGATTTATAATTACAGCTATCAATTCCACGCTCAAAACCTCATTCTTTCGACAATATTCCCTAGAACTGCGGCTGTCTACAGTTAGCTTCCCTCGCTGCGGCTACTGCCGTATCTAGACGAAAGCCTTAAGCTTTGAGTAGAAAATTGTAGCTACTATGTCTTATGACTGCAAAATAATTATAATTAAATTAATTGAGTAATAGTGATATGGTGGAGTCTACAAAAGTCACCAGACGCTCTAACTAATAAAATAAATTTAGTAATAGCTTCTGATAATTTAAGAAATGTTACAAAAAGCAAGTGTCAGCGTAAGGCTTGATGAAAATACGTCCCTATCAAACACCTAGTATTATTTCAGATCCATTACTATATTGACATGATTTCCAGCTAGACATCAAGACATTCACAAGAAATAAATACTTAAACAAATATGTATAATGCAGCGACTCATAATCTCACTTTTCAACGTAGACTGGACTGTACAACCTCGCCTTCTGACATTATCACAGAAATATAATAGAATAATAAGGTTTATAAAATAATAAAATATAAATTTCATACAACCTTTGTAGCGTGATGTTAAATTTACCAGGAGATATCTGCGCAGTCTTGTGAAGATTCGCCCCTACTTCACTAATCACTTAATTATATATTTAAAATTTACAGCAGATTTTTGATTTTAATATTAATTTAACGCGAGATTTAATACAAATTATTTTAAAGACTCGGAACAACAAGCTTGGCTCCCGTAATTATCGAATTAAGTGTGATTTTCTAATTTTTATACGTTGTTTTAATTAATTTTCTTTGAGACACTCCCGATTAACTCAAAAATCGATCCGTACACGAAACTCTAATAATTAATCTTTGCTACCGACTATGCGTACACGCATCCCAAGCCCGACTACCTGATCCCTTCCACCCCCGTCACTGCCAATCTCCCTGTCTTAGCCACACCCCTAAATTCTCCGAATTTTACTTAATTCACCCTGAATGGCTAAGGCAAATATAGCTATCCTTTTCTTTTATTGATAAATGCCCCTCCTTAGAACATTGAGTCAAAGCGAGTTTTATTTAATAATTGTAAAGCACAGTATTGTTATATAAGTATATAAATAAAAAAATATACGATGAAAATTCTGTAAATGACTGTGTCTGTTACACTGTCCATACTCATCTATACATATAATAAAACAGTAAAAATATTTTGTCTGTACATTTCGAATTTTTGACTGAAATGGATAGAGGGACGCTTAAAAAGAATAATAGAAAGATTTTGGAATTTCTTGTCTGTCTGTCTGTCTGTCTGTCTGTCTGTCTGTCTGTCTGTCTGTCTGTATGTATGATCACGATTATCTCCGATAATACTGAACCGATTTACTTCAAACTTTCACCAATTGCTTTGTTTTAACTCAGCAAAACATCTAAACTTTGATTCATCAAAATCGGTTCTTTAAAAAAAAGTTATCGTCATTTGAATGAACTCAAAGCATTAGTTTGCCTGCAAATATACACGGTAAATTTTTTATCGTTTTGGACCCTTAAAGGGGTGACTCAGACCATCAAAATGAACAACTTTTCCTACAGGAACAATGCTGGGAACTCAAAAAAAATCGACATTCCCATACAAACTGGCCGGGCGGCGGGACTCTTTTTTATGGAAATGACGAATTTTTTTTTGAGTTCCCAGCATTGGTCCCATAGAAAAAGTTGTTCATATTGATGACCTGAGTCACCCCTTTAAGGGTCCAAACTGTTCCTGAGGGATGGACACTAACGGCGGCGTCGTAGCCGCGGGCAAACGGCAAACCAACCGAAACTGCTGCGCCTAGAAACTTGAAATTTGGTACAGGGGTTCTTTTAATGATGTAAGTGAGCGCTAAGACAGGATTTTTAAGAAATTTAAAATAGCGGGGTAAATATTCTATAGGAATTTACTTATTTCTATACTTAGAAGTATGAAAATAGGTAAATAAATTCACGATTACAATTGAAAAATATCTGTGTAGGTCAACTGGAAAAAAATCCCCCACATAACCATAAACTGGAAAAGTATAAATAATATCCATACTTCCATACTAATACTAAAATTATAAATGCGAAAGTAACTCTGTCTGCTGTCTTTTTACGCTTCAAACATTGATAATAAAAAAAAAATACTACAACAAGCCTATTAAATATGTCCTATGAAGAAACGGAGGAATTGCTAATAGTTTTAAAATAATATTATAGTTATAATATTATGGTTAATTTTATTGTCTCATTATGTATAATTTAATTCTAAGTGTAATTGTTTATGGAGTTTCTAGCACTAATTAGTCTTATAACGCCTGAAATACAGGATGATTTTCATCCTAGCTCAGGCACCCTTAGTTCATATGTCCCTTAATGTATTTATAATGTATTGTAAAATTTGTTTCTATTATTTGAATAAAGAATTTATTATATTATATTATTATATTGAACTGATTTGGATGAAATTTGGTATGGAGGTAGTTTGATGCCCGGGGAAGGACATAGGGTATATTTAATTCCGGGAAATTTCTGTTCCCGAGGGATCGACACTAACGCGGGCGGAGCCGCGGGCAACAGCTAGTATATTATAAATAAATGCGAAAGTAACTTTGTCTGTCTGTCCGTCTTCTTTTCACGCTTCAACCATTGAACCAATTTGGATGAAATTCGGTATGGAGGCAGATTGAGGCCCGGGGAAGGACATAGGGTATGTTTAATTCCGGGAAATTCTACTGTTTTCGAGGGATCGATACTAACGCGGGCGGAGCCGCGGGCAACAGCTAGTTCATAAATAGAATAACGAAACATACAAGAAAATAATTTAGATTGTAAACAATAGGAGAACTGTGATTGTTTTTGTTGTTTTGTTGTGAGTAATAGCAATTACACCGTGGTTTGCTCCAATTTCCGAAAATTTATATAGGTAACTAGATTTCACCCGCAGCTTCGCTCGCGTCAACGTCGTTCCCTCGGGAACAGTACTTTTTCCGGGATGAAAGTTAGCCTATGTATTTTTCCGTACTCCAGACATCATGTACGCAAAACTTCATGATGATCGGTTCGGTAGCTACGGGCGGCGTAATAGCGCAACAAACAAACAAACTGACTTTCGCATTTATAATATTAGTAAGGATAAGGATAAAGTAAGGATTAAGTACATTTGTATTTATATACGTATTGGCCAAGAATTAATAAAATCTTGCTTATAACCTTCTTCCAATCAAAAAAATAATAAAATCTAGCTAAAACCTTCTTCTAATCAAAGAGCTATCTCTTGTCTGTGGAGTAACCAACGCCCTCCATTCTACCCTATTTAAAGCGAATCTTTTTACTTCCGCATATTACTTATCCCATAAAGCTATCCGTCGCTCGTCTCTTTTCTCTTTTCTACAAATACTTTTGAAACTAAAAACCGCCAAATATGTGCAATTATGACCCAAATTAACAACTAATAAGGTCCATCAGACTAGTTCTAGTAAAGGGTAGGGAATAGGGATAAATTATGTCAAAGTCAAAGTCAAATATTTTGTACATCGTAAGATATTTTAAATACCTTTTGGTGAACGTTATGGGCGGGAAAAAGGAGAGGGAATGGCGATGTGCACGTATTTGCTTTTGTTCACGGCCACGGCCGCGATTGCGTTGTTGCAGATCCTTCGGAAACAGTAGATTTTTCCGGGATGAAAGGTACCCTATATCCTTTCTCCAAACAAAATTTCATCGCAATTGGCTTAATAAATACAAAAAATACAAAAAAAGAAGAAATCTTAGAAGCAGAATAACTAATCCTTTTATAGTATTACTAGCTTTCGCCCGCGGCTCAGCCCGCATTAATGTCGATCCCTCGGGAATAGTACTTTTTCCAGGGATAAAAGGCTTCTCCGTACTCCAGAGAACTTGTATGCAAAATTTCATGATGATCGGTTCAGTAGTTGCGGCGTGAAAGCGTAACAAACAAACAAACAAACTTACTTTCGCATTTTTAATATTAGTAAGGATAAATGCGAAAGTGAGTTTGTTTGTTGTTTGTTACGCTTTCACGTCGCAACTATTAAGCCGATTATCATGAAATGATGCATACAAGTTTTCTCAAGTACGGAGAGTTCTTGATCTTCGAGATTCTTTGTCTTTCGTGTCACGTAACACTGGTGTCAGCTGCCCAAAGGCAAAGGTTTAACGATCTCACAATTAATGATGACAGCCGGGACCAACGGCTTAACGTGCCTTCCGAAGTACAGTGGAGCTCGAAATATTTTTATGCCACTTACGGTCACCCATCCCAGTAGAGATCGCGCCCAGGGTTACTTAACGTACGTAAGTGCTATTAATGCTCACACCCACTGGACTATTGAGCTCCTCAATTTTTTCATAATACATAGTATCACGTCTATTTTCCTTGTGGGATAGACAGATACTAGATCTATAAGACCTTATGGCCACATTTAGCTTATTGGAGGGCGTGTAGATGGAAAAGGGAATCAAAATAGTAATGGGTTGCTAGCCGCATCGCCTATTGACATAATTCCGCAGAGTTTAGCCCAATCCGTCGATCGGTTTTTACAATCTGTGCGGGAAGAGAAGCAACTGGCACATTCTAGGTTCTTTTTTTTCTCCCAGACCAGCATAGAAGGGAATGACTCTTTCATTAATTTTTATAATCTATTGGTGATCTTGATTCTAAAATTTAACTAGTTGCGGGTAGTTCAAAATCAAGCTACCTATAAGCAAGTACAACAAACAATATTGAGGTACCTTAATTGTAAATGTTGGCGGAATAGCGAAATTCCTTCGGGAGTAAACCAAATCCAGGGCTTTTGGCAAAATCTACCATGCGCTTACTAGTAGCTGAATTGTGTACAGTACATTCTACATTACTACCCTGATCTACTCTGATCGTCTTTTGGCAGTTACAGAGAGATGATTTTGTACTAAACATTTTTGAAATCTGTAACTTAGTATTCAATTCTAGATATTTGTTTTTCACCTTACTGTGATAAAGCAAGCTATCTATTATGCAACACGAATTTGTGTTTGACATGCTAAACAATTAAAAGAAATAAATAAAAATTTTATTGTGATATTACATACAAATTCAATTAAAAAACAATAGAAATAATTAGAATTTGTTTTGTTTCAAAAAATAAAGTCGGTTTACGGACAATAATTTTACGTGATAACGGTGGAAGGGAGATAGATGCGTCACAAGCCGAACGTTTTGGCCGATCGTGCCTCTCTATCGCTTGTTCCATCCACGCTCTGGTTTGCACACGGAACGTGACAAGTTTTTGTGCGTGCAGCTGGCGTTCTTCGTTTTATAAAACGTTATTACGCCAAAAACACACCTAAATACATCGTTAAATCTAACTCTTCAAGTGAAATTATCATTCAATACAATCTGTTACAGTACAGGGTTTACTGAAATAATACAAATTCAGACCTTACTTGGCTCTACAACGACACAATTTACGGGGTAAACGTTAAATCTCCTTTTTGCGGGCATTATAAAGATTACCCGCAAAATAGTGGAGCCCTTCCGTTCAATTTCGCAAATCGCGTTGTGTTGACAGTGCCCCTCTCTGACGTATCGCATTCTCGTCCCAAGAATCTAGTTCAACTGGATGGCAAATTGGATTTTTTATAAAGGCGCCCGCCACCAGTTTAGTTCAACGAAAGCCTCTTCTAGCCCCAAACGGATTTTGAGAGACGGTTTTAGAGTTGAAATGTACTCTCTGCTGTATCTGCTGATAAAATCTGACCAAGAAGTTTATAAAAGAAATTAATTAATTATTTTAAATAATAGAGATATTTATGCAACAATTTAATTACTGAATTCTAAACCATGTCTTTCAACATTATGATAATAGAAGCCGTGATGTTTGTCATCTGTTTACTAACCTTAAGATAAAATATAGAATACTGAAACTATTAGTAGAACAATTAGCATAAAGACTTTAAGATTTACACTACTGGTTTGACACTTGAAATGGAACTGTCTTAATATACAATGCTACAAGAATCACTGTAAATACCAAACCGTACATAACCCAGCTCTTCAGAAACATAACTTACAGAAGTATACCACAAATGCGTTTTTTTAAGGGCATTATAAAGATTACCCGCAAAATAGTGGAGCCCTTCCGTTCAATTTCGCAAATCGCATTGTGTTGACAGCGCCCAACAATTTTATTACTGAATTGAAAACCATGTCTTTCAATATTATGATAAAAGAAGCCGTCTTGTTTGTCATCTGCTTACTAACCTTAAGATAAAATATAGAATACTGAAACTATTACTAGAGCAATATGCTTAAAAGCAATAAGAGCAAGACCTTAAGAGCAATAAGACTTTAGGATTCGTTCTACTCGTTTGACACTTAAAATTTAACTGTCATAAAATACAATGCTAAAGGAATAGCTGTAAATAAAATTGAATATAACCCAGCTCTTCAGAGACATAATTAACAAGAGTACCATAAATCCTTTTTGCCGGCATTATAAAGATTACCCGCGAAGTAGTGGAGCCCTTCCGTTCGATTTCGCAAACAGCGCTGTGTTGACAGTGCGCCTCTGACGTATCGCATTCTCACACCAAGAATCCATCGTCCTTTATCCTTAAAATCCCATTAGACCGCCGCGTATTATATTTATTGGTGAACAAGATTTTCAACAAACTTGTAACTATTCATTGTCAGTAGATTCTATAAGACAAAACGTGATGCTAGTACAACATACAAATGTTATCATATGTCTTCCAACCTACAAATGTAATAACTATAAGACTTTATATAACAAAAGGATTGAAGTATTCAATAATCTATTATATCTCGATAATTTGACGAATGAATTTGCTTTTATATTAGACAGTAACAAAAATTTGACTTATACTTCGAATATGTTTAATTTTCAAAATGGTAATATTAACAATTTGGCTTTAAATACGATTTTTCATGACATTCTAAAACTAATAAATGACATAAAAATTAATAATGAATTAAATGATAATTTTTTTCGTGAACAATAAAAATATAAAAAAAGAATTGATTATATTCTGTCAGAATACACAGAGCTTGCTAAAGAAAGTAGAAGAACTGGAAATTAATCTAGATAATATGCTTTCAAAAAATGAAGAAGTTGATGTTATATGTGTTACAGAACATTTTATCAAAAAAGGTCATGAAAATAACTTATACTTGAATAATTACAGATTATCAACAAGCTATTCACGTAATAAAAAGCGAGGTGGATCGTGTATTATACTGAGAAAAGGCATTGAATGCAAAGAACTAACTGAAATAAACAATTTAGCAATTAATAATGCGTTTGAATGTTGCGGTATTGAAATAATTCCCCATAATTTAATTATCGTATGCATTTACAGAGTTCCTAAAGCATGTTATTTAAACATTTTTTATGAACAATTAAATATACTTCTACAAAAATTAAGTCAATTACGCAACAAAAAGGCTATAATTTGTGGTGACTTTAATATAAATGTTTTAAAAAATAGTTCAAACACTCGAGAATTTGTTAATCTTCTACAAAATTACAATTTTAAGTTACAGTTTAATGAGGTTACTAGACCCGTTAGCCGAACATGTCCTGATAACGTAGCTCATAATTGCCGAGGGTGTAAAGGTGAAATCCGCCATCTTACAATGTCTGATCACTCCGCCCTTATTTTTAAATATCCTATTAAAAAAGAATTCACCAGGAAATATTGGTATACAACATTACGTGACTATAGCCAAGAAAATATGAATAAATTCAAAGAATGCCTTAAAAACATAAGTTTTAATGAAATGTACAGTATTGACGAACCTAATCAAGCATATGAAATATTTTATGACAATTTTAAACTTTTTTATGACCTCTGTTTCCCGTTAATTCGTAAAAGAAATAGTTTTAAGAAAAGAACAACATGGTTAACACCAGGCATAAAGAAATCTAGTTCAACAAAGAGAAAACTTTATATTCAAAGTTTGCATGCAAGAAATAAAGAACACTATATAAAATATAATAAAACATTAAAAAAAGTTATTAATGCGTCTCAAAAAATACAAAATCATAAATTCATAAAAAATGCACAAAATGTTACAAAGGCTACATGGGGCATAATTAATAAATCAAATTACCAGTCACCGAGACAAAATATTGACAAAATAAAATATAAAAATAAATCCTTGACAGAACCTCATGACATTGCGAATGCTTTTAATGACACGTATATAGATTTAGCTGACGAAAACAATCAAAATAATGTAAAAAAATCTTATTATATTCAATCATCTAATAATTCAATTTTCTCTTCACCTACTGACCCTGTAATGATCCAAAAAATAATCAATAATTTAAAGAATTCAAATAGTGTTGGCTATGACGACATCAATACAAAAGTTGTAAAATATTGCAATAAAGAATTAGCAAGCCATTTAAGTTACCTTATTAATTTATGTTTATCTAAAGGGGTATTTCCAGAAAAGTTAAAAATAACGGTAATTAAACCAATTCATAAGAAAGGCACTAAAGAAAATTGTGAAAATTACCGACCAATTGCATTATTATCCATTATAGCAAAAATATTTGAAAAAGTTATATATAAAAATCTTTATGCTTTTCTTGACAAATACCAAATAATAAGTAAAGAACAATATGGTTTTCAAAAGAATAAGTCCACTAACAAAGCTGTTGATGAATTACTTTCTACAGTCACGGACTGTATTAATAATAGCCGATCAGTAACTACAATGTTCATGGATATGACTAAGGCCTTTGACTTTGTTTGCCATAAGTCTTTACTCAATAAACTATACGCTTATGGTTTGAGGGGACCTGCGCATGACCTAATCAAGTCTTATCTTAATAATCGTCAGCAAGTTACTTATATAACATATATGGATAATCAAAACACGGAAGTAGTTGCAAAATCTAACTATAGAATCGTAAAACATGGAGTCCCTCAGGGAAGTATCTTAGGACCACTACTATTTCTCATGTATATAAATGATCTTCCGAAGCATGTTGACTATAAAATAGTACTATTCGCAGATGACGCATCAGTTTTGATTACAGATACTAATGACAATGAGTATGAAAATAATTGTAATAAAGCATTATATAAGACCGTAAATTGGCTTCAGTCAAATAACTTAGTGGTAACCCTAGAGAAAACAAAGTGTATGCAGTTCCATGTACCTCAAGTTCAACCGAAACCACTTTCAGTCCAGTTCCAAAATAAAAAAATTGACTTTGTGAAGGAATGTAAATTTTTGGGTGTAACACTTGATAGTAATTTGCAGTGGAAGTCGCATATTAATAATATAATATCAAAAATAAGTAAATATGTCTATGTACTGAGAGTAATAACAAAAACAGTTTCACAAAAAACAGCAATCTGCGCATACCATGCATATGTGGCCTCTAATTTAAGATACGGTATATTACACTGGGGAAATGCTGCAAATATACACATATTACCTTTATTTAGAATGCAGAAAAAGTGTATTAGAGCCATGTTTGGAGGTTGTCAAAGAGACAGTTGCGCTCCATATTTCAAAAAATTAAATATATTAACTTTGCCGTGTATGTATATCTTGGAAGCTTGTGTATATGTTAAGGAAAATATAAATAAGTTTAAAATTCTACAAAATAGACGACCAAGAGGGACAAGAAATAAAGTGCAGGTACTTCCAAAGCATAATTCTAACATGGTAGCATATGACAGAACATTATATGTAACAGCACCAAGACTATATAATAAACTACCAGATTCAATTAAAGACCTAAATAGCAAAAAATTCAAATCTAAATTGCAAAAAATATTACTTGACAAATGTTATTATAGTATACAGGAGTATTTATCAGATAGTAGATTGTTAATATAATGACGAAAATTTTTGAAATGCTTAAAATTTATTATTGTTTAATTCACTGACCATTACTTGTTTGACATTATTATTATTATTTACTTAGTTTTGACATTTTATTGACTATTTTATATGCATTTGTTTTTTCTTATTTTTAATTCTAATCTATTATATTTGCAATTTTAAATTTTTAATAATGATAAATTTTATATAATATAATGTTAAACATATTTGCACACCTTTTTAAGGTAAAATGTACTGGGAAAATAACTAAGATCAACTTACTGTACCTACATTTATGCAAATAAATACTTTGAACTTTAATCCTATCACAAAAGTACTGAGTGGACCGCCATATCGTTCAAATTTAGGATGCTATGCACCTATTAACCGTATGTGCAACACATACAATCTTCTTAACCGCGATACAGATGATCTAGATATATTCTGCGCCAAATTAAATGTCTTTAAAGATAAAATACGGAAGCTTATCGATAATCACAATTAGTTCACGATTGTTACGATTGTTTTGATTGTCTAGCTATAATAGTCAGTGTCGTGTATACTTATTATTGGTGTTTACATTAGAACTTAGTTTTAAGTGATTATTATTTCCTGGAATGTTGTATGTAAATACCGTTGGTGTACCTTAATAAATAAATCTAGTTCTGTTTGTGAGCAAATTAGATTTTTTTATAAAAGCGCCCGCTACCAGTTGAGTTCGACGAAAGCCTCTTCTAGCCCCAAACGGATAAAGGCTTTTGAGAGTACATTTCAATCTGCTGATAAAATCTGACCAAGAAATTTATGAAACAAATTCAGAGATTAATTTTAAATAAATGAAAGGAATATTTATGCAATAATTTTATTATTTAATTCTAAACCATATCTTTTATCAATATTGAGATAAAAGAAGCCGTGGTGTTTATCATCTTCAAACTAAGAATTAATAGTTGAGCAATAGCTACTATAATATATATATATAATAATAGCCACTAGAGACTAGCTCCGTGGCGCAGCGGTCAACACGCCAGCCTGCGACACGGAGTGACCGGGTTCGATCCCCGGCCAGGTCAAGATGAAAAATGATCTTTTTTAGATTGGCCTGGGTCTTGGATGTGTATCTATATATGTATTTGTTATAAAATATAGTACCGTTGAGTTAGTATCCCATAACACAAGTCTCGAACTTACTTTGGGGCTAGCTCAATCTGTGTGATTTGTCCGTATATATTTATTTATTTATTTATAATAAGCATATAGATTTTAAAATTAACACTACTGGTTTGACATTTGAAATGGAACTGTCATAATATACAATGATTCCTGTATCACTGTAAATACCAAACCGTACATAACCCAGCTCTCCAGAAACACAATTTACAGAAGTATACCACAAATTCTCTTTTTGCCGGCATTATAAAGATTGCCCGCAAAATAGTGGAGCCCATCCGTTCAATTTCACAAATCGCGTTGTGTTGACAGCGCCTCTGACGCATCGCATTCTCGCACCAAAAGTCTAGTTCTGTGATGGCAAATTGGATTTTTTTATAAAGGCGCCCGCCACCCCGTAGTTTCTTTTTACAAAGCCTGTTCGAGCCCCAAACGTATTAAGCCCTTTGCGAGTAACATATCTGTTGATTAAATCTAACCAAGAAATGTAAGAACTTCAATATTCGACGTGACCTCAAAATTGGTACCTGGATATCCGACTATCCATCCTATTAACATGAACTGGTTATAAATTGTTTTGGTTACATAAATACATGACTGTCATCATCATTTCGTGTAGGCGACACGGTCAATTAACCATGCACACCCTGGTGTCAGAGTACTTCGGAACCGCCTCTCGGCCTCTGACGTGGTTCCTTTAACGAGACAACCAGATGGTAGCCGGGACCAACGGCTTGATGTGCCTCCCAAAGCACGGAATCATTTTCATTCCATCATCATCATCATCATTCCAGCCGTAAGAAATCCATGGCTGGACAAAGGCCTCTCCCAAGGATTCTTCGTTTCATGGGAGGATATTGCCATACTCGCCACGTTAGGTAGGCGGGTTGGCGAGCGCAGCTTCCTTGGCCTCTGGTGCTACCAACGCTGGGGGAGGATAGGAATTTCTTGGATTTGGGAAGGGAATGAAGGCATTAAAACACTACTCACTCGGATGAGATGGGGAAAAAGCAAGTCAAGCAGCTCGGGAGGCCGGGCGAGCACACCTGATGCCATACCTACGACCACCAGACTGGCAGTTGTGGATAACACCCTGACTACTTTCATTATTTTCACTGACTTCTGTTCATATGTAGATAAAGAACTATGTTTATCTATAGAGCTCTTGATGACTGCTCATGATAAAAAATATGATTAGGCTAAAATTAAGTGAAAGAGATTATCGATAAACCTCTGTATAAGATAGTACCCTTCGGACTTTGCCAAATCATAATGTTAATTCACAAATATTAATTAGGTAAAATTAAATCGGCGCAATCTATATCCATACTTCCATACTATAATATTATAAATATACTATAATATTATATAAGTTTGAAGCCCGGGGATCTTAGTAGGTAAAATTGATGAAATTCATCCCTAAAGGGGTAAAATAGAAGGGTAAAATTTATATGAAAATTTTCTCATTTCTGGACTTAGAAGTATAAAAATCCACACTTCCATACTAATATTATAAATGCGAAAGTAACTCTGTCTCTCTGTCTATCGTCTTTTCACGTTTCAACCTTTGATTTGGATGAAATTTAGGAAGGACATAGGATACCTTACATTCCGGAAAATTCTACTGTTCCCGAGGAATCGACACTTACGCGGGCGGAACCGCGGGCAACAGCTAGTAACAAGATAATGTTTAAGAACTTAAATAACCGGCCAAGTGCGAGTCGGACTCGCGCACGAAGGGTTCCGTACCGTTATCTATAAAAACGGAAAAATATTATGTCTGTTATATGGGAGGGGCTCCCATATAACAGACATAATATTTTTCCGTTTTTTATGTGCTTTGTTTGATATTAATTTTATTTTTATTGTATTATTTATTTTTAGGGTGGCATGTGGATGCAGATGTCTAATTCGATGCGGAAGCTCCGTGATGAACCTTGACTTGAGAGTGATACGTATGAGGCGATTAGAGTCCTCAATGACCTTGGGCGTTTGAGCTCCTCGCTCCGCGCCACAACCGCGCACCCCGCACGAAAACATCGATCAAAGACTACACGGCCGTAGGTAGGACAGATGAGCGCTTCATACATTACTGCCTATTTTTTTGAACTTTTGATAAACGTATTTATATTTATTTATTTCGACTAGAATAGTTTGATTGCCTAAGAATTGATTGAGTAGAATAGTTTAATTAATAAGCGACCTAATTCATTATTTCACTTGCAAAAAAAAAAACAGCTTTGTTCTATTTGATTCTATACTTAAACAGAAGCTAAAAATATACTTAGCAGTTTTTATTACAACTGAGTCATTGCCATTCGACATTTCGATTCGACATATCATTCCGTCCATATTAGCAGGGCTTATTACTACCTATTTATTCCTAGTTAGACTATTTTAGTTATGTGTAAAAGATTCGACTTTTCACGGACGGTATTAGCCGGGCAGGACTTAGGAGTATTCGTCTTCAAAAACGATTAATTTATAAAATAGCCCCCTTTTTAAAAATAGCTTATCTCAAAATCTATAAAAAAACGCATCATAATCCGTTGTGTAGTTTTAAACATCTAAGCATACATAGAGACAGACAGCGGAAAGCCACTTTGTTTTATAAGTATGTAGTGATATAAAATGAAGAGTGTCTTTTTAAATGTTGACTATTCCTCTCACTTTTAATTTTTTCCGGTTGGTAACATTGAAATTAAAGGGTAGTATTTTATGTTTTGAGTAGGATTTACTCAAAACATATAATTCCAAAATTGTTGAAATCTGTACATACCAATGAGTTATCTTGCTGTCTAATAATTCAATAATATTTCTGATTAAATTCATAGCTGCACATTTAAAAAATATTTTCTCATTGTGCAAAAACAAAAAAAAAATTTAATAGTCAACATTTGAAAAGAACTACCTCAAGTAGTTCTAACAGCATACAGGTACTATTTTAAAATAATGCATACAATATATAGCACATCGTTTATTTTTCTGTGTAGTTTTGTTCTTCGTTTTTTTTCATTATATAGTTATGGCTATTGTAACACTAATTGAGGTTTTTACGAGTAGGTTTAGTTCATGCAATTAAGTATGTTTTTGTATGTTAAGTAATAATAATTTGAATTTAAATAAAATTATTCAGATGTCTCCAATAAATCTACAATCGATAACAAAATAAATAAAGTTTATGGGAAATTTATTCAGGTAGGAACACAGTTGCGGTGAACTTTGACCACCGCAGGCACGCACGACCGTAAAGAGCGCCGCCGTCCTTAGAAACAACCTAAACTTGTTTTCGGAGAAAATGTATGGGTGACGTCATTGAACTTCGCAGATGGACGCACGATAGCGGGGAACACAGAAGTTCCTAAGTTTAAAATATGCGATTTTTTTACCGTGGCTGCCGCCGTTATATGGGTTTGACAGTGCATCGTGGAATTGAAAATGAAAAGGATGGCAATCTGCTATGAGCTAAGTATTCCCGAATATACTTTTTTTGTACATTGGAGTGATTACTTCGTTTCAGAGGATGCTTATCGTCTTAGCGGTAGACGTCTAGTTTACTAATCGTTTTCGCAAAGTGTCCGTTTTTGGCAAAAATGCTTGGTAAAACTAGACGTCTACCGCTAAGACGATAAATTAAACTACAATAAATAATTTAAAATCTTATCTGGGGATGCTCAAACCAAACTTTTAAATTATATCCTGTTCAAACGTCGTAAAACGTATACATATATGCGCGAAATAAACACAGCGAAGTTAAATTACGTATTAATTTTAAAAGTATGGTTCATTATTTTACACTAATAGATAAAATTTAGGTACATAACGAAACGAGCGAGATATCGAACGAGCGTCAACTACACTACAATTCAATTGTATCGTCTGACTGCACTACTCTATGAACATGCTTCTATTGTCTCAACACACACAAACAAAGAGAAAATACGCTAGATCGCCCGTAAAAAATTAGCAGCGAGTGACACAGCCTCCCCGTTTGAATGCCAGCGGACAACTGCCGCCCGCGCCCGCGCAGGTCACCCTCAACTACAAAACGTCGGAATTCATCTTTTTAAATAGAAAGAAATGTCCGATTGCCAAAAGCAACATGTTACTAAAAGAATAAAGAATTCTTAATTTATTAGTGCAAAAATATTTTGAAATATCGTAGCCGTTTGGGAGCAGTAGGAAATTAAAGTAAAAAATCGATGCCTTGTAGTTTTTTTTTTTAATACAAAATAAAAAGACGTAAAGAAAAAATGAACATGTTAAATAAAGTCCTTGAACTGTTGTTTCAGATATATTTTTTTCAACTATTCCTGGCCAGCAATAAAAGAGGAGTAGGCTTTACAAAATGCTCATTTGACGGGAATTGAGGGATCTTATCGCCTTAAGCGTCCACTCGTTACTCAGACAGTCTTAGTTTTTTCACAGCTCCAAGAGACAGTAGACCTGAGTATTTGATATGAATTTCAGCTTGATACCGCCACGCGTTCCTGAGAAAAAGTACTTAACAGACAGACAGACGGCAACAAAGTGATTCTATAAGAGTTCTTTTTTTTTCCTTTTGAGATACGGAACCCTAAAAACATAGGAATATACTACGGACTTATTACTTATTCGTAGATACTACGTCAATAAAACGTGATATCACGACACATACACTATCTCTCGTATAAATTTACAAACAAACAACAATGTTTGTAGAAATGCTATGAGGCAGACATTATATGTCACAATAGAGCACAATAGAGTACCTGCATTGATGTGTAGATTATGATTTTTTTTTTCTGCTGCATATACGTAAGCGTCTACCTAAATAATATTTCACATAAAGCTACTAATAAGTCTTATTCGTAGTCTAAAAGATGAAGTTCTTTCAAATGAAAATATTTTTCGAATCGGTTTATAAATGATGGAATTATGAGGTAACAAACAATATCATCCTCTTTTGAAGTTGATTAAAAAGACTAAGCACACATTGATTTTGAACATATGTCAAGTTTGAATAAAGATTTCTTCTTTTTTGAATAAAGATTTCTTTTTTATAAAGATTTCTTCTTTTCGCGCTTTAACCACATAATTTTGTATATAAACGGGACTTATAAATAAATAAATAAATATAAATATATACGGACAAATCACACAGATTGAGCTAGCCCCAAAGTAAGTTCGAGACTTGTGTTATGGGATACTAACTTAACGATACTATATTTTATAACAAATACATACATAGATACACATCCAAGACCCAGGCCAATCTGAAACAGATCATTTTCCATCTTGACCTGACCGGGGATCGAACCCGGTCACTCCGTGTCGCAGGCTAGCGTGTTGACCGCTGCGCCACGGAGCTAGTCAATGCATAAAGGGACGAACCTTTTTATTATTTGTTTCCGTTGACGTTTCAATGGAGTTACATCCATCGTGGTCGCAACGAGCGAATAACATCAACGGAAACAAATAATAAAAAGGTTCGTGCTAAGTCCCGTTTATATACATAATTTAATAAAGTTTGTTTAAAAGTCAAGTAAAAAAGTATGACTAAACATAATTTGCTTCACATTTTTAGTGATATCTTATCGTAATCCCATATTTCATGTTTCCATATTTTTGTACTGGACTTTTAAACAAACTTTATTCAAACTTAATTAATTAAAGAGACTATTGCTATAAACGTAATATTTAATATAGCTGCCGAAAAAACTCCATAACTTTTGTCATAAAAAAATCCTCATGTCACCCATAGGTACAAAAGCGACATGTGTGACGTCACATTTAGCTGGTACTTATCAAGGCGGAGTAATGGACTCGGTGTGTGGCTAAATGTGAGTTTGCAACGTTTAAATTATTTATACTGATATGCTCATTTTCGGGAGGTCTTTCCAAGATAATAAAATATTTTTTTTATTAAATATATCAAAAGGACAAATCACACAGATTGAGCTAGCCCCAAAGTAAGTTCGAGACTTGTGTTATGGGATACTAACTCAACGATACGATATTTTATAACAAATACATATATAGATAAACATCCCAAGACCCAGGCCAATCTGAAAAAAAGTCATTTTCCACCATGACCTGACCGTGGCTTGAACCCGGGCACCCTCGTGTCGCAGGCTGGCGTGCTAACCACTGCGCCACGGCAAAGAATATATATACACGCCACGGAGCTCGCCTAAAAATATATTATGCATGTCCTCTATTGTGAAGTTATTTTGTCTTCCTTTCTAAATAAGCCTTAGTACAAGATTCTCATCATAAAATATTTAATATATGATAGCGTTTAATTATGTCCCTATTGTTTCCATATTTATGTTCTTGTACTTACTTGATGAGCTCTCCGGAGTTCTCGGGTTCGAACCCCAGTTAGGTCAATTTGGAAAATGTTTTTTTTTTTGATTGGCCTGGGTCTTAGATGTTACGGCTATCAATAATACGGACCGAATGGGTGTGACTTTTTTTTAAATTTAAACAATAAATAAATAGTTAATTTTTACAATACTGACGGTTAAAATGAGAAACTACTTACATTTTATCAAAAATAACTGCATAAATTTAAAATAAATAGAACAAATTGTTATTTTATTTTTATTGATAATAATAAATAATACAATTATAAAAACTAATAATAATTAAACCTATAACCATCAGCCATCCTTTTGAAGCCAGCCAAAAGGCTGGCAGTTTTGCTACCTTGAATGGCAATGCTTATATTTACACATGGTCACGGATTAATCGATCTCTTTGACATAAAGCTAAAGAAACGATAATACAAATATTTTTATCTATAAATTTATCAAACTTTGTAAAGAAAAGCTTTGTAAGTATTCCTACAATCGTTACATATCTATATCTGCAAACAATTAATAAAATCTACTTTCTCTTGTCAACTTCAAACAACTTCATCCGCGTCGACCCCACACCATGTTATTTACAAAATGATATGTATTGATAAATCCAAAAAAATACATAATGTAGGATTAAATAGGCAAAAAAATTTAAATTAAATCACATAATTCGATTTTATCGCGTTTATTACATTCTTTTTATACCTTAAAATGTTTCGAAAACTTTGCAGTTTTCATGGTCGCAGGTAGTATAAGTTGACGTTGGTCTATTGTGATAAAAGAACAAATTTAAATTAAAGACGACAAAAATATTTTGAATCGAAGTATAAAAAAACGCGCTGAATTCAAAATATACCCAGGGTTCAGCAACACGATGATTTCAGCAACTACGAGTATATATTATTAAACATTCTATTTACACAAATTTTTTGCCTTATGTCTTTGTAAACAACTAATAACAACATTATAATGGATTATTATTATATTAGTACATATTTTTTTATCTATGAAATTGGCGTTCTTTTTCTGTTTACCATTTTATTCCTAACTAGCAGTGCGCGACTTCGTTCGCGTACATTTAATGATATATTTGAATTGGGGCCACGTCTTATCATGACAGGAGAAAAAAAAGTAGCCTATCCTGTGTTCTGTATGCCTAAATGTATATCTACCAAGTTTCAAGTTTAAAAGTTCTGAAGGAACATACATACATACAGAAAAATTCTAAAAATCCTTAATTTAGTTTCAGTATCATGTATAGAGCTATCAACAAGATATCTCTGAAAACAAAGTAACTAACTCCATCACCGACCCTTACAGATTTATTATTAGTATTGATTGATATTGGTGACTGTAATTTTCAGTGAAACATTTTTTTTTTTATTTAAACTTGAAAGTACATTTATATTGAGCATGCATAATTTTTTTGATTTTTTTTTATTTATTTAGTTATTGGAAAATGCTCATGAAAAGACCTATTTTCAGATGTTGTTAGTTTTGATAAAAAGTGTCGTCATTTTTCTATTCTTTTTTTTACTCTTTGTAAATTTTACAATGCGTAGTAAACACATGCAAAATTTCACTATAGTTCATTTTATTAAACCCGAAATGATACTCGTATTAAAAACATTAGTATGAAAAATTTAATTTACTCGAAATTCTATATAAACGCCAATTTTATAGGTAAGGAACTAATACAAGCACCTTTTAATTTCTAATAATATATACTACATTAGTACCTATATTCATAAAACTTTACCTGTATTAAATTACAAAACAATAATTAATGTTCTTATTTACATTTAATAATGACTTAACTAACATACATACGTGACCTTGTATAAAGTTATATATTTTTGTAAAGTATCTTAAATCAGTCTTACTCTTTCAAAAGTTCAAATAGTGTCTTGCAAACATACTGTGTATAAAGAAAAATAAAAGCCTTTTTTTCACTCCTTTACCTCATTTACTCCACTGAGTAAATGAGTTCGGATCACAGTCCGGTTATATACCGTACATTTTCGGTTTCTTTAGACTCACATATTGTAGAGTATATCATAAAACTTCAGTGTGGTTCTTATCTCTACCCACCATAGTTTATATGCAAAGATCTAAATTTGGGATTTATTCAGCTACACGTATTATTCATAAGAATAACTTATGCACTCCTTAACCTCATGTACTGTGGTCAGTTTCTACGCTCTGCATTTCCGGTTTCTTCAGCCACACATATTTGTAGAACACAGCAGGCAATATACCACCAACCAGAGGTCCTACCCAGTACACCCAATGAGCGTCCCACCTCCCGGTCCACAGGGATGGTCCAAGAGACCTCGCGGGGTTCATACTCGCTCCAGTCAGAGGCCCTCCAGCAATAGATAAAACAGCCACAGCAAAACCGAACTTCAAGGCCGCAGAATCCTGGTTCTTGCTATAATGAGGATCCCATAATGCACAATTGATTAGCGAAAGGGAGGCTGACAATAGAATTTCCACTCCAAGCGCCTGGTATGCAGTGAGGTTTGCATGTGGCAATGTCACACAAACTGTCTGTTCGACCAAGTCATAATTAGATATGTTCATTAGAATACCATATCCCACTATAGAAGCGATGCACTCGATAATAACGTAAGCCACCATAACTGACATGGAGATTTTCCCGAATATCCAGGCTATTATCGTGACAAAAGGGTTCATGTATGCTCCTGACAAGTGTCCGAAGATCTGAATGTTAACCATGACTGTCAGACCGAATCCAATGGGACTGTAAAACGGTGGTTGTACTTGGAATCCATCAATCGGTATACACGACATACATCCAAATATGATCAAGAACATCATAGCCACGAATTCTGCGATCATGCCTCTCCATTCTAAAGAGCACCAAGATACTATTTTGTTCATTGATGATTTGACAGGTTTACTGTCAGAAACACACACGGTTATTGTTCGAGGACTAGGCGGCGCCGTCATTTTGTTTATGGTGGGAACTCGAATTAAAACTTAAAAGCACTCACGATTTCACTATGGTTATGATTCACTTTTAAACAGTATTTGGTAGTAAAGAGGTCATTGTCTGTGTAACTGTTTAAATATTTATGTTATTATTATTTTTACGACCGCTGGGTGGACACGTCTGTCCCGCGGGTGGCCCGGGCTTAATATAGAGATATGCAACACAAATACCACCGCTGAGTGTATTACGCTTACATCTAGATATACAGTTGCTGATTATGATTTACAAAGTTTTGGGATTACTACTTATTGTGTGGTTTCGATATTATCTTATCTGTATGCCATGGACGGGTGATAATAATGCATATAACAATCCATGTCTATGTGGTACACGATTGCTCGATACATTAAATAAATATTTTACTTTGGCCGACTGTATATTTTTGTATCATTGTCATCCATTAATGTATTGTTAAAAAGGATGTGACCATTTTAATATTTTAATGGACCGCATACAGGAAGAGACCACTTTTAAAGCGCATAATATTTTCATTTTATAATAATAACTCATCCGCAGAAACTTTAATAATTCTACAATATTAAAATGAACTATGTGAAGATAGCTAATCTAACGGGTGGCGCAAAAGTACGGGCACTAAAGAAAATACTTTTATTTTTTTTATATGACATTTTCTGTCATTCTGTTTTTGAAAATTGTGTAGTGAACAAATGTAAAATACACTGAAAATAAACATGGACCGTTTTACTCCCCAAGAACGTGGAATAATTGTGTCAATGTTCTTACGGAATAATTCATCAGTGATAAGAACACAACGTGAATTTCGTCGACGATTTCATGCAAGATCACCCGATCTGACCAGTCCAGACTTCTTTCTTTGGGGTTTTTTGAAATCTCGGGTGTATGTGAACAAGCCACAGACTCTCGCAGCTCTAAAAGAAAACATTCGTCAAGAAATAACGAACATATCGCAGGAAGTGTTACGGCAAGTTATGCAAAATGTCATAAATAGGGCTCAAATGTGTATCAACTCTGGAGGTCACCATTTAAAAGACATCATCTTTAAATCCTAATGGTACGAAATTTAATGGCACAAATATACATTTAAAAAAACCTAAATCTAGTTTTCTAATTTAGAAAAAATGTTATAGCTGAACCAAATAGGGTCTTTACTTTTGCGCCACCCAGTACAATTGAAAATAATATTATAGTATTCAAATAAAATTCTAAGTAAATTAGGTTAAACATTGTATATGTAATTATCAACAAAGAAAATAAATAAATTTCTTCCGATATCTTTCAACTCATAATTTTTAGGATTCCGTACCTAAACAACGGGACTTTATTACTAAGCCTGCGATGTCCGTCCGTCCGTCTGTCTGTTACAGGGCTATATCTTGAATCGTAGAATTTTATTAGCATTATAGGTAGAATTTTGAAAGATTCACAGAGCGTGTACATTTTTGCCGCTATAAGAACAAATAATTAAAACAAAATAAAATTAAAAAGTGGGGGTCCCATGCAAGAAACTAGTTTTTAGGGTTCCGTTCCCAAAGAGTAAAACGGAACCCTATTAATATCGCTCCGCTATCGTCTATCGTCTGTCTGTCCGTCTGTCACCAGGCTGTATCTCATGAACTGTAATAGTTAGACAGTTTAATACCGCTATGACAACAAATACAAAAAAATAGAATAAAATAAATATTTAAGGGGGCTGCCATACAACAAGGGTGATTTTTTTGCTTGTTTGCTCATAATTGATAACGGCAACAGGTTGACGCTTGAAATGTTCACAGAATGTTAAGTTATATATTCACTATAAAAATAAATTATTTAATAAAAATAAAATTAATATCAAAGGCGTGCTCCCATGCAAAGGACATGAATTTTTGCCGTTTTTATAGATAACGGTACGGAACCCTTCGTGCGCGAGTCCGACTCGCACTTGGTCGGTTTTTTTGTATTATTTCTCAAACTTGCTACTCATTTATTATTGAATCATCAAACCACAGACAATAAAGAAATATAGTGTAAATGCAAGAAATAGTTTGGAGGTTTACCTTACAAGAGAGGTCGCATAGAAGAGGTGTTTCAACAAGAAATGTGGTTTTCGTAGTTAAATATTGTACGGAACACCACGTGTGTGTAACTTAGCAAATACAAGCTAAACAAAACTTATAAACATCTAAGAGACCTCTCCAACCCGTCTGGCCAGCGAGGAGAGTGTAGGCCAAATCCTCTGTCTGCTCTGGCCAAGTATGGCTCCGGTAGTACAGAGAGGGTCATGCTCCTGCAGTGGAGACTAAAAAGACCTGATGATGATGAAACCCCCTAAATCTGACCAGTGTTATGTCTCCATTGATTATAGTAGCTTTACGTGTCACATCACATGTCAGATAAAAATGTGATGTGACATGTAAAGATCTTATCGGTGCATAGGTATGAATTATCAGAAATATATTTGATCTTGTGTTATGTAAGTGGAATAAAATTGAAATCAGGTGTGTGTGCATCCCGCCTACATCGAAGTTCATACTTTTGTTCTTAGAATGCTGTACACTTCAGTTTTTTTTTAAATGTTTTTCTATATTATAATAAAGTCCTTTGTACTAAGTATGCTCAAAAAAAATGCCTGAAAGTAGACGTCTTAGCGATTAGACCGTGTTAAAGTTATTTTCTGGTTATTTCATTAAAACTTATTATTTTTCTTTATATGATATACTAGCTTTCGCCCGCGGCTCCGCCCGCGTCAATGTCGATCCCTTGGGAATAGTATTTTTCCCGGAATAAAAGGTAGCCTATGTCCTTCTTCGTACTCCAGAGTACTTGTATGGAAATTTTCATGAAGATCGTTTCAGTAGTTACGGCGTGAAAGCGTAACAAACAAACAAATAAACAAACAAACTCACTTTCGCATTTATAATATTAGTTAGGATTTAATTTTCCACTCATTTACACACAATCCATATTATTTACTCACGAAACGAAAACATTATTTATAAAATACGTTAAATCCATTACAAAAAACGAGATCAATGGAAGAACAGAGGTCACCGATATAGCTCAGCGGATTAAATCTTTGAAGTGGCATAGGTCGGGGCACATAGCGCGTATAATCGATTCCCGATGACGAAGAATGGTCCTCGAATCGCAGCAGGCGCATCATTGGAGATATCACCGACCTGGTGGTCGGTGAAGGCTGAATACAGGTCGTTGCTACCGGTCATATTGGAAATCCTTGGGAGGCCTATGTCTAGCAGTGAACTCGCGACTGCGAATATGATGATGATGAGGTGTAATTAATTTATGACAACATATTTCTCAAAGCTATGTGTCCATTTTGAGACTTCTCCTATAATTTACCTATTAGACGATGTGATAAAAATTTAGTACTAATCCTTTCATACCGTCCATACTATCCATAATATATATTATAAATGCTCAAGTAACTCTGTCCGTCTGTCATCTTTTCACGCTTCAACCATTGAACCAATTTAATGAAGTTAGTTTGACGTATGGAGTTAGTTTGAGGCCAGGGGACGGACATAGGGTACATTTCATTCCGGGAAATTCTACTGTCCCCGAGGTATCAACATTAACGCGGGCGGAGCCGCGGGCAAAAGCTAGTTTACATATAAAACTGAAGTTCACAGTGCCGCAGCTTAAGAGTAGAGGACTTTAGAGGAGAGATCTAAAAGTGAAAGTATGTATGCGTCACATACACCGTTTACATTATGTAAGAACTAGCTTTCGCCCGCGGCTCCGCCGGCGTCAATGTCGATCCCTAGGGAATAGTACTTTTTCCCGGGATAAAACGTAGCCTATGTCCTTATCCGTACTCCAGAGAACTTGTATGCAAAATTTCATGATCATCGGTTCAGTAGTTACGGCGTGAACGCGTAACAAACAAATAAACTAACTCACTTCCGCATTTTAAATATTAGTAAGTAAGGATTTCATAATTTGTTTGTAGTTTTTTATGATATAAGACGGCAAACAAGCAAGCGAGTCCCGTGATGGTAAGCGATCAGCGTAACAAGAGCGTTGCCGGCCTTTCAAGGAGTTGGGGGAAAGACATGGGGGGAAGGATGGGCCTCCGGCTCTCACTCGCCGAATGAAGCATAGAAGCGTAAAATATTCTACTCGAACTTAGATTTTCTGTGAGAGTGTGGTACTTCTAAGTAGTATAAAAAAAAATCTTTCCCGGACAAGCCGGCTCATTCGTGCTACAAGCAAAAATGAATTTGGCTGGTAGCGTGGCTCTACCACAACTAAGTAGTAATAAGCAGGCGGTTGGCCATAAAAACTTTGCCAAATGTAATATTTGGGGTCCGTCAACCGGATTAACGCTCAGACGAAGACAAGGGTTTGCTAATATAATGTCATGTGATGAAATATTTAGCAACTTTTGAGCACCAATGTGGCATTGCCAATACACACATGTTGAAAACCTGTCCTAAAGGTCACCAATCAAGTTCTTTTAAGTAGGCATCCTCGTGATTGCTACACATATAAAATATAATTTAATATTATACCAGCTTGATAGTATTTAGGTACAGGTAGGGTACAGATTTTGTTCCCAAAATAATAGAACAGCAATTCTCTGGCAGAGTGATTTACATTCTAGCCTGCCACAAAGAACTCTGGTTGCGATTCGCAGTATAGCCAGCCTACCACACAAAGAACTGTAGGTTCGATTTCCAGTATAGCCAGCCTGCCACACAAAGAACTCTGGGTGCGATGCGCAGTATAGCCAGCCTACCACACAAAGAACTGTAGGTTCGATTTCCAGTATAGCCAGCCTGCCACACTAAGAACTCTGGGTTCGATTCGCAGTATAGCCAGCCTGCCACACAAAAAACTGTAGGTTCGATTCCCAGTATAGCCAGTCTGCCACACAAATAACTCTGGGTTCTATTCCCAGTATAGCCAGCCTGCCACACAAAGAACTCTGGGTTCGATTCCCAGTATAATTATCTTCTAAGGTTGGCTGGTAGGGAATGTTATTAGCATTAAGTCCGCCTTTTATACCATTGTTTTTTTTTTGGTAAAATAAAGTTTAAATAAATATAAAAATATATCCAGCCTGCCACACAATGAACTCTGGGTTCGATTCCCAGTATATCTTCTAAGGTTGGCTGGTAGGGAATGTTATTAGCATTAAGTCCGCCTTTTATACCATTGTTTTTTTTGGTAAAATAAAGTTTAAATAAATATAAAAATATATCCAGCCTGCCACACAATGAACTCTGGGTTCGATTCGCAGTATAGCCAGCCTGCCACACAAATAACACTAGGTTCGATTCCCAGTAGATGTGCTTTATTTTCATTTACATGTATGTTTCTGTGGAAATGAAATGAAATGAAATGAAATGAAATAGAATTTTATTCAAATTTGGATATCAAGTATCTCTTTCTGAACGTCATACGTGGCTCTGGAGCTACCCAAAACAGCCCAAAAAAACTTTGCCAACTCTAATCACAACTTTAAAGCTGTCAAAATAGAGTCCCCAGGGTTCCAACGCACCACAGCAAAGGATATTTTGCTTGACCCTGTAAATACTCAGATAAGGAAAAGGATATAAATAACTAGCTTTTCCCGCGGCTCCGCCCGCGTTAGTGTCGTTCCCTCGGGAACAGCATAATTTCCCGGAATAAGAGGTACACATTATTCCATGCTGGTCTGGGAGAAAAGAAAAAACGTAGAATTTACAAGCTGCTTCTCTTCCCGCGCAGATCGTAAAACGATCGAGGGAATGGGTAAAATCTGAGGAATCATGTTAATAGGCGATGCGGCTAGCAACCCATCACTATTTCGATTCCGATTTCCACCTAATGCCCAACAACAAGCTAAACGTGGCATTCAGGTCTTATAGCCATAGGCTCTGTCTACCCTGCAAGGGAAAAAGACGTGATACTATGTACAAGGTACTCTATGTCCTTCTCTGGGCCTCAAACTACCTCCATACCAAATTTCTTCAAAATTAGTTCAAACGTTGAAGCGTGAAAAGAAGACAGACAGACCGACAGACAGAGTTACTTTCACATTTATAATATTAGTATGGAATATGGAATTAGTATGGTGGTATATTATACTCCTCCCTCCTTCACGATGGATAAGCATACTTAGATTATCTCCTCTGAACATCTTCGTTATCCTATATTCGTTACGAAAAGACGAGTAAAGAAATAATATGTGACGTTTCGTGGAACGTCTACAACATAGATTTAAAAAAAAATTACGTCTCGTCTACAAGGTCCGTCTACAAGCTTAAATTAACACAATGTCGTAAGTGCCCGCATCCATAAAGTACCCAGTTTTGTTAGGGTTAGATACAAATACGTACATATGTATATAGTTAAACAACCAAGACCCAGGTCAATATAAAAAACCGGCCAAGTGCGAGGGGGACTCGCACACGAAGGGTTCCGTACCGTTATCTATAAAAACGGCAAAAAATCATGTCTCTTGTATGGAAGCCCCCCTTTAATATTAATTTAATTTTTACAGTGAATATATAACTAAATATTCTGTGAATATTTCAATTGTGAATATGCCGTTATCAATATCGAGCAAAAACAAGCAAAAAAATCACGCTTGTTATATGGGAGCCCCCTTAAATATTTATTTTATTCTATTTATTAGTATTTGTTGTTATAGCGGCAATAGAAATACATCATCAGTGAAAATTTCAACTGTCTAACTATCACAGTTCATGAGATACAGCCTGGTGACAGACGGACTGACAGACAGACGGACAGCTGAGCGATATTAATAGGGTCCAATTTTTACCCTTTGGGTACGGAACCCTAAAAAGATTTATTTCCAACTTGATCTGAATTTGGATCAAACCGGGTACCCACCTCCAGTGTGCAGGTTGGCATGATGACCATTATTAAACAGAGGTCGTCTAAAAAGAAACAATAGTTAACAAGTATTATCGTACAAGTAAATCTTATCTTATGTTTATTTTATTTAATATAACAAAATCCATAGCTCTTATGAATATAATAGAACCTTGTCTAATTACACTTACAGCCAATAACGGTTTTACAGTTTTTTTTTTGTCATTTTACCAACATATTCAACGATTGAAGAAATAATTTTTTTGGTGAATAGCCAAATCTGCTCGTGTATTTTATATAATCTTATCTTATTTCTCATGTCTGTGAAGTTTTTCGCGAGTTTTGCTTTGAGGCTTTTTCCATAACGAGACATTAGCGAAGGGATAAACAAAGGATAAGCTGAGTAATATGGTGTGCGGAATTCACCCGCAAATTCCTGTCCTTTATGTAAATATGTAAATTTTATTTCAACGGGTGCCATCAATATATTTTTCATTCTGCTGAACAGACAAAGTGCAGGTTTCCTGATTCATAATGCTCTGGTGCAAATAATTTAAGTGCAAATAAGCGTCTTTGCTATTATTATATGTAAAGAGGTATTATGATGGACAACTATGAGTATTATATATATTTTTTTTTTTTTTTTTTTATTTACTATCACAAAATCCACAGCTCTTATTAATATTACAATCATCATCATCAAGTCTTTTTAGTCTCCATTACAGAAGCACAACCCTCTCTGAGCCGGAGAACCGGGCTTGGACTGGTCCTATTCTACTCTGCGGGATACCACACGGCGGAATTAACGGTTTCACATTTTTTAGTTTAATACTTGTTATTTTGTTATACATTAATAATGTTATTCACTTACCTACGTTATTGAAAAACATAAAAGTTCTAGTAAGTAACAAGATTTACAAAGATTTGTTTTCGTATGGATTTCTATTATTTTTTATCTTTTTATCGATTACGATTAATTTTTATCTTGAAATTTGAAAGAGAACATTTTTACCCCGTTTTGCTCGGCTTAGTAACATTTTCTCCATAACGAGACATTAGCGAAGGGATAAACAAAGCATAAGCTGAGTAATATGGTTTCGAGTTGGGCTCTACGAGGCGTCGCCGTAAGCTCAACGTACACCGAGGGACGTGTGCGGAATCCAACCGCAATTTTTATGTTCACCCAACACATCCTAACAACAAGGGAATTTGATGCATACATACATTGAGTGTGTGAGAACCTGATAATACTGTTAGAATTTAAAGCCTTCGAATTTTATGTAGATCAACGAGTGCCATCCAGCAATTATTTTTACATTTTAAGTGCAGATTTCCTGATAATGTTCTCAAGCAAATAATAGTATGCGTCTCCTCTAAGTGTATTTGCTATTATGTAGATAAGAGACAAGAAAAATTAAATGGAATCGGAATTTTTTATTTCTATGATAAAAAAATATTATGTTAGTTCATCATCATCATCATCAGGTCTTTTTGTCTCCACTGTAGGAGCATGACTCTCTCTGTACTACCGGAACCATACTTGGCCAGAGCAGACAGAGGATATGGCCTACACTCTCCTCAGTGGCCAGACGGGTTCGACGGCCAGGAGGTTATGTTAGTTACAATATATTTAAAACTAAAATGCAGTGGTTGGTAGCCTCATCTCATTAATACTCATCTATATCCTAGTAGGTCAAACTATCTTTATGCCTAACTTGCGATTTCATTAGTCATAACGGGAAGCTGTTGTTTAGCGTAGAATTAGGTACCCCGCGTAAATAATATTAAATAATACATCTTCATCATCCCAGCTGTGAAAAGTCCACTGCTAGAAGTATTTTTGCGAGTAGGCCTTTGTCTAGTAGTGGACTTCGTTCCATGGGAGGATATTGCCATACTCACCAAGCTTGGCAGTGTGGTTGGCGAGCGCAGTATTTTTTGCTTCTCGTGCTTTCGATGCTGTTATCCATTGGAATCATATTTAAACTGAGGAAGGATAGGGATTTGTTGTATTTGGAAAGGAAATAAAGGTATTAGGATAGTACTTAATCGGATTTATATCAGGGAAAAACAAGTAACACAGGTCGGAAGGCTGGACACGTGCCATATGCCATATACATATACATACACGTGCCATAAACACCAGCCAGGCAGTTAAGGACACTATTAGGACACCCCTAGCCCTACGTACTTTTAAGTATGTATTTCTATAATTACTTGAATTTATTTTACTACTAACGTGAATTTATTTTGCAATTTAAAAGCGGTTTTTACCCATTTTTGCTCAGTTTAGTAGCATTTTTTTCATAACGAGTTATTAGCGAAAGGGTAAACAAAGGATAAGCTGAGTAATATGGTTTCGAGTTAGGCTCCACTCCGCGAGGCGTCGCTATAATCCGTACTAGTTCAACGTACGACGGCGGACGTGTGCAGAATTCCACCGCAATTTTGATGTGAGCCCAACACATCCTGGCTTCAAGGGAATTCGATAAGTTATATAATACTAGTGGCCTGCTCCGGTTTTGCACGAGTACTTATAAGGTATAAGTACTCGTGCAAAGCAGGAGGAGGAGGTATTTAATCTATAGCATATGTTCATCAAGGATAATGTAGGATTCTAATGGTGAAACAATATTTCAAATAGGTTTAGTAGTTTCGGAGTGAATAGGCTCCGAAACTGCAAACTGAAATGCAAACAATCAAATCTTTCCTCTTCATAAATTTAGTGCAGACATAGCTTTAGCCCGTGACTCTGCTTGCGTTGGCGATCCCTTGAGAACAGTTATTTTTTTTTACATGAAATGTATGTCCTTCTAATATTTTATACAATTGACCTAGGACAATTGTATAAAATATTTCATAACGATCGGTATAGTGGTTAAGCGTGAAAGTGTAACAAACAAATTAATGAGCAAACACTTACTTTTGCATTCATAATATAAGATAGGATTGAGTGCCGGTGGTAGTACCTAGTGGTGGAAAGATATTGCCATACTCACCATGCTTGGGTTGACAAAATAAATTTAAGTTATTATAAAAAATAATAGACAAAAATTGACCATACCCCTCCAAAAATCTCCTAAAATGGTGATACTAAAATTTTGATAAAAATAAATACAAACATTCGTTTTTAACTAATAAATTATAGGAAATCCGAAAATAAATGAATACTTAGTTGAATTATGCATTCAAGTGAAGAAAATTATATTCATCGTTAGGAACCCTAACCATGCGAGTTAACTCGCCCTTGGCCGGCTTTTTATTGTCTGTCTGGGCTACCTGACGTTCGATTGAAATTTTGCACACTTATATCAATACATAATATTTTGTAGTCATACAACTAGTCCTCAGAAAACCAATATTCTTTGCGATGTATGTATGACTATGTATTTGTCAGCCGCGTCACGTCCTCAGACGCGCTCGTTAGATACGTATATCGTCTGTAACGCCACATTTATCCTAATCGCCGTGCTGTTGTTATCTCGAGTCTGGAGAATTTAGGTATATTTTTAATGAAAATAGGAAAGTAAACAAATATGGCTACCATTCAGTTAACATGATACATAAAGAATCATGACAAAATTTGTACAAATTAAATTTAAAAAATAGAGATGGTGAAATTTTTTTTTTACTAAATGTTGGATTTGTCATTTGTCTCCCATCTCACCTGATGGTAAGTGACGATGAAGACGAGGATGTTACATGCCTATTCAAGAGATACCCATTTATTCTACTTTTGAATGTCCCGGGACTGTACTTGTCTGGGAATATAGACGCAGGCAGTTCATTCCACACCAAAATATTAACGGTTTCCTTTTTGGTTCGAGTAGCTACTTGAACCAAAAAGGAAACCGTTAATATTTTTTATATGATTACTACGACTCTGGTCAACAACTTGAATTAAGCAGAATATATTTTATAGACGGGGAAATAATATTTATTGAAATACTGATTCGATATGCGAACGTATATTAATGATTATTGAGTTAATATCCGAACACTACCTGCAACTGACATGTTGAAATATATTAATTTATGACAACCCCACGCAAGCAGGCAACCATCCGCTAAAATAAAAAAAATAATTTCGCAGATGTACGAATAATAGATATCGATATTGTTTGCAATATGTGACAATATATATTTATCAGGCGTACAATAACCTGTTTCGCTTTATTTCTCCTGATCGCCTGTTGTACAGCTGAATCAAAATTTGCTATACTACTGAATTCACGTGCGTGTTATAAGTAAACCAAATGGATAAACAAAATGTATATCATATTTCACACCGAGCTAAGAGTCTTACAAAAAAAATTTAAATATTAAGGGTAAATACTCTTTAAGTAGTTAATGTTATAGCAATGCCATATTTATTTCCTATTGACATAAAAAATATAATTCTGTATGTATTAAAGATAGTAAATCTGTCAACATAATTCGAAGATGATACTAATAACATTGTTTGCGAAGTATGGCCTTTTATCCATCCGCAGACAGGACACGTAATATTGCTTACAGCGCTAAATCTGTCCTAATCAAGACATAGCAATGTATTTATGACCTATGCATCGCTACCTCCAGCTGATCTTAGCCTTATCACTAAGAAGCAAGCCTCAGATGCTCTCCATTGATGGATACATTTGTAGTAAACGCCTTATGTATTGTTGATTCGAAATTTGCTAAAGTACTGAACTCATGAGTGTTATGACTAAACTGTATCATCATCAGGTCTTTTTTAGTCTCCACTGCAGGAGCATGACCCTCTCTGTTCTACCAGAGCCATACAGAGAAAGAGGATTTGGCCTACACTCTCGTCGCTAGCCAGACGGGTTGGAGAGGTTTCATTGATATTTATGAGCTTTGTTTAGCTTGTATTTCCTAAGTCGTCTCTTACGACATTCACGGGTAGACTTGGAGTGGTTCTATTCTACTCTGCCGAAAACCACACGGCCTACTATATTTCATACATTAAACAGTACCTATGGAAGAATTTTTTTTTTGTATATATCACTATTCATGCATAAAAAAAACAAATCTCTAGACCGATGATGTAATAGTAACCGACATTGTTTGCGATGTATGCCTTTTTGTCAGCCTCGTCACGTATGAGGGCGTCCTCAGACGCGCTCGTTAGATACGTAATATCGCCTGTACCGCTACATTTGTCATATTCGTCCGTTGTATTTTCGACTCGACATATGTAGAATTAATAAATTGAAGTATGTTATGACATAAGTAAACTATTATTTTCAATTATTACATTGATTAGAATACTTATCATACATGATGGAACGAATAGAAAAACATAAAATAAATTATACAATTCTTTTCCCTTCCATGCTGGTCTGGAAAATGTAGAATGTAGCAGATTTTCTATGTTATAGGACGGCAAACGAGCAAGCTAGTCACCTGATGGTAAGCGATCAACGCTGCCCATGAACAGCTGAAACACCAGGACATGACAGGAGCGTTGGCGGCCTTTCAAATAGTTGGGGGGGAGACATTGGAGGGCGGTCATGGGGGGAATTGGGAAGGGGGGGGGGGGAGCCTCCGGCTCCCTCACTCACCGAACGGAGCATAGAAGCTTAAAGGTTCTACTCGAACGTCTATTTTCTTTGAGAGTGTGGTACTTCCCCTGACGAGTCGGACCATTCATGCTACTAGCAAAAATGAAGTTTGGCGATAGCGTGACTCTACCACAACTTCTTCTCATTCCACACAGACCGTAGTAAGACGGACGAGAGAAAGGGTGAAAATTAAAGGAATCCTGTCAATAGGTGGATTAGGGTTCATTGAAAACAGATGTTTTTCAAATCAGTCCAATAGTTCTTGAGTTTATCTATCTAAATATATATATATAACTCAAAGGTGACCGACTGACATAGTGATCTATCAACGCACAGCCCAAACCACTGGACGGATCGGGATGAAAGGATTTTGATCAATTCTACCCCCAAGGGGATAAAATAGGGGATGAAAGTTTGTATGAAACTTCTATACTTATTAACGCGAGCGAAGCCGCGGGCAAAAGCTAGTTACACATACACACTCTTTATAATATAAGTCTAGAAGTCTAGATGTATAATTATTCGTTAGCAATCATCATCCAAAAGATGGGTCCCTAAGGTTGACTTTGGAGTTTTGGGGACAGCGGCAGTGTTGCCCATTTTGTATGAAATTTTATACGCTGTCATTTTAGCCTTCATAACATTGTGATAGTAAATGAAGAGAAGGCTGGTATATAATAAATTATATATAACTAGGCTACGCCGCCGCCGTTAGTGTCCATCCCTCAGGAACAGTTTTGACCCTTAAATGGTGACTCAGGTCATCAATATGAACAACTTTTTCTATGGGACCAATGCCAGGGAACTCAAAAAAAATTTCGTCATTTCCATACAAAAGAGTCCCGCCGCCCAGCCAGTTTGTATGGGAATGTCGAATTTTATTTTGAGTTCCCACCATTGTTCCCATAGGAAAAGTTGTTCATTTTGATGGTCTGAGTCACCCCTTTAAGGGTCCAAAACGATAAAAAATTCACCGTGTATATTTGCAGGCAATCAAATGCCTTGAGTTCCTTCAAATGACGATAACTTTTTTTTTAATAAACCGATTTTGATGAAACGAACTTTAAATGTTTTGCTGAGTTAAAACAAAGCAATTGGTGAAAGTTCGAAGTAAATGGGTTCAGTATTTTCGGAGATAATCGTGATCATACATACAGACAGACAGACAGACAGACAGACAAGAAATTCGAAAAATTTTTTTTTGCTTTCTATTATTCTTTTTAAGTATCCCTCTATCCATTTCAGTCAAAAATTCTAAATGTACAGACAAAATATTTTTACTGTTTTATTATATTATTCTTTTTAAGTATCCCTCTATCCATTTCAGTCAAAAATTCTAAATGTACAGACAAAATATTTTTACTGTTTAATTATATGTATAGATATCATTTATTTCAGGTTTCAATCTTTTTAGAGAATCTGGCCCATGTAATATATACCTAACTGACTAGTATACAAATATAATATAATTAACTGTACCCGCTACTCCGTTCACGTACATTACGATTTATTAACTAAACAAAAACGAAAAAGCATGTCCTGTGTCATGTAAGTAGCTAAATGTTTATCTACCAAGTTTCTGAATGAAATTTTGTGAGCAGGTTCGGTAATTATATAGAATTTTTTTGTAGTGCCAGTTCTTCGAAATTTAAAAAAATTGCGGATATATGGGGTTCCGAAACTTAAAAAACTCATAGCACAGCTATTTGGAAAAAAAAAACAAAAATGTCATTAGACTTTTTTGTTATTCTCATTAAGACGCAACTTTTTTGTCTGAACAACTTTTTTATACGATAAACTTGAATGTGTTTATAGTCGGCAATTTGCCCAAAAGTTGTCTGAAATCGATTTTCTGTATATTTATGAAAGAAGTTGAAGTACGTGAAGTGGGAGAGGGAGTGAAATTGAACAACTTTCCCTAAGGAACAAAAATTAAAATATGAAAAATATTTTTTGGCTTAAAGCATGATACTGCGTATTACTTTTATGATTGAAAACACTGAATAAACTTAGCATCCTGAAATAAAAATTAAAAATAAATAAAAAAGATTCACATGCTATCCTGTGACTTGAACCCGGGGCTTATAGATGCCGGCCACTTCTTAACGTAAAGTTCGCATGTTTGTCTGCAATAATAGTTGAAAATTAGCGTCGTAATAATTAAAATTTTGACTAATTGGTAACATAACAAGACTAGCTCCGTGGCGCAGCGGTCAACACGCCTGCCTGCGACACGGAGTGACCGGGTTCGATCCCCGGCCAGGTCAAGATGAAAAATGATCTTTTTCAGATTGGCCTGGGTCTTGGATGTTTATCTATATATGTATTTGTTATAAAATATAGTATCGTTGAGTTAGTATCCCATAACACAAGTCTCGAACTTACTTTGGGGCTAGCTCAATCTGTGTGATTTGTCCGTATATATTTAACAACTATGAAACCGGGTACTTAAACTTTGCCTCCCATTCACCCATGCCAAGTTCGCTATTCCGATATTTCCGATCTTGAAGAGGATCTCTCCAACTTAAATAATGTGTACAAAAGCATACTAAACATGGTGCTCAAGGGCCGTGTTTCCATACAAGAGTAGTCCCCTGATTCCTCGCAGGATAGTACCAATAGAGTAATGATTTTTTACTAAAAAAATCCGTATGTTAAATTTTTTTCATAATTGAATTATTTAAAGAGATATGACCCTTCAAAAACATGAAAAATTGGTACGAATTTCCGTTGTGTTCAAACATCAAGAAAACAAATTTGGGCAATTATATAAGAAAAAGAAACGCAGAAACACAGCCATAGCTTATTTAAAATTTTTAATGTAAAAAGATATTAAATCGGTTAAGTTTTGGAGAAGAAATCAGAGGACGACGAAGCGTTAATTTTGTGATATTATAAATATCTATTTTTCAATTCTCTCGAGCTTAGTGTTTCCTCTTAAAAAAAGGGTCTGGTCGGGTCTTCTGGTAAGGGGAATGTAGGTTTAAATTTCCGTTTCCTCTGGTACCTAATTAAGAGCAGCGGGGATTGGGAAATAGTAACTGAAGGAAATCATCCTTTAGTCAATTAGCATATCAGTAACAGATATATTTCGATGGAGCCTGGTGGCCAATGATTAAACTCCGTCTGGCGGAATAAAAATGTCCTGTAAATATAAGACGAACTATCGACAGTTACCTTACAGACCGACACGTCACTATTAGATATGGGGGAGAAGAGGCCCGCAGGGCAACAATGAAAGGGTGTGTACAGGGCTCCATAGCTGGGCCCCTTTTATGGAACCTACTCCTAGATCCCCTCCTGAAAGAGCTCGAACGACGCGGTGTATATGCCCAAGCTTTTGCGGACGACGTCGTCCTGGCGTTTGATGGCGATACTGCTATCCAAATAGAGAGTCAAGCCAATGACATACTCAGCCGTGTGAGGGCGTGGGGCGTCACTAACAAACTCAATTTTGCCAGTAACAAGACTAAAGTAATGCTTGTAACCAGAAAATTGAAATACGACGAACCACGCCTAAGCATGGGGGGTGTCGCATTGGCAATGACCAATGAAATTAAATTATTAGGACTGACCATCGATAATAAATTAACATTTAAGTCACATATTCAAAACACGTGTAAAAAGGCCCTGAACGTTTATCAAAAACTGGCCAGAGCCGCAAAAGCGAACTGGGGACTCAACCCAGACGTAATAAGAACCATATACACCGCGGCGGTCGAGCCCATACTTCTGTATGCCGCGAGTGCCTGGGCGCCGGCAGCTAATAGAGTCGGAATACAGAAAAGACTGAACACTGTGCAACGAGGATTTGCACAGAAAATGTGCAAATCATATCGTACGGTCTCCCGGAACTCGGCACTGGTCCTGGCTGGACTGCTCCCGATTGATCTCCGTATACGCGAAGCAGCTTCGCTGTACGAGATCAAAAAGGGGGTGGTGCAGCCCGGACCAGTGGACGGGGAAATCGAGACCATGGTGTCAGCCCTGAAGGCCCCCCCACCCAGCGTCAAATGTTGCAAGATCCTTCACTCTCTTAGAAAACCAAGCCGAGGTCGAGGCGAATAGTAACTATGAGGTGAGGATCTTCACCGACGGCAGTAGTATTGACGGTGGGGTGGGGGCCGCCCTGTCCATCTGGGTCGGAGATCGAGAAACTCGAGCAATCAAGCTCCGTCTGTCCCCGTATTGTACGGTTTACCAGGCGGAGCTATTGGCAATATACGAGGCGACAAGATGGGCAGGGAAGAGCAGTGCAAACGCCATTGGCATATATAGCGACTCTATGTCCGCCTTACAAACGATTGTAAACCTCGCTTCCCTCCATCCCCTCGCGGTTAAAGCCAGGGAAAACTTGAATAGTGTTTCTCAACAGAAAGTCATCTCACTCTTCTGGATAAAAGCGCACGCGGGGCTGGAGGGAAACGAGAGGGCGGACAAATTGGCAAAAGAGGCAGCACAAAGACTAAAAAAGCAGCCGGATTACGACCTGTGTCCCATCTCGTTCGCGAAGCGAAACCTTCGCAAGGAATCGCTTCGCGAATGGGATCTTAGGTACGAGCGTGGCGAAACTGCGTCTATAACAAAAGTGTTTTTTCCCACGGCTTCAACGGCCTATAAAACAATTAGAAAAATCACTATGAACAGTGTAGCCGCGCAAGTACTAACAGGGCACGGTGGGTTCTCCGAATATCTGCACAGATTCAAATGTAAGGGGGACCCATCGTGCGCCTGTGGACCGGGTGTCCCAGAAAACATCCTGCATGCCGTACTGGAGTGTCCCGTGTTTGGAAAAGAAAGGTATGAAATTGAGCAAAGAATCAAAATGGGAATTAAAAAAGACAACATATTTGAAATAATGATTGATGACAACAAAAGGGACAACTTCATTAAATATTGCTCAAAATTAACAATTAAAATAAACAAAAGAAACACTTCACAAATTATTCCAACACGGGTCACGCACGGTACGAGCACGGTAAAGATACTTTACCGTGGTACGAGTATGCAGTGATAGCAGGCGGTAAAACACCGCCAGGTATGTATGAAAAGACGTATGAACGAAACGACATTTGATAGATGATGAATGAATAAATTAAATGAAAGGATAATTTAATAAAGGGCAGCCAATGACTCCGATAATTTTGGAGATGATCGTAAAAAAAAAAAAAAAACAGATATATTTTAGAGCACTGCAGGGCAAATGTGGATGTTGGTTGTAAAGGCTCGCGAGGTCTACTGTTCTCGCAGAACCACTAGTTTAATAGTTATGGAGGAACATATATACATATTGTGTATTTCCTAAGTCGCCTCTTACTACCTCCATGGGAAGACTTGGAGTGGTCCTATATTTCTCTACTCTATTCTCTAACCCGTCTAGCCAGCGAGGACAGTTTAGGCCAAATCCTCTGTCTGCAGTGGCCAAGTATGGCTCCGGTAGTACAGAGAGGGTCATACTGCTGCAGTAGAGACTAAAAAAAAACTAAAAATTGACAATTTCGTTTTATTATCATGTATAGAGCTTATAAACACTTTAACTCTGACAACAAAGTAACTTATTCCATGACCAACCCTTACAGGTTTATTATTAGTATTGATGATAATAACATTAATAACTGATAATAACTTATCTAGAACTACAGCTCCGTGGCGCAGTGGTTAACACGCCAGCCTGCGACACGAGAGTGCCCGGGTTCGATCCCCGGTCAGGTTAAGATGGAAAATGATCTTTTTCAGATTGGCCTGGGTCTTGGATGTTTATCTATATATGTATTTGTTATAAAATATAGTATCGTTGAGTTAGTATCCCATAACACAAGTCTCGAACTTACTTTGGGGCTAGCTCAATCTGTGTGATTTGTCCGTATATATTTGTTTTTTATTTTATTTTAACTACTTGGCCCTTGTAACGCTAACAACATTGAGTTGATATCACTTTGAATACCTTTGCAGACTGCGTCTTCTGTACGTAAGTACTTGTATTTATTCTGTGGTATTACATTGTTAATAGTACTTGTCTCCGGAAATGATACAAAGAAAAATAAAATATACCGATATTGATGTTAGATTTCGATGAATTGGGGACACATTCTAACAATGGGATTACAATACGACGTAATAATAAAACCAAAATTATAATTGTCATTGCGTGAGCTAAATCGGGTATTTAAAGAGAAAGGTAGATTAGGTGAATTGATAACATAGTGGATGATGATTATATATAGCTGAATAGGTCATTGTTATTGCGTCGCGTTTCTAGCCTCTCATTATGAAGGGCCAAATTTTTCTTACCCACTCCATCTCTGTGGCGCCCGTAGTACGGTTTTTAACGGTTAGGACCTTACAACTGCTAATGTTTCATGTAAAATTAAATTTCTCCTAATGAAATTAGAATCCAGTAAAGAATAAAAAACTGAATACTATATTAAAGGTTATTCCTATTATTCTGAATCCACATACATATACATATGTATATGTATGCGGATTGCAACATAAATACGACATGGAAACCCGACAATAAAAATCGTAATATACCCATTGTTTTTGTATGTAGGTATGTATGATTACAAAATTGTCAAATCAGAGAGATACCTCTACAATTGATATTTAAAATGACACTTTACTTATGTTGGCACGATTTAATAAACACTTAATTAATAAAACCAGTAACAATAGTATTTTAATTGATGACCACAGTTCATCAGTTAGTTTTCGATGTTATTTTACTGACAAAAATCGGTTACTTACTTATAATACAGAAATCACGCAACACGAATGTGTCATTGGCTAGCCTATTTCTTCGTACGCCTTTTAAATGTGCAGAAACGAGAAAGATATACCTATTTTGTAACATAATACGTTACATTGAGCGGAAATCACGCCCGCAAAAATTGTGCTGTACTCGTAGTACGGTAGACAACTGTGGCGCGAAAATAGACAAACCGTGGCATAGGTTATCTACAGCGAAGAGGCTAGCTAGGGTGTTCATCCGAAAATAATTTAGACACTCATTTCGCGACCCATTCCACACCTAAAACTGAGAATCCTTTGACATCGTCTCTGAATAGTTTCAATCCGTTTAGAATGAACCTTCTTGAAAGGTGACCAAATTACAGAGTTGAACGAATACTTACTACAGACAAAGAAAGCTTTTGGTCTGGTAAAAGCATCTTGTCGATCTTGATACAGATCCAAGGAGGCGAGTTTCGTTCGACTAGGTACTTAGTCATAGTGATTTTACAACTTTTATTTGTCGCGGTAGAACCACGCTACCGGCAAAATTAATTGCTAGTAGCAAGAATGGGCCGGCTCTTCCGGGAAAGCACCACACTCTCATAGAAAATCGACGTCTTAGTAGGAGCTTTACCGCTTCTATACTTTGTTCGGTGAGTGAGAGAGGCGGAGGCCCATCCTTCCTCCTTTTTTTTTTTTGGACTGACTATATTACTTGCTGTGAGCTTTCGCTACTTCACCGGGCGTTTACCTCCCTTCCCCATTTCCTACCCCCAACTCCTTGAAAGGCCGACAACGCACCAGTCACACCCTGGTGTTTCAGTTGTCCATGGGCAGTAGTGATCACTTACCATCAGGTGACCCGCTTGCTCCATTAGGTGACCTCATTCTTAGATTGAGACGCGCACGATGTCCCGATCCTCACTGATACTAGAAACATGTCGGCCAGTAGCTGACTTCGTACGTGAGTAACCCGTTGTTACATATTTTAATATGTTTTTTTTTTAATAGCCTATTTCAGTGTCCCCCTGCTAGGCAAAGGCCTCCCCTTTTTGTTTCCAGTCATCCCTATCGCGGGCAATAACTTGCCAGCCACTTATAGAAGCATCTAAGTCATCGCGCCATCTCCTTCTAGGTCTGCCACGTTTTAATAACTAACAAGCTTTATTGATTTCTAATTCATAACATTTCTAATTTATTATTTCTTCTTGCGTGATATGTCTACAATTACTTTTAACACACACAAACTTTAACGGGCGGCCCGTCAAAATGAATAACTTTTTCTATGGGACCAATGCAAAAAAAATAGTGAGTTTGTAAGGATGACCTGTAGCACGCTTTAATACAGCTATCTTCTAGAGGAAACTAACAAAAATCGTTTAAAGAGTGTAGTCATTCACAAATTCATTAAGTTCTTAGACTATATGAAAAAAAAAACCGGCCAAGTGCGTGTTTGCCGTTTATATATAAAAACGGCAAAAAAAATATGTCTTTTGTATGGGAGCCCTCGTTTAATATTAATTTTATTGGTATTTCATTATTTATTTTTAAAGTGAATATATATAACTAAATATTCTGTGAATATTTCAAGCGTGTACCTGTTGCCGTTATCAATATCGAGCAAAAACAAGCAAACAAATGACGTTTGTTTTATGGGAGCCCTCTGAAATATTTATTTTTTAGTGTTTGTTGTTATAGCGGCAACATAAATACATCATCTGTGAAAATTTCAATTGTCTAACTATCACGGTTCATGAGATACAGCCTGGTGACAGACAGGCAGACAGACGGACAGCGGAGCAATATTAATAGGGTAGTAGGGTCCCGTTTTTACCCTTTAGGTACGGAATCCTAAGATTAGTTAAACACAGATATATTTACATAAAAATACAATTATTTTTATATGCACATATTAAAATAACACAAATAATCTATTCAATCTATTAGATACTGCATCAAATATACAGGTAAGTGTAGTGCTAGTGGGGTTATCAGTCTCTATTTTAAGTATAACATTTTCATGGAGGTAGTATACAGGTGAAATTTAATTCATTAGCATACGTTTAAGGAGTGACTCAGACCACGAATCTGAACAACTTGCATTATGGGACCAACTTCGACATCGTGAAAAAATTATCTGCTTTTTTATACAAAAGTGGAATACTTGGCCAAAATCTATGGAACAGCTGATTTTTTTTGCAATTTCGAAGTTGGTCCCATAGTAAAAGTAGTTCAGATTCGTGGTCTGAGTCACTCCTGCGTTTGCTAATTAATTCAATTTCACACTGTATATCGAGTGATAAATTAAATAAATGAGAGAATAAATGCATGCGCGAGTGCGCATGCATTTATTCTCTCATTTATTTAACATTTTTGTGTACAGTAAATTGCAATTTCACATTTACAACGATTTAAACTCACTATGAGCTTACTGGAGCGGCATGCTGACGCGCGAAAGCCACTTGGTAAAAAATTATACACGTAAAGTCATACATTTGTAGTGTAATTCGCTTACAATTCGTTTTCTCCTTCAGAATTTATTTTCATCACTATTTTCTTCGACTTCCTTCTGGGATTCAGGGTTTTGAATATCAGGTTTTGTCAGCCAAACGTATTTGTAGAAAATCGCGGGAACTGTCCCGCCAACCAAAGGTCCAACCCAGTAAACCCAGTGGTGATCCCATTTTCCGATCCACAGTGCTGGCCCCAACGATCTTGCAGGGTTCATACTGCAACCAGTCAAAGGCGCACCGGCAATACACAGTCCCACTATTGTAAATCCAAACTTCAAAGGTACTGAATCTTGTTTCGAAGCATTGGCTGGGTCCCACAAAGAGCATATCGTAAGAGAAAGCATAGCTGTCAGCCCCACCTCGATACCTACTGCTTGATAACCACTGAGATCCATATGTGGTAGCGTGAGACATAATCCACTTTCAACTATATTATGATACGTAAGGTTCATCAATATTCCATATCCCAATATAGATCCAATACACTGTGCTATTATAAACACAATTCCTGTGGCAATGGAAACTTTTCCAAATATAACGGCGATTACTGAGACGAATGGATTCATATGTGCTCCCGATATGTGGCCAAAAATCTGGACGTTAATGAATATTATCAAACCGAAGCCTAAAGGAACGTAAAGAGGCGGTATTTGAATTCCAGTAATCGGTAAACAAGTCATACAGCCGAATAATACCAAAAACAACGTAGCTATTAACTCGGAAACTACGGCCCTCCATTGTTGACGGAACCAGGTAACTATTGATTTCGATGCGGATTTCGATTTGGTCGGCTTACTGTCAATTACACTGACGATGATAGATCGGAGGCTAGACGGCACCGTCATCTCAACTAGAATACGGAACAGTTAACGTAAAACAATTCACCGACTCACTTCCCCGCTGTTGTTGAAGGATTACTAATGCGAATATAAAAATTCACATGAATTAAATAAACTTGATAACTGTAGAGTTGTCAGTTTGTAGTTAATTTGGCTTCTGTTATCTTTATACTTATGTTAATCTTGACTGACGTTGTGGAAATGGAAACCAGCTGCGTTTATACTTGGAGGTAAATTTTCGAACAACTCGTATGATATTCGAGCTTGTGGCGCAGTGTTAACACACCAGCTTGCGACACGAGGATGGAGGTTCATTCCCCGGTTAGGTCATGGTGGAAAACGATATTTTTCAGATTAACCTGCATCTTGAATGTTTATCTATATACGTATCTATTATTAAATATAGTATCATTGAGTTAGTATCCTACGATACAAGTTCACAACTTACCATGAGGCTAGCTCAATTTGTGAGATATGTCCCTATATATTTCTATATATATTTTTTTAAAATGTACAGTACATATTGTTTGGTACTAACTACCAACACCTAATCCTATCTGAAAAAGCCGTTGAAAATTGCGATCCTGGCACCTGTAAGTCATAACTAATGATGGGCAAAGAAACCACAGATATTAACGAAAGCATTTAACGAAAGTAGCGTTATTAGATCGAGTAACAACTTTAAAAGATAAGGCAAAGTTTTACCTGTCAAATACTTTTTTATAAGTTTTTCAAAGCTTTTGATATCAAATTCGAGTGAAGCTGGTGGGTGAATGGGTCGCTGACGTTGGTACCTATGGTTGTACCACAAGAGCAAATAAATACTACGTTCAAGTTATACGTAGCCATTCTTTTTAAATAATTAAAAAGAAATACGAGTAGAAATTAATAAAAACCGATAAATAATAAAATGTAAAGCAGTTATCCTATAGTAGTATATCTGTTATTCTGGTCACATCACTACAAAACCAAGGGCCGACAACCTTGTAACAGCACAGCATAGATTAAAAAAAATATTGTTTTCTAATTTATTTTAAAAGATAATTATTCGCATACGTATCTGACCGAACGGTTTATAAATTGATCCCCTGCTTTATAAACAAGCATTCCTAAGGCTGATTTCAGAGTAACACAGGCGAGACACGCCGTTGACCAGCGCATTTCAACAGCGGGGGCGTTTGACCGGCGTGCTCTATGAAACGAGTTATGGTATCGCGCATTTCGTTGCAATTTTTACATGTGTCAGGTGGTCATCATTGGGTCAAATATAATAACAGGATTAGCTGTTTCTTTTCTATAGAAAAGAGTGCAACAGCGACGTCATAAAACATTGCAAATTGATTATTAAGCTTAAGCAGCGCTGATCGATGGCACGCGTCTCACCAACGGCGCGTTTGATTAAACTGCGTGCCTATGAAACGCAACTACTATATAGGGTAATTGCATGCGTGAGCGTGTGGCCGGCGCTGATCAAACGCGTGACTCTGAAATCAGCCTTAGTTGTGTCACAGTAATGATATCTAACAGTATTCCGTCTACTCTACATACAAACGGTCGAAATTTGAGATTTTCACCCCTACGCGCCACACATTCAATACACTCTCAATACACAACCGGCGGTTCGCAGTAGTCAGTGACGACTGACAAACAAATGTGTGATTGTTTTAAAGTCTATTTGTGGATATTATTATGTATAAGTACATTAATTTAGATGGAAAAATAAAATGGATAAATGTAGATTATATTGTGCTGTTTTTGGTTGCTTAAATTCGTCAATAAGCCAATCAGATTTAACATTATTTTATATTACCTGCAATCACCAAAAGGTAAGATTATAAAATAGTTTAAATGTAGAATATACAAGCTCCTTTTCTTCCCGCACAGGCCATAGAAACCGGTTGAGGGAACGGAAAAAAATCTAGGGAATTATGACAATAACCGATGCGGCTAGCAACCATCATTTATCTAATTTCTGTTGTGTTCTTTTTTTTATGTTTACCCTCTTTTTGTTCGCACTCACAACGTAATTGTATTTATATTTTTACTTAAAATTCACATAGACCATTTTATTGGGGTGGAGGGTTGATAACCTGAGATACAGGACTAGTCCTAGTTCAGGTATCAATCCACCATAATTCTCCAGAAAGAAAGAACAGTTTTATTAGCCTAACACCTAAATATGAATAAAAAAATTTATTGTACCTACTCCTTTCGAATTAAGTTTTTATATTGTTCTTATTAACTAATTTGTAATTGATTATGGTGAGCAATAAACGTTTATTATTATTATTATTATCACTTTTTGATGCCTTTTTTCCATTCATATCGAATTTCCGATTATTTTAAACAGAAATATGTATAATAATCACATATAAATAATATAATTACAAAAGAAGAAGTAGGCAAGCAGATGAAATTAAAATACTGTAGACATGTGCAGCCCTCGCACGTGTTTACGTACCGCGCGGCCGTAGGCATTTAATTCAAGGACATGCCCGAGTTACAATACTGTTAGATATCATTACCGTGGTTGTGTGCTCCTGTCGTTATCATAAATACCGGTATTTAGTAGATTGTACTCGAGACTACAAATTATTTAGCCATAATGCATATTGTAGAGAAAATCCACGTTGGGGATAATTAAAACAGAAGTTTTAGCTAGGAACATATTATTGTAAAGACAAAATTTATGATGCAACGAAATGACATAAGTACAATGACAAGATGCGAAAAAACATAAGGCGAAAATTCAAAAAGGAGTTTTCAACATGCCCCCGGGCGTTGAAAGCCACGCTTTCAACCAGAAGCTGATGATACCGGTAACGGGCAAATCTTGGTAAAGCTTCTTCTTATGTTTCCAGTAGAGGTCCGAATATCAGCCACGCGAGAGATGCCATCTGAACCAGGATGGACGGCGATGATTCTGCCGAGTTTCCATTTTAATGGAGGCAAATTATCCTCTTTGATCACTACCAGGGAATCCATCTTGAGGTCATCTTTGCAGGAACGCCATTTTACACGCTGCTGTAACTCTGTCACGTATTCTTTGCTCCAACGTGCCCAAAAATGTTGGCGCAGTTGTTCGATTCGTTCATAACGGGTCAACGAACAAGTACAATGTTCCTGAAGATCTCGCTGTGGCAGGGACGTCATGGAGCGCCCAATAAGAAAATGTCCTGGCGTTAATGGATTGTAATCAGCAGGGTCAGAAGAGAGTGGTGTAAGCGGCCTGGAGTTTAAAATCGCTTCAATTTGTGTAAGGGTGGTGCTAAGTTCCTCAAATGTTAAATTACAATTTCCCAGCACTCGACGTAAATGATATTTGGTCGACTTGACACCGGCCTCCCAAAGACCACCAAAATGAGGCGTATACGCTGGCATGAAATGTGCACGAATGCCATCATTTGCTAAACTTTCACTCAAGGAATTGCAACTGTCCTTCAGGAACTTTGACAGATCATTGTAAGCACCTACAAACGAGGTGCCGTTATCTGAAAAAATGTCAGACGGTTTGCCTCTATGCGATATAAAACGCTGTAATGCCGAAAGGTAACTTTTACTTGTTAAATCACCCACCAACTCTAAATGGACGGCTTTGGTCGCAAAACAAATAAAAATTGCGATATAAACCTTTACAAGCCTACATCCACGTCCCTGACGGCTAGCACTCATGATAGGGCCTGCGTAGTCAACGCCTACGTTTAGAAATGGATAACCACTCGGTGTGATCCGCTGTTGCGGCAAATTAGCCATTATAGGACTAACAATCTTACCCTCGATACGAGTGCACAGTACACACTTATGATAACAAGCTTTTGCCAAGTTACGGCCTCCTATAGGCCAATAAGACTCTCTTATTGAGGCCAACAATAATTGGGGTCCGGCGTGCATTAGTTTTTTATGCTCAAAATCAAAAAGTAATTTTGTAAAAATATGAGTGGACTGTAATAAAGTTGGATGTTTTTTGTCAAATTAATATTTTGAGTTAGCAAGCCGACCACCAACGCGCATTATATTTTTACTATCTAAAAATACATTAAACTTTAATAAAGGACTTTTCTTTGGTAAATCCTGTTTGTTTATAAGTAAATCATACTCAGAAAATGACTCTCTTTGGCTGAGTCTTATAATTACTTCCAAAGCATTTTGAAGTTAACCCTCACCTATGAAATTCGATTCAATATTTTTCCTTTGACACAATCTAATGAATCGCAGGATATATGCTACGGTGCGAACAAGGCGTAAATAATTGGAAAAGCGACTAAAGTTAATAATTTGAGTATGATTGTAACTTTCAATTAAGGTAGCAGTTAAAGAAACGTCAGGTCGAGTTTCAGGTAAAGTCTCAGTATGTTTAGGTTGAAAAGGCCAATAGCTTTGATCACGAGCTAGATATCTTGGACCAGACCACCATAAATCCAAAGTCTGCAGAGCGCTAATATCAATACCACGTGATATTAGGTCTGCGGGGTTCTGGTCTGTAGGGACATGTTTCCATGTAAAATTGCCAGCCTTATCTAAAATTTCAGCAACGCAATTACGTACGAAAGGCTGAAGTCTTGTAGGCAACATACGTAACCATCCCAGGACAATAGTTGAGTCTGTCCAGAAGTAAACATTGTCAATAGTTACACGAAGAGAGCTCTTGACCTTTCATACAGACCTGCTGCTATGAGGGCACTACACAACTCCAATCTCGGAATCGTAATGGTTTTATTTATTATTTATTTTATTTAACACTTTATTGCACATATAAAAACAGTAATAAAAACAATAGGCATAAAAATATAAAAGTACAAAAGGCGGCCTTATCGCAATAGCAATCTCTTCCAGGCAACCTTAGGGTAGTTGGAAAAAGGACATTAAACAGGCAAGGTGCAAAGATGTGGAGGAGCAAGTTTATGAAAAATACATAAATATAAAAATAAAATATATACATAAATACATACATACACACATATTACTGTACACGAAATGTTAGAGACCGACAATTGAACGTTGTGAAAGGAAAAAAAAAAAAAAAATTACAAAGAAGAAAGAAAATGTGATTTTACTTGGGACTTGAAGCTGGCTAGCGTTTGAGCGCGCCGGATAGATAGTGGTAGTGAGTTCCAAAGTTGAACAGCCTTGACAGTAAACGACTGAGCATAAAATTCTGTGGAGTGTGACGGGATCCTCAATCGCAAATTTTCAGCACTACGTAAACCACTACTTTGGGGCATGTCACTATAAAACACAAACCGTTCTCTTAGATACGCCGGGGAAGTAGGATTAAATAAAATTGTGAATAATAGTGAGAGGATATGCCAATCTCTTCGAAGTCGGATAGGCAGCCACTTGAGTTCAGAGCGAAACTGGGAGACATGATCATACTTGCGAAGACCATATATGAACCTGATAGAAAGATTTTGAAGACGTTCAAGTTTATTAAGCTGCTGTTGCGTGAGGTTAAGGTAACATGTATCGGCGTAATCAAGGATAGGGAGAAGAAGGGAATTTGCAAGCATAATTTTGGTGTCTATTGGCAGGAATTTACTAAGCCTTTTAAATGAGCTAAAAACACCAAATAACTTTCTACTGACCTCTGCAGTTTAATTGGTGCTACTCGACTTTTTGCAATTAAGAGACGAACCATAACCTCAGCAATTGATGGATTTGCACAATCTAGACCTATTTGCTTAAGACACCTGGTTGCAAGAAATGGGGCACTAGCGGTGCCATATGTAACGGTCTTTAATTGATATACTTTGACTCGATCATGTGGATTACTACGCCAAAGTATCTGTTGCATGTGCCTGTCAGACTGATGCACTACAATCTGCCTGTACATCTTCTCAACGTCAGCGGATAAAATGTACTTATGCTGCCTGAAACGGAGAAGTATGGACAGCAAGTCATCTTGGACCGTGGGTCCGACCAACTGAATATCGTTAAACGAAATGCCTGACGTTGTAGGACTACTTGCATTATATACTACTCTTAGTTTAGTAGTAGTACTACTTTCACGAAGTACTCCATGATGAGGCATAAAGTTGGCTGGACTTTCCAAAGCTGGTGCCTCCATTTCAGTCATATGGCCCAAAGATTGGTACTCGCTCAAAAAGACATAATACATCTTACTGATGTCCGGTTTCTTGCTTAACCTGCGTTCTAATAAAAATAGACACCGTTCAGCCTTACGAAAAGATTCTCCTAATAAATTAGGACTATGTTTGAGCGGTATACGAACACAGAATCGGCCATCATCAAGACGGGTTGTATTTTTAATAAAATGTTCCTCACAGAGCTTTTGGTCTGATGTATAATGAGGTGATTTTACTTCATTTTCTTCCAGCTGCCAAAAACGCGTTAAATCGGTTTGGATGTCTTCTATTTCATTATTTGCAATTTCACTGAAATTGCACATAACATAACTGGACAGCTGAGAGACATTTTTAACTGGCAATGGACCTGATATTATAAAGCCTAACCTGGTTTCCCAAAGAACAGGCATTTTATTACCTAACCTTATTTGTCGCGACCCTAACAAGTCCCAAAACACATCGGCTCCTATAAGCATGTCAACCTGTGACGGCTTATAAAATGTAGGGTCAGCTAAACAAATGTCGGACGGAATTTTTAAATCAGAAATATCGATCTCACGGCTTGGGACATTATTTGTGATTGATGGCAAAACATAAAAATTGCAATTAATTGCAAAACTGTCATTTAATGACTTTAATGAAACATGACATGTTTTACCTACGTGCGAAGTGACGTTATTAATGCCCAAAATAGATCTATCGACTGTATTAGTTGGCAAGCCTAATTTATTACAAATATTCGACGACATTAGACAAGATGAGGAGCCAGAATCCAGTAAGAGGCGAATAATGTGCTCACGATTATTCTTATCATAAACTTTAACTAATGCGGTTGACAAAAGCACTACCTTCGACCTTTGATTCTGACACAAGGAGTCATTTACTGACAAAGCAACATTTTGATTGCTGTCAGCCGTTGGAAAAGAAGCAGGCAATGATGATGATGCCACTACGTTGTCAGACCCACCACTTTTGCCACAATGAGTCGTCACGACTGGTTTAGTCTCAACATGTACTAATGTGTTGTGACGACGCTTGCATACTTTACAACCAGGCTTCTTGCATGTATTGGCATAATGACCCGACTTAAAGCAATTATAACAAATTTTGAAACTTGGAAGTGTCTTCAGCCTTGCTTCATTATTTAAAGCAAGAAACTGTGGACACTTATTTAAGGTATGATCACCTTTGCATTTACAACAAATGTTAGAAGAATTTTCTGAACTAGAGTGGAAAGAATTTTGAGCCACCATGGACTTCAGCTTTGGAGTCGATTTTTGACTGCTAGACACATTACTGCGTGACAATTCTAAAGTTTCAATTAACTCTGCACGACTTCGTAAGAACCGGAGAAATGTATCGAAATTAACTGGTACATTTACATCTTGGTTACCTTTATACTCCTCCCACTCACGATAGGTTTTTTGATCTAATTTTCGTGTCACAATATGAATGAGAAGTGTATCCCAGTGTTTAACAGGCTCACCTAAAGATTCTAATGCTCGTAGGTTCTTATTTAATTGATCAATCAAACGCTTTAATGTGTCAGAGGACTCCTTCGTAATCACGTCAAGGTTAAATAAGGCTGAAACGTGATTTTGAATAAGCAATCGTTTATTATCGAATCTTTCACATAATAACTGCCACGCGATGGCATAGTTACTAGCTGAAAACTCGATAGATTGTATAACTACAGAAGCAGATCCCTCCAAAGAAGCTCTTAGGTAATGAAACTTATTTATGTCGTCAATTTCTTTATTGCAATGAATGAGACTTGTAAAGGTGTCACGAAATTCCATCCAGTTGTCGTACAAACCTCCAAATTTCGGCAACTGTATAGTGGGCAATTTAACAAGTCGATGGTTACTGCTATGCGAACTATTATTACAGATTTGAGTACTTGTTGCAGGTTTATACTGATTTAATATTCCCTGAGCGTCGGACAGGGCCTTATAATATAGTTTCTCAAATTCTGAACGCTCTTATAACTGGCTTTGCATTTCGACTAAGCATTCTAACTGTGTTTGTATGTCGTCATACTGTTCATACAACGATTCAAGCTTACCCAAACGCAGTTGCAATTCCCTGGCGAAAGACTCGGTGAGAGGTTTTGGAATAGCTTGCAAGTAACCAATAAATATAGTTAATCGGCCCTTGTAGCTAGCTCTACGCTTAATCAATTGTTTTTCCTCACTCATTTTACTAGCCTGGGAGCCCGGCTGGTGTCAACCTGGAATGTATACAGTAGCAAATTATTAATTGTAATGAAAACCTATTCAATAACAATTATCGAACACTGAATCAGTAAATAATCAATTAAGTAAGTACTTATTATGCAAGTTAACTTATACAAATTGGCAATCAAAACTAAAGAAAGAATTTGCACATATTTTAACATGGAAGTAAGTGGGTGCCTATGACTTACTAACTAATTCATCACAAATGATGAATAATCAAGCTCAAATAATGTAGTAATTATACCTACTGTACTGTATTTGTAGAACATTTAAACCCAATCACTCTTACTATATGTAAATAGCCTGACCAATTAAGTTATTACCTCGTTGGTAAAATGTAACAATGTTCCCACTTACAAAATACATGCAAAAACCATATAACGACATAGAAATGTGATAACTAACCTGGGCAAATATTTATCCTTAATATAGAATAGAATAGAATAGAATAGAATAGAATAGATCTTTATTTGGACAAACTTAAACACACATATACCATTACAATACAATTAAATATACACTCAAAAATCGTTTTACATAGAATTTACATAAACATGTAACAGCCTATGTGCGCTGCAGCCATCCAAAAAGGTCATAGGCTCAGTGTAATCTTTACTCACAGTTATGCGAGCAAAGCACTGGTATTCTGCCATAACCTGACAAACGATCAACGGCAATCCAAACTACCATTTAAACAAAGATTTACATAGAAATAAAAAAAAAAATCAGCACAGTGCAGTAAATTTATCTATTTAAGGGAATACATACTTTATTAACATAATAATAATAAATAAATAAAGCGAATAATAAATATATAAAATTACTTTTTACAGTGTTATATATCAGTAGTGAGTTGTTAAGTAATAAACCTAACCTGAAAGAAGAGTATGTAGTGGGCTATAGGGACAATTAAACTATAAACAAATGCCTTGCTTTGAAAAATCACACCACAATCTCCTACACAGCAAAGTCCGCTACCGACCAACCTCGCGGTACACCTACTTTCTGTTTGTTTAATAGAAATTGTTTGAATTTTTTCTTGAAAGAGTACTTGGAAGAAGTATGCCTTACAGGTGGTGGAATGTTGTTCCAGCATTTGGTTGCTAGGTAGCGGAAACTGCCGGCAAAAGCAGCTGATCTGTGTGGATGAGTTGCCAAAATTCCTCTTGTCGCTCTAGCACCGTACCTGCTATGGAATGGAGAGAATCTCAATTTTGTAAACAGATATACGGGTTTTCTCAAGTGTATCACATCAAAAAGAAGTGACGCTAAGTGAAGATGTCTTCGACTAGTCATATTGAGGATAGAAGCCGCGTTGAGAAAGGGAGTTATGTGGCTTCTAGGAGGTATTTTAAAACAAAAACGGCAACAAGCATTTTGAACTCTTTGGATAAGACGACTAGACTTGGACAACATTCTTGGCCCGTAAATGATGTCTCCGTAGTTCAAACGAGATAGAATTAAGGACTCGCAAAGCATGACTCGTATTTTTTCGCTAAGAAGATGACGGATGCGTTAAAGCATTTTAAGTCGATAAAAGCAAGACCTAACCAGATTCTCAACGTGCCTTTCAAAACGAAGCTCGCTGTCTAGGAGTACTCCCAAATTTCTTGCCATCTCATCTCGCGCAATATCTTGGCCACATACTTGGATCTTAGGGTTAGAGAGAAGGATGCTTTTAATTTGATGTTTAGAACCGAGTATGAGAAATTTGGACTTATCCGGATTGAGTACAAGACTATTTTTTTCTGCCCATCGAGTGACCCCGTCTAGGTCGTCATTTATCTTTGAGACGGTATCCCGGAATTTTTTGGGATCACCCGATAGGTATAGTTGTACGTCATCAGCATACATCTGATACTTACAATGCTTAATACTTCTAACCAGGTCTGCACCATATATGATGAACAACAGAGGACCGAGAATCGATCCCTGTGGTACACCACGGTTAATAGGCTTGACGTCCGATAAGACTGACAGACCGTTTTCTTTATTAATTTTAACACATTGGGAGCGACCCTGTAGATAACTGTTAAACCAGGCTAATGATTTTTGATCAACACCATAATACGACAATTTTGAAATTAATAGGGGAACAATAATGCTATCAAAAGCGCGTGAAAAATCTAATAATACCAGACAGGTGCCGTTGCCACGGTCTTGTTCAGACAGTATATTGTCCACCACATCCAGCAATGCAGTCGTGGTACCCATACCCTTTCGAAATCCAGATTGATAAAGTGGCAAAATGTTGTTTGCTTCTACAAAATCACAAAACTGTGTGCATACCGCTTTTTCAAGTATTTTTGAAAGATATGGTAGCACACTTATTGCGCGAAGATCTTTTGGTTCCTTGGGATCTTCGACTTTGGGCAAAGGTGTTACTATCGCCGATTTCCAGATAGTAGGTACCTCTCCGGACAGAATTGAACTATTTACTATATGTGTAATAATAGGAAGCGTGCGTGGTAATGTTAAGAGTAACATATCCCGACTTATGCCATCTCCACCCACAGCGTTTGTAGTAATAGATAAAATAAGTTTAGCTACATTAACTTCACTTACTGTCATTAAGGAGAAAGAGTTATGACAAAACTTTTGGGAGCTGAAAAAAGCAATCTCTGATTGAGGAGCCGTGCCACGGCCAGGGACTTCGAGGAAGCAGTTATTAATTACGTTTGGATCATGTAGGCTATCTGGAAGAAGGTCACGATTTTTTACATTTTTTAATGGTATTGTCTTTTTTATATTGTTCCAAAGTGACTTTGAATCTTTAGATATGGAATTTACATGATAATTGTAATATGCCTTTTGTTCGCTAAGAATGCTTTTGGCAACAATGTTTTTTAGTTCAATAGAATACTTCCTAGAACTTTCTGATTTGAGCTTGCGATATTTATCATGAGCCTCATTTCGCTCGGCCATTAATAATTTAACAGTTTCAGTAATCCATGGATACGAGTTATTCGGTTTAACAATTCGAGTTGTATAAGGCGCGTGTCTGTCAAACAACGATAACAGAAATTGATTAAAATTGTTTGTCATCTCATCCACCGATTTCAAAAGCAATATGGATTCCCAATCGATTGAATTTAAATCCCTGTTAAACAGTTCTATATTAATATTTTTAATAGGGCGATAGGTTATATATTTTGAAGGAATTTTATTTCTTTTCACCGCAAACGTGACATTCACCATAGCATGTCCGAGTGCACCAGTGATGTTTGTGACGGACACCTCACGGACAATGGCATTCGTGCATACGACGTCGATCAGAGACTCCTTAGGGATACCATCCTTGACGTAAAAATGCGTGGGTTCAGATACCGCTTGATTCAGCTCCATGTAGTTTAAAAAGTCAATAAATTTTTCGGTTTTTTCATTTGATTTTAAAAGATTTATATTGAAATCGCCCAGTAATATGACGTTGTCGTGCTTAGAAAAATGAGTGAGCGATTCTGTTAGTGCATCAAAAAAGTTATCAACATTTATCCATTTGGGGCGGTACGCTGTTCCAATAATAAAACTGCGACCACTAATATTTAAAGACAACCACATTTGCTCAATATTACCTTCGGGACAGGTGACAAAGCGCGCACGGATACCGGTTTTAACGTAAAAAGACACCCCCCCGCCACGACCTTTACACATTTGCACCGGCCGCGGCGTGTTTCTCAGTCGGTAACCGAGCACTGCCGGAGCGCGCCACTCTTCGCCTTCGCGCAGCCATGACTCGTTTATTGCAACAATGTCAGCATTAAAACGGCTCATGGCTACGAGAAAGTCTTCGTGGCCCGTTCCTAGGGATCCCGGGTTATATAAACCTAACTTAAGGAATGACGTTTTATGAGAACCGAGGAATAGTTAAGAAATATGTTGCGATTAGGCAAAAACGGCACAGTAGAATACGACCAGTAAAAGCAGGCGATAGTGTGACTGAAGCATATGTTTTGTGTTCATGTGGACGGCTGAATGAGCGAATAGTGTTTGTCACAAGATTTATACTATATGTATGTGATATAATGGTTGGAATTTTTGGTTTCAATTGCAGGAAGTTTACCAGTGAGAAAGGAACAAATGTCTTGTGTTTGTGTGTAATAATGTATAACTGAATAGTGTTTTTAAGTGTATGGATATATATAAATATTATATTAGTTAATAGTTTTGGCCTATGATATGCATCTTTACGAGTAAAATACTGCCCAGTGCCGTGACAATAATATTTATTTATTGAATTGATTGCAATAAACAGCTGTATAGAAAAAACAAAAAGACGATTACATAAGAAAAAGGAGTGTAATATAGCTAATGTAGACATAATGAGATTCGTAATTGAAAGCAGAAACAAGAAGTTTACTGACATCAAAACATCAAAGTAAACAATTGATAGATGAAAATTCCCAAAACAATAAAATAAGCAATAAATTTGCGTTTTTAGATTGCGAAAATAGCTATTTTGGATTACTGATATTATAAACAAAGCAAGACCTAGGTTAAACACATACCTATTCAATTTTAAAGTGCGTTTTTTAACTAGTAAGTTATCAACGGAGTTAACAAAGAGATACACTGTAAGGACACAAACGCAATGTTTATTTAAAAACACGGACGAGGTCGTCTTCGGTACGGATACGGTGGCGAGGCACATCCTGTCCTGGGAGCTGACGCGCGTATATCCTACCGTCGCGGGTCCAAACAAAACGCCAGTTGTGACGTTCTTTAAGTTCACGCGCCTTCTGGAACAATACACGATTGACACGCGTCAGCCGCTCGTTGATATAAAAGCGCCTCGCTGGTCCAGGTACACCAGACCCCTCAGTTGTGGCACCGCGCCGCACCCGCGCCGCTTTAAGGAGCTGATCCCGAGCGGCGCGTCGCGCCAGCCGCACCACGATGAGCCGCGTTCGAGCTGCAGACACCTGGGGATCCTCGGTCCCCGAGGAACGCCCCACCCGCACCGCACTGACGAGATCTTGATCGCTGAGTGACACACCGAGTTTTTGTCCCAGAGTGGTTACTATATGCAGGATGTTCTCCCCTTTCTGTTCTGGGACACCGGAAATTTCGAGGTCATTTAACAGACTCTCCTGGACTCTGTCATTAATTTCTGCTTTCAATTGGGTTATTGTTTCAAGCAGGCTGCTTTCAGCTGATAGGCCAAACCCGGCTTCAATTTTGCGTTCAATACCATCCATACGTTCGCTCAAGTCATCCATACGACTTTCACATGATTCGACTCGGGCAACCACATTGGAGACACTGGTAGCAATATTGTGAATCTCCTGCCGCAGACCCTGCATTTCCACACGTAATTCTTCCTTTAGGCTACGCAGCTCCAAAACCAGGAATTGAACAGTTGGCAAGTCTATGGTGTCATCAAGCGCGGTATTATTAAGTGGTTGATTATTTTCATTGCACGACATATCCATATCGACTGCCAACCTTGCAGTACCGCGATGAAGGGTAATATTTTCGTGGCCCGCCCGCACTGGTGTGTTGGTATTATCATATTTCGGCTGGCCGCTCATGCATTCGACACATTTTCAATTATTTTTGTGATCCGATGTCATTGTGTTGTAGAATCGGCTTTCGGGAACGTTTGCGCACAACAAGTCATAATCCTTTTTACATATTGTGCAATTCAAGTACCTCCTGTCTTCAATGCAGTTGCGGCATCCAGCGCACGTCAGCTTTGCCGTACTAAGTGACATTGTAATATCGTCACAAACTCGTATTCCGTAAGGTCCAGTTTACAAAATCACTGTTATCGGTGCTAATCGTAAGCTGATTGGACAGCACACTGGTCACCGACCCGCACAAATTATTTGTTAGTAATTTTTAGAAACACTTTTAACGTCTTAATTACGTCCACTACAGCTAATATTTCACAGAAATAATGACACAATTAAAAGTCACTTGCTCAAGCTTTAGTTTGATGTATATTTTAGGTATTTGAATAAGATTTTAACACTGAATTTGTAATAATAGACTTGGAGCAAAAATAGACGTCGTAGTAGTTAGAGTACCGCCGATCGATCGATCCATATAACTATAATATACACATAATACTACCTGTATGAGGGCTGGGCAGTTTAATTATGGGTTATAAATAGGCTTAGCACCACTTTCTAGATGTACTTGCATTGCATCTATTCCTGCCGGCTTCTGACATCCAATACTAATTTCCACGATTCATGGATATTTTCTCATTAATTAATTATTCCATCCATCCGGCTCGAAGGACCATGTAGAGAAAATCCACGTTGGGGATAATTAAAACAGAAGTTTTAGCTAGGAATATATTATTGTAAAGACAAAATTTATGATGCAACGAAATGACATAAGTACAATGACAAGATGCGAAAAAACATAAGGCGAAAATTCAAAAAGGAGTTTTCAACACATATCGATACTGAAAATTGAGTTTCGAGTTTTGTCAGTTAGTTTTCACGTCTAGACCGCTGAGCTGATTTGTTTAAAAATATGTACCTATAGAAATTGTTTATATATAAATAAATAAAACCGGCTAATTGAGAATCACTCTGAGCAAAGGCCTCCCCTTTTTGTTTCCAGTCATCTCTATATCGCGGGCTATAATATGCCAGCAATTGAATTAACAATTTGAAACTGAAATAGGCTATTAAAAAAAAATATTGAGAATCTGAATCGCATACGATGGGTTTCGTTCCACCATACAATATTATTTATTAGCCGTGTGGTATCCGGCAGAGTAGAATAGGACCACTCCAAGTCTTCCCGTCTTCGACTTAGGAAATACAAGCTAAACAAAGCTTATAAACATCTAAGAGACCTCTCCAACCCGTCTGGCCAGCGTGGAGAGTGTAGGCCAAGTCCTCTGGCTGCTCTGGCCAAGTATGGCCCTAGGAGTACAGAGAGTGTCGTGCTCCTGTAGTGGAGACTAAAAAGGACCTGATGATGATGATGATACAATATTATACTACAAAACAAAAACCTGTTTAAAACAGTTTTATATAAATTAATTTATACAATATGTAAAGAAAACCCTGTCCGATCTTTGAAGGGGTGATTCAGCCCGTCATAATGAACAACTTTTCCTATGGGACCAATGCTGGTCATCAAAATTTTTTTGAGGTTACCATACAAATTAAAAGGGCGGCCAAATATTTACTGAAATGAAATGAAAGGAAATAAATTTTTTTTTTTTAAATTAATTTTTTATTTGCAAGGGTCACACAAAACAATAATTTCCCGCCTCTTTAAACATCGGCTTGCAAAAACATGGCTCCATGGTCGAGTGGTTAAGGCGTTTGCCTGTCGACCGGGGGTCGTGGGTTCGATTCCCACCGGAACCATACTTTGTTTAGTTGTTTCCAGTTTGGTTAGGACATTGCAGGCTTGAATCATCTGATTGTCTGATAATAAAGATGATTCCGTGCTTCGGAAGGCACGTTTAGCCGGTGGTCCTTGCTGCCATCTGGTAGTCGTTAAAAGAACCACGTCAGAGGCCGAGAGGCGGTTCCGAAGAACTCTGACACCAGGGTGTGCATGGTCGATTGACCGTGTCACCTACTCGAAATGATGATGATGGCATGCAAAAAATGTGGTTATTTTGTAGAAAGCAATTAAGTAAAACACCTAAAACGTTTCAATCACATGAGTCAACATTATTAGTGATAATATTACGTTTGGAAATGTACATTTTTTTTAAGTCCCATTGATACCATAGGAAAAGTTGTTCATATCGATGGGCTGAATCACCCTACGAATAAGTAATAAGTCTACTTATTCGTAGGAATCATCCTTTACCATAGCGGTAATAGATATACACATTCTGTGAAAAATTCAAGTCTATCTTTTACAGTTCAAGAGATACATACCTGTGACAGAAGGCATATAAACAGCGGTGGCTTAGTAATAGGTTTCCATTTTTAGCCTTTGGGTATGGATCCCTAAAATATATTTTAATTTTATGTATTTACTATTAATATAATTTACTTATCGTAGATTTAATATGCAGATTTAATTACTGCTTTGAGGGAAGCGAAACCGCCGTTTCGCCACCCCTGACACTCGCCCAGATGATGGTCTTCGTGACAGACCGAAACTAGTTTCCGATTCCAACTGAATAAATAGAGTGAAACCGTGTTTTTATTATAAGTAATTTAATTCGCAATTAGTTGGTATAAAAATATCTCGAACTCTTTTTTGCTCTAGAAGGCAGGTCAAATAGGCTTGTTTCCTAAAATTATACCATTTAAAATAAATAGTCCGTCTTATAAATTATAGAAAAAAAAATAGACACATATCTTTTTCTTTTTTCAATCACACAAAAGATTAAGGATAAAGCGCATCAAAGTTCAGGAGTGGGGGTTCTTTTAACACTTATTTGGGTGTCTTAAACCTGTTTTGCTCTAAACACTTATAAAAGTGTAACAGATGTAATATTTTCTGTAACCAACCTGTTAGAAATCTATTTTTACATTTTTCTATGTACGTGTTTACACAGTTCGAATCTACATAGGTATTTCTCAGAGGTGCGTGAGCTGTCGCATAGCTATGCCAATGTAACACTGACCTCCATATACAGGGTTATAGTTAACTAACGCATAACCTGCTAAAGACGACTTAGGTACATCATGACTAACAACGTTTGTTCTATGACTTTTACCTAAACGCAATACATAGTAAGATTATACATACATTAGCTTATATGTGGATTTCTATCAAATGTTAAGTCTACGTTTAATTCTACTATAGCTGCGAGCGTAGGTACCTACTATTATTACCTCGTAGCGCTGATTGCCATAGAGTTCAGATAAGTAGAATTCGTTTTTTTGCATTTTTTTTGTTTGAAAAAAGCAAACATCGAATTACACAAAGTCATATAGCAAACGTAGTTAATCTTGATGTACCTAAGTCATCTTTAGAAGGTTATGCGTTAGATACCACTTACCTGTATACAAGCAATGTAAATGTAAACATTAATAGCAGTAACCATAGATTAAAACAAAACTGGCGTCTCTCTGAATCGATGTGACATTTTGCTATTTTTGTATAGGAAATAGGAACCTGAGATGGGAACCCAGTGTGTCATTTCGCAGGGGTGTGAGACCGAGGCAAACAGGGCGTGGTTACAGGGGTGCTATTTGTCAATGGGCGATTCAATGAAGACGTACAAGTTGCCATATAAAAATCTGTCATTTAGTAAAGTCGTCGATTTGAAAATAGCACTCCTGTTTTTTAACGCCTCTGTCAGATGTATCACCACGGCGTAATCATCATCAGGTGTTTTTAGTCTCCACTGCAGGAGCATGACCTTTTCTGTACTACCGGATCTATACTTGGCCACGGCGTACGAGTAATATCGATATCAAAAAATACACTTCAATACTTTTTGCTACAAATCGTCTTTATCGGTGCATAAGGGGTTGCAAATTTATATTATTATGAAACTTCATAAGTTTTGGAGTGAGATACAAAAATGGAGATAAATAGCCCTATGTTAGCAAAATAAAGTGTAAAAAAAAAAACTACGCGGCCGAAGCCGCGAGCATAAGCTAGTATATAATAAAGCACATACACAGAGATAGCTTTACTAAAGTAATTAAAACACTTTATTGGCGCAATAAGTGTATCTACTTAATACTTACTGATTATACAATGCATCATAAACCATACTACACAGATAATGGATATATAAAAATAAGAATTATGTAAATACAAATGGCGGCCTTATCGCCTACAAAATGGCTTATAAGCTACCAGCGAACGCCAAAAACAAAATAATAAAAACCGGTCAAGTGCGAGTCGGACTCGCGCATGAAGGGCTCCGTACCATTATTTATAAAAGTAGCAAAAAAATCAAGGAGGACCCTCTCAAACATTAATTTCATTTTAATTTGATTATTTATTTTTAAAGTGAATATATAACTTATTATTCCGTGAATATTTCAAGCTTTTACCTGCTGCCGTTATCAATATCGAGCACAAACAAGAAAAAAATCACGTTTCTTGTATGGGACACTTATATAAATTTTATGTTAATTTTATATTTTTAATATGAATGTAAAGGGTGGCCCGTTGATAGACGTCCAAAGGAAAAGTTTAAATGCCTTAACCCAAGGGGTACCCAAATCGCGAATGGGAGACCCTTAATTTTTCTTCTGTTTTTTTTCTAATATTTCTTGTTATAGCGACATCAGAAATATATCATCTGTGAAAATTTCAACTGTCTTACTATCACGGTTCATGAGATACAGCCTGATGACAGACGGACTACTATAGAGAGCGAGCGCGAACAGCAGAGCCATATTAATATGGTCCCGTTTTTACCTATTGGTTACGGAATCCTTAAAAACGAGCGAGCCCTACAGTAGTCGCATATGATCACAGATATGAGCAGATTAAACACATGAAATTGTAGGCGAGTCAGAATCACATAATCTCTATTAGTGTCACTACGGGACTTATCGCGATTATTTTTGAGACTTGTATAACATGTTATATTTCCGTAACATTGCAGCTGCCATCTTCACATATCAACATCGCAGTAAGTCACGTAGAGACAATAATAGTGATTGTGATAGCGAAAGCTTAGAATCGTATATCAAAATCTCATTTTAAATACAGGTTTTCTTTGTATATTGGTATTTATTAAAAATACAAATCTAATTTATATTTTTATCAATATTTATTTTAACATGATTTCAAAATCATCGTCATAAAATTGTACCCGTCCGAAGTTAGGGACCAGATCGCTAATATAATATCATTCTTACTCTCTACTACGAGTATTAGAAAGAGAGAACATGCGCTTTAGAATGGCGCTTAAAATAAATTGCTTCTTCTTGTCAAGATGATATCTTTTGACCAGTAAATTACGAACGTCTGAATTTGTTGTGAAATCAAATGTGATAAGTGTTCAAAGAAATCTACATATTTATCAACGTTTGAATGTTACAGAATACATTAATAACTCTAATAGTTAATCCGAGGGGCACAAAGCCGCCAAGCTCAAATGGGATTGGGAGGGGTCACGTTTACCGAATGCATCCAGACCGATGGGCTACAGTTAGTGATGTGCCAAAGAGAATTTCTCTGTTCTCATGAATTTTTTTCTCACGGAAATTTGCGTGAAATTTCCAATAATTATCGAGAATTTCTCCATAATTCCCGCACTTGAGAGGAATAAAAAGAAATTCTCAGGAAAAAAATCTGACTCGTTCTCACCGTTCTCGAAAATTTCGAGCACGGCCTACATACAGTACTTAGTCACAAAATGGACTCCAGAAGATAGATACAGTTAGTGTGATGATATCACGAGCGATGAAAAGAAATGGACTGTAGTGGCACAAAATAAGGATGTTTGGAAAGAAATGGGGGAGATTGCCCAGCAGTGCGACAATATAGGTAAAATAAAATAAAACTCTAATAGCAGACGAGAAAATACTCAAATGAACGTACCCTAATACGGGAGATTTTCTTTTTTTTTCTGTTATAGGACGACAAACGAGCATCGGGTCACCTGATGGTAAGTAATCACCGCTGCCCATGGACAACTGCAACACCAGAGTGTGACAGGTGCGTTGTCGGCCTTTCAAGGAGTTGGGGGAGGGAAATGGGGAGGGGCAAGGATGGGCCTCTCACTCACCGAACGAAGCATAGAAGCGGTTAAGCTTCTACTCAAACGTCGATTTTCTGTGAGAGTGTGGTTCTTCCCCGGACGAGCCGGCCCATTCATGCTACTAGCAATTCATTTTGCCGGTAGCGTGGCTCTACCACGACTTTCTGCAAATTCGGCAAAACTACGGCCATTAATCGCACGTTAAAAATGTAACCAACCCCGGACGGGAAAAGTTGCGTGTATCTAATCCGGCCATTTACTATAAGCCGTGTTCGAGAAGAAGTGATGGCCTGATTAATTGCGTGTCGGAACTCCGGAACAGCTTTCAGTGAGGATCCGATCGACCGCCGCATCGCCGATCAAACGAATGATGGGATTTGATAGTATCGTCAAATGATTCTTAGATTTATTACCTTGCTAATTCAATTGGATTTTTAACTATTAAGTTTTTACTGTAAACGGTAAATGTAATATTTTGTACCTAATTGCGATTAAATTTAATTTGGTGTGATATTGTATAAGGATGGCCCCTTATGGGATATCGAAATCCGTACTTATTCCTTACTTTATATCGCATTTATAGATAACTTTTATTGAGTGTACATATTATACAGTTATACTAGTTCTAGTTGTTAGATTAGTATTATTTTTTAAGTTGATTTAGTGTTAATATAAAGTTAAATGATAAAAAAAAAAATAAAAAAAAAAATAAGTAAGTTATAAGTATACACTTATTGATTACTTATATTTGCGAAAGTGAGTTTGTTTGCTTTCACGCCGTAATTACTGAACCGATCATCATGAAATTTTGCATACCCGTTGTCTGGGGTGCGGAGAAGAATCTAAGGTATATTTTGTCCCGGAAAAAGCACTGTAAAGCTAGTTAAATCATTAAACTACTTTTAGCATGTGACCAACCCTGGACGCGCAAAGTGGCGTGTGTGTCACTTCGTCGTCGTTCGCCTTACCGAAAAAACGTGCGTCAATTGTTTTTAAAAATTCTGTATTTACATTTCAAGTTAAACTCAACATCATCGCCACGCGTCAAATTACAATTTTGCAAGTTACATATACGACATTACAGGAAATTTAACATTTTTGCCTGCTAAGAGTTTCTTCGTAGTATATACAAAAAAATCAGAGAAATTCAAACAAGATGTTCAGGTCTCCAGGAGAAAACAAGTCAGCTTCGAATCCAGATATTACAACAGCAGGAAGCGAGGGTCAAGGTGTAGCTACACGCAAACGAAAACAATTGCTGGCATGCGAAGAAGCTTCCAAATATCGAACAGAAATGAAAGAATTAATCTTTGAAGTACTGAAAGACCAAGAAACAAAATTTGATAAGCTAACAGGGTTAATATGTGATATGAAGACGCAGAACGCACAAATTTTAGAAGTCAATACAAAACTAGAAAATAAAATTGAAATCCTAACTTCATGCTATAATGACATGAAAAATGATTTAAAAAAAATTCGTACAGAACATGAAACGGCTTTGCTAAGAATAAATACACTTGAAGATCAAGTAGAAGAAATGATGAGGAACCAGCGGATGTCTAAAATTGAGATAAAAAATGTTCGTGTACAGGATAATGAGGACGTGTTCAAAATTGTTGCCAAAACGCATGAAGTTCTTGGTATTGATATAAACAGAAACGATATCCGTCAAGCATATCGGATCAAAAATACCAAAAAAACTATCATTGTAGAATACCAAAACCCAACAAAACGAAACCTGGTTTTAAAGGCAGCTAAAAAAGTTATGAAGAACAAATCCATTAATACTGGGATATTTGGTGACAAAGAAAAGCCAGAACCATTCTATATTAATGAAAATCTAACTCCTAAGATGAGAAAATTACACTATTTAGCAAGGAACCTTTCTAAAAGCTTTGGGTACAAATTTTGTTGGCTATCAAATGGAAGAGTTTTTGTTAGGAAAACTGACGGCAGTCCGGCTATCACCATCAAATCAGAAGAACAAATCGAAGAACTGAAATCTACGAATTCTACTGAGAAGATATGACTAGGAGTGCAGCAGTTGTCCCAAGTTTCTTCTACATCCCCAGTTCTATGCTATCTTGGTAAATTATTTAGTTATAGAAATACATTATTTTATCTTAATATTTACATTATATTATATTACATTATTGCATTTATTCAACATTACTTATATATGCAAACATTAACACGCATACCTTACTTACCTATTAAATCAATTATATTTTATTGGGCACTAATTAACAGGACTTATTGCATTCCGGTATATTCTCCAAATATCGCTGCTGTAAAAAACTACACATTGCTATGTCGTATATCAGTAATAGGTACGACATTCTTATTAAAAATCAAAAAATATGACTCACATATTAAATTTAAACTCTGATATTGACAAAAGTATCAATATCAATACAGCAAGATTGGAGGATGTACCGGAGCGCTGCAATGATCTTATCAAGGATTTTAAAGGCAAATTTAATATTGTAGCTCAGAATATTCGAAGTATTCAACACAATTTTGATAACTTCAGCGTACTCTTGCAAAGATTGGGCCTGGAAGAAGACATGATTGTTCTAACTGAAAGTTGGCTATCTACAGTTAATAATCTCCCTATACTTGAGAACTTTGATGTTTACACTACCAAAAGACTCATCAATCAAAATGATGGTATAGTTGTTTATATCAAAAAAGATTACAATGTTAAAGTATCGGAACCTACGTATACTAGTGAAGTCAGCTGCTTAGTTATTACAATTAACCGTGAAACGGTGATTATTTGCATTTACCGACCACCTTGCTTCTCGACTACAGAAACCTTTATGACCTCAATTAATTTGATTCTAACAGAATACAAACAATTTAAAGAAATCATACTTGTTGGAGACATAAATATCGACATTAAAAGTTCTGTAAATAAAAATCGCTCATCTAACTACCTAGATCTATTAGCCTGCCATGGACTTATGCCGACACATAACCTACCAACAAGATATGGAAACTGCTTGGATCACTATTTTATAAAATCTAAGTTAGAAAGGTTGACTATCGTATGTAACTCGTCAATAACTGATCATAGCTGTGTCATTTTATCTCTTCTAGGTGGACCAACAGTTAGGGCAAAAAAATGTAATATAGTAGCGAAAGTTGATTATAATGGAATAATTGAAGAACTCTCAACAATTAATTGGAATACCCTTTTCACAAATCTTAATCCTAATGAAGCAACAGATACATTTATCTCAACTTTAAAAAATACTATAGATAAGTACTCAAAAAATATTACACTACCCCGGAATAAATGTAATTTAAAACCCTGGGTTACACCGGGACTTATCAGATGCATGCGAAATAGAGATAGGCTTCACAAAAAATATAAAAAGGACCAAGAAAATGTAATACTTAGAATCACATACTTAAGGTATCGTAACACCTGTAATAATATACTAAAAAGACTTAAAAATTCTTATTTTAAATCAGAAATGCAAAAAAATAAAGATAACATAAAGGGTCAATGGAAATGTATAAAAGAATTGTGCTACTTGAATAACAACAAAACCACTAGTAGTGAATTATTAAACTGTAAATCTAACCTCAAAGATTCTCTCAACTTTATAAATTCATATTTTGTTAAAATAGGAAGTGAATTGGCATCTAATGTAGCTTCAAAAAACAAAGAAAAGAAAAATAGAGACAATAAACAACATTCATTCAACAATTTGCCATCTACATTCTCTAATTCCTTTGTACTACTTGAAACGGATGATAAAGAAGTGAAAGAGGTGATAAACTCTCTTAAAAGTACAGGCTCTACGGGCTGGGACGGTTTACCAGCCAAAATATTTAAGCTCGGAGTGAACGTCTTGGCCGAACCAATAACAAGTCTATGTAACAGTTGTTTTAGACAGGGTGTCTTTCCAAATGCTTTAAAGAGGTCTATTATAATACCGATTCACAAATCAGGGGATAAAGAAAATATCGAAAATTATAGGCCAATTTCCTTGTTACCTATCCTATCCAAAATACTTGAGAAACTTCTAAATAAACGATTAAAACAATATCTTGAAACAAATAAATTACTATCAAATAATCAATATGGATTTCGTAATCACAAATCAACTAATGAGGCTGTACAGAGTTTAACTTCATATATTACTAATTACTTAGATTCAAGCAAAAAATGTCTTGGGTTATTTCTTGATTTTACAAAGGCTTTTGATACTGTCTCGATACCCTTGCTCATTGAGAAATTAGAACGCCTTGGTATACGAGGAATTCAACTGAAACTATTTTCTGATTATCTTTCTAATAGAAAGCAGGCTGTACTAATTGATAATGTCAAAAGTGATGAACAACTTGTTGAATTTGGTGTTCCCCAGGGTAGCATACTAGGTCCAACCTTATTCTTAGTATACATAAATGAATTGTGCGGACTTTCATTACCAAACGGACATATTATAAGCTTTGCAGATGATACTGTGCTCTTATTTTCTGGAAAAAGTTGGGGAAACGTTAATTCAATTGCAAATAATGGCTTCAAAATTATCAACGACTGGCTTAATGATAACTTACTAACCTTAAATACAAATAAAACAAAATACCTCACCTTCAGTATAAGAAATAAGACGCAACCAAAGATTGATACGATGACAGTTAAAGCACATAGTTGCTCAAAAATCAGTAATTCCTGTGATTGTCCTCTTCTTGAACGTGTTACCTCAATAAAATATCTAGGTGTTGTAATTGATTCAAAACTTAACTGGACAGAGCATACAAAGACTTTATCAACACGTATAAGAAAATTAATTTACATTTTCAAAACACTGAGACATGTTTGTGATCAAAAACAATTACTTACCACGTACTATGCTCTTTGCCAATCACTACTTACCTACTGCATACAATCATGGGGAGGATGCAATAAATCAACGCTTTTGAAAGTTGAAAGAGTGCAACGAGCAATCCTTAAGGTCATGTTTTTTAAGCCATATTTATTTCCTACGTCACAACTATATAGAACAAGCTCAGTTTTATCAGTAAGACAGTTATATTTACAATCAATTAGCCTGGTACAACACAAAAAAGCAAATGTTGAACGTATGAGGGGAAGAAGAAATAATTTAGTATTTAATGTACCCTTATGCAGAACCAAATTTGCGCAAACTTTTTTTACATTCATTGGACCACATGTTTATAATAAATTATACAGAATTCATCCTGACTTAATTTACAATAATAAATTTATCTTTAATAAACAAATAACTGGTTATCTTAAATCCTTGAATTATAGCGAGACAGAGTTGTTTTTAAGGCCCATAGAAAAATAAGTAACATGAAAAATTATATTGTGTATGCGTATGCATGCATGTGCGTGTTTGTTGTATGTGTATTCCAGGCATAGTATATAAATATAATACATTTACTACATTTTATATATCGTATTATAGATATTGATTTTTTTTTTATATTATGTTTACTTTTATACATTCATTTATATTTAGTTAATAAACCACGTTAAAAGAACTTATATTATATTTTTAACTCCTACTAGATTGTATTATGAATAACTTGTTAATAATCAGTTACGAAGTTTTACATTTTACCTTAAGTAATACTAAGAATCATAAAATTAACTAACAATCTCATATATCGTAAAACAAAAATAAACTTTATACTACCAAGTTTGTAATGTTCAAATGTAGCATCTTATAATTTTGCATATACTACATGTTGTTTACGTACTTACGTGCACCGAGCGGTCAATGCCGGCCGCCTGATGGATATCCGATACCTACCTACATACCTATGAGTACCTTGTTACTAAGACGACGTTGTGAAATATCTGCCGTAATACAATTTTTAATTAGTTCGGCGGATAGGTAACTGCATATTTTTTTGTAGCTATAGGGAATATACTTACCTACTGTATACGAAAACCTTATGATTGGTTAATTGTTTGATTTATTAAGTTTAGTTAATCATAGTGATCTATAATTGTACCCTAAGCTAAGCAAATTGAGTAAATAAACGATTGATTGATTGATTGATTGATTGTGTCAGTTGTCATCCGGCCATTTACTATCATCCGTGTTCGAGAAGAAGTGTGGGCCTGATTAATTGCGTGTCGGAACTAACAGCTTTCAGTGAGATCCTATCGTCCGCCGGATCGCAAAATGTATGACATTGATTCCCAATATCTAACCTATATGTTTGCCAGAGTTTAGATAGATAGGGAAGCCTTTATATCATCTATGTTGTTTTAATTATTTTTGACGTAATAACGTCTTATAAATCGATGAACGCAGGCACGAAAAATCGTCACGTTCCATGTGCAAGCGAGAGCGCGGAGCGTTTGGCTTGAGACGCACGATTTTGATTGCCCGTAAACCGACTTTACAGACAACCTATACTTAAATTCGCGTTTATTATTTTGTAAATATTACAGTTTTCTAATAATGTTTACAGTTCTCGAAACGGTAGATGTAATAATCTATATCTATATACATATAATAAAACAGTAAAAATATTTTGTCTGTACATTTAGAATTTTTGCCTGAAATGGATAGAGGGACACTTAAAAAGAATAATAGAAAGAAAAAATTTTTTTTTCGATTTTTTTGTCTTTCTGTCTGTCTGTCTGTCTGTCTGTATGTATGATCACGATTATCTCAGAAAATACTGAAGCGATTTACTTCAAACTTTCACCAATTACTTTGTTTTAACTCAGCAAAACATCTAACGTTTGTTTCATCAAAATCGGTTTATTAAAAAAAAGTTATCGTCATTTGAATGAACTCAAGGCATCGTTTTGGACCCTTAAAGGGGTGACTCAGACCATCAAAATGATTATTTTTTCCGATGGGAACAATGCTGGGAACTCAAAAAAAAATTCGACATTCCCTCCCATACAAACTGGCCGGGCGGCGGGACTCTTTTGTATGGAAATGACGAATTTTTTTTTTACTGCATATTTTTTTGTAGCTATAGGGAATATACTTACCTACTGTATACGAAAACCTTATGATTGGTTAATTGTTTGATTTATTAAGTTTAGTTAATCATAGTGATCTATAATTGTACCCTAAGCTAAGCAAATTGAGTAAATAAACGATTGATTGATTGATTGATTGATTGTGTCAGTTGTCATCCGGCCATTTACTATCATCCGTGTTCGAGAAGAAGTGTGGGCCTGATTAATTGCGTGTCGGAACTAACAGCTTTCAGTGAGATCCTATCGTCCGCCGGATCGCAAAATGTATGACATTGATTCCCAATATCTAACCTATATGTTTGCCAGAGTTTAGATAGATAGGGAAGCCTTTATATCATCTATGTTGTTTTAATTATTTTTGACGTAATAACGTCTTATAAATCGATGAACGCAGGCACGAAAAATCGTCACGTTCCATGTGCAAGCGAGAGCGCGGAGCGTTTGGCTTGAGACGCACGATTTTGATTGCCCGTAAACCGACTTTACAGACAACCTATACTTAAATTCGCGTTTATTATTTTGTAAATATTACAGTTTTCTAATAATGTTTACAGTTCTCGAAACGGTAGATGTAATAATCTATATCTATATACATATAATAAAACAGTAAAAATATTTTGTCTGTACATTTAGAATTTTTGCCTGAAATGGATAGAGGGACACTTAAAAAGAATAATAGAAAGAAAAAATTTTTTTTTCGATTTTTTTGTCTTTCTGTCTGTCTGTCTGTCTGTCTGTATGTATGATCACGATTATCTCAGAAAATACTGAAGCGATTTACTTCAAACTTTCACCAATTACTTTGTTTTAACTCAGCAAAACATCTAACGTTTGTTTCATCAAAATCGGTTTATTAAAAAAAAGTTATCGTCATTTGAATGAACTCAAGGCATCGTTTTGGACCCTTAAAGGGGTGACTCAGACCATCAAAATGATTATTTTTTCCGATGGGAACAATGCTGGGAACTCAAAAAAAAATTCGACATTCCCTCCCATACAAACTGGCCGGGCGGCGGGACTCTTTTGTATGGAAATGACGAATTTTTTTTTTGAGTTCCCAGCATTGTTCCCATAGAAAAAGTTGTTCATATTGATGACCTGAGTCACCCCTTTAAGGGTCCAAAACGATCAAAATTTTACCGTGTATAGCACTTAAATAGTAAGTGATTAAATAATAAGTGACATAAGAAAATTTAAATACAAAGTCAATTCATCATCAGCATGCATTATACCTATCCATACTAATATTATAAATGCGAAAGTAACTCAGTCTGTCTGTCTGTTTTCTTTTCACGCTTCAACCATTGAACCAATTTGGATGAAGTTTGAGACCCGGGCAAAGAACATAGGGTACCATTTGTCCGGGAAATTCTACTGTTCCTGAGGGATGGACACTAACGGCGGCGGCGTAGCCGCGGGCAAACGGCAAACTAACTGAAACTGCTGCGCCTAGAAACTTGAAATTTGGTACAGGGGGTTTTTTTAATGATGTGAGTGAGCGCTAAGAAAGTATTTTTAAGAAATTTAATTTCTAAAGGGATAAAATTTATATGGAATTTTCTCATTTCTGGACTTAGAAGTATGAAAGTAGGTATATAAGTCCTCGATTAAAATTAAAAAAGATGTGTGTAGGTAGATGCAAAAGTCCCCCCGGGATATAAAATATATAAACTTTGTAACGAAATTTTAAAAATGGACGATATTTTCTTCTGAAAGGGTAAAATAGCGGGGTAAAGGTAGTATAGGAATTTACTCATTTCTAGACTTAGAAGTATGAAAATAGGTAAATAAATTCACGATATCGATTGAAAAAGATCTATGTAGGTCAACTGGAAAAAAATCCCCCAGAAGGGGGGTAAAGTTTGTTTGGAAATTGGAATATAATATACAAAAATGTTTGACCACCCGATAAATTTCTATGGGAATAGCAAAAAAATGAGTTCCCAGCATTGGTCCCATAGGAAAAGTTGTTCATATATATCGACGGGCTGAATCACCCATTTAAGGGTCCAAAACGATCGAAATTTAACCGTAAATGTATGATTTCTATTTTTATCAACTATCAAACTCACTCTTTATTTTACACTTTATTTTAATAGTCTTTTTTTACTTTATTTTAAACAATAAAATTTGGTTCACAAAAGTTAGAAGACAGAAAATAATTTAAGTAGTTGAAATGAGCACTTAAACACTTTAGAGCAATTGAAACTTTGTTTGTGTTTGAGGAGTTGAGTACTAAATCATCTTAAGCTCCTTACTTTGAACGACACGTTAAGCCGTCAATCCAGTATTTCGAATTTCTGGGAAATTCTGGATTGACCTTTTAGTGATGATCTGTTAAGCCTCGCCCGCATCGCCAATAAAACATACGATAGGATTTGCCAAACTGTAAACTGAATATTCAGAGCAATTTCCATATTTATTTTACTGTATTCACTTGTATTTCTACCTCAAAAATTATATTGTATTATACAACGCGTTAATATTTCAATAAACTAAAACTACATACTTAGTATAAAACAAAGTCGCTTCTAGCTGTCTGTCCCTATGTATGCTTAGATCTTTCAATAAATGATAAAGTGATTTGGTTGAGGGCTCTCTGCCCTCGTCTCAAACGACCGGTGAAGTAGTGAAAGCTCACTTGGAGTTAGCCTCAATAATCCATTTGATAATATTCTTCCATTTCTAAAAACCGACTCCAAGCAAACTACCGTAACGATTTTGATGAAATAAATGTCAGAGTTATGAGACAATAAACATTAAAAAAAACACGTCCGAATTAATAACTTCCTCCTTACTAATAAACATAGAAGTATGAAGATTTTTTTTTAATCTATATCCGCGCGTCTGATATATAATATATATCAAACGCGCGGGCGGCAAACCTCAGTCACAGGTATGGTACTCCATACAAACGGGACGACATAAATACCTAGTACTACTACAAACAAAATTTTACATCCGTGCACACGCTAATGTGTGAGTTAAAGAACCAAGGTTGACACCTAAGAATGAAATTAAATATTACCTACCTATTCATGGTGCCACCTAAAGTTTGTCAAATTTGCGAGTATGTCTCTCAATTCTGAAAGATTTATGATGATCTTAGTTTGTTTTTGTAGGTATGTATTTATTGACTTACCTAACAATACATCTCAATAATAAGTAAATAAACTTGCTAACAAACAAAAATGTATTCGTAGATCTCGCACACAATGCAACTGGCACAATCAGAACACCATGACGTATAAGATATATATTATACTAGCTGTTGCCCACGACTTCGTCCGCGACAATTTCTGTTATTATGATTAATTAGTAAAGATGAATAATTTTTCCCCGTTTTCAAAACATTTTTTATTGATGCTTCGCTCCTATTGGTCGCAGCGTGATGTTTTATAGCCTAAAGCCTTCCTCAATAAATGGACTATCCAACACAAAAATAATTTTCCAATTTGAACCTATAGTTTCTGAGATAAGCGCGTTCAAACAATCAAACAAACAAACACTTCAGCTTTATAATATAAGTATAGATTATATTTTAGGTGTACGTACACATCAACAAGTAACTAGCACTTCACAAATAAGAGGTTATGTATTTTATCTTCTCTTCACCACTGGTTTATTAGTTATCTATTGATTCATTTACAATTAAAAGCACTAGAATATCCTGTAATATAATAAATTGCTCGTTTAGCGCTAAACTTTACGGCAAATGTGATAAAAGTCGATAAAAACAAGACGAAGATAGACAGAGATTCACAGCACAGTATTTCATTGTAAAGCGTGTCGGTAACGTAATATTCGCATTTGACGTGCAAAAAACCTAACCCTGTTTCAAAGCAACGCATCGCACTCCATTTACGGGGGAGAGGTGCGGCGATGCCTTGTTGCGGGGGACGCAGGGAGTTTCCGTTCTGTACGTTAGTACTTATATTAATTCTGTGCCTCAGTGTTCGTAGGATGGATGATGCTGTGTCGCGACATCCTTTACACTCGCCCTGAAGATAGCTATCTGAATTGGCTGAAACTTGTCGGCTATACGGACTAACGATACGTGAGTGAAACCGTTTGTTATCATTGTAATAGTGTCTCGTGTAACTTTTAATATTATAAACCTCCTTTTTTAAAGTCGCTTAAAAAAGTTCTCCCATGTGAGCCCTACCTACGCCGCACTATACTACACATTAAATACAGGCATCGATTTTTGTTTCTTTATTTTCTTTTAAATATGCTGAAAAAAATTCCTGCGGGTGACCTAGGTCTATGTACGACCTATGCTCTGCCATCTGAGCTACCGCACGATTCAATCTCGGCGCCGAAATTCTCCACCATATCCCATTTCCCCTTATACGTATTAAGGCTTACGTCTTACGCATAAAATTTTTTCACCATATTTTATTTTTTAATTTATTAAAAGTATTTGATATACCTTAATAAATTAAAAAATAGCATTGTGAATGCAAAATAGAACACATATAAAAATACCTATATTTTTCTATTTAATTTACGGGCATCGTAATATAATACTTGTTATTTTCTTATGAAAGTCGTGTATATATTCGACCCACGTCCGATGTAAACCAACTGTGACTAGACGTAGGCGGGATACACCTTCGCTTTGGCTATGCCTACAAATCATATTACTCTACTTACCCTTTGTTTACTGGTTTAGCCGTTGCTTTCAGAATTACGTCATGAGATATTAGTTGTGCTCCCTCTGTCTGATATTACAAAGCTAGGTTATTGTCAGTGAAATTTAGTGGAAATAAATGCAGAAATTACAATTTCATACTTTATTTTCCTCGTAATACTTTTTAGATGCCGACAGAAACAATATATTCTGACGAAACCGAAACCGAAAATGAACCTTCGGTTTGGGTCTTTGATTCTGTCGAACCCGAAACTCAGACTTATCTAAATATCTACTCTTTCATATAATGTAAAACCCACTATAAGAGTGGGTAGCCTATTGACGCGCGTGTCGTCGTGAAACAAATTTACCTGAACACGTGATTTTCGGCGAGGCCGAAGGTTTGGCTGATGTTATGCCGAACCGCTATTTTTCTGCCGAAACCGAAACCAAACTTTCGGTCGGTCTCTACTACTTCTGAAGAAAATCTTCAGAAGTAGTAGTTCACCTCCTTTACGGTACGCTGCTTGAATGGATTTTAGCCGTAAGAATGCCACTGCTGAAAAAACACCTCTCCCAAAGATTCTTCGTTTCAGGCGGGTTGACGAGCGCAGTTTCTTTGGCACGATCAAGGCACTAACACACACAATAAATTTATCGCGTACTAGCATAACTATCAAGTTTCTTCGTTTACGAGCTATGGAGACATACACACATATATACAGAAAAAAAACCTCATCATTATCATCAAAAAACCTAAATATCATCAATTAAGTTTCGGTATCATGTAAAGAGTTTATAAACGATATCTCTGAAAACAATATAACTTACTCCATGACTAACCCTTACAGATTTATTATTAGTATTGATGATGATACGCTGCGCTTAGTCAGATAAATATGCCTTCATTTTTAAAACGATATGTAATTAAATTTTTTACATGACTGCGTTCCAACGAGTACACATTAAAAAAATTATGTGGTTTTTACTTAGAATGCGGGCCGGGATAACTGTAATCAAATTGTGGCATGTGAGACGGGCTTCCACTGCGAGCTTATTTCTTAGTCGCCTTTCTCAACTAAGGTATTTTTCTGACTTAAATCATTTTTTTGTTAACGTCAGATCTGTCACTATTTGTATTGTTTCTTTTACACATTTTTCACATAAATAATTTCGAATAAAAGGTCTCCGGAGATACATGAGAAAATGAGAATATACAGAAAATGTTCACATAACTGCGTTCACAAAGTCCAGAGTTCTGACTATAACTAAGTTGTGGCATGGGAGGCGGGCTTTCACTGCGAGCTTATTTCTTAGTCGCCTTTCTTAACTGAGGTACTTTTCTGACATAAAATCATTATTTGTTAACTGTAAACGTATATCTATATCTATATCTCTATGTCTATGTTAACGTCAGATCTGTCACTATCTGTATTGTTTCTTTTACACATTTTTCACATAAATAATTTCGAATAAAAGATCTCCGGTGATACATGAGAAAATGAGAATGTACAGAAAATGTTCACATAACTGCGTTCACAAAGTCCAGAGTTCTGACTGTTACTAAGTTGTGGCATGGGAGGCGAGCTTTCACTGCGAGCTTATTTCTTAGTCGCCTTTCTTAACCGGGGTACGTTTACTGACATTTAATAATTATTTGTTAACGTCAGATAATACACTATCTGTGCTGTTTCTATAACACATTTTTCACAACAATAATTTCGAATAAAAGGTGGAGTTACCTGAGAAAATGAGAATGTACAGAAAATGTTCATATGACTGCGTTCACAAAAGTTCATAGTTTTGACTGTAACTACGTTGTGGCATGTGAGACGGGCTTTCATTGCGAGCTTATTTCTTAGTCGCCTTTCTTAACTGAGGTACTTTTCTGACTTAAATCATTATTTGATAACGTCAGATCTGTCACTATCTGTATTGTTTCTTTTACACATTTTTCACATAAATAATTTCGAATAAAAGATCTCCGGTGATACATGAGAAAATGAGAATGTACAGAAAATGTTCACATAACTGCGTTCACAAAGTCCAGAGTTCTGACTGTAACTAAGTTGTGGCATGGGAGGCGAGCTTTCACTGCGAGCTTATTTCTTAGTCGCCTTTCTTAACCGGGGTACGTTTACTGACATTAAATAATTATTTGTTAACGTCAGATAATATACCATCTGTGTTGTTTCTATAACACATTTTTCACAACAATAATTTCGAATAAAAGATGGAGTTACCTGAGAAAATGAGAATGTACTGAAAATGTTCATATGACTGCATTTACAAAAGTCCATAGTTTTGACTGTAACTACGTTGTGGCATGTGAGACGGGCTTTCACTGCGAGCTTATTTCTTAGTCACCTTTCTTAACTGAGGTACTTTTCTGACTTAAATCATTATTTGATAACGTCAGATAATACACTATCTGTGTTGTTTCTATAATACATTTTTCACGACAATAATTTCGAATAAAATGTGGAGTTACCTGAGAAAATGAGAATGTACAGAAAATGTTCACATCACTGCGTTCACAAAGTCCAGAGTTCTGACTATAACTAAGTTGTGGCATGGGAGGCGGGCTTTCACTGCGAGCTTATTTCTTAGTCGCCTTTCTTAACCGGGGTACGTTTACTGACATTAAATAATTATTTGTTAATGTCAGATAATATACACTATGTTGTTTCTTTTACACATTTTTCAATTAATAATTTTGAATAGGTCTTGGAGTTACCTGAGAAAATGAGAATGTACTAAATATGTTCATCACAAAAGTTCATAGTTCCGACTGTAAATAAATTGTGGCATGTGAGACGGGCTTTCATTGCGAGCTTATTGCTTAGTTGCCTTTCTGAAAAGAATTGTTTTATGTCAGTAAACATATCCCGTACTGTTATTGACATAAAAAAAATCTTTGTTAACGTCAGAAAGTACACTACCTATGTCGTTTTTTTTTTTTACCGACCTACATATACAATTTTGAATGAAAGGTTAACTGAGAAAATGAGATATGAGAATGTTCAGATGAATAAGTTTATAAAATACAATATTTCCTTAACAGCCATGTGTAACATTGTATGATGTAACAAGTCACTTAGAATGCGGGCCGGGTCGGTCGGAAACTGAGGCGAATCATGCTGAGAACTCATTACAGATGCGCCTTTGAAAGCTTACATTTACAGAAAAAACATCCTAATAGTTAAAAAAATCACATCAGTGTGGTGGTTAATTCGTCCAAGGTGTGTGTGCTCTTAAGTTCATGTTTCCACATAAACTGTAAGTAAAGTTTATTACCGAGGACAAGTCACTTAAAATAAGGGCTGGGTCAGCTGAAAACTGAGGCTACCCGCGAATTGTAAACTCATTTCAGATGCAACAACCTCCGTGGTCCAGTGGTTAAGGCGTTTGCCTGTTGACCCGGTCGTGGGTTCGATTCCCACGAGAAGCATACTTTGTTTAGTTGTTTCCAGTTTGGTTAGGACATTGCAGGCTTGAATCACCTGATTTTCTGATAATAAATATGATTCCGTGCTTCGGAAGGCACGTTAAGCCGGTGGTCCCGGCTGCCATCTGGTAGTCGTTAAAGGAACCACGTCAGAGGCCGACAGGCGGTTCCGAAGAACTCTGACACCAGGGTGTGCATGGTCGATTGACCGTGACACCTACTCGAAATGATGATGATTCAGATTTAAAAACGTCCAGTTACTAACAAAAATATACCAACAGTATTTAAACTCTTAAAAAGTATTAACTTTTTACAAAACCGTCACTGAGCTGAGGCATGTGCAGCGGTATAGCATATTACCGCTATTTGTACGAAGTATGAATTTGTACTGATAAAGAATGATACAAAATACAGAAATAACTCTAGAAAGGGCTTTTCCTGTCATTCGTTTATTTCGAGTAGGTGACATGGTCAATCGACCATGCACAACCTGGTCTCAGAGTTTTTCGGGACCGCCTCTCGGCCTCTGACGTGATTCCTTTAATGACTATCAGATGGCAGCCGGGACCAACGGCTTAACGTGCCTTTCGAAGCACGAAATCATCTTTATTATCAGACAATCAGGTGATTCAAGCCTGCAATGTCCTAACCAAACTGGAAACAACTAAATAAAGTATGCTTCCCGTGGGAATCGAACCGACGACCACCGGGTCTACGGGCAAACGCCTTAACCACTGGACCATAGAGGTAGTTCACCACACAATTGATTTATCGCAAAAACGCTGCCGCGCATCAATGTGTGCTTTTAAGCTCATGTTTCCACATAAACTGTATGTAAAGTTTGTTCTGAAGGACGTAACAAGTCACTTAGAATGCGGGCTGGGTCAACCGGAAACTGAGGCGAACGGGCGTGTGAGCTTATTTCAAACGCGCCATAGAAATCTTACATTAACTAACATAGATATTCCAACAACCAACGAATTTGAAAGCTTTTATAAAATACCTTTTTCACGAGTACATATAAGTGCGTGCTTTTGAATTTACATTTCCACAGACTTTTTGTTTTGCAAGAAATCAGTTAGGTTTCGGGCCGCAAAGGATAACTCTGAGCTGAAGCTTAATATGAGCTTATTTTAAATGCGCCATTTAAAGCTTATATTTACAGAAATAAACATTCTAACCGTTTTAAAGCCTTTATAGAATTTACAACTGTTCGCTTAAATGCGTTCGAGTTCATCTTTTCACAGAAACTGTATGTAAAGTTTTAAGGCGCTGTATCCCTTAACCGATTGTAGAGGACATTGTGCGATATATTATATACTCGTTATGACTTAAGGTATGGTAATGAAATAATATATAAATACCAGTTGGCCTGTCACTAGACTCATTTCAAACCCGTGTCTGCCATTTCCGTGTTAATTTTCACTTTTAATTTGATAATTCAATAATTATAACCAAATAATGTATTTGTTTTATGTATCCATCTTGCTCACTTAGTTATACTTTTTATAGACGTAAAAAAGTTGATAGTTGTCGCTGAAAGTAGTAAGTAATTCGCGACGAAACTTTTTCTGGATAAAGCTTTTTGCTATTTTATTTTTCTAGGGATTAAATATTTTTTTGAAAGTATTTTGATGTCATCATTTATTTTGAACTTTGAACTGTACTTCATATTTTTTTCATACTAAGTAGTATTCTATGAAAAAAAACACGTTTTACGGTATTCTTCTGATGCACAGCGCCTTAAGGACGTAACAAGTCTCTTAGAATGCGGGGCGGGTCGGACTGAAACTGAGGCGAACCACGCTTTGTGAGCTCATTTCAGACGCGCCATTATTTAGTGACATTGACTAACATAAATATTCCAACAGTTTTAAAGCCATCATAGAATATTTTATTTAACATTAGTGGATGCTTTTAATTTCTCATTTCCTCAGAAATTATTTGTAATAAGCCAGGATATAGGGGAATAGATAACACCGAGCTGAGGCTACATGCCTTAAAGATTCAACAAAATTCGGAACAGATGTATTTTCTCTTGTCGGTTGTTCGGTCGGGGCTATTCGGTTTACTTGCGGCCCATATCGCGGCTGCTTGCGAAAGCCTCAGACAGTACTCAGAAGTAATATTTTTGAAATGATGCCGATCGTAAACGAGTGATTTATCCATACAAAAACCGCTCGGAAACGAGTGTCACACTTTCAAAAATAGTCCCTGATCACATGTCTGAGACACATACCGTACGTACTTTCCGTTATTATTACAAAATATTGGTTTGCTTATGTGTATTGCAAAATATCGCAGCTGCATTTACCGCCATTCATGCTGATCTGTTAACCAACAATCGTCTGACTGGACTGGACTGACACTGTTCATATCAACACCGCTCCTAATACAAATCTCTCTCCCTTAGCCCAGTTTCCTGGTGTACCGTGCTAAAAATAAACAAATATTAGTACCTACCTTAAATCTAATTCAAACCGGTTGAACAATAGTATATTTTATTACTAGCTTTCGCCTGCGGCTCCGCCCGCGTCAATGTCGATCCCTCGGGAAAAGTACTTTTCTTCTACTTCCCGGGCTAAAATGAACCCTATGTCCTTCTCCGTACCCCAGATAACGAGTATGCGAAATTTCATGATAATCGGTCAGTAGTTACAACGTGAAAGCGTAACAAACAAACAAACTCACTTTCGCATATATAATACTAGCTTTCGCCTAAGGCTCAGCTCGCGTCAATGTCGTTCCTTTGGGAAAAATATATCTTCCCGGGATAAAATGTACCCTATGTCCTCCTCCGTACCCCAGATAACGAGTATGCAAAATTTCATGATGATCGGTTCAGTAGTTACAACGTGAAAACGTAACAAACAAACTCACTTTCGCATTTATAATATTAGTTAGGATTCAGTCATTTTAAAAAACATTACCAGTAACTTATTCTGCTTTCCTACTGTAAATAAGCCACATACAAAAAACCTCATACAAAAGATTACGGCTTTGGTTATACTGTTTGTATAACACGATTGTAAACTCACAGGTGAACAGTACATTTATAAACATTTTGCGAACCATTTCCCCGTATCACTAAGTGCAAAAGGGGTGCTTAAAGCACTTCCATTTCAGGGTTCGGTAGGTCTGAGTCAAAATGGAACCCTTCAAAGATCACTCATATAAATTATATTTCCCAACCTCACATACAACAACGCACCTCCTCTGGTGTTGCAGATGTCCATGGGCGACGGTGACCACTTTCCATCAGGTGGCTCGTCTGCTCGATTGCCGTCGGATATACATAAAAAAAAAATATATGTGGGGCCCAACTTTTTTACTCCCTCCATCTCTCTGTGGTGCCCGTAGTAAATTTTTTGGGGTTCCGTGGGAACCCTTATAGTTTCGCCATGTCTGCCCGTCCGCGGTTTTACTCAGAGACTATAAGTACTAGTGGTTCTGCGAGAACAGTAGACCTCGCGAGCCCTTACAATCAACATCCACATTTGCCCCCCAGTGCTCTAAAATATATCTGTTACTGATATGCTAATTGATTAAAGCATGATTTCCTTCAGTTACTATTTCCCAATCCTTAATTAGGTACCAGAGGAAACGAAAATTTAAACCTACATTCCCCTTACCAAAAGACCCGACCAGACCCTTTTTTTAAGAGGAAACACCAAGCTCGAAAGAATTACTTTTTAATTAGACTAAGCTTGAAAATATATATTTATAATATCTATTGCTGTCGCGCCGCGTGCCCAAACAAACCCCGCAGAGTGCGATAAAGATAACTGCAGCTCGGCCGGAAAATACCTATAAAAAGTATACAAAATTAACGCTTCGTAGTCTTCTGATATATTTTCCATTAAAACTTTAAAATAAGCTATGGCTGTGTTTCTGCGTTTCTTTTTCTTGTATAATTGCCCAAATTTGTTTTCTTGATGTTTGAACACAACGGAAATTCGTACCAATTTTTCATGTTTTTGAAGGTTCATATCTCTTTAAATAATTCAATTATGAAAAAAATTTACATATATCATAACTCTATTGGTACTATCCGGCGAGGAATCAGGGGACTACTCTTGTATGGAAACACGGCCCTTGAGCACCATGTTAAGGATGCTTTTGTACACATTAACTAAGTTGGAGTGATCCTCTTTAAGATCGGAAATATCGGAATAGCAAACTTGGCATGGGTGAATGGGAGGCAAAGTATCCGGTTTCATAGTTGTTATGTTACCAATGGGTCAAAATTTTAATAGGACGCTAATTTTCAACTATTATGGCAGACAAACATGCAAACTTTACGTTAAGAAGTGGCCGGCATCTATAAGCCCCGGGTTCAAGTCACAGGATAGCATGTGAATCTTTGTTATTTATTTTTAATTTTATTTCAGGATTCTAAGTTTATTCAGTGTTTTCAATTATAAAAGTAATACGCAGTATCATGCTTTAAGCCAAAAAATATTTTTCATATTTTGATTTTTGTTCCTTAGGGAAAGTTGTTCAATTTCACTCCCTCTCCCACTTCACGTACTTCAACTTCTTTCATAAATATACAGAAAAGCGATTTCAGACAACTTTTGGGCAAATTGCCGACTATAAAGACGTTCAAGTTTGTCGTATAAAAAAGTTGTTCAGACAAAAAAGTTGCGTCTTAATGAGAATAACAAAAAAGTCTAATGACATTTTTGATTCTTTTTCCAAATAGCTGTGCTATGAGTTTTTTTAAGTTTCGGACCCCAAAATATCAGCCATTTTTTAAAATTTCGAAAAACTGGCATCACAAAAAAATTCTATATAATTACCGAACCTGCTCACAAAATTTCATGAGAATCGGTTGAGAAATGTGACCTGTAGGCGAGAACAGACAGACAGACAGACAGACAGACGGACAAAAGAATTTTGGGCCAGTGGAAACTGAGACGCTTCGCTCGCTTCGCTCGCTCGGTCAACTAGAGAGCTGTAATTTGGTATGGATATGTATATTAACCATGCCAAAAAAGTGGTAAAATAAAATCATGAAAAAAACATTTTATTTGGGTAGCTCCCATACATGTCAAGTGGGAGTAAATTTTATTTTTCGCGACTATCAAATGTTTGATGTGTTGTTAAATAGGTCTTTTAAAAATATTATGGGCTAGTGCACATCATTTTTCACTTGAAATAATTGGTTTAATACATTGCAAATTTTTGTTCGATTCCCCAACTATCTACAAAATACTTGTATATGAACACGTGAAGAATTGACGGTAGTAGTATATATAACGGAGTTTAAAGGAAAAGTATCAGAGTTAATAAATTAAAAAGTTGAGGTCGACCAAATATAAATGTACGCGGTAGAGTAAAATTTCATACAAATTTAATTGAAAATTAGTCAAGACAGTTGTTAGTTACGTAAAACAACTACTGAATATACACTTACGAAGCACGTAAAGTTCATTAAATATCTACTAAAATAATAGCAATGTGTTTACGTTCGACAGCGCACGGCCCTTAGCAAAATGATACGAGGCCAACCCTGCCTGCATTGCCTGAGCACAATAGGTACCAAGGTAATATTATACCTAAGAAATCCTATTACCAGCGCTTGCCTCTATTCGCGGTGGTACTCAAATGGATAATATGTTTTCTAATTTCCCTTGTGAAGTAGGATTTTATACTTCTTTTTTTAATTACCAGTACCATCCCACGCGGGCTCGTTTTTAGTGGTTGAACCTACGGGTTTAACCGTGAGACGTGAACATAAAGCTGGCATTCGCTACTACGGAACCCTGCGCGTGGCCCGACACGCACTTGGCCGGTTTTTATTTATCTGCGGTTGCGTCCCGGACTCTAATGAAGGTACTCCTTTCACGGCAGTCCTTTATTTAATACGAGATTTAATTTCTCCGGATCAGGGACGCACAACAAGGGTAGAACAATTACCGACCTGTATACCTATTACGCTAGATTCGTTTGAATTTAGTAAGAAATAGACCTTGTCTTATTTTCCTTCTAATATATTCATAATCATAATAATTTATTTACTCAAATACAGTGCATTGATGATCTTAAGTCTATTTAGTGTCCATTGTAACCTAAACATAAGGCATGCAAATGTTTGAGAGTATGCTAAAATATAAACGGAATTCATTCATAATATTGCCCCGCTAGTGTTTCGATTTTTACAATAGTCAACATATTCTTTTATAGCATAGATTTAAAAAAAAATTGCTTTATAGTGTAAAAGCAATGATCTACTAGTCATTTAGTCATATATAAGAAAACTTTACTTCTCAATGGAAGATATATTTTTCCTTTTTTTCGGTTTAATGTCCTATTTGAGTTAAATGGAGCTTGGGCAATGAATAATGGTTCATTAGCTTTATACCTATAATAAGCTTTCGCCCGCGGCTCCGCCCAATGTCCATCCCTCGGGAATAGTCCTTTTTTCCGGGATAAAAGGTAACCTCTGTCCTTCTCCGTGCTCCAGACAACATGTATGCAAAATTTCATGATGATCGGTTCAGTAGTTACGGCGTGAAAGCGTAGGGGAGAAAGGGGTAATGGGAGTCAGTGGGCAATCGGGGTCAGGTGCCTCTAAGCAAAACTACACGTTCGATATCTAGGTAAATGACATGTTCAGCTTGCCCTGTACCCGATGACCATTGTACAAATGACTCGCGCTAGTAGCTCCACGCGTTTTTGAGTGACAATTATGTTTCGTTTTCACGCCTCGTCGGTGTAAATTTTCGTTAAAACATCATTAACGGTGAGTATAGACGTTGTAGCTGTACCAAATTAATGACTATGGATAGATTTATCCCTGATATTCAAAATTTAAATTAACATATTAAATTGCGATTAAATTTACTTTGTGTTATTAAATTTTACAATTAACATGCAGTATAGGTTTTGGGTAATGGGAGCCAAAGAGCCCGCTAGTGATTACCATTACCCGCAAAAAATATTCTTATGTTTTTCGCTTATAGATGCCGATATTACAAGTCAGAAAAACCAAATATGCTAGCTGATCAACTGGTGATTGCACTGGATGGTATACTGCCGAATGTAATGTCTGCGATTGTTTGACTCTGATTTCCCACATGTCTGATTCCCATTGTACTGAGGTTAGTGCAATGGGAGTCAAACTTGTTTTTTTTTAAAACGCGGAAATATATCCAAAGTTGATTTCCAAAGTGGTGAAAAGTGATAACAACTAGTAGATAAATAAGTAAAGTCTATTATTAAACAATTTTAATCACGATATTATTTCGAAATAAGCTTTTATTTGATAGCTCGCTTAAGCGACTCCCATTACCCCCTTCTCCCCTAACAAACAAACAAACTCACTTTCGCATTTATAATATTAGTTTTATTTATTTATAATATTAGTAACGATAGCACTCGAAGTAAGAGAAAGGCCGAAATACGCTTTACACATTAGTTTCTTGCGTCCTAAATAAATTGAGCTACGAGTAGGCAGGAAAGAACGCAGACGATGACTATTCTAAATTGTGATCATACACAAGAAAACTAACTACTCTCCCATTTTAAGTCGAGTATTGTCTACTAACTCTAGTTTATAAGTCAATATGATACTAACACTTCCATGGATTAGTTGTGATCTGAAATAAATTAATTTATTATAGGCATTGACCTGCGTGATATTCTTATTAGGTAGGTTTTTATTCTAGATAGGAATATTTTTTTTTCTTTGTAGCATGATAATAAGCATAGAAGTATGAAGTCTTAATTTTTTTTAAATCTATGATAATAAGCTTATTTTTAAATATTGAAAAGTAAATAAATGACGTGCATTTATTATTTACTAGCTTTCGCCCGCGGCTCCGCCCGCGTCAATGTCGATCCCTCGGGAATAGTACTTTTTCCCGGGATAAAAGGTAGCCTATGTCCTTCTCCGCGCTCCAGAGAACTTGTATGCAAAATTTCATGATGATCGGTTTAGTAGTTACGGCGTGAAAGCGTAACAAACAAACAAACAAACAAACAAACAAACAAACAAACAAACAAACAAACAAACAAACAAACAAACAAACAAACAAACAAACAAACAAACAAACAAACAAACAAACAAGCAAACAAACAAACAAACAAACAAGCAAACAAACAAACAAACAAACAAACAAACAAACAAACAAACAAACTCACTTTCGCATTTATAATATTAGTTAGGATTAGGATTATCATTATTAAACAAACATTCAAATTAGCCGTGTGGTTCCGGCAGAGTAGAATAGGACCACGCCTAGTCTTCCCAAGGAGGTCGTAAGAGGCGACTAAGGAAATATAAGCTAAACAAAGTTCATAAACATCAATGAGACCTCTCCAACCCGTCTAGCCAGCAAGGATAGTGAAGGCCAAATCCTCTGTCTGCTCTGGCCAAGTATGACTCCGGTAGTACAGAGAGGGTCATGCTCCTGCAGTGGAGACTAGAAAGACCTGATGATGATGATGATGAAAAACAATGGAGAGGTTTACCATTGCCTTTCCATTTCCCACGCTCTAGTAAAAAATCGACAAGTATGCTCCACGATATTTACTTACACTGAAAACAGATAAAAGTCGATGAAAACGACTGTACCGATCGTCAGAATCTGCCGTGCTTACGAAAAACGCGATAACTATTTTTTCGGAATACCTAATTGAGTATAAAGTCAATTTCACAGAGAAATTGAATTTAAAATCCAATTCAAAGAGAAATTAAATTTAAAATCAATTTCAAAGAGAGATTATTTTCAAAATAAATTTTAAAGTGAAATTGAGTTTTACATTGATTTCGCCAAAAATATATTTGATGCGTTTTCCGTAAGCACAGCAGGATTGTGGTACAAACATATAAACAAGTCGAGCTTAGCGGGGTTAGAATTATGGAGCTTTCGCTTATGAAGCCAATATACTGTATCTTGAAAAACCTGATTTATAGATATTGACGATTATGCCTTTTGTTTAAATATTTTTTTTCTCTTTGGTAGCTTTTTATAACGTAATAATTATATTATTATTATGTTAAAAAAGCTACAAAATGTTTGCTCTATAATCATCGTAATGGACTCTTTTATGTAGCCATAGATTATTTTTTTAATAAAATACTTAAATAATAAAGATATGGCTATAAACTTGTCTTGCCAAAATAACGTATAACAGAACAAATTCAATAATATTAGAAGTGGTAGTGTTGTAGTAGTCTTAAAGAGCACTTTGAGACTACTACAATACTACAACTTCTACAACAAAAAATATCTAGCCTTTAAATAAATAAAGGTACAACAAACAGTGGAGTACAATGCGCACGCTTTATCGCTTAGGTAATTTCCCCGAGTAAGTTGCTCTTTTCAATTAACAACAGTCGCCGGCAATTTTTCTTCCAACCTCTGCCGAGAGTGGAAATAAGAAAAATGGACGCGCCATTCCGACAGCGACGCACGAGGTTGAAGTGGAAAGGTTTGTATCTTCACCATTTATTATAGCAACACTATTGCTAATGTTGGTTAACGCAATCGAGTAAAGGGTAAGTATATTAACATTATTAACCATTTTTTTTTAAATCTAAGTTATTAAAGCAAAGTTAATTTTATACGTATTTGTTCAGTACTAACTGTCGCTTGGCTCAGCTGTCGTTAACACAACTTTTTTTATGTATACCAGGTGTTACAAAACTACAAAACAATAGTCAAGGGGCATGATCAGTCCATAATATCAAACAACTTTCCCTATGGGACAAACTTCGAGACATGAAAAGAAAAATTCAATCTCCGATACAAAATAAACAATCAGCTGATCGACTTTCTATGGAAGGTCAAAACTTGACGGCAAAAGCCAACGAGCAGACGTTTGCCGTCAAATATACATAAACTTTTTTGTCGATCGGCAAATTGAACAACTTTTCCCATGGGACGAGATCTCAAACTCTCAAAAAACATCGACATTTTCACACCAAAATGTCCGGCAGCCCTGGAATTCGTATGAAAATGTCAAAAAAATATATTTAATTCCCAGCATTGACCCTAAAGGATAAGTTGTTTATATGGATGAGCTGAGTCACCCCTTTGGGAATGTAACCTAAAATAACACGCTGTATATAGCTATGAGGGTCATGATGATGATGATGATATACATAAACTTTTTTCTCTCTGGTTCCGTCGTAAAGTAAACACATTAGTCACACAGCTCTCACTGATTAAAATTATAAATAATTACTAATTGCACACTAAAAACTTGTTAATGGTTATTACCTTTCAACATAACCTTAAAGTCATACAGTGATACATATTTCATCAACAACCCTGGACATTTGAGAGGAAGAATCCGCTTTGGTGAGAAAACTATTCACTGTTATTTGGCTGTTATTGTTTGAATTTCACTCCGTTTCAATATCAAACAGTAAACAAAGATCCCAATTCGCTAATTGAATTATTTCGACGGACAGCTGATTGGATACACATTGATGTCACTTTGACAACTGAATTGTCATCGGAAGTTGAACCATAGACACATTGGATGCGTTCAGAAATTAAATTTAACGTAAGATAACTGTGTGCTGTGCCGGATTGTACGAACGGTTGTGAGTCGTGCTTGAAACATGAATGCAGATGAAGCATACTATAAATGCCAGGCATGTGTCGGCGACGTTCACAGAAATGTTGCAATGACTTGCTGTGCTTGTAATAAAGCTTACCATTATGAATGCCTAAATCTTACACAGATTCAATTCGCAAGTTTAACAATCGGTTTTTTATCTACCTGGATATGCCCAGCTTGCAAAAACGTCACGCGCCGAGCCAAATCAAATGTCAATACTCCTGTTAAAGAATCACAGGTCCCTATTCCAGACGATAGCATGAATATGTCTTGTGAAATCCTTAATACGTCAGTTGCCAACTCCAGCTGTTCTCCTCCCCTAGACGTATCTAAAAAAAATGAAGTTACTATGGAAAACATAAGTGCTCTCTTAGATCAAAAGCTCAATCGTAGCCTGACACAAATGGTTGAAACTCTGCAGGCGTCTTTGAAAAAGGAGATCAAACAAGCTGTGAAAACTGAAGTGGAAGGCGAGTTCAAAAAAATTAAAAGCGATTTATCGGTTGCTACAGATTATTTCTCATCTGAACAAAAGGATATGCAGGACAGACTTCAGGCTAATAACGAACAGGTCAAAAGTCTTGAATCGCAAAATGAAAGTCTACGCACAGAACTACGTAACTTAGAAAATAGGCTATCTTCAATAGAAAGATTATCACGTAGTTTTAACCTCGAGATACAAGCTGTTCCCGAAAATCGTAACGAGAATGTTATGTCCATAGTTAAGAAACTCTGTGAGTCAGTTAACGCTACCATCACAGAAACAGACATCCGTGCCTGTCGCAGGGTCGCCAAAATGGACGATAAATCGACTCGCCCTCGTAATATATTGGTGACACTCTCATCTCCTCTTAACCGCGATAAACTGTTATCTGCTGCTCACCGTTTTAATAAGACCCACCCCAAGGACCCTTTGAACACACGACATCTAGGCATCCCGGGTAACACCTCCAGGATTTACGTTGTTGAGCATGTATCCCCGGAATGCAAGCAGCTCCACGCCGCAGTTCGGAGGGTCGCCAGGGAAAAGGGCTTCAAATACGTGTGGCTGAAGTATGGGCGCGTATACCTACGTAAGGATGACAGCTCCAGCTGTATTCATGTCAAATGTCACGACTTCTTAGCAAAGATATAGTCTGAAATCGCGATAGGTTTTTTTTTTTTTGTTCTCTTGTCTTATATTTATTAATTTATTTGTCTTGTTTTTATTTTATTTAATTTATAGTATTCTAGTATTATGTTTATATATTATCAAAATGTGAATAGAATCCGGTCAAAAACCAAGGACTTGTTTCTTAATACTTTAAATGTTGATTATGATTTGATTTGTCTAACTGAAACTAACTTAAATAATAGTGTCTATGATAACGAACTTTTCGATGATCGTTTCAATGTTTTTAGAAGGGATCGTTCCGATACCTGCGTTAGGAAGGTCGAGGGTGGAGGAGTGTTAATTGCTGCCAAGAAACACTTAAAAGTAGTCAGTCAAACCGCCTGGGCCAGTGATATTGAAGACATCTGGCTTACTATATATCCTAGCGATGCGCATAACCCAACTTTACATCTTTGTGTTTGCTATTTACCTCCAGATCTTCCTACTCACAACCGCATGACTTTTTACGATAACTGTCAAAAGATAATATTGGATGGTTCTGCCGATGATATATATTTATTTTTGGGTGATTTTAACACTCCCAAAATAACTTGGTGTACATCTAGCCATCCGTCTATTATGAATGTTTCTACACACAACGGCATTGATGCGGAACTCCTAATAGACACGCTTTCAATGTGTAATCTCCATCAATTTAATAACATTCCTAATGCTAATGGACGCTTCCTTGATCTAGTAATTTCATCTAGCAGTGATGTTAAGGTTTATGGTACCGAGCCAATAAGTAAATTGGATGGTAGGCATCATCCTGCACTTGCCATTGAAATTGACATTTCCTGTAAATACAATACAACAAGTAAAAAGAAGAGACATCTCAATTTTAGAAAGTGCAACTTGGACCAAATAAAATTAGAAATTAGCAATGTAGACTGGTCACATATTTTAAATCGTGCAAATGTTGACGAAGCTGTTTCGACCTTTTACGACATACTTTTCAAAATTATTAGAAAACATACGCCACTGACAAGAAATTCTACTCACAACTATCCCGTTTGGTTCAATCATTCATTAATTAAATGCCTTAACGAAAAAAATAAATACCATAAGCGTTTTAAGAAATTTGGAAATCCGCGTGACTACGATACTTTCTCCATACTGCGTGGCAGGTGTAAAAAATTGATTGATGAGTGTTATTCTAATTTTATTATTTCTGTTGAGGATTCCTTAAAAGATAATGTTAAACAATTCTGGTCATATGTAAGTAATAGTAGAGGCAGCCCTTCAATACCTGGTACAATGAAGCATAATGACAAAGTTTCAAATGACCCTGATAAAATCTGTGAAATGTTCTCTGAGTATTTTTGTTCAGTTTTTGATGATCCTGTCCCTATAACAAAATTTGACTCCTCGTTTTTTAAACCTAAGTTCTCGAACACATTGGCTAATGTTGCAATTTCACGTGATGAAGTGCTGGATAGTATGAAGCGCCTTGATGTAAACAAGGGTGCGGGCCCTGACGGACTTCCTCCCTCTTTTATAAGGGCTTGTAGTGATGTGCTTAGCATTCCCGTTCATATCCTATTTAGCAAATCTCTTACTACTGGTGTATTTCCTACACGATGGAAATTAGCCTATGTGGTTCCGATACACAAATCCGGCGATAAATCGCAATGCTGCAATTTTAGGCCCATAAGCATTCTGTCTTGGTTTGCTAAAATACTAGAAAGTTTGGTTTATGAACCGCTGTACAATCATGTTAAGCCTTTTATTTCCTCCAAGCAGCACGGTTTCGTCAAGAACAAATCCACAATCAGCAACCTACTTGAATATAAGAGCTATTTATGCGGTGCTTTTGCTCAATGTGAACAAACGGACTCTATATACACCGATTTCAGCAAAGCATTCGATAAGGTCCAGCACTCAATTTTAGTTGAAAAACTATCCGGCTTCGGTGTTCACGGTAACTTACTTCGCTGGATTACATCCTATCTGTCTCTAAGAAGCCAACTGGTTGCATTTAAAGGAAGCACCTCATTGCCTGCTGCAGTCACCTCGGGTGTCCCACAAGGCTCACACCTTGGGCCATTATTATTTATTTTATTTATCAATGACCTCATAGACTCGCTGTCTTGTCCTTGTCTTTTGTATGCGGATGATCTCAAGGTGTTTTCTGTGGTAAAATCCGTTCAAGACTGTGAATTACTTCAACATGACCTTGTCACCATCTCACGTTGGTGCAAGAGTAATTTTATGAAACTGAATACATCAAAGTGCTTTGTCATAACGTTCACTTCAAAACACCATAGACTACATTACAATTATGCCATAGATCACGTAGTGCTAGAGAGAAAAACTGTAATCAAAGACCTTGGTATTTATTTTGACGAAAAGCTGACTTTCAGGGAGCACTACGATTATATAATTGACAAGGCAAGCCAACTCCTTGGATTCATATTGAGAGTTACAAAATCATTCAAAAATCCCAGGAGCGTGGTTACGCTGTGGTGTAGTTTGGCTCGTAGTGTGCTAGAATATGGCGCAGTGATCTGGTCACCATTTTATAATGTGCATTGCCAGCGAATCGAACGGATCCAGTGCAAATTCCTAAAAATCCTAAGTTACAGATTCGGTTCAGGTCGTACCTTGACAAACTACACAGACAGACTTAAAAAATTCAACTTGATCTCCCTTGAAACTCGTCGCAAATGTATTGACCTAGTTCATTTACACAAAATTGTGCACTCCTCAATAGATTCGCCCGTACTACTATCATTGCTGAACTTTAACACTCGCTACATTGCTCGGCATCCCCATACCTTTTGTTTACAAGTGTACAAAAACAACACATCATTTTATAGTCCTATCGCTCGTATGTGTAGGTCATACAACAATATCGCGATTAAGAATGATCTGGATATCTACGGCTCAGGTGTCAGTTGTTTTAAATCAGCAATTTTTACACTCCTCCACGGTTAGTCTTACTCTTTGCTTTTATATTTACTTGTTCCTTCTTTTCTTTCTCTTCTGTGTCTGTTTGGTTGTAAGTTGTAATCATTGTTATATTGCATTTGTTTTTTGTTAGTTTTTTCTCTTTGGCTGCGTGTTTGTTAATGTGTTTGTGTTACCTATTATATATAATCTATTTGTGTGCGTATGTTTTGGGGTACAGTCTAGTCTATACTATATTTTTTCTTGTAATTTTAATGCTGTAACGATTGTAAACTGTTTTACGTACTAAATAAATAAATAAATAAATAAATAGATATAGCTATACCAGGCTGCTGGATGCTGGACATAGATTGTGGACATAGATTTCAGATTTTTTCAGATTTCAATAGATAGTTCAACCACTCCGTAATAGACTAAGGAAGCAGCTTGCATCCAGCGTTCCCGATCTTGGCGCGATTGTGCGACCGGTTAGTCGGTGGGTGTCCACGGCCTATGTCCAACAGTGAACTTCAAACGGCTGATACCCTGTACTATATTCTTTTATGCTGAAATTACGCTAATGATGATGATGATGATAAGTGTGAAAGCTTAACAATCAAACGTAAAAACCTGGCTTCGTAAGTAAAATATTACTTGATATTATAACAAACGGTTTCACTTACGTATCGGTAGTCCGTATCGCCGACAAGGCCATCTTCAGGATGTCTCAAGGACGTCGGGATACGGCAGTACCACGAAAACGGTTCGCGGTCCGCGCCGTCCGTCTCTCCGCGCGCATTTGTCGGCAATACCGACTAACGATACGTGAGTGAAACCGTTTGTTATATTATTCATTATGTCTCGCGTAACTTTTAAATTACTTGGTTATAGGAAGCTTCGATCAATGATCATGACATTTTGTAGTTACGTATGTACGTATACTAAAGTGCTTAAAGTATATACTTTTAGCACTGGATTATCCCGTGGACACAAACAAGCCAATCTCCTAGACCCTCAGCCGGTCTATGTTAGCTTAGCTTCGAAGATAGTGTGTCCAGTAATTGATACTGACCAAGTAATTAATAATCTTAGATTTAACTCTTAACTTTCTCTTCCACGCTGGTCTGGGAGAAAAGAAAAAAACGTAGAATGTACCAGCTGCTAATCTTCCCGCGCAGATCGTAAAAGTCGATCGAGGGAATGGGTAAAATCTACACATCTACACGCACTCCTATATGCTAAATGTGGCCATAAGGTCTTACAGACCTAGGCTCTATCTACCCCGCAAGGGAAAACAACGTGATACTATGTATGTATGTACAAAGGGTATACAAATAAGGGGTAAGTTCAAATAGGTAAGTATTGGGGATTATAAGCGGAAAACAAACTAGATAAACTAATAAGAAAAAAATGTATTTATCGAATACAAAGAGAACCGAGAGACGGAGGCAAACAAAAACAATTATAACAATATTCTTATATCTATGGGTCAGACGAAAACCTTATAAAGAAAGCAAATTACTAAGAGGCTGGTTCGGGGAGTGCAGCAAGCAACAGTAAAAAGTTGCCAAGCGAAGCTTGTCACCCTCGTATCTACCTACTACATAATTAAAATAAGCTCACGCTATGTCACAGATTTGATAACAAGTTTTTATTTCACTTGCAAGTATAATACTTTTTTGTTAATTTAAAGTTTTGTTTATGTAAACCATACTTGCAAAAAGCCAGAGGATTTAACTATTAACAGTTTTATTATAAGTATTGTGTATCATAACCCGACCGGGGATCGACCCAAGGCACCCTCTTGTCGCAGGCTAGCGTGTTGACCACTGCGCTACGGAACTCGCCAAATTACAGACAATAAACAGACAAACAAAACAGTGTGGAAATTAATGACATATGACATTAATTTCCACACTGCTGCTACCAAAACAATATCTAAATGTACTGTAAGGCTTACCATTCATTATAAGTCTGCTCTATTCAAAGCGATGCAGACAATTAGGCGGCAGACGCTATTCAGCAAGGCACAGCTTTGCTGAAGAACCTCCCATTGTCTCACGTGTCGCACTTAGAAGCGCCAAATTAAGGCTTAAATTGGGCGTCTTCCTGTGACCTACGCAGGGTATAGAACGTTCGCAAGGTAACTATCGATTTAAAGATAGGTACAGTCGCCTGCAGATAAATCTGACCCTTTTCAGTAGTGTGCTACCTACTACTGAGAAGAGGTCAGATTTGGGAGACTATAAATCAATTTTAGAATTTTAAAATGTTTATTATTAGTAGTACTCTTAGTTCCAAGATAGCAGTTTTTACATTTAATATAGTATGAAAATGTATTTTTTCAAATTCCCAGGACTAATCCTTAGTCCCATAGTACTTACATCCCGCCAAAGACAATGCCTCACGCTCACGCAGGTCATTGGCCATTGTACCAACCTTGCCACGTGCGTGATCGGCTCAACCGCCTTCGTGGTCCAGTGGTTAAGTCGTTTGCCTGTAGACCCGGGGTTCGTAGGTTTGATTCCTAGGGGAAGCATACTTTGTTTTTATCATAGCGAGCGAGGCAAACTGTAGCCAACCTACCTTCACTATCGTGACACCATAGCGTTCATTAGATAATGTTGACACCGCCCCGTGACCTTGCTTGACGCTGCCAGTCACAAACTTGCTTCGACTATGAGTGCGTAAGTTTTTCGTTGTGATTTGAATTAATTTTGTTTGCGTAAATGGGACTGAGATTGAATATTTAGTTGTATGACAGTTACGCTTACATAGTTTTTCTAATTCAATGGCTGCGCACATAGAAAGAAAGAAAGAAAGAAAAACTTTATTCGGCAAAAAACAATAACAACAATAAATGAAAAATACTTAAGAACTATACCTACAAAAGTTAATTGTCGAAAAGGCAGCCACCTCAGCTTTATGCTTATGGCGGTGAACCACAGCGCTGATTTTCAGCTGGTACCAAGGAGGACGTAGATAGCTTAACTATACATGTAACGTTAAAAGTTGGCGTCCCTTGTGAATTCCTCCGCACCCGGTCCATATTATTCCTAGGTCCATGATGTTTCCATAGTGACGCGCAGAGAGTAGAAATGGAGGATTAAAAGTCTATCCTGACGTATCTCTCTAGCGTTATATACACTTATACTCTCTTCATGCACTTCTTTTGGTTTATACATACTTCATTTAACTTCATTACCTATTCCTAACTAATAAAATCTGCATATAATATTTACAACATACTCATCATCATCATTTCGTGTAGGTGACACGGTCTATCGACTATGCACAACCTGGTGTCAGAGTTCTTCGGAACCGTCTCTCGGTCTCTGACGTCAATCCTTTAACGACTACCAGATGGCAGCCGGGACAAACGGCTTAACATGCCTTCCGAAGCACGGAATCATCTTTATTATTAGACAAGCAGGTGATTTAAGCCTGCAATGTCCTAACCAAACTGGAAGCAACTAAACAAAGTATGCTTCCCGTGGGAATCGAACTGCACGACCTCCGAGTCTACAGGCAAACCCCTTAACCACTGGACCATGGAGGGAGTTACATACATACTGCTGGAGGTAGACCTCCACCAAAGATTTCCAATACGACTGGTTGGAAGTGGACTGCATCCAGCGTCTTCCAGCCATCTTGATCAGATCGTCTGAATACTTGCTGGATGGGTGTCCAACTGCGCTTGCCGATGCGTGATCGGCGTTCGAATACGTTACTGCCTCATTGACCATCGGTTACCTAATTGCGCTTTGAACCGCCGCCCACTGCCACTTTATTACTACATACTTATTACGTCTCCCCTTTTCGGGGCGAACAAAGCCTAGCAACGGTTACAGGGATTGGAGGTGATAAGGGGAATCAAAAAAGTTATGGTTTGCTAGCCGTTACGCTTAGACATGATTCCTTCTTTTTATTTTTTTTACATGTGGAAAATGCGTTTTTCTTACTGATCTGCAACGGGTACAGATTTATGTGGGACTCGCACCCGCTAAAAACAACATGATTGCTCTCTCCACGACATAAGATGTTCGCTTATTCCCTTGACAGGCTTTTAGGAACTGCGCAGGAAAAGCCGCTGATATACTTTACGTTAGTATTTTCCTCTAGACGAGCATAGACAACTTTTGTAAACAATGTACCAAAAACATTTCGAATTAACACAGAACATAAATATATTAAAGTAAACGTTAATATTTTATAATTACTGCAACCTAAGTAAAGTTTATACCCATTTTGCCCGTTTTCAATTTACCGCAAGTCCCGATAAAATTATACAAAGCATCTCTGTTTTACCGACTTGTTTTTCTTTGGAGCGCCAACTGCCTTAATAATATTACGCGTCCAAACTTTTAACTGGCAATTTTAACATTTTGATAGCTTTAACGGGTTTGTCAACACATTTCGGGCGGACGAGGATAACGCATTAAAAGAAGGGTTGGTAGAGTAATCGTTTTTATTTGAAAACAGTCATTACCAGTATACTTTTATTTAATAAGTCATTTGGATACTTATACAGGGTTATAGTTAACTAACGCATAACCTGCGAAAGACGACTTAGGTACCATCATGACTAACAACGTTTGTTCTATAAATTTTACCTAAACGCCATACATAGTAAGATTTTACATACATGAACTTTTATGTGGATTTCCATCAAACGTTAATTCTATGTTTAATTCTACTATAGCTGTGAGCGTAGGTATGTGAGCGTAGGTACTTACCTACTCTTATTACCTCGTAGCGCTGATTGCCATAGAGTTAAGACAAGTAGAATTCCTTTTTTTGAATAATTTTTTTTTTGTATGGAAAAAGCTAACATCTAATTGCACAAAGTCATAGAACAAACGTAGTTAATCTTGATGAACCTTAGTCACCTTTAGGAGGTTATGCCACAGATACCACTTACCCTGTATAATGTAATAACAGACATGCTACAAGACTATTAATGTGTAAAATTAATGAATATAATTAAATAAAAACGTATCTATAAATAAAAAAAACTACCTATAAATAAAAACCTGCCTATAAATAAAAAAATCACGCAGGTAATTTATCATCATCATCTCAGCTGCTAGAAGTCCACTGCTGGACATAGGCCTCCCCCAAGGATTTCCAATACGACCGATTTGAAGCGGCCAACATCCAGCGTCTTTCTGCGACCTTGGTTAGGTCAGGCACATTACCGCAGGTCAATCTGCGGTAATGTGCCCAGAAGACTGGCAGCATGGCCAAGTTGAATGGCAATGCTTATTTATTTAGTGATATCGTTTTTTTCTCCTCTCTGGGCGTAAACCTAAGGGACGTGGGTTCGAATACTACCTGTGGCCGAGTTCTTTTTCATCACATATTTTCAATTTTAATAATATACCGACCGAGCATTATAATGCTATTTACAAAGCCCTTCAGGCAAGTAGGCGACCAATGCTGTTGGCGACCAAAGAGTTTCATTCGGCGTCTTCTTCTCTGCGGTGGTCGATTCCGAAACGCTAGTAGTTTGTAGCTTTTGAACATCAATTAATAATTTGAATATAATATAATAAGTATTATTTAAAATGTGAATTGATGTGAAAAAGTGCTTGAAAAGGCCTATTTCTGAATAAATCTTTGAATCTTCAAAAACAATTTAAGTAAGATTATTCTAACTTACAATTGAGTTTCAAGTTTTGCAGGCGACACAAGTAGGGTCTAAATCACAACTACACACTTTGAACTTTTGTAATCCATCAAAAGCCTTGCTGTATTCCCATAATATCTGTAATTTTCCATCCACATAAGGACTGTCCGTGTCGTTAATTAATTCGACAGTGTCGCAATACACATCGTCCGCGATCAGGAGTGCGTTGACCTTCGTCTCTTTTCCATTTACGTCAATTTTGCATTTCCACGGAGTGAATGCCATGTAGATATGTATCTGCGTAATTTTCACCACAATATTTTCCTTTTTTCCGCTGGCGAATGTCATTTGTTTTTCTGTTTCAACGATCCTGGGACAGAATTTCGGCCCCGACATGAGAGCGTCAGCTACATTTTTCGGGTGGATGTGGTTATCGCTTCCGCAGGACTGCTTTGTGCACTTACTTTTGTTTACACACCACACGCAGTGAGTTTTTGATAAACAAGTCGAGCAAGACGATATGCTGCCGCATTCCTCGTCGGTTGGTTGTGCATAGCTGTGCTGTGTTGCTTGTATTATCAGGAGTACACCGAGGGCTATTTCTTGAACCCACATTATAATCTATAAAAATCGTTAAACAATTTATGTCAAGGTTTTAAAGTATACTAAATAAGGAGATAAGAATTTGTGGGCCTAGAACTGAATTTATAGTATTAAATTAAAATATATGAAAATCGAGTCAAAATAAAATCAAATAATTCCTGTAGTCAATTTTACAATTTTTTTCTGTATGGAATTATTATTATGAAACCCTTTTAATAAGACAGCTTTGATGTGTAAAATACTTGGGCTCACTAATGTATAGAACGGTCAACATTGCCTTGAAGTGACTCTCCACTTTTCTTATGATACTAATGCTGGGAACTCGAAAAAAATTCAACAATTCCATAAATTGTTTAGTTCTGGCTAGGCAATCTATCAATTATGAAAAAAAAACACAGTTATACGAGCATTGTTCCCAGAAAAGTTGTTCAATTTGGCGGACTCATTCACCCCTCCCAGGGAATGTTAAGAATAAATGTACACCCTCCTTGTTTCTGGCTTGCATGGGCCATTTCAAAATATCTTCCATCAATTATGACTAAATGCCGGACACTCATCATGATATAAATATAAAAAACCGGCCAAGTGCGAGTCCGACTCGCGCACGAAGAGTTCCGTGCCGTTATCTATAAAAACGGCAAAAAAATCATGTCTATTATATGGGAGCCCCCTTAAATATTTATTTTACTGATTTTTTTTGTATTTGTTGTTATAGCGGCAACAGAAATAGATCTTGTGTGAAAATTTCAACTGTCTAATTATCACCGTTCATGAGATACAGCCTGGTGACAGACAGACAGATGGAAAGCGGAGTGAAATTAATAGGGTCCCGTTTTTACCCTTTGGGTACGGAACCCTAAAAATGACATAATTAATAGATACAATTTTTTATGTCATGTGATTTAACATTAAATCAACAATTTTAATAAATATTTTATGTTTAAAGAAAGGACATCCAAAATACTTAATTTTTTTTTAAGGACAAATCGCACAGATTGAACTAGCCCCAAAGTAAGTTCGAGACTTGTATTATGGGACATTAGTCTAAGACGATTAACCATATATCAAATCATCAATCAAACATAAATCTAATTAATTGACTAATAATAGCAGTCCCTAAACTGTCAATATAAACAGACAATGCAAACTCACCTAATGTCTCGTTGGATGTGTACTGAGGGTCAAACATAAACACGTTGCTATATATGCATAGAAACTATAGAAACATGTGGTATGGTTATAGATGTGCATCAATTGGGGTCAGAGTACTGCCAGCGCATCTTAACTGATAAACGAATGAGCGTATCTTACAAGGCATTAAAATTGTACACAGTATGATTATTCTGACACATATGTAAACTAATACTCGGTGCCGGACACTCATGATATAAATATAAAAATGACATAAATTAGATACAACGTATTGTGATTTGACTTTAAACCAAAAATTTAAATAAACTTTTTTTATTACTATTATTTCATATTACAAATTGAAGTTTATTTTATGACATGACAATGTAAGCTCAAGTCCACACATTTTGTTCTAAGTATGTCGTAAATTGTAAGTGGATGTCATTTGGAGAAAATGCGCTGTGCAGTTTGTTGCGGCTTCTTCTGCACTCAGCTTTGGAAGCGGCGTAAACTTAGCTGCAAGTAATTTATTGACTTCAACAATAATAATATTGTAAATAATAATGTGTATTCTAAGTTAACGCTCACCAAATGATATTTAAAATATCTTACGATGAATAAAATATTAGCCGTGTAGTTTCCGGCAGAGTAGAATAGGACCACTCCTAAGTCTTCCCATGGAGGTCGTAAGTGGCGACTTAGGAAATACAAGCATAACAAAGTTCATAAACATCCATGAGACCTCTCCAATCCAGCGAGGAGAGTGTAGGCTAAATCCTCTGTCTGCTCTGGCCAAGTATGGTATATCCGGTAGTACAGAGGGTCATGCTCCTGCAGTGGAGACTGAAAAGACCAGATGATGATGATGAATAAAATATTTGACTATTGACCAATATAGTTAGCATTATTTTTGAATTGAAAACTTCCATAAGCGTGCTGGGATTTTTTTGAGATGAGAAAAACCATTGAATTTGCGACACTTACCGTTACCTGCCGTTACATACTGTACTGTGTATAAGTAACCCTCAAAGTAACCGAATGTTCGAGTTTTCACTTCTGTTGGCACTTCAGAGAAACGTAATATTTTTTTAAATCTACGGTTGGCACTCTCGGAGTGCCCCCTTTTGCTTTTTCTTGGTGTTTTTGTGAAACATAAGCCTTATGTTAGAGAAATAAGCAATACTCTTTTTAAAAATATAGCTTAGGTTTATAAAAATAAGTAACGCAATGTTTAAGCGTCATAGATAAAAGTAGATAATTTACAACATACTTCAGTATTTTTATTAAAATATTATTTAAATTATTAGCTCGGTACATGAACTGGGTTATTAAGGTATAACATTTGATTCCTTGATGTGGTTGCAAGTTAATTAAAAATTAAAAAAAGTCTTGCAACGATATTTGTATATTCCTTGCAAACTTTGTATATAATAGGTCGTAAACGGTGAAGTGGCTGCCGTAGGTTTCGTGGGAATTGTAGGGGTAAGCGGCGTAGCGGCTGCGTAGCAATCGTAGCATAGTTCTGTGGTGTTGTAGGCGTCTTAGCACGAACATACTAAAATTATAGTGATGTGGCATAGAAGGGAACGTGCCACATCACTTTTCCGCGTTATTTTAAACCTAGTTCAGAACTATACTGAAATCTGAATCCCTAAAAGAATACATACTTGCAAGAAAAAAGTTAAACATAGAAAAAAAATTAGAGCTGGGAGCCCTAATCTACAAAGTCAGGGATTAACTGGGCGAATTTCTACGGATATCAATTTTTTTTTTGCATTTTTACCTTTTTTTCTTGTAACTCTATATTCCATTAGGAATTCTGATACCCAGATTTCAGTATAGTTCTGAGGTTCAAAATCACAGTTATGTGTGAGAATAACGGGTGAGAATTTCTTCTTCTTTCACTAAAGTGCGAGAATCAATGAAAATCGCTGTATAGATTAGAGATTTACCAGGATTATGCTTCCGTTTATTATACGGTTCGCATTCTATATAGAGTATATGCGTTAAACATAATATGCAATGAAGCTGCATTCCCAAACTAATATTTATTTAACTTGTGGCATCCAATTTACAGTGGCCTCGTTTCGGAAACCGTATTTATCTTTACTTTGCATTTAGTAATCCCGCTTTTGCGTATGCACTATATTTTCTAGCTCATGGAGTTTCAGAGAAACAGATTAAAATTCACCACACATGCTTGCAATCGCAGATATCCCGAGGGGCCACTGAAGAACCTGGATGAACAAGGATTTTACGATATTTTAGTTTAAAGTTTTAAGCCCATGTTTTATTTGCATTTTTAGGGGTACACAAAAAGTAAAAATAAATCCTAAAAGGTTTTCTTGATTGTCTGGCTCTTTGTTTTTCATGTCTCTCTTTTTAGAACACCTAGACGTAACAAGATGAAGAGTAATATTCACAGCACTTTTGGCGGTCATTAGTAGTTTCTCTTAATTTACCAAATGCAAAAAAAAAATATAATTAATACCAAGAATTACAATTTTTTTGATTTTTTGATTTGATCGGGTTTAGAAGTAAACAAGTTAAAGGTAGAAAACTATTTAAAAACTAGCTTTTATATACATCACTTTATGTTTCGAATTATTTTCAGCGAGCCCTTTAATTTGATATCCATATTGTCGAAGTTCATCAAAAATAGCTAGTCCGCCATCTTGGGTGCTCCGCCATGTTGGATTTAACACAGCTCACTATGCATTGTCATCCAAACTAAACGAGTATACAAAATTTAAGCTCATTTGATGGAAGATATCTACTACAATATTGAGCTGCAGATTCCCCCCAAACAAACATAGTTATGTATATGTTACGTACGGCTAATAGGCGAAGTGCGGATACACCTAGTTCTAGCCAGCTACAACTAGGTGCAGCCCGGCACATGCCTACCTATCTTCGGTTAGAACTAGGTATAGCCTTCATCAGAGCGGCTAGAACTAGGTGCAGTCGCACTTCGCCTATTAGCCGTAACATATATATATATAATAAACATAGTTTACACACATACATTGCATCCTTACTAATATTATAGATGCGAAAGCGAGTTTGTTTGTTTGTTTGTTACGCTTTCACGCCGTAACTACTGAACCGATCATCAAAAAATTTTGCATATAAGTTCTCTGGAGTGCGGAGAAGGACATAGGCTACCTTTTATCCCGGGAAAAAGTACTATTCCCGAGGGATCGACATAGACGCGGTCGGAGCCGCGGGCGAAAGCTAGTGTTAAATAAAAGCTTGTAAAGAATAAAATAATGGGTGACTTCTTTCACTGATCTAAGACTCTAAAAGAAAAAAATATAAAACAAACTGAGTTTCCAATGTCTTTTTAAACGGAAGTTCTACTAAGAACGTCTCAAGTCCGCTTTCTTTGAGTCTGAGTCTGATAGAATCTGACTTCCAAGAAATGAACTGAAGCGATGTTCTGTTTTCTATTTAGCTTTTCTGCGTTTTAAGTAAACATTTTTTAACCGTACCGTTTTCGTATTGGATAGTATTATATTTTTTCATTAAGGCGCTGTTCATCAGAATAATATCGTAAAACGTCTATTTTTAAGTCGCGCAAGTTATCTTATTTTTCGAGGAATATTAGTATGAAAATATGAAGTAGGTACAGTTCAAAGATCAATATAAATGATTAAACCAAATATTTATAAAGAAATATTTAAAACCTAGCAAAAAAGCTGTATCCAGAAAAAGTTTCATCGCCACAATTCGTGCTTCGGAAGGCACGTTAACCCGTTGGGCCCGGCTGTCATCGTTAATGGTAGTTGCAAAGATATGTCAGATGCCTTTTGGCAGCTTTAAAATCTGACACCAGTGTTGGCCACTTATACGCATGAAAAACAAACAAAACAATATTTTATAAGTGAAAGCCCCGCTCGGATAAGCTTCATCGAACGTCACTTACCTGCATAGCATTTCTATTTTATATTAGGCTAAGAAAGGAAACTAAATATAAATATAGGAAATACACCATCCTGTAGAAATATAATCTTATTTTATTATTATACATATATAGACCCCACGTTGGCCAAAGGCCATAGATAAGCTCTATCTAAGCAGAACCTTGAAAACGTGAGAACAGTGACAACCACGTGCAGTATAGCTGATTATCGGTTCACTCATCATCATCATTTCGAGTAGGTGTCACGGTCAATCGACCATGCACACCCTGGTGTCAGAAATCTTCGGAACCGCCTCTGGGCCTCTGACGTGGTTTCTTTAACGACTATATAACGAGATGGCAGCCGGGACCACCGGCTTAACGTGTCTTCCGAAGCACGGAATTATCTTTATTATCAGACAATCAGGTGATTCAAGCCTGCAATGTCCTAACCAAACTGGAAACAACTAAACTAAGTATGCTTCCGGTGGGAATCGAACCCACGACCCCCGGGTCAACAGGCAAACGCCTTAACCACTGGACCACGGAGGCTGTTATGGACCACGGAGGCTGTTCTGGACCCCGGAGGCTGTTCGGTCGGCCGGTTCACTGACCTTTATGGTTTACTAATTTGCTTTAAAAAAGAGAGAAAATAGAAAATCTTCTGGTGGGGCTACTCTAGCAATAATCTGTGTAGCTGTGACGCTGTTCAGACATTGACCCATCTAATGAACTGCCCCAGATGTACTGTAGAAGACTTGATTAAGGCAAATGATCGCGCCGTCGAGGTCCCTAAATTCTGGTTTAACTTGATATAACATTTATTTATTATATGTATAAATATATATAAAAAAATGTACCTTTATTTTGAAAAGAGAATTTTTTGGTGTTTAGTCCCGATCTTTAACGATTCCTTTTTGCATTTTCTTTGCATGCCTTCTCTTCTCTTAATAGAACCTGGCTACACCCTTTCGTACGACAAGTGATTATCACGTATAGCAACTATATATACTATATAGCGCCGTGCTCGAAATTTTCGAGAACGGTGAGAACGAGTCGGAAATTTTTCCTGAGAATTTCTTCTTCTTTCTCTCAAGTGCGGGAACTATGGAGAAATTCTCGAGAATTATTGAAAATTTCCCGCAAATTTCCGTGAGAAGGAATTCATGAGAACAGAGAATTTCTCTCCGGCACATCACTAGTAGCAACTGATTAAAGGTGCACTGACCTTCATAACATTTTCACTTTGACGTAACACGCATTTCGACGTATCACGTATAGCGCGAAATTATTACCTTGTTTTGATTAGATTACTGGGGCGCTTAGGAATAGTATTTTCTTCGTGTAATTACAATTATTATTTTTATATATGTGGAACTTTTGTTTCTTAATGGGGTTCTGTAACATAAAAAGTAAAACCCTTATAGGATAACTCCATTGTTGGTCTGTCTGTGTCTATCAAGAACCTTTTTCCCAGGAACGCATAGAGATGATAAATTATAATATCAGACGATCAAGTCTATGGTCCCTTGAAAATGTGAAAATAATTAAACTTCTAAATCGAAGAAATCAAAAATATGGCGCATATTTTGCCTATTTCTACTTTGTAAAGGGTCCAAACGTTCCCACCTATAATTATGAAATTTGCTGCGAAGCAAGGTCGTTTAGCAAAAACAAAAATCCTTAAGTTTGTATTTTTTTAACAAAATCTTAAACATTTTTAACGGAATCCTCGGTACGACAACTCGCACTTGGCCGGTTGTTTTCTACCATTTGACCTTTTTGTTTTTTTCTCGTCTCTCCAAAAAGTATGACTTTTGATTAGTAACTGTAACTATATATCGACATGTAAATACACGTTGAAATTTTTATCGTTTTTGGACCCTTAAAGGGGTGACTCAGACCATCAATATAAACAACTTTTTCTATGGGACCAACGCTGGGAAACAACTAAACAAAGTATGCTTCCGGTGGGAATCGAACCCACGACCCCGGGTCAACAGGCAAACGCCTTGACCACTGGACCACGGAGGCTGCCACACATCTACTGGTACAACTAAACAATAATTCAAAGTGGACTGGACAAAGGCCTCTCCCAAAGATTCTTTGTTCCATTGGAGGATATTAACATACTCACCTCGCATGGCAGACGGGTTGGCAAACGCAGGTTACTACTTTTACTTTTGATGCTGCTGCCTATTGAAAGCATTTTTTAGCTGGGGACGTATAAATTTGTAGGATCGTGCAAGGAAATGAAGGTATTGGGATACCACTCACTCAGATGAATGGGGGAAAGCAAGTAGCAGCAAGGAAGGCCGTGTGGTTTCCGGCAGAGTAGAATAGGTCTACTCCAAGTCTTTTCATGGATGTCGTAAGAGGCGACTTAGGAAATACAAGCTAAACAAAGTTCATAAACATCAATGAGACCTCTCCAACCCATCTGGTCAGCGAGAAGAGTGCAGGCCAAATCCTCTGTCTGTATGGCTAGTATGGCTCCGGTAGTACAGAGAGGGTCATGCTTCTGCAGTGGAGACTAAAAAGACCTGATGATGATGAGCTCGTGAGGACGAGCGCGCGTAGACAATGCCATACCTACAACCACTGGACGGGCAGTTCAGGATGACACTCCGGTCCATTCACCTAAGGTACATCCAAGTAATTATTTTTGTTGTATTTTTTTTATATTCGTATACTCGAAATACCAAGATAAACGCAGAATACAATTTTAAAGTATTCTGCGTTTATCTTTTTCAAGTAAATCCCCAGATTATGCAGAATCCAAGATTATATTAGTGTTATTATATAACAAGGAATAAAGTTAGTACCAGATTAAAACCATTGGCCGCCTAAAACAAAGTAATACTGACAGTTGACAAAAGTGCAAAGTGACAAGTGATGACTTAATTTGGTCGGATTATGGTTTAAACCAGGTACTATTTTTAGTCCTCGTTTTATAATAAGACTGATTCAGTCTTATTATAAAACGAGGACTAATTTTAGTACCTGGTTTAAACCATTATACGACCAAAACAAATTGACAATGACAGTTGACCAAACATCAAAGTGATAAGTGTCATCTTATTTTGGTCGGATAATGGTTTAAACCAGGTACTAAAGTTAGTTAAGTTTTAAATGACACCCCTGACTTATAATTAAACTTACTTTTAGTACTGAATTTTATCCTAGAATCCTTATTTCGAAATTCAAGATCTTGAAAGAGCAGAGTCTTCAAGTCTTGTCACAAAAAAAGAGCAAAGCACTCTGGAAAGCTTCTTGGGTAACAATAGCAATAATACAAGTTGCAATTTCCTTTTATTATTGTATATATATTTTTAAACTCCCATACTGGGTTGGGTGCCTTAACACATTATCTTTGAAAAAAAACATTATCTTTTTATTATTCTCATAAACTCTTGAATTTAAACATTGCTTACCGAGAACTACTTAATTACGAAAGATTAAACATGATTTGATGATAAAAACTAATCTTTTTATTATACTTAAACAAGTAATCTTAGTCAAAAGTTTTGTTTTAATTACGTAATAATAATATAAAGGTATAAATATACAATCTACCCAAATACAGAATGATTGAAGTTTTGTTTTAATAGTGTATTAAAAATATATGAAGTCATAAACGTACATTTACCCAAATACAGGGTGATTTTGAATTCTCCGCCAAACCAAAATCCCTAAAAGAATATAACCCCGCAATAAAATTGGGCCTCCATACATGTTTTGTGGGGTCTTAATATTTTTCATTGATCACCATATTTTCTTGCAGAAGTATATTCTATTAGGGATTCCTATTCTATCATTAAAATATAATATATATTAAACATTTATTTTCAAAAACAGCACATTTTACACATACAAATATCTTTTATCTTAAATATAGAAAAAAATTTCCAACGCCTCACATCGAGGCAACGTTCCCAGAATACTGGCAGTGTTTCCCCGTTGAATCGCAAGACTTATCCGCTGAGCAAAATTACTGCCAGCTCTTAGGTCTCCCGTTGCCTCGTAATATATATTATATGTATAAATAAATCACATTTTTCCTTGTAGAGTCGGGCCGCGGGGCACATACGTTCTACAGTTGCAAATGGTGTTATTTAACCGGCAGAGGTTTAGAGCTTACAATGTTCTGAACCTGTGACTTTCCGGGACAGTTTTCAATTAAAACACACTTTTTATGAACCTCATCCCACACTTTGGGCTCCTTACAATCGCATCGAGAATAGTCGCAGTATTTCCCTACAGGGCGTGCGGCAGGACTTCGACAGGTTCTCTGAGACATCACCACCTCACCACAACCCGGCGCATATGAGATTGTGTCTGGGGGGCACAACTCTAAGCCTAAAACAAAGATTAATATCAAAATGTGTACCGGTCTAACAACGCAACATTATGTATTTAAATCATTATGTATTTATTTGTTTAAAAATAAATTGAACATGTGGCTACTCCAGAAAATGTTTTATAAAATTGATGACATTTTTGATAATAATTAAGTACTTCAGACATTTTTGTATAATATTAAATTGAGACTTATTTATTTAAAGTTGTAATTATTAATGACGCTAAAAGTATTGTGAATTTTATTAAAGAGCCTATATTTAGTATTGTAAATAGAAATGTAATGAAATAAAAATATTGCATGCTGTAAAAATGGCTAAGTAGGCTAAGCTACACATCTATATGTAACATCTTTCTGTACCCTATTTAATGCAAATAAATCTTATCTTATCTTATCTTATCTTATCTTATCTTATCTTATCTTATCTTATCTTATCTTATCTTATCTTATCTTATCTTATCTTATCTTATCTTATCTTATCTTATCTTATCTTATCTTATCTTATCTTATCTTATCTTATCTTATCTTATCTTATCTTATCTTATCTTATCTTATCTTATCTTATCTTATCTTATCTTATCTTATCTTATCTTATCTTATCTTATCTTATCTTATCTTATCTTATCTTATCTTATCTTATCTTATCTTATCTTATCTTATCTTATCTTATCTTATCTTATCTTATCTTATCTTATCTTATCTTATCTTATCTTATCTTATCTTATCTTATCTTATCTTATCTTATCTTATCTTATCTTATCTTATCTTATCTTATCTTATCTTATCTTATCTTACCTTACCTTATCTTATCTTAAAAAGGTCTAAAATATAGAGAGGGTCATGCTCCTGCAGTGGAGACTAAAAGACCTGATGATGATGATGATATAAGGTCAATTTAAATTAAGAGCAAATATTTTACGAGATAGAAGTCATACGTCGATCGATAAATGCTTGGGTAGCAAATCTTAAGAAATTTTCACACGCTAGGTGTTTGTTTTTGATTTTTCAAACAAAATATTTTTTTCTTATGAAAATTGATAATACTGCCGTGTTGATTGATGACGTCAGTGAATTAGTAGTCAATAGCAGGTACTCGTAATAGTAAAAAGTTGACGCCAAGAAAGTGTTTTTTATGCACAAGGGATTTTTCTAAATGTTAAAGTCAAGATATCTCTAAAAGTAGCCTGTGATTTTTTTAAATTTGTATGATCTGATCCATGTATTTGTATGAAAGGACAATTTTTATTATTTTTTTACCTTTTCTCTTGCTATATTTTCTATCTTTCTTTGGTATATTTTCTATTAGGGATTTAATTCTGATTCCGACATTAAAATATTGCCAGGTTATTTAAAATTACTCTATAATCTAGAATATATTTTTTCTATTTACTACCCAATTCTAATAACACGGATATAACAACTTTTACATAAAATAAAATATAATCTACGTCAAATCAAGTAATTAATATTATAAATACTCACATAGTCCGCTATCATCATAAATACACTCTTCTCCATCGACATAGAGAATACACGACAGATTAAACGCCAAAAATAAATTATAAGCACGCATTTTAACAGCCAAATATGTTCTGTGCTAGATTCTAAATGAGTACATGAACATAGTACCAAACTAAGCAATGACATACTTCACTTAATTATGCATGCAGTGATAAGACCAATTTCCTAATAATATCTTGTTTGTTTCGTTTTGTTTAGATAAAGAAATTCTCTACCAACAATTAGACGTAGTAGTACATACCCTCAAAATCAGCCGTAAATATGAACAACTTTTCCTATTGACCAATTCAGGGAACTCTAAAAACCCCACCCCTTCAAGGTTAAGTCGGGGTTATAACATACGGTAAATGTAACAGTAACGTAGAAAACACTGATTATCTTATCTTATACCTTTAAAAGAGCAATTCTTGTATATTCATTTATATGTATGTATGTATATAAATTTATTTCTATGATCTCGGAAACGGCTCTAACAATTTCGCTGAAATTTGGTATTCGGGGTTTTTCGGGGTAAACAATCGATGTAGATTAGTCTTATGTTGGGAAAACGCGGGTTTTCGAGTTTTTTCTTTCGGTATTTTTCTACACTGTCTTATATACCTGCTAGCGCCCCGGCTTCACACGGGTGCAATGCTGCCCAATACTAAATATACTACAGAATGTCTTTATATACAACGTTCACAGCGATAACAATACAAACATGTTTTCTTTAGAGTTTACTCTTGAAAGAGTGAAAAGAAATGGTTATTGTGGGTTATCAATTATCTCCAAGAGGTAGACATATATCATCGCGGACTTTTTTGTAGACCTTTTTAAGGTGAACAATACTGTACTGCACATTATTTACACTCTACATTATTTTGATCTATCTCGTAAGATTCAGCCAGTGATTGCGATGTGTGCGCAAAAAATGGTTTTATTTATGGCATAACATTAGAAACCTCTAAAACTATCAGTGTTTCTCTACTATTTTATGCATGTATTATGCGTTTATTATGCAAATAAACCTCGAATCACTATCTACGATCCAGTATAATTTAGATCTAGTGCGAGTCGGACTCGCGCACGAAGGGTTTTGTACCGTTATCTATGAAACGGCAAAAAAATCATGTCTTTTGTATGGGAGCCCCCCTTAAATATTAATTTTATTTAATTATTTATTTTTAAAGTGAATGTTTATATAAATATTCTTTGAATATTTCAAAAGTCTACCTGTTGCCGTTATCAATAAGGGAGCAAAAACAAGCAAAAAAAATCACGTTTGTGGGAGCCCCCTTAAATATTTATTTAATTCTATTTTTTAGTATTTATTGTTATAGCGGCAACAGAAATACATCATCTGTGAAAATTTTAACCGTCTAACTATAACGGTTCATGAGATACAGCTTGGTGAGAGACGGACAGACAGACAGACAGACAGACGGACAGACGGACAGCGGAGCGAAATTAATAGGGTCCCGTTTTTACCCTTTGGCTACGGAACCCTAAAAACCCGCAACAAAATCCGTTGCGTAGTTTTAAAGATCTAAGCATACCTACATAGGGACAGACAGACAGCGGGACGCAACTTTGTTTATACTATGTAGTGATGTAAAGAACCTTTTTCCTGTTTGACATGATAACGGCTTATACTTAAATCGATGAACGCCGGCTTCGCACACTAAAAAGCGTCACGTTCCGTCATCATTTCGTATGGCAAATTACTAATTGCAAGAATCCTATATATTTAATTTTAAATTTTGAAGCCATTCCTCAGCTCTCGGAGTTAAGAGCCCGACATATGCCAGGCGGCGTGGCGATACAAACGCGGATGGTCTAAACGCGTTGGCTACTTTGGATATTTTCGTTCTTTAGGAATATTCAAGGGTTATTCGAAAAAGAAAAACATATGATGGCTGCCTTATCTGTAATGCAATAATAATCAAAAGTTTCAAGGTTAATTTTAATGTATTTCTTCGATCATTAATACCAACTAGATAACGCAATACCTACAAAATCGTAGCAAAATTCTGTCCGCTCGAACATATAGCTATACATCTACATTGACTTACTAATAAACAGAGACTAAAGTTTTAAAACCATTTTAATATCAAAATATTTCAGACCATATCACCTTACAATAAAGTCGCTTTTTTTAAAACAATTACCTTATGCTTACGATTATTCGTCACGAAGACTAGCAAAGTAATAAATAACACCTGTCACTTAGAAACGAAGAATCATTTTGTCTAAGAACATCCATTGTGATGACAACCTTATTGCACTAATCATAAAGTACTTTTCTCGTTGATTACATTGCGAGTTACGTCGTTTTGTTTCGTTTCTGTTTGCTTCTTCAAATGTTTGTGCGGATGTTGGCTAGCTTGGCCAAACATTTCTTGCCGTGGTTGAAAATCGGCAACATTTATTTAAAATGTTTATTATTAGTTAAAAGGTAAAATGTATAAAATAGTTAATTTACCTACCGAAAATAAGATACTCCGGACGAAAAATTCTTTTTTCGGCCATTATTTCGACAAGTTTTTAGTGCACACTGCGGCATCGTGACGCTTCGTTACGTTGGCTGTGTTTGGACCGAACTAAATAAAATAGCCCCACACTGCTTGAGTGAGGGGCTATTTGCCGAGCCGTTTTTTATGCGCTGACCCGACATCTAGTTGGTATTAATGATCGAAGATGTATTTGGTGAATAATACTATATACCGAGTAAATTAGACGTGATTTGGAGGCAACTTTGCAATTTTTTTCTATCGAGAAATTTTAACGCAATCGTGTTTTTGAGTCATATAGTTACCAGAGTTAGTCCTGAACTTTGCTGCATTTTTATTTCAACTTGAGTATTTAATTATTGTTGATATAACAGTCAATCATACAAAGCAGTGTGAGGTAGTACGGACCCTTAAGGAATGAAGTTCGCTCAGGCCTCCGGGGAAACGATGAAGTGCGCACTCTTCGGCAATATGCCACAAAGTTTGGTCTGCTGCCCCACACTCACACTCTGAAGAGGCCTTAAGTCCCCATTAATGGAGATGGTGGTTGGACCGTCCGTATCCCGGCCGGAATCGTTTTAATTTTACCCACAGTGCTCGTTGAGCATCAAGACCTGCTGGTTTTTGGGTCGGGTCCAAGATTAAATCTTTCCCAGCAATCTCGCTAGCCTCCCAGGATGAGCGCCAGGATGATTCGACACTAAACGGCGTTTCAAGTCTGATATCCGTCCAAATGGGAGATCTCGATGAAAGGCGTTGAGTGTCACGTTCCATGTGCCAGCGAGAGCGTTGAACAAGCGATGGAGAGGCACGCTCGGCCTATGCGTTCGGTTTGTGATGCATATTATCTCTCTTATCGAGCTCCGTCGCGCAGTGGTTAACACGCCAGCTTGCGACACCAGGGCCCCAGGTTCGATCCCCGGTCAGTCCAAGATGGAAAATGATCTTTTTCAGATTGGCCTGGGTCTTGGATGTTTATCTATATATGTATTTGTTATCTATATCTATCTATATCTTCTATACATATAATAAAACAGTAAAAATATTTTGTCTGTACATTTAGAATTTTTGACTGAAATGGATAGAGGGACACTAAAAAGAACAATAGAAAGCAAATAACAATTTTTCGAATTTCTTGTCTGTCTGTCTGTCTGTATGTATGATCACGATTATCTCCGAAAATACTGAACCGATTTACTTCAAACTTTCACCAATTGCTTTGTTTTAACTCAGCAAAACATTTAAAGTTTGTTTCATCAAAATCGGTTCATTAAAAAAAAGTTATCGTCATTTGAATGAACTCAAGGCACGAGTTTGCCTGCAAACATATACCAAAAATAAAAGCAAATAATAAGTGACATAAGAAAATTAAAATCCAAAGTCAATCATCATCATTATACGACAGCATTATACCTATCCATAGTAATCCATACAAAAAAAAGGAGAAGCTGACTGACTGACTGACATATCAACGCAGGGCCTAAACTATAAGGGTTAGGAACTTGAAATTTTGCACAGGGGTTTCTTTTATAACGTAGGGTAGCACTAAGAAAGGATTTTTGGAAATTCATCTCCTAAGGGAGTAAAACGGGTTGCAAAGTTAGTATGAAACTTTGTCGTTTTTGAAGTTATTAGAATGAAATTCAGCATGAAGGTTCTTTTCTGAAAGGTATGAAACACGAGTAAAATATTTTACTAAAAATCATCCCTTAAAGGGGTAAAATAAGGGTGCAAAGTAAGCATGAAACTTTGCCATTTTTGAAGTTAGTCGTATGAAATTCAGCATGAAGGCTCTTTACTTAAACGCATGAAACACGAGTAAAATATTTTTCTCACAAATCATCCCTTAAGGTGGATTACGGAGATGCAAAGTTAGTATGGATCTTTCCGTTTTTGAAGTTATTCAATTGCAATTCAATATTAAGGTGTTTCATTGAAAGTCATGAACTAATGTATTCCGGGTAATTCGACTGTTCCTGAGAAATCGACACATACGCGGGCGGAGCCGCGGGCCAAAGGCAAACCTGACTGATATATCAATGCACAGCCGAAACTACTGTGCCCAGAAACTTAAAATTTGACACAGTGATTCTTTTAATGATGTAAATGAGCACTAAGAAAGTATTTTTAGAAAATCAAAGGGGGTGAAGTTTTATGGAATTTTCTCATTTATGGACTTAGAAGTTTGAAAGTAGATACACAAGTTCTTAATTAAAATTAAAAAAGATCTGTTTAGGTGAACCAGACAACTTTCTCCCTTGAAGGGGTAAATGGGGGGGGGGGGATTTTTTTTCATTTCTAGACTTAGAAGTATGAAAATAAGTATATACGTTCGAGATTACAATTAAAAAAGATCTATGTAGGTGAAATGTACAAAATTCCCCCCTTAAGGGATAAAAGGGGGGGAATTGTATGGAAATTTTCACATTTCTGGACATAGAAGATAAAAATAAGTATATATTATAGTCTTTTTAATTGTAATGTATAGTTTACATTACAATTAAAAAGATCTGTGTAGTTAAAATAGACGAATTAAAATAGGTGGGGTAGTTTGTATGGATTTTTTCTATTTACTTAGATATATGAAAATAAGAAGTTCCCCATTACAATAAAAAAATATCTGTGTAGGTGAAATGGGCAAAATTACCCGTTTCTAAAGTCCGCCTCAATATTTAACGGAGCCATAAACACAACTGATCTGACACATCAATATTTTTTTTTTAAATTTGTTTTTTTTTTGTAAAAAGTATTTAAAAAATAATTGACTTTATATTTCTCTGGGATGCCAACAGCAGATTCCGGATTCCTTATCATGGCACCACACATGGGATATCTCCTTTAAAAAAATCCTAAATATCATCAAAATCGGTTCAAAAACGACGAAGTTATACGCGAAAACACATAAAAAAATATATATCTACATACATACAGTCGAATTGAGAAACCCCTCCTTTTTTGAAGGTTATATAATAGTTTTGTATAATATATTGTTTTGTATAGTGTCTTCTCCTGTGGGAAATCGAATCGTTCTCCACTAATAACGGAAAGGCATTTCCGCTCAAAGGAGCTAATTCATTGAAGTTTCATTTTACCGTTGCGAAAAATACTGTTAATTACGTTGCAGTGGTATGTTGGTAGGTAACATTTTCGTAATGGATGATATTTCAGTAATATTTTATACAGGAATTTTCAGGGATACACTCAACTTGTACATAAGTATATATTATCACGTCTTACTTGTAAAAATAATTATAACAGAAACCAGAAAATATTCAAACAAAAACCTGAGATAAAATGCTTCGCGAAGCCGCAAGACAGCTAATATAATTCAAACTATGTCGCCATTAGCTCCTCAGTCTCGCTGGTCGTAACTTACTCCGTGCTTAAGCAGGAATAATTTTAAAAAATACTGTAGCTATTTTAGTTTGATACATTGGTAGGTACCAAATCATTAGCAAGCTACACTTTCTCTCTAAATGTAAACAGCAAAAATTCTTTAAAGACTAAAGAGTCTTTAAAGCCATGAAATATTACCGATTCTTCAGGTAGATAATTTTCTTTGCAAAAAAAATAGTAAATATTTTTTTTTATATACAGATAAACAACATCCTTGAAATGTCGTGTCGTATCAGGTACTCGGCAGAGTAGAATAGGACTACTCCAAGTCTTCCCGTGGTTGTCGTAGAAGGCGACTTAGGAAATACAAGCTAAACAAAGCTTATAAACATCTGTGAGACTTCTCCAACCCGTCTGGCCAGCGTGGAGAGTGTAGGCCAAGTCCTCTGGCTGCTCTGACCAAGTATGGCTCTAGTAGTACAAAGAGGGTCGTGCTCCTGTAGTGGAGACTAAAAAGACCTGATGATGATGATGAATAGACTAAAATGTAAACAATTAATTAATACTGCGTCATTTATCTATGCAGCATCAATAATCCGTATTCGTAATTATTCCGTAATAAAAACTCTGATATCGAGTAAAAATAATTTTCTACGAGCCATGCTTTCAATGTTTTTATAAAAAGGAAGCGTTTTAATATCGCTAGGAAGGGCATTGAATATTTTCCCGGATATTGCGTAACAGTTTTTTTTTGGTACAGAGTAGTTCTGGGTATTATGGGGTAAGACTATTTTATCCGGGTTTCTTGTGTTTCTGGGAAATATATCCTAGCTTATGTAAACAAACCCTAATTCAACTTAACAAATTTACATATCTCAATAACATACAAGTGTAGGCGTCGAATTTCCTAAACAGAGTACAATACAGCTCTAGACGTCCAAACCCCTTACTATTACCAAATAGTAAAATCACAATTTGTTCAAGGAATTGCGGTTTCATGACAGTAAAAATATTCAATCGTCTGCCAGAATCAATAAAATGTCTACCGAAAAATAAGTTTAAAAATATCTTGTACAACTGGCTGATTGAAAAAGCGTTTTACATGGTATTATTTTATATAAATTGTATTTCTGATAATTTTTTTTGACCTAATTTTAATAGATAATAAATTGACAGCTTGGTTAACACGCCAGCCTGCGACACGGAGTGCCCGAGTTCGATCCCCGGCCAGGTCAAGATGGAAAATTATCATTTTCAGATTGGACTGGGTTTTGGATGTTTATCTATATATGTATTTGTTATAAAATATAGTATCGTTAAGTTAGTATCCCATAACACAAGTCTCGAACTTACCTTGGGGCTAGCTAAATCTGTGTGATTTGTCCGTGTATATTTATTTATTTATATATATTTATATTTAATATAATTTAATATGTAACAGACGATAAACTAATATTTTTCACATTGACTGACCTCAATTTATAATTGTAATATAGTCTTTAGGATTAGTATTTCTTCAGTCATTTAATGTATTTTTATATTCATGGCTTGTGTATAATAATATAATTTTATATAATTAATTTTGCATGTTGGAAACACCTAAGTGTATACACTTATGCGAAATAAATGATTTGATTTGAAACAGAGGTCTACAAGACTTCCAGAGCTTAGAGCTTAGAGTGAGATGTGGCTCCATCCATATCACACAAGGCTCTAATGCACTTTTTTGAGCTATGAGTGCTCTATCTTTTGATCGGTAATGAGTAGACTTAAAAGGTTTACAGCATATGTGTGTAACTTTTGCCACTATAACAATCTATCTAATATTGTAAATGCGAATGTGATTTTGTTTATATATTACAATATTTATTCGCATTTTTAATTATTGCTTATTATTTAAAAAAAATACTATATATATTTATATAAAAAAATACTATATTATGCCTTTTTTTCTAGAAAACTGCTTCTTTGCGCAATACTTCTTCACACAAAGCTTTTCCTGGATTGTTTTCTTCAATGCGAATGATTTTCAGTGCTGCATCACGGATTCAATCTCTTTCTCAACTTCTTCTTCATCTGATTTAGCTCATCATTTTCATCATAGTTTTTTTGAGTATACTTTGGTCTTTTTTTTCTTCCTTATATATTTATTTATTAAATTCATCGCCACTTGTAATTTTTGTTTTTTTCTGTTTATGTTTTCCTTTTTCTTCACAAGATTGATCACTCTCAGTATTTGATACTAATCTTTGCCCTATTTTTTACTCTTATTAATTTCATAGAACCAAAAGTATTTGTTTTAAATATTTCATTTTGTTTGTAGTCACTTGCATTATATCTTTCTGATGATATTTCTCTTTTTGTATATCTCTATATAGATTTGTGCAATTTGTTTACAGACAGGTCTGTTTCAGTTTGTTTACTGTTCTCACTCTAGTTGCTGTTATTCTTGATGTCTCTCTCATTCACTTTTTCATTTTCTTTACAACTGGTTCTGTCTGGGTATCTATTATTTTTGTTATCATCATCATATCCGCAAGAAGTCCACGGCTGGACATAGGCCTCCCCCAAAGATTTCCAATACGACTGGTAGAAAGCCGCGTGCTTCCAGCATCTTCCTGCGACCTTAGTCAGGTCGTCCGACCTTCTGGTCGGTGGGTGTCCGACGCTGCGCTTGCCGGTACGTGGTTACCATTCGAGAACCTTTCTGCCCCACCGGCCATCGGGTCTGCTCGCTTTGTTATTTTTATCAGTACTTTATTATTAGTCAATGTTTCCCCCGCCTTTGTATACATACGGAAGTGGATCTAATAAGTTACAATCTTTACGAATATAAAATTAGCCGGGCAAATTCCTTATATGAAATGGAGTCAACAAAGTACAAGTTTTGAATAAAACGCGGAGACAGAATGTGCTGACGAGTTAAAAAGATATATACGATACCAATCAAATAAGTTTTGAAATTTAGGTAAGTATATAAGTCAGTGAGTATAAAACGGAGGCAACAATGTTCAAGTGTTGAATAAAACGTGGAGTCATAAAGTGATAACGATATAAAAAAAAATGGAAGTGGATCTTATAAGTTACATTCTTTATGAATATAAAATTAGCCGGACAAATTCCATATATAAAATGGAGTCAACAAAGTACAAGTTTTGAATAAAACGCGGAGTCAGAATGTGCCAACGAGTTAAAAAGATATATACGTTGCGGATCAAATAAGTTTTAAAATTTAGTTAAGTATATATTTCAGTGAATATAAAACGGAGGCAACAATGTTCAAGTGTTGAATAAAACGTGGAGTAATAAAGTGATAAGGAGATTAAAAAAATTGGCCGTTACGGATCAAATTTGTTTCGAAGGTTGAGCAAAAATTTTGTCGAGTATAAAGGTATATTAACGAATATGTCGGTCAGAAATTATCGTAAGACGCAACATATTCGACTCCGAGCGAAATACCTACAACTAGAGCCAAGTTATTCCGGGTTAAAGGTGGAGTCAACAATGTTCCAGCTTACTGCTGGATGCGGTAAGTGCCCAAAGTAGTGTTTATATATATATATATATATATATATTATCATAGGTACATAATATTTATGTCACATACATAGGCGCTTTTATAACCCATCCCCTTAACGTCTCCGGTGCAAAGGTGCCCAAAACACTAGCTGCGTTGCCGCGCTGGATAACTATGGCCATCCTTTGCACCAGAAACGACCCAGAGCGGGGGTCGCCAGTCTATTTGCCTATGCGATAACCTATCTCTATAATTTACTGTTTGCTTATTTGGCTCTTACTCTTACGGCTAAGTTTGTTACCTCACCAATAAATATTCTCTTTGAATCGAATAACTTGACGTCTTCCATATCAGACTAGTTATATCATTTGCACGGAAGTCCTCTCAAAGATAAGAGATTCACCAAAGTTGATTAATCACATCTACCGGGTATCCCGTGACGGCAAACTATTATGACTATAAAGAAAGTAGTTTATCCTAATCCTAACTAATATTATCCTAATCCTAACTAATATTATAAATGCGAAAGTGAGTTTGTTTGTTTGTGTGTTTGTATGTTTGTTTGTTTGTTTGTTTGTTACGCTTTCACGCCGTAACTACTGAACCGATCATCATGAAATTTTACATAGAAGTTCTCTGGAGTATGGTGAAGGACATAGGCTACCTTTTATCCCGGGAAAAAGTACTATTCCCGAGGGATCGACATTGACGCGGGCGGAGCCGCGGGCGAAAGCTAGTAATAATATAAAGTTCAAAAAGGAAAACATGATATACTGTACGTGACACCTTAGGACGCTGCTAATACGCTAGGGATAAATTATAGATGCTGCTGGAGGTAAAAGTAGATGTATTCAGAATAACTTAATCGATGCTTAAATGAGTACACGGACGTAATGCGCGGCGATGATGTGACGGTGAGTCATGAACGTGAACCGATTGATTTTACTTAGTTACACAAAATACGCAAACGAAAATGCTGATAGTGCTATGTGCGGTTAAACCGTACATATACAAATTTGAATAAAATTCTATTTTATTTTATTTCAGTTCATTCCACATCTGCCATGTTCCCAGGCCTTCTGTGACCACGTGCCTGTTTGTTTCCCGTCCCGGTGTAACTTTGAGGTACGTCATTATCTAAGAAAAACGTTTCCTAATTATATAGTCACACTTTCTCGTATTATTTTTGATATATTCTACACCTGCTCAGTTGTATGTAAACTTAGTTAATTTTGGTACTTTCAGATATCGCTTAATATAAATAATCGCGATCCCATAGTCGTCAACGGCTTGTGGTTCTGCACAAGTTCTTGGCGCTTGGCCATTAAGTGCCGATGCTGTATCGGTTCCGTAATGTCCAAGTTTGTTCAGTGAACACTGCCTTACATAGAAAAATTTATTTCTCATCGCGTCCAACATTTTTATAATGTTGGTAATTGAGTGAGTACCTTCTTGTGCTTATAGTGTTTTAGTGAACACTAGTATCAGATTTATCAACTAATCACATAAATAAATAAATTATTAGAGGTATATAGAGACAATTCACACTGATTGAGATGGCCTCACACTAAGTTGTGAACATGTGTCGTAGAATTCTAACTCAACGATACTATATTTTATAATAGATATTGCACGGACCACCGGCACGTTAAGCCGGTGGTCCCGGCTGCCATCTGGTAGTCGTTAAAGGAACCAAGTCAGAGGCCGAGAGGCGGTTCCAAAGAACTCTGACACCAGGGTGTGCATGGTCGATTGACCGTGACACCTACTCCAAATGATGATGATGAATAGATATTTAAACATCTAAGACCAAGGCCAATCTAAAAAAGATCGTTTTCCATCATGACCTGACCGGGGATTGAAACCTGAAGCCCTCGTGTCGCAGGCTGGCGTGTTAACCACTGCGCACTTAAATGCAGAAAATCATATTACAATAACAATTCTATATTAGGACTGGATTCTAGTTAGTATTGTCGTAAATAAATTTCAATAACATATTTTTTGACGATAGATAGCGTGGCAACGACCGCAGTGGTTTATTTTATTTGCATGAAAATGGTCTCAACCGCCTCTCTATAGTGCTTTTAATCCCCTTGACAGAACCCAAACAAGTATCAAGAAAACCCAAAGGCAAACAAATCAAAAGACCCCTAACATACATTGTGTAGAACTATGTTATGCAGGACTTATGCGAGTTAGGTATAACTTCCATAAGCTTATTATTCAACACAAGGCAAACACACTCGGGTAAACAACAGATTGTGAACGGAAACGACGCCATCTTGGTGCCGCTGCTACTTCCGGTGGTCTAAACTACTTCCGACAACAACTTCCTAGCAATGCACGCTTTAGAAATGCAAGCTGTTCATTTAGTTAGATCCTATTATTATTACAATTTCTCGTCTTTAAAGATTTGTGTTGTCTTATTTAAAAGTTTTTTTTTTTTTTGCATTCACAATGATATCCTGTTATATTCTTCTTAAATTAAGAAATAAAATATGGTAAAAATATTCCACGCGATCGGGAGTTGAACCAGCAACCTTAGGTCTCTGTACGACCTCTGCCATTTGAGCTACCGCACTGTAAACCTAGGCGTCGATATATTTTATTTCTTAATTTAATTAGACTTTGTGTACTCTTTTTACAGTAAAGCACAGTGTAAAAGTTTATGAACTGAAACGTTGACAGGGCTTACACATCATCTTCATCTTTTCAGCCGTACAGAGTTGAGAGCTGTACAAAGGATTGTTCGTTCAATGGAAGAATATTGCCATTTAATTATATTAATAGCATTACAATGCAAATATGTGATGTAAAAATTTCGCCATCACATATTATAGGCACACGCATTCGAAGCATGCGTTATCTCCACTACTACCCACTATTTAGAAGTGTGGTATCCAACTTAATTAATATCAGACGAATTGAAATTCGCCGCGATGATTTGAACCTACGGCAGCTCAGCGGCTGAGAGCATCGACGGGCCAGATGACGAAGGTTTATGGGTTCAAATCCTCTCCTTTGAAATTTTTTTCACCACATATTTTCTAATTTTGCCATCCTCGCCACACTTGGCAGGTGGATTAGCGAGCGTAGTTTCTTTGGCTTCTTGCTGTGCCCATCCAAAACATTTTTAAGCTGGGGAAGGATAGGAATTTATTGGATGTGGGAAGGAAATTGGGATACACACTTGTATGTATGGGGGAACAACAAGTATCAGCTGGTAAGGCGAGCGCGCGTGCTCGATGCCATACCTGCAACTACCCGACAGGCAGTTGATAATAACACCCTGAACTTTTCGCCTTACAAGTTCATATTGAAATAAAAGTATGAGGCTTCAAGAATTATCTCTAAGTAAAGCAAGAGCATTGGCATTGAAGAACCAGTTCTATAAAATTACAAAGAAAAATTACTAGCGGGGTATATCCTATTTTTTGGATTGTTTTTATTATTATTTTTAAATGAGAAAAGATCAAACGTTCATAATAAGGTACCTCGCACTAATTTGATGACTAGTTTCTAGCAAGAGTTAGAATTCTTAGATGCAATAAATGTAATCAACGTCGTAAATTTCGTTCTTTTCAATGAGTTCAGTATGTCTAGAAAGGAAAAAATCAATTTAAGCTATGACAGTGTGATCCGTCGACGGTGTTTCCGACTAGTGTTGCCAGGTGTCCCGATGTCTTGATTTTCAGGTGTCTGGGGATGAGACCCGATTTGCATCTTATCGGGTTTAATTGTCCCGATAAATATATAAATTATTCAAATAAAAACAATAAATTCTAAACGTTTATTTAACATAGGTTTCTTAGAACACTTATTAATTGTCATATTTCACTTCTCAATAATTCAAAACAACAAAACCATTATAATTTAAAAAATATATAAATTCACAGCATTCGCATTACTATGTCGGGTGCGATATAAAGCAGCGTCAATAAAACAGTACATAACTACGAATTACTTGTTAAGTCCAGCAATTGCACGATTAAAATTATATTTAATAGTAATCAGTTGCGAAAAACCTTTATTAAATTGTTGTTTATCTCTATCCTAAATCCCGATTTGATTTACCTTCTGCCCCGATTTTGATCCAATCGAAGCTGGTAAGACTATTCCCGACAGATGCGCGGCAATTTGAGCAGATAATTCGCGTTGCCGGTTTTAGATAGCAGCTGCACCTCCGTTATCATCCGCCGACCACTTGTAATTAGGACAACACTGTCCCTTCGGACTCTCAAGACCTTACTCAAAGTACAGGATAGAGGGACAGTATATTTAGTTATTTCCTCTCTCTGTAATTATCTGGCTGTCAAAATGTAGTGTTTATACAATAGTAAGTAATGAAGATGCACAGATGCGTCATCATCATATTGACTCTGTGGTCCAGTGGTTAAGGCGTTTGCCTGTAGACCTGGGAGTCGTGGGTTCGATTGTTTATATTTCCAGTTTAGTTAGGACATTGGAGGCTTGAATCACCCGATTGTCTGATAAAAATGATGATTTCATGCATCGGAAGGCACGTTAAGTCGTTGGTCCCAGCTGCCATCTGGTAGTCGTAAAAGGAACCACGTCAGAGGCCGAGAGGCGGTTCCAAAGAACTCTGACACCAGGGTGTGCATAGTGGATGGACCGTGACACCTACACGAAATGAATGAATCATCATATTTTTTCTATAACTATTTTTTATGACATAGGACGGTAAACGAGCATGCTGGTGACCATTTCGGCCGAAAAAGTCCACTCCTGGCAAAGGCTCTCCCGAAGATTCTTCGTTCCATAGGAAGATATTGCCATACTCACCACGCTTGGCAGACGGGTTGGCGAGCGCAATTTCCATGGCTTCTTATGCTTCTGACGCTGCTGCCTATCGGAAGCATTTTTTAAGCTAGGGAAGGTTAGTAACATAAGAAGGGAATGAGGGTATTGGGATAGTGCCCACTCGGATAAATTAGGGAAAAGCAAGTAGCAGGTCGGGAGGCCGGGTGAGCGCATTGCCATACCGGATAGGCAGTTGATTATGAATCCCCTGACATGTATGTGTAAGTTAAAAGATCGCTGAAATATTCTGCTTTAAAAAAGACAAAAAATTGCAAACGTTACAAAAAAAAAGAAAGAGAAACTCATGTAGATACATTTTACTTACAAATATCAATTACCAGCTTTCACCCGCGGCACCGCCCGAGTCAATGTCGATCTCTCGAGAACAGTACTTTTCCCTGAGATAAAATGTATATTACGTCCTTCTCCGTAGGTACCACAGACAACAGGTATACAAAATTTCATGACGATCGGTCCAGTATCTCATTTTCGCATTTATTATATTATTATATATAGTAGTTAGTATTAGTTAGGATGAAACCCTTAATCATTTTTTGGGCAGTCTAACATAACGCAACACTCACAAATTACACAACAATATTGTCTAAGTGTATAAACATCCATTTGTCATCCAGTTGTATAAACATCCATTTGTCATCCAGTTGTATAAACGTCCATTCACTGTGAAACCACAGTGAATGGACTCCATCGAAAACATGTCTAAAAAGGAGGTAAATCAATAAGTATTGATACTAAGAAAAGGTAATCGTATCTTTCGTTTAGCTCAGCCTTCGCGTGCTCGTATAACATTTTCTTGTTCACAATTCCCGCGGGATAAGCGGGGACGCGGTGCAGGAGTGAAATCGCATGATTCCCAGCACCCGCCAGCCCAAGTGCAATAAATCTCTGTTATTAAAAACTGATTTATGCACAACACACGATACAACTCGTGTAATTATTATATGAGATTTTCCATCCACTTCACAAATTCGCTTTGCGATAGAAAAAACCGGCCAAGTGCGAGTCGGACTCGAGCACGAAGGGTTTGGTACCATTATCTATAATAAGTTTAAAATTATTAAAAATATATTTTTATTATATGATGTATGCCGTGTGGTATCCGGCATAGTAGAATAGGACCACTCCAAGTCTTCCCGTGGATGTCGTAGAAGGCGACTTAGGAAATACAAGCTAAACAAAGCTTAAACATCTAAGAGACCTCACCAACCCGACTGGCCAGCGTGGAGAGTGTAGGCCGGGTCCTCTGGCTGCTCTGGCCAAGTATGGCCCTAGTGGTACAGAGAGGGTCGTGCTCCTGTAGTGGAGACTAAAAAAGACCTGATGATGATATATGATGTAATTAAAAATGTATGTATGCAATTTTTTTTATCTGTGCTTTCAGATGTTGCTTCGTACCAAATTTCAATAGTCTGAGTTCACGGGAAGTACCCTGTAGGTTTTGATTCTCTTGCGAATGTCGGAAATGTCGAAAATGCGGCATAAACGGCTGTATCTTTAGATTGCGTTGGCTTAGAAGTTTGATTCTTTCACAGTTCCAAGGGACGGTAGACCTGAGTATATGAATTTCAGCTTGATTTAAAAGGTCTTGACAGACAGACAGACAACCAAGTGATCCTATATCGGTTCCGTATTTTCCTTTTGAGGTACGAAACCCTAAAAATACGAAAAAATTCCTCTTTGATTCGTGAATTGTGAAAAATGCCTGGCGCTGTGATGTTACGAGGTTTGGAATTTAGTCACCGCATTTCCAGTGCAAAGGAATGTTCAACTGAACGAATGTGTGTATCTTCTACTGTAATGTTTGCCCAAATTGAATGTACAGCGTCGACGTAGGAGCGGAATGCCTAGCGTGTCTTTGCATGCACTACAATGATCACGAAATTTACGTAGTATTATTGTTAAAGCATATCAAACATTACCCAGTGAACATTTATAATCTATATATCTATACTTAAAATAAAACAATAAAAAAAATTTGTCTGTACATTTAGATTTTTTTAATGAAATGGATAGAGGGACATTTAAAAAGAATAATAGAAAGCAAAAAAAATTTTTTCGAATTTCTTGTCTGTCTGTCTGTCTGTATGTATGATCACGATTATCTCCGAAAATACTAAACCGATTTACTTCAAACTTTCACCAATTGCTTTGTTTTAACTCAGCAAAACATTTCAAGTTTGTTTCATCAAAATCTGTTCATTAAAAAAAAAGTTATCGTCATTTGAATGAACTCAAGGCCTGAGTTTGCCTGCAAACATAGGCCTTGAGTTCGTAGCAAATGAAATAAAATAAAATAATAAGTGACATAAGAAAATTAGAATCCAAAGTCAATTCATCATCATTATACGACAGCATTATACCTATCCATATTATCAATAGTAATCCATACTAAAAAAAAGGCGAGGCTGACTGAGTGACATATCAACGCAGGGCCTAATCTATAAGGGTTAGGAACTTGAAATTTTGCACAGGGGTTCCTTTTTTACCGTAGGGGAACACAGGAGAAAGGATTTTTGGAAATTCATCTCCTAAGGGGGTAAAACGGGTTGCAAATTTAGTATGAAACTTTGTAGTCTTTTAAAGTTATTCGAATGAAATTCAGCATGAAGGTTCTTAACTGAAAGGTATGAAACACGAGTAAAATATTTTACTCAAAAATCATCCCATATGGGGGTAAAATAGGGGTGCAAAGTAAGCATGAAACTTTGCCATTTTTGAAATTAGTCGAATGAAAGTCAGCATGAAGGTTCTTTACTGAAAGGCATGAAACAGGAGTAAAATATTTTTCTCAAAAATCATCCCTTAAGGGGGTATAACGGGGATGCAACGTTTCCGTTTATGAAGTTATTCAATTGAAATTCAATATTAAGGTGTTTCATTGAAAGTCATGAACGAATGTATTCCGGGTAATTCTACTGTTCCTGAGAAATCGACACTTACACGAGCGGAGCCGCGGGCCAAAGGCAAACCTGACTTATATATCAACGCACAGCCGAAACTACTGTGCCCAGAAATTTGAAATTTGGCACAGGGATTCTTTTTATGATGTAAATGAGCACTAAGAAAGGATTTTTAGAAAATCAAAGGGGGTGAAGTTTTATGGAAATTTCTCATTTCTGGACTTAAAAGTTTGAAAGTAGGTACACAAGTTCTCAATTAAAATTAAAAAAGATCTGTTTAGGTGAACCAGACAACATTCTGGGAGGGGGGGGGTAAAGTTCGTATAGAATTTTTCCATTTCTAGACTTAGAATATAAAAATAGGTATGTTATTTCTCGATTACAATTAAAAAGATCTGTGTAGGTGAAATGTATAAAATCCCCTCCTTAAGGGGCAACATGGGGGGGGGGGGGGGTGTTAAGTTTTTATGGACATTTTCTCATTTCTGGACGTTCTAGATTACAATTAAAAAGACGTATGTAGGTAAAACCGACGAAATTTTCGCCTGAAGGGATAAAATAGTATGGATGTAATGGTATGGAGTAAAGTTAGTATGGATTTTTTTCATTTCTAGACTTAGAAGTATGAAAATAAGTATATACGTTCTAGATTCAATTAAAAAAGATCTGTGTAGGTGAAATGTACAAAACTCCCCCCTTAAGGGATAAGGGGGGGGGGGGGAATTGTATGGAAATTTTCTCATTTCTGGACATAGAAGTATAAAAATAAACATATATGTTTACATTACAATTAAAAAGACCTGTGTAGTTAAAATGGACGAAATTTCCCCTTGAAGGGGTAAAATAGGTGGGGTAAAGTTTGTATGGATTTTTTTTTTATTTACTTAGAAATATGACAATAAGAAGTTATCCATTACAATAAAAAAATATCTGTGTTGGTGAAATGGGCAAAATCCCCTCCTTAAGGGCTAAAGATCTATGCAGGTGAAATGTATTAAATTCCCCCTTATGGGAAAAAGGAGGGGGGGAGGGGTTTGTATGAAATTTTTATTATTTCTACTGTTCCCTACTGTTACGACATTAACGCGGGCAGAGCCGCGGGCAACAGCTAGTAAAATATAAAAGCAATAAAATACAACAAAAACGAGAAAGGAATAAAGTTTTAAATAATAATTCCATAATAGATACAGAAGTATTAAGGGTCGATGATTAGAGCATTTACACTTTCAATAAAGTAAAGTCGGTTAACGAATGATAATTTTACGTGATAACAGTGGAAAATAAATAGATGCGTCCAAGCCGAACGCTTAGGCCGATCGTGCCTCTCTATCGCTTGTTCCGCGCTCTCGCTTGCACACGTGTTGTGACATTTTGTCGTCCGTGCAGCTGGCGTTCATCTATTTATAAGACGACTAGCTATTGCCCGCGACTTCGTCCGCGGCAATTTCTGTTGAGATTAATTATGAATAATTTTCCCCCGTTCTCAAATATTTTTAGTGATGCTTCGTTCCTTTTGATCGCAGCGTGATGTTTTATAGCCTAAAGCCTTCCTCAACACAAAAAGAATTTTCCAATTTGAACCAGTAGTTCCTGAGATTAGCGCGTTCAAACAAACTCTTCAGCTTTATAATATTAGTATAGAAGTATAGATTATACCAATAAAAGGGTAAAATAGATGGCACGATCGTGGGAAACAGGTAATTACTTAATAAAAGAGCACTAAGCTACAATTAATTAGTAGACCCTCAGCACTGAGTTAGAATTGATTATCCCTCAATATGTTATGTTCCAGTCGATGTTCCCTTATGAATAATTCACTGCCCTCTTGTCGTCTTAGATTTGGGCCAAACAATCTGTCTTAACCTCAACCGCGGTCGCAAGGGATCTTCCGAGATTGTATAGCAATTAGCCATTGGTCATAACTATTGTTCTGACACTTTGAGATCAAGTTCCCTCAACGGGTTGCTAACTAGATCTTAGCTTATTTATATTCAATCATTACCGACCAGATCTGGGTTCGTACGGGTAGATTGGTATAGGTATTTGGATTTTTTGGTATTATTTATACGCGGCTTACATTATCGAAGTTTTCATACGCTAAACTCTTAATAAATTAAGAAATAAAATATGGTGAAAAAACTTCATGCGGGCGGGACTTGAACCGGCGACCTAGTATGTATGACCTATGCTCTGCCATCTGAGCTACCGCACAATTAAATCTCGGCGCCGAAATTCTCCACCATATCCCATTTCCCCATATACGTATTAAGGCTTACGTGACCTACACTACTACCCGATTTTACAAGTAAGGTATTTGATTCAACTCATTTTACAATGAATTTGAAAATCAAGTAATATGAAGGATAGCCATGCAATATTTTTATAAGTGTTTTATTTTGCATTCACAATGCCATTTTGATATACTCTTAATAAATGTAGAAATAAAATTAATAATTAATCTTAATAATTTAATAAATATAAAAAAACAAAGATAGAGTTATACTTTTAGTATGTACCGTTTTTGTCGTTGTTTGTAAGTATGCATGACTTTTCAACTCGGGGACATTAGTAAGGCTTCATTTTGTATGAGACTATGTATCTACCATTATATTTGATCGAAGGTGTACATAAATCCTTACTTATATTATGAATGCGAAAAGGAGTTTGTTTGTTTGTTACACTTTCACAACGTAATTACTGAACCGATCATCATGAAATTTTGCATACAAGTTTTCTGGAGTACAGAGAAGGAAGGACATAGGCCACCTTTTCTTCCGGGAAAAAGTACTATAGCCGAGGGATCGACATTGACGCGGGCAGAGCCGCGGGCGAAAGCTAGTAAATAAATAAATAAGAAATAGGGAAGCAACTTTCATTTCTTCCATTACGTGACTTTCCTTCCTCCTCTCTCTCTCCCCTAAAAGTGGCTGTTACTTGTTATGTAAACCAAACCCGCCGTCATAAAACAACTTCAAAAATGCGGACCAAGTTTCAGCATTCGTGCCATGAATAAATGCAGTGCCAAATGGATCCAGCGGCGTTGACACCTTGCCCGCATCCATTATTAAAATCTTATTAACCTCGACGCTCTGATGAGCCTACGGACAAAGACTTGCCGAAATACAAAATATCTCTGCGACAATATTTATGAGAATCAAATAATTCCAGGCCCGGGACCAAAGCTACTCGTAACAAAAAAATTGGCTGTCTGAAGACGGAACTGCACGATTGTAAAAATTGACGTGTTTTTAAATCACTAGTACTATGCGCTGAATTAATTAAATACATCAAAAGTATTTGTATAATTTAGATCAATCCTTGAACAACATCGCCCCTTGTTGGAATTTGAAACAGGTACATATGAAATTTAAAAAAGATATATATATATAGGTATATATATGCTATGATATCTAAAAGCATTTTACTTCGAAAACTTTGTAATTTTTACGTCTGAAACAATAATTCTCACATGACAATATTAATATGTACGTCTAGGAGGTCACCCCCCTTTCTTATTTTTTTATAAAGATATAAATATGAAAATATTAAGACATTTCATTTTTTTTCCTTGCTTGCGCAGTAGCGACGTTTTTCGTTCGCGCGGCACGAGAAATAGATGCGTCACAAGCTGAACACATAGGCCGATCGTGGCTCTTTATCTCTTGTTCCGCGCTCTCGCTTACACACGGAACGTAACACTGTTTCGTGCGTGCAGCCCACAAGCCGAACACTTGGTCAATCGTGCCTCTATCTGTTGTACCGCGCTCTCGCTTGCACAAGGAACGTGACACTTTTTGCGTGCAGCCGGCGATCATCGATTTATAAGACCTTATCACGTCAATATCTCTTGCGAACTATGAAAATAAAATAATGCCAGGCTCTGATCCAAAGCTAACAAAAACAACAAATACTTCTGAGCAAATAGTTTCCGTATCTGTCGTTTGTTTAAGAGCCCGCCATATGCCAGGCGGCGTGGCGATACAAACGCGGATGGTCTAAACGCGTTGGTTACTTTGGATATTTACGTTTTTTAGGAATATTCAAGGGTTATTCGAAAAAGAAAAACATATGATGGCTGCCTTATCTTTAATGCAATAATAATCAAAAGTTTCAAGGTTAATTTTAATGTATTTGGTGAATAATACTATATACCGAGTAAATTAGACGTGATTTGGAGGCAACTTTGCAATTTTTTTCTATCGAGAAAATTTAACGCAATCGTGTTTTTGAGTCATATAGTTACCAGAGTTAGTCCTGAACTTTGCTGCATTTTTATTTCAACTTAAGTATTTAATTATTATTGATATAACAGTCAATCATGCAAAGCAGTGTGAGGTAGTACGGGCCCTTAAGTAACAACCATGTGAGCCAAGTAAATAATGATCTTAATGATTTGATTTGATAAAATTAGTATGTTATGTTGGTTCTGACACATTTATCCCGTAAGAATGAAATTCAAATTTCAATCTTACGGGATTTGTAAGTTTATTTGCAATGTTTATTACATAAGACTGCAAACGAGCAATCGGGTGACCTGATAGTAAGTGATCACCGCTGCCCATGGACAACTGCAACCCGAGGTCTATTACTAAAGTCCAAAATGACAGTTTTTTTTAGGCAATCTACTTACGATATATTTTTCAGCATAGGTTTTTAATTGATAAAGAATGAGTCTTTATTATAATTAAAATGTTATTAACATCACCCGCCTGACGACTTGCTGAAATCAAAAGAAATCCCTTGTGACAGTATTAACGAGAGAAAAACAATGACTGATAATCGCTTTTGTTCGTAAATTGTTGACGCTTTTAATAAATTGCCCACAAAAAGTGGGCGATTGGTTTTTTTATAATAAAAAAACAAAATTGTTCAGAAAATATTTCCTCAGATTATTGAATTCTAAAAATTGATACAGAATTCAGCAGAATCAAAACGGGAATCCTGATACATTCACCTTGTCTGGACGAGGAAAAAAAATATGTAATGGAAATGGTTTCTTATTGGCCACTTGGGAAAAATCTTATCTCGAAGACAAATTCAATACTTCCAGCAGAATTACCTAATAAATATAATTAGCTTCGGCAAGAGATAATTTATTAAGACTGTGACTTAATAAATTGGGTTTTAGATGTTTATCTATATAATTATCCTTACTAATATTATAATTGTAAAAGTGAGTTTGTTTCTTACGCACGGTAACTACTGAACGGATCATCATGAAATTTTGCATACAAGTTCTCTGCAGCCTGCAGTACTGTTCCCGAGGAACGACGTTGACGCAAGCAAATCTGCGGGTGAAAGCTAGTTTATTATAAAATACACTAACGTTAAGTTTACTATACTACGACACAAGTTCGTGTGACGCTGGATTGATCCAGTTATTTGTCCCTAGATACATATCTATCTATTAATTTAAAAGTTCTTATAAACAAGCCTTAATTGTCTACAGGCTTTTGTCCTCAGCTTTTGTCAAAAATTAAAATCTTATCAAAGCCTGCCTGACGAGACATGCCGAAATAAAATTATCTCGTGCGTCAATATTTACGACAGAGAAACAATGACAGGAAATCACTTTTGTTGGCGAATTGGCGAAGCATTTTCACTATGAAAACCCAATGTAAAACAGTGAAATTGAATTTTTTCATTAAATGCAACGCGTTCAGAAAAGAATTTCGCGCATTATAAAACCTCCGAAATAATTAGTTGATGCAGAGTCCTTTTTTTAAACTTTAAACTAATAAATCTTCGCCAAGACAGAAATTAGTATGAATTTATATAGCTATTTCATAGTTTTAAATTTATTTCTATTATAAAAAGGAAAGAATTGATAGTGTGTTTATGTGTTTGTTAGTTATGGATACAACCAAAAATATTTTTTTATAAAATATTGTTTTTATTTGAGCGGGTTCAGGAGTAAAAGAGTAAAAGAAATGATGGCGGTAGTGTCGCCTCTTAGGCGAACTTACCTAATTTCAGTGGTTGCTAAAGGAAACCTACGCTTCTCCTTGCAAGTCTAATTTAATACGTTGTCGAAGTCCTTTCTCTGGCTACGTGATTGCGATTTAAGATAATAGAATTATTTTTTGTTTGATTTAAATTTCAAATCTTCTATCGTTTCCAATCAATACTTTTCTTTACAGCGTCAGTTAATTTATCTTCTGGGGTCGTTTAATTTTTAATTAGCTTTTAATTTTATTTAATCAATAAGCATATGTCTCTTGTATACCTTAGTGAGACTGTTATATTATTCCAGTGTTTGTTTCTTTATTAGGTACGTGTGTTAGTGGCCAACAATGATGTCAGATTGTTTACGCTGCATTAAAATATGAACCACCATTATCTTAAAATAACCGCCGAGTCGCAACATAAGTACTTGTTCTATAAATAAATATATAAGGACATATCACACAAATTGAGCTAGCCCCACAGTAAGTTCTGAACTTGTGTCGTAGGATACTAACTCAACGATTCTTTATTTTATAATAGCTACTTATATAGATAAACATACAAGACCGATCGCTTTACATCATGACCTGACCGGGGATCGAACCCGGGCACCCTCGTGTCGCAGGCTGGCGTGTTGACCACTACGCCACGGAGCTCGCTAATTGTTCTATGTAAATGATATGCTAAGTCAGTCAGGCTTGAAAATAATTTCGTTAATGACATAACATGACATAAGAGGAACATGAAATAAGCAATCTTAAAAACTGGCCAAGTGCGAGTTGAACTCGCGCACGAAGGGTTTCGTAACATTATCTATTAAAACGGCAAAGAGATCATGTATGTTGTATGGGTTATTGAATATTTATTTCAGTTTAATTATTTATTTTTAAAGTGAATAAATGAATATTCTGTGAATATTACAACCGTCTACGCCTAGGCGCCCCCTTAAATATTTATTTTAATTTACTTTTTAGTATTTTTTATTATAGCAGCTACAGAAATTCATCATCTGAGAAAATTTCAACTGTCTAACTATCACGGTTTATAAGATACAGCCTGATGACAGACAGGCGGACAACGGAGCCATAATAATAGGGTACCGTTTTTACCCTTTAGGGTAAAAACGGTACCCTACCCCTCGATTTGTATCCGGCTCAAAGGTTCCCATTACACTTGCTGCGTTACCTTTTTGTATGGCTATGGAAAGCCTGTGAGTCAGGTACCATTCGCAGCGGTAAATTATGAATTATACTAAATTACTCACGTAATTATTTGCATGCCAATTGCTTAACGATGCTTCTTATCTTAGCCGTGTGGTTTCCGGCAGAGTAGAATAGGACCACTCCTAGTCTTCCCACGGAGGTCGTAAGAGACGACTTAGGAAATACAAGCTAAACAAAGCTCAAACATCAATGAGACCTTTCCAACCCGTCTGGCCAGCGAGAAGAGTGTAGGGCTAATCCTCTGTCTGCTCTGACCAAGAATGGTATATCCAGTAGTACAGAGAGAGTCATGCTCCTGCAATGGAGACTAAAAAGACCTGATGCTAATGATGATGACTTCTTATCATTATATCTTCTTAACAATATACCCGTAAAGTCAAGTGTTTGTTAAACGTTCTCATGTTAATCTTCTTAAAAATGCCACTAACTATAAAATAATTATCTACAATTATACAAGTAAACTTTATTATCTTAATAAGGGTATGTAAAAAATATCACTCATTACCGTTTTAGGCGGAATAATATTTGTTCATCACTGGCTGGTTTCCCACGGCTTTGCTTGCGTTATCTGGATGAAAGATGCTCAATGGCTTGTATGTACTCCTGAATTTGCAATTTTCTGATACCTACTCGGTTGGCTAGTAAAGGTCTGAACTAAACTCCCTTTCGCATTTATAATATTAACTAGCTTTCGCCCGCGGCTCCGCCCGCGTCAATGTCGATCCCTCGGGAACAGTCCTTTTTCCCGGGATAAAAGGTAGCCTATGTCCTTCTCCGCACTCCAGAGAACTTGTATGCAAAATTTCATGATGATCGGTTCAGTAGTTACGGCGTGAAAGCGTAACAAACAAACAAACAAACAAACAAATAAACAAACAAATAAACTCACTTTCGCATTTATAATATTAGTAAGGATAAGGATTTGTATACAGCCGTGATTCTCAAAGGGGTTCTAAGTTACCCCTCGGGTCCACGAGGAACTCGGCGGAGTCTCTCGTCGTATGACTTTGGGTAATTCGATATTTACTTTTTTATAAAAAAAAAATATATGCAAATAAAGAAATTCTACTTGTCTTAACTCTATGGCAATCAGCGCTACGAGGTAATAATAGTAGGTACCTACGCTCACAGCTATAGTAGAATTAAACATAGACTTAACGTTTGATAGGGTACATAAAAGCTAATGTATGTAAAATCTTACTATGTATTGCGTTTAGGTGAAAGTCACAGAACAAACGTTGTTAGTCATGATGTACCTAAGTAGTCTTTAGTTATGCGTTAGTTAACTATAATTTTTCTTGTGTTAACTTTAATTCTACCCTTCTTCACCTCTCTTTCTTTAACATGATTCTTCTGATCCCGGAATCCACTTTCAGGCTTTTCTCAACTCCTTACTACTGACACATTATTTTTTTATCCATAAGTATATACGATATATTTCCTCAATACTCGTTTTAAAATTATTTTCTCGTGAATTTCATTAACTTTCAATAACATAACAAAATAACGTTACAGCTAAAAGTCATACTAACCAACCAGTTTGTGTTTCAGAGCGGCGACAGGTAGATCCGGCGGAAGCGGAAGCTATCCCGGTACCGCGGCCACTTCCGGCGCCGGACCGTCTGCTTCCTGCTTCCTCCACCAGTTAAAATCAAGCTGGATTTCATAGATTTGTTTCAAAATTTTAAACCAAATGCTAACTACAGTTAAATCTTAGGAAAAAATATATCTATCACCCATTTCTCATATACAACTTATCTCTCGAAATACCTTTTATGCTGTATAAAATGATGTTTGTTTTTAACTGACTTAAATAATATTATAATGTTTGCAGAGGCTCGCATTGACAGCTTTCAAGCCATCATCAGCAAGCGAGTGGCCTCCGCGTGGCGTCGCGTCCGAGACAGCTCCAACAGCCTCTTGGCAGCGAAAGGGAGTAGTTATTGCTGCCCTATCTTGAGGCACTGGAACAGAGTACACGTTGACTCGAGACCTGCTCGGGTCAATGTAAAATAAGTTTAGTTTTTAATATTTTATTTGTATCTCTTTACCCTAGTTTATAAGCTTATTTTTGGTGCTGACCTATAATATGGATTTTTTTGGACAGCATGCAAATCTTTTATTCTTTCCATTTTATATGTATAGCGACGAACTTGTTTGGCGTTGAAGGTGTGTTTCTTTTTTACAATTACAGATAATCATTTTGGATGTGTAAAAATCGTAATAAATATCTAGTTATAAATAAATTGATAATCATTTTAAAAATATTGCCACTTACTCAGTATTAAATATAGTTATAGAACACAATACTTCTGGTATGTGTATAATATAGAACGATGCGTGTGACGTCATATTGTTATGTAAAATCGCAATTATCAATTTAAATCCAACATATCAGTCACCCGTCACATCAACTATATATAAATTATAAAGGTTATTTTTGAAAGCACCAGCTTTAGCTGGTCAAAGGCATAGTTCAAAACTGTTAAACAGTTTCATGAGACTGGAGTTACGTGCAGAAATCACTGAACAATTTAAATACTTCCAGTTCAGGGATTCAGGGCCGCACTGGAGCTTAAATTATTCATACTTTGCGTTTCATTCGAAGCAGGTAGAAGTAGTTGCCAAGCTGAGTGTACTTTCTCAATTAAGAAAGCTGTAGTGTTTCTAGGAATGCAGTGTACTTTCAGCGTGAGTAAGTTTCCGATGCATATTATTAAGTGTCAGGTGAATAGCATAATTTTCATTAGCGACGTACTTGTTTGGCGTTGAAGGTGTGTTTTGTATTTGACAATTACAGATTATCATTTTGGATTTTGGATGTAGAAAAAACGTAATAAATACGTAAACTTTATTACTGATTTTATTATGTCATAATTATACGTCAATAAATAAAATGAAGACAAATACGTAACAAAAATCTAATTCAACAAAAACGGATAATTAATTTTAAAAATTCGTCCCGTGAGCGTGGCGCTTGACTTTATAACAGGCCTGTGTCTTGATCCCGAAATCTTGGATAGTATGTTGAGTAATTATCATTATCATCATCATCATATCAGCCGCAAGAAGTCCTCTGCTGGACATAGGCCTGCCCCAAGGATTTCCAATACGACCGGTTGGAAGTGGCCTGCATCCAGCGTCTTCCTGTGACCTTCGTCAGGTCATCCGACCATCTGGTTGGTGGATGTCCGACGCTGCGCTTGCCGGTACGTGGTCGCCATTCGAGAACCCTTCTGCCCCATCGGCCATCGGTTCTGCGCGCTATGTGGCCATGATCGTCTAGTGGTTAGAACCCTACGTTGTAAGTAATTATAAATATAGGTAAATAAATAATTTTAGTACAGTTTTAATATAATATCGATACGCTAAATTTGGTTTATTATATTTAACGTTGGATAGAGATATCCAATAAATGATGAATAAAAAATAAAATTATCGAAAGCGTAACCTACAATATATTTTTTTAATTATGGAACCATTGCCATAAACGCAAAATCGAACTTACCGAACTATATTATATATTACTATATTATAATATAAAAATACAGCAGAATGTTTTGTTTTATTTGTTCCTAAATAACTTACCTAACGCGCCTAAGCTCTTCGCACCTCAGTACATTGGCACGTCAACTCTTCGCACCTTAGTAAGTTCGCGCCTGAACTCTTCGCATCTTAATTACACACTCCCTACGACATATTAATACGAGTATTTACCAAATAAACTGCCTCCGTGGTACAGTCAGCCAAGGAGATAATTGACCCCGCCATCTACCTATATCTTGATTTTCCTCTTAAACTAAAAGTAATATTAACATGAAAATGTATATCTATTCAGGAAGTCTTAATTAAAATCTTTCTGAATATATATTTCCATATTAATATTATTTTTAATTAAAGAGAAAATTCAAGATATAGGTAGATGGCGGGGTCAGGTATCTCCTTAGCTGACTGTACAATGGTTAAGACGTTTGCCTGTAGACCCGGTCGTGGTTCGATTCCCACGGGAAGCATATTTCATTTAGTAGTTTCCAGTTTGGTTAGAACATTGCAGGCTTGAATCACCTCATTGTCTGATAACAAAGATGATTCCGATCAATACTTCGGAAGGCACGGTTAGCCGTTACTCCCGGCTGCCATCTGGTAGTCGTTTAAGGAACCACGTCAGAGAGACAGTTCCGAAGAACTCTGATACCAGGGTGTGCATGGTCGATTGACCGTGTCACCACACGAAATGATGAATGGTGATGACGTGCCCGTCTTACGAATTTTCGATCAGGCCTCTTGTCCTGACGCGAGTTTCTCAAAAAGTGCACAACGCTAACATTCGGCCTCTGACGTGGTGCCTTTAACGACTACCAGATAGCAGCCGGGACCACCGGCTTAACGTGCCTTCCGAAGCACGGAATCATCTTTATTATCAGACAATCAGGTGATTCGAGCCTGCAATGTCCTAACCAAACTGGAAACAACTAAACAAAGTATGCTTCCGGTGGGAATCGAACCCACGACCCCCGGGTCAACAGGCAAACGCCTTAACCACTGGACCACGGAGGCTGTTGTGTTGTGGAGGACGGGCACGTGACCTGAGACCACCGGCGCAGCGTAGGAGAGGAAGTAATATCCCGCTCTCTTTCTATCGCGCGGAGTTTTCACTTCTGCCGGCAGTCACGGAGTTTAACCCGTCGTAGGATTTCGAAAAGGGAACCCTTATAGTTTCGCCATGTCTGTCCGTCTGTCTGTCCGCGGTTTTACGCAGATACTATAAGTACTAGAGAGCTATAATTTGGTATGATAGTATATATTAATCATACCGAAAAAATAGTAAAATGATTTTTTTTAGAGTAGCTCTCATACAAGTAAAAAGGGGAGTTAATTTTTTTTTCACGGCTGACGTGTAAGGTTGAGTATGTGTTGTTGAATAGGTATACGAGTCTGAACACGTGAAAAAATTCACTGCAGTAGTATATATAACAAAGATTAAAGAAATACTATTAGAAACAGAAAGAGAAGCAGCTGGCACATTCTACGTTTTTTCATTTCTCGCAAACCAGCATGGAAGAGTCTTATTCAAGGCCCTACACCCCTTAATATATTTGATACCATAAACTGAATACGCTCACTCGATAAGTTTTGAGATGCTCGTAATTTAAAAATGGAACGCATCTGCATTATATATTTTTTAAAAGCGAATTTATTTAGAAATAGAATGCATTTAGCCAGATGGCTGGTAAAGAAAAAAGAAAGATGTGCCAGTCATTTTACTACGACGCTTCCCGCGTTTTTCTTTGCAACGATGGAGCTTTACCGCGAACATCTGCGCGCTATGAACTTTTATGATTATAAATTTGGTTTAACTAAACAACTTAGCCTTCAACGATTACAATCAGCGTTAGGGGAGTCTGCTCCATCTCGAGCAACAGTTTTTAGATGGTTCAGTAAATTTTAAAGGGGTAAAACAAACCTCGAAGATGAACCTAGAAGTGGTCGCCCACAAACGGCAGTAACTATAGAAAATGTGTGGACCACCGAAATGATGGTGCGAGAAGACCCACGAATTACATACTCGGACATCGAGAAGATTTTTGGCGTTAGTTTGGGGAGTGTTAGTATTATTTTACTTCAGCATTTAGGAGTGGGGAAGCTTTGTTGTCGTTGGATTCCAACGACAACAAATCTTCCCCATCCCAACTAAACGTGGATTGGTGCCGCGAAATGCGTCTACGTTTTGAAAATGGATCATCAAGACGTGTTTCGGAAATCGTCACAGGCGACGAAACGTGGATTTACCAATATGATCCAGAAAATAAGAGACAGTCGTCAGTATGGGTCTTTTCAGAAGGAATGTTGCCGACAAAGCTGCAAAGACCTCGTATCGTTGGTAAAAAAATGGTGGCCAGTTTTTTTTCTCGCAGCAATTATGTCGACAACAATGTTGGAAAATCATAGATCTGTTAACTCGGAATGGTATACAACAGTAGCATTGCCAAAAGTTTTCCAAGCTCTGCGAGAGAGGAGATCAAGGACCGGACTTCGGGGAATCATGCTGCATCACGACAACGCTTCGTCACATACGTCCCTCAGAACAAAGGCGTTTCTTGCAGAATCCAATGTGGAAACCTTGCCCCATCCACCGTACAGTCCTGATTTGGCTCCCTGCGATTTCTTTTTGTTCCCCATAATCAAAGAAAAAATAAAAGGGAAATTTTTTTCGTGCGCCGAAGCGGCCGTGGCCGCCTACGAAGACGCAATTTCGGACCTATCGGATCAAGACTGGCAAAAGTGTTTTAATAGTTAGTTTAGGCGAATTGAACTTTGCATAGATAATGAAGGAGAGTACCTATTTCGAAAAGATGTAAAATAAATATTGTTAATATCTTGTATATTTTTTTCTTATCTCAAAACTTATCGAGTTACCCACGTATACTAGTAGACTGTCCCAATAAGAGAGAATATGTCGACTGACTTTAAGGCTTTAGTATCTGGGTAACTATTAAAGCCTAGTATAGCCTAAAGTGTTTTTGACCTTTGAGCAGATTTTTTTTTATTTTGAGCAGCTACTTTCCCCGAACCCTCCTTTTGACTACTAAAAAGTGGGTGTATCTGCTCAAAAGATTTTTCTGCAAACTAGTATTTTTGTCAATCCATTTCTATTTTTGGGCTGAAATTTATAACTTACTTTTCTGTAAGATGTTGTACCATTTGGGTTTTCTGAAGTTCCGTAAGCACTGACAGTACTTACAAAGTCTATGAGTGTAGTGACGCATGTTGAAAGGGACGATTAATGATACAGTGGGTTTGTTTAATAACGCGCTCTTTATTAGAGAGCCGAGCAAAGACTGCCAGAATGTCTTCTTTTTATTTTATTTAAGTAATTAACTATGTAGCTAGATCCAACTTAGCTTTTGCTACTTCATCGGGCGTTTGAGGCGAGGGCAGAGTGACCTCAAGCCACATAGACAACGTCACCAAAGGGCCCTCAGGGAGAAAGGACCTCGGCTTTGGGCGATGCCTGTGTGCGCAATGCTTGGAAGGATAGCAAACTCTCATACTGCCTGATGGGCCACGATTACCTGCATGCGTAGCCTGAAGGGCTAATCTATGAAACTATGGCAAAGCCTTCGGAGAGTAGCAACTCTCATCATTTGTCTTATGGGCCGAAAGCTAAGTTGCCCTAAGGGCCTATCCTGGGTGCAAGTCACCCGGGACCGCCGGGCGGTCACTAGTAACCGGAGCTGCCAGGCCTAACAAAGTTAATAGTACTCGTATATATTAGGTAGGCGGCAAAAGCTAAACTTAGTTATAATATGTCCCTACAATGTCTTATAGCCTTTTAGACGTAAAATATAAACAGAATATAAACATACATTCGCATTTTATATCTGTAATAGACAGATATAAAATGCGAAACATACATTCGCATTTTATATCTGTCTATTCGTAGTGTGCCTAACTATTATGTAAGTTCACAGATTCCGGAAACCCTGCAGTCGCACACCGGAAATGCTAGCGTAATTCCATGGAGGATGCTTTGACACATTTCATACTTCACCGTGAATAAGATTTAGGTTTCTGCTGATATTGCAATGCGATTTGAACCGTCTCCATTTAAAACATAAAATATTATTTAAACCATAAGGTCGAGGATAGGAACATTTAAAAATCACTTCACCAGTTTGGCTGGAAGAGATTGCATTTTGCGATAAGTCCGCCTTTGTACTCATTATTTGTGTATTATTTCCTTCGTGTATTTAAATTTGTATAATGTTGCAATAAAGAATATATTCATTCATTCATTCATTCACCCAATAGAGCTTGGTGTGGCTTAAACGATTTTAAAATTTCGCGGTCTCAATCACTTTTATTGTCACTACGGGACTTAGGTACCGCGATTATTTTTCAGATTTATCTTATATTTCGGCAACATTGCAGCTGCAATCTTCACAAACTGATTGAAGAACTGCGATGGATAAACGTATCGTTTTACCCTCTTTCTTAGTCTTTTATTGCACAAGTTGTAGCTGTTTATAAAAAAAAAACAGAATAAAGTTATCACACACGCTTATCTACATATTATTACGTCTTTAACCCTTACGGAGTAGACAGAGCCTAGATTATATGACCGAAAGGCCATATTTAGCGTGCTGGTGGGCGTAAAGGTGGAAAACGGAATCAAAATAGTGATGGGTTGCTAGCCGCATGGTTGCCTATTGTAATGATTCTTTCGATTTTCGCCCATTCCCTTTACCGGCTTCTACGATCAGCGTGAGAAGAGAACCAGCTGGCACATTCTACGTTTTTTCTTTTCTCTAGGATCAGCATAGAAAACATTAAATATGCCAGTCTAAATTTTAAGTATTGATGTACGGTTAAAAAAATATATTATTGCGGTTTAAAAGATCTCTGTGCCAATCGGACGCACTGCATAAGCATTGTAATAGGGTCCCGCTGGTACCCTTTGGGTATGGAACCCTTTTTGAAATGATCCCGATGAGTTAGATCTTTCAAAGACTTCATATGGCAGACAATCCCTTCGAAAGAAATAAACAATACCACCGATATATTAGGTTTATTTTCATTTCAAGAGAAGGTGTAACTAAAAGACTTGCTAATGACTTAGTACATAACTAAATTATTAAACTTAAACAGCTAAATAAAGTCTTTTTAAAGTAATTCCTGCTTGAGCACTGAGTAAGTTACGAACTTATGACCAGCGAGACATAAACTAATGGCGACATAGTTAGAATTATGTATTAGCTGTCTTGTGTTTCATAGAACATTATATTTCAGGCTTTTGTATAAATACTATCTGTTTTCTGTATAGTTGATACACGTTTATTACTGAAATATCGTCCAAAAAACCTACCAAATTACCACGTAATAAATATTTTCAGAACCGCAAAGTGAAACTTACAATGAATTATTAATTCTTTAATTCTCAACGTGTGCTTTGTAGAGACCCCGGGGTACTCAAGCCTGTGTATGGCTCCGCGGAAATACCTTTCCGTAATGAGTGGAGCATCAATCGATTCGATTCTCCACACAAGTAAATACTATACAAAACTACTATTTTATGTTGATCAGATCAGTCGTGCTTAAGGCTCCGTTAAATATTGTGACTGATCTTTGAAGAGTGCGAGTAAGTTAATCTTTTCTGTATCATCATATCGGCCGTAAGAAATTGTGACGTAGTGAGTAAGCCTTTATTAAATACTAGCTTTCGCCCGCGGCTCCGCCCGCGTCAATGTCGATCCCTCGGGAATAGTACTTTTTCCCGGGATAAAAGGTAGCCTATGTCCTTCTCCGCACTCCAGAGAACTTGTATGCAAAATTTCATGATGATCAGTTCAGTAGTTACGGCGTGAAAGCGTAACAAACAAACGAACAAACAAACAAACAAACAAACAAACAAAGAAACAAACAAACAAAGAAACAAACAAACAAATAAACAAACAAACACTCACTTTCGCATTTATAATATTAGTAAGGATGGAATGTTTTACTATTGGAGCACTAATAAATCATACTTCGATCTGATCAATTGTTTGCATACGCAGTTGTTTTCACGTCTGGACATTTGCCTCTCTCAAGGAGTCTTCGTTCCGTTTGAGGATATTGCCATAATCATCACGCTAGGCGACCTGACCTGCGACCGCAGTTCCTTTAGCTTCTTGTGCTTCCAACGATGCTGCCCATCTGAAGCATTTTAAGCTAAGGAAGGATAGGAATTTATTGGATCAGGGAAGAGATTGAAAATATTCGAATGAATCATTCGGATGAATGGGGGAAAAGCAAGTAGCATTTCGGGAGGCCGGGCGCGTGTACGGTGCACGTACCCAATGCCATAGGTACCTACAATCACCGGACAGACATTGAAGATGACACCCCTGACCTTTTAATATTTTTTCTAGACCTATGTTTCTATTAAATTGTTTCAATGTAAATATAGTATGTATATTATGTACACATGTACATACAAATATGGCACGATTTGAGAATGCTATACATATCTCTTCCATTCTGGTCTGGGAAAAGAAAGAAATTAAAGAAAAATGGATGAATGTGCCAGCTGCTTCTCTTCCCGTGCAGATCGTAAAAGCCGATGGAGGGATTGGGCTAAAATCTACGGAATCATATATCACTATACATCATATATATACATCACTATTTTGGTTCCGGTTTCCATCTAAACGCCCTCTAACATGTTAAATGTGGCCATAAGGGCTTATTGACCTAGGCTCTGTCTACCCTGCAAGGGAAAAGGACATGATAATATGTATGTATGTAAACATATCTGCACATCACCATTCAACGCACATTACAGCCGCAGCAGTAGCCTGTAGCTCTATATCAGTAACGCAATACATCGTTGTACACAAAAAAAATGGCTGCAGCCAACACGCCCCCCTCTGCACACGCCGTTATTCCCGTTATTGCCCGAAAATAAAGGTGTAAATCAAACGGAAATGTCTAAGCGAACTGCTAAGGCCTTACGTGCAAAGAATTGCCTTAACTATGTAAATAATCTGAAACGGGTGCGCGCTGCTATCGGTTTTTGCTCAGGTTATATCATGTATTTCCAAACCGAAACCCCAACGTTAGTCATCATCATTACATAGTATAAAACAAAGTCGCTTCCCGCGTCTGTCCGTCCCTATGTATGCTTAGATCTTTATTCTAATACGCAACGGATTTTGATGCGGTTTTTTAATGGATATAGTGGTTCAAGAGGAAGGTTTATATGTACATTGCACCCATGCGAAGCCGGGGTCCGGGTCGCTAGTTAATATATATAAATGTCTGTCTCTACCTTCGTAGTCACTAAAAGTTCTGACGAAAAAAATGCTATTTTTCTCTCTTTAAAAAATGTTTTTCTCCTTGAAAGAAGGGCTCTCCGAATCAAATACACTTGCAGTACCACTGAAGTCATCATCATTCATGACACGGGCATATATTTGCACGTCACCATTCAACGCCCACTACTCGCAGCTGTAGCCTGTTGCTCTATGTCTGTACAATACATCATTGTACAGAATAAAATATGGGCAATCAACACGTCTCGCCCTCTGCATACGCCATTACTCCCTGCCCGAGAATAAAGGTGTAAATCCAACGGAAATGTTACATGTAAAGAATTGCCTTTACTATGTAAATATTGGGAAACGGGGTGCGCAGTTATCGGTTTTTACTACGGCAAAGTCGTGTGTTTGCATTAACATATGACGAGGTGCTCGTACCTACGAAAAAATTTAATGCTACATGACGATTTTTACGATTGTTCCCGTATGTGTTTTTACTTTTTTAAGATTTTGTTTCATTTTTTTAGGGTCCCGTACCTCAAAAGGTAAAAAAGAAACCTTATAGGATCACTCGGTTGTCCGTCTGTCTGTCGGTCTGTCAAGACCCTTTCTCTCAGGAACGCGTTGAGGTATCAAGCTGAATTCATTTCGAATACTCAGGTCTGCTGTCCCTTAGAGCTGTTAAAAAATCAAACTTCTAAGCCAACGCAATCAAAAGATACAGCCGCTTATGTCGCAAATTTTCGTGTTTTTTCAACATTCGCAAGGGAATCAAAACCTACAGGGTATTTATTAGGCAAAAAAAAATAACATATATCTTACAATCAAAATAAAAGTGTAAATTTAAACATCGTCATTACAGCCGTAAAATATCCACTACTGGACAAAGGCCTCTCCCAAAGACACTTCGTTCCATGAATATATTGCCATACTCACCACGCTTGGCAGGCGGGTTGATGAGCGCAGTTTCTTTGCCTTCTTTGGCTTCCGACGCTGCTGCCCATCGGAAGCATTTTAAAGCTGGGGAAAGATAAAATATTTTGTATTCGGAAAAGGAATGAAGGTATCGGGATACCACTCACTCGGATGAATGAAAGAAAAGCAAGCAGCATCTCGGGAGGCCGGATGCGCATATCCGATGCCATACCTGCAACTACCGAACAGGCAGTTTAGCATGATATGGCACCCCTGACCATATTTAAATATATTTGCAACCAAAAAGGTGTTCACTCAGCATTTTGTGTCATACCTACATACATACATATTATCACGCCTCTTTCCCATGGAGGTAGGCAAAGACTATGGATCTCCACTTGCTACGATCCTTACAAACCTCTTTTGCTTCATCTACATCCATCACTCTTTTCATGCATGCTCGTCGGTTTCGGGTACTCCATATTTCTCCTTTTGCAAGAAGGTTTGCAATTTGGTCACGAAACGTTCGTCGCGGCCTGCCCAGACCGACTGTCCCAGCCACATGTACCTTTCGTAATTCTTTTTTCATCCATCCTCTCTACATGTCCAAACCATCTCAACATCCCTTTCTCAATTTTTGTCACTATATCGTCTTTCACTCCACACCGTTCCCTTATTACATCATTTCTTAAACGATCTTTCAGACTTACTCCACATATACTTCTTAACGCTCGCATTTCAACAGCATCTATTCTGCTTTCATTCTTTTTCTGCCATACCCAACTTTCACTACCATACATCAGAGGTGGCAACAACACTCCATCATGGACAGCCAGACGTGCCTTCTTCGACATCTTTCTGCTGTTCATAAAGGAATGTAGTGCCCCATTCACTCGATTACCTGCAACCACCCTTTTTTCTATATCACTTTCGTGCCTTCCATCTCTCGTAAATACACAACCTAAGTATACGAAATCTCTCACTTGTTCCACTCTTTCGCCATTTATGAAAATGTTACATCCCGTCGTACTTTCATCCCGTTCAAAAACAATGACTTTCGTCTTACTTACATTCACTTTCATGCCTTTCTTCCTTAATGCATCATTCATAACTGTTACCATCTTCTGTAAGTCCTCCTCTGAAGACGCAAGTATTACTTGGTCGTCGGCATACAGGAGGCATTTGATAAGTAACTCATTCATTCTTATACCACATTCACTTTCTTTCAAGCCTTTCAAACAACTGTCTATGTATAGGTTAAATAGCCAGGGCGAAGCTACACATCCTTGCCTAACACCTTTCTCTATGCTAAACGAGTCGGTGTAGTCCGCGTTTATTCTAACACAAGCGCTAGAATCCTTATAAAGGGATTTCAGCGCTCGTATTAAACGACCTTTTACCCCATACGAAGACAGCGTTGACCACAACTCATTCCTCACCACTCTGTCATAGGCCTTTTCCAGGTCCACGAAAACGCCTATATAGCGTTATAGTTATGACTTGCTTATTTTCAGTAAAACCAAGAATACTACGGTAGTTAGATGGCTCTATTGCTTCCCCTATGCTGAAGATATGAAATACGTCATAATAACTAAATTTTTTTTTATGTTATAGGGCGGCAAACGAGCAAGCAAGTCACGTGATGGCAAGCGATCAACTGCAACACCAAAGTGTGACAGGAGCCGGCCTTTCAAGGATTTCAACATTATATTTCTTTGTATTAAAAAAGTATTTAATAAGATCAAATGCTTTTCAAATTATACTAGACTCTGCAGAGTCTTTCACAATGTGACGATTTAACATTGATAGATTATAAAATATCGGTAAAAGTTCAATATTTTTTGACAGTTTATAATAGGTATTTCGATAAAAATTATAAAGTGACAATGTTTACAAGCATGCGGTAATATATACTGTATAATATACATATATATTGCAGTATGATTTGACATTTTTTTAACAGCCGACCACCTTCCTGCTCCCCTCTTTGGTTACATATTAGTCATTATAACTAGTAACGAATTGTAAGAAATAAAAATGTCGGAACCTTTTTTTACTTACAATTCGTTACTGTCACTTATCCTGCATTATCCCAGAGGATAATGTAGGAAAACTGTCCAACTTTGACGTTTTCCTCAACCTGATTAATCACCGAGTTTGCATTGCACTTAAATTGAGGCGAATTTAAATCATTAAATTCAATCAGAGTATTCAAACATCGGTAACGGGGTCGCCGTCTCGAGTGCCAAATGTTGGCTTACTGCAGCACGAAATTCGCATTTGGACAACTGATAAACTAAGATTTTCGAAACCACTATGAAATAGTCCAGCAAGCTGGAAGCTATAAATTAATTAATATTTAGGCCCATGACATCACATTTGTGTAACCTCGACCGTCCCGGCGCTCTAGTCGAGTTCCCACATATAAGGAAGTAGTGGAGAACAGAAGACTCGACACACAGAAGATTAAATTTATTTGTCACAATACTACAATCACTTATAACTTCTATATAACATTCTATTCAATATCCAACATATAGATCAGAGACCGTAACAGTCCGAGAGATGATGGTGGAATGGTAGAATGGGCGATGACCGAGAGAAAAAATGATCTAAAAATGGAATGGAATGAAATTTGAAATAAAATGAGGAATGAAAGGTGGACAGGATAAGAAAGAAATGAGGTTGGAAGAGATGCAGCATGCAGGTGGCATGCAGCAACGTTACACATTTACACAAATATTATAAGAATTACAAATACCTCCATCTGATTGAGCAGAAAGAAAGTATAAAAAAGGTTGCGTAACATACTTGCAATATAATTATTCAACATACAACTTTCAAATTAGTTTATATTTAATGCCCATAGACATAATTGGTGTAAGAGTAACAAATTACTTAATAATAAGAATTAAGAACACAAATTGTTCTGAAAGAAAATAAAATAAAGGTCATGTAACACACTTGCAACATATCTGTTTACAAATAAGATAAACAGCTCCGTGGCGCAGTGGTTAACACGCCAGCCTGTAACACGGAGTGCCCGGGTTCGATCCCCGGGCAGGTCAAGATGGAAAATGATCTTTTTCAGATTGGCCTGGGTCTTGGATGTTTATCTATATATGTATTTGTTATAAAATATAGTATCGTTGAGTGAGTATCCCTTATCACAAGTCTCGAACTTACCTTGGGGCTAGCTCAATCTATGTGATTTGTCCGTATATATTTATTTATTGAAGTCTTTCTTAACTCAAATGTCTTTCTTAACTAATGTCTGAGTTTACGCTGCACTTTAAACTTTAGTGTAGTTCAATAAGCAAAGTGAATCAGGGTGTTTATTGAGATATTGGTATAACCAATATCTGAATAGATATTGGTAACGGGATCGCTATCATGCCAAAGTTTGGCTGACTGCAGCATGAAATTCACATTTGAATGGCTGATAAACTCAAATTGACGAAACAACTGATTAAATAATTTAACAGGCTGAAAGCTAGTAATTAATTTATATATTGTAGGCCCACAGTCAAAATTTGTACAAGAGTGACAAATTACGAAAATATAAACATTAAGAATAAACAGGTTTATAAAATTGAAATAAAAAAAAAAAAAATAAAGGTCTAAAACAGTTGCAACATAACTGTTTATCAAAAAAGGTTTGTTGAAAATTCTGTCTAACCTCAAATATCTGAGTTTGGACTGCACTGTAAACTTTAGTATAGTTGAATCAACAAATTCAATCAGAGTAGCGGAAAAACATTAGTACTAGGAGGGGTCGCCGCCACGAGTGCCAAAGTTTGGCCGACAGCAGCACGCAATTTGCTATTGGACAATAGATAAACTAAAATTTAAAGAACAACTGATGAAATAATTGAGCAGGCTAGAAACCAAAATTTGGATTTATACGAAATACCTATGGACGTTTTTCAATCTACACGCCCTTCAACATGCTAAATGTGGCCATTAGGTCTTGTAGACCTAGGCTCTGTCTACCCCACAAGGGAAAAACTATGTATGTACCTGGACGCAACTTTGTGAAAATGGTTAATTACCCTCTACAATTATCAAATACAAATGAGGGTAAGCATCTTTAGCAAATTGTACTAAAAGGAAGTAAAATAAATATCAGGTAATATACTTGCAACATAATAGTTTTACATCAAAAGTAAGTATACCATATTTTATGTCTGAAATGTACTTATCCCTGAGTTTTCCTTGTACTTAAAGCTTATGGGTAGTTCAATCAACTATAATTCAATCAGAGTAGTCAAACATTGGTAACGGGGTCGCCGTCACGAGTGCCAAAGTTTGTCTGACTGCAGCATGAAATTCGCATTTAGACGACAGATAAACTCGGATTTCTGGAACGGCCGATGAGCTAAATATTTAATATATGTTCCGACAAATTTGAAATCTGTACCGATAGTATGTAATGTATATAAGGAACGACTACTCGTCACAGGATCACTGGGTCGAGAGTTATCACGAAACATATGAACAAACAAAATATGCATTTTCAACCCAAATCTATTTGAAAACCTTGCTTCGCTCGTTAGATCAATAATTTCATAAAAGGTCTAGGAAGGGTCTAGTTTCTCCACTCAAACAAACTAATCTCAAAGTTTACACTGCACTTAAAGCTCTAGCGTAGTTCAATCAACAAATTCAATCAGAGCGGTCAAACATTGATAATTGAGGGTCGGGGATGTTGCGAGTGCCCAACTTTGCTCAACTGCAACACTGAACTCACATTTGCTGGGCTAATAAACTTAAATTTACGGAAAAAGTAACGTAAATATTTAGCAGGCTAGAAGCTAAGAATGTTTTTGTAATAACTATGGACATTTAAATAGTACTCAGATGAGTTACACTGAATGCTCCGTGGCGCAGCGGTCAACACGCCAGCCTGCGACACGGAGTGACCGGGTTCGATCCCCGGCCAGGTCAAGATGGAAAATGATCTTTTTCAGATTGGCCTGGGTCTTGGATGTGTATCTATATATGTATTTGTTATAAAATATAGTATCGTTGAGTTAGTATCCCATAACACAAGTCTCGAACTTACCTTGGGGCTAGCTCAATCTGTGTGATTTGTCCGTATATATTTATTTATTTATATGATTTTATGGATAAATAAAACATATATAAATACTGCGAAAACCTACTCATAAACTGCCTATACTCATATGAGATACTGGTTGGAGAATTTATGCGATGATATGGATAGTGACAGGGAACGCAGAGCATTGACGGTGAGGAGTAACATGCTGTCCCGCAGGTTCGCGCGTTGCTCGCGTGACGTTAAAGCTACACTAACACTTTATAAAAGCTATTGCCAAACATTATACACGTGCAACCTGTGGAGCAATTACACCAAAAATGCCTACAATGCTCTGCGTGTCCAGAACAAGCACAGCTTCAGGAGTTTGTTGGGACTACACTGGCGCTGCAGTGCCTCTGGCATGATTGCCGATCACAGCACTGACAGCTTTCAGGCAGTGCTTCGGAAAGAGTTGCTTTATTATGGGCACGGGTAAGGAGCAGTTCCAACACACTTCTGAAGGTAGTGAGTAAGAGTGGATAGTCCAATTGTCAAGCATTGGTCATCCACACATGTCCAACAAAATAATTCTCACTTTAAATATTACTAATATAGGATAAGTGTCTTACTAACACACTATGGACTTGTTTTGTCATATATGTACAGTCTGAAATAAATAATTTCATTCATTCATTCACTGGCAACACAATTGATTGCCTAAGAAGGATCTTTTCCGACTCAAATACGATAGATAAGCGAGTTATCTCATATTCGTAGTTCCACCAATAAACAAATCAATTGGTAATTGGTAGTCACGGTCCATCACGAGTACCCAACTTTGCCCGCTTGCAACACAAAATTTGCAATAGACCGGCTGATAAACTCAAATTTACTGAACGTCATGATCAATTTACCAGGAGCAATATATGGACTTGTAAGACTAATGGACAGCGGCGGATAGAGGGAGATTTGTTCGGTTAGGCTTAGACAATGCACTCTGACGTAGGTACGTAATGCATTCGTAATCGTATTGTTCCTGATTCTATTAATCGGACTTGATGCAATATGGTGTCGGGCCATCGTACGCCATAGTAGATGCATAAAAATAACCAGTATTGATTAGGTGCAGCGTGATTTTAAACCTCCTAGCTATATTGAAATCTGGAAATCAGAATGCCCAAAATTGCCAAAAATAAAGTAAAAAAAAAAACATTTGACCTACACAGAAATTCGTTAAGCTGTTAGGCGAATGTATGGAAACCCTTTTTTGCAATCAGTTTTTTTCTTGCAATTCTGTATCCATTAAGGATTCTGATTCCGAGATTACAATATAGTTAGGAGGTTCGAAACCACGTTGTATATGATTTAAAAATCATTTTGATTCCATTAAAAATATCTAAGCTAGGTGTAAATCACTCTCGGCATAACCTCGAAGAGGTGACTCGACAAAAAATAAATTCAATAGAAGTATAAAGACGTATTGTTTTTTAATCTATTGGCGAACTTAACGATACTTTAACTTTCGAAAACCAATTTTGAATTTCTAATGAAACATATAAACCTTTGGCAATCGGATAATAAAATATTTTATCTGAAGGTAAAAAATTGATGTCGCTCGCCATTTCAAATTTATCAGAAGGTCAGGCCTACGCGTCGGACGTAGCTTGTTATCTCCATTGTGCGTCAAAAAAGGAAATGCAAACATAAAGGGAGTACAATCAATCAAACAGATGGCGGCAGATGAAAATGCGCGAAGCAAGTCACATCTGGTGAATGTACAAGTCGAATCGAAACGCTCATAATATTGGTGAGTAAACAAGTTTGGAGAACTCCGTAATTTAGTTTATTTTGAGTTAATAAAAAATACCTACTAAAAGTAATGGGGTTTTTACCTATGAAATTGGCCTATTTTTCTACTTGCCATTTTGTTCTAAATTTATTTATTTAAAAACTTTATTGACCCTAACTATGATTTACAGTTAAACATATTTTTATTTTAACTAGAAAGTGAACTATATAACATTCTAAATTTTGTTTTTCTGAATTTAAGTATAGAAAAATGCTCATATAAAGTTTCAGATGTTGTCCATTTTGATCAAAAATGACGTCATTTTTCTATTATTTTTTTAACTTTTTGTAAATTTTATAATGCCTATGTCAAGCTTACTGGTTGTCCTTAAATTCATGCATAATTTCAATTTACTTGATTTTTCAAACCCGAAATGATACTAAAAACGCGAGTATTAAAAATTCAATTTACTTGAAATTTTCTATAGAAAACGCCAATTACATAGGTAAAAATCCATTATTTTGCGTAAATGCAGTTAATAATTCGCTAAGCTACTTAAGGTACAATCAATCTAACAGATGGCGGTAGATGAAAATGCGCGAAGCATGTCACATCTGGTGAATGTTACCAAAGTTGAATCGAAACTTGCTGCTCCCTATATTGGTGAGTAAACATAGAAGTGTGGAGAACTCCTTAGTTTAGTTTATTTTGAGTTCAATAAAAATACCTACTAAAAATAATAGGCTTATACCTCGTATGAATCTGTCGTTTTTTTTTTTTTTGGTTCCCATTTTGTTCTTAATGAGTGTGATTTACAGTTAAACACATTTTTTTATTTAAACTTCAAGGTGGACTATATATATATATATATCATTAACATTATGCATGCATTAAATGTTATTGAAAAATGCTTATGAAAAGAACTTATTTCAGATGTTGTCCGTTTGATCATAAATGTCGTCATTTTTCTATTTTTTTTTTTTGTTTCTAAATTTCTGTACAATTTATAATGCGTAAATCAAGCTAACTGTTGTCCGTAAATACATGCAAAATTACTTGAATTTATCAAACCCAAAATGATACTAAAACGTGAGTATAAAAAATTAAATTTACTCGAAATTCTCCATAGAAAACGCCAATTTCAAGAACTCAATAATATGTTGCGTAAAACGAAATAAAAAATCATTTCGAGTAAAATTTAATAGTTTGCTAAAAGTACAATCAGTCACACAAATGGCGGCCAATGCAAATGTGCGAAGCATGTCACAATCTGGTGAATGTTACCAAAGTCGGATCGAAACTTGCTGATCATAATATTGGTGAGCAAGTCAGAATAAACAAAGTAGTCAGGAAAACTCCGTAGTATAATTAATTTTGAGTTCAATAAAAATAACTACTATAATTTTTTTGCGTAAAATGAAATGAAAAGTCGTTACACGAGTTACATTACACTTCATAATTCGCTAAGCTACTTAAAGTACAATCAATCAAACAGCTAGCGGCATATAAAAAGGCGCGAAGCAAGTCACATCTGGTGAATGTTACCAAAGTTGAATCGAAACTTGCTGATCATAATATTGGTGAGCAAGTCAGAATAAACATAGGAGTCGGGAAAACTCCGTAGTCTAGTTTATTTTGAGTTCAATAAAAATACCTATATCGTGGATAGCCGTGTGGTATCCGGCAGAGTAGAATAGGACCACTCCAAGTCTTCCCGTGGATGTCGTAGAAGGCGACTTAGGAAATACAAGCTAAACAAAGCTTATAAACATCTTAGACACCTCTCCAACCCGTCTGGCTAGCGTGGAGAGTGTAGGCCAAGTCTTCTGGCTGCTCTGGCCAAGTATGGCCCTAGTAGTACAGAGAGGGTCGTGCTCCTGTAGTGGAGACTAAAAAGGACCTGATGATGATGATGATGAAAAATACCTTACTAAAAATATGTTACGTAAAACGAAATAAAAAATCGTTACACTTAATAATTCGTTAAGCTACATAAAGTACAATCAGTTATAAGTATGATATCTCCTGTCAGAGGGCTGGATGAATTCTCTTTGTTTTCAAGAAAATTTGACCGTATTAGACGTAGATAAATTTCATATTTGAGGATTTGAATGTCAAGTCGACGGGCGCAGCTGCATGCATGTGTAAATCGGATGACAATACAATATTATGGAATTGTTGCGCTGGTCTGATGATGGAGTCGGTGGATCAAATTTAACTTGCAAGAATTGAATTACTTGCAATAATAGAAAATCGATGTTTGTGTTCTACCGCTTCTATGATTCGTTCGGTGAGTGAGAGAGCCGTGGCCCATCCTTCCCCCTCACCCATGTACCCTAACTCCTTGAAATGCCGGCAACGCCATGGGCTGTTGTCCATGGGCAGTGTTGATCGCTTACCATCAGGTGACTCACTTGCTCGTTTGCCGTCCTATAACGTAATAAAAAAAAACTCTAAATCTCCTACGTTCGAATACTTAAAAGCATCTTAAATAAAAAATAAGCCACCTAACAAGACAAAGACATTACGAGACTTTGGGGCCTCAGTGGACCGTCAATCTCAATCGAGTACTCGTCCTCAGGCAGGTGCGGTAAACCCGTCCGATTTATTTAATTATAATTAAATTTCAACCAATATTATTGCGAACGACCGAATTCCTTTCCACTCGATTAAATTTTCATTTGTCCCTAATGTGTTTAACTTTCGGCAATTGCTAGAAATCAAATTTTCATAAGCCGGCGCAAGTTTTGTTGTCTTCCGGCGGAAGTTTTAATAGGATTAATGACGTTGTACCAGCCGGAACAACGCCGTGTTGGTTTGTGTGTTCTTTTGGATCCTAAAAATTAGTTAAAACGACGAGTTATTTATTTATATAAGCGGGTTTGCTTGTATACGTAGCTTCTGGGATTACAACAAATCTTTAACACTTCTTTTTCCGAATTGTGTATTGGCAAACCTTTTCTCGACAACTAGCAGCATCTACCTACCAGGCTAGGGTTCGAGACCTAAGCCCTCTTACACCTATACCTACAATTTAGTCGGCCAACTGTACTGCTAGCGGTGCGATAGGACTTTTAAAAACCCAGTTCTCCTCTGGTGTTCCAGATGTCCATGGGCGAAGGTGACCACTTTCGGTCAGGTGGCTCGTCTGCTCGTTTGCCGTCAAATATACATAAAAAAAGTTCGATTTAGCGAGTCCTAATATTTAAATAGGCTTATCGAAAAATATTAGATACGTAATTTTTCTTTTTTCAATCAAACAATAGATGATAAAGATAAAGCGCATCAAAGTTCAGGAGTGGGGGCTCATGACGCAACAGGCTGGTAAAAACTGTACCGGATAGTGACGTCACGCGGAAATTTGACGGGCAATAACTTTATCAATTTTTGTTTGATTGAAAAAAGAAAATATACGTATCATATATTTTTCAATAATCTATAAGACGGACTAATTTTATTTTTTTAGGAAACATGCCTATTATTGTCCAGAGTCGCCGTCATCGAAATCGATGAGGAGGACTATACATAGAGTTCTACTCCAAATCGACGCCTTCCGAGCTGCTACTTGCTTTTCTCGATTTATTCGAGTTAGTAGTATGGAAATTAAAGCGAAACGCTTAATTTCCTTCCCTAGTCCAACAAATACCTATCCATCCACAGCTTTAGAATGCTTTATGTACTAAAAACGGGTCACTCACGTGCTATTTCGTCGGGATTGCCGACTATAGTTTCGGATTCGTCAGGAGCCCATTTTCAAGGCGAGTGCGAGACGCGCTTTTTTTTTTTGAAATGACTATGTAGCTAGCTCCAAGTGAGCTTTCGCTACTTCACCGGGCGTTTGAGGCGAGGGCAGAGTGCCCTCAACCTTTATAGGCAACATCACCAAAGGGCCCCCAGGAGGGACGGACCTCGGCTTTGGGCGTTGCCTGTGTGCGCAAGGCTTGGAGAGACAGCAAACTCTCATATTGCCTGATGGGCCGCGTATGCGTGCATGCAAGCCTGAAGGGCCAATCTGAGAATCGCGAGACGCGCGGCGGAGGGTCCCGAACGATGAATAGTCACGGAGGTAGTGGATCCCATTTCTTCCTCGTCGGTGTCTGGTGACGGTACGTGTGTGTGGAAAGAGCTAATCGTATCGGCCTCTACTGACTCTGTGTGCTTTAACTTTAGAATGCTTTCGATAGGCAGGAGCGTCAGCGGAAACATAAGAAGCCAAAGAAACTGCGCTCGCCAACCCGCTTGCCTAGCGCGGTGAGTATGGCAATATCCTTCCAAGGAACAAAGACACCTGGGGAGAGGCCTTTGTCCAACAGTGGACTTCTTGCGGCTGGAATGATGATGAATTATTATTTGTTTATCGGCATTGATGCTGTGTGTATACTGTGTGCCTTCGATGTAGATTACCATTAATATGGTGGACTGTCGATGTAGCGTACCAGCGATATTGTGTACTTTCACTACAGTAAACCGTCGATAAAATGGGAGAGATGCAGTGACCTGCGAATCCTTCGATGTAGTGACTAGCAATATTGTTTCTTAGACCCGTTACTCTATATATTAAGTGATACTATTATTGTGCAGTGCCATTAGGTATTCTGTGGCAGTGCCAAGTATCTTAGTACTGAAATATTCGCTACTCGGCTAATATACTAACCAAGTGCAAATAAGACTGAAGAGTAGCTACTAAATCACAATATCCTATAGAGTACAGCCTCAAAAAGAGACAAAAGGCCCCGGAGTTATACAGGAACTAACATTGTAGAGCAGAGAGGCTGGGAGCTTGCCTCGTTGTCCCAAACGCCTACTGCGGGCTGTTTAAGTTTCCTAACAAACAGACGTCATCTGCACAAAACCCCAACGAAACATAAATGGGTCTCACTCACCAACTGTGAATAACATACATATGAACATACTTATATTTAGATAGCTAAGTTTGTCATCCAACTTCCATGCTGGTTTGGTAGAGAAAAAAAAACGTAGAATGTACCAAATGCTTCTCTTCCCGCGCAGATTGTAAAAGCCGATCGAGGGAATGGGCAAATCTGACGAATCATATTGGTAGGCGATGCAGCTTTGTAAAAGCCGATCGAGGGAATGGGCAAATCTGACGAATCATAGTAGGCGATGCAGCTAGAACCGGGTACTTAAACTTTGCCTCCTATTCACCCATGCCAAGTTCGCCATTCCGATATTTTCGATCTTGAAGAGGATCACTCCAACTTAGTTAATGTGTACAAAATCATACTAAACATGGTGCTCAAGGGCCGTGTTTCCATACAAGAGCAGTCACCTGATTCCTCGCCGGATAGTACCAATAGAGTAATGATTTTTTACTAAAAAAATCCGTATGTTAAAATTTTTTCATAATTAAATTATTTAAAGAGATAATGAACCTTCAAAAACATGAAAGATTGGTACGAAGTTCAAACATCAAGAAAACAAATTTAGGCAATTATATAAGAAAAAGAAACTCAGAAACACAGCCATAGCTTATTTTAAATTTTTAATGTAAAAAGAAATTAAATCGTTTAAGTTTTGGATAAAAAAACAGAGGACTACGAAGCGTTAATTTTGTGTAATTTTTATAAGTATTTTCCGGCCGAGCTGCAGTTATCTCTATCGCACTCTGCGGGGTTTGTTTGGGCACGCGGCGCGACAGCAATAGATATTATAAATATCTATTTTTCAATTCTCTCGAGCTTAGTGTTTCCTCCTAAAAAAGGGTCTGGTCGGGTCTTCTGGTAAGGGGAATGTAGGTTTAAATTTCCGTTTCCTCTGGTACCTAATTAAGAGCAGCGGGGATTGGGAAATAGTAACTGAAGGAAATCATCCTTTAGTCAATTAGCATATCAGTAACAGATATATTTTAGAGCACTGGAGGGCAAATGTGGATGTTGGTTGTAAGGGCTCGCGAGGTCTACTGTTCTCGCAGAACCACTAGTTCTATTTTAACTACACCTACTAAACGAGGCTTGTAGGTTTTAAAAACTTGGGCTCTGTCGACCCCGCAAGGGAAAAATATGTGATACTATGTATGTAAGTTTATCATTAGATTTAATGTCCTTTTTTTGAAAGCTTAATTTACAATTTTAAATAAACAATAATTTACAGGTTCCAAAATCTCTCTTCCATACTGTTAGGTGAAAAAGATAAAACATAGAATGGACCTTATATTCCCGTGCGTCCGTTCCCTCGATCGTAAATGCCGATCGAGGGATGGGTGGAAATTAAAGCGTGATCAGCAGACGTGGTGTCCGAACAGGTTTCTGCATATGTACGGATACGAGTACGTTTGTGTTTAAATTGAGTAGGTATGTATAAGTGGCCTTCAATTCAGTTTAACGTTTCAAACTACATAAACGCACCTAACTTAGCTTAAACGACTGCCATTCGGCGGCCATTATGCCTCAGACACACAAATATAGATAAGCGCGTGAAACTTATAACTTCCAGGCAAATCACACAGATTGACCTAGCCCCAAAGTAAGTTCGAGACTTTGTGTTATGGGATACTTACTAACTCAAGGATACCATATTTTATAACAAATAGGTATATAAGATGCCAATCTGAAAAAGATCATTTACCATCTTGACCTGACTGGAGATCGAACCCGGAAACTCTGATGTCGCAGCTTGACATGATAATCACTAGGCCATAGAGCTCATCAAAATCACATAAATCTTTTTTGATTAAAACTAACTCGAGATAATAACATTATTTATATGTGAATTACGGGTTACTCACGTACGAAGTCAGCTACAGGCCGACATGTTTCAACCTCATCCGGAGGTCTTCCTCAGGGCGAATGTGAACCGAGACGCGCGCACGGAGTCGTCCCGATTCGCACTGACACTAGTGACGAGCGACGCGGCATGCGTGGGCGGCGCGGGCAGCGCGGTCCGCGGCTCGCTGAGCTCTCTGTGACAGTGCTGGGGTTGATGGGGGTTGCTGATGTTCTGCATTGATGATTCCCGTAGCTTTTCTGGGATCCCCATTTGCGTCTTCATCATCATCATCAGTGGCTGACATTGCGCGTACGTGAAAAGAGCTCACTGTGTCAAGTTCTGCTGGCTGAACATGGCTTCTACTGTCCGTTTTCTGAAGCAATGGTTTCCAGGTGACGGGTAAGCTCCAACCTCCATCGCGATTGAAATTCGGGCGTTTACTAATCTCTATAGCTTCTCGTATTTAACGAGGGACAAAGCTTTTCTCTCTCGCTAAGACTTTAGACGCTAAAGTCTTAGCGAGAGAGAAAAGCTTGAAAACCATTGCTTCAGAAAACGGACAGTAGAAGCCATGTTCAGCCAGCAGAACTTGACACAGTGAGCTCTTTTCACGTACGCGCAATGTCAGCCACTGATGATGATGATGAAGACGCAAATGGGGATCCCAGAAAAGCTACGGGAATCATCAATGCAGAACATCAGCAACCCCCATCAACCCCAGCACTGTCACAGAGAGCTCAGCGAGCCGCGGACCGCGCTGCCCGCGCCGCCCACGCATGCCGCGTCGCTCGTCACTGGTGTCAGTGCGAATCGGGACGACTCCGTGCGCGCGTCTCGGTTCACATTCGCCCTGAGGAAGACCTCCGGATGAGGTTGAAACATGTCGGCCTGTAGCTGACTTCGTACGTGAGTAACCCGTAATTCACATATAAATAATCACATAAATCCTTAAAAACGGCAATCAATTGTTTGCAGGAGCGGGAGGGACGTGTAAAAATATTTATGGTGGGAATATTTCACGCCGATACCGCAAAAGTCGCGTGCGTGTTTACCGAAAATTATAGCGGCATCAGCAGACGAGGTAACTGAACAGTATTCTACATATATACACTGATGAATAACGTGTTTGTTCATTGTTATTCAACTAATTAAACAAACAGTTTCACTCACGCATTTTAGTCGGTATCGACGACAAGTTTGGCTTAATCAGAAAATCACATAGGTAAATCCTTTAAAATGGCAATCAATTGTTTGCAGGAGCGGGAGGGACATGTATAAATATTTATGGTGGGAATATTTCACGCAGATACCGCAAACGTCACGTGCGTGTTTACCAAAAATTATAGCGGCTTCAGCAGTAGAGGTGACTGAACTGTATCCTGTATATATACTCTGATAATAAAATGTCTGTTCATTGTTTTTCAAATATTTAAATACCAGTTTTACTCACGTATATTAGTCAGTATCGTCGTCAAGTTTGGCATATTCAGAAAATCACATAAATCCTTAAAAACGGTAATCAATTGTTTGCAGGAGCCGGAGGGACGTGTATAAATATTTATGATAGGAATATTTCACGCAGATACCGCAAACATCACGTGCGTGTTTACCAAAAATTTAATCGTCATCAGTAGTAGAGGCGACTGAACCATATTCAGCAAACGCACTGATATATACGTTGAAAAAATTGTTTAAAATTTGTTGTTCAACTACTTAAACAAACGGTTTCAGTCACATGTTTTAATGGGTATCATCGTGAAATTTGACCTTTTTATAAGGTCATCTTGAGCTACGAACAATATAAGTGTTTATGTTTGTTTTTCGTGTGTATCAGTGACCTACATTCTACTTTGACTGCCATTCGACGGCTAAGATGTCACAGACACACGCACATAAACATAGTAACGAGTGAAATATATAACACCTCTGTTCTTAGTCGTGGGCAAAAACATATCTAAGACAAAGATATGGCTCTGTGATAAAACCAAAAGTCATGTGGATTAAGTCCCGGGAAACACCTAGTACATATTATTCTCACGACCCAGACCTAGGCTTCGCACTGGTGCAATGCGCATATAAACCTTCCTCTTGAATCACAATCTATTAAAAACAACCTGCATCAAAATCCATTGCTTAGTTTTAAAGATGAGCATACATAGGGACAGACAGATAGCGGGAAGTAACTTTATTTTATACTATGTAGTGATAGTAATCGACTCTAGAGAGATTAATCTTCCTTTTTTGCGGCAGCTGTGTTAAAACTTCAATAAAATTTTAACAAGAGCGAAGGGGATGTATTTAAAAATATTTATGGCGGGAATATTTCACGCAGATACCGCAAATTTAACGCGCGTGTTTACCAAAAATTTAAGCGTCATAGCAGATTAAGTGTCCAAACAGAGTGTGCCTAGTGTTCTTGTGTACTGATATTAACGAGTTAGAGTTGTCAAACTTTCTGTCAAATGTTTTAAGCTGCCTAATGCCAGGCGCCCCCTACACCAACACTCGCCATTCACACAGCGCCTGAAGAGCAGCCGGAGCTTTCATAAACAATGTCTCCCCTTCCACAAAGAACTATCCGCCGCGCGCTTGGAACTCTGGGATAAAAAGTTTCCAACAACGACTGCTTCACAGTTGCCACCTGCGGAGAAACTGCCACCGGGTCACTGCTTGCCCTGGAGTACGTAGAAGTCTCTCAACAGATTGCAAGTAGGTGGAGGCAGGCAGATGCAGAGAGGACCGCAAAAAGTGTGGCTTTTCTACTAATGATACATGTAGCTGTGGCGCCGTGCAATCCATGCCACATCTGTTATCATGCTCCGAATGTCCCGCCTCTTGTGCGAGAGAGGATTTGGCGAAAGCCACGGATGCGGCTGTAAAGGTTGCATCATTCTGGGCAAGATTCATTTAATCGTTTGGACCATTGACACGATAGAAGAAGAAGATGCTGCCTAATGGTAGCTAACATAGCTTAAGGATTGCTATTCGGCGGCCATACTACCACAGCCATACACGAGACAGATTAACGCGTGAAATTAACAACATTATTTCTTCGGTCGAGGGTCAAAAACACAGAAATACTTCTAAAGCAAAAGAAACAGGAAAGTCCTGATGAAACCACGAACTCTAGAAATATTACACTTCTGGTAGGTTAGCGTGTAAATAGCTACCACCTGGTGGGATATGCTCCCAAAGAATGAAGATGCCTAAGGTATCTTCACTGCGTGTAAAAAAAGGGATATGATAAGAACCGCTATCAATGTTAATATGAGGACTGACCTGAATGTCGTTTCCACGTCGATGCACGTCCACGAAGCTGCTATCCACCGCCAGGACTTCTTCAGGGGGTGTTGGTGAACAATACACGTGTCAGTCTTTACACAAAGGATTACGAGTCCTTATCCCTTTTTCACAGAATAAATGGATTCACGAGATCCAGCGTCAATCGGCGGCGTATGATTCCCAAAATAGAATCACAATGAATAATGCACATTTACATATATGCAGGCGCGCGCGACTGGTCAAAAACAACCTTATCGGTCAAGGTTCATAGACAGCAGTGTCAGGGGCGAAGAGGCTCCGCGCCATCTTTCCTCCCCCCACGCTTCCACAACAGACAGGACAACCAACATAAAAACATTGATAAAGCGGCGTAGGAAACATGTACATAAGAATATTAAATTTTTTATTGCGTTTTTAAATTGAGACTTTGCTCGCGTTACCATGCACCCCGCCTTGAAACGTCGCAAGATGTTTCGAAACAAAAATAAATTTATACATGGTAAATCAGGAGATATATAGCAAATTAATTCAAATTATAGCTACCTAAACTAAATTTATACTAAATGCGTAAAGAATTAAATGAATTTATTGTGTTGGAATAGGATATAATTTGGTAACAGCGCGTTTATAAATGCCATTCTGCGTTTTAACGGTCGCTACTCGAACGACGTTATCTGTACCCTTGTAGACATGAGTAATTATTCCTAATGGCCAAGTCAATGGAGCTGAGTTTTCCTGTTCTAATAGAACAACTGTTCCTATCTCTACAGGCTTGTCTGGTGTAGCCCATTTTTGTCTGACTTGTAACGTGTGCAGATATTCAAGGTGCCACTTTTTCCAAAAGGATTGAACCATATGGTCGAGCAATTTTTTGCGTTCCAATAAACTATAGCGCTGATCTGAGAGATCAGTGGCAGGCAAATACTGCAGTGGAGTGGACATTAGAAAGTGCGCGGGAGTTAAAACTTCAGGGTGTGGATCAGAAGAAATGACACTCAAAGGCCGAGAATTTAAGATACACTCAACTTGCGCTAGAACCGTCAATAGCTCTTCATAAGTGAGCAACTGGTTTCCAATCACCCTATATAAATGCGTTTTCATACTTTTTATATTCCCCTCCCAAATTCCCCCGAATGTAGGGGATCGGGGTGGAATTGTTTTCCAATCTATTTTTCGAGACAAAAGCTCATTAGACAGTGCGTTTTTGAAGGTTGAACTTGTCAAAAAACTATAAAGCTCATCCAATTGTGCTTTGGCACCAATAAAAGTTGTGGCATTATCGGAATATAAGCAAGACACTGGACCGCGGCGGGAAATAAAGCGCTTGAATGCGTTTAAAAAACTGTCGGATGTCAGACTTGTGACTAAGTCCAGATAAATACCCTTTGTCACCATACAAATAAAAAGTACAATGTATGCCTTTTGAGCATGTTGACCTCTGCGACGCGAAAGGGTAATGCGTACAGGTCCAGCATAATCGCAAGCAGTACGAACAAAAGCTTTCGCTGTCTCTGTCACACGGTACCACGGCAATGCAGACATTATAGGCGTGGGATGCGTAGGGTTCAACTTGAAACAAGTGTTACATTTCCGACACTTAGACCTAATGACTGTTCTGGCATCTAATATCCAGTAGCGCTGTCTTATAATTGACATAAGAAGTCCAGGTCCAGCGTGACAGTTGAAAACATGAGAATGTTGAATTATTAGATCGACAATATGATCGCGTTTTGGAAGTAAAATTGGATGTTTAGCTTCATACGGAAGCATCGACCCAGAAAGTCTTCCTCCTATACGTAAGATTCCTTCAGCGTCTAAGAATACTGCCAAGTTCTGCAGCTTCTTTGAAGGTAACTTCTTAGCTTTGAGTAGTTTGATATCTTCAGCAAAATGCACTGATTGAACAGCAAGAATTAGAGCCCTTTCAGCAGCTGCTAATCCTGCTACAGATAGAGGATTGATTTTGAGTTTAGGTTTAGCGAATTTAAGTACATAGGCTATAATGCGTAGCAATTTTTGCCAAGAAGAAACTCGTTGTGCCAATGTACACAAGAGTGGTTCCTCTATATGCGTTGTGACAGCCATAACATTAGCCTTATGTTCAGGCAAATCATTACAATTAGCGGGAGCGAACGGAATAATAGGCCATTTTTCAGGCGGCTCGCGAATCCAAGGAGGGCCGTTCCACCACAGATCGTGAGACAAAAGTTGCAATGGCAACATGCCACGAGAAAGACAATCGCTTGGGTTAATAGCACCAGCTATGTGATAAAAATGTTTAGCGTCTAAATTTTCTTGGCACTGGGCTACTCTGTTGCTAACAAAGATTGACCATCTATGCGGGGAAGAATGAACCCACGATAAAGCTATCGTGGAATCCGAAAATGCGTATATGTCCACTATGGTCATGCGTTCAACGAATGTATCTCGTACAATTTTTATCAATTTTGACATGAGTAAAATAGCACAAAGTTCAAGGCGAGCGAGAGTGGAAATTTTCGTAGGGCTAATTTTCGATTTTGCGCAAAGTAGATGCGTGTCAATAATACCAGAAGGGTAAGTGCAATGAGCATAAATAACTGCTCCTAGTCCATTCATACTGGCGTCCGAAAAAGCAACAAGACGCAGCTCACACCCGACCTCCACACCAACATGTCGAGGAATTTTCAAAGTGTTAAGCAAGTGCATCTCTTGAGCGAGTGCGTGAAAGCGGGCACGTATGTTCTCTGGAGCCAGGTCATCCCAATCACTCCTGCAGAGCCATAACTCCTTAATAAGCAATTTGGCTGCGAGTATCACAGGCGCAACTAGACCGAGTACGTCGAATAATCTAGCCACAACCGAAAGTATGTTTCTTTTAGTGCATTTTTCAGCAATTGTGATAGTGGTGAAAAACAAATTATCCTCACAAGGATCCCAGGAAAGACCTAAAACTTTAGATGAGTTGTTGTGTAAATCGAATTCGATTGATTTGCGGTGCGAATCAGGAAGTAAATCAAGTAGCTCAGGACAGCTACTCGACCATTTTACTAGGTCAAAGTCACCAGATTTGAACAAATTAATTAAATCACGAGCTAACAGCTTAGCAGAGCTTTTATCAGCTGTGGAATGGACCAAATCGTCCATATACAAACAGGTTTCAGCCACTTTAGCTGCTTCAGGATAGTGTGAACTCATGTCCGAAGCCAACTGTTTCACTGTGCGTAAAGCTATGTATGGACTAGACCTGAGACCAAAGGGTTGCCTGTTGAAAACGAAGGTGCGAATTTGTTCCGATTCATTGAACCTAAATAAAATGCGTAGGTATTTACGCTGCTCCGGCATAACGCCTATACGTAAATAGTGGGCGTTTATGGCGATAGGAAACATCCTAAAATTCAATAACAATACAAATAAATCAGCCTGTAGATTTGGGCCGATGTGTAAAATATCATTAAGTGAAAATCCAGTATGTGTTTTGGCACTTGCGTCCAAGACAATACGCGGTAACGGCTTATCAGGGCGTACCACGGCGTGGTGAGGTATATAATAACCATCAGAGGTCAAATCAGACACATCGACGGGGCTAAGATACCCATTATCGATATAATCTTGAATTACTTTATTGTAATTCTCGCGTACTAAGGGCGTTTGACGTAATTTACGTTCCAGCGAAATAAAGCGGCGGTAAGCGGTGGCATACGAGTTGCCAAGTTCAGCAGGGTCCCTGCTGAAGGGTAAAGCGACGGTATAACGACCGGAATCATCGCGACTCACGGTCGAAGCGAAAATATTTTCACACTCTGTCTCTTCAGGAGACAACAAGCGTTTTGTGGGCACTTCTTCGAGTTCCCAAAACTTCTGCACTAAATCATTTAATGCTAGCGCGGTAAAAGACGAAGTTGCGGGCAAAACATCTTTACGTGGGCATTCGCCCATAAATACATAACCGAGCGTGGTGAGAATTGCCGGCGGCGCGCGCGGTCCACAATCTGCCCTATCACCTAGGTATATATATGGGAAAAGCTGAGCACCCAGAACTAAATTAATATCTCCAGGGATATTCCAACTTAAATCCGCCAGGTGCAGATTGCGCGTGTCGAATTCTCGACAATCGATAAATCGCGAGGGTAATTGATCCGTGATACATTTTACTACCAATGCATGAATAGCATATTTTTTATCTGGATAGACACGGGACTCAATATTTAAATAAACATAGCCTAATATAGGACTAGAGTTCGAACCAACACCCTTAACAAAAGAATTACTTAAAGGCGTTATTGGTAAATTAAGCGAGCGGCAACATTCCGTTGTTATTAAATTATTTTGTGACGCGCTGTCAATCAAACAACGAACGATATATTTTTTATTAATACCATCTTTAGGGCATACATAAACTTGAGCGGTCGATAAAATAATATCACCCTTATAACTAGTAGCATACGACTGAGAAGACGTATCTGCGTTCATAATTGAATTCTCGCGAAGCATAGTAGTGACAGAAAACGTTTGAATATTATTATGTTCCAAAGCGGGCCGATCGACAGATACGGCTGCGCATGAAGTCGCGGTCGACTGTGACAAATGCTCAACGGCTCCGGCGCCTACATTCGCGCGTGATTTCAAATTATGATTATTGTTATTTGCAAAGTGCAACAACTTATGATGTTTTTTCTGACAGAAACAGACCGAAGTACTTTTACAATCCGGTAGCGTATGTAGGGTACTCAAACAATTAACGCACCCGCGTTTCGATTTGATATAATCGTATCGAGTTTTAGCATCGCGCATACTCTTAAACTGTGGGCAATCGTATAAATGTCTATGATCACTTTTAGCGCATAAGCTACAACCTGTATGTACATTAGTACCGGTCATAAACGTCTTATAGGTATGTGACGTCTGATCACGGGTTTTAGTTACGGGTTGCTTATTCATATATGATGAGTAACGAGGGTTGGAGCGCTCCAATATTTTAGCCTGATCTTGTACAAAGGAGATCAGCTGTTGCGTTGTTGGTATCTTTTCATCCCGAACAGATAATTCAAATGATTGAATACTTTGAGCATCCATTTTTCTTAAAGCGCATTGTAGCATAACAAAGTCTGTCAGATCAGGTATATCTAATTCTTTAAGTGCCGAAAATGATGCAGAAAATTTACTTATAAATGAGTCAAGTGCGTTCGCACTATGCGAGCAATTTTTTAAGTCTAAAATATTATTTAAATAAAATGTACCTAGGGCACGTTTATCATGATATTTTTTAACCAAGCTGTCCCATAAGATTTGATACGTTTCTCCACTGGGAACAATACCTGCAGTGAATTTTAATGCGTCATGAGTCAATTTGGCAATTAAATACTGCACGCGCTGCGAGTCAGACAATTGTTGATTCAAATGAATATTAGTCTTAAATGACTGATAGAAAACATTCCAATTTTCTGGGCGACCGTCAAAACTCGGAATTACTAAATGTTCTAATTTCACTACTGACTTGTTTGAGTCACTCGCAGTGTGTGAACTCTGCTTCAAGCTCTCGTTTATCTTATTTCGAGTTCGTTTAATCCGCGAATATAAATCTTCAAATGAGTCCAGACAGGCGTAGTCTGGGACCCCGATAGGTCTTGAACTCAATTTTAATTTATTTATTTCATCTACAATAGATTCAAACTTATGGCGCCAATCATCTAACATTTCTGATTCAGACATAAAATTTTCATTACTTCTTAACGACAAATCGTACGAAACAATCTTCTTCGATGCATCATACAAACGATTAACACGTTGAAATAATGCGTCCCTCTTACTGACTAACAAAGTCATCCTAACTTCGCTATCTCCTGATTTTTCCGTCATAATTGCGACTTAAAATCTTGATATTGAAAATCTGAGGGTAGGCGGTGCTTGGTACGGGCGAAAAAACTACAAGTTAAGAAGCAGCGATAAGTTAGTTTTAACCAACTAGATTATAACCAATTATGCAAAGCAATTTGCATCCATATATTGTATGTATTTACTGACAATACTGTATTTAACAGTATGGAATGCAAAAATGGGCGTCGGCCGGTGTTTGTGCCGGCACTACTAAATTGCGTTTTATGCGTAAAATTACGTGAAATAAGCGAGTTTATAAGCTGGAATATTATCTCAGCTTATAAACCAAACTACTGGGTAATGGGGCGTAAAATAAGCGTCAGCCAATGAATATGGCGGCGCTGAGAAATGCGTTTTTGTGCGTAAAATACGCAAAAATAGCGGGAATTTTTAAGCTGGATGTTATCCGGCTCGAAGGACCAAAACTTATGGTAGGTTAGCGTGTAAATAGCTACCACCTGGTGGGATATGCTCCCAAAGAATGAAGATGCCTAAGGTATCTTCACTGCGTGTAAAAAAAGGGATATGATAAGAACCGCTATCAATGTTAATATGAGGACTGACCTGAATGTCGTTTCCACGTCGATGCACGTCCACGAAGCTGCTATCCACCGCCAGGACTTCTTCAGGGGGTGTTGGTGAACAATACACGTGTCAGTCTTTACACAAAGGATTACGAGTCCTTATCCCTTTTTCACAGAATAAATGGATTCACGAGATCCAGCGTCAATCGGCGGCGTATGATTCCCAAAATAGAATCACAATGAATAATGCACATTTACATATATGCAGGCGCGCGCGACTGGTCAAAAACAACCTTATCGGTCAAGGTTCATAGACAGCAGTGTCAGGGGCGAAGAGGCTCCGCGCCATCTTTCCTCCCCCCACGCTTCCACAACAGACAGGACAACCAACATAAAAACATTGATAAAGCGGCGTAGGAAACATGTACATAAGAATATTAAATTTTTTATTGCGTTTTTAAATTGAGACTTTGCTCGCGTTACCAACTTCCTTTATTGGGCATTTGTATTAAAACTGCAATTAATTGTTAACAAGATTGAGGGGGATGTAACTAGTTAAAGATATTTATGGCGAGAATAATTCACCCAAATAACACAAATTTCACGCGCGGGTTTACCAAAACTTTAAGCATCATAGCATTCATTGTAGATCAAGTGACCAAACAGAGTATCTTAGTACCTATTTATCTTGTGTACTAAAATTAATGTGTTTGTAATGTGTGCAAATAGTCAAACCTTCTGTCAAATGCTTGAAACTGCCGAATGGTATCTTACGACTGCCATTCGGCGGCCATGCTGCCAACTATACATGGTGAAATTTTTATCATTTTGGATCCATATAGGGTGACTCAGACCATCAATATGAACAACTTATCCTATGGAAACAATGCTGGGAACTCAAAAAAAATCGACATTCCCATACAAACTGGCCGGGCGGCGAAACTCTTTTATATGGAAAAGACGTTATTTCCCAGGATTCGTCCCATAGAAAAAGTTGTTCATATTGATGGTCTGAGTCACCCCTTTAAGGGTCCAATACGATTAAAATTTCACCATGTATACCTAGACAGACAGATTAACAACACTCCTTTTTCGGTTGAGGGTTTAAAACACAGAAATCCTTTTAAAACGGCAATCAATTGTTTACAGGATCAGGAAATACGTGTTAAAAATATTTATAGCGAATATATTTCACGTAGATACTACAAACGTCGCGCGCGTGTTTACCTAAAAATTATAGCGTCATCAGCATATAGTCTGCTGACCGAACAGTGTAGGGGAGAGTTGGATATTACCGTGCCCCTAAGAACTTAGACCTATAATTCGGAAAGGGTTTGATGTACAGATTCAAAAATGCGTTTAAACATTAAGATAATTTATTTAGCTACACATACAGCATGGATAAATTAAAATAAATTAACACAATTTTTTTTATCGCGATATTTATAAAAAAACGGAAAAGCGCTGCAATTTCACACTGGTATGATAATATCATGCCGAGGTTTTAATAAAAACGGTTTTATTAAAACCTCGGCATGGCACGGGTTCAGTATAATATCATGAATTAATTTAAGTAACCATCAACACCAACAAATCGACGCGACGGTGTAGCCATCGGTTCCCCAGTCTCACCCATTGTCACCGACTTATTTATGAAAGACCTTGAGGAGAAAGCTCTTTTTACCACCTTGGCTGTGCCGAATATGTTCAAACGGTACGTAGATGATATTTTTGTTATTCTTCCTAAAACTCAAGTCTCTGTCTTACTAAAAGATCTCAATTCTATTCATAACAAAATTAAATTTACAATGGAATCTGATGAATCGATAATTCATTAGCCTTTCTTGATGTTTTAATTATAAGAAATCCTGACAGTAGTATTAGTCATACTGTCATCATCCATGATCCGTGATTTTATTTAAAAAACCAACCAAACATTCATATTTAAAGGTGATCAGGACGTACAGTCGTCATAGTTGGGAAAGAGTAAAAAAGTAAAAAAAGAAGGAAAAAAAGTAAACGCACATAATTACTTTTTTTGCTAGAATATGGTTTTCCATCGCCTTCTCCATTTCACACACTAATGTCGCATTAGTTTAGGTTACAAAAAAAGTTTGAGAACCGCTGAGAATCTCAAACTTTTTTGCATACTGGCTATCTAATATTACTAAAATTCTTAATTCGTAGAAGGTTTGCTATATCTTAGTAATTAATTTTTTTACAGTCTATCGACAATGCACACCCTGGCGTCAGAGTTCTTCGGGACCGCATCTCGGCCTCTGACATGCGTGGTGCCTTTAACGACTACCAGATGGCAGCCGGGAACAATGGCTTATAGCCTTCCAAAGCACGAAATCATCTTTATTATCAGATAATCAGCTGAATCAAGCCTGCAATGTCATCTGAAATGGAAACAACTAAACAAAGTATGCTTTTCGTGGGAATTGAACCCACGACCTCCGGGCTACAGGTAAACGCCTTAACCACTGGTTTACAGAAACTACTTCCTCTACGGCGCGCCGTAGGGGCTGTAGTTTCTCTTAGCATTTGTAGACCTTGAAAGTATTCGTGGGCTTGTAGGGTTCGTAGATGATTATAGTACTTAACAATCCATCACCTCTTTACCGAATACTGCACGGCTGTAGCCGTTATAACAACAAAACTTCTATTATTATGAAATGAAATGAAATAGAATTTTATTCAAATTTGGATGTCATGTATCTCTTTCTGAACGTCATATTATTATTTTTAATATTTGCAAAATCGATAAGCTACTATCGTTTCGAAACGACCACTGCTGAGAAGAATACGCCGAAAGAAACTCAGTCCAGTATTGGTCCCTACGTGCCTGAAGGGCTACGCCTATGTCTCGTTATGTATTCGTCGAAGTGTTAAAATTCTATGACTAGGTATGTCTTAAAAAAAATAAATAATAAAATCTTTAATTAAATTTCTTAGGTGGTAACATATCACAATATAAACATACATTAATACGTACAAACAAAGTTTTGCCTGAGCTAAGGTGAAAAACACCCTGTGTTTCAGGCTTTAATTGCTAGACATAAACTAACAAAATAAACAATTACAAAAGAAAAATAACGTTGAATACAAAGTTAAAAAATAAATTTTAAATATAATAAAAGATAAATGTTCATAATATTTATGATAAAACTGTTAATAAATCCTCTGTTTCTTCATACGACATATTGAGGAGGGCTTCTTGCAGTATTCTTTTCGTCATACCGAAAGAACAAGGATAAAAACTAAGTTTTTTATTAAGCCTATTGTAAAGAAGGGGACCAAGGAATAAGAAAAATCTAGAAGAGAAAGTATGTTTTATATTATTAATGCAAACAATATCTTTCCGTCTTTTATAAGTAATTTCGGTGCGGTATGGCAGTGCGGCGTGTTGTTTTAGTACTGTGTTTAATATAAATAATTGCCTAACTGTTAGTACCCTACAGGATTTATAGAGAAGGTCAGTGGGAAAAAGGAAAGGGCGGAAAGTTGAGACTTTAAGGACGGCTCGCTGTGCCCTCTCAATGGTAAGCAGTGATGTTTTGGCCATGCCTCCCCATGACGTAATACAGTAAGTTAGTAATGATTGGCATAAGGCAAAGTAAACTTGTCTGATTGTTTTTGAGTCCGCGATGGATCGCAGTTTTTTGAATACAAATATTAACTTACGTATTCTGCCATTTAAAATCTCTGTATGTTGCTTGAAACAAAGAGTGCTGTCAATAACAATACCAAGGTATTTTATTTTCTCGGTTTTGGTAATGTTTGGGCACTCGCATGAGTTAGTTACAGGGTTTCTGCAGTGATGTGCATAAATATTTAGATTAGAATGCGATGACGCCACATTACGCATGGAAAATTTAATGAAGCTAGTTTTATCGGTGTTTAAAGTTAGCAGGTGTTGTTGAAGCCAGTTATTTACAACATTAAAACCTTGTTGTGCGTTTTTAAAAACTTCATCCACTGACTTAGCAGAGAACAAGATTGCTGTGTCGTCAGCATAAGAAATAATTTTTCCCCCTACGATGTTCATGTTACATAGGTCGTTAATGTATATTAAGAACAGGGTCGGGCCTAATATACTTCCCTGGGGAACTCCAAAACAAGTATTATCCTGATCAGAACTAAGTATATTGTCAATTTTCACGCATTGAGACCTATCATTCAAATAATTCGTTTCTAAGCTCATTTCCTCTTATACCTAAGTTTTCGAGCTTGTGCAAGAGGATGGGAATGGAAATAGTGTCAAAAGCTTTGGCAAGGTCAAGGAATATTCCTATGGTTTGATTGCCACTATCGAGTTCCTGTACTAAATAATCGATGAGGTTATGTACAGCATCAGCTGTTGTAGTAATTGTAATGTAGTCATTGAAAACATTCATAGACGTGTGGGATTCAAGCAACTTTTATGTATATTTTTATGGTATAAGACGGCTAAAGAGCAAGCGAGTCACCTGATGGTAACCGATCAGCGCTGCCCATGAACAAATACAACACCAGGATATAACAGGAGCGATGCCGCCCTTTCAAGGAGTTAGAGGAATGACAAAGGGAGGAAATGGGGTAAGGATGAGCCTCCAGCTTTCTCACTTATCGAACGTCGTCTTTTTTGTGAGAGTGCGGTACTTCCCCGGAAGAGTTGCCGTATTCTTCCGGGGAAGTACCACACTTTCATGCTACAAACAAAAATTAATTATGCAGGTAGCGTGGCTCTACTACAACTGAACTGAACAATATTATAGAGGTATAAAACTTACTGCAATTAGAGTTGTACTTACGATGCTCCGGCCTATTTATCGAACGTAACGATACGAATAAAACATTCGAGACAACATTAATTCTGGTAACGGCTTCGAAATGCTCTCTTTGCAGATTTACAGGAGTTTCTGTGACTTCGCGGGATTGTTAAGAAAGTTATTATAGCGATCCCGAGAGAAGCAATCGACCTCTACAGTCAACAGAAAAGGTGATTTCACGCGCAATTAACTACATGTTGCCTTAAAATATAGCGGCCTACTATGATAGAAAAGTTTTTTGTGACTTCGCAAGATACGACTATTATTATAGGAATCACAAGAGAAGTGAGCGAGCTCACTGTCACCAGAAAAGGTGGTTTCACGCGCAGTTAAGAGCCCGCCATATGCCAGACGGCGTGGCGATACAAACGCGGATGGTCTAAAGGCGTTGGCTACTTTGGATATTTTCGTTTTTAGGAATATTCAAGGGTTATTCGAAAAAGAAAAACATATGATGGCTGCCTTATCTGTAATGCAATAAAAATCAAAAGTTTCAAGGTTAATTTTAATGTATTTGGTGAATAATGCTATATACCGAATAAATAAGACGTGATTTGGAGGCAACTTTGCAATTTTTTTCTATCGAGAAAATTTAACGCAATCGTGTTTTTGAGTCATATAGTTACCAGAGTTAGTCCTGATCTTTGCTGCATTTTTATTTCAACTTGAGTATTTAATTATTATTGATATAACAGTCAATCATGCAAAGCAGTGTGAGGTAGTACGGGCCCTTAACTACATGTCGCATTAGAATATAGCGGCATGCTATGTTAGAGGAGGTAGTTGTGACTCCGCAAGATACGACTATTATTATAGAAATCACAAGAGAAGTGAGCGAGCTCACTGTCACCAGAAAAGGTATCACGCGCAGTTAACTACAGGTCACCTTAGAATATAGCGGCATGCTATGTTAGAAAAGTTTGTTGTGACTTCGTAGAATACGAGTATGACTATAACAATCTCAAGAGAAGTGATAGAGCTCACTGTCACCAGAAAAGGTGGAAGGTGCTTTCACGCGCAGTTAACTACAGGTCGCCTAAGAATATAGCGGTAAGCCTTGTTAGAGGAGTTTGTTGTGACTTTGCAAGATACGAGTATTACTATAGCAATCTCAAGAGAAGTGATAGAGCTCATTGTCACCAGAAAAGGTGGTTTCACGTGCAGTAACTACAGGTCACCTTAGAATATAGCGGCATGCTATATTAGAAAAGTTTTTGTGATTTCGCAAGATACGAGTATTAGTATAGCAATCTCAAAAGAAGTGATAGAGCTCACTGTCACCAGAAAAGGTGGTTTCACGCGCAGTTAACTACATGTCGCATTAGAATATAGCGGCATACTAAGTTAGAAAAGTTTATTGTGACTTCGCAAGATACGAGTATTAATACAGCAATCTCATGATAAGTGATCCAGCAGTCAATTCATGTTCGATAGCCCTGCCCCATATATAAGCGCTATTGAGATATTTTATATTATACCAGTATTAACCATGTACACAAACGAAAAACAAAAACATTTTAAATTATGATCTATCAATTGATAAAAAACATTACCTAACAATAAAATTAATTACTTCATTTAAATGAACAGTTTCACGCAGTTTTCAATTAACGATAAACTTAAAATGCTTACCCAATTAGTGTTAATTATGTCCATCCTAAATAAATACCCAGCGATAAAAGGGAACATTCATCTGACCATTGAAAATACTGCCCAATCGCTGCCGACCCGTAATAAATTCTGCCTGTTGTAAACCACCCGTATGCTCATATGAGGTTCGATGAATTTTCATTTCTTTTATATAAACGATGAGCACGGAATGGAATTCTGAAGAATTCTCCGATAGAATTGATTGCCAGTTCTTTTCACGAATACGATGGTTTTAAGTACGCGTATATGTTGTTTGATATTTGTATTGCAATATACTTTAAACGATTTCCTTTCGAGTTTCTCCTCGGCATTTCCTTATTTACTACTAATTATTTTTTTTGAAGTTACATACGTATGTAACTTCTAAAAAAAATATTATCTAATCTATAAATAGATTGGTTGGTCTCACTTTACTCGCTCGCAAATGGATTGGTCTCACTTTTTTAAAACTTACATACGCGTACCCTCCTTACGCGTATGTATTGATTGATTGCGATATTAATTTTTTTAGAAGTTATTACTTTGTAATATTTTTGGGACTTGAGTAATATTGCGCATTTTTATTTCTGGATGGACCTATACCAAAAAAATACCTACCGCATTTTTGATGAATAAGTACCACGAAGAACATTTAGGGTGAGTGGAGGGAAGATGAAAAACGGGGTAACACCAAAAATCATCTGTAACGCCTAAATAAAGGTAATAGTTTAGGGGTGGCAACATTGTTTAGACCGCAATTTCCTTACGTCTCGCCCCTCATTCGGCAGTTATAGCTCGGATTGCATAGTTGTGAATAATCGACGAATTTGTGCCGAACGGTTATTTTCGTAAAAAGTTGGCGATTTTTAATCTTACCCCACCTCCTATAACTTGGATTGTAAGGTACGTACGTACAAGAGCCTAAACAGAATACTTAAGTTTTATTTTTAATTTAAAATTGTACCGATTAGTCTATATATTGCTATTATTCATATTTTAGCTTATTTTTCGACTTTTCGTCTCTCCCCAGCAAAATTTGGCGGGGAAAGATGAAAATATAAATTTTTCGGACTTGCCCCAATTTTAAAAGTCATAGAAAAATACATATGTTGTCAAACTGTAAGTTTCGAAGAAAAAATAAACGATCAAGCAAGTTGTCTCTGTTTGTCTGTTTAGAAATAAGTTTTATGTGACTGCCCGAATGACTGTTTATGTATAAAAAAAATTGGCTAGCTCCGTGGCGAAGCGGGCAACACGCCAGCCTGCGACACGGGGTGCCCGGGTTCGATCACCGGCCAGCCGGCCTATTTGCTAACTCAGTGATCAACGTTTTGATAGTCACTTTAAAATACATTGCGGGTATCCTAAGAGTGACTATTTTTATTGAAGATATATAAAACGTAATGTACTTTGAAATGACTATCAAAACGTTGTACACTGAGTTAGCAAATAGGCCGGCAGGTCAAGATGGAAAATGATCTTTTTCAGATTGGCCTGGGTCTTGGATGTTTATCTATATTATATATGTCATTATGAACAATTTTATGTTATATTTAGCTTTTAAAACTGCACTACTTTCAAAGCTTTTAGTCATATTTGCAAATGGCTTAATAATCATAAGATAAATAATTTGATTTCTAAAGTTGTAGACTGATTTTTGAATTGTTATATTGTGGTATTTTTTTTCATACGTTTTGTAGGAAATAAGATCGTGTATTAAGGTTTTGGAATAAAACCCATCTTATAATATTATTAACTTTGTTCCTAAATAATAGTACAAAATGTCCCTAAAACAAAATCTTTAATTTGTATAATTTTATTTAATGATGAATGTTTCTTGTTGACACATAATTTTCTTTATTATAGGTTGTTACTTTATTTTTAAAACATTCATGTACATGCCTGAGTTGTTACTTTTCTATAATAATAAAAAAGATTTCGTTTAGAAGTTTCTTTTACTAAAATCAATATGCAAAGTTTGAGAACCTCTGGCCGTATTACCACAATGGGGGGTAAGAGTGAAATATATAGTATAAAAAATAATTCGTATCTCAGTTAATTTGAGGAAATTTTACACAAGGCAACCAATTTTGGTACGAACATTTTTTAAGCTATGGCTTATCGATTACCAACGTCATCTAGCATTAATAGAAAAGATTTTAGAAACTATTACAATCTTACCCCGCCACCTTTTCTTCTTCCCCCTGCTTTCTTTTTTGATAATCGTGTTTTCTATGATTTTTTTTAAACATGTTAGTGCAGCATGGAGAAGTTTTTATAGATTGGATATTAAAGGAAATTTAATGCACTTTCAAATCCTAAATTTTGTTTAAACTTAAGTTATGATGACAATTTTTTACAAAGGTTCGAATACAATCCTACATATCTCTTCAAAAAACCATTCGATCTTGCCCCCATTGAGCTATATAGCTATTTTCCAAGGTCAAACATCAGAAGAACACCAATCTCTGCCGGGTCAGTATAAATGGTTAAAACTATCGCAGGATCATCTCGTAAACTTCGAGCATTAGAATGAGTTATAATTTTGGCTAGCTCCGTGGCGCAGCGGTCAACACGCCAGTCTGCGACACGAGAGTGCCCGGGTTCGATCCCCGGCCAGGTCAAGATGGAAAATGATCTTTTTCAGATTGGCCTGGGTCTTGGATGTGTATATATTATGTATTTGTTATAAAATATAGTATCGTTAAGTTAGTATCCCATAACACAAGTCTCGAACTTACTTTGGGCTAGCTCAATCTGTGTGATTTGTCCGTATATATTTATAGTTTATTATTATTATAATTAACCATAACACCGTAATAGTGCGCGTCTCTCACTAAAATAGTACTTACTACACATACTATGTATAAATTGAAAAGCAAAGTACTTTTTTAAAAAGCTTATCAAGTTTTCAGGTGCCTTCGTGATAGGTATTTCTCTAGGTATCTATACAGAAATGAACGACAAAGATATCACCGTGGCCACCTACTGTTTAAAAACAATCTTCTTCTTCTTCCTTTCGAGTCGTAATATATGCTTACTAACTCCGCTGGCTCAGCGACCCGAAGTAGATCTTGGCCTCCGATACAAAAGAGCGCCACAATTTTCTATTCTGAGCGATATCTTGCCAGCTGACTGTTTCCATCTCCCGTGGATCAGCCTGCACGGTGTCGCTCCAGCGATATCTGGGTCGGCCTGATACTTAATGTCTTTTACTAGTTATAGTAACCCACAATCATCATCCTCCAGCAATCCCTCCTGGGCAGTCTGGAAGTCCCTGAACCGACTCCGGCCTTGTGTAGGGAGTTGCCGAGAAAACGGGGTTAGGTGAGGTTTCTCCGGCAACAGCACTTGCGATTACGGTGATGTTTAACCAATGAGCCACCTTTTGACGTGCCCTAAATGCCCCACTCACTGCAAGTAATAGGATCTAGAGGAGGCAAATGACAGGGTAGGGGCCGTGGCCAAATATTGGGCAAAATTACTATAACTAGTTAAAAACAATTTAAACAAATATAACAATAACGATTCGAAAAGAAGAAGAAGTACTTACTATTTTGAAAGGCTAATGAAGTTTTACAGGTGCCTTCGTGATATAATTTGTTAGGCTAGGGCATATTTAATTAAATCTACTGAGCCGTTCGGTATAGTTGCCAGTGGATATAGGAACCGACATACATAATACAGGATATTTTAAATAATACCTTAAAATGACCAAAAAATCTTAATATATAAACCAAAAGTTTCAAAGACTGGATAACAATGGAACAAAAATTCGAGGCGTTACATTTTTTAAGATCTTCTTTGAAAATCTTTATCCAGATCTCTTTACTCCTTATCCTCGAGTTTCTGAGGGCCCTTATTTTGAGATCAATCGAGCTGACGAGTAAATTGTAATAGAATTTTCGAGATATCTTTCAAGGTGTCTCGAAAATTCTATTACAATATACAATAATTTGAAAAGACACGGGCGATTGCGGCCTTTTGGATAAAAGAGATATACTAGGTAGATCCTAGATATCATTTGTATCCTAACATCTGACTCAGTATCGTGGCGCATCTGGATTAACCACTATTACGAGTATGACATCATCCTGTAATATGATTTGGCAAACGTTTATTACCGCCGGTCGCTCGCTAACGCCTCCTTCTTGGGTAGCTGTACGGTACTGGTTGTACCTGGTAGTGAAAAATAAAGATAAAGTATTAGCCCTCGCTGGGAATTGAACCTAGTGCCGTGTAGCAGGCTCAAATTTTCAACTGCGTCTCCGAAGCCGTCACAATAACTTGCATCTTTCAATTAAAAATAACAATTGCCAACATGTCCCAAATGGAAAGAAAAAGGTTAATTAGATAATTTACATAAGTGCTTCAAACCTAAAACGTCAAAATAAAATATATAATCAAAATCTATTTTTACCAACCTTTCCGGGCGTCAAACAGAGAATCCGAGCTTCTAATCCCGTCGAAATTTCCGACAAGACGGAATTACCCGCGCGTGCGAGTATTCTGACTGCTCCGATGTCGATTTTTGCACCACCGCACCCCCGAGATTTCCTTTAAGACGATAAGTGCCATTCAATGATCTTTTCATTCACAGCATTCATTTATCTTTTCGTATTTTATTACAGCGGAGAATCAAAGCAGCTTTGCTCTGACGTATAGGTATTTGAAGTACATTTTGACATTTGAGAATAAAATTGAAATTCAATCTACGATACGTACTTTTCATCAATCAACGAGCTTTTGCAACAATTGCATGCTTTCAGTATACGCAGATAAACTACACTAAAACATTATATATAAGCATAATATATGATAAATCTTTGAATATTGATATCCTTGCAAAAGCCAACTAGCGTCACCCATCGTTTTATGTTTTTATCACAGATCAAATTAAAAATCTAAAACTTACTTCACTAGTTTTCACTAGATTACTTGTAATATTTTTGACATTTCATTATTAAAATAAATGTTGCTTATCACCAAATTTGGTGGTAACCAACAATTTAAAAAAATACCAAAAAGTACTAGAGTATGTATGTATGTAGAGTAGTTTACTAGGTACATAGTGAAGTTAAGTTTTAGATTTTTAAATATGATCTGATTAAAGAGTTTAAATAATAATTATGGGTAGAGCTAGTTAGTAATAACAACCAACTGCCTATTGTAAGATGAAGAAGTCCGGATTATTGCATATATCCTCTTAAGAGCTATCTTGTAAGCCTCTCAAGAATTAGACGATTAGCAAAGTCCTTATATTAATTTTTGCGGAGAACACAGGAATCCTTGCCATTCTTACAGTACCTACACTGAGTTATCAATAGTTTGGATGAAGTCAAAGAATCCTCTGCATCCAAGCATTTTCCCAGTTGTATACTCGTCATCGTCGTCAGCAGGTCCTTTAAGTCTCCACTGCAGGAGCATGACCCTCTCTGTACCACCCGAACCATACTTGGCCAGAGCAGACAGAGGATTTGGCCTACACTCTTCTCGCTGGCTAGACGGGTTGGAGAGGTCTCATTGATGTTTATGAGTTTTGTTTAAGCTTGTATTTCCTAAGTCGCCTCTTACGACATCCACGGGCAAACTTGGAGTGGTCCTATTCTACTCTGCCGGAAACCACACGGCGAAGTTGTAGAACGGCGAGTTGTAACCAGGGCCACTATGACAGCATTCATGGTTTGAATGCTAAAGTTATAGATTAAGAATCTATAAAATACACATATTTTATTATTGTTATTTATTATATACTAAATAGAAATAAAACCCATGTAGGGAAATGCATCAGGTAAACTAACCCAGATCCAAATTCCCGTTGCTGACATACCATAAAAATAAAATCTTTCTAACATTTTCATACATCGTTACAACATTTATAGCTAACTAGCTTTCGCCCGCGGCTCCGCCCGCGTCAATGTCGATTCCTCGGGAATAGTCCCTTTTTCCGGGATAAAAGGTAGCCTATGTCCTTCTCCGCACTCCAGAGAACTTGTATGCAAAATTTCATGATGATCGGTTCAGTAGTTAGGGCGTGAAAGCGTAACAAACAAACAAACAAACAAACTCACTTTTGCATTTATAATATTAGTAAGGATTCACGGACACTAAATCAGACAGAATGGTCATGCACAAGCACAATGGTAATGTCAGGGGTGTCATCCTCAACTGCCTTTCCGGTGTTCGCAGGTATGGCATCGGGTATGCGCGTCTGGCCTCCCGAGCTGCTACTTGCTTTTCTCCCATTCATCCGAGTCAGAAGTATCCTAATATTGACTAGCTCCGTGGCGCAGCGGTCAACACGCCAGCCTGCGACACGGAGTGACCGGGTTCGATCCCCAGCCAGGTCAAGATGGAAAATGATCTTTTTCAGATTGTCCTGGGTCTTGGATGTGTATATATATATGTATTTGTTATAAAATATAGTATCGTTGAGTTATTATCCCATAACACAAGTCTCGAACTTACTTTGGGGCCAGCTCAAACTGTGTGATTTGTCCGTCTATATTTATTATTATTTATTTATTAAATACCTTTATTCTCTTCTCAGATCCTACTAATTCCGTACTTTCCCAGCTTAAAAATCTTTCCGATGGGCAGCAACATCGGAAGTACAAGAAGCCAAAGAAACTGCGCTCGCCAACCCGCCTGCCAAGCGTGGTATGCCTCCTATGCAACGAAGAAGCTTTGGGAGAGGCCTTTGTCCAGCAGTGGACTTATCGTGGCTGAATGATGATGATGATGAAACCAGACACAATGGAAATAACAATAGAATTAACGTCTACAGGCAGGAAGTACCGGAAAGTGTTAAATCTACGATATTAAAAATTTATAACGCAAATCGCTCAGCAAAGAATGTTTATGAAAATCCTTTCGTGAAAAGTCAGAGGGGAAAATTCGCGGTATCTCTAAAAACTGTCATTAAACTCATTTGGAAGTAATTACAAGGCGCAGCGTGGGACGATTAGACCCGGCCATTCGATCGCTATTAGGACTATTCCGGACTACCGGCTTCCTTCAAACTTGTGCTAATTATAGATAACTGTAGGTATCTTGGCAGCCACTAATAGTTTTAATTACTTGCAAAGATGTTTAGATATCGAATTACAATAGCACTCGATCGAGTTACTTAGAACTTACTCAAATAAAGGTAGTACACAGTTTAGATTCAACTAAGTTCTAAGCTACTTACATAGGTACCTGGGTTCTAAGCATTAAAAGGTACCATTTTTGACGTTGACCATTTCGGTGGCTCAGTGGTACCACGAGTACCTTTGAATGGCAGGGTCCTGAGTTCGATCTTCGGCCAAGTCAAGATGGAAAACGGTATTTTTCCGATTGGCCTGGTTCTTGGATTATAAAATATAGTTTTGTTGAGCGAGTTTCCAAGGAGAAGTTCACAACTTAGTCTGGGGAGCCCAATCGGTTATTTCCTATATGTGACGTTCCACGGGTAAAGACACCTTATGGAAGTGACGTTTATAAACTATTCATACAATTTTACTTAGATTAAATAAAAACAATGTCGTAAATGCCAGCGTCCATAAGCTACATTTACTCGTGGAACGTCACATATATTTATTTATTTTGATTAACCTTGAAAATGTTGCCTATTTTGTCTAATGGACAAAAATTACATTTATGTGACAAGCTTTTATCATAAACGAATCCACCCTATAAATCGTTTTCCAACACAAATCAAATAAATAAATATATACGGATAAATCACACAGATTGAGCTAGCCCCAAAGTAAGTTCGAGACTTGTGTTATGGGATACTCAACGATATTATATTTTGTGACCGCTGCGCCACGGAGCTAGCCCAAACACAATTGGTGGACCTTCTACGGCCACCTCCCGACTCCATCATGAGACCAGCGTAACGATTCCATAATATTGTATTATCATCCGATTTACACATGCATGCAAAATTTCAGCTCAATTAGTAACCAGAACGTGCAACAAATTTACCTGGCAAGATTTGATTACAGACAAACACCTTCGCCTGTCCCAGGCGATGCTAAATAAAAGCTTCTTATAAATAAAGCGACACATTAAAAGGGTTATTAATGAGTTTTTACGAACTGAGGCAACCCACTTCCGACGCGCCGTTACATGATGCAGCAAAGATGGATTGCCATACGGAGCTTTTGAGGAAATGATATTTCTTTTTAGTACTTCGGGGTCGTTTAATCAGAAACAAGATGTATTATGGACTTTTGAGGTTATGTTTAACAAAATTAATTCGATTAAAAAGTTCTATGTAGCAGTTTGTGCCAAGTTTTTATCTTAAATGATTTCAAAGCTTACTATTTTTATTCTGTTTATTTAAAAGATTCAAAGTTTTTTTTAGAAAATATACTATTGACGTGAAAAAGTGTCTGAAAAGGCTTAAGGCACTTTTTCACGTCAAATATCATTTTAAATAACACTGATCAAATTATATTCAAATTATTCATTACTGTTCAAAAGCTAGAAACTACTAGCGTTTCGGAACCGACTATCTTTTACGTGCATTTAACAGATATTTATTATCAAATGTGCTATGGTCTCTATAATTCTCAGTGTAATCCAAAAAAGATGTAATTTTAATTTAAAACTTATAATATGAACTAACCGATATTATTAAATTAATAATTTGGTTCTTTAAATAAATAAAAGTTTGTAATACCTACCATCGGCTTGCCCCTAGGTAAATTCTCATTCCAAATAGATGTAATTTTAATTTAAAAGATATTAGTTACCGAAAATTAACAATTTGGTTCTTTAAATAAATAAAAGTTTGTAATACCTACCATCGGCTTTGCCCCTAGGTAAATTCTCATTCAAAATAGATGTAATTTAAATTTTAAAGTTATAACTTACCAGAATAGAATTCAAACTCACGCGATATTAAAGAATTATAAAAACACGGTTTTACTCACGTTTATTCAGTTGGAAAAATTAACAAGATTCTACAATTCAACAATTATTATTTTGCTTCGAATTATTCAGTTCGTTCGTAGAATTGGTAATCATTATTTTCATTATAGGTAAAACTTGTTTGGCAAAATTTTATTAAAGTAATTGTAAATTTAAAAAAAAAATAGTAAAATTTGGCTAAGTAATAGGTAGTTGTTAATATTAATATAATATGTCCGTATTTTTTCGACGACTAAAGAGTTATTACGTTACATCATATACTATCACGTTTATTTTTCATTGCGGGGTAGACAGAGCCCAGGTCTTTAAGACCTAAAAGCCACTTTTAGCATGTTGGTGGGCGTTAGATGGAAAATGGAATCAAAATAATTATCGGTTGCTAGCCGAGCCACTGATTCCTTACATTTTCACACATTCCCTCAATAGACTTTTTCGAACTGCACGAGAAGAGAAGCAGCACATTCTACCTTTTTTTTTTTACACGTCTGACACCATGGCAATTATATTTTAAATTCAGTTAGGCAATGTACATACCTACTGCACCGTTTTGTTTTTTGTCATTATATTTTTAACTATTCTTTCTTAGGCAATCTAGACATGCTTTTAACTGTAGCAATTAGATTCTATATTTTTTAATAATATCAGTTTGGGCAACATAGAGAACCATATTCTCCAAACTGTATTAATTTCCATCATATAATTTTCATGTACAAGTTTAGTATTCGTTCTAAGATAATATGATCAGTTCTATTCCTTATGTCTTATGCCACACTCGGAGAATAGAGTTTCTTATCACTAATCCGCAACTTGCAACTTGCTCTTGCTAGTCGCATCGCAAGTTGCATTTGTTCAGCGAATCCTACAAACTGCACAATATTTTCACATATGGCGAGCCTTATTTCACGCCGTTGTCTCTCTTTGGGTGAATTCACTAAGTTACATTATTAAATAATACATCTGCAGCGGCAAAACTTGCCCTGGGAAATAACTCGTTGAAAATCTTGTTGTTTGTCGATTGCGCAAATTTCGAACCACGCTGTAATGCATACCAATGCATCTAAAGGCTAGACAGGTAACATTGTATTTGTGAGAGTCCTTTACAATATTTTTATAAGTGTTTTATTTTGCATCCACAGTGCTATTTTGATATACTCTTATTAAATTAAGAAATAAAATATGGTGGAAAAAATATCATGCCGGCGTCGTTTGAACCAGTGACCAAGACTAGTACGACTTATGCTCGGCCAACTGAGCTACCGCATGATTCAACCTCGGCGCCGAAATTCTCCACCATATCTTATACGTATTAAGGCTTACGTCACCTACCTAATACAACTACCCGACTTTTACAAGTGAGGTATTTCATCCAACTTATTTTACATTGAATTTGAAAATCAAGTAATATGTAGGAAGCCATGCAATATTTTTATAAGTGTTTTATTTTGCATTCACAATGCTATTTTGATATACTCTTATTAAATTAAGAAACAAAATATGGTGGAAAAATTTCACCAAAAATTTCAGTGGGTTTGAACAAGCGACCTAGGTCTATGTATTTGCATGATTTTTTTTCACCCTATTTTATTTCTTAATTTAATGAGAATAGTCCTTTACAGATGAGACAAATGTACAAGCTTTCCTCGCACATTTGGGCGACCCGCGGCTTACATCATGTAGGTCGCGTGTTAGCTATTTTAATAATATAAATAGTTCCTTAATCTTAAAAATATTGAGATACATGTCGATGGTGCAATGAGACACACATCTTACGATCGGTGATACTATAGCGCCTTGACATTGCCATCGAGAAAGGACCTGCAAGAACAATAAACTACTTTCTACGTGACTTGATCTTGTGTCTCCACACAACAACATCTCTTCATGTATGGTATTGGGCCTAACACCAAGTCTGGCACCATACAACAAATTTAAGAAATAAAGGTATGTACTCCATCTTCATTGCAACTATCATTCACACAAACTCGCTTGCTTTTACATATATAGAAAAAGAGAAACGAAACCCATCCATCGGGATGAATCTATGATTGACCTCATTTATCTTCGGATTGCAAGCAGTACGTCGCATTCAAGGCGCATTCCAAAGTGAATTTGTAGCGAGCGAGTCGCATGCACGGCGCATCAGTTCAATCCAAATCCTACCGCCTACCGTTCAGGGCTTTATCATAATATGTGTGCAATTGTTGCAACATCGCTGTTGGATATTCACGTTATCCTATCGTTAAAAATGAAAAACCAATGATCGTCCTATTTTTAGGTAATTTATAACCGACTTCAAAAAAAAGTTCGGTTGTTTTAAAAATAATGTTGTTTTTTTTCTTCTGAACTCCGTCATTTATGAACAGATTTAATAAAATATTTTTTTTTTTATAAGGGTATGCTTTCTAGTTGGTCCCATTTAAATTTCATCGCAATCGGTTCAATAGTTTGATTGAAGTTGGTTGACTCTTTCTCTCTCTCTCAGCTGTAACAGGTTGTGGAGCCCGGGGTCCGCTAATATGAGAGCACACGTGATGTTACATGATTTGGCATTGTTTGTGCAGCTGGTGGCCTGCCTGACGCCTATCCTTCTTGGGAAACTCAAAATTCGCGTGTAAATACCTATAAAAATTAAGTACAAGTGGTATATGCCCGCACCGGGAATCGCACCGGTACCCATCGCGGTGCAGACTGCCGTGTTGACGTGCCATAGATAAAACAAGCACGGCTGTAATGTACTGTACTTGCTTTGAATTCTATTCCACATTTCTATTTCACATTTAATACCGCCATTTTAAATCCACAATCCAGTACCTGAGGCGATGAGGTAACGTTTTATCCCCAGATGCGACGACGGGCACTCATCCTGTCTTTAAATTGATAATCGATTCGACCGGAATGAGGGAATAAAAGAGGTTCTTTGTACGGCACGAGGTAAGATCGCGCTAAAAAGTGCTACAATTGCATTTAATTGAATTGGTAACATGAAATTCAGATTTGAACAGTTTCTAGTTCTCATTATAATTATTTCGTTTAAGTGCTTTAAAAAATAGTACTAAAAGATAGTATTATGCATTTGTAAATTGAATTGGTAATTAAGTTATGTACCAACCAAACTAATTAAAAAAAAAGTGACAATCTTTTATAATGGACATGCGTAGATTTCTCTTATTCATTTAAGAAATAGCTGTATTTTCATTTTGTTTGATTTTTGGCTTATGTTACAAGCTGATGATGTAGCTGCATATAGTTAAAAAATGTTCAATGTCGGCTCAGTAGTTTGTGTGTTTATTTTATTATCCATTCAAATAACACAAACACACACAATCAATTCTTTACTTTTTTAAATATAGCCAGAATTATGCATAGATACCTATCAGAATTTGTCGCATCATACCTACGACTTTTTAGGGCAAAAAAATCCCGTCTGCGTACGGGATTTTTTTGCTCGTTTATGCACGATATTGATAACGGCAGGCGCTTGAAATATTCACAGAATATTGAATTATAGTATGCACTTTAAAAATCTCAATTATATTATACAATTTAAAAGTCAGCACTATTGCGGCCTCCCATCTAGCACGAACTATTCGTGCGGCTGGTGCAGCCGCTGAATGGGCAGCCACCCAGAAGCATGCCAAATACGCGCCTCTGAATTTGTACTTGTTTGTCCCCTTTGCGGTAGAGGTAAGCGGGGTATGGTGTTCAGAGGCCAGGGGTTTTGTGCGAGATCTAGGAAGGCGCCTTTGGACAAATAGGGTTGACCCCCGCGCCGAGTCGTACCTCGTCCAACGCATTTCTCTCGCAATACAGCGAGGGAATGCTGCAAGCATTATGGGCACATTTGCGCCAGGTGTGATGAGGGGCGGTCTTTTTGACTGATTTATGTGTATTTTTTTTATTGTAAATTGATGTTCTTAAATTTAATCAATACGAATAATAATAAATATCTTTAAAAATAAATAATTCTTATATTGGGGGCTCCCAAACAATAGACATGATTTTTTTGCCGTTTTTATAGATAAAGGTACGGAAAGTTTTGTTTAGACATCTGCAGTTGTCACTATATGGTATCTCGCGTGGTTCTTTTCGTAACTAAAGTCCCATTGTAGTTTATTGTCGCATATTTGAGCGAAGACAATTTAGAGGGCTTATTTTTCATTAGAAATTAAGGTAGGTAAAAGTATTATGAATACTTTATTGTTATGATTTTATTTTGATATACTATACTCTATACTTTTAAGAGTTCCGTACAACCACTTGACAAGTAAAACGGAACACTTATAGGATCACTCGTGTCTATCACAGACAATTTGCTCCAATTATATTAAATGTTAAACACTTGTTAACATATTTATGTAAACTATATAGGATTATAATGCGTAAATAAAAAAATATGAGTTTTAGTAGGTAGTTGTAGACTGCACCTTTGGACTACATGAAGGGCTAACTATTGCGTTGCGAGAGCCTCAAATATATTTTTCAAAATTTTGGAGTAAATAGTTAGTTATTTTTCTAAATATACAAAAATTATCTTTAACTTACCTTGTCTCCAAAACTATTGATCTTAAAATTTAGAAGTAAGTTACATATATAGTTCCAGAGTTTTCAGTTGCAGAGCCGTCTGAACTTCCGTTGACAGAGATTAACGAGCTCAAACTACTATAAACGTTCTTGCTGTTCAAAATACTTAAATGCTTTAATATAAGTTACAACAAGACAGACGACCATTAAGAGGCCTTTGACACTTGGTTGGCTGTCTCATTCGCACAATCAAACATTTTTAAAGATTATTAAAAAATGTGTCTCATTTTTACAAAAGTGTTTATATATATGTATACCTATTTTATTTCTATGACAACGACACTCTACACACATAGATATCTCATAGATACCAATATTGGTTTTTAGACCATAGATATTTATAGGTCAGTATAGGCCAATGCCTATACTGACCTATAAATAATCGACAACAGATGCATTGCATAGTTATATTGATTGGTAGATGTTCTTCTTTGAACTGTACTTGTCGTTGAGAAGTAAACACTACCTGTGGAAAGATTGTTCAAAATTGACTAAAAAATAAAGCTGTTAATACGCTAAATTACAAAATAAACTCTTAATAAATTATAAAAATAGCATTGTGAATGCAAAATAAAATACTTATACAAAAACTGTTAATACAGTTGATTTTAACGACAGGTTATAAAAATACCTACAGGAAAAAATGTGAATGTAGTAATTCATACTCTACTGCATTAGCACAATAGGCTTTCTCCTAAAAAATACCATTTTAAATAATTAGTACGTCTTATTAGTACGATTATCGACAAATATAAGATATGCTTTTTTTCCTTTTTAAAACTAACAAAAGATAATAAAGATAAAGCTCATCAAAGTTCAGAAGTGGGGGATCATGACGCAACAGGCCGGTAAAAGTGTACCGTGACTTCACTACGTCACGCGGAACTTAACAGGCTATATCTTTATCAATGTTTATTTGATTGACAAAAGAAAAAATACATATCCAATATTTTTCAATAATCTACCAGACGGACTAATTATTTTGATAACTATTTTTGTAAGAATACATGTCCATTCAAGGCTAACTACATTTAATTTATTACTTGAGTTGTGGATACACACTACTGATGTTCCTTATATGATGATTCTCCTTGCCGCTACACACAAAGTTATTACTTTGAATTGTTTGATCAGGCTGCCTTAGTTCGCAGTCTTCGCCTGTACTACTGACTTTTGACTGGAGCGTGCTCGTTACGCGAGGCAGCCTTGCGTCGCTTCCTATATTAAATTATTGCACTTGTAATCCCGCAGCCTTCTGTTGCAGTAATCATCCTGACGCATCTAGATAAACATGGTAACAATACTTAAGAAACATGACGTTGTCTATATAACGTGTAACATACATATTTAAAAATAATTAATTATACTCAGTAGACAAGTCGAAAAAGTACGAATTTGAATTCGTATTTGAAATCATTCATCTCATTATCAATACAGTAACTTATGTATATATAATTTTATTATTTTTTAAACAGAGAGGATATTAAAATATCCACATTTACAAATAGGAAATTTCATAATTATATTTCGACATAAAGCTCAAGTTATACAAGTACTTATAAAAAGCATCTAGAAAATCCGTGGGTTAGAAATACTTGTTTTGCCTTAGGTAGGTTCTAACATAGAACCTACATACATACAAGATAACATAACAAGTTTTTGAATGCGAGTAGCTTCAAGTCAAATCAATTCTAATAGTCCTCCAAAGTGGTATCTATACATCTTCAGAAGCAATTTAAACTGTTAGTGGCTGCCAAGATACCTACAGTTACCTATAATTAGCACAAGTTTGAAGGAAGCGGTAGTCCGGAATAGTCCTAATAGCGATCGAATGGCCGGGTCTAATCGTCCCACGCTGCGCCTTGTAATTACTTCCAAATGAGTTTAATGACAGTTTTTAAAAATTAGCGAGTCCGCTAATTTTCTCCTCTGACTTTTCACGAATGGATTGAGATAAATATTATTTTCCTATTCTTAAAATTTTCATGAATACATTGTTTTGTTTTTTACTGTTATAAAAAGTACTTTTTTAAAAAGAAAAAAACGACTTTAAATAAAACTTACCCTGTTTTCTAAGTTAATCTACATCAACTCTATTTATAGTTCCTGAGATATGAAATTTGGCACACACGATTCCTATTTCTAGCATTTATGTTTTTAGATAAAGATAATAAACACTAATACCTCTATACACCAGAGCAAAGCTGCTGTGGTGAATCGCTACTTCGGAAATAAAATAAGAAAAGTTAAATGAATGCTGGAAATAAAATGATCATCGAATTGCACTTATCCTCTAAAAGGAAATCTCGGGAGCGCGGTGGGGCAAAAATCGACATCGTAGCAGTCAGGAATACTCGCACGCGCGGGTAATTCCGTCTTGTTGGAAATTTCGACGGGATTAGAGACTGGGGATTCTCTATTTTACGCCCGGAAAAGTTTGTGTAAATTTGATTTTGATGTTATATTTTCACGTTGTGATTTTAGATTAGAGGTGCTAATTGAACCTAATCTCACAAAACTTTTCTTCTCAATAGGTAGATGAGTGAAATTTTCATCATTCAAATAATAGGATAACCAAATTTTTTTGTTCTTCAAAAGTTATATTGATTTTAATCTCCGCCCGCCCGCCCAAACCAAAGCTGATGTGGAAGCTATATAATATCTACCTTAAGATATTCACTGATAGACACTGCCACAAGTGTCTCCATTTATCATTAAGTTACAGGTAATGTCTGTCTCTTATTGAAATTATTTGTAATATCCGAGGCCAATTTCTTCAACAACATAAAGTATAAAAATGAATTAACTCTATGACAGTGTCACAAGAGTTATCCTAATCCTAACTAATATTATAAATGCGAAAGTGAGTTTGTTTGTTTGTTACGCTTTCACGTTGTAACTACTGAACCGATCATCATGAAATTTTGCATACAAGTTCTCTGGAGTACGGAGAAGGACATAGGCTACCTTTTATCCCGGGAAAAAGTACTATTCCCGAGGGATCGACATTGACGCGGGCGGAGCCGCGGGCGAATGCTAGTTAAATTATAAATGTTAAATAATATAAGCTGACCTTAACATGGCGACTTCCATATTCTGCATTTGAAGAACACAAAGATCATTTACAATTCCATGAAATAAATCGAAGATATTATAAATGGATATATTTTTCTAGGGTTTTGCTGTCATAGATAAAAACATATCAAAATACAATTACCTACACAGTCGCACAGATTGACAAAGGATCCCCGATTCGCTTTATATGGATCAAATAGATGCTTACTTAGAGTTTGTAGACTTTGAAGACATCGATTGTCAAAGATAATGAAAGTCTAAAAATTCTATTATAAATTACTCGTCACTCTGACTGCTCTCGAAACAAGAGCCCTCAAGAACTCGAGTTTTGGGAGTTAGGATCAAGATAAAGATGTTCAACAACCATCTTAGAAAATTTAATTATTTCACATTTTGTTTTATTTTAATCCTTTCTTTGGAACTCTTTTGCTTTTAATGTTCTACTATTCTATTCTTGTTAATTTTATTACAAGTTCACTTTGTAATTTAATTACTTTTTATATACTATTGTAGAGTAATTTCTATATTCCGGTTTCATAATTATATTTTCATACTACTCACGATATTAAAAAACTATATTTAATAGGTTAATTAAAAAAAAATAAGTACCTACCTGTTTAGTCTCTTTAATGATCTTTTTTTCCTTGTATTAGATAGATATGGCTTTATCGTTTTAATGTGTCATTTAAGGCATTAATTAACGACATGGCGAAACTTACTGTTGAATTAGGTATACTTAATATCTGTGGCAAAGCTAAACTATAGGTATAGCAAATGTTTATAACAAGAGAGTACAAAAAATAAGTGTAATGTTTTAAGGATTCATGTATTTATGTATGTACTGATGTTATTTTCCTCGGTGCACCATAACTTCTAAATCCTTAATAGTCTTGGATGTGTCGTGTTATATTAAGATCTTCCAAACTCACACTGGCGTCAGCGGCTACCTATACCTATAAGTAATTTTGGCACAGAAGCCGTGTTTTATAAATTTTTCATAGAGAATGCGTGTGTCAATTAATTTCAGAATCATATAAAAAGACAAAATATCTATTGAAATCTCAAAAATATCAGGCAAAGTAAAGACGTAAACATTTGGAGCCAGTAATTGGTGGATCGGACTCCGATACTAGTTCCGTCACCCAATACTTTAATTGACGCTCTCGCTGAACTTTTCTTTTGTAGGTTAGGGGAGAATGGGGTAATGGGAGTCAGCGGGCAATCGGGGTCAGGTGCCTCTAAGCAAAACTAAACGTTCGATACCTAGGTAGATGACATGTTCAGCTGGCTCTGTACCCGATGCCCATTGTACGAATGACTCGCGCTAGTAGCACCACGCGTTTTTGAGTGACAATTATGTTTAGTTTTCACGCCTCGCCGGTGTAAATTTTTGTCAAAACTACATTAACGGTGAGTATAGATAGATAGATAGATAGATTCATTTATTCCTTAGAATATGGTGATACAATGGTGTTACAATAAATATGAGACGCAGCATATTCTGCCTAGTAGGCGTAGGAATGTTTAGTCACAATTCACAATACAATTCTATACATTTTTACTTAATACAATGTCATTTAAATTACTAATTAATTACATATTTCTACTCATTTAGTCACTATAGTTTTATAATTGTCAAAAATTAATTTAATATGTCATAATTATTTACAGTATGTATTTAATGTAACATTTCATGGACCGTATAATAACATTAGTCTAAAAGCCAATTGAATAGAGTCGATTTGAATATGATAGACGTTGTAGCTGTACCAAATTAATGACTATGGATAGATTTATCCTTGATATTCAAAAATTAAATAAGCATATTAGATTGCGATTAAATTTATTTTGTGTTTTTAAATTTTACAGTTAACATGCAGTATAGATTTTGGGTAATGGGAGCCAAAGAGCTCGCTAGTGATTACCATTACCCGCAAAAAATATTCTTGCTTTTTTTCGCTTATAGATGCCGATTATACAAGTCAAAAAAATCAAATAGGCTAGCTGATCAAGTGGTGATTGCACTGGATGGCATACTGCCGAATGTAATGTCTGCGATTGTTTGACTCTGATTTCCCACATGTCTGATTCCCATTGTACTGAGGTTAGTGCAATGGGAGTCAAACTTGTTTTTTTTTATACGTGGAAATATATCTAAAGTTGATTCCCAAAGTGGTGAAAAGTGATATCAACTAGTAGATAAATAAGTAAAGTCTAGTATTAAACAATTTTAATAATGATATTATTTCGAAATAAGCTTTTATTTGATAGCTCGCTTAAGCGACTCCCATTACCCCTTTCTCCCCTATAATTGGGCCGACTCTGTTGGACTAGTCCAGCTTTAAGGCTTTAACAAAAAGTTTGGGATATCTAACAAAAAATAAGAACAATGTTGTCTACATTTCTATTTCATCGCTTTTCTAATATTCACTAGGTGCCGTTAGGCTTTAAATTTCAAACAAAACAAGCCATGTGCGATACCCACCGTACAATGTTAACGGTTAACGTAACGTTTCATTTTAAGTACCTATTATTTTGTTGTTAATGGGTGGCAATAAATATACTTATTCTATGAAAATTTTAGGACTACCTAATAAGCTTCAAAAGCTATATATAGCCCTGACCGACGCCAAAAAACTTTTGAGTTTTTGTACTTATAGGTATAAATACACAATAAGTGAAATGTTCCATTTACAGCTAAAAGCTTAGAATTTTTAACTTAATGCTCCTCATTTCTAATGAGTCAATTTTATATTTCTCGAGTCTTCCTAAAACCCTCTTAAAGCTCATTCTTAGAATTATTTGCTGAAAGCTAAAAAAACATTAAAGCCTTACCCCGCGGTAGAAATTTAGATGCATTGATATGCAAAACAAAATGGTTTTAAATTGCCGCAATTCAACCAACAAAAGTTAACTGCAACGAGTTTATATTTTCCAGGACAACTTCTGCCGCTGTAGATAGATTAATTTTTAACGCAACTTAGAGAATAAACCCGAAAAGACGAATTCAAGTTCGCCCTTATGAAATATTGCGCAGTTTATAGAATTTACTAAAAAACTTTTTTGTTTTCTTGTATGTGGCGATTAAACTTCATTACAAAGCTTATTTTGAGCCAGTATCGTTAGCCAATAGCGCTATTTACCTTTTTTCTAAGTCTTGTTAATCAACGAAATGATGGTGTGGTACATTTTTTTGATTATACGGAGCCCCTGGCGACAATTTTGCATATTAGGTAACCTATATACAATGTGTTCTCGTACGTATCTACTGACGTTAGTGATTTTGACTTCAAGTGACGTAGATAAATTATTATATCAGTATCATGTAAGTACTTACCTAATGGGTCACTCATTTTCAATTAATTTTACCAAACAAAATCTCTTTCTCTATTTTTGTCGGTTGTCTTCCTAAGAACCTACTAAACAAAGTAGGTAACTTACTTTTGGAAAGACTCACTCGCATGCAAAAACAGTAGGTATACAGAAACTGTCGCGATGAAACAAGAACAAGATGCTGAAATGAGTCATTTCCCAGAAGTACTCCCGTTAGTTAGTTGAAGCCCGTGTAGTTGGATTAAATTATAACGCAACTTAGAGAATAAACCCGAAGAGACGCGAAACAAAGTTGAAAATATTATGCTGTTTGCGGGATTTGCTGAGGAACGGGCAACTTGCAAGTTGCGCATTAGTAAGTTAGGTATATAGTTATGTGCGTGTGACATACGAAAGAGAACTGATCATATACCTAATAGGTAGTTATCACTGACGATGAAATGTTAATTTCACCATAAAGCACAATATCTCTATACACAATAGTTTGCAGAATTTGCTGAGCACCTAGGAAGTTGCACGTGAGCAATATCAACTTCATCCAGCTCGTGTGGCAAACGAAATAGAACTGTTCGTAAAGATATATTCGTACCTACTCATTATTTCGTATTTTTTTTTATTCTGGCGCAAACAATAAGGAATATAAATGTTTCGTTTAAATTCCCCATGATTACACACTGTTTAACTTTTAATCTCTGCCAGGGACTTTACCGGTATCCAAATAGAGTAGGTATTATGAACACTGTTTTTTATTTATGACAATGTCACATTTTTAATCTGTTTTCAAAAATCCGGTTCATAAGTGTTTATACAGTTACAGCCAATAATGTTTACATTAGAATTACTATGCGACACTTCACGCACAGTTGCCTGAGAAATGCTTACCATTTTAATTATTTTTTCCTCATTCATCCTATTTTTATTCTCAACTCATCCCAAGCATTTTTTTTAATAAATTAATTAATATTTTACTATACTCATTCCATTTCTATTCCTCACAGATTTGATGTATTTACCCTTATGAATGTGTATTCATCAGTAGGTATATGAGTGTATAATTATATTAGCGACCTTCCGATATTAAAATATTGCTAGTTGTGTAGTCAGGTCAGCAACATATGATCAGAACGTACGTTGAGCGACGTTATATGTAACGTAGCTCGATGCACGCGGACTGTTTCTAAAGAAGCAAGCTTCGATCAAGTAGGGAAGCAACAAATTGTTCTATGCACCGCCATCCCTCTTCATCATCATCATCATCGTCAGCTTTCCACGACCCACTGCTAGGTATAAGCCTCCTACCATCCCTCTTGGTAGTTAGAAAATGAAGTTTTAGCGCAAAGTTTCGACGCTGCGAAGTGCGATATTCGTGACGTCCCATAGATTTGTATAAAGGCTAGATAACGCATGTTGCCTGTCAAGCGGACATCAAGTTATTAATTAGTCTTTCTCTTTCTTTGTAGTCTTTCATGTTTGACAAAATCAATCTTTGAAAAATTATTGATATATTAAATTTCATCATCATCATCATCAGATCCTTTTTAGTCTCCACTACAGGAGCACGACCCTCAATATTTAATTTTTTCGAAAGCATACCTACCCTTCAAAATAAAAAAAAGATTTTTCCAAATCGGTTCTTAAATTATTATGTGGTTAGGAGGCTCCCTGTCCCCAGGAGGGGCGGACCTCAGCTTTGGGCGCCTCGTCCATTCCCTTATAATACGGTGATATGGCTTTCTACAAAATTCCATAAACTTCCAGTTCTGACTTCATGAGCATTCGAGAATATTCGACATTGATTAATATCAATCAAACCGCGAATCCGGCATCTAGTATAATATATAGATCTATGTAGGGAGTGTCACCCCTAATTTACAAAATACCCCTTGCCTCCTCGGGACTGACGTAACAAGCTCTTTGCTCAACTTTTTTTATATTTTATTTCCAACTTTTCCGACTTCTGTTTAATTTCGAATATATGTTTGTTATTGTTTTCAGGTACGAATTGCTGCTTCTTTTCAAAAACTTTCAAGTCATTTTCCGGTAATAAACATGGATATTGCGAAACCAATTTTCTATTTGAAGAAAGAAATAAAGAAAGAAAATGGTTTATTTGGTACAGTATAACAACAACACAATTGACAGCATGTGATAATAAAATTGTGTACCAAAATAATCTCTGCATTCCTAGGTCCATGCTCAGCATGTGTCCTGCGTGCGTGACTAGCACCTCGACGCTGATCTTCCGTGGATGCTATAAAAAAAAAAAATAAAAAAAAAAATCTTTATTAAATTTCTTAGGTGGTAACATATCACAATATAAACATACATTAATAGGTAACAAACAAAGTTTTACCTATTAATGTGTATTTTTGCTATGTATGTATATAGAAAGTTATAAAATTGTGCATAAAAAATAAATATTGTTTTTTAAGACTAAAATAAAAAAACTACATAAAACAAAATAAATCGTGCAAAGTTTTACTTAATGTCATAGTAACAAATGAAAAACAATTAAACATCTGAAACAATTTTACCATCTCACGCATCTCACATAGCTTTTTCAGTAATAAAGAGTTATATGCTGTGACCTTATGATTTTTGGTTATTGAGAGGGGATGGGATGTCGTTCCAACATCTAGTTGCAGCATATTTAAAACTACCACGGAATGCAGCAGTTTAATCTGTAGGAAATATTAGGCGATCAATACGTGTGTTTAGAAAATAATTTGTTATATAGATATGAGGGGCTTTTGTTTTTAATTATACCAAAGAATATTTCATTCATTCATTCATTCAAAAAATAAGACCTACCTGATCTCATAAGATCTACGGGAAGCAATATCTTGCACAAGAGTTTTGGACACGTTGAATTAGCTTTTTTGTGCGAGTTATCAGACTATTTCCTATTACAACATCCGCATAATTAATTGTAGACAGTATGAGAGACTCTGTCAAATAAATTCGCGACTCTATGCTTAAATGTTCTCTTATTTAATTCTCACAGTCTCGAGTACATGTTTCTCTAACTGTAAGTTCCATAACAAAGCCCAGATTTCTAGCTTCGGTGACCCGTTTAAGGACAACCTTCAATTTTAATTTAATTTGCTTCATCTTTAGTAAGTTGGTAATAAAATGCTATTTTGTTTTGACAAGTGTGAAGTTCCTTTTTTCTTACTTTCTAATGGACGACCGCACGTAAAGGAATAATTTTAGTATGAAAAAATCGCTCGTCTTGAGGTCGTCCGCTCAAAAATAGGATGAGATATCGCGTTAAAGAAATTAATAGATAATAGGTAGAGGTACAGCATATTTTATCTATGATATACGTCCTCTAAACTTTTGATTTCTGAAACAATTTAGAATCACTGTCATCACTATACAGCGTGATTTTGAACTCCCTAGCTATATTGAAATCTGGGAATCAGAATCCCTTATAGAATACAGAATTGTAAGAAAAAAAGGTAAAAACGCAAAAATAAATTGAACCTTCATAGAAATTCCGCCAGCTGATCGGCGACTTTGTATGGGAAACCTAATTTTATTTTTCGTTTTTCACCTTTTTTTCTTGCATTTCTGTGTTCTATTAGGGATTCCCAGATTTCAATAAAGCTAGGGGGTTCAAAATCACGTTGTATACATAATATAAAACAAAGGTCTCTTCCATGCTGGTCTGGAAGAAAAGAAAAAACGTAGAATTTACCAGCTGCTTCTCTTCCGCGCAGATCGTAAAAGCCGATCGAGGGAATGGGTAAAATCTGAGGAATCGTGTTAATAGGCGATGCGGCTAGCAACCCATCACTATTTTGATTCTGTTTTCCACCTTATGCCCATCAACATGCTAAACGTGGCCTTCAGGCCTTATAGATCTAGGCTCTGTCTACCCCGTAAGGGAAAAAGACGTGATACTATGTATGTATGTATGTAAAACAAAGTCGCTTTCCTCTGTCTGTCTCTATGTATGCTTAGATCTTTAAAACTACCTACGCAACGGATTTTGATGCGGTTTTTTTTAATACATAGAGTGAACCAAGAGGAAGGTTTAAATGTATCTATATTGCACCCGTATTTTGTTATTTTCTTACTTTGTGTAAACAAATAATTTGCCTTTGAATCGTAGAGTCTCGGGTTCGATCCCCAGCCAGGTCAAGATGGAAAACGATCTTTTTCAGATTGATATGGATCTTCCTATATATAAGACGTCATCATCATATCAGCGATTCTCGCCTACTGCTGACCATAGGCCCGTCTTCGTTTACGCCAGCCACCTCGGTCTAGTGCCTCTCACACGCAGATATGACCCGCAACGCTATGTCGTCAACATCTCATCGCTGGACGATCAACTCCTCCCTTTCTCCTATTCTAGGCGAGCATTATGTTACTTGTTGTTCTAAGATAGTTAATAGATTCAGGTGTTACTTTGCGGAAGTCAAAGCTACATTTACTTTGAGACAATTTACTTTGCGTGCTTCCGCCACCAGTCTTCTGTTACTGTCTTGTTCCACCTACCATCACTCCGTCGAACCTGGTGACCCTCCCAGTTCCATTTAAGGCCCGTCATTGTTTCTCCGATGTCTAGAACTTAATTAGGGTCTGTTCATTATCAGCGTTTACGAATGTAAAGCAACCCTCAGCGAGGCCCCCACCATGATGGGTGATCGCAAGTGGCATAAAAATATCTTGAGCTCCTCCGTGCTTCTGAAGGAAAGGACGTTAAGCCGGTGGTCCCAGATGTCATCATTGATTGCAATCGTTAGGCATTGTCACATGCCTTAAGGCAGCTTGAAAAAATCTGGCCACTTACACACACGAAAAACAATCACAATAGGATTGAGCGAGCCATATCTATAGGATGCACCCAGATAGATGGGCGAAAACCACTACAGAATGGGTTCCTGCAGGCTGGCGTTGGTAACGAGGACGCCCAAGAACAAGCCCATGTTGTTCTTGGGCGTCCTTCGACGACTTGACGGCACACGATAAAAATTGTAAAACTAACGCCAAGGAAGGATAGAGAGCTATGGCAGACTATAATTGATGCATTTGCCACACAATGACACAATATAGGCTAAAATTTGCAGGGAAAATAATCAAAACCTTGACTTTTAAGTAGTATTTATTGTACTAAATTCTTACTATAAATTACATATTCCAAGATACACCAAATTAATACGTAAATACATTATAATCCTACCTAATGTAGGAAGCGTTGATCAAAATTTCTTAACTTTCCAAAAAACTCCGCAATAACATAAAGGAGAATGAAATCTGCGAAAATAATATGTCAGCAAAGCTACATTTTAAACTTATTTATGTCGTATTAATATAATATGAATAATTTTTAAGTTACGCTAATTGTTTTCTTCCACGTCCTGAAAAAAAAAGCATTGAGATTACACTCATGTCAATCATAATTTAGCACCCTATTAAAGTTAAGGCTTAAAGTCAAAGATTTTTATTCAAAATTGGATACATGTATCTCTTTTTGATCATATTTTATCTTATTTATGACGTGACAACGTCATAAAAATCTGCTGCAAGCACGAAAAAGTGTCAATTTCCGTGTGCAAGCGAGAGCGCGGAACAAGCGATAGAGAGACATAATCGGCCTAAGCGTTTGGCTTGTAACGCATCTCTCTTCCACCATTTGGTCCGTAAACCCACTTTACAGACAAAATTTTTTTTTACATATGCTTTCTTTCGGCGTATTCTTCTCGCCAATGGTTGTTCCGAAACTAGAAAATCTTCTAGTTTCGGAACTACCATTGGCGAGAAGAATACGCCGAAAGAAATAAATCAACATCCATAGCATGGCACCCGCGACGCCGTTTATATCGCGCGCTAAGCTATTCACATCTCGCTCTTTGATATTACGGAAAACAGGATGGCGATAGTCGATAAACGTTGTCGCGCGTTCCATGCTACGGGGGCACACTTAGTCCCTACATGCCTGAAGGGCATTGATTACATTTTTACAATTATTTAACGTGAGCCCGGTTGGTTCCTCAGCTTAGTTACTTCGGAGTTCGGGGTTCGCTTTCCGTTTGTTTTATTTTCTAGTTATGGTTTATATATGTAGATCGAATAAAATAATCATAACTATGAAAGAGTCACGAGAAAAATGGAGGGAACAGACATACTATACCGACCCTACATTAAAAAGTGGAAAGAAGAAGAGTGAGTCACTAGAAGCTTCCAAAAACCATCTACTTGCAGTATTCATCAGACCGGCATATCGGCCAATATACACTGGACGGACGTTCAATTTTAGATTATACAATCTCTAAAATCTAGGTGGTTTCTTCTCTTAGACCAGAATAGAAATTAGACCTAATACCATTGAATTAGAAAAACTATGGAAGCAGCATTGCGCTCAAAAACTGACACCACGCAAAGTAGATCAAATAGGGCGGGGCTTAAAAAGTATATCTTTTCGCGAACTAGTCTGCCACGCGCTTCGTGACGGAAGGACGCGTCGATAAAAGCATTTAACGACATATTTTTTATGAACATCGGCGAAATCTTAACGAATTAAGATAAAAATGACTTCTTGTGTAGTAAAGTGGTGCAAGAAACGCAAGGAAAAACGGAAAAGTGACACTGAAGTAACTTATCATACCGAGCGAGGAGAGCTGCTGTCGCGAGAAATGTCTACCTACCTCCGCTATGTTGACACCATAGCGTTCATTAGAAAAGTTGGCACCGCCCCGTGACCTTCACGCGGCCAATCCCAAACTATATTCGTCTATGAGTGCGTAAGTATTTCGTTGTGATTTGAGTTAAGTTTGTTTGTGTAAAAATGGGACTGAAATTTGAATCGTTAGTTGTATAAAAGTTACGCTTCCATAGTTTTTCTAATTCAATGCCTAATACCAGCAGAAGACGTAGTTATTTGTCCAACAATCAGTTGAAAATATCCCTAAAACTATTTCTTATATACTCACCGTTGGGTCGCAATCGGCACAATGCCAAGAATATCCGCGCTTCTTTGGGTTCTTGTTCAGCGGCGGCTCCAGACACGTGAAGTGGTACCGCTTGGCGCACTCGTCACATCTAAACGTTGGATTAACATATGAATCAATAACTTAGTTGGTATGACATAAAAATGTTATTTATTTTATAATATCTCTGAACTGAATAAGCTGTTTGGCCTCTCAATAGATATTTCAACATTAGTGTTAAAATTAATGGGTGAATCCAATTTTAGTAACAAAAAAGAAAGGAATTAGTTATGACAAAAGACTACGCTATACAATAAGTATGATGTATTAAGTGAGAGATGCAGATGTGTATAATGCCAGTTAAAGAAACCTCTTTTCATACTCTTGACGCGAAAAACGTTGATAACTTAATTACATTTAGTAAGCAGGCTAAACTCGTGACCAGATAGGTGTTTATTCTTTAGGACATCCTTTAAGAATAGGCTGGTATCGTACATCGTTCGTGCATCCAAATCGGTGGTTTAAGGTGGCCTCTATACTTATATTTTTCCTTTTATTGTATTAAGCACACAAAGCACAAATATAGAACCTACCAAATTGTGTTTACAAACGATTCCTCGATTATAATTAAAGATCGGATAATCGGATGTTTACGTCCCTAAAGTTAATTTTTGGCTCCCTTATTATGTGACCGGTTCTTATACTTGCCATTCCCTGAGGTTATTAGATCTGATTCACACTGTTACACATACAAAATAAGGTTTGCTTCGTTAAAAATGACTGACAGTAAAAGTAGGGAACAGCAACATTGGGCTGGTACAGGGCAACTGTCATTTATGTCAAACTGTATTTGTTACGAGTATATATCAATATGTACTTAATACTACTTACTTTTTTGATAATAAAGTGCTTTTAGAATATCCATCTTTTAAACTTTAGGTAAGCATGCATCCGATTATCCGATGTCTAATAGGCTAGTGTCCTGAGTCAAAATAATAATATTACGGTTAGTCCGACAGTTAGATAATCAAAAAATATTTAACAAGTATTTTTTGTGTCAATTACACATAATTATTAAGATAAAGCGCGTCAAAGTTAATGACCAAGAGCCCATGACGTTACAGTTTAAAACTGTAGCAAACCACCTAAAAAGTGTAGCAAACCATGACGTCACACGAAATTTCAAAGGGCTATATCTTTGATTTTTTGCTTAATCGATATACATACATATTATCACGTCCTTTTCCCTTACGGGTAGACAGCGCTTAGGTTTTTCCTAGCTCTCCATGTCCTACTGCTAGGCAAAAGCCCCCCCTCTTTCTTACCACTTTTCTCGATTTTTGATAGTGTCCACCCAGTTCTTATCAAATGCTCTTATCTCATCTGACCACCTTGTTTTTGGTCTTCCTCTTTTTCTATACCCATCGGATGCGACCCAGTTAGTGAGAATGGTTATGCTAATGGTTATGTTATGCGCTTAGCTTTATGAGACCTAAAAGCCACGTTTAGTATGATGGCGGGCGTGAAGGTGGCATAATCGACGAGAGAAAAATACGCATCCAATATTTCTTGATTATCTAAATTACAGACTAATACTATTTTTAGGAAACTAGCCTATTACAATAAAATCAACAAATTTCTAACTCGCTGTACAAGGTAACTCCCACAGTCAAAATGTCTGTTCCCATAGTAGCGGGCTGAAAAGCTAGTGAGAAACAAATAGTGAGAAAGCATGCGATGCTGACCGCACGAGGTTGGAGTTGTCACCGGGCTGCGAGCAGACATCGCAGTGCGTCAGTGGCGTGGCGGCCGCGGCAGGCGACGGCGTGTGGCCGTCCGCGCCGCGACGAGCGCGCGATACGCGCGACCGCTGCACACAACCAGACACACTTCGATCATCATCATTTCGAGTAGGTGTCACGGTCAATCGACCATGCACACCCTGGTGTCAGAGTTCTTCGAAACCGCCTCTCGGCCTCTGACGTGGTTCCTTTAACGACTACCAGATGGCAGCCGGGACCAACTGCTTAACGCGCCTTCCGAAGCACGGAATCATCTTATCGGACAATCACGTGATTCAAGCCTGCAATGTCCTAACCAAACTGGAAACAACTTAACATTGTATGCTTCTCGTGGCAATCGAACCCACGATCTCGAGCCTACTGGCAAATTCCTTAACTACTGGACCACGGAGGCATTTAACTAGTTGACGATTACGACTGAATAAACGTAAGTAAAACCGTGTTTCCATAATAACAATTCTCTCCATATGATGGTCTCCCCTGATGATGGTCTTCGTAACAGACCGAACTAGTCGGCTATTCCGACTAAATAAACGTGAGTAAAACCGTGTTTCCTTAATTAATTTATCTCGAGTAAATTTTAATACTATTAATCTTCGATCTAATATAATGGTAGATACACAGTCTCATACAAAATGAAGCCTTAATAATGTCCCCGAGTTAAAACATCATGCATACTTACAAACGACATAAACGGTAAATACTGAAAGTATAACTGCGTATTTTTCTTCACTTTTGATACGTAGTTTTTGCATCTTTTCGCTGTACCTTCGTCATCGCGAGACGTGTGAGTACTAGCGCGGTTTACTGAAACTGGACAAAACAGCTCCGAAACTAGATTAGTGCGCCGTTTTGTCGGTGCCACTTTTCGAGCGCAAATCGTGTATATCATTATATTTGATCGAAGACTATTATTGAAAGAATTGTCATTCAAATATTTGTATTATGTCTGCTTCTCCCGTTGCAAATGGGTTTCTTTTATGTACACTGTATGTGATGAACTTTCCGTAACATACATATCACTCACCTTCGGTTTCGCCTCAACGGGCTCAGCTGGTTTTTTCTCCTGGGTTATCGGAAGCTTACACAAAAAATAAGCGCATTATGGATACGCAATGGAATAGCAATAGCATGAATACAATATACAAACATAACAATGGTTGCAAATAACAATCTTAGTATCAACTATCAGTTGCAGTTAGTTCTTTGCAGAAACAACACAAAGCCCGGCTAGGAACTCAAATAAGATCGACATTCTTATACAAGTGTTCAACGGACTCGACAATATGTATGGAAATAATACATAGGGACGTATCACACAAATTGAGCTAGCCCTATAGTAAGTTGTGAACTTGTGTCGTAGGATACTAACTCAACGATGCTATATGTGATAATAGATACTTATATAAATAAACATCCAAGACCCAGGTCAATTTGAAAATGATCTTTTTCCACCATGACCTGACGGGGGATCGAACCCGGGAACCCTCGTGTCGTAGGCTAGCGTGGAACTAGTGCGCCACGGAGCTCGTCGAAATGTCGCAGATGTTTTGACAGTATTGGACCCATAAATAAATATTTTTATTATAATGTTTTATACTTCGCTATATGTTCCTAAAGACACAAGTTTCCAACTTAGTACTATTAAATTAGGAAATAAAATATGGTGAAAATATTTCATGCGGGCGGGGTATGAACCAGCGACCTAAGTCTATGTACCTTCGCTCTACAAATGAGTTACCGCATGATTCAAACTCGGCGTCAACATTCTCCACCATATCCCATTACCCTTATACGTATAAAGGCTTATGACACCTAACTTTTACAAGTGAGGTATTTATCAATGAATTTGAAAATATTTTTGTAAGGTGTTTTATTTTGCATTCACAATGCTATTTTGATATATTCTCATAAATTAAGAAACAAAAAAAAAACACCACATTTTATCAAAATAGCATTGTGTATGCAAAATAAAACACAAAATATTTCACAACTTAGTGATTTACTGCATCGTAATCTAAAAGTTATTCAATATCATGGGCTGATCATGCCCCTTCAAGTATTATTTATTACCCCCATCTTGTAATATATATATTTTTTATTTAATTAAAGATAAGTTGACCAGTGATATCGCTCTATCAATCAACCTTGTTGTACAAGCTTAGAACCTATTAACTGGCGGCCGGCGGACCCCACCAAGCCACTACGACATTACGGAGCCGAACATTGCCGAAGGCTGCCGAATGCAACCGAAGCCGGGCCGGACCTCACTTGCGTTCCCTCCTCTGATCTCTTTGCTTCATTAATAATTTGTATTTTTCTAAATAGTCTTTTATTTGGGATATACAAGCAACCAGCCAGACCTACATATATACAGTCCTCTTACACTTGTATGTGAGTACACAACTATAGAAATTAACATATTAGATTATATTCAACTTACAGGTGTCGTAGCCTCTGGCTCAGCCGCCGGCAGCGCCACCACTTCTGGCGGTGTAACTACAGGGGCCGGTGTTGGTGCTTCTTGCTCCGTTTGCTGTTAAAAAATATCAATTCAATCTCTGAGGCAACAAGAATATTTTTTTAAGCGAAAGTGTCCTTTATGATTCGAAAGTTAAGGTTGAAAATCGTACGCCGCCGTGACCAGATCTGGCTAAACCCTGCTCAAGTGGTATAACAAGCATGTTAATGACACGATGCTGCTTTGTGTTTATCAGATCAATGTACGACTGTGGGTACCGCGTTCTAATCTAATACAGGTTAATTTTCAACCTTATCTTCATGTATATAAGAGGTAACCAGTGGTCAAGCGCGACCTATAAGCGAAAGGTCCCGAGGTTAAACACCGCATGACCCGAAAAAAAAAATGTGTGGTCTACAAACTCAGAGGCATTTGTAGACCACACATTTTTTTTCGGCCACTACCTGTTTCTGGTGACGGTAAACATCGAGAGGCAACCTGCACACGGCAATGGCAAACCACTCCATTATTTCCTTCCAAAAAAGGTCACTGTGACCGTTTCGTTTTCTTTAAGAGCCCAGCTCTTAAATATGAAAGAGAGAGCTATATCTATATTGGATCTAGGTTACATTGGAATCAAGATCACTAATAAAAAAACTAAATCTAATCTAAATCTCCCATACAAATTCACCAATCATCTTCTAAAATTTATTTATTTATAACATAAAATAATAACATAAGTGAATGACTAATTACGATATTTCATAAACCAAATCTGGTTTTTCCGAACATTGGATCGTCGTTTAAGTAACATCCTAACTAATATTATAAATGCGAAAGTGAGTTTGTTTGTTTATTTGTTTGTTTGTTTGTTTTGTTTGTTTGTTTGTGAAATTTTGCATACAAGTTCTCTGGAGTACGGAGAAGGACATATTCCCGAGGGATCGACATTAACGCGGGCGAAGCCGCGGGCGAAAGCTAGTACAATATAAATATCTATGTGCCACATAATATTTTTATGAACTTATCATCACTGTCATAAATTTTATGGGACTTCGAAAATAAATTTTTAATTTTTCAACAATCCTAGGGATTCAAAATTAAATCTGTATACTAATCATACCCGTACTTTATTTAACAGATGTACCAAACCTAAAAATCTACGTACCTTCGATAATTTCTTCATGACAGATGGCGGTGGGCCATCATTACTGTCAGTTGGAACGTAAAACATCTGGGTGTCCAACGATCCGTCCGGCTTTGGGATTGGCTTGATCTGAAAAAATACCCAACATTTTATTGAAGTGAAATCTTCTTTAGCGGTGTTGTACACTTTTTGGAATGGGTAAAAAATGATAAACTCGTGCAGGACGGACATGTGACCTGAGACCGCCGGCGCGGAGTTTTCACTTCTGCCACTTCCGGAGTGCAACCCGTTTTTATTCTTACTCAGACAAGACGTCTATCACACGTGCAATCGCGACCATTAGCATGAAAAAACATCGGTTCTTAAAGTCAATTGTGATAAGGTCTTAAATGTAATAAAATTGTGAACTTAATAATGCTCGTGAATCTACAACTTTTGCAAGAACAAAATTGTCTGATCTAAAACTCAACCATTCTTCTCACGATCTTTCTAATCATAATTTATGGAAACATCACTGCAGGCATTTCAGTATTGCAATAGGTATTATCCTCTCACACATTGAAGTAATCATAATAAGAATAATCCACTTAATAAGCCAGTATAGTATGTACTTTTTCTACCCTACCTTGATGGTAATTCTCGGATGCGGCGTATCCGGATTCTCCATATCCTGAGTCTTCTTCTTCCTTTTATGCTTGTGAGACTTTGACGGCGAGCGTACGAAATCTGGCGAGTACCTTGAACGATGCTTCTCTTTCCTCCGTTTTCTGTTAGCTTTATACGTCGCAATATCTGAAGAGAGATTTGCTAGCGTACTTTCGATAGAACTCTCAATTGTCTTGCTGTCTCTTTCTTTGGGCTCGTTGAGAAGAGAGGAGAAAGAGATATTCTGTGTCACAAAGCTGTCATTCTTTGTTGATGCAATATGCGTTGAAGCATTGGAATTTTCATTGTGGGAATCGTTTGGACTGTCCGCTACGATCGGCGTTATTGACATCAACGGAGTATTCGTCAATGTTGGTGATGTGAAACTTCTCTTGAGCTTCTTGGAAGGGCTATCACCTTCACCGGCAGATCCAGAGGCATGCTCTTTAGGTTGTTTAGACTTCTTCATTTTTTTGTCCCTTTTCTTCACTTCACTTTCATTTTCGCTGTTGAATTCGAAGGGTTTTATCGTGACTTTTATTGGCGATATATTTTCTGTTGCAGCTATTCTTATCTTTTCGACTTTTTGTGATTTATCTGCTTTGGGCTTGGGTGGCGGCGAGTTGGGCGTGGAGCCGGGACTTCCAGGCTCGGTGATGATGGCGCCATCTTTGCTGTACCTTATGCGAGATCTTCGCGGCACTTTTTTCTCCAAAACTTCGGGTTCAGAATCAGAAGTTTTATCGCATTCAGAACATTGCCTAAAACCGAAATATGTATTAATAAATTTAAATTATGAAAATTTGAACAAGTTATTAGATATCTAGAGGTAAACATGTCGAACAAAACGAGTTAATAACATTATTATCTCGTTTTCTAATACTTTTTGCCTGCAAACATTGCATTTGATCTCGCCTATCACATGATATACAAATTCAAATGCAATATTTTTGGGTTGTGAATATGTTATAAAGGAAAAATAAGACAATTTTACATTACCGGCAGGCGGTGCCACAGTGAGTCGCCTCGTGTGAGAGTATTCAATACACGCGTGTATACCTTTAAATTTTTGTCACACTGAGGGAAGACTTCACACAAACTTGCCGTATTGGACAATCGCGTAAAATGTTAACTTTGATTTAATGAATAAATTCTACTTATGTGAATAATAATGTTGCTCCCCGGCTTAAAAATACTTCTGATGGGCAGCAGCGTTGGAAGAACAAGAAGCCAAAAAATCTGGGCTCCCTAACCCGCCAGCCAAGCGTGGTGAGTATGAGAATATCTTTTTTATACTACATTTTGAAGTAGGCATTTGTCTCCCATCTCAGAATCCTTACATCTTACGGCTAAATTGATGAAAAATTATGACCTTCTAAATGAACTTTTTTTACGTATTTTTAACGGCAAGCGAACAGACGAGCCACCTAATGGGTCAGTTCACCGTCCGCCCATGGACATCTGCAACACCAAAAGAGGTGCTGATGCGTTGCCGACTCAAGATTCTTGAAAGACGCCTTTGAAGGACTCAAAGTCATAGCACGCAGGGAATCCCTCGGAAGGGATTCCGCAATCCTGCTGTACGAGGTAAAAAACCACGTGACGCTCTAACAATTTGATGAGGCGACAATAGGATATATCTTACCATCCATACAGCTTGCTCTTCTTGGGCGGGCGCTGCAGCGGAGGACGCAGACAGTGCAGGTGGTAATGCTGGCTGCAGGTGTCGCACGCTGCCATGAGGTGCTGCTCGCTGCTGCGACCGCAGACTGCGCATTCGCGCGCTGCCAACCCACCGGCTACAATCAATTTGCATGTTTGCCGACATATCGCAATATACAGTTTTGTATAAGTGCCAATATATTTTATGAAATTACATATTTGGTGACGGTATTATTAACATAGATTATTTGGTAATGGTATTAATATCATATTACGTATTTAGATACGGTATTAATATCATATTACATATAAGAAAATTAATAAGTATATATACGTTAAAATTTAAAGATTAAGAAGTATATATGTACAGAAAAACAGCATAACATGCACATTTGTTTTTACTTTCGTTTTTCTTTTATCGATACCAATTTCTTTCTACAATGCCAATTAGACAATGTTACATGCCAAAAGTACTATTCTTCAAGCGCTCAGCTATCCATTGTTAAAACTAATATTGATTCTAAATATTTTATGAAACAAAGTTGTTTGATTGAAAAGATTGTCACAATATGGCGACCCTGCCAATATTCATACTAGGATTAACAAGTCTCAAAATGTGTTAATATCAACAAGCCCCATTATAAAATTATGTTAGAGTCAGCAAGTTCCAATACCAAAAACTATTCTAACCCCATGCTAAATAAATAGTCATTAAATCTTACCTTCTAAAGAAGTAGACAAGACTTTTCCATGGCGAGCGTCCGGGTTGTCGCTAAGAGGAAAACCAACGCCCATCTTAAGTGCGGCAGCGGTGGGCACAGACATTGACCTGCTGGCCGACCCACTACATATTATACCATCATTTATGAATAGAGCTTTAAACAACATAGCACGGATCTGTTTATAAGGCTAGATGCCGCGTGATATTTGATTAGCATTCAGTATCACATTTTAAATGCTTAAACAGCGTTTTTCTTACGTATTAATTTTCGGTATCAGAATGTCATCTTCAGAGCGAGTGTGAAGGTCGTAACGACCCGACCGACCTTCGATCACTGAGGATCGTGGCCACCCGTGCCGCCCACCTTGCAGCGCGCCGCTGAAGATGGCCTTGTATAGGCTGAAACTTGTCGACTAATAATACGTCAGTAAACCGTTGATTTAGCATTTAATTATGTCATCTCGCGGAAGTATCACTTTTGCTTTTGATTCGATAACTAAATTGCTCACTGAAATAGAAGCATTAAATATATGAGGAAGTCTCAGACTCGATGCGCGCCTACAGGCATCAAGCGTTATCTAGCTTATATACAAATCTGTACGAATTAGCTATAAAACTTGCAGTATATGAACTGGATACAGAATTAAACTTAGATACAGTCTCCGACCTGCCATCTTGTAATACGTTCTTATTGTTAGCATTATATTACTCATAAGATGGTTTTATTAAATAGAAGTTATTTATTATTAAAAGTATTTCACTCAAGTTAAACATTATTGTAGTTATGAACCATGATATATAAATGTGTTATGGAAATAGTTTTAAATTAATGATTGCTATCTTATCCACACAAAATAAATTCAGGAAAAGAAGAATCATTTATTCAGTATTTGTTACCCTACTTCCAATAAACGGTGGAGGTTTGTAAAGATATTTTGCTTGCGGTGACAAAGTTCTGCAAGTTATATTGCTAGTTTAAATCACGCTTCATTATTAAATGAAAGTACACGGGTAAACGAAGCTAAAGGTCTAAAGATTTCAGTGAAATATGTCACTTGAATGATTTGTTCGTGTTCCATGCAAAAAAGTGTTATTTTTTTAGTTATGTATATCTACAAATTTACGGTTTTCGAAATTTTTACTTTATTCCAGCAATAAGACCTTTATTCATGCAAAAACTTTGATGATTCTAGGTCTACGTACGTAGTCGTACGTCTAAGTACCCTATAAGTTTTGATTCCCCGAATTTGAGCACATTGGACAAATGTACAACTGAATCGGCCAATTTTGATCTCGTTTATTATATGCATTTATATTATTTTTATACTGTGGTAACGTGACAATATGCATCTGCATATCTATGCATCGTAGATAAGCATATCAAACGTTCATGCTAATATGTCTAAACGTGCTTAACGTGCCCTCCTGTCAGCGATGGTGTCTTGAGTAGTAGCATCTTATAATAGTATATAAGACTATACAAACATTTAATGTATTAGAGTCGTAACTATGTAAGGAGTAGGATATCAAGATGGAATAATAAACATAATCCAGACGGCTCTCCTGTGTTTCCATCACCACTCCCTGACATCGCCACAACAAGGATATCTCTATGGAGCGCGGCCAGATAGCACGTTATTGGAATACATATTTAAATGTATGATTTTAATTTCTACTTCATAACTCGACGCTGTCTTGAGAAAAAAGGTCTTGGTAGACAGACAGATGGTTTTTTTTTTACCTATATGTACGAACTAAAAATAAAATAAATAGGAGCTGCTGCTACCACTACGGATTATTTTTTTTTTATTTCATTGTTATTTGGACATAAAGTAAGTTGGGGAAGAACGCTTGTGTCACCTTTCTTATAATTTAATTTATGATTTTATGGTCACAGACAAAATTTCTTTTAAAACTGTTACGGAGCCGTAAGCAAAGTTAATATTATAAATGTGAAAGCGTGTATGGATATGAGAACGTGAGGATGTTTGTAACTATTTCTCGCTAAAACTACTGATTGTATGTGATGCAATTTTAAAATGTTATAGCTTATTAATTATAATAGCATATAAGTAAGTATATAAATTATGCAGACGAAGTCGCAGAAAAAGCTGTTGAATGTAAGTGGAAGTGGCCAACACTGATGTCAGATTTTTCAATCTGCCTAAAGTTACCTGACATATATTAACGACTGTCATCAATAACGACAGCCGGGACCAATGTCATAACGTGCCTTCCAAAGCACTTCGAGATATTTTAAGGCCACTTGCGGTCACCCATCCTTATGGGGACCGTGCCCGGGATTGCTTAACATAAGTAAGCGTTAATAATGGTCAGTACCATAGGACCATTGGGCCCCTCAAGTAGGCTAGTAATGTATAAAATCAAAGTCAAAGATTTTTATTCAAAATTGGATACATGTATCTCTTTTTGAATGATATATAGTATATGAGTATACACACCGTTTCTGCAGCTGTTGTGGGGTGACTTTGGGCATGGATCGCGGCAGAGCCGGCGGCAGGAGCGGCTTGTCCTCTATGATGGCCGGCGGCGTTTTCTTTGGGCAGATCGCTACGATCGCGTTGTAGATCTTCTGTAGAGCTTCGCGCGTTGACGTGTATTCCGCTAGAGCGTCTGTGTTCTCTTTTGATGCCTAAATGGTGATATAATAATTATGTTATGCTGATCCTGGGAGAAAGTAAAAAGCGTAGAATAGACCAGCTGCTTCTCTTACCGCGCAGATCGTTAAAGCCAATCGATCGTAATGGACGAAAATCTGAGAAATCTCCCATCACTATTTTGCTTCCATTTTGCACCTCCACGTGCACCCACATGTTAATTGGGGCATCTAGATCTTATATGCCCTGGCTCTGTATACCCCGTAAGGGTAAAAGACGTGAAAGTATATGTGTTACATGACATAAAAAAAAAAATATACTACTTTCAAAACAGCTGAAAGGAGTTTATTGAAGAAGCGTTTAATAGTGTTTTATGAATTTTTCCTAAAATGCTTACCGCTAGATGGCAGCACTGCATCGTAGAGGCGGATGAGCTACTGTCCGACAAGCAGCAACAACTGACACATTGTTGCTTAATAACAACTTACCGAACCCGACGACTCAGTATTACCGCCATTTATTTTAGAAAATCTGTATTGTTTTCTCTCATCTGAGCGTGTTCCCGGTAGTAATCTTAGCTTAGGTTTTTCGTAACCCGGTGTTATGCAGTGAATTTGGGCAGCGAGACACCGTTCTCCTTGGTGAGCCGGCCGAGTGACTTGCGCAGTGAGGCAAGGCTCGCGTTGCGGTCAAGGTAGTAGCATATTGTATGTTCATGCATACCTCATCGTACTCGTTTCTCAGCTTGTCGTCTTCGGCCAGCAGTTTCTCGTTCTCCTTGGTGAGCCGGCCGAGCGACTTGCGGAGCGAAGTGACGCGTGCGTTGCGGTCTAGGTAGTAGCCCACGAACTCCACCGAGAACGCGGGGGGCACGTGCCAGCGCCGCGACACGTCGCGCAATGCCGCCATCTGAACCACAGCAACACATATCTAATACAGTTTTTTACAAAAAATATTTTGTACCAAGCTTTTATAATAAAAGAATCCACTGTGAAGTGGATTCCAAGAGAAATCAAATGAGCCCAAACACAATTGGTGTACCTAAGGCCACTTTTTGGCTCCATCATCACACCAGCGATCCCATAATATTGTATTGTCATCCGATTTACACATGCATGCAAAATTACAGCTCAATCGGTAAGTGTATCAAATTTAACTTGCAAGATTTGATTACACTTGAGGATTGAGACAAACATCAGGACAGGTGAAACAAATAAAAGCTTGTTATAAAAATAAGCAAGGTTAATTTTTGCATGAAGTTGGCAGTCTATGTTAGTATTATATTGTCTTTGGTACGACAAGGTGCACGTATCATCCCATACAATTGACAAGAATACCACCTTACTTGACGATCCCTGGATTGGTGACTCGGTTAGTTGACATTTTAGTTTTCGGACTATTCCTAATTCACAATAAAATCGCCGATCGCATACAAGCAATAACAATTTTTAACGACTCCAAAAATAAGGAAGAGGTTATCAATGTTTGTTCTCAGAACTCCCGTCATTTATGAACGGATTTGATTTTTTTTTATTTGAAATTGTATGCTTTGTTGGTCCCATTTATTGTGTTTATTAAAAATCATAATTGTTGGGAGTGGTGTCAGTTTTAGATAAGACTTTATCTACCTGTGCATCTTGAAATTCCAATGCGTGTATGTCGATGCCCATGCACTCTGCTTTGTGCTGGAACTTCCTCATCGCAGAAGCACTGCTATACAGCATCCGCGCCATCTTTTGAGTGGGAACTGTAAATATAAAACTTACAAAGTTATAGCTTTTCATTATTATAAAGTCAGCTGCCTATCCGATGGCTGCATGTATAGCATCGGGTACGAGCACTGCCTCCCGAACTGCTGCTTGCTGTTCCATTTCAGAATGAGTAGTGTCCCAATACCTTCCTTCCTTTCCCAAATCCAACAAATTCCTATCCTTCCGCAGATAAATGCTTCCGATGGGCAGCAGCGTAGGAAGCACAAGAAGGCGAAGAAACTGCGCTCGCCACATCGCCCACCAAGCGTAGTGAGTGTGGCATCATCCAGCCATGGAACAATAGTAGATTGTTGCACCAAGTAGAAAGTAATTTATTATTTCACCGAGTACTTATTTGGAGCCTGAGCGCGAGCGAGGGCTCTAAAAAGCACGAGTGCAATATAAATTACGTAATGCGAGATGCATCTGCATTTTCTTTCAACTACTTCAAGAAAAATAGGTATGTGAAAAATAAAACTGAATATTAATTACAATTATTGAAAATTTGTGGATTACATTCCCTTCTTTTTTTCTTCGTGGCCAGTATTTTGTTTTAGGTCAAGCAACACACATCACTTCACAGACTACTCCATACGGCTGTCAGGTTCGCCAAACTTTTTTGTGACATAAAACTAAACAGTTCAGTATTTTTTTTCTGCTATAGAGCAGCAAAGTTCCGCTTTGTGCTGGATATCATCATATCATCGTAGCGTAGTGCAGTTATGATAGAATTTCAGCGTAGTTGGAAGAAAATAATCTTCGAGCTAGACCTTTGCCCAGCAGTGGACGTTTTACGGGTGAAATTAAGAATGATTATTATAAGAAGTGAGAAATGTTGCTTGTTGTTGTTGCCTTCCAAAAGATTACTGTTTAAGCTCAAGTGAGTTTTATACTGGTTCTATCCTAATCCTAATTTGTTTTTACCTATCTTGTTGACCTTGTTGACCTCAGTATAAAAGGTTTTACGTAATTGTATGTGTGTCTGCCTGTGACTTCGTAGTTGGAGAATGGAGACCTAGGCTCTGTCTGACCTAGGCAAGGAAAAAGACGTGATAGTATGCATGTTACCCCATGGAGGATTTCTGTTTTCTTTCTGCTGCAAATACTTCCGCCTGCATTTTACCAGCTTCCTCTGGAACCGAAGTTTTTCGTCTGTAGTAACGTTGCTTTGAAGTTCCTGCCTCCTAAGAACAAAAAAGTTTTGATTTATTGTTTTTGCCGTTTGACACCATTCTCAGGCATTTTGTTATGATAACTAGCTGTCCAGGCGAACTTCGTTTCGCTATTATTCTTTCATCACAAATATTTTTTATATTTCAAAAGTTATTCTGTAATTAGGGGTAATAATAAAACCAACAAATTACAGATTATAAAAACCAGTTCACCCATTTTTAAGATAAAAGTGTTCGACAAACCCGGCTTTGATTCATATATTAGTGCTGCCGCCCTGTCAATTTGTATTAGTCCCATAGGAAAAATCCATATTATCGATGGACTGAATGACCCCCTGTGTGTGGCATATAGCTGCAAAAACGGGGAGTTTGAACGAATGAAGTATCCTTAGAATCTTTACGCCCTCCTGAGTGACATAGGCTTCTTTGGCAAAATAACCTTGATTTTTATTTTCCTTTAAAAAAACTTGTATATTCAAGTCTTACCTTTTTTCAGTCCTCAGTTGTAAAGCCAGCCAATTCCTCTTGCGTTTTTTCACCAAAGTCTTATCGGAATGCAACCTGCAGTGCGCATAGAACGGGTCAGCCTGTTCTGCTTCTTCTGAATGTGCTTCCGCTAATAATCCTTCACGCTGACCACTGGAAACAATATATACTAGTATTTATTAGAAATTAACTATTGCCGCGACTTCGTCCTTTTAAAGAAGAGCCTATGTGTAGATGTAGAGTGTTATTCGCTGATAATGCAACTTTATTACGAGAATTTTTAAGTTAAGCCTGTATTTTTCTCTCTTATTCATTAAAAGCATACAATATTATTGTAAATTAACATTCATAGTAAGTATTGGATTTTTCTAGATCTCAAAACAATATTGTTTATTGATTATATTCATAACATTTGTTACATGTCAATTATAAAAAAATACTTATTGGACGGTAAGGAGGAAAGATTGCTTAACCCTTTGACCGCGAACGTCCGCGGTCAAAGGGTCAATATGACTTCACTGCAACCAAGTGCAAGTCCGACTCGCACTTGACCGACATTTTATTTGCAGAAGCGTGACAGGCAGTAGAACTAATTAAGATACATATTCAATATACTACACAGGTTTTCTATTTCATTTCTAGGTATCATAGTAAATGTGGCAGAAAAGCTGTGAATGACCAGTTGCGAAAGTGACAAGCTGCGAAAATGACAAACTGCGAAAGTGACATATTGCTAAAATGATAATAAACGAAAGTGACGATTTGCGAACCTGTCAATTTGAGAAAGTGATAAATTTTTCAGCGATGACCACTTGCGAAAGTGACGATCTGCGTCGCAACCGTTTTTTTCGCGTAGTGTATACACCGTGTAAATACACCCTCGACATTCCCTTAACGGGCTGACTCAGCCCACCAATATGAACAACTTTTCCTATGAGAACAATGCTGGGAACTAAAAAAAAAATTCGACCTTCCCATACAAACTGGCCGGGCGGCGGAACTCTTTTGTATGGAAATGAAATTTTTTTTGAGTTCCCAGCATTGGTCCCATAGGAAAAGTTGTTCATATTGATGGGCTGAGTCACCCCTTTAAGTAAATGTCGAGGGTACATTTACACGCTGTATATTCTGTTTCATAAACGAGTGAAGTTACCAAGTGACGTGGAAGAAAGTCTTGCACATGCCGGCGTCGCAGCCGACGCAGACTCCGGTCCGGGCCAGTGTGGCGTCCACGCATAATGCGCATGCGCGAGCGCCCCAGCGCGAGTACGCCATCTCGAACAGCGTCACGCCGGACAGGTGCTCCACCTAAACACATCCATACAATCTATAATTTCTTCCGTGGTCCAGTGGTTAAGGCGTTTGCCTGTAGACCCGGAGTCGTGGGTTAGATTCCCACGGAAAGCATACTTTATTTAGTTGTTTCCAGTTTTGTTAGGACATTGCAGGCTTGAATCACCCGATTGTCTGCTAATTAAGATGATTCCGTGCTTCGGAAGGCACGTTAAGCCGTTGGTCTCGGCTGCCATCTGGTAGTCGTTAAAGGAACCACGTCAGAGGCCGAGAGGCGGTTCCGAAGAACTCTGACACCAGGGTGGGCATGGTGACACCTACACGAAATGATGATGATGATAACTTCTTCCAATCCTTGGTTTGTAGCTTGAATTGTTTTTATAATAATTTTACTGTTAACGTGAGATGAAAGTATGAATATTCGATTTTTTTAGGATTTCGATTCCGTACTTCAAAAGGAAAAAACGGAACCCTTATAGCATCACTTGGTTGTTCGTCTATCAGTCTATCAAGACCCTTTTTCTCAGGAACAGTATCAAGCTGAAATTCTTATCAAATACTCAGGCCTACTGTCCCTTGGAGCTGTGAAAACATCAAACTTCTAATCCAACGCAATCAAAAGATACAGCTGGTTATGCCGTAAATTTTCGTGTCTTTTCGACATTCGCAATGGAACTTACTACCTACTATAATTTTACGTAATAACGGTGGAAGATAGATAGATGTGTCACAAGCCGAACGCTAAGGCCGATCGTGCCTCTCTTTCGTTGTTCCGCGCTCATGCTTGCACACGGGGCGTGACAATTTTTTGTGCATGCAGCTGGCGTTCATCAATTTATAAGACGTTATCACGTCGAAAAATATGTAAAACAAGTTATTAAGATCTTTATCTTATCTTAAAACAAATGATTAAAATCTTTATCTTTTTTGACGTGTGAAATTAATAAGAAATATATTAAAGATTCTTATGTATAAGAATTAAGGATGCCATATCCGCGTTCTTTTCATTAAATCATTCGACTAGAAATTATTATCTCATGAAATACATAAAAACAGCCACCAAAGTTGACGGATGCCAACAAAACTGGATGTTATTAAGGACTAATGTTTTACTAAAGCTGTATTTAGTGCATACCTCAGAGAATGCCACTCCTGGCACGTATAATGCACAAACCAAATGCACCCAAGCGCCAACTTCTGTTTCTTTGAAAATGCCACCTAAAATCAAGTCAACAATACATTATCAGTGTTATTATAAAAAAACGGCAAAACCCAGGTTTAAACCTGGTCTACCTTAGTCCGGACTAACGATGGATCAACCTAGGTTTAGCAAATTAAACTTTATTTCATTACAAAAAGTGAACTAAGTCAGGACTAACTTAGACCTGAGACGATCTCTGGATGATCTAACGGAAGCAGGATTCATTCAATCATTCGTTCAGTATGCTACTACTACGTTCCGATCTTCACTAATATTAAAATAAATAATAAAATGTATTGTTTCAAACTAGTATAAAACTAGAAATAATAAAATTTAAATGGAGAAACATGTTTATTTATATCATAAACGATATATACAGTGGTCAGATAAAAAAAAATCACACTTTATACAAAACGATTTAATAATTTTACAAACCTGAAACGGAACGCGTGTGCGCGCGCAACAAATCGAATTAGTTCCAAAGTAACCTCAAAGTTTGTTTACAAATATGATTGTAAAAAATATATTTTTATAAGCGTTGAAAATAATCTAATTAAATGTTTTGATATGTTAAAATGCTAATAATTAAAATATTTTTTCATAATTTTATGTGTTGGTTTTATTCATTTCTTCGCATTTCCAGGTTTTTAATCATTGCGAATAGGGTAATAGGATTTGACATAGATTTTAGCATAAAAGTATTTGTTTTGGTGAAAAGTGACCTATTTGTTGGTAACAAAATAAGTAAGTACTAGAGTTAAACTAGGGAATCGTAGGTTTCTCTTTAGACCTAGGATCATCTCTGGCTTAAACGGTAAACCTCGTTTTATAATACGATTTTTAACTTTAGTCCGTGTTTTATAATAACACTGTATCAGTGTTATTATAAAACAAGGACTAAAGTTAGTACCAAGTTTAAGCCGGGGTCTAAGTCAAGTACTAAGGAATCTATGTCAAATCCTATTACCCTATTCGCAATGAGCAAAATTCTGGAAAATGCGAAGAAATGAATAAAACCAACACATATAATTATGAAAAAATATTTTAATTATTTGCATTTTAACATATCAAAACATGTAATTAGATTATTTTCAACGCTTTTGTCGTCATTTATATTTCACAACCACCACAAAACAATGAATTTGAGGAACCTTAATTTCATATTAGGAAAAAATTGTTTGTACAAATATAAACAAATTTTTACACCATATTCACTTTTACTTTATTCACGTAAATTTTATCTCACAGCAACTTTAAAACAATTACTTTCGACCCACTGCTCCGTTAATTCATTAAATAAAAATATATTTTTTACAATCATATTTGTAAACAAACTTTGAGGTTACTTTGGAACAAATTCAATTTGTTGCGCGCGCACTCGCGTTCCGTTTCAGGTTTGTAAAATTATTAAATTGTTTTGTTTATAGTATGATTTTTTTTATCTGACTACTGAATATATCGTTTATGACATAAATAAACATGTTTCTTCATTTCAATTTTATTATTTTTAGTTTTATACTAGTTTCAAACAATAAATTTTATTATTTATTAAATATTAGAGAAGATCGGAACGTATACTGAACGAATGATTGAATGAATCCTGCTTCCGTTAGATCATCCAGAGATCGTCTCAGGTCTAGTTAGTCTTGACTTAGTTCACTTTTTGTAATGAAACAAAGTTTAATTTGCTAAACCTAGGTTGATCCATCGCTAGTCCGGACTAAGGTAGACCAGGTTTAAACCTGGGTTTTACTGTTTTTTTATAATAACACTGTATGGGTTACTTCTTGGCCAGGGTACCTAAATATGTGGAATGGATTTCTGAATGCAATTTTTTTTTATTTATTTGTCTCAAGCAACAATATAAAAGTTTACATAAAATAAACAATTATGGCCCATATGAATGGCCCAAATGTTGGGCAAACCATTCTTACATGGGGCAAAACCAATATACATCTTGTAGAGGGCTAATAATTATTCAAACATACATGTTGCGTTAGAGCCACGCTATCGCCAAAACTCGTTTTTGCTAGTAGCATGAATGGGTCGGCTCGTCCGGGGAAGTACCACACTCTTTCAGAAAATCGATGTTTGAATAGAAGCTTTATTACCACTTCTATGCTTCGTTCAGTGAGTGAGAGAGCCAGAGGCCCATCTTTTCCCCCCATTTCCTTTCCGAACTCCTTGAAAGGCCGGCAACGCTCCTGTAACACACTGGTGTTGCAGTTATCCATGGACAGCAGTGATCGCTTACCATCAGCTAACTCGCTTGCTCGTTTGCCATCCTATATCATTAAAGAAATACATTCCATCACATAAGACTAGTAAATTCACACAAAAGTAGATATTAAAAAACCATAAAACATTTTTTTCTTTCTGCAAAATGAAACAATCAGACCTAAGTTTACCCTAATAAGAACCCACCTTTATTTGGGCATAGTTCACAACTAGGATCTGTGACTCCAGCTTTGCAGGCCTCACAAAACCATGGCTCTGTAGATGCTGAGCTGACAGTACTTGACTCACTGGCCACATCAGAAACGCCATAGCAACCTGCAAACCAAATAAAGTCAAAAGACCTGACTAGTACATATTTTATGAACAGGAGTTTTAAATATATAAAGGATTTCTTATTGTATTTTACATAAAAACACCTTTAATTTAATACCAAACAGAGTATATACAAAAAAACGTTTTGTATCTTTCGTACTTTATGCTCTTTAACGGGTGCCATAATGAATTTATTTCGATGTCACGTTTTTTAAATTTTAAATGATTAATGTTATTTAAGGCTTACTATGTCCAGCAGTGGACTTCTTGCGGCTGATATGATGATGATGATGATGAAGGCTTACAAACAAGATTACAATCAAATCCTAACTCTTTATAATATTAGTAGTCTTTAATTTATTGTAATAAACATACCCTCATGTACTGTGACTCCACATCCATCACAACCGACAATCTCATTGAAGTCATCACTGCGGGAGCCAAGGCAGCCAGCACAAATCAGCACATTGGCTAAATCACCTGGAAACTGCATACAATACACCTAGTTAATATTGTATTGTAAATTGTTTATTATCAATATTTTTACTAGCATTTATCCGTGGCTCCACTTGCATTAACGTCAAACCCTCAAGTACAGTTCCAGATGTTTCTTAACCCATACTGTATATAATATCAGAAAAACATATGCAAAATTTCATAATTGATCATCATGAAATTTTTAGAAGTCAAGACGCTGTGTCCACCTACTGGTCAAAAACTTAAACTTAGGAGATTGTATTTATTTCAGCTAAGTAAAATAGTATCAACAGTTTTTCTAAACATTCTAAGTGCCAGAGGCCATAAGGTATCTTTCCCTATGGAACATCACATATATTGTTCTTGTAAATATCTTCAATAATTAAATACATACATAGTATCACGTCTTTTTTTCCTTGCGTGGTAGACAGAACCTAGGTCTATAAGACCATATGGCCACATTTAGCATGTTGGAGGGTGTGTAGATGGAAAGAAGGAAAAAAAAAACATAAGAAGGTAAAGGCCTGCAGAAAGTCTCATTCAAACTTGGATTCTTTCAAGAGAACCCTTGCAGCCTTGTCAAAGAATCAAAGCAGCTGTTTGCAGAAAAGATTTGTTCTGCCATAAAAGAAATGCCAGATAAAGTATTTTTTTTTTTTGTAAATTCTAAGTATCACTTCTAACAATTAATGTTAACAATAAATGAATATTTTAAATTAGTCCAAAAATATTTGAGTTTTATTTCACTTAAAGACATAAATACACAAGGTAGCATGATATGGGGGCCGCTATTGTTTTCATTCTAAATTGAAGCAAAAGAACTGTAACTTACCTTGAACTCTTTCTGCTTGGCTGTTTCCAGCAAATCAGTAACAGACATCTCTTCACCAATTTTGTTACGGTTGCCTTTGAAATTTTCAAGATCAGAATCTGACTCATCTTCTGATGATCCACTATTGGCACCTCCTTCTAAAATTTGTTAGTGAATTTCATTACATAGTATAAAACAAAGTCGCTTCCCTCTGTCTGTCCGTTCCTATGTATGCTTAAATCTTTAAACTACGCCACAGATTTTGATGCAGTTTTTTTTTAATAGATAGAGTGATTAAAGTGGAAGGTTTATATGTAAATTGCACCCATGCAAAGCCGGGGTCTGGGTTGCTAATATTGTAGTAAAATAGATTGTAGAAGAATGAATAAATACTCATAAAAGGTATAGTGAAAATTAACATTATATTTAAAAAAAGATTGTCAAACATCACACTAATATTCCTTTTTTTAACAGTTATTCAGCTATTCAGGGTGAAGACCAAATTGATTGATCCGTTGTTGAGTTATAAGTGGTGTAAATGACCTGACAGCAGAAGACCAGAAGA